>CM072088.1:37647457-39035791 GCA_036850905.1 Luffa acutangula
TGGGAACAAATGAGAATGTTCAAAGGGATGATGAAAGTGACATCGACTCTAGCGAGGTAATCTCATTAAACGATTCATCCAATTCTGAAGTTGGCAATAAACCAAAGTATCTTGTTTATAAAGAAATAATGGGTGATGAGATGCCATGCTTTGAATTAGGAATGTTATTTAACTCTAATTTAAATGAGTTCAAGAATGTTGTGGCAGATTACACTGTTAAAGGGGGATGGCAAATACGATTTGTAAGAAATGATAAATTGAGAGTTCGAGCCAAATGTGTAGATGGTTGTAAATGGGTTGCTTATGTCTCTAAGATTCAAGGAGATATGACTTATCAATTGAAGACTTTAATTGACAAACACTCATGTAGTAGATCCTTCAAGAATTCACTTCTAAGTGGCTTGCAGGCAAATAAAAAATGATGTAAAGGAGCAATCAAATATGAGAATGAGTGACATCCAAGACAAGGAACAACATACTTATATTTCACAAATCAGTAAAATGAAAGCATCTAGAGCTAGAAGCTTAACTTTAGATATTGTGCATGGATCACACAAAGAGCAATATCATCGCTTATGGGAGTATTGTGAGGAGATACATAAATCCAATCCTGGTAGCCTCTATTGAACTTGGATGTTCGACATGAACAAGAGGTGATTTATGGTCAACCGGTTGGTAGAATTACACTAATCCACACCTTTCAACGATTATATATTTGTCTTGATGGATGTCGACGAGGTTTTATTGCTGGTTGTAGGCCATTTATTGGTTTAAATGTTTGCCATCTAAAAGGCCCTTACAGAGGACAATAATTTTAGCAGTTGGAATAGATCCTAATAACCAATATTTTTCCTTAGCCTTCGCAGTGGTTGAAGCAGAGACAAAGGACTCGTGGACATGGTTTCTAATTACCTGTAGATATTGAGGGTAGAACAATAACTTTTTTTAAAAAAAGTTGGTTCATTTACATATTTGTGACATTTTTATTTTACTTATATTTTCAAGGTTTAGTTTCAACCTTCAATGAAATTCAGAACATCAATTTTGTATGAGACACATCTATACCAATATGAGGAAAAAGTTTCCTAGAAAGCAATTCAAAGAATTATTTTGGTGACATCTCGAGACACCTATCTGTTGGGTTTTATGCCCTAAAACTTGTAGATAGAAAATGAAACAAATTAATCAATCTCAATAAAGTGTTATTTGAGTAATTCAATAATTTGGTTATTGAATAATCGAGTTTGCATTAATAAACCATAAATCCAATAAACTAAGATCCAAGGTTGTTTAAATGAAACTTGGACTAGTATGTGGGGACATACGGGGATCAGTGTCCAAGTAACAACCTAAAAGGTCTATAGTATAGGGATAAGGCTGGGTACCTTATCCTGGTGACACTATGTGATACGGCCCACCTTGTATTCGATACAGATGCAATGATCCAAAGCATCCATGTAGGAGACATGCGGGTGGGGGTATCCTATGCAATGAGTTTGCATAAGACCGGACCGCGAAATAGTAACCATTAGATGTAACGCCGTTAACTAGTTTAGGTTTCTATTTCAATAGGATGACCTAGGTAACTTAATCTCAATCCTGAGTCTGTTATGAACCCCTTTCAGGAGGGATTGTCCTTAGATTTGTATGGGTGAGAGTGGCCAGTTCGCCGACTCAATAATCCTACCATTTCAGGGGCAAGACCGAATGGGGGCTAGGAACATAACAGTACAAGATGGAATTCACTCCTTCCCCTATTGGGGTAAGTAAATGTGTGTTCCCTTAAGGGCTGATTTCAGGGCTTGAACAAAGGCGTGCCGTCTTCTCCTAATCCGAGAGGAACTCCTGTTTAGTGGTTGGACCCTAAACAACTTGTTCATTAGAGGAATCAGTAGTACTTAAGGAACCAGAGGTAACCCAGGGGTAAAATGGTAATTTGACGCAGCTGGTGTTACGAACACACGTGAAGGATTGACTTACTGCTTGGTCGATATTCATGGACACAGAAATATTCTACAGTGAGAAGAGTGCAGTTGTGGGTCTTTAGTGGAGTAATCCACAGTTAACGAATGTTGTCTAAACTTGGTCAATGAGTTTGGCCAATTAGTCTCGTATCGTTGGAGCTTCTGATCTGTAGGTCCATTAGGTCCCACTGGTAGCTCGTAAAGAGACTTGAGGCAATTAAGTATAAATTGTAAATTGAAAGTGTTCAATTTATTTGAGGAATCGTATAATGTATATTGATGCATAATAATATAAAGTTTATGAAACTTTATAATATAATTTTTGAATTAATTTCAAAAATTAATTCTTGGGAGAAAATATTTGAAAGAGTTCAAATAAATTTAATATGAATTGGATTCATATTAATTTTAATTTTAATAAAATCCCTAAGATTAAATATATGATATTTAATTGGGTAAATTAATTAATTATGGAATTAATTAATTAATTATTAAAATTAGAGACTTTTTCCTATTAGGAAAGAAAATATTTGAAAGAGTTCAAATAAATTTAATATGAATTGGATTCATATTAATTTTATTTTTAATAAAATCCCTAATATTAAATATATGATATTTAATTAGGGAAATTAATTAATTATGGAATTAATTATTTATTTATTAAAATTAGAGACATTTTCCTATTAGGAAAGAAAATATTTGAAAGAGTTCAAATAAATTTAATATGTATTGGATTCATATTAATTTTAATTTTAATAAAATTCCTAATATTAAATATATGATATTTAATTAGGGAAATTAATTAATTATGAAATTAATTAATTATTTATTAAAATTAGAGACCTTTTCCTAATAGGTAAAGGTATTCCTTTTCCTATTTGGAAAAAGGTCTTGACTTTTACCTATAAATAGGACCCCTGAGGTGGGGTGAAAAACATCTCATTCATTCTCCTTCTCTCAGAGAATTCCCCTCAAGGCTTCCTCTAGACTCCCACCAGTCTCCTGCCTCTAGAAGTCTCAGAGTCATACCGGTGTAGCCATAGTGGTGGTGTTCACACTGGTTCGTGATTAATTCACATGCAGTTGGTGAATTTAATCTGAGTCGTCAACGAGAGTAAGTAATTTGTTACTTTATAAATTAGATTTAGATCTAATATTTTTGTATGCTTAGCCTTAATATATATGTAGAATAGTTCTAATATTATTGGCAATGTATTGGTATTCGTAATAAACAAAATTAATTACGAATCGGTCCCAATCACGCTTCCGCTTTACGGAATTATGGAATTCCAATCCTTCACTATCAACAACAATGGGAAAGGGAAATGCAAGAAATAAGAAAAGTAGATCAGGTTGCTTGTGAATTTAAGCATGTTGGCCTTCCCTTGACAAAAATGGAGTAAGCATGCTTTCATTTGTGAATTTAAGTGTGATTCTTTGGTTAATAATTTATGTGAGGTCTTTAATGCTACCATCTTAGAAGCTAGAGATAAACTAATCATTTCTCTATGTGAATATATTCCAACTTACCTCGTGAGAAGATTTCAAAATAATAGGGAGAAAGCTGAAAAGTTTGAAGGGGAGTTATGTCGTAAAATAAAAATGAAGATTGAAACTAAGAAATTGCATAGTAGAAATTGGTTGCCTACATGGGTTGGAGACATGAAATTTGAGGTTAGAAATGGTTGGGACAAGTTTAGTGTAGACCTCGATGCACGTACCTGTGGTTGTAGAAAATGGGACCTCACTGGGCTACCTCGTCAACATGCCAGTTGTTGTATTTTCTATAAATGGCTAGATGTTGACACATATGTCGAAGACTGTTATAAGAAGAAAGTTTATATTGCATGCTACGAGCCTCTTATTTATCCAATCTATGGCTCAAAGGTCTAGCCAAAAAGAAATTTCAATATCATTAGTCCACCTCATTTTAGAAGAGCTCCCAGTAGACCAAAGAAGTTAAGAAGAAGAGAATTTGATGAGCCAAGAAAAGAGACTGCAGTTGGTAAGAGACATGTATCTATGAAATGTAGTAAGTGTAATCAATCTGGTCAAAACAAAAGGAGTTGCAAAGGTCAATTCAACAAAATAGACCATCACATGTTAGTAATGAATATAAAAATAACATCATTGTTTTTTCCATCTAAATTTATTTTTAAAATTTTCTCACTAATCACTACTTGAAAATTTTTGTAGGAAAGTTCATCATCCCAAAATGCTCAAGCAAATAGGCGATCTAAGTTGCCTATAAGAATTATAATAGAATAGAATGGTTGTCCAGTTAGTTTCCATTTTGTCAGATGACCTTGTTTTGTGTGCTAATTTTCGTCTTAATTAATCATTGTCATGGAAACTATGAAAATGGTTTTGTAACCGTCGTGGAAGCTAACTAGATTTTAATTAGTGTGATAGCTGTGGAAGCTAACTATAGATTTTTGGATAGATGATGTCAAGTTTGAAATCAGACACATTGGGAAGCTATCAAAATTGTGATTTCGGTGAGTTTGTGATTTTTGTTTTGTTTTGTAATCAGCGTATTTGGATGATTTCTTTCTTATTTAATTTATGTTATTTAGTTACATATTTTAATTGATATGAATTGTTTTTAAGTTGTGTAGTTCTACTTGGATAGAAAGTTTGTCAACCCAATTGGTCATACTAATCTCAAAATTTTCATGGAGTTGCCAGTGAGATCATATCAAAAAGCAATGGATCCAAATAGGTACTCTCTCTACTTTGGCAACAAACATGAAAAACATGTCTTATGAGTACCCTTTTTTTGCTTGTTGTGTGATGTATTTACTCTTTTCTTGACTTTATTTAGTTTTTCTGAGATTCAACTTGTTTCCTATCAGTGTACTGAATAGTTCAATGATGTTAATCAAGATGCGATAGAAAGATTAAGTGGGAGGCCAAATGCTACAAATGGTCCAACGACCTCAGTTTCAACACTGCCAATTTCTTCTGTTAAATCTCATGAGAGTTCATGAGATAGTGAGATTAAGTGAGAGGCCAAAAGCTATAAATTTAGTTTGTAAATGATGGTCAAATGAACTATTTTGATATTAAATTTTTCCATTATATAATGGAAGCAGGATTCTTGCCTGTGTCAAAAGCTATTGTGCAACATATTGCAATTTCTTTATATTCCAACATCCCCAGGGAAATTACTCTTGAAAAATGAAAAAGTTAAACTAATATTTGAACATCAAATTAAAACATGTTTAACAAGTAGAATAAAATGTATCAAACTTGTGAGGATTAGGCACATGGATCGATTCAAGTAATTATAGGAAAAGAAATTATACACTTCACCTATTATGACGAAAACAGTAACAACGTAACAAGAATGAAAGGGCGAAGAGAAACAACACACAGATATACGTGGTTCACTAACAGTGTGTTAGCTACGTCCACAGACAGAGGGAGAGAACGACCTTATTATGTGAGGAATTATTCAGAATACAGAGATTAGGGCAAAAATAGGTTAAGAGGGTTTATATATGGCACCACTCTTAACCCTAACATAATAGGCCCAAATAAAAGCCCAAAGCGGAAATATCATATCTAATCCCTATACATAATTTAGCTTAGGGGGCGTTGCCCCTGAACCCCCACCGGGCGCTTCGCCCCTAGACCCCGACTCGCTGACCGGTCAGCGAGACCCCCGTACTGGGTCGTTCGGAGCGCTTCATATAAGATTCAAGGCATATCAACATCAACCTCGGGGTCAATTTTTGTTTGAATTATGTACACATATACACCAACAAAAAAGATAGACTAATGCACAATACCTGTTGGGAGTGCGTCCAAAGTCCCACATCGACTAGATAAGGGGATGATCATGGGTATATAAGGGAGGACAAGTATCTCCATTGGTATGAGGCCTTTTGGGTGAACCAAAAGCAAAGCCATGAGGGCTTATGCCCAAAGTGGACAATATCATACCATTGTGGAGATATGAGTGTGTCCGGTAGTCCCTTACAATACCCCTTACAAATGTTAAGAATATTTGAGCTCCTGTTAAGAATCTAGTTACATAAATCTTCTAATTTTGGAAAAATGCATGTCTCATACAGGGACTACGATAACTTGGCCTCAAATAGAATGTTTGTGACACCAATACGAACAATAATTTCCATGGAGATGAAAATAGATCATGGATGCATGCAACTGCGGAAAAATGCATCATATCTTCTAGTGCTTGCCTTTTCAGAGCAAAAAGAATAGATATATCCCCTTCACGCTATTGGTATTTCATGGCTTAAGGAGTTCTGTTAGTGCCAAGAGCAAAAATAGGTAGCATCTTTCCTTGTTCTCATTCTTGTCCTCAAAGAAGCCATGTGAACGTTTGAAGAACCACACGAACATTCTACAAGCTTCCATTTGCTTCATTACGAAACTGTTTATCATCTTCATCCCTGTCTCCTTGCTGCTTCTCTTTATTAGAGAAATGGGGACCATAAGAGCTTCGAAGCTCACCAGGTCCGCTTTGGTCGCCATTGACGCCCCCAAGCCTTCTCACTCTCGCTCTATACTCTCTCGTTCGCCTGTACTTTCTCGTTCTTCATCTTCTTCTCTCGGTAATTCCATCGATCCCTTTTCTGCATGCAAGATTTTTTATTCCAGACCCGTTAACCAATCATAAACCCACAACCCAAAAATTAAACCGGTCATAAACCCACAACCCCAAACCCACATTTCTCTTCTATAGATGTGACTTTTAATTTTTCACACATGGAAGTGCCAAGTGGCGGCATGTAAAATTTCTGTTTCTAAATTAACAGAATCTTCAACGGAGGGACCAAATCATTACTATTTTGAATGCTCAGGAATCAAATCGTTACTTTTGAAAGTTCAGGGACCAAAACGTTACTTCTATGAAAGTTTAGGACCAATACTGATTTTTAACCTAAATGTTTTCTTGCAAGAGTGGACCTTAACATGCTTAGGATTAGATTTGAAAGCTTGGGAGAGAATCATCTAATCCATATGCTTTAGGTTTAGGGATGAGTTAGAGAGTAAATCTTTCGCAAATTAGCATGTTGTATCTTGCCTAGGAGAAAAGAACAGAAAATATACCTATAATGCTTAAAAGTAGTATCATTCTTTGTTATTGGAAATTAAAGAAAGAAATGACATGTCTAATGAGTGCTTTGTAATGTGTCAAAATGCCTAAGGATTAAAGAGCTATCCCTGTTGTGATAAGTTAGGTCAACCAAGGGTTAAACTTGGGTTATGGGTCCCTGCAATAGGTGTTTGAAAGCTAGTGTCTCCTTATAAATGTATGATTCCATTTTATTTTCAAGCACCTAGGTTATAAGACAAGCATATTAATTTGTTTTATTTACTCTTTATTTAGTTCCTAGTGCCCGTTTAGAAGGAATATCAGTTGAGGGTATAATTCAATCCCGTGTTAGTAGAATTTGTTCTAGGTAGGTTAAGTGTGCATTTGTGCAAGAGTTTTGATGAAAAAATTTTCATTCGTCTTTTTCTTATGCTACGTGTATATGTCTCTTGGTCGCAATGAATTTGGCATATTAGGCATTGAGATTTAAGTTATAGAATTGCAACCATTCAGCCTCGTGCTTTTATTTTATATGTTTGCTCGAGGACTAGAGAGATTTAGGTTGGGGGTATTTGATAGGATGACCAATTTAGCCCTATATATTTGAGCCTAATCTTGCTAATCTTATAGTTATTTGTATGCTAAATCGTTGTATTTTATAGGTGTTTGGTGTTAGAGCTTTTTGGGAACACTTCCGTGCAAAAAGGGCCTAAAAGGAGTAAATAAGCATTGGGAGCTAAAGTGAAGATGTGGAGCCAAAAGACCGAAGAGGGTAGCGTGTTAGCGTTTCAACGCTACAAATAGTGCAGGAAGAAGCCCACACGATACAGCATCGAGACACTCACCTATGGTGTCTCGACGCTGGCTATTTTCATGCGCAGATTTTGAAGACAGAAGGCATAACGTCTCAATACTATGCCTGCGCATAAAAACAGTTTTTTTTTTTTTTTTGCATTTCTGAGTCAGGAGAGCTTTGTTTTTAGTGATTCTTTCACCGTTCTTCTCAATTTTCTCTCTATTTTTAATTTCTTATTGGTTTAGGTTACTTTGAGGTTGGTTAATCAAGCCCTGGAGCTTAGATTTGGCTCGTTTATGGTCGTCTAAGTGCAAATTTCTATAATCAAAACCTTGGTTTGTAAGTATATTCAATTTTTATGAGATTTCTAGAACTTTATGGGATTTTGTGAATGTTTAACGATGCATCTATGTTGTCTTGTTTAAACTATCGTTTATGAATGCTTTCGTAGGCGATCTATTTGTTATTTGAGATAGCCACTAGGTCTAAATCATGCCCTTTGCATCTTTCTATATGAATTTGCATAGCTTGCTTGATAGTTACTAAGAAACATAGAGAAATTATATATCGAATTAGGAATTTGTTTCTTAATTGAATCGATTAATTTTGAACCCTTATACATATTGCAATTAATTTAGTAGACAATTTTGCGGGCTAACGGTTTTTCTAACTAGTTAATTAGAACTAGCTTGGTGTGGTAGCGGGCTAATGCATGTGGGGTAGCGGGCGTAAATCCAATAATAATCAAATTACTTGATCACATGGGCTAACAAGATAGTTAATTGATTAGACTCAGGTTAAAAGGATGCAGAATCTAAATAGCCAAGAAGCACAATGGGCTCATAACACAATTCATTAAAGAATAATTGTAATGGGTGGCAAAATTATGGTGCATAATGACAAATATAGCAAATTTTTAAAATAATTGCAAATATGGCAAAGTTTTTAAATGAATTTTTTATATCCCCGAATTGACCCTGTCACGCGTGCATCTTCTGCTTCCTCGTCTGGTTTTTTTTTATCGATAGAATCTATGGTGATAAAAAAAATTCTATCACTGATAGATTCTATCCGTGGTAGAAAAATTTTCTATCAGTGATAGAAAGTTTCTATCATTGATAGAAGAAAAACTTTCTATCAATGATAGAAGATTTTTTCTATCAATGATAGAAGATTTCTGTCACTGATAGAATATCTTTCTATCACTGATAGAAGATTTCTATCACTGATAGAATATCTTTCTATCACTAATAGAATCTATCAGTGATAGAAAAAGTTTATATCACTGATATAATGTCTTTATAGATTCTATCAGTAGAAAAAGTTTTTCTATCTATGGGAGAAAGTCATTGGACTTTATTGAAGAGAAGTTGAAACTTTCTTATCAATAAAAACTTTTTCTATCACTGATAGATTCTATCAGTGATAGAAATCTTCTATAACTGATAGAAAGTTCTTCTATCAGTGATAGAAACTTTCTTCTATCAGTGATAGAATGTTTTTTCTATCTCTATCACTGATAGACAGTTTTTCTACCACTGATAGAATCTATTAGTGATAGAATTGATAGAAGATTTCTATTAGTGATAGAAATCTTCTATCACGGGTAGTTTTCTATCAGAAATCTTCTATCACTAATAGATTTCTTTTAGTGATAGAAGATCTTTTGTTTCTATTAGTGATGGTGAATACATGGTGAAATTGAGCACTGAAAAATAAAGCAAAAACGAACAATTATAGAAATCAAACACTGGAAAAAAAAACCAAACAGTGATAGAAAACCAAATAACAACAACCAAACATTGATAGAAGTGATAGAAAATCTTTCTATCATTGATAGAAAAATATCTATCGGTGATAGATTCTATTATTAGTAGAAAATTTTTATATCATTGATAGAAAAATATCTATAAGTGATAGAAATCTTCTATCACTTATAATTTTCAATGGTGATACAAGATTTCTATCAATTATAGAAATCTTCTATCACTGATAGATGACTATTAGTGATAGAAAATTTCTATCACTGATAGAATCTATCAGTGATAGAAAAAAAAACTTTCTATCAGTGATAGAAAATATGGAGGGGTATTTTAGTAAATGCAACACACAAACCATCAGATTTTACCATTTTTGCAATTTTTTTTGTGGGTTGCTAGATTTACAATTACTTTGGCCCATATTGATATCCTTGCAACCGACTCTTCATTAAAATCAATTTGTAGATAATCAATGAATAAAATTGAATAAACTGAACACCGAATATTTCTGATTGCAGTAATCACCAAGGTAAGATTAACCAACTCATCTCTTATTTTCAAATCTTTACTTTTTACCATTTACATTTCTGCACTTTATTTTCCCGTTCTTTAATTTCCTGCAATTTATCTTTTCTACATATTTTTTTCCTTGCAATTATTCTTCTTCTTCCAACCGTCCTTGGTTACCCATAAACATAAAAGAACATAGAAATAAACTGATTGTTCCCTGTGGTCAACCCCGACCACTATTGCTACAAGTTAGCTTTAGTTGTCGGTGAATATAAATTTATTTGACACGAGGACTCGAAAAACTCATTTCGTCAATTCTCCATTGATTTTAATGCTCTTTTTAGTTTTCTTGTTTTTTAGAGTAGTTTTAGTTTAGTTATTCGATGGATCAAGCTCGAGAGTATGGTTGTTCATTCCATATGGTTGGCTAAACACCTATTTCATGTAATTAGGGCATCGAGATGTAAGTTTAATTTATTATTAATGAAATTTCTTTTTCTTTGATTGGTTGATTAATTTCACGTTTTCGTGATCTTAGCCTCGTTCATATGAATTTAGTAATGTTAGGAAAGACTGCAACTTTACAAAATTTATTTTGCTAATAAAAAGTAGTAAATTGGGGTATGTTTTGACAAGATTCACGTGTCACCTAGGGCTAGGTGATTTAATTATTGTGATTATGGTATGTTTCCTAATTGTAGGCATGGTTAATCTAGCTAAATTCCAATGAGGTTTAAATTAGTTAATAGGCCAATTAGCTAATTTAAGCTAGAATCAAACTAAGTACTTACTAGCTTGTGATAGAGGATCACGACTCTCTGATTGTTCCAAGAGTACGTTGGGCTTAAATGTGTAATTAAGTTTATTTAGTGAAATTGAAGATTTAATATAATTTAACTGAATCCCGAAAACTCTAGTTACATGATTTCTAGAATAGATTCACCGTTCCAGTTGTTTAATTTCTTGCTATTCTTATTTGTGAGCACTTTATTTTCTGTTTTATTCATTATTCTCTCAATTATTCAATGTAAACTTAATCACACATTTAATCTCGACGTATTTCTGGAACAACCAAAGAGTCATGATCCTCTATCACAGACTAGTAAGCACTTAGTTTGATTCTAGCTTAAATTAGTGAATTGGCCTATTGTCGGGATCCTAGAGTGAGTAAAAATATGATATAAAATACTCTAGAATTCCTGTGCAAGTATACACAGTCTGCAGCAAGTAATATTATCAATCCGAGCCCTGAATTAGTTTCCACTCTACCTATTTCTGTGTAACTTTCCAATGGTTTCAAGAATAGTAAAATGATTTGGTTTTATCGGAATTATGCTGAAGCAAAATAAATGACAGAACAACAAGTAAACAAATAGATAGACAGATTAAAGACAGGCGCTGGTTAGGCTTTAGTGATTGTTCTAAGATATGCTCTAGCAATATTATTGATCATGCATTTCTCGCAGTATTATTAGCGGATTCCTCCCGGAACTCCGGATCTTTTGGGATATGTTTCAAACCCAATGAAGAGCGACTGATCAAACACTAGGCAATTGGCTATCCCTAGCTCAGTCACTGGCGTTCACCAATACACAATGATCGTAGTGTGGATAATTGTCACACACTCTCTAAATCATCCCTGAAACTAGAGAGAGCTATTCACACCGGCTGGCCAGGCGGGCATAAAATAAGAATAAGCACAACAATTAACCAAAATGCGATAGTCAATTTATTACTAGAGATGAAGCACAGTCATCACATTATTCCTAACCAACACCCTAAGCTACTTAGTTCATAATAGGCATAGGAATACGAATTACAATATGAGTATGCATGTCCATAACCACAAGTTAATAAAGAAAGTAAACTCCCTAATCAACTTGCGAAAGATGGTGTTCTTGATGATCTTCAATCTCCCTATACTATTCGGCTTCCAAGGGAAAACATGGAATAACTTTGACTTTGACGGCTACTTCCTTTTATAGAAGGATGGGAGGCTTGAATTAGGTCAACTAGGACACGTGTAAGGCTCTCCTTGATCCTTTATCACGAAAATAACTCAACAGAAGTCGGTTCATGAAGTTGGCTAACGAGTTGTGATGTGGCAGTTTCTGTTCCCAGTTTTGCTGCAGCATAGAATTTGCTCCCTCCAGTCGCTCAGCAGCATAATCTGCATAAAATAATTTCCAATGCTTCCATTCTTCCAAATGGGTTAAATCATGTAATATCTATCCAAAACCAACCCTAATAAGCATAAAGGACACACAAATCCCTATATAATTGAGGCCTAAATAACTACCTTTTGGGCAATTATCATACCCCCAAACTTGAACTATTGCGCGTCCCGAGCAATACTAACCAACCTTCCTTCAAGAATTCAGAACATTAGACAAAGAATAGCTTAATCAAACCAGACAGTCCAACACTACCTTTAACCTTTACCTGAGCACTCTGCAAAACCAAGCTCTGCTGCAGCAAAATGATTCCTCCGGCATGGACAAATAATCACCACTTTTCAACTTAATTCTAAGAACTCACCACAGCTTAGCTCTATTATCAGACATTTCAAAACATATTTTTAAAGGGGTTCATATCATTATTTATCAGACTTAAAGCAGCCTTACAGTCATAAGCTCTTAAGCATGGGATGACCCACTTTATGGTGCAGTATACCCTTGCCTCAAGCTCATCACCAACTAGGCTCAATACTCATTATAAAGCTAAAAAGCCTTAAGTTATTCTATCTCTTGCCCCTCAGAATGGCGACATTTTATGATGAAGCTCACCTAAGTTATGGGAGACAGAAAAACTGTTGGATCATCATTCATCCTTCAAAACTTTTGCTCTATCAATTCTTTTCAGCAAAATCTTCAACAAATAATTTTTCAGCAAATAATTTTTCTCATCATCTTTTCACATTTCCTAGGTCATCTTTTGACGCGAAGACAAACTGTGGGTATCACAAATGTCCCCGGTTACTCAATAACCTAACAAATTTTAATTTGAAGGAGAGGAATGCTCGAGCAAAATAATTGGAGTAGCAAAAAGTCCCCCAAACTTGAATTATTCATTGTCCCCAATGAATCATTAATTAAGCAATTATACCCCCAAACTTTAATTTTTCTATCTGAATTTTTAAACTAAACATGGGAATCAGATTATGCTTAAAGTGGATCATACAAGTCAATACTACCTTCAAAATCTTCTTTGCCGCAGCAACAGTCCAGGCTAGAAGAAATGCTCAAGCAAAAGGTTTCTGGAGATCAGAATACCTTGATCTAATTAAGCGTAATCAGTCCAAGCTTCAAAAATTCAGAGAAAAATTAGTTAAGTTAGAGTTGCTTAGTGCTCATGGAACGGAACATCAAGAAATTTCATTAAAAAGAAATTACACATTAGATATATTTTTTTAAAGCAGCAGAAAAGTAAAAAGAAAAGCAAACATAACAATAATAGAAAATGAGGTTAGAAAATGCACGAGCAATCAAAAATTTAAGAACAAAAATTATGCTCGCCCATGGCAACTTCATCCTTCAGTCCTCTTGGCCCGGTTCATTTTCATCATCCTCTTCTCCTCTTTCAACAGGTGGGGGCGGAATCCAGGGGTTCAACAGACCGTCAGGAAATGCTGGAAGGGCTGGATAAGGTTTTGAAAAATTCTCTTGCAGCGCCTTCTTCAAGCTGGCATCCCGATTCTTAACATAGTTCCAGAAGGTTAAAGTTTGCCTTTCAGCAAACTCCTGCCTACTGGCCGAAAGTGCCAGTTGTTCTAGAATCGAGTTGATGCCATGGATAAGCCCACCTTGACGTACCTCCTGCACACGCTGGAGCCGTGCCAAATTGGGCGTGTCTATGATCCCCTTATCAAACAGGATCACATCTCCCTCATCCACCGGAACCCCTGCTCTTCTGCACAACATCGTGATTGTGTTTGGAAAGAATAGTTTCCCCACCTTCTTTTTCCAACATCCAGAAATCTCATTCGCAATGATCCTCCCTACATTAATACTGAGAGACCGTAAGATGGCAAAAGCTAGGAGAACCCGTTCCCTGGAGATTGTCGAGTCATGTGTTGTTGGAAGCATCTTCTGTCTAATAAATCCCATCCTTGTGTTCGCTTCCCTTTTCAAATAAGCCGACTGGAATGTCCTCTTCTGAGTCTTGGATAACTGCCACTGTGCCCCTTCAATTCCTACCTCCCTTACAGCCTCACTTAGTTGCTCATCAGATGGCGCCACAACCATCTCATTATATGCCGCATGAGGGAAGTTTTGAACGTTGTACAGTGCATTGATATCACTTGGACTCCAATCCACCTCGACTCCTCGGACAATTACCTGGAAGCCATCCTCCTTGACAATGTTAGCATAAAATTCATGCACCACCTGTGCATTTACAGATTCCGGCTTCGCACAAAATAGCTCCCAACCGTGGTCTGCAATATCGGTCCTCAGAAACTGTGGAAGATCACCACTGAAACCGCGCTCGAACAAGAAATCCCTTTTCAGAAGCTCAGCGTATTTTGCTCTGGGAAAATTGTTGACGAAGCGATCAAATGGAACATGCTGTTCTTCTATCGCCTCGTGTTCTTCCGATGCTTCAGCAACATTTTTGCCCTTCTCTGCCCTGTGCTTGAGCAACTGCTCTTCCTCAGTCTTCTGATCTGTTTCGTCTCTTTCTTTGTCCTCAGCTTCTTTCTTCTCTCTTTCCTCTCGCTCTGCCTTTTCTCTCTCAGAATCTGATGATGGTGGTGATGGGGTATCAGTCCGAATCACCTGAATACGGCCGACCTTTCTTTTTATGCGACGGCGTTTCGGCGGTTCGGGCATGATTACCTCAACACGAGCTTCTTGGTCCTGCTCGTTTCCTCTTTCAGACACTGCATCTACCTGCTCGTCTCTCACCATCTCAGCCTGCTGTTCTTGATTCTCCTCAACATTTTCCTCTCGAGCCGTATCTGTATCCGCAAGTCTCTGATCAGCCTCTCCTGGGGTCTGTTCTTGCAGTTCTTCCAGGTTTTCTTCAACCACTGCAACAGCCTCATCCTCTGTCAATTTGCTCCAACATTATCTTTGCTGCAACAATCTTCTGAACCTGCCGAATCTTAGATATGGAATTTAAATTTCAAAATAGGCAAATCAAATCTTTTAAATTCAAATTAAACTTTAACCGATCAAATCAAACTTAGGGTGCGTTTGGCGTTGATTTTGGAGGCAGTTGAAGTGATTAAAAAAAATCTTAACCGTTTTTAGCGTTTGGTAAAAAAGATTATAAATTAATTTTTATAAAATTACTTTTTCAATCACGTTGATTTGCAAAATCCAATAATTGTAGCTTCTCCGTTTAGCTTCCCTAAAAATCTAATTTGTAACTAACTATTTAGTGGTTTAGACTTGAATCATTTTTTTTTTTTAATTTAACATATTTTTATTTTATTATTTTTTTCTCATTTGATATATATATTTTTTTTGATAAGTATACTCATTTGAAATTATTTGTTTTTATTTTTATTTAAATTGAAATAATATGTTTCTCCAATACAAGTAGCAAATTATATTTCTTAACAAAATATAAAAACCTCCTAGGATAAACATAAGATTATATTTTAAATCATATCAAATTTAAAACAATTATCTTATATGTTTAAAAAAAATAATTATCTTAAAATAATTATGAAATTATCTTTTAAAATTTTAAAATCAATATAAACATTAAATTTATTTATTGAAAAAAATATAGTTAATCTACAATGATTTAGAATATTAATTTACCAAACACCTCAACTTGTTTTTTTGTCTATAAAGCTAAAATTTACCAAACACTAATTTGTTTTCTAATACAGCTGATTTTCTTAAAAGCACAGCTAACAGCTATTATTTTAGAAGCTACAGCAACCCCAAACTAAGCCTTAATCTGTTATTCTCAAAAGAAGCCGAATAAATTAGAGAAAATTTGAATTAATTAAAACTAGAATTCAAATAACTGAAAATAAAATCTAAATAAAATCTAATAAAATCTAACTAATTAAAAGATAATTGAAAGATAATTTAAATAAATAACCCGAAAATCAAATCAAATTCAAAACAAAATAGATAAGATCTAATCAAATATTTAAAGACAAAATCTAATAAATCTCGCAAAATCAAATCTAACCTAACCGCAATTAAAATCAAATCAACGAAAAATAAAATCAATACAAATCCTGGGAGCTCAAGATTTTGCTCTGTGAAATGCTCCCGCAAAAATCCTGCTCTCTCAATCATCAACCAACCTTAGGGAAGGATATTTTGACTGAAACTCCTCTCCCCAATAATGCTTGACACGCTGACCATTCACCTTGAATACTCTCCCATCTTTTTCATCTTGCAAAGTAACTGCTCCATGGGGGAAAACCTCAATCACAACAAACGGACCTGACCATTTGGACTTTAGTTTCCCAGGAAACAATTTTAATCTAGAATTATAAAGCAAAACTTTTTGACCTTTGACAAATTCTTTAGGTCTAATTTTCTTGTCATGCCACAACTTAATCTTTTCTTTATAAATTTTCGCATTCTCATAAGAAAAGTGGCGAAATTCTTCCAATTCGCTGAGCTGCAGCATTCGCATTGCTCCTGCACTACTCAGATCAAAATTCAACTTTTTCAAAGCCCAAAACGTTTTATGTTCCAGCTCTAATGGTAAATGACAAGCTTTCCCGTATACCAACCGATAGGGAGACATACCTAGAGGAGTCTTATAGGCTGTCCTATAAGCCCAAAGAGCCTCATCCAACCTAAAAGACCAATCCTTTCTAGATGGATGGACTACTTTTTCTAGAATTGATTTAATTTCCCTATTACTTATCTCAGCCTGACCATTAGCCTGTGGGTGATAGGGGGTAGCTATCCTGTGCTTGATTCCATACTTAGCTAAAAGCTTAGTTAAGATATTATTAACAAAATGTGTACCCTCATCACTTATTAGAGCTCTAGGTGTCCCGAACCGCGCAAAGATGTGCGATTGGAGAAACCTTGAAACCGTCTTGGCATCACTCTGATGGCATGCGATGGCCTCCACCCACTTGGACACGTAATCCACTGCCAATAAGATAAAAACATTGCCATTAGAAGGGGGAAATGGCCCCATAAAATCAATACCCCATACATCGAATAGTTCAACTTCTAAAATGTAAGTAAGAGGCATTTCATCTCTAGGCCCCAAGTTTCCTCTCCTTTGACAAGCGTCACATTGCTTGTAGAACCAGTGGGCATCCTTAAACAAGGTAGGCCAGAAGAATCCGCAATGCAAAATCCTCATAGCTGTCCTTTGACCGCTGAAATGGCCTCCATACGGCGAAGAGTGACATTGCTCCAGGACTTCGGTTGCTTCATCACCTGAAACGCACCTACGAATAATACCGTCAGAGCATTGCTTATACATAAATGGCTCATCCCAATAGAAAAATTTTGCATCATGCTTAAACTTTTTCTTCTGCCTCCAATCCATATCAATAGGGGTGACTCCCTTCACTAAAAAGTTGGCAATATCAGCATACCAAGGGACATCCCTGACTACCTTTACTTGAACAGCAAAAAGTTGTTCATCTGGAAAAGAATCGGAAATGACAGATTGCTCCAGCAAAGATGATGATGGATCAAGACGAGACAAGTGATCTGCAATGACATTCTCTGATCCCTTCTTGTCCTTTATCTCCAAGTCGAATTCCTGCAGTAATAAAAGCCAACGAATTAGTCTAGGCTTTGCATCTTTCTTTGACATTAAATACCTTATTGCTGCATGATCCGTGAACACCGTGACTTTGGATCCAACCAAATATGGCCGAAATTTCTCAAAAGCAAACACAACAGCTAACAACTCCTTTTCAGTAGTTGTGTAGTTGACCTGTGCCTCATTTAAAACCTTGCTTGCATAATATATAGGATGAATAAATTTACCCTGATTCTGCCCCAGCATTGCACCTACTGCAGCATCACTCGCATCACACATTACCTCTAATGGCAAATTCCAATTAGGTGCGCAGAGAATGGGTGCTGAGATTAAAGCAGCCTTCAATGTTTCAAAAGTCTTCCTACAATCTGCATTAAAGTAAAAAACATGATCAGTGCACAATAAGTTACAAATAGGTTTATTGATTTTGGAAAAATCCTTTATGAACCTCCTATAAAATCCAGCATGCCCTAAGAAGCTCCGAATTCCCTTCACTGAATTCGGTGGCTCTAGTCTTTCAATAACCTCAACTTTTGCTCTATCAACTTGTAGACCATTTTTAGAAATTTTATGACCTAACACTATGCCCTCCTTCACCATGAAGTGACACTTCTCCCAATTAAGAACTAGATGGGTATCCTCACATCTTTTTAACACCTTACCTAAATTATCTAAACAACTCTGAAAAGACCCTCCAAAAACTGAAAAATCGTCAATAAAAGACCTCAACAGTGGACTCAATCATATCAGAAAAAATTGCTAACATACACCGTTGAAATGTTGCTGGAGCATTGCAAAGGCCAAAAGGCATTCACCTGAAAGCAAACGTCCCATAAGGGCAGGTGAAAGTGGTTTTTTCCTGATCTTCAGGAGCAATAGTAATTTGGTTATACCCAGAATAACCATCCAAGAAACAGTAGTAGGCCTGACCAGCCAATCGATCCAACATCTGGTCAATAAATGGCAAAGGGAAGTGGTCCTTACGGGTGGCTTTGTTAAGCCTCCTGTAATCCATGCAAACCCTCCAACCAGTTACTGTCCTAGTTGGGATCAACTCATTGTCTTTATTGCTTACCACAGTGACACCTCCTTTCTTAGGAACACATTGGACAGGGCTCACCCAATTGCTGTCTGCAATCGGATAAATGATGTCATCATCCAACCATTTAATCACCTCCTTTTTAGCCACTTCTTTCATTGCGGGGTTAAGCCTTCTTTGTTGCTCAATACTCCTCAAGGACCCCTCCTCTAGAGTGATTTGATGCATACAAAAAGATGGGCTAATCCCCTGAATGTCAGCCAATGTCCAACCAATAGCCTTGCGGTATTGCTGCAGCAACTTTATTAAGGCCTCTTCATGCCCCGACATTAAATCTGATGCAATAATAATGGGCAACGTCTCACCTTCCCCAAGATACACATACTTCAGATGATCCGGCAAGGGCTTCAAATCTAAAGTAGGTGCCTCAATCAGGGACGACTTAATTGGAGGAGCCTTCCTTTGATCTAAATCTAAAGATTCGAAAACATCTTCACACCTAAACAATTCTTTTTCATTTTTTCTATCTAAAGAACAAACTTCTAAATCCTCTACACTAACCTCTCCATGATTTTCCAAATGCTTATTAGTCGAATCCTGAATTGCTGTCTCAACAATTGTGTTCTCCAGAATCCTAATGAAAGAGCAATCTTCCATCTCGTCTGGATACTTCATGGCCTTAAACACATTAAATTTTACTTCCTCATTACAAACTCTCATTGTTAATTCCCCTTTTTGAACATCTATTAACGCCCTACCAGTAGCCAAAGGTGGACGTCCTAGAACAATTGGGACATCTCTATCAGCCTCATAATCTAAAATAATGAAATCAACAGGAAATATGAATTTATCCACTTTTACTAAGACATCCTCAATCTTACCCTCTGGATATGTGATAGACCTATTAGCTAGTTGGAGTGTAACTGTGGTAGGTCTAGCTTCACCAATACCTAACTTTCGATAGACCGAAAGAGGCATAAGTTTAATGCTTGCACCTAAATCACAGAGTGCTCTACCTAATTCCTTTCCACCTATAGACACAGGTATAGTAAATGACACTGGATCCTTAGCCTTGGGGGGTAGCCCATTCTTAAGAATAGCACTACACTCCTCAGTAAGAGATACAATTTCAAACTCACCTAACCTTTTCTTTTTAGTCAAAATATCCTTAAGAAATTTAGCATAATTAGGCATTTGCTCTATAGCTTCTACTAAAGGGATATTTATATGCAACTGCTTAAGAATCTCTAAAAACTTTTTAAATTGACCATCCTGATTCTTAGGTTTTTGCCTTTGTGGAAAAGGTAGAGGTGGTACATAAGGTGGGGGCGGCACATATGGTGGTTCTACATCTGGCACAGAACCAGATGCTCCAGTATTTTTATTGCTGCCTCCAGCACCCTGCCCAGACTCCAACTCTTCCTCGACAACAACATTATTATTTCTATCACCATTTTTATCTATAACCTGGGTTTTACTAGGCTCAATTCTTTCTTCTAATGGCTTACCACTCCTAAGAGTAACTGCCTTTACCTGCTTCTTACCTTCCCTTCTAGGGTGTTTAGTATCTGATGGAAGTTTCCCTTGAGGCCTTTCCTTGAGCTCATTAGCTAGCTGACCCACTTGCAATTCCAGGGCTCTCATTGAAGCTTGATTACTTTGAATTGCAGCGTCTGTACGAGCCATAAATTCTTTCATCATTGCCTCAAGAGAATTCTCCAAATGTTGTTGGGGCAAAACCTGCTTATTTTGCTAGGACATTACCTGCGCTTTAGCAAATCCCGGCTGGTTCATCTTCTGTTGCGCTTGTACGTTATTTCCTTGACCTCCCCATGAGAAGTTGGGGTGGTTGCGCCAACCTGGATTATAGAAGTTAGAATAAGAGTTGTTCCTCTGATTACCTACAAAAAACACAGACGCCGGATTGCTGGGGCAAAACTCGTAGTTGTGGTCTTCACCGCAATAGACACATGTTTCGTCCGTGACTTGGTTCACCACTGCTGCAGGCTCCATAGCTGGTGGATGTTGATGACTAATCACTGTCACATTCTTAAGAGCGTTAGCAATCATTGCAAGATCAGCCCTAATGGTGGACACACCATCAACCTCTAATACACTCTTAACCTTTTTATTTGTGCCTCTAACATCCGACCACTGACAACTATTAATAGATATTCTTTCTAAAATTTCATAGGCTTCATCAAAAGTTTTTGCCAAAAGGGCCCCTCTAGCCGAAGCATCGACCATACCTTGGGTTACTCCATTTAAACCATTGTAAAATGTTTCCATTTGAATACAATGAGGTAACCCATGGTGGGGACACTTTCGTAAAAGCTCCTTAAACCTCTCCCAAGCCTCACTAAAAGTCTCATCCTCAAGTTGCCTAAACCCTACTATTTCACTCCTTAATTTAGCATTTCTATTAGGTGGGAAATATTTACTCAAAAATTTTTCAGCTAACTCATCCCACGTCCTAATTGATCCTGGAGCAAAAGAGTTTAACCATGACTTTGCTCCATCTCTAAGAGAATACGGGAACAAAGTTAATCTAAGAGCATCTCTAGGCACTCCTTGAATTACAAAAGAATCACTAACTCCTAGAAAAGACTTAAGATGTAAATGAGGGTCTTCAGATGACAAACCATGGAATTGCCCCACGGTTTGCAACATCTGAAACATTACCGGTTTCATTTCAAAATTCGCCGCTTGGATTTGGGGACGTGCAATCCCTGGATTCAACTCATTAAACATCGGGACAGCATACGCTCGAATGGCTCTGGTCCTATCGTTCGCTATCAAGATAGGATTCTCAGCCTGATTATTTCGCTGCTCATTTTGCTCAAACAGTGGGTTTTGCTGTAGCAACGGATTCTGCTGGGGGTTTGCTGCTGCTGGACCTTCATGAACCTGTGGAAGTTGCGGCACGTTCTCCATATGGTTTCTGCACTGCTCCCTCCTTCTGTTCCTAAATGTCCTTTCAATTTCTGGATCAAGCTCAAACCGTACCCCAGACGGATCGCTCATGCACCAAAATCACACCTGCAAAAACAAAAGAAACAATAAAAAAGTTCTAGCACCAAACCACTAAAACACATACACAAAACAGATCAGATAAAAACTTATTCAAGTCCCCGGCAACGGCGCCAAAAACTTGTCGGGTTCCTAGAGTGAGTAAAAATATGATATAAAATACTCTAGAATTCCTGTGCAAGTATACACAGTCTGCAGCATGTAATATTATCAATCCGAGCCCTGAATTAGTTTCCACTCTACCTATTTCTGTGTAACTTTCCAATGGTTTCAAGAATAGTAAAATGATTTGGTTTTATCGGAATTATGCTGAAGCAAAATAAATGACAGAACAACAAGTAAACAAATAGATAGACAGATTAAAGACAGGCGCTGGTTAGGCTTTAGTGATTGTTCTAAGATATGCTCTAGCAATATTATTGATCATGCATTTCTCGCAGTATTATTAGCGGATTCCTCCCGGAACTCCGGATCTTTTGGGATATGTTTCAAACCCAATGAAGAGCGACCGATCAAGCACTAGGCAACTGGCTATCCCTAGCTCAGTCACTGGCGTTCACCAATACACAATGATCGTAGTGTGGATAATTGCCACACACTCTCTAAATCATCCCTGAAACTAGAGAGAGTTATTCACACCGGCTGGCCAGGCGGGCATAAAATAAGAATAAGCACAACAATTAACCAAAATGCGATAGTCAATTTATTACTAGAGATGAAGCACAGTCATTACATTATTCCTAACCAACACCCTAAGCTACTTAGTTCATAAAAGGCATAGGAATACGAATTACAATCTGAGTATGCATGTCCATAACCATAAGTTAATAAAGAAAGTAAACTCCCTAATCAGCTTGCGAAAGATGGTGTTCTTGATGATCTTCAATCTCCCTATACTATTCGGCTTCCAAGGGAAAACATGGAATGACTTTGACTTTGACGGCTACTTCCTTTTATAGAAGGATAGGAGGCTTGAATTAGGTCAACTAGGACACGTGTAAGGCTCTCCTTGATCCTTTATCACGAAAATAACTCAACAGAAGTCGGTTCATGAAGTTGGCTAACGAGTTGTGATGTGGCAGTTTCTGTTCCCAGTTTTGCTGCAGCATAGAATTTGCTCCCTCCAGTCACTCAGCAGCATAATTTGCACAAAATAATTTCCAATGCTTCCATTCTTCCAAATGGGTTAAATCATGTAATATCTATCCAAAACCAACCCTAATAAGCATAAAGGACACACAAATCCCTATATAATTGAGGCCTAAATAACTACCTTTTGGGCAGTTATCACCTATTAGCTAATTGGCCTATTAACTAAGTTAGTTTCCTTTTCGTTACCGAACGAAAATGATACTAAAAATTCACATGTAGAGATTTCATGTGTTTGACCCTGACCACTACTACTAGTAAGTAGGTCAATACAATTAATTATAAATTTTATTTGAGTTCGGAGGCCTCGACAACCTGCATCGGTCAACCGTTAATAATATGTGGCACATTCCAGAGATTTAAAAGAATCTAGTTTTAGGAACTCTACTGAATAAAAATAAGTTCAAAATAGTATTTGAGTAAGATAAATTAATTATAATAAAAGGGGTACGTGTAGCAATAGTATCATGAAAATCTTCAAAATAGACGTGTGTAGCACATTTGATTATGGAATCAAAGTTTATAGCTCTTGATAAAACTGGAGAAGAAGTTGAATGACTTCAAAATTTTCATAAAGATATTACATTATGGTCGAAGCCTATAAGCACAATATATATTTATTGTGATAATTTAGCGTCCTATGAGGGCAAGAATACTCTCTATAATGGGAAGTAGCAATATATAAGACATAGATATAATTCAATAAGGCATTTACTCTATAATGGAATAATTTTCATTGATTTGAAAAAACTAATGTGTCGGTTGGTCGGTCTAATCAGAAAATAAAGAACCGACCAACCGCCTACCATACAATCACAAAGGGGCAAGTTGCAATCTAAGAAATTAATGTGATGCAATCTTTAAATTAATGCATTTGTGGAGTTTCAAGAAACCAACAATATATTTTTTTAAAAAAAAATGGGATTTCGAAATCCAAGGCCTTATCCCTTTCCCATCTCTCCTTTCATATATTTTCTCTCTCCCTTCATCTCTTCTTCACAGAGTATTGACCATTCTTTTCCCCTCTCATCTTCAAACCCTTTTCTCCCATTCTTCTTTCTACTCCATCTTTTTCGTTCTCTCTTTCTCTCTTCAACCCACAAATATTCAACACCTTGTGCAGTGGTGCC
Source organism: Luffa acutangula (assembly GCA_036850905.1). Taxonomy (NCBI): domain Eukaryota; kingdom Viridiplantae; phylum Streptophyta; class Magnoliopsida; order Cucurbitales; family Cucurbitaceae; genus Luffa; species Luffa acutangula. The sequence continues at coordinate 37,671,614 of CM072088.1, forward strand.
TTCTTCTTCTCCCTTACTGCTCACTGTCATCGTCGAAGTTATATTTTACACTTTTCGCGATCGATGTTTCGGGATTTCTACCTTCCTTCCGTCATCGCCATCTTTTTCTTCATAAATCGATCGAATTGACCGACTGAATCGATTAGTTGGTTGTTCGACAGCAAAACCCCATAAAAACCATCGGTTTTAATCTAATGGAAACTGACTTGGTCGGTTCGGCGTCGGTTTTTTCTCAAAACGGACTTCGATCGACCGATGAACACCCCTATTACAAATATTTGGAAGAAAGTGGTGTGTGAATTAAATTCATCAAATGTTTCAAAATGGATTGAAACATGAAAATGAATTGTTGTTTCATACAAATTTAATGTATGGAAGTTAAATTTGTTGTTATGTTTTGAAAATAATTACTCAATTGAGTTATTTTTTACATGTGTTTTAACATTTATTTATTTATTTATTTATTTATCGAGTTACTAAGTTGGTCTACAAATAACAACTTAGGCCCGTTTAATAACCATTTTAGTTTTTGGTTTTTGGTTTTTCTATTTTTGGTTTTTTCTTTTTGGTATTATGTTTTCTAAAAACCAAAACCATATATGTTTGATATGTAACGACCCATCTTCTCATGACTAAATCCTAGGATCGTTACCACATGCATGCCTAATTACTTCAAGGGAAAAGAGTTGATGGAAAATAAACTTTAACACAAAACATTTGAGATTTTAAAGAAAGAAAGCCTTTCGGCCTGGGATCCCAAATAAAACAAGAAACTTGCAAAAACATCATTGAAACAAAGCTTTCTAAAAGCAATATACAAACATATTTAAACCCTTAAGAACCACCATTTACAAATCTGACTAAAAGAAGGATGAGGAACTAAACTACGCAGAAGTCACATTCACATATTTTCCATGGCTCGTCAGTAGCAATCCGTCACACGCTTTGTATGTTCTTGCTCGTACCTGAAAGGAAACATTTTGAAAAGAATGAGTATTAAAAATACTCAGTAAGTAACACTACTATTGGGAGGAGATTTACAAGTATTACATGGATAACTTGAGGTTAGTTATTGTTAAAGGACCTTCATTTCATTTTGTTTCATTTATCATGACGTACGAGTCACGTGGACAATTAACCAGTCTGTCACATGCTTACCAACTCACTAGAGGTACACAAGTGGGAATCGCGAGAGATCTCTACTCCTACTAATGGTAGAAGGCACCCAGTCAGTGAAGCCAAGTCTCACCCATCAAGGCACGTATGTGCACATAGCACTATAACTACCAACTCACTGGTGGGGCGTCCATGGGTTTTTAGTCGGAACTTTACTCCCACAAATAGTAGATGGCACCTAGTCTGCAAAGCCGAGTCCCGCCCATTTAGCTTCTCATCTCAGTCTATAAACATCTCAGTCCTAGGTGTTTAATTGCACGGTCCCTACTGGGATAAGTAACCTATCCTCATTTCGTATTAGGGCCCCTATTAACAGAGTCTGATTTAGCTTGCAACCTAACCATCAAGTTTCTTTCCCATAAAGGTCTATGAAGGGCTAATTTCACATGTTTTAACTACCCCGCCTTTCATCTCATTCAAGCATAGATATCATAACCAACATCCAAAACACCAAGTAGAAAAGGATATGCATATTTTAAACAGCCAGCAGTCAATATTAGGACCGTAACCCAGGTGATATCACTAAACTAAGCCTCGTTATTCCCTATAATGCCACCGAAAAATTCGGCAGCATAACAAAATACGTATAGCTGACCTCAAATTTCTTATCACCTGTAAACAAGAGAATACGCTTCTATATTCAAAACGTCCCAACTACAAACTTTCGCAACGCTTCCAATCAATAGAATAGACTCCGAACTTCCACAAAACAAAGTGAGTCAGGTCTCGCATCCACAACTCCACCATATAAAACATCATATCTTCCCCAACATAGAGCATTCAGAGCATTTAAGGTTTACCCAAGCAGAACACTTCATACTTACCAACACAAAACATTCAGAGCATTCAATAGTGACAAACACACGCATAACCAGAAGATTTAGTATCACCAGAACACACAATATCCACATTCCATATTCCGACCATACATAATTGATGTCTCTTGTTTTATAATATTTAAAGCATGTAACAATTCATAATAAAAAGCCTACCCTAGCCAAGGCTTTCCAAGTAGTAAGGTTACTTACCTGACAACAACCTAACCAACCAAAAACCTCTCAAACACATTCTCTTTTCGAACCTACAATACATCATAATTCGTAAAGTCAAATACTCAAGTTGGGAGGTTGAAAGTAGGCTCAGTCAATCAACTTACCCAAACTCAGGCGAAAACTCACTAAATCCTCCATTTAAGTCCTCTCCTTGACTTTAGCCAAAAATCAAGCACACTCCACAAAGACCCACTCGAAAATAACTTCAAAGTTTGCTGGACACCGCCTCAAAATAGCAAAACTCTGAAATTTTGAACCCGAAATTGGCTAGGTAACACAAAAACGAGTCCAATAGAGAATGGGTCAACTTCGATTAACAAAATACTCAAGAATGGAACTCAAATGAACAAGAAACCTTACCCAAACTAGAAGTCACTTCGTTGGACAACAGTTTTAGAGAGTCTAATAACGAGCTTAGACTCCGAAATGAACGAGCGTGGCTGAAATCCAAAGTGCAATATATTGGGTCACTTAAACCTCCAACAACTCATGTTTAACTCCAAAATCGGGTATGAAAAATCAATGGAAACTTACCCACAAACCAACCATTCGAGATTAGCACCATAGCAATCCAACGGGCAGTGGCGGCGACACCAGACCACAACAGCAGCGGCTGGTCGCAAATGAAAACAACCCAGAAAGTGACTGTGTGGGACGTGGATGGTGGGGCTTTGCAGTTACTGATAGCGAGCATAGCTAGCTATTTTTCTCTGATTAATTAAGCTAGTATTTTTCAATTATTTGCCCAAATTTATGCATTTTTATATTTTATTTGTAGGAAGTATGTGCTTGAAGCTTAATTAAGCAATTGGAGTCAAATGGAGCTTCCAATCTAAAAAAAAAAAAAAAAAAATTCATAGCGTCGCGACGCTATAGAAAATTTCCAAATTTTCGGATCGCGACAGCGTCGCGACGCTGTCTTGACAGCGTCTCGACGCTACAACGAAATTTTGCTATTTAAGCATCTTTTCGGCTAGGTTTTTGGATACTTCGAATGGGGGACTTTTGGAGCCGACTTTAGAGCAAAAAGAGGACAGAATTGACCTGAAGCAAAGGGGATTAGTTGGAAATCAACCCATTGTTCGTGGGGATCGTGACGGGGACGTTTGGTCTCGGCCTACAACGAGTCTATTTCTCTTTTCCCTTACTTTAGACACTTTTTATGGCTTATTTAGACTTAGTTTATATTGTAACGAGGATTATGTGTAGCTAAGTTTAATTCTTTGGGATTGATGTAGCCGTTGGGTAAGTTTTGGATTGATTTACGGTATTTATGCTATTGATGTCATTTATGCATATGTTGTATGTTTAATGCTTTCGATTTACTGGCCATAAATTGATTGATGTTTATATTTGAATCTAACTCGGGAGAGAGGATTTAAATTAGTAATCATTATGCATAACTAGAATTTAGCTAAAAATCGGGAGATTAAGGTTAATTCTAGAAATTGTCATAAAGGTTAGCCTTATTGCCTTGTATGTTTATTGGATTTAGATAGGGATATCGGGTTCAATTGCATATGGGAGAATCATGTATGCTCGGGAGAGATATGTGTGATTTTAGTTGCCAAGATTTATGAATCATAGCATGTGTTAATCCGTTTATTAATCCATAACTCCAATTGGTGAAATCAATTCCCTAAGACCAATTATTCCCATTTGATTGTCACTTTTTACTTTAGTTTTGTGTTGATTAATTCATATTCTCATTCTATTTGATTCCCTAAATAAAATTGGCCAAGAGTATTTTCGATACTTAAAACTTGGCTAGACACCAATCCAGAGGACGACATTCGATTGCATAATCACTATATTATTACTTGACCCGTACACTTGCGGTTAGCAATTTGCACATCAAGTTTTTGGCGCCGTTGCCGGGGATTGGCATATTTAGTCAATTTTAATATCATAGAAAAATTGTCCGGTCTTAGTTTAGGGTGTATTTTATTTTTTTGTTATTTTTGTTATTTTTGTTTTTAGGTAGATTGCATTTTTCTTTTATTGTTTTTCTTTTCCATTCTTAAAATTTTCCTTATTTAGATTTTCCCATTTTTGTTTGATTTTTCCATTGTTAGATTTTTAGTTTTTCCTTTTTAGATTAGTTTTTCCTTATTTGTTAGTGTCCTTATTGGTTTTTGTTTTATCTATTTTTGCATTCCATATTAGTCAATTTTTTTCCTTTTGTAGATTATATTTTTCCTTATTTAGATTTAGTTATTTTCCTTTTCTTGTATCTTTCCTAATTTATTTTATTTCATTTTCTTTGCCTTTTTAGGTTAGTGTAGTCGGTGTATGCGAAAGGTTAGGGAATTGGCCTTAGTTCCCTTGGATCCAGAAATAGAAAGAACATTCAATAGACTTCGAAGGGAAAATCAAGAAAACATCCAAATGGCAATCCTAATCCTGAAGAACCTAAGCCCATCAGGGACTATTTTCAGCCGATCTTTCACGAGCAATAGTCGGGGATTATCTATGCCCCAATTAATGCTAACAATTTTGAGCTAAAAACAGGTCTCATTCAGATGGCTCGAGATTGCGCTTACAGAGGATCACCCATGGAGGATCCAAATTCTCATCTGAAATCCTTCCTAGACATCTGTGGGACGGTAAAATTAAATGGTGTTTCTGAAGATGCCATTCGCTTACGTTTATTTCCTTTTTCGTTGCAGGACGAAGCGAGGGACTGGTTACAATCTATTCCACCTGGGAGCATTACCACTTGGGATGCTTTGGTCCAGGCATTCTTAAAGAAGTTCTTTCTGTTTGTGGTACGGTTGTACTAAACGATTATCCGCAAGCGCACGGGTCGTCACAAGTTATATAAAACGGAAAGTATTCCGAGTATCGAATCCTCAGGGAGGCGAAGCGAAACTTAAGCAAATAATTAAAATTCTCTTGAGCACTGAAAATACTTAGGTGAAATAATATTTAGGGACCACGTTCATGTGATAAAAAGAACTTGAATTCAAAATGACTAATGAAAACAAATTTGATCAATCAAAAATAAAATGTGAAGAAAGAGTTTTCTTGAAATGGGAAGAGGGGTCTTGAAAATCAATGGTTAGCTGAATAATTGCTATAATTATCCTATCTCATTGCCCAACTAATTATAATCCTAGAATCTCCGTTAATCACATAGGTTCTCCTGTCGGTTTCCCCTAATTGTAATTAATTCATTTTAACCACCTAAGTGTCCTTAGCGCTATTAAAAATCATTAATTATTACACTCTGATTCATTTTAGTAATCTAAGTTTAATCAACTAATCCCGGTGTCACAACGGGCAATTAAACTAGTTGCATGGATTATGATCTATCCTAATTTCTCTCCGTCGAGTTTCCATTAAGAAACGAATCATTACACAATTGGCCAGATTGAGTAAAGCATTAAGCATATCCATACAAATAATTAGGACATGGGCAAGAGACAAGAAATTATAACAATATTTCCACTATCATTTCATTTCAAGACCCCAAATTGGGGTTTAGCTACACATAATATCCACAATAATTACAAGGGAAAGCATATTAAAAAGCATAAAAGGAAAGGAATTGACCGTTGAAAACCCCTTGCTGACGCTTGGAGCCCCCCTGACTACTCCTCGAGCCTCTAGGATTGCTTCCCAAAATTCCCAAAATTTCCCCACTAGAAGAATCCTCTAAAAAAGGCTCAAAAGCCTTGAGAGGGGCTCCAAAAAAGGAGCCTTAAGAAAGGAAAGAAAGGATTGATGGCTTGGTTGATTGATTGATGAGAAATGAGGCACCAAGGGCGCCTATTTATAGGCCTATAATAGCAGCAGCGTCGCGACGCTGCCTTGCTAAGCGTCGCGACGCTGCTGCGCACGTGGCTTGGGCAACAAGAAAGGTCAGCGTCGCGACGCTGCCTTGCTAAGCGTCTCGACGCTGTCCTGATTTTCCAGATTTTTCAGCTTCCTTTTGGGCTGATTTTTGGGCCTTCTTCTTCATTTCTCTTGGTCTTTTCTTCATGAATGTCTTCTTTGGGCCTTCAATTGCATCAAGCTAGGATTTGGGCTAGAATTACTTCAATTTTGGCTCTTTTTCTCCCAAAATCACCAACTTAGCTCCTAAGGACCAAATAACAAAATTCATTAAATATATTCATTAAAAACACGATTAAAGCACCAAATAGCTTAATAAATTGAGACTAAAATAGCAACATTTCTGCTCGCTATCACACCCCCAAACTTAAGCTTTTGCTAGTCCCGAGCAAAATAAATTCTAAAGATGCATGAAATAGAATCGCTCAACCCTCAATGATTTTGGAATTCTTAGGATCGAATGGAAAACATGCAAGTGGAATAAGCAAGCACCACATACTCTTGAAGAAATCTTAAACTAGTTTGAACTTAAGATTAATGAATAGCATGCTCAAGACTTATCTATTGATTCTTTTACTAACCTAGATTAGTCTTATGGCTTTCTCCATTTGTTTTCCCCCTACACTGGCTAAGAGGCCCTAATACTTCGGAGTCCTTCTATCATGCAAAAAAAAGTAACTAGGGTGCCTGTTATCTTTTTCTTTTTTCATGGGGGAGCAGAATTCTCTCATGATTTCTTTTTTTTTTCTTTTTTTTTTTTCTTTTGCTCCTCCCCCAAACTTGCATTTTGATATCTAATGGTACTAGCTTTCACACTACGGTGCAGGGACCCTTAACCCGAATTTTATTCTCTGGTTGGCCTAACTGATCACACCGCAGGTAGCTCTTTTTACCCCTAGGCTTTTTTTTTTTTTCTTTTGAGCAAGCAAAAATTCTTTTTCAACAGATTTTCTTTTTCTCACATTTCCTTTTTGTTGCTTTTGCTTTTCTCTCAGCAGTCATAGCATTTTTTTCCTACCTAGTTCTTTAGAGCAATCAAGCTTGGACTTCCTAATATTAGAAACTAAGCCTATCGGGGTGACAACAACTTTGAAAACCATAATAAGAATCTAGATTTTCAAAGACGTCATTAGATAAGACTATTGCATGCTTTAGACATCAAAACTAAGTATTAAAAAATTTTAAAATTTCACAATTTCTGCCGTGCTCCCAGATTCCACAACATATAAACCATTTTCTCCCAAAATTTCAAAAATCACATCCTTGGCTATCATGGCTATCTATTCATGCATCCAACAGAATTTAAATATGCTCAACACAGCGGAAACCTCCCCCCCAAACTTAAACTAAACATTGTCCCCAATGTTTTAAAACAGAAAAGCATAAAGAGAGATACTGAGACTTCCCTGAGCTAGGAGCGCTTCATCCTCTTCCTTTGGATCCATGAAAAATGGGAAATGTGGAATTTTGGGATTTGCTAAGGTGATCCTGCAAAACAAAATTGGATCACAGAGCAAAGAAAATTATTTACCGCAAAAACAACTAGCTACTTTAATCCTTGGGTTGCCTCCCAAGCAGCGCTTTCTTTAACGTCTTTAGCTAGACTAGGCTCGGCACGCTTACGGAGGCTCAAAATAAAAATTTTCATCATCCTCCGGGCCCTGCAAGAAATCACGCACCGAATTGCATACTACAAACAGGGGAGAAAAAAAACTTTCCCCTGGCCCATCTTCACTAAAGAGATTCTTATAATAACATTTTAGAAAATAATCAGCTGCATCAAATCTCTTTTCTAAATCTCTATTTTCAAAACAGTTGTTAACAGAGTCATCAAGCGTTATAATATCTACTGGTCTAGGATCTAGAGATGGCCTATCAATCATGCCAGTCCATTCATCAGAAAAAATATCTACATGCTCAGTAGATCCTTCAGACTCAGAATTAAAAAATGATTCAACTAAGCTATCACATGACTCATCATCAGAAGAATTCAAGAATTCAAGAATTTCAGGATCAGATTCTATACTATGCACAGATTCAAGTTCTTCTGGGTCAGATTCTATGCTATACACATCATCAAGACAAGAAAAGAAAGTATTCACATTGTCAGGATTCATGCATTCAGGAATGTCAAGATCAGACTCAATAGATTCACTGTAATCATGGTCAGACTCAAAATTATCTATCGAGCAATCTTTTTTATGCTTTTTATGTTCATGCTCAATGTCAGGCAATTCAATATCATCATCAAAATTATCCATTTCAGGCAATTCCAATTCATTTTCAAAGGAAGGTAAATCATCAACTGCAGATCTTTCATTTTCACAAGCAGGCAAGTCTAATTCATTTTCAAAGTCAGGCAGATCCAAATCATTTTCAAACAGAGGATTATCCATATATGCATCATGATCAAAATTCACATTATCAATAAGCATTTCTCCTAAGCCTAGGCCAAGATTATAATCTACCTCTTCATCGTCATCAGTCAAGTATTTAGGCCCAACAGAAAAACATGTATGCAAACTACAAACAGATTCGTCTTGGCCAAAAATACTAAACACGACTTTTTCATCATCAATGTTCAAGGTAAGTTTACCTGTATGCACGCTAATCTCAGCCTTACCAGTGGCTAGGAAAGGTCTGCCTAAGATAATTGGCACTTCTTTGTCCTCCTTCATGTCCAGTACCACAAAATCTACAGGGAAGATGAATTTGTTTACTTTCACCAACACGTCCTCCACCACACCCATCGGGTGAGTAATCGATCTGTCAGCAAGCTGGAGAGTGACGTCAGTGACTGTCATACCTGATAAACCAATCTTCCTGTATACAGAGTAGGGCATCAAATTTATACTTGCTCCTAAATCACATAAGGCCCTATCGAAGGATACTTCTCCTATGGTACAAGGAACAGTAAAACTCCCTGGATCTTTCTGCTTAGAGGGTATCCTACCAGAAATGATGGTACTGCTACTCTCAGATAAATTAAAAACTTCTTTTTTCAGACTTTTCTTTTTAGAAAGCATTTCTTTAATGAATTTTCCATAATTTGGCATATTATACAAAGCCTCTACCAATGGAATATTCACAGACAACTTTTTAAACATTTCTAAAAATTTTTGAAATTGTTCATCTAATTTGACATTTTTAAATCTTTGAGGAAAAGGTAACTCCCTGAAATCAAAGGTTGGACATTCGCCCCTCCGCTTGGGCGGGCTAATATGCGAACCTCTGTCATGGTGGTTGCATGGAACCACTTCTTCCTCAGTCATCTTTTTATTGTCATTCTGCCTCTCTTCTTCTTTTCTACCTGCACAGTTGTTAGAAAAATCACATTTTAATTCAATAGAGTTGGGAGGATGTTGGAACCTTTCAAATGAGGCTTTTTGTGCCTCAGCCCCTTCATCTTCATCCCTTCTCTTTTCTTCTTCCTTTTTCTTCTCTATACTGTCCTCCAGTCTTCTGCCACTTCTTAGAACCACCATCTTACACTGCTCTTTCGGGTTAGGCTCAGTATCGCTTGGAAATTTTCCCTTCTGCAGGGCATTTACTGCTGAAGCAATCTGACCTATCTGTACTTCCATATTCTTTAGAGCTGCGTCGTGGTTGTTTACTGATGTCTAGAGATTCACATTCAATATTCTTTGTTTCTTGATGAATAAAGCCACCATCTCCTCCAGATTATTTTTCTTCTTAGGAGTACTCGTTGATGCAAAACCTGGGGTGGCTGCAAAACATTCTTTGTATTCGCATATGAGAAGTTCTCGTGATTGCGCAGACTAGGGTGGTAGAAGTTTGGTACTCCTTGAGCATATGATCTATTTCCTATGTATTGAACTTCTTCCACATCTTGACCTTCTTTCTTTGAATGACCTTCAGCTATGGTGGAAATGGACTTAACCACCTCAGATGAAGTCAATTTGTTTAGTGCATTGGTCAGAGATGCCAGTTGCGCTTTCAGTGAACTTGACTCATCCAATTCATATAATCCAGCCTTTTTTTTAACTGTTCCTCTCTCCGTCGGCCATTGATAACTTGTTGCCGCCATTTCCTCAAGCAGGTCTTTGGCTTATGTCACTATTTTTGAAAGAAAACTCCCTCCTGCTGATGTGTCAAGGACTGTCTTTGTGGAGGGGTTTAATCCATTATAAAATAACTGTACCTGAAGCCAATCAGGATATCCGTGTTGGGGGCATCGCCTAAGCATTTCCTTATATCTTTCCCACGCTTCGTATAACTGCTCCTCGTCAAGCTGTCTGAATGTTCCAATTTCAGTCCGGAGCTTGGTAGTCTTAGCTGGTGGAAAAAAGTTTGTCAGAAAAGCCTGGGCAAGCTCGTCCCAAGTACTGATGCTGCCCGTCTCGACTGATTCGAGCCAATCTTTTGCTTTATCCTGCAGGGAAAATGGAAACAGCCTTAATCTGATTGCGTCGGCCGGAACTCCGTTCATCTTTACCGTCCCGCATATTTCTAGGAATGATCGCAGATGAGAGTGGGGGTCCTCGGAAGGATGTCCCTTGAACGAGTTATCGCGTGCCATCTGAATCAACCCTGTTTTTAGCTCAAAATTTGTAGCTTGGATGGGGGCGTAAACAATTCCAGAATTCTCGGTAGGAAGAACTGGCTGCAGAAAATCTCTAATTGCCTTGGGAGCTTCTTCTTGGTGGGCCATCGTTTCTGCTAATCTTTTTTCTCTTCTAATGAATTTAAGAGTCCTGTTAATCTCAAGATCTAACGGAAACAGATCAACCACCTTGTTTCTTCGCATACAATGCTCCCAGATAACAAAAAGAACCAAACAAAAATGAAAATAAAATAATATTCACAAAATGATGAAAAAAATATTTACACCTAAATTACCATTTACCCTTTCTTTTTGATGTCAAGAAAAATTAATTTTTGCTTAAAAATCAAGCCTCCCCGGCAACGGCGCCAAAAACTTGTTTGTGGTACGGTTGTACTAAACGATTATCCGCAAGCGCACGGGTCGTCACAAGTTATATAAAACGGAAAGTATTCCGAGTATCGAATCCTCAGGGAGGCGAAGCGAAACTTAAGCAAATAATTAAAATTCTCTTGAGCACTGAAAATACTTAGGTGAAATAATATTTAGGGACCATGTTCATGTGATAAAAAGAACTTGAATTCAAAATGACTAATGAAAACAAATTTGATCAATCAAAAATAAAATGTGGAGAAAGAGTTTTCTTGAAATGGGAAGAGGGGTCTTGAAAATCAATGGTTAGCTGAATAATTGCTATAATTATCCTATCTCATTGCCCAACTAATTATAATCCTAGAATCTCCGTTAATCACATAGGTTCTCCTGTCGGTTTCCCCTAATTGTAATTGATTCATTTTAACAACCTAAGTGTCCTTAGCGCTATTAAAAATCATTAATTATTACACTCTGATTCATTTTAGGAATCTAAGTTTAATCAACTAATCCCGGTGTCACAACGGGCAATTAAACTAGTTGCATGGATTATGATCTATCATAATTTCTCTCCGTCAAGTTTCCATTAAGAAACGAATCATTACACAATTGGCCAGATTGAGTAAAGCATTAAGCACATCCATACAAATAATTAGGACATGGGCAAGAGACAAGAAATTATAACAATATTTCCACTATCATTTCATTTCAAGACCCCAAATTGGGGTTTAGCTACACATAATATCCACAATAATTACAAGGGAAAGCATATTAAAAAGCATAAAAGGAAAGGAATTGACCGTTGAAAACCCCTTGCTGACGCTTGGAGCCCCCGCTGACTACTCCTCGAGCCTCTAGGATTGCTTCCCAAAATTCCCAAAATTTCCCCACTAGAAGAACCCTCTCAAAAAGGCTCAAAAGCCCTTAGAGGGGCTCCAAAAAAGGAGACTTAAGAAAGGAAAGAAAGGATTGATGGCTTGGTTGATTGATTGATGAGAAATGAGGCACCAAGGGCGCCTATTTATAGGCCTAGAATAGCAGCAGCGTCGCGACGCTGCCTTGCTAAGCGTCGCGACGCTGCTGCGCACGCGGCTTGGGCAACAAGTGTCACACCCCCTCCCGGACCACCTCTAGCTTAGCCCGAAAGACGGCGTGAAGCCAACAGACATCATCACCTCTAACGATCCCTGTTGACCCTACTGAAACTTTGAACCTGATAAACATACTAATCATGGACATAAAATATTCCATATGAACCACAACACAACGGAAACCCCGAAAACATATCAACATACACGAGGTGTCGCCATGACATATCTCGGTTTGGAAATAACCTGGTAAAGATATCATAACAAAAGACATGTACAACTAGGATTTATACAACCACGACCTCTAGGACTATATTATCCAATCCTTACAAAACATTTACAATATGAACAGACTCAATATACAATTCCACCCACGTACTGGAGCTTGATCCGGAACTTTCAGCAGACGTTGGCAGTGTATCAGGCACCGGGAGCTCGATCTCTACCTGAAAAGTGGAAAAACATTTTGAAAGAATGAGCTACGAAGCCCAGTGAGTGACTAACTTTAAAACTCTAAATCCGGAAGTAAAAAACACGTGATAAACCTTTAAACGTATAGATATGCTCAATCAAAGCGTTTAACATAAACGTGTAATGGAAAAGGTTTTCTAAAATATCTCGCAAGTTCGTCAATAAAAATCTAGCAAGGCATATCAAATACATCAAACGTTTTAACTAACATGACCGATCTACGTTGTGTAGGGCACGCCCAGTACAACCAACGTTTACTAATCCTACGATGTAGTGGGGCCCGCCCAGCACTCCCATCGTCTTTGTCGTAGTGGGGCCCGCCCAGCACTCACGACAGCATCGTTGTCACGGAGTACACTCAACGTCGACAACGGAATATAACCTGTGTGCACACTGTACCATATAGCCTCGGGCTCAATATCTCAGTCATGTAGTCAGTAGAAATCTCAGAAATCACATGGAAACATTAAAACATGCCTGCTTATCGTTATCTTTCGTAAAACTCAAACCTACCCAGCTTGCTCGTAAAAAAACTTTAAATCATTAAACAATATTTGCTAACACATGCTTTACTTTAAAAGATATCGTTTCAACTACTTTTCATAAAGCCATTAGCCACGTGCTCGTATATAAACCTTATTAGAAAATCTAAGCTCAAAACTCATGTTTGAAACCGTTCACAAAACCATGTATCATTCATAGAAAAGCATGTAAAACATATAATCATGAACAACCGTTTAAGAACATTTTCGAAATTCATTTTGTCACTCACAGTCTTATCTAGTTCCCCGGTCTGTAGACTCGACCTATTTCCTCTTGGCCTGTCAAATAACCAAAACCGAGCATTAGAACCATAGATAGCTTTGTTTTTCCATGCTCATGAATTCTTGACACTTGAATTAAAAACCACATCCACATTCTACTTTTCCAGATTTTCCAGATTCTATACCCTAACTTCCAACACCCATAACCTTCTCAATACTTAACCAAAATTAATGAAATACACATCCAATTCTTCATTTTCGAACACTCTACAACTTACCTGAAGAAATGAAAACGAGATTCTCAACCAATTTGTCCAGAAACGCCCCGAAATCAGAGAACACAGATTCGAGCTTCTCTGTTACCCTTTATCTTCCTCCTGAAATTAAGCCTACTTCAAGTACTTTTTGGCTCACGTATTCTTCATGAAAGGTTTAGCATATCGAATAAGCTTTCCAACCATACCAAATAGAGCTTCTGATTCGACTTGTGCACTCCAGAATACTCAAAACATCAGAGAACACCAGAGATCCTCCTGGTTTGCTCGAAAATCCTGTGCTCTGTTTTCCATTCCAAAAACCATCAACTTCCCATTCGATTTAGGTCAAGCTTACTTCATTAAATTTGTTAGAAAATGAAATAACTTTCAAGAAAATCAAACCTCACCTCTTGATTCTTACTGTGTAGCCCAAACCGACTAAAACATCAGAGGTTGACAGGTTGAACACAGATTCTGCAATGGTTGGCTTTGCATGAGCCTTTCCCTATCTTCCTCAACCTCAAACCACGAAATTCTTCTTCTTCCTCCTTCACTCTCTCCTTAAAGTTCTCTGAAAGTTTCAATGGAAAAGGATGAGAAATGGGTTGAAGATAAGCTGAAAAGAAGTGAAGCGGTGGTGGGTTTTTAGTGCTGGCCATTTCCATTTGCTTTCTTTTTCTTTTTTTTTCTTTTTTTTTTTTCCTTTTTCCCTTTTCCTTTTCCTTTCCTTTTCTTTTCTTTTCCTTCCATTTTCCTTCAACAATGAAACAACACAACTTAGGTCCAACTTCCACAATAGATGACAAGAGAAAATGTTCCAAGGAAAGTCCCGGGTTTACAACTTACCTCCCCCTTTTCAAATTTTGTCCTCGAAATTTAGAAGTCCTTAGGTGAAGAGTGTCGGGTAACTCCTCCTCATCTGATCTTCGGACTCCCAAGTTGCCTCCTCAACTCTGTGATGCCTCCAAAGAACCTTCACGAGTGGGATCGTTTTGTTCCTCAAAACTTGCTCCTTTCTGTCGAGGATCTGAACTGCTTCTTCCTTATAACTCAAGTCTTCCTTCAGCTCAATTGGTTGCACTTTCAACACATGGGATGGATCTGGTATATATTTCCTCAACATGGACACATGAAAAACATCATGTATTCGAGCGAGTTTCGCTGGCAACTCAAGTCTATAGGCTGCTGGTCCAACTCGTTCTATTATCTGGTAAGGACCAATATATCTAGGACTCAGCTTACCTTTCCTCCCAAAGCGAAGAACACCTCTCCACGGTGATAACTTCAAGAAAACCTGATCTCCAACCTGGAACTCTAAGTCTCTTCGTCGCTTATCTGCATAGCTCTTCTGTCGATCCTGTGCTGTTTTCAGATTCTTCCTAATTAGCTTAACATTGTCTGACGTAACTTGTACCTACTCAGGACCAACTAGCTTTCACTCTCCCACTTCGTTCCAGCACACAGGAGTCCTGCATGGTCTGCCATACAAAGCCTCGAATGGTGCCATGCCGATACTAGACTGATAGCTGTTATTATAAGCGAACTCCATAAGTGATAAGTGAGTATCCCAACTTCCCTTAAACTGAAGGACACATGCTCTCAACATGTCCTCTAAGGTCTGGATGGTCCTCTCAGACTGACCATCTGTCTGGGGATGGAACGCTGTACTGAACTTCAACTTTGTTCCCATTGCTTTCTGCACACTAGGCCAAAACTTAGAAGTAAACCTTGGATCCCTATCTGAAACTATGGACACTGGCACTCCATGCTGACTTACAATCCTGTCGACGTATAGTTTAGCTAGATGATCTAGTGTAGACGTTGTTTTAACCGGTATAAACCGTGCTGTCTTGGTGAGTCTATCTACTATTACCCATATACCATCATGTCCGCTAGAAGTACGGGGTAATCCAAATAGAAAATCCATGGTAATATGCTCCCACTTCCACTCCGGCACTGGCAGTGGATTAAGGAGTCCTCCTGGCCTCTGTCTCACTGGTTTAACCTGTTGACAGATCAAACATCTATCGACATATTCAGCTATCTCCCGCTTCATACCAGACCACCAGTAAGTTTTCTTCAGAGTTCTATACATCTTGGTGCTTCCTGGATGCATAGCGTAAGCTGAACTGTGAGCTTCCTCTAATATAGCACTCTTAAGCTCACTAATACTCGGAACGCATAGTCTTCCCTGTTTTACTATGGCTCCGTCTGCTCTCAACTCAAATTCTACCTCTGGGCCTTGCTTGAACTTTGTAAGCATCTTCTGTAAGTTACTATCCTCTGGCTGTCTTCTCACAATCTCCGCTACTAGAGAAGACCTAACTTGAAATTGAGCTAAAAGACTCCATGAGCTTCCTGCAGTCATAACTGCCTTGAAACCTCTTAACACACTTAGCAAGCTCGCTCGAATACCACACAAGGCATTCTTCGGAAGTCTCGACTTCCTACTTAATGCATCTGCTACCACGTTAGCCTTACCCGGATGATATTCTATGGTACAGTCATAGTCTTTAATCAGTTCTAGTCGTCGCCTCTGCCTCAAATTCAACTCTTTCTGATCAAAGATGTACTTCAAACTCTTATGATCTGTGAAAATGTGGCACTTCTCACCGAATAAATAATGTCTCCAGATCTTCAGTGCGAAAACAACTGCTGCTAGCTCAAGATCATGGGTAGGGTAATTACACTCATGCTTCTTCAACTGCCTCGAAGCATAAGCTATTACCTTTCCTTCCTGCATCAGCACACAACCTAATCCTTGCCTCGAAGCATCACAATAGATCACATACTCCTTCCCTGTTACAGGAAGTGCTAGAATAGGCGTTGTCACCAATCTCTTTTTCAGCTCCTGGAAACTCTGTTCACATTTGTCTGACCACTCAAACTTAGCATTCTTCCTTGTCAAGGCTGTCAAGGGTATTGCTAACCGTGAGAAATCCTCAACAAAACGTCTGTAGTAGGCCTGCTAGGCCGAGGAAACTACGCACCTCTGTTGCACTAGCTGGTCTTTCCCAGTTGACCACAACTTCCACTTTCTGCGGATCAACACTAACTCCGTCCGCTGAAACTACATGCCCTAAGAACACCACTTGATTCAACCAGAACTCACATTTGCTGAACTTAGCGTATAACTGTTTATCACGTAGTGTCTGCAGAACAATCCTTAGATGTTCCTCATGGGCTTCCCTGTCCATTGAGTATACTAGAATGTCATCGATGAACACTATCACAAACTGATCTAAATACTGGTGGAAGATCCTGTTCATGAGGTCCATGAAAACTGCTGGCGCATTCGTTAAACCGAATGGCATCACTAAAAACTCATAGTGCCCATACCTCGTCCTGAATGCTGTCTTAGGAATATCTGATTCTCTAACCTTCAACTGGTGGTATCCTGACCTCAGATCAATCTTAGAGAACACTGCTGCTCCCCTTAACTGGTCAAACAAGTCATCGATGCGTGGTAGAGGATACTTGTTACGTATCGTGACCTTGTTTAACTGCCTGTAATCAATACATAATCTCTGGGTACCATCTTTCTTCTTCACGAATAACACTGGAGCTCCCCACGGTGATACACTTGGCCTGATGTATCCCTTGTCAACTAGTTCTTGCAACTGCACCTTCAGCTCCTTAAGCTCGCTTGGAGCCATCCTGTATGGTGCCTGTGAAATAGGTGATGTTCCTGGTAACAATTCAATAGTGAACTCCACCTCTCTATCAGGCGGCAAACCCGATAGATCAGCTGGAAAAACATCAAGATATTCATTCACCACAGGAACATCTTCTGGTTTCAGCTTTTCTTCTTGCACCTTTACTATGTGTGCAAGAAATGTTGTGCAACCTTTCCTCAACAACTTCTCAGCTTTCAGAGCTGAAATCAAACACGTAGGAATAATCTTCCTCTCATCCCTGAAAACCACTTCAGTCAAACCTGGTTTCTTAAAAGTCACTTCCTTCGTATGGCAATCCATAGAAGCATAATGAGTGAGTAAGAAATCCATTCCCAAAATCACATCCAACGCCTGCAACTCTAGGGGAAGAAGATCCACTAACATATAGAGACCTTCTACTACAACCTCACAATCACGCAACACTTCCTTGACTAACAAAACGTCACCAACTGGAGTGCATATGACTAATTCCTCAGATAAAGGCTCTAGCATCCTATTCAGCTTAGTTAAAAACATGCTAGAAACAAAGGAATGCGTAGCGCCTGGATCTAATAAAACACGTGCAGGTACATTACATATCAAAATCGTACCAGTGATCACATCTGGTGCATCATCTGCTTCCTGTTGAGTCATGGCGTAGACTTTTCCCTACTGCCTAGGTCTCCCCACAACTCCCTTTTGCCTTGCACCACTAGTGCCTTCTCCTGCGCCTGCTAAGACTCTCGGCTGCTCAACTGTGTGGCACTTAACTCCCTGGTCCTTCTGAACTGTTGCCTTCAACTGTGAGCAATCCCTCTTGAAATGCTCTGGTTGTCCACATTGGTAACATACACCAGTGCCAACAAGACACTGACCCCGATGATTCTTGCCACAACTTGCACATGATGTTCTCCTGGATTCACTAGCAACGGACTCCTGACCCGTCCGCGGTCTTGCTATTGAACTCGCAGACTGACTGGGGGCTCTCTGACTCTGCCTCTGATAGGCACTACCCGAACTCATTTGCCTCGATAACTGGCCACCAGATCGACGCTTGAAGTCTTGACGGCCTGAAACATTCACTCCAGGTGCAAACCTCCGCTGCTCACGACCTCGAAAACCACTAGCTGTTGGAGCTCCACGACTAGGCTCCGCAACCGACCTTTCCTCTATAATACTCTGCTCCACACGTAAGGCAGTCTCTACTAGCTGAGAAAAATCCGTCCACTTTGCAATCGTAGTAACTCAGGTACGTATCTCAAAACGTAGCCCTCTCTCAAACCTGCGACACCTGTCACTCTCAGATGCCACAATCACTTCAGCATACCGTGAAAGCTCGGTATACTTCCTCTCGTACTCAGCCACTGAAAGTGACCCTTGTTTCAGCTCCAGAAACTCATCTCTCTTTGCCTCACAATATGTGGCGGGATAGTACTTTTCCTCAAATATGCCTCTGAATGTCTGCCAATCTAACGTACGTGCATCACTGCACCTGGCTATAATAGACTTCCACCATCCCTTTGCCTCCTTCTGCAAAAGGAATGTGGCTAATTTGACTTTTCGCTCCTCAGGACAACTCATCACGTCGAAGCATTTCTCCAACATATTCAACCAGACCTCGGCGTCAGCTGGATCTGTGGAACCTTCATACACTGTGGCTCCCAACTTCTTCAACCGTTCAATCCCATACGTCTTTTCCAGATCACTAGGCCCTGCTCTCTCTGGCCTACCGATCTCCTGTGCAGATCTAGCAAATTGATCACTCCCTGCCTCATTCTGACCTCTCGGGGTACTGGATCCCCTTTCCGATTGGCTTTGGGTAGGATCCTGCGTCCCGTCCTGATTCTGCCTGCGTCGTCTGCTGGTACGTGATGGCATGACTCCTATAACATATCATCACATCAGACATGCTATAGATACTTAACTCAGATGCATGATACTAAACTTATACACACATTCTAGTCTTGACTAGACTCACTCTCAACAATACTCGGACCATACTCCGCTAGTTCCATATGAACTGACCCAACGTGTAACTGTTTACTTCCTGGATTCTTCTTAGCACTAACTACCATGTCTCTTTTCCCATGGAGCTAACTGCTCTGATACCAAGTTGTCACACCCCCTCCCGGACCACCTCTAGCTTAGCCCGAAAGACGGCGTGAAGCCAACAGACATCATCACCTCTAACAATCCCTGTTGACCCTACTGAAACTTTGAACCTGATAAACATACTAATCATGGACATAAAATATTCCATATGAACCACAACACAACGGAAACCCCGAAAACATATCAACATACACGAGGTGTCGCCATGACATATCTCGGATTGGAAATAACCTGGTAAAGATATCATAACAAAAGACATGTACAACTAGGATTTATACAACCATAACCTCTAGGACTATATTATCCAATCCTTACAAAACATTTACAATATGAACAGACTCAATATACAATTCCACCCACGTACTGGAGCTTGATCCGGAACTTTCAGCAGACGTTGGCAGTGTATCAGGCACCGGGAGCTCGATCTCTACCTGAAAAGTGGAAAAACATTTTGAAAGAATGAGCTACGAAGCCCAGTGAGTGACTAACTTTAAAACTCTAAATCCGGAAGTAAAAAACACGTGATAAACCTTTAAACGTATAGATATGCTCAATCAAAGCGTTTAACATAAACGTGTAATGGAAAAGGTTTTTTAAAATATCTCGCAAGTTCGTCAATAAAAATCTAGCAAGGCATATCAAATACATCAAACGTTTTAACTAACATGACCGATCTACGTTGTGTAGGGCACGCCCAATACAACCAACGTTTATTAATCCTACGATGTAGTGGGGCCCGCCCAGCACTCCCATCGTCTTTGTCGTAGTGGGGCCCGCCCAGCACTCACGACAGCATCGTTGTCACGGAGTACACTCAACGTCGACAACGGAATATAACCTGTGTGCACACTGTACCATATAGCCTCGGGCTCAATATCTCAGTCATGTAGTCAGTAGAAATCTCAGAAATCACATGGAAACATTAAAACATGCCTGCTTATCGTTATCTTTCGTAAAACTCAAACCTACTCAGCTTGCTCGTAAAAAAACTTTAAATCATTAAACAATATTTGCTAACACATGCTTTACTTTAAAAGATATCGTTTCAACTACTTTTCATAAAGCCATTAGCCACGTGCTCGTATATAAACCTTATTAGAAAATCTAAGCTCAAAACTCATGTTTGAAACCGTTCACAAAACCATGTATCATTCATAGAAAAGCATGTAAAACATATAATCATGAACAACCGTTTAAGAACATTTTCGAAATTCATTTTGTCACTCACAGTCTTATCTAGTTCCCCGGTCTGTAGACTCGACCTATTTCCTCTTGGCCTGTCAAATAACCAAAACCGAGCATTAGAACCATAGATAGCTTTGTTTTTCCATGCTCATGAATTCTTGACACTTGAATTAAAAACCACATCCACATTCTACTTTTCCAGATTTTCCAGATTCTATACCCTAACTTCCAACACCCATAACCTTCTCAATACTTAACCAAAATTAATGAAATACACATCCAATTCTTCATTTTCGAACACTCTACAACTTACCTGAAGAAATGAAAACGAGATTCTCAACCAATTTGTCCAGAAACGCCCCGAAATCAGAGAACACAGATTCGAGCTTCTCTGTTACCCTTTATCTTCCTCCTGAAATTAAGCCTACTTCAAGTACTTTTTGGCTCACGTATTCTTCATGAAAGGTTTAGCATATCGAATAAGCTTTCCAACCATACCAAATAGAGCTTCTGATTCGACTTGTGCACTCCAGAATACTCAAAACATCAGAGAACACCAGAGATCCTCCTGGTTTGCTCGAAAATCCTGTGCTCTGTTTTCCATTCCAAAAACCATCAACTTCCCATTCGATTTAGGTCAAGCTTACTTCATTAAATTTGTTAGAAAATTAAATAACTTTCAAGAAAATCAAACCTCACCTCTTGATTCTTACTGTGTAGCCCAAACCGACTAAAACATCAGAGGTTGACAGGTTGAACACAGATTCTGCAATGGTTGGCTTTGCATGAGCCTTTCCCTATCTTCCTCAACCTCAAACCACGAAATTCTTCTTCTTCCTCCTCCTTCACTCTCTCCTTAAAGTTCTCTGAAAGTTTCAATGGAAAAGGATGAGAAATGGGCTGAAGATAAGCTGAAAAGAAGTGAAGCGGTGGTGGGTTTTTAGTGCTGGCCATTTCCATTTGCTTTCTTTTTCTTTTTTTTTTTTCTTTTTTTTTTTTTCCTTTTTCCCTTTTCCTTTTCCTTTCCTTTTCTTTTCTTTTCCTTCCATTTTCCTTCAACAATGAAACAACACAACTTAGGTCCAACTTCCACAATAGATGACAAGAGAAAATGTTCCAAGGAAAGTCCCGGGTTTACAACAAGAAAGGGCAGCGTCGCGACGCTGGCTTGCTAAGCGTCTCGACGCTGTCCTGATTTTCCAGATTTTTCAGCTTCCTTTTGGGCTGATTTTTGGGCCTTCTTCTTCATTTCTCTTGGTCTTTTCTTCATGAATGTCTTCTTTGGGCCTTCAATTGCATCAAGCTAGGATTTGGGCTAGAATTACTTCAATTTTAGCTCTTTTTCTCCCAAAATCACCAACTTAGCTCCTAAGGACCAAATAACAAAATTCATTAAATATATTCATTAAAAACACGATTAAAGCACCAAAAAGCTTAATAAATTGAGACTAAAATAGCGACATTTCTGCTCGCTATTACTTTCCTCCTGCCAAGACGGTCAAGCTGAGGACCGAAATTGGGACATTCCAGCAACAATTCGATGAGCAGCTGTTCGAGGCATCGGAGTGATTTAAAGAGCTGTTAAGGAAGTGCCCTCAGCACGGATACCCTAACTGGCTACAGGTTCAATTATTTTACAATGGATTAACTCCTAGCACGAAAACTATTGTTGATGCAGCTGCAGGTGGGACCCTGTTGTCCAAGACTGTTGAGAGTGCTAGGACTTTGTTAGAGGATATGGCCACCAACAGCTATCAGTGGCCATCTGAGCGGTCGAGACCCAAAAAGATTGCTCCTCGAGCCTCTAGGATTGCTTCCCAAAATTCCCAAAATTTCCCCACTAGAAGAACCCTCTCAAAAAGGCTCAAAAGCCTTGAGAGGGGCTCCAAAAAAGGAGCCTTAAGAAAGGAAAGAAAGGATTGATGGCTTGGTTGATTGATTGATGAGAAATGAGGCACCAAGGGCGCCTATTTATAGGCCTAGAATAGCAGCAGCGTCGCGACGCTGCCTTGCTAAGCGTCGCGACGCTGCTGCGCACGCGGCTTGGACAACAAGAAAGGGCAGCGTCGCGATGCTGCCTTGCTAAGCGTCTCGACGCTGTCCTGATTTTCCAGATTTTTCAGCTTCCTTTTGGGCTGATTTTTGGGCCTTCTTCTTCATTTCTCTTGGTCTTTTCTTCATGAATGTCTTCTTTGGGCCTTCAATTGCATCAAGCTAGGATTTGGGCTAGAATTACTTCAATTTTGGCTCTTTTTCTCCCAAAATCACCAACTTAGCTCCTAAGGACCAAATAACAAAATTCATTAAATATATTCATTAAAAACACGATTAAAGCACCAAAAAGATTAATAAATTGAGACTAAAATAGCGACATTTCTGCTCGCTATCACTTTCCTCCTGCCAAGACGGTCAAGCTGAGGACCGAAATTGGGACATTCCAGCAACAATTCGATGAGCAGCTGTTCGAGGCATGGGAGAGATTTAAAGAGCTGCTAAGGAAGTGCCCTCAGCACGGATACCCTGACTGGCTACAAGTTCAATTATTTTACAATGGATTAACTCCTAGCACGAAAACTATTGTTGATGCAGCTGCAGGTGGGACTCTATTGTCCAAGACTGTTGAGAGTGCTAGGACTTTGTTAGAGGATATGGCCACCAACAGCTATCAGTGGCCATCTGAGCGGACGGGACCCAAAAAGATTGCTGCTGGAGTGTTCGAGGTTGACAACGTAAGTGCACTTCAGGCTCAGATGTCTTCCTTGGCTAATGCATTTTTAAAGTTTTCAGGTTCAGGGAATGCTCAATCAATTGAGTCTGCAGCTGCCCTTGCATCCCAGACTCGGGGGAAAATCTCGAGCAGGTTCAGTATGTTTCGAATTTTAATTATAGGGGGTACAATAATAATTCCACACCTACACATTATCACCCTAGCAATAGAAATCATGAGAATTTTTCCTATGCTAATAATAAGAATGTTTTGAATCCTCCTGCCTTCACTCCTCAAAGTCAAGAAAATAAGAAATCTTTAGAAGACCTTGTTGGAGCTTTTATTGCAGAATCAAGTAACAGGTCAAATAAGCTTGAGGAGGCCGTGATTGCAATAAACACTACTGTCAATGGTCATTCTGCAGCAATCAAGAATATTGAGACTCAACTGGGACAACTGGTAAGTGTTGTCAACTCTATGAATAAAGGTAAAGCCCCAGTTGAACAGGAGAAATCTTCTTTGGAGTACTGCAAGGCTGTATCTGTGCATTATGAGGAGGAGACTAAATTAGCTGAAGAGGAGAAAACAATTGAACCAGAGGAACTCACAGGAGGAGTTGAAGAAGGCACCACCTCAAATGAAGCTGAAAAAGCTTAATCCTGAGCCTTCTATCCCTTCTCCTACTGTTTTAGTTCCTAAATCAAAGAAAAAGAAAAATTCTAAGGTTAAGTTTGACAAATTTTTAGATGCTTTTATGGGTTTGCATGTTAATATTCCTTTTTCAGATGCCTTGGAGCAGATGCCTCACTACATAAAATTTATGAAGGAATGGCTCAACAAGAAGAAAAAGGAAAAGCAGTTGGAGACTGTATATCTTGCATCGACGTGCAGTGCTCGTATCCAACAGGGAGTACCAAAGAAATTGTCTGACCCAGGGAGTTTTACTATTCCTTGTAATTTTGGTACTTATTCTTGTAGAGCACTATGTGATCTAGGGGCTAGCATAAATATTATTCCATTATCTCTGTGCAAAAAGCTTAATATAGGAGAAATAAAATCTACCTCTGTTAGACTTCAGTTGGCTGACCAGTCTCTGGTTAGTCCATATGGGATTGTTGAGAATATTATGATTAAAGTAGGTAGATTTTTCCTTCCTGTTGATTTCTTTGTGCTAGATATTAAAGAGAATCCTGCTATGCCTATCATATTAGGGAGACCTTTCCTTGCTACAGGGAGGGTTATAATTGATATTGAACGTAGGGAGCTAATCATAAGCGTCCAACAGGAGAAGGAAGTTTTAAAAGCTTTTGAGGACCCCAAGAACACATCATATACAATGATGGTGGGCTACAGGAGAGGTGCTAGGAAGAGCACCAGTGATGGAAAATCTGACAGGAGACCACCCTGATGCATAGTTGGTCAACACGTCGAGCTAATGACGTTAAACAAGCGCTTATGGGAGGCAACCCAAGTGAGTTAGTTATTTCTTTATTTTGAGTTTTATTTATTTTTTGTGTTTGTTTTGTAGGTCTTGTTTTCTTTCTCTCCTTTGCTTTCAAGCTGTCAAGAGTCCAAGCATTCAGTCAAGAAGTCATCATCATTCCAGGGCAGTATTGTTCACTCCTTTCATTCGTTTATTGTTCTCATGCTTGTTTATGCTTTATTTTCGTTATACATTGAGGACAATGCATATTTTAAGTTTGGGGGTGGATTAGCATGTTTGTGGAGCCCTTGAGCATCTGAGTTCGGGCTATAATTTTGAGCTTTCTTTGAATTATGCACATGGTTATTTTCTGGATGCTACTTTTGCATGATTATGATGTCCTAGGATAGGCTTTCTTGTCAATTTTCAAGCTTGTGATGAGTTGTAAGCATAAGTGCCCAAAAAGGGAGACTTTTTAAAATTTTTCTAGGAGATGGCTTGCATGAGTAGAGTATTTGTCTTAGCTAGATTTGGATTTGAATGCTTAGGAGCGAATTATTGGGTTCATATGCTTGTTGTCACCTCGATAGGTGTAGGGCAGAGCTAAAGAGTTAATTTTTTGCAAATTAGCATGTTTGATCTTGCTTAGGAGAAAAGAAAAGAATATCTGCTATTTATGCTCATAAAGAAAAATCATTCTTGTTGTTACTGTTGAAATAAGATAATAATGACATGGCTTGTGCACAATATGCAATGGTTAATAAAGATTAAGGCAAAAAGAGCTACCCCTGTTGTGATCAGTTAGGCCAACCAGAGAAAACTCAGGTTAAGGGTCCCTGCAATGGGTGTGTGAAAGCTAGTGCCACATATACATGCTAAATTCAATTGTTAATTAAAAGCACCTAAGTATGGAGAAAAACAAACTAATTTGTTCCATTAACTCATTAGTGAAACCTTAGTGCCAGTGTAGAGGGAAGATGAGTTGAGAGTTTAATAATCCAATCCTGGGCTAGTAGAGTCTGATCTTGTTGAGTTAGATCTCGCTTGTGCAAGTTAATTTTGGAAAAATTTTAATTTGTCTCCCTCATTGGTCCTTATGTGCATGTCTCTTGCTTGCTTGACTATTGACCTTTGAGCCTTGAGGATTGAGTTATGATTATTGCATCCATTCTTCTACTGTATGCTTGATTTTTAGTTTGCTCGAGGACTAGCAAAAGCTTAAGTTTGGGGGTATTTGATAGCGAGCATAGCTAGCTATTTTTCTCTGATTAATTAAGCTAGTCTTTTTCAATTATTTGCCCAAATTTATGCATTTTTATGTTTTATTTGTAGGAAGTATGTGCTTGAAGCTTAATTCAGCAATTGGAGTCAAATGGAGCTTCCAATCTAAAAAAAAAAAAAAAAAAAAAAAAAAAAAAAAAAAAAAAATTCATAGCGTCGCGACGCTATAGAAAAATTTCCAAATTTTCGAATCGCGACAGCGTCGCGACGCTGTCTTGACAGCGTCTCGACGCTACAACGAAATTTTGCTATTTAAGCATCTTTTCGGCTAGGTTTTTGGGGACTTCGAATGGGGGACTTTTGGAGCCGACTTTAGAGCAAAAAGAGGACAGAATTGACCTGAAGCAAAGGGGATTAGTTGGAAATCAACCCATTGTTCGTGGGGATCGTGACGGGGACGTTCTGTCTTGGCCTACAACGAGTCTATTTCTCTTTTCCCTTACTTTAGACACTTTTTATGGCTTATTTAGACTTAGTTTATATTGTAACGAGGATTATGTGTAGCTAAGTTTAATTCTTAGGGATTGATGTAGCCGTTGGGCAAGTTTTGGATTGATTTACGGTATTTATGCTATTGATGTCATTTATGCATATGTTGTATGTTTAATGCTTTCGATTTACTGGCCATAAATTGATTGATGTTTATATTTGAATCTAACTCGGGAGAGAGGATTTAAATTAGTAATCATTATGCATAACTAGAATTTAGCTAAAAATCGGGAGATTAAGGTTAATTCTAGAAATTGTCATAAAGGTTAGCCTTATTGCCTTGTATGTTTATTGGATTTAGATAGGGATATCGGGTTCAATTGCATATGGGAGAATCATGTATGCTCGGGAGAGATATGTGTGATTTTAGTTGCCAAGATTTATGAATCATAGCATGTGTTAATCCGTTTATTAATCCATAATTCCAATTGGTGAAATCAATTCCCTAAGACCAATTATTCCCATTTGATTGTCACTTTTTACTTTAGTTTTGTGTTGATTAATTCATATTCTCATTCTATTTGATTCCCTAAATAAAATTGGCCAAGAGTATTTTCGATAATTAAAACTTGGCTAGACACCAATCCAGAGGACGACATTCGATTGAATAATCACTATATTATTACTTGACTCGTACACTTGCGGTTAGCAATTTGCACATCAGTTACGTCGAATCTGGGCTATGAGATTTGATGGCAAGGTGTCATGACGTGAGGGAGGCGATGATGAAAGGGAAGGAGAGTTATGCTGCATCTTGTTCATGACCAAGAAGGAGAAAGAGAGAGATTAGAGAGAGAATCGAAGGAGAGAGTGAAAGAGAACAACTCACCGGCGACGATGATCCGAGCGAGGAGACGGCGACGTGCTGCTGACGGTGATCGGAGGAGAGGAGGCGGCGGCGTGCGACTATAGACGAGAGCGAGATGAGAAACGAGGGAGATATCGTGGAGAGATTTTTTTTTAAACCCATTTGACCGAAACTTTTGGGGAAAAGACATGAAAATTTCCCCCCTTTTTCCTCCCTCTTTGACCGGGTATAAAAACCCACTTTTCCTTTTTTTTTTTTCTTTTGGCTGTTACATGATAACTATTTTTTGTTTTCTGTTTTTAAAAAAATAGAAAACCAACCTTGTTTGATAACTATTTTTGGTTTTTAGTTTTTTAAAATTAGAAAGATGAAAAGATGTTTTAGTGAGTGAAAAAATGTGTAGAGATATAAATGTTTAGAAAGCGAAAAATTTAGAAACACAAATATAAATGTTTTCGAGAGAATAGTTTTTTTTTTTTTTTTTGAAAAGACGAGAGAAAAGTTAAACATAGTAAATTTAGAGAGGTGAAAGAAAATGTTTAGAGAGAGAATATTAGTTAGACTCAAGAAAAGATATTAATTAGAGAAAAATAGAAAAAAAATAGAGTAAAAGCGATAAATTTTAGATAAAAAAATTAACTAAAAAGAGAAAATTTAGAGAGATAGTAAGGTTAAGAGTAAAAAATATGCTAAAGAAATAACGATAAATTAGAAAAAATAAAGAAAAGTTGTAGCGATAGAAAATTTTTGTCAATGTATTTTTTTTTTCAAAAGAAAAATTAGCATATGATTATTAAGGAGAGAAAAGTTATTGATAAGTTTTTAGAAATAGATAAGTTATAAAGAGAAAACAAAGTTTTGAGAGAGAAAAATAAGTTTTATAGAGAGAAAAACGTTTTAGAGAGAAAAAATATAGAAAAAGGAATTTTTTTGAGAGAGATAGGTAAAAGAGGAGAGAAATAAGCATTAGAAGAAAAATGAGTTTTTGAAAAACAGAAATCTGTTTTTAAAAACTAATTTTTTTGGTTTTTGAAAGTTGTTTATAATTTCAAATTTTTTTTTTAAAAAAACACAAATGGGTATCAAACACTCCTGTTTTTTAAAAATGAAAAACAAAAACGAAAAACAAAAAACGAAATGGTTATCAAACGACCCCTTATTTGTTCATTTTTTTTTTATCATCGCATTCCCTCTGAAGTATCATCTTCTCTTTCTTTTGATCTTGAGTTGAATTGAGAGCAAGTATCCAAGAGTTTTGTTAGATCCCAATAGTTCGAGATTGTTATTCTACCAGAATTAGTCATTGTATCTGACTAAGACGAACTTTGTAATCTGTTTGCAACCTGTGTAGAGCAAAATAATTGTCTTCAGAACAACGCTTTATAAACGTGTCTCAACTACTTACCGACACTATGACAAGATCTTGAGATTTGTTAGTTTGTGGTCATTGTTGCAATCAATCTAACATTTTACAACATTTGTGTAACGCCCCATGTTTCAAAATTAAGCATTTCTGAGATATATTTTGGATCAATTATTGAGTTCAAATTTGAATTAAGTTGATGAAATCAAATTAAATTATTTAAGTGTTGAAGTTTTGGTTTAGAAATCAAATTCTTAAATTCAAATCTCATAAATTTGGAAATTCAATTACACAATGATTTTATCATTCTTGGAAAGAAAATTAGGGCTTGGATTCTTTAAAGGTGAAAATTTAAGTAATAATCCTAAATAAAAAGAATAAGAAAAAAAAACCTAGAATTTCACTTCTCTTTTTTTTTTCCTTTCGTTCAGCAACTCATCCTCTTCTTCTCTCGTTTTCGTGCCGCCAGAACCCCCCTATGAAACTCGTTCTTCTTCTTCTCGCTCCCTCAACAGACCCGTGAAGCTCGACTCTCGTGCCAGCGTCGTCTTCCCCTGATTTCTCTTCGTCGGCAAGTTTTCTCTCCATCTCCCTCTCTCCATCTCTTTTTCTCCCTTCTTGCACGCGAAGACTTGCAAGCCACGGCTTCCAGCACAATTTGGTGTCTGTAGCAACCCACGAGTGGCAGGACCTTGACACCAGCCGCAATCAGTAGCGTCGGCATCCTTCGCGTGAACCTCAGGTGCGTTTTGTTATCGTGTGGCTTCAATTTGCAAGTTCTAGTGATACCCATTGGTTTTGGACCTTAAATCATTTTAGGCTTGTGATCCATGCAGTTTCAGTGTGATTTCTTGTCTCTAGCGGCCTTTCATACACGAGAAACATTTTGTATAGCGTGTTCAGCATCGTTCCAGCCCTCCATTTGGCTTCAAATTCGCGATTTCCATCCTCAGCGAGACCGAGCCACTTGATTTGATTTGGGGTTCGTGAGTCCTTTGTGCAATTTGGTTCCAGCAGCTACAGATTCAACATCTCGCATCTATTCCAGCATGTTTAATCTCGTCGGTAAGATTAAGCTTTACCCATAGTCCATTTGGCTTTTTATCAAATTGCCTATATCCCGAATAGCATTGATATGAATTAGCCACTCTCTAATGACTCCAATTTGCAGGATAAGGCATTTTGAATCAATTTCCAGCAAGTAGTTAGGTTCGAATCTGGTCTTTGACATTTACCCACAGCCCGAAAGGTCTTATATCGGATTGCCCACAGTCCTCTGGCTTTAGACCGACGTTTTGGAGTTTTTCAATCACTGTCCAGCAAGGATTCAAGTCTTTTGGGTAAGATTCAGCAATTTCCAACATGTTTTAGACCTTTCTAACTCATTAAAAGTATTCTAAAGTTTGTTAGATCGATTCCTAACGCTTGGAAACTCATCGTTTATAGGTTCTCACTCCTTTCAGCAGTTTTTATAGCAAACGTTGAATACTTGTTAACTTAGGAAGTTTGATCTAGCTTCTAAAGTTGCCTTTGGGTAATGTTTTCCCTCTTAAATACCTTTCTAGATTCAACTAAGTTTTAAAATTGAGTTTAGCCTTGAATCTTGTATTCTGTATTGCAGGAGCTTGTTAGACTAATTTAGGAACACCTTAGAACTATCTGAAGGATTTGGAATTCCCCAATTCCGTTAAAGCATAAGCGTAATTGGGACCGATTCGTAGTTAATTTTGTTTATCCAAAAATACTATTGCATTGGTTAAAACATAGAACAAATTCTATACAAACTTAAGGCTAAGCATACAAAATTTATTAGATCTAAATCTAAAGAGGAGAAGCAAACATACCGTCGTTGACGACTCTGAATACTTCAACGGATACCTTTCTTGATTTTAGACCAAGCGTCAACAATTGGGACACCACCAATTGATCTTCCCCACTATGACTCTAAGATTAGGAACGTAGTTGTGGGACTACCTAATCTTGGATGGGAAAAACTCTAGAGAGAAAATTCTCCCTAGAGTTCTTGGGTTGAGAGAATATGAGAGGGAGGCTGGAGAGAATGCAAGAATGCATTCTTGTGGCCTTATGTTGTAGTACTTAAACCCTAGGTTTAGTGTTCTATTTATAGAAGAAAGACATGAATAAAATATTCATTTAAAATCAATTATTTCCATAACTGATTTAATCTTTTCCATAATTAATAAATTTCATGACCAACCAATTCCACGACCAATCAATTCCATAATTGATTAATCTTTTCCATAAATGATTGATCACTTCCATAAGTGATTAAATCATTTCAATAAATGATTAATTACTTCCATAAGTGATTAATCATTTCCATAATTGATTAATTTCCAATTAATTAATTCTTTAATTAATTAATCACCAATTAAATATCATATATTTAATTTCAGACCTTCTATTACTTAATTAATTAATTACCCAATTAAATATAATATATTTAATTTTAGACATTCAATTAATTAACTCTATAATATGAATTAAATTCATATTAAAATTTGAACTCCTTCAAATTCTCTTATATCCTATAAATTTAATATGAATCAAATTCATTTTAATATTTGAACTTCTTCAGATATTTATTTCTCTCATAGACTATAGTTTAATTAAATCTCATTTAATTTAAACTAAATTGAATAATTAATTAATTCATAATTAATTAATCCATCTTCTAATTAAATATCATATATTTAATTTGACATATATTTGAACTCTTTCAAATATATCAATCTCTCAATATAATAAAGTTTAATATCAAATTAGACTTTATATTTTAATGCATCACTATACATTATATTAATTTGTATCTCATACAATTAACTTAATTCCCAATATGAATTTGAACTATTGAAATTCTCTCAAGATATATTTGTTCCTAATTACTCTTTACGAGCTAGTAGGGGGACCTAATGGACCTACAGATCAGAAGCTCCAATGATATGAGGTTAATAGATTGAACTCATTAATCAGGTTAACCAATATTCATTAACTGTGGGTGATTCCACTAAAGACCCACAGCTGAACTCTTCTCACTGTAGAACATTTCTGTGTCCATGGATGTAGACCCATGCCGGTAAGTCAATCCTTCACGAGTGTCCATAATCACAGTTGGGTCAAATTACCGTTTTACCCCTGTGTTACATCTGTCTCCTTAAGTACCAGCGCTCCTCTAATGAACAACATGTTTATGGTCCAACAATTAAACAAAAAGTCCCTCTCGGGCCAATGAGAGGGCGGGATCCCTTTGTTCAAGTCCCGGAGTCACCACCTAAGGGAACACTCATCTACTTCACCTAGAAGCGGGAAGGAGTGAATTCCTTCTTGTGTTGTCATGTCCCCAGCCTCCCACTCGGTCTTGTCCCCAAAAAGGAAGGCATATTGAGTCGGCGTATTGGCCACTCTCACCCATGCTAATCAAAGGACAATCCCTCATGAGAAGGAGTTCATGACACACTCAGGATTAAGACTGAGTTACCTAGGTCATCCTATTGAAACAGTAACCTAATTAGTTAACGGTGTTATAAC
Source organism: Luffa acutangula (assembly GCA_036850905.1). Taxonomy (NCBI): domain Eukaryota; kingdom Viridiplantae; phylum Streptophyta; class Magnoliopsida; order Cucurbitales; family Cucurbitaceae; genus Luffa; species Luffa acutangula. Next base: position 37,703,768 of record CM072088.1, read on the forward strand.
TAATGGTTGACTATTTCGTGGTTCGGTCTTATGCAAACTCATTGCATAGGATACCCCCACTTGCATGTCTACTACATGGACGTTTTGAATCAATATGTCTGTATCACATACAAAGCGAGTCGTATCTCATAGTGTTACCAGGATAAGGTACCTTATCCTTGTACTATAGACCTTTTAGGTTGTTACTTGAACATCGATCATCGTATGTCCCCACATACTAGTTCAAGTTACATACAAACAACCTTGGATCTTAGTTTATTGGATTTGGGTCAAATTGTGCAATATTTAACAATAACACTTTATTGTAGAAACTCATTAACACTTTATTGAAACAAGTATACAATTTGTTTACATTTACTATCTACGAGTTTTAGGGCATAAAACCCAACACTATCAATAAGTGGAATTCTACCTGTTGGGTTTGTTTTCTTGTATGCTAGCATGTTGTGTGCTTTATTTGTTCATTTTAGTATATTTGGTAAATATGTGTTTGTTGTTATGTTATTGACAAAGTTTTAAACTTGTTGAATTGATGTGTTGAACTGTCATGTGATTTATGCTGAGATGTTGTGATGTGAACTTGATGTGATAAGCATGTTATGTCATTGTGATTGGTTGTAGCGCATGATTTTAATATGTTGTAAGTGTGCACTGTACTTTTGGTTGTTCCATAGACTAAAAGTATGACGTGAGATAGAAAAGCATGGTTGGAATGAGCATTCTTGGTTATGTGCATGTCATTGGCATAAACATGGTCTAGAAGCATGATGAGTAGGATTCATGCATTTTAGTGAGATTGTGAGGTCAGAGAACCTTGTGTTTTGAAAAGGAAAATTAGGTGAATACCAGGTGCCTCGGGGTAAAAATGGTCGAGGGGTGGTATGTCACCAATGAACTAAGAGGAGCATCGGGTTCCTTAGGTAATATGGCCAAGGGGCGGTATGATGAGTCTATACGATGTGAAATTCATCGGGTTCCTTGGGTAATATGGCCAAGAGGCGATGCACAATTCGAGGCCTTGGGTAATATGGTCAAAGGCCAAACGCTGAGCACCGTAGATAAATGTCGAGGCCCTGGGTAATATGGTTAGGGGTCGGTGTGACTCGAAGGAGTCAGTCTCAGAGAGCTGGTGAGGGCTACGAGTATTGAGTGAGCTTGTGTAGCTTGAGTGAAAACTGAGTGTGCACGACATGGTGCGGAATTCATGTGTTAGGTGCATGGTTGGTTGCACGTTTACATAATTGAGTATGTTACAATATGTATGTTGTTCTCCTCGTATATAAGGCATGTTTTCGTGATTGAAAAGCATGATGTTTGTCATGTATGTTGTATGTTGTTTGATGGCTCTTCAGGTGTGAGCCACTTACTCATTACCGTGGTTTTGTATTGAACCACCACCAGATTTTTGCAAGTGATGAGGAATACTATGAGCCTGGTGATGCCGAGGAACAGGCTTAAGAAAGCAAAGTTTATGAGTTTAATTCATTAATATATGTTCTGGTTGTTTAAACATTGTTAGGAGAGATAAGTTTTTGTGTTGGTCAGAAAGTGTTGTTTAGAATAATGGTTATCGTTTTACTTCGTTTAGTACTTTGAAATAGAATTAATTTGAATTGTGTTAATTGAATGGGAATGGTTACGAGATCTGACTCGTAATCGTGTTGCAACTTTATTTAGTGTTATATATGTTGATGCATTAAAAGGTTGTAAATATTTTGTTTAAGCAAATATACGTTGTTATATGGTGCTAAATTTTCGGTAGCACCTTAAAGAGTAATGTGACTAAGTTTAATGGTAACCTTAGATAGTCTCTTTGGGAGCGTTATATATACAACATTTATATTGTTATTTACATTATAATTGTTAGTATTCGGTTAAAATGTAATTATTTTTCTAGTGTTACTCAATTCTTATATACAATATATTTCCAACAGTATTAGTAATAAATTACCCTAAAAGACCAAGGACCATCCGATATATTTAGCCACAAAATCTTCCATGAACCTTTTTCCCAAAGAGAATAATAGAAAAAGGAGAGAGAAAAGGTGGAAGGTTTGAAAAAGGGCATTGACAAATGTAGAATAAATGTAAAGTAGGAAAGTTGCACGTGGGAGTAGAGAGAGAGAGTGCAAATGGTACGTGTGGAATTTGTAAAAAGGCAGTCAACTTTTATTAATTATTTTTTCATATCTCTCTCCACTCAACTCAATGACTCAACCACAATTGTTGTGATTTTGTTTGTTTGGTTTGTCTGGTGAAACTTCACCACCACCACCGCCCTCTCAACCCTTTTTCTTTATTTTATTTTATTTTATACGCGTTGTGTGGGAGTGGAAGAAGTGGTGGGCCTTATTTGTACCAAAAACTAAACCCTTTCAACAACACTAATTAAAATAGGGGCAACCAAATAAATGACCAAATAAAAATAGCCCTTTTGAAAAAGGACCATTCGAAATTCCAATTTGATAAATGATCAAAAGCTATTTTTAGTAAACTCTTTTGGCAACAAAGTGGACAAAAATACCCCTATCCAAATCTCAATTCAGAAAATAAAATAAACCAAATACACTATAAATAATGAAGAGAATCTAGCTTATTAATACATCTAGCAAAACAATAACAAAAATTCAAACTAAATGGAATATAAATCTGGCAACCAAAATTTAAAACAAAAGATTTGAATTCAAAAATAGAGAGAAAAAATAGGAGGATAATTTTCGAAACTACCATGTAATTCCTGGCCATATCTGAAGATTTCCTAACAAATAAGATAACAAACATTTAGCACACATCAAGGGGAGAGTCTTTTAAAAAAAAAAAAATTGTTAACTCGTACCAAAATAGGGACGAAACGAAAATGATTGAATTAATTACTAAATTCACTTACACACAAAAACCGTATTTTCTTTTCCAAACCCTCAATAACCTAACTTCGAATTGTAATCACTAAACTTGCAAATGATTTCAATATTGAACAACGGGGAGAAACCATTACTCACAAATGGTTACTAGAACAATAAAAAACATTCAAGTTTATAAAAAGAAAAATTATGCAAATACAGTATATTCAGTAAAAAAATTATGCAAATACAGTGTATATAGTAAACTAACATATTAGACAATATGCAAATAATTTACTATGGTAAAAATCAAATCATTTAAAAAACGAGAACAAATCATTACTCACTATTTCCCTTCCACTTAATTTGAAATTTGGGATTTAGTATTCACCTTATTTAAAAAAAAAAAAAAAATCTGAAACCCTTGAGATTCTTCCCAATTTTCTTCAGTTTGTGCGGTCTTTCCCATTCTCATCTTCTTTCAACCATTACAAAGAAATTGAGAAACCTTCGATTTTCTTTTGGACACTTTTCTTCATTCTATTCCTCCTCCAAAGCTTTCATTTGGAAACCATTGAAGACTTTGAAAAAGAATTAAAAAAAATACTTTGTGTTGAAAAATACGATACAAAGAGGAAAATAATGATAGATAAATACAAAATACAATATTTAACATACCTATGATGTAGATCAATAACCCTTACAATGGTATGAACGACAGAGCAAACAATCGATGGATGATAAAAAGTTGGGAAAAACGATAAAGATGCTGATTAGATAATTAAAATCTAAAAATCTAATCCAAAATTAAAAATGAAAACCTAATTTCTATGTAATCTTTCACTTTTAATAAAAATAAAATCTGATTTTGATTTTTGAGAGGTAGGAGAGAGAAGATAGATATTGTAATTCCTTGATTTAAGGATAATTTTTTTTTTATAATTAAATCAAATAGTGGCTGGGTGTGAACGTGAAACTTGACTCAAGCACGAAAATAGGTTAAAAACGATTTAGTCATTTTTAATTAAAAAAATATGTTTGACCATTTTTCAAAAATACAGTGTAAATTTGGCCATTTTTCAAAAATTCGATGTAAATCTAACCATTTTTTGAAAAGACAGTGTAAATCTGACCATTTTTCTATGGTCGCCCAACAATGTTCAATATTCGGATAGATGATGAAGAGAGAGAACTGATGCTGTAAAAATCTTCTGGAAAACCAACAAACGTATATTTTTTTTAAGAAAAAAGGAAGAGGGAGAAATTGCACAGTGAAAATCTTCTAGAAAACAGATTACAGATGAAAGAGGGAGAAAATTGATCATGTAACTATTAGTTCCTTGATTCATGGAATTAGAGGTTATAGATTTATTTTTTTAAAAAAAATAATAATCAGATACGGCTACAAGAGACGTGGGGATGACTAAAGGGTAAAAATGGTATTTGGTATCGCACGAAAATAGGTTAGAAAATCCGGTTTGGCCATTTTTCGTTAAAAAATCCGATTTGGCCATTTTTCAAAAGTACCTTGTAATTTTTGACCATTTCTAAGGATTTCCCATTAAAATATCTCCCCACAACCACAAGTGCTTTTGCTTCCTTTATTTATATATTTACAATGCGAAATGAAATCTATTATCTCCTTTTACATCAATTCATTTGATCACTTGCTGGCAGACAAGCACAGGTACTCCATTTGACCCAACATTCTCAAACCACTTTTTCCCACCTGTTGAAGGAGAAATTTCGGCCAATCACAAGTTGCCACGTCATTAATATAAATTAATGATAAAATAAATTTGGGACCAGTTACACATTTACACGTGTGCCTAAATTAAATTAATAGACATTAAAATTCGGCAAATCAAAGAATGCCACTTGTCTATTAGTGATCCATCAGATAACATCAGCCAAGTTCAATCAGATTATGCCATGTGGCAATTGGACCCAAGCCCAAGCCCATATGAGGTCCATCAAACTCTATAAATAGAGGAGGCCACCATTCATTTTGGGGGATTCAGATTTGGAGACAGAGTCAGAGAACTCAGAGCCCAGAGCATTCTGCCAAGAGTCCAGAGTCGGCAGGCCGATCATCCAAGAGGATCAACAAGCTAACAAGCCGATCCAACAGATCATCAAGCCAACAGGCCGATCCAAGAGATCAACAAGCCAACCGACCGATCAAGAAGATCAACAAGTCAGCAGGCCGATCATCCAAGAGATCAACAAGCCAACCGACCGATCAAGAAGATCAACAAGTCAGCAGGCCGATCATCCAAGAGGATCAACAAGCTAACAAGCCGATCCAACAGATCATCAAGCCAACAGGCTGATCCAAGAGATCAACAAGCCAACCGACCGATCAAGAAGATCAACAAGTCAGCAGGCCGATCATCCAAGAGATCAACAAGCCAACCGACCGATCAAGAAGATCAACAAGTCAGCAGGCCGATCATCCAGGAAGATCAACAAGCCAACAAGCCGATCCAAGAGATCATCACGCCAACAGGCCGATCATCCAAGAAGATCAACAAGCCCAATAGGTCGATCCAGGAGATCATCAACCTAACAAGCCGATCATCCAAGAAGATCAACAAGTCCAATAGGTCGATCCAGGAGATCATCAACCTAACAGACCGATCATCCAAGAAGATCAACAAGCCAATAAGCCGATCCAAGAGATCATCAAGCCAACAGGCCGATCCAAGAGATCATCAACCTAGCAAGTTGATCATCTAAGAAGCCCAACAAACCGGCCCAAGAAGAGCAACAAGCTAGAGGCCAAAGTTTATATATTTAAGAGAGAGAATCAGAGGATTAAAGTTAGAGATTGTACACCCACACGCATACAACATTAATACAATATATTATTTATTCCACGTGTCTCCATCCCCGAAGTTACGTGTGAACAGATTGGCACGCCCAGTGGGACCATCTCTACCTCTCATCTCTCTCTCTTATCTCAAAACATAAAAGTAAATATGTCATTCAAGACTTCTTCGATGGCCGCTGTCGAGATCAAGTCTTACATGGGTTCAACTGCCCATTGTTGCCTCAGTGAACTGACGTTGCAAGAAGATAAAGCTTCTATCGCTGGACGCCAAGAAACAACCTTGCAGGGGGCATATACTAATGACAAGTTTATTGTTAAGTATAACCCGTTGTTTGAACCTCATTCTGACGTAGTGACTGTCATGATGACTGAGACAAGAACTATGGATGAAAGAATGGCTGAGATGCAAGAGCACATCAACAACTTGATGAAGGCGATTGAAGAAAAAGATTCTCAAATCGCGCAACTAAAGTGCCAAATTGAGAACCAACATATCGCCGAATCAAGTCAAACACAAGTCATAAAAAATCATGACAAAGGAAAGACTATAGTGCAAGATGATCAGCCACAGTGTTCTGCTTCGGTTGCTTCACTATCCATCCAACAGCTCCAAGATATGATCACAAACTGTATCAGAGCTCAGTACGGTGGACCTACTCAAGATTCCTTCTTGTATTCCAAACCTTATACTAAGAGGATTGATAACTTGAGAACGCCAATCGGGTATCAACCACCAAAATTTCAGCAGTTTGATGGAAAGGGCAATCCTAAACAACATATTGCCCACTTCGTTGAGACATGCGAGAACGCTGGTACTCGAGGGGACCTACTAGTCAAGCAGTTCGTTCGAACACTTAAAGGAAATGCTTTTGACTGGTACACTGATCTAGAACCTGAGTCAATAGACAGTTGGGAGGAACTCGAAAGAGAGTTCTTGAATCGCTTCTACAGCACTAGACGAACCGTTAGCATGTTCGAGCTCACAAACACTAAACAACGAAAAGGTGAACTCGTTGTTAACTATATAAATCGCTGGAGAGCTATGAGTCTAGATTGCAAAGATCGCCTCACTGAACTTTCTTCCGTTGAGATGTGCATTCAAGGCATGCACTGGGAACTCCTCTACATCCTTAAAGGTATAAAGCCTCGCACCTTTGAGGAACTAGCAACTCGTGCCCACGATATGGAGCTATGTATTGCTAGTCGAGAAAACCAAGACCTTCTCCTCCTTAACATGAGAAAAGAAGGAAGGAACGATGAAGAGACTATAGAAGAATCCATGGTTGTAAACACAACCCTTCCCAAGTCGTCTTCAAAAGAAAAGCGACAAACAAATGGAGCGCATCACTTAACTTTAAAGGAAAGACAGAAGAAAATATATCCTTTCCCTGATGCCGACATCCCTGATATGTTGGAACAACTATTGGAAGCGCAACTGATAGAGCTTCCTAAGTGTAAACGGCCAGAAGAGATGGAGAAAGTCGATGATCCCAAGTATTGCAAGTATCATCGAGTTATTGGTCATCCAGTGGAAAGATGTTTCGTCCTAAAGGACTTAATTTTAAAGCTGGCTAAGGAAGGCAAAATTGAGCTCGACCTTGATGAAGTAGCTCAATCAAATCTTGCTACAATCAAAGGAAAGAGCAAGCATCAAAGAAAGAAGGATCCTAAGAAACTTCAACCCAAGAGGAAGAGAAGTAAAAAGTTTTCTCAACCTCGACAACTGGTGACTGTGAAGGAGATCTTCTCCAAAACTTTCCACAAAAAGAAAAAAGAGAACTTTGTGACTTCCTACTGCATCGACGTAGAAGAAGTTGACAATCCTGAGAGGGGTGAACAAAGGACCTCCGTCTTCGATCGCATCAAGCCTCCAACTACTCGTCCTTCAGTATTCCAAAGAATGAGTATGGCCGCGACAAAAGAAGAAAATCAATGTTCGATGTCCACCTCCACTCGACCTTCAGCTTTCCAAAGGCTAAGTGTCTCCACATCAAAGAAAAGTCGATCTTCAACATCTGTCTTTGATCGCCTCAAAGTAACAAACGATCAACCTAAAAGAAAGATGAACAACTTGGAGTTGAAACTTTTCGATGAAGTAAACAGTGACAAGAAGCTTCATAGTGGAATCTCGTCACGTATGAAGAGGAAGTTTTCTGTTCTCATAAATACGGAAGGTTCCTTGAAGGTGAAGCCAAATCTCATTATCTTGACCAATCCTGCAAATGAAGGATCTGATCAAGACCATGACAAAGATAAGAGCTTTTAAATGTAAAAGCTCCTTATCGCAAGAGCCTAAACTGCATGATGCTCCTAGCCCACACGAGCTTAAAAGGTGAGTGCAAAAAAATCTTGAACTACGTTATGACTTGATCCCTTTTCTTCAAAGGGTACGTAGGCAGCTTAAAGAAAACTTTAAGTTCAGTCTCTGCAAACAAAAAAAAAGGAAAGTGCAACAAATATTGAAGCACGACGATATAAATTGAGGAAATTCATCACTAGTGGGGGCAACACAGCGAATGGAAGTTGCTTCCTCCAAGTTCGAAGGTTCCCACGCGCTTCGCTGCAGTTCCTTCCCCCCAAATTCGAAGATTCTCACGCGCATCGCCACAGTTCCTTCCTCCAAGTTCGAAGGTTCTCACGCGCATCGCCACAGTTCCTTCCTCCAAGTTCGAATCCTTCCTCCAAGTTCGAAGGTTCTCACGCGCATCGCCACAGTTCCTTCCTCCAAGTTCGAAGGTTCTCACGCGCATCGTCACAGTTCCTTCCTCCAAGTTCGAAGGTTCTCACGCGCATCGCCACAGTTCCTTCCTCTAAGTTCGAAGGTTCTCACGCGCTTCGCCACAGTTCCCCTTCCTCCAAGTTCGAAGGTTCTCACGCGCATCGCCACAGTTCCTTCCTCCAAGTTCGAAGGTTCACACGCGCTTCGCCACAGTTCCCCTTCCTCCAAGTTCGAAGGTTCACACGCGCATCGCCACAGTTCCTTCCTCTAAGTTCGAAGGTTCTCACGCGCATCGCCACAGTTCCCCTTCCTCCAAGTTCGAAGGTTCACACGCGCTTCGCCACAGTTCCTTCCTCCAAGTTCGAAGGTTCACACGCGCTTCGCTGCAGTTCCTTCCTCCAAGTTCGAAGGTTCTCACGCGCTTCGCTGCAGTTTCTTCTCCCTAAGTTCGAAGGTTCTCACGCGCTTCGATGCAGTTCCTTCCTCCCAAATTCGAAGGTTCTCACTCGCTTCGCTGCAGTTCCTTCCTCCAAATTCGAAGGTTTCGAAGGTTCTCACGCGCTGTGATTCGTTGCAGTTTCTTCCTCCAAGTTCGAAGGTTCTCACGTCGCTTCGTTGCAGTTCCTTCCTCCAAGTTCGAAGGTTCTCATGCGCTTCGTTGCTACCTTCCTCCAAGTTCGAAGGTTCTCTCACGCGCTGCTGCAGCTCCTTCCTCCAAGTTCGAAGGCGCTTCTCTCCACTGCTCATTCTCCAAGTTCGAAGGCGCTTCTCTCCGTTGCTACCTTCCTCCAATTTCGAAGGTTCTCTCACGCGCTGCTGCAGTTCCTTCCTCCAAGTTCGAAGGTTCCCTCACGCGCTTCGCTCGCTCCTTCTCCAAGTTCGAAGGCACTTCTCTCCACTGCTCCTTCTCCAAGTTCGAAGGCGCTTCTCTCCGCTGCTCCTTCTCCAAGTTCGAAGGTGCTTCTCTCCACCCCTCTTTTTGAAGGTTCGCCACTGAGGTTCTCCTTCTCCAAGTTCGAAGGTTCACCGTTGCTCCTTTTCAAATGTTTGGCGGCGGTTGACGTCCTCGTTCCGCTTCATCTTCAAATGTTGGTAGTTGACGGCATCCGCTGCGTTTCATCTTCAAATGTTGGCAGTTGACGGGGTCCGCTTCGCTTCATCTTCAAAAATTGACTGTTGATAACTTCACTTCATATTCAAAAGTTGACGGTTGAAGTCTTCGCTACATCTGCAAAGATGAACAACTTTAGTGTTGCCTTTATCTTGAAAGTGTCCAGACTGGAAGATGCATCTTAGCTGCAAGTTAAAAAAAAAAAAAAAAAACAACAACAATAAAGGTGTTGTTAAAAAAGTGGTGACCACCCCTGCAGGAAACTACAGTCATCAAAGTGACTAGTCTAGACAGGTGGTGAAGTCACTGCAATTGAATCTGATGACGACCGTTGAAGGCGAGTCGGGTCTGGTGACCACCCCTGCAGGTTACTCAGATCACCCAATAAAATGGGGACTGGGTCTAGCAGGAGTGCATGAAGCGAATCTGGTGACTACCCCTGCAGGTTACTCAGATCACCCAATAAAATGGGGACTGGGTCTAGCAGGAGTGCATCGCTGTAGGCGAATCTGGTGACTACCCCTGCAGGTTACTCAGATCACCCAATAAAATGGGGACTGGGTCTAGCAGGAGTGCATGAAGGCGAATCTGGTGACTACCCCTGCAGGTTACTCAGATCACCCAATAAAATGGGGACTGGGTCTAGCAGGAGTGCATGAAGGCGAATCTGGTGACTACCCCTGCAGGTTACTCAGATCACCCAATGAAATAGGGGACTGGTCTAGCAGGAGTAATATCACTGCAAGCGAATTTGGTGACGACTGTTGCACGAAGCTTACACATTCAAGGAAGAAAGAAACAAATTGCAAAAAAAAAAAAAAAAAAAAAAAACGAAAATTTAAAAAAAAATAAATAAATAAATAAAAAAACGAAAATTAAAAAAAAATAAAGAAAAGAAAAGAAAAGAAAGTTTCCTACTTGGATCCCTTCTTGAATGCTCTCTGCAATTGATGTGTGCTCTTCCCGGCTGAGGTTCAACCTTATTTATAGAATGGAAGGTTGGATTCAAATAGATAAATCTTATCTCCAACGATAATCTTTATCAATTTTGAGATGAGTTCAAATATATATCTTATCTCCAACGACAATCTTCATCAATTTTGGGATAAGTTCAAATATAAATCTTATCTCCAACGAAAATCTTCATCAATTTTGGGATGGGTTCAAATATAAATCTTATCTCCAACGGAAATCTTCATCAATTTTTGAAGGGTTCGAATATAAATCTTATCTCCAACGAGAGTCTTTGGTTCAAATTTTAACCCAAAGATATGAGATTTGATTTAAATCAAATTGGAAAATAAATTTTATTCCAAATTCCCACCAAATTTTGGGATGCAGCCTTAAATTTACTTAAATTAAATTTTGGGCATAATCCAAATTTTATCCCAAATGAACCAAAGTCAAAACCTCAAATTCTATTCCAAATGCGAGTTAAAATTGGGTAGGATTTTACCTCAAATCAAAATTTGGGTATAAACCAAATTTTGCCCAAACTTGAAATCAAAGTTTGCTGCCAAATAAAAAAAAAAATCAAAATTTTGACCAAAATTCATATTTTGATTAAATTGACGCACCAAATGGAGTCAAAGTCAAGAACAAATACCTTGCATTTTAATTCCAAAATATATTTTTCGAGATTCACTCACACATAACTTGTGCCTAAATCTCGAAAAGGGGGCATTTGTTGAAGGAGAAATTTCGGCCAATCACAAGTTGCCACGTCATTAATATAAATTAATGATAAAATAAATTTGGGACCAGTTACACATTTACACGTGTGCCTAAATTAAATTAATAGACATTAAAATTCGGCAAATCAAAGAATGCCACTTGTCTATTAGTGATCCATCAGATAACATCAGCCAAGTTCAATCAGATTATGCCATGTGGCAATTGGACCCAAGCCCAAGCCCATATGAGGTCCATCAAACTCTATAAATAGAGGAGGCCACCATTCATTTTGGGGGATTCAGATTTGGAGACAGAGTCAGAGAACTCAGAGCCCAGAGCATTCTGCCAAGAGTCCAGAGTCGGCAGGCCGATCATCCAAGAGGATCAACAAGCTAACAAGCCGATCCAACAGATCATCAAGCCAACAGGCCGATCCAAGAGATCAACAAGCCAACCGACCGATCAAGAAGATCAACAAGTCAGCAGGCCGATCATCCAAGAGATCAACAAGCCAACCGACCGATCAAGAAGATCAACAAGTCAGCAGGCCGATCATCCAAGAGGATCAACAAGCTAACAAGCCGATCCAACAGATCATCAAGCCAACAGGCTGATCCAAGAGATCAACAAGCCAACCGACCGATCAAGAAGATCAACAAGTCAGCAGGCCGATCATCCAAGAGATCAACAAGCCAACCGACCGATCAAGAAGATCAACAAGTCAGCAGGCCGATCATTCAGGAAGATCAACAAGCCAACAAGCCGATCCAAGAGATCATCACGCCAACAGGCCGATCATCCAAGAAGATCAACAAGCCCAATAGGTCGATCCAGGAGATCATCAACCTAACAGGCCGATCATCCAAGAAGATCAACAAGTCCAATAGGTCGATCCAGGAGATCATCAACCTAACAGACCGATCATCCAAGAAGATCAACAAGCCAATAAGCTGATCCAAGAGATCATCAAGCCAACAGGCCGATCCAAGAGATCATCAACCTAGCAAGTTGATCATCTAAGAAGCCCAACAAACCGGCCCAAGAAGAGCAACAAGCTAGAGGCCAAAGTTTATATATTTAAGAGAGAGAATCAGAGGATTAAAGTTAGAGATTGTACACCCACACGCATACAACATTAATACAATATATTATTTATTCCACGTGTCTCCATCCCCGAAGTTACGTGTGAACACCACCATCTCAAGTTTTTAATTTCTTTTCTTACTGTTTTCCAATCTTTAGGGAAAAAATAAATACTTTTGAGGTATTGGTAAAATTTTAAAATAGAAAGAGAATTTTCAAAAGTATTTAAGGTTAATCCAATTGCAAACATTTTTATTTCGGTTATAATAGACGACCAATTTTTTTCTCTATCGACTATGGTAGAACTTAACATCATATACTTGTGGTATACATTTTAGAGAATGAGTTTTTGGTGAAACTATTAAGAATTGACTTATAATTTGATTGCCTAAGTTTTTTTTTTTAATAAAAGTAGGAGATTTTACTTTTAGAGCTGTGAAAAGACCTAGTTAGGGCCCATTGCGATAAGGATAATTGTAATGAGTGGCAAAATTTGGGTAAATAATGGCAAATTTAGCAAAAATTTAAAATAATTGCAAATATGACAAAATTTTTAAATGAATTTTTTATATTCCCAAATTGCCCCTAGAGCGCATATTTTTCATCCTCGTCTGTTTTTTTTTATATATATATATTGATAGATAGATTCTATCAGTGGTAGAAAAACTTTCTATAAGTGATAGAAAAAATTTCTACCACTGATAGAAATCTTTCTTTCATTGATAGATTCTATCAGTGGTAGAAAAACTTTCTATCAGTGATAGAAATATTCTATCACTATTGAAACTTTTCTACCAGAAACCAAACAACACGATTGAAAACCTTGTTCAAGTAATTTTTTTTTCAGTTCGTAATGTTCATCTTACTATCACTTGTTACTGATGGAAGATTGAAAACTAAACAACATGATTGAAAACCTTGTTTAAGTAAATTTCTTTATTTGGTTTATTATGCTCATCTTTCTATCACTGATAGAATTTCTTTCTATTACTGATAGAATCTATCAGTGATAGAAAACTTTCTATCAGTGATAGAAAACGTTCTATTAATGATAGAAAGTTTCTATAAGTGTTGGTGTTCTGATATCATATTGTTTTGTTAGTTATTTGGTTATTGTTGTCATTCTATATGTTTTTGTAGTTGTTGTGTTCTATCATGATTTTTCTATCACTGATAGAAGTTAGTTCTTTCGTTATTGTATGTTGGATTTTTCTATCAGTGGTAGAAACTTTTCTATCATTGATAGAAGATTTCTATCACTGATAGAAGTGATAGAAGATCTTTCTATCATTGATAGAAATCTTCTATCAGTGGTAGAAAATTTTCCTATCATTGATAGAAAAATACCTATCATTGATAGAAATCTTTTCTATCATTGATAGAATCTATCTGTGATAGAAAATTTCTATCAGTGTTAGAATCTATATGTGATAGAAAAACTTTCTATCATTGATAGAAAATCTGGAGGGGTATTTTAGTAAATGCAACATGCAGACCATCAGATTTTTCCATTTTTGTAATTTTTTTTGTGGGTTGCTAGATTTGCAATTATTTTGGCTCATATTGCTATCCTTGCAATTGGTCGTTGCCATAAATTCTTAGTGTTATGTAGATATATTAGTTTTTTCATATCATTTGATATAATATGTCCTTGGTTTGTTGGCTAGAGCCTAGAGGGGCGTAAACAAGCCATTTTATTTTTATTTTTTTTATAGATTATTGTTTAGATCTTAATTTTAATTTTGTTCAAAGATTATCATTTTAATTTTACTTTTTATTTTTTTTTAAAGAATATCGTTTTAATTTTGTTTTTTGATTTCATTTATAGACCACATTTTAATTTTATTTTTAATCTTATTTTTGACTTTTTTAGATTATCGTTTTAATTTTGTTTCTACATTTTGTCTATATATTAATTTAAATTTTAGTACACTTGGATCGGGTTAGAATTTAGTTTGTTTTTCAATTTTCTCATAAGCCTCTCCAAAGTCTTACACACAGACACAGACATGGACAGTCTAAAGAGGGAAAGAAAGTAGAGAGGGATCCCACCCAGGATTGATTGAATCAAAGTCAATCTTCCTCCTTCAGAAAAGAAGGCTTTCTTCTAGGAAGACAACCGCTTTTGAACCTTTTCCACCACAAGATTCCAAAAGACCAATGGTTTCGGATTGCCCCCCAAAAGGAGGCCAAGGTAGGAGCAAGGAAATTGATTCACCTCACATCCAACCAAATACGCCCAAAACTCCAACTTAGAGACCTCACAATTGACCCCAAAAATAGAACTTTTATGGCGATTGATCCTGGACCTTGAGATAGCTTTAAAAAAGAAAAGGAAGCCATTTAAGTTTATGAAAGACTCTTCCTTTGCCGAACAAAAGAAGAGGATGGGGTCGAATAGCATCCACTTAGTTTCGTGCCATTAATGAAAAGTGGGAATAAAATAAAGCAAAATAAAATAACTCAGGCCTCGTTTGATAATCATTTGGTTTTTGGTTTTTGGTTTTTGAAAATTAAGCTTATAAACACTACTTTCACCTACAAGTTTCTTTGTTTTTCTAATACCCTTCTTTCCTTGTTTTTAAAAACCAAGCCAATTTTTGAAAACCAAAAAAAGTAGTTTTCAAAAACTTGTTTTTGTTTTTGGAATTTGGCTAGGAATTCAAATGTATCCTTGACAATGATGAAAATCATGGTAGGGAAATTGGGAGAAAATAAGCCTAATTTTCAAAAACAAAAAACCAAAAACCAAATGGTTATCAAACGGGGCCTCAACAATCACTGTGGTAAATTTGACTATCACAACGCTGAAGGGTCGTTTATAGTGGTCAGCTAACATTTTGAAAGGGACTTAAAAAATCGTATCATGACAACTCAACATAGTAGGAAATTCTCTTATATACAATGTCCTAAATATCCTAGTTACAGTAACTCCCATGTTATATTTCTGTATTCATCATCAGCCTTATTACAACCTTGATTGTGAAGATTTATATATAGAAATGATGCATTAATATAAATTAGTAACATACTTTTATTTGACTGAAAATCTTGGTTTCCCCCTTTCTTGATGACAGAGAGCTCTACAGTAATAACATAAGTGGAGTAATTCCTAGCGATCTTGGGAATCTGACTAGTTTGGTGAGCTTAGATCTTTATTTGAACACTTTTTCCGGTCCGATTCCAGACACATTGGGGAAGCTGTTGAAACTGCGATTCCTGTGAGTTTATGTTGCTATATGTAAAAAGTTTTTTATTCCTCATTACTTGTGAAGGTTTTTTCCTGAGAGTTCACCTTTCTTTACAATAAGACCTATTAGTTTATTTTTCTGTAATCCAACTTCTACTCCATTCAAAACTTGTCTTTACTGCTTGGAAAGTACTTCTGATATTATTTTCTCTGTGTTTGATATCCACAAAAGCCACTTTTGTTGTGCATATAAGACAAATTTTATATTTTATATTCCAATAAAAGTTTGAAAATCCATTGTTTACACTCAAATGGGGGAGGGGTTAGTTTTTTATTGTGGCTTAACATGCAGTTAATTACATTGGATTTGTTCTTTTCATGGGAATTGAAATAGTTACCTCAGGTAGGTGAGTTGATTGCTTTGATTCTTCATAATTGAAAGAAAATAAAGGAGTATCAAATTTTATAGGCTACTTATAGTTTCTAATCCAGATATCGAATCATTATATTCACTTATGACTTGTTCATTTTCTTTCATCTAGTTTTAGTTGTTTTGTTTAGCTCTTACATTGTTTTTTCTTGGACTGTTTTAATAAGGATAGCCGAATGAACAACAACAGCTTATCAGGTCCCATTCCTATGTCATTGACTAATATTTCATCCCTTCAAGTCTTGTGAGTATAACTCTCTCTCATTCACAAGTTTGTGAAATCGTATGGATAGAGTACAATTATGATGATAGCATTTCTTTTCCAGGGATCTATCGAATAACCATCTCTCAGGCCCAGTTCCAGATAATGGTTCCTTCTCCTTATTCACTCCCATCAGGTTTCTTGATGGTTATTAGAGCCCATGTTTTCTAACTTTGATTTGTGTGACTTAGCTGAATAACTTGGTTCTGTTTTCCCTTGCAGTTTTGCCAACAACTTGGATCTTTGTGGCCCTGTTACTGGACGTCCTTGCCCTGGATCTCCTCCATTTTCTCCTCCTCCACCCTTTGTCCCACCACCACCTATATCTTCACCAGGTGATTTTTTTTTTTTAAAGTATTATTATTATTATTATTATCATTTATTTTTAGTGTATTCTTGAATTTCATCTTGTGTTGTCATGTCCCCAACAATGTAGGCTTATCGAGTCCGCGTACAAGCCACTCTCACCCATACTTATCAAAGGACAATCTATCGTGAGGAGAAGTTCATGACACACTCAGGATTAAGACCAAGTTACATAAGTCATCCTATTGAAACAATAACCTAACTAGTTAATGGTGTTAGTGTTTTACTATTTTGTGATCCAGTCTTGTGCAAACTCTCGCTCGGGATTAATACCCTGCTCGCATGTCTACTACATGAACGCTTTGGATTAATACGTCTGTATCAAATACAAAGCGGGTCGTATCACATAGTGTTACTTGAATAAGGTATCCAACCTTATCCCTGTACTATAGACCTTTTAGGTTGTTACTTGAACATCGATCCCCGCATGTCTCTACATACTAGCTCAATTTACATACAATCTTAGATCTTAGTTTATTGGATTTGGGTCATCGTGTGCAATAATTAACTAAATATAACAATAACTCCTTATTGTATAAACCTCAATAACATTGTATTGACACAAGTACACAATTCGTTAATGTTCACTATCTATGAGATTTAGAACATAAAACCCAACAAAACTAAGTTAGAACTAGTCCATACAACTAGGCTTAATTGCTCGTAGTGACAGCAAGATTAGTTGGTTAGGCCTAGAGATCGATAATGAACGAGGACTTATCAATTAACTCATTTAATGACACTAAGGACACTTAAATCCTATGTGAGATGGTGAATACAAACTTGCACACATAAAAAAACTCTCTTTTCGAATATACAATGAACATCCAGAGAGTACAAAAAGTGCAGAAGACTTCCCCAAGAATCAGTGTCGACCAGCAAAGAAACCAACCTTAAATAGAAAGCCCTTAAGAAAATAAACATGCATAAAAAGGAAAAACCATAAACGAGAGATACAATCCAAAAACATAGAAGATTTGAAGAAAATTTCCTTGAACAAAAATAATCAAAATCCAATCACCATTAGCTTTCCAAAATCAAGAGAAGAAAGAGTTGTTGGAGCTTTGCTGACAGGCAAATTAACCTGCAATCAAAGGAGAAACAGAAGGCAATATCAATCGAGAACCAAAATCTTGAGAGAGAAAGTGTGAGACAACTCATTAAAAGAATTAAAAAAAAAAACAATATTTGCCTAAATCAATTAGCCACAAAAAAAAAATCATTTTTAAAAGGCTATTTTTTAGAAAATCTAAACCACATGATCTCTAATTAAAAAAAATATGTATATATTTTAACACATGATTTATCACAGAGTAACATACATAATTCGAAAATGTTCATTGTTATTAAAAAAATTGATTCATTTAGCCCCCATTTGATAACCATTTGGTTTTTGGTTTTTGGTTTTTGAAAATTAAGTTTGTTTTCAATGAATTTCCTTACCATGGTTTTCATCTTTGTTGAAGGCACATTTGAAATTCTAGTCAAATTTCAAAAACAAAAACATAGTTTTTGAAAACTATTTTTTTTAGTTTTCAAAACTTGACTTGGTTTTTTAAAACATGAAAACAAGGTATATAACAAAAACAAGGAACTTAATGGTGGGAGTTGTATTTTTTAAGCTTAGTTTTCAAAAACCAAAAACCAAAAACTAAATGGTTATCAAACGGGGCCTAAATGTTAGAATACTAACCCTCTTCTTCTTCTTGTTTTTAGCTAAACAACACTTGACATTTGGAGATGGAGGGATTCGAATCTTCGACCTCTTGGTCGAGACTACATGCTAATTAACGTTGAGCTAGCCTCACTTTGACATTAGTATACTAACCATTAACATCTTCATAAAAGTTACCATTTTTAAATTATTTGTTGTCTTTTTTTAACCTTCTTTGTTTTAATTATACGTTTCTACATTCTTTTTTAAAATTATATGTCATCTTATTTTAACATTGATTCTAAGAACTCGATTGAAGCAAATTACTATTTTAGAGACGAAATTGAAACTTAAAAAGATTAGTCATTAAATTGAAACAAAACTTTTGCTAAAATATATATTTTAACATTAATAATAAGCATCCTAGTGGTGACGCGATAGGAAGTCCAAGTCATGTGAGTGCAAAATTAAATAAATTTCTTGTTGTCAAAAAAAAAAAAAAAAAATCTAGAAATATAATATATCTTGTTTTAAAATAATGTATTAAATTACATGCAACACGTGTAGGCTATAGAATAATACAAGAAATTTGGTTAGTTTTGTTTAAACATATTCAAAATTTGTATTTTAATAATCATTTTTAAAATTAGAGGCTACTGAAGTGGTCAACAGACACGGTGTTGACGATTGAATAAAGAAAGGAAGAAAATGATGTATTTCTTTTCATTGGCGATATATTAAATAAATTAGGAAAATTCAGTAGCTGATAACCGTTTTGAGGCTGTTTGATAATCATTTTGTTTTATGTTTTCTATTTTTGTTTTCATTTTGATAATCATTTTGTTTTATGTTTTCTATTTTTGTTTTTATTTTTAGAAAACAGGATGGTTTGATAACCATTTTTGTTTTTTTTTTTTCTGATTTTTAAAAACATTTTTGAAATTATATGCAAATTTACAAAATCAAAGAAAATAGTTTTTAAAAGTAGATTTAAGTTTATCAAAAACTCATTTTTCTTTTAATGTTTTTTTTTTTTTTACCTATCTCCCACCAAAAATTTCCTTTTTATATTTTTTTTCTATCTCAATACTTTTTTTCCTCCATAACTTATCTATTTCTAAAAACTTATCCATATTTTTTCTCTCCCTAATAAATGTATTCTATTTTTTCTTTTGAAAAAAAAAATCCCCAAAATTTTCTCCCGCTACAAATTTTCTTTATTTTTCTAATTTATCGTTATTTCTTTAACATATCTTTTATTCTTAACCGTACTATCTCTCTAATTTTTTTATTTAATTCTTTTATCTAAAATTTATCGCTTCTACTCTGACTTTTTTCTTTTTTCTCTAACTAATATTTTTTATGGAGTCTAACCAATATTCTCTCTCTAAACATTTTCTTTCATATCTTTAAATTTTCTAGGGGAAAATACACTTTGCGATTCTTAAAAAAAAAATAGAAGGAAAGAAGAAGAAAACAAAATTTTGGCGGCCGCCGCCGTCGTTCGCCGGCAGCAGGCGGCGGCTGGCCACCAGAGTTGAAGAAGAAGGAGATGGGGAAGGAAGAAGACGGAGAAGAGAAAGAAAATGGAGAAGAGAAAGAGAAGAAGGAGAAGAAAGAGAGATAATTTTTATAAAAAAAATTAATAAAATAATTATATTTTTATTATTTTAATATATTTTTATTTAAAAAATTAAAAATTGATTTTTTAATTAAAATAATAGTGTCACATCAGCAATCCATTAGTATTTAATGGTAAACTGGACAACATGGACTAAATTGCTCCTTATCTCAAACTTCAGGGGTATTTTTGTTGAGTTTGAAAACTCAGGGACCAAAGTGTAACTTAACCCAACCTCAAGGACCAAAAGTGTATTTTTCCCAATTTTCTATGTTTAACTTTTCTCTCGAAAAAAATTATATTTGTGTTTTTAAATTCTTGTTTCAATGTCTCTGCACATTTTTATTTATCTAAAACATCTTTTCATCCTTCTAATTTTTTAAAAACGGAAAACCAAAAACAGTTATCAAACAAAACAGAAAACCAAAGGCGGTTATTATATGGCTGTTGTTTTTTTTTAAAAAAAACCAAAAACAGAAAAACCAAAAACCAAAAACTGAAATGGTTATCAAACGGAGCCCATTTTCTGTTTTTTGTTTTTTGTTTTCTATTTCTAAAAAACAGGGGTGTTTGATGACCATTTTTTATTATTGTTTTCTGTTTTTTAAAAACGTTTTTGAAATTTCAAATTTCAAAAAGTAGTTTTTAAAAACAAATTTCTGTTTTTCAAAAACTCATTTTTCTTCTAATGCTTAATTTTCTCCTCTTTTACCCTCCGTTTGGAACCAAGAAAGTTCAAGAAATGATTTTAAATCTTGTGATTTGAAATTCAAGAAATAATTTTAAATTCTTTGTCTTGTTTGGAACGAGAAAGATTTAAAATGAATGTATTTAAAATTTTGTGTTTGGATGGTAGTTGGAAAAGGAAAGAAAGTAAAAGAATTTACTAATATAAGTTTTTAATTTGAGTTATTAATAGAAAATTAAGATATGATGAGGATAAATAAGTAATTTAACTCTCACTCCCTAGAAATCCTGCAAAATCCAATGGTTTTAGTTGGACAATTTGTTTACGTCAAAACATGATTTGAAATCATTTTGGATTTGAAATCATTATCTTTCTTGAGATAACAAACAACAAAATTCATTTCAAATCCATTATGATTTGAAATCTCCCAAAATCAAGAGGTTCCAAACAGAGCATTTACCTATCTCTCTTCAACAAATTCTTTTTTTTTTCTCTCTAAAACATTTTTCTCTCTACAAAAAAAAAAAAAAAAAAAAAAAAAAATCTCTCAAAACTTTTTTTCCTATATAACTTATCTATTTCTAAAAACTTATCCATAACTTTTCTCTCCTTAATAAACATATGCTAATTTCTTTTGAAAAAAAAAATCCCCAAAATTTTCTCTCGCTACAACTTTTCTTTATTTTTCTAATTTATCGTTATTTCTTTAGCATATCTTTTACTCTTAACCTTACGATCTCTCTAAAATTTCTCTTTTTATTTAATTTTTGGTAAAAATACAATTTTAGTCCCTCAGGTTTGGGTTAGGTTTTATTTTGGTCCTTGAGTTTTCAAACTCAACAATTTAGCCCCTGAGGTTTGGTTTTAGTTTCAATTTAGTCCCTCCATCTAATTTTCGGTTAAAAGTTAACGGATTGCTGACCTGGCAAAATTTTTTATTACAAAAATTATTTTTTAAGTTTTTTAAAATATAAATATAATAAAATAATATTTTTTTTTAAATATTTGTACTTCTTCTTCTCCACCAACCTTTCTTTTCTTCACCACCCTTCTTCACACATCACCACCTAAGCTGCCTTTCTCATTTTTTTTTTCTTTTTTTCTTCTCCTTTCTCTTCCTTTTCCAATTCATAGCCATCATCTTCCACCAAATCGTTGAACTTGTCATCCCGAACATAAGACGGATTGAACTGAACTTTTCTCGTTCCAGCCGAAGAGAAACAAGAACGACGAGGGATCTTGGGAAGATTTGGCAAGGAAATGGGGAATGAAATCCACACCAGTTCGACTGCCAACTTGAACACAAAACCCGCCATGTCTCACGCCTGAACGCCGTCGAACCTTGATTCAAAATCGTGTGTAGAGACTCGGGTTGTCGAAGAATGTCGTTGGGCCTTGATTCAACGTCGTGCGCGAGTTCGTGTGGTTGTAGGTTCGTGGGTCTCGCGTTCAAAGAGGGGAAATGGAGAGAGAGAGAGAGGAAGAGAGTCGGTGAGGAAACGACTGGAATGATCCCAGTAGTCGCTGTGGAGGTCGGCGAGGATAGCACTGAAGAAGAAGGTCAGCGTGAAGGTCGACGTTAATCGTGAAGGAATCGAGAGAAAATCGAGAGAGAGAAGGTCGTTTGTTCGCGTAGACGCTGTGCCGCTGGAGAAGAGAACGAAGGGAAGGGTATTTTTTTGCCGTCGAGAAGAAATCGAGAGAGAGAAGGTCGCTTGTTCACGAGAAAGGGGGAGAAAGAGGAAGAAAGATGTAACGACCCGACTTCTTAATAAGCCTTAAAGGACCGTTACGACAATGCATGCTTTGGAGGCATTTTTTTTAAATGAAAATAATTTGGAACAAACACATTAATTTAATCAAAACTTTAAAGCAAAACTTTTATTCGGGATCCCTAATTTCAAAGATTTTAAATAAGCTTAAATAATTTCTAAAACAATTTACAAAGTAGTAAAACATGGTTCTTAACGCGGAATAAAATAGATTATGAACTTGAGTCCTCTCTGAAGGGAATAAAAGTCCCCACGCAGCGGAAGCGCATCGATTGGACCTTACGCCGTATATTAATTAACATTAAAAAACCGTTACGATAACTCAAACAAAACTTTAAACTAACTTTAAAGTCGCTGTAAAACGGTTTAAACATGCTAAAATAAATCTAAATTTATTTTAAAAAACTTTTCTAACGAAAAGAGGAAGAACCGTTACAAACCTCCGTTGTAGACTTGACCGTTCTTCGCCAACGACGCTCCAACGAACGAAAACGCAGCAGCCTTCTCGCCTCTTGATCGCTGGATTTTCTTCTTTGAATGACACAATAACCACAGAGGTTACACCGGTATGTCTCTAAGTCTAGGAGGCCAAAGACTTGTGGGAGTCTTTCTCTAAGAGGGAGGCTAGAGAGAATTCTAGGTCTTGTCTTTCAAGAGTGTCAAGTGTCATGACCAATTAGGTCTAGTGTTCTATTTATAGAAGAGAGGCCATGAATAAAATATTCAATTAAATCAATCTTTTCCAAAATTGATCCAATCTTATTCCTTAATTAATCAATCATGATCAATCAATTCCCCAATTGATTAATCTTTTCCATAAATGACTAATTTCTTCCATAAGTATTTAGATCATTCCCATAAATGATTAATCACTTCCTTAAGTGATTTAATTATTTACATAATTGATTAATTCATGGTTAATGAATTCTTTAATTAATTAACCACCAATTAAATATCACATATTTAATTTCCGGCCTTGAAT
Source organism: Luffa acutangula (assembly GCA_036850905.1). NCBI lineage: Eukaryota > Viridiplantae > Streptophyta > Magnoliopsida > Cucurbitales > Cucurbitaceae > Luffa > Luffa acutangula. Next base: position 37,726,993 of record CM072088.1, read on the forward strand.
TAATTAATTTTGCCCAAACACTTTTAGGACTTAAATTAATTAATTCTTTCAATCTTCCATAAATTTATATTTGAACTTCTTCAAATATTAATTTCTCTCATAATAATATATCAATATATATTATATTTATTTCCCTTAGTAAATTGAACATTTTCAATTTACATTTAATTACTTAGTTGCCTCAAATTACTTTACGAGCTACCAGTGGGACCTTATGGACCTGCAGATCAGAAGCTCCAACGATGTGAGATTAATTGGTTAAACTCATTAACCACAATAATCAATATTCGTTAACTGTGTGTACATTCCACTATAGACTCACAGTTGCACTCTTCTCACTGCAGACATATTTTCTGTGTCCACGGAACTTAGACCAATATCGACTAGTTAGTCCTTCACGAGTGTCCGTAACACCAGCTGGGTCAAATTACCGTTTTACCCCTGGGTCACCTCTATTTCCTTAAGTACCAATTCTCCTCTAATGAACAATCTGTTTATGGTCCAACCATCAAACAGAAAAACCCTCTCGTGCCATTGAGAGGGTAGGGCCCTTTGTTCAAGACTCGGAGTAACCACTTAAGGGAACACTCATCTGCTTTCCTAAAGTCGGGAAGGAGTGAATTCCATCTTGTACGATTATGTTCCCAGCTCCCCATTCGATCTTGTCCCCAAAGTGGTAGGCTTATTGAGTCGGCGTATTGGTCACTCTCACCCATACAAATCAAAGGACAATCTCTCATGAGCAGGAGTCCATAATCAACTCAGGATTAAGACTAAGTTGTCTAGGTCGTCCTAGTGAAAATAGAAAACCAACTAGTTAACGGTGTTATAACTAGTGGTTACTATTTCGTGGTCCGGTCTTATGCAAACTCATTGCATAGGATACCCCCACTTGCATGTCTCCTACACGAACGCGTTGGATCGCAGCGTTTGTATCAAATACAAAGTGGGCCGTATCCATAGTGTTGCCAGGATAAGGCACCCAGTCTTATCCCTATACTATAGACCTTTTAGGCTGTTTCTTGAACAATGATCCCCATATGTCGCTACATATAGTTCAAGACTCATATTACAGCCTAGGATGTCTAGTTTATTGGATTAGGGTCAAATAGTGCAATATTTAACAATAACATTTTATTGTATAAACTAAATAACACTTTATTAAATACAAGTATATAATTTGTTTACATTCACTATCTACGAGTTTTAGGGCATAAAACCCAACACTCTCATGGCCATCTATCGATTTCTCATCAATCGCCTTTCATCTGCCCTTGCCCTCACCTGAAAAAAAATATTTTTTGAAAAGAATGAGTATTTTAAATACTCAGTAAGTGACCCTACTACTGAGGTTGGGTCACGCTTTAAAAACATTTTAATAATAACAACAAATATAATTTTGGTGGCTCTAAACTTTATTTTTAAGCTTAGGATATACATTAATTTCATGCATATCGTAAAACACATCAATTTCATGTGTACTTCTAATGAGAGAGAATATGCATCACTTTCATACATATTCTAGACACATCAATTTCATATGTCTCCTACAGAGGTCGTCAATTTCACGAAACCTCGAGGGCGTCAATTTCACAACCCTCGACTTAGGTACATCAATTTCATGTCCCTAAGCCCTGCGTAGCCATCTCTGAGCGTACGTCAATTTCATGTACACTAAATTACACTTATAAATAATTTAAACTAATTCCTTTAATAGAATTTTAAGAGACCACCAACTCATTTATTTTAAACATTAACAAATACGAACAATAATAATAATTTTCATGCTTTTCATAAACTCACGCATAATTGAAATATGCTAACTTCCAAATCTCATGCTTTCAATAATTTTCGTGAACGCTTATAAAATTTCAATAATAGATTTTTCATGCTTTTAACAACAATAATAAATTTCACGAACAACTCATAAACACGGAGATTTTAGAAAAACAAACATGCGCACCCAATTAAAAAGTTCAACAGTAAATTCACTTACCTCGACTTGAATATCGCCAAATCAATCTTCTCCAAACTTCTTGATTCAAGGACTTTGGCAAGCCAAAGAAAGAATCGCTCACAAACGCTAAAATTCTTAGACCCACTCCTCCAACTCGTCGATAACGCCAAGAATTTGCTGAACGGGTTTCAAATATCAGTGGGTATTCAATTAAACTCATTATTCAACCAAGAAACAACTTTTAAACATTTACCCACTACGCGAAACGTCGGAAAAACGGAGAAAACGACCCCCCCAAACGCTACTGCATCCCAACTACCGTCGATCTGCCGTGGGAGACGCCGGAAAGCACGAGCCCGTCGGAGCTCTCGTCACTATCGCCGCACAGCTGTGAAGATCCGCCGCCCGTTGACTGTTGCGAACGCCGTGGGCCACTGCTGCTGAGGTGGGACGTCGTCGCCGCTAAGACCGAGTCGTCGTCGGGAACGCCGAAGCTACCGTCGCTGCTAGAGGAGTTGCGTCGACGCCGGACTGCTACTGGTCGAAGTTAAACGCGCCGGAGATCCTTGGGTGATGGGGTCGAGTACAAGAGAAAAGAAAAAAAAAGATGGAGAGGTTGAAGAAGGTGGTTGCTTGGGTTTTTTCTTGGGCTGCGTGAAAGATAATTTAAAAGGAAGAGGGTTTAGGGTTTTGGCTTAACTTCTAAATGTTTACAAGATTGCCCTCCTTTCATCCTTTTACTTTAAGGAATAGGACCCAAGACCAACCAAGTCTTATTTTCGCCACCAAATTCCAATTTTAACTCCAACCTTAGAAATTTTGAAATTTCTTTAGATTACGGGCGTTACAAAAGAAGAGTGAGGAGAGAGAAAGGAGAGAGGAGAAAAAAGAAAAGAAATAAAAAATAATAATTTTTAATAAAAAAAATATTTTTTTAATAAAAAAATAAAGGACACGTGAGTTTTCTGTGAGTAGTTAATAGAAATGTTGACAGAAGAACTAAAATGAATCTAAATGGAAACCTCAGGGGTAAAAATGTTGAGTTTGAAAACTCAGTGATCAAAATGAAACCTAACTCAAACCTCAGGGACTAAAAGTGTATTTTTCCCTTAATTTTTTATCTCAAATTTTTACTCTAACTTTTTTTTTTCTATTATTTTTTCTCTAACTAATATATTTTCTCGAGTCTAACTAATATTCTCTCTCTAAACATTTTCTTTCACCTCTCTAAATTTTCTGTGTAACTTTTCTCTAAAAAACATTTATATTTGTGTCTCTAAATTTTTGTTTCAATGTCTCTACACATTTTTATCTCTCTAAAACATTTTTTCATCTTTCTAATTATAATTTTTTTAAAAATTAAAAACAAAAAACAGCTATCAAACAAGTTTGGTTTTCTCTTTTTTTTAAAATAGAAAACAAAAAAATAAACGGTTGTCAAACATATATGATTTTTGTTTTTAAAAAACAGAAAAACCAAAACCCAATTATGTAAGGGGACCTCAAAATTTCATGATAAAAGAAGAATTTGGTGATTAGGAAGAGGCAAACTTGCTGAAATTTTGGCCAAGCTTTTGGGTTGTTCAACTAATCCAATATACATAAAACAAAATTTTAAGAATGGGGTTTAGTTTGAATTTTCAAGTAATTTGAATTTTCTAGTTAGTTCAATTATGTTTTTAGCATAACTGAAATTCTGATTTTATTTACGAGCTGGAGAAGTTAAGAGTTTGTTTAATGTATGTAAATATAAAATAATACATAATTTAGCCGTGTTGGAATTTATTAATTAAAACTCAGTCGTTCATGATTATTCAAGAATAAATAAATACAATTCAAGAAAAACAATCATGAGAGTTATAATAAGATCTAAGCATGAAAGCAAGCCAAGATAAAATAATTAGAGATGTATAAATTACCTGAATCTATGAAATTCTTCATCATAGTTCTCTCTATCAGATGAGGCAAATAGGAGACTAAATAATCATAGTATATATATTGGGACCATAACATTGTATTTATAAGTTGATTATAGGATTTCCTCATGATCCCCTAAGATCAACATTCTGATTTCTGCTCAGTAGACCACACATCTTTATGGAAAGTAATTGACCCACAATCAATACCACATAATATGTCCATTTATGAATTAATTATTAAAATTAATTCCTACAAATCGTTCATTGTTATTGTCTTCTTTCTTTCTAGTCAACCTTATAGCTTTAAGGTTTCATTCTTTTCTTGTTTGAGTCATTGTTTTCCCTTTCTTCTCGATTTTTTTGATTGAAACCTCATTCTCACGTCGTGTCGCTTCGACACTCTATGGTTCATCTCTCCTCGTTATGTTGCCTTCATCCTTCTCTACTATGTTGTTTAATCTTATCTCATTGTGTTGCCTCTAACCTCCTTCTATATTATCATTCATCTCATATCACCCCCACCAAGTTGATGACCCAAACCAATGCAACCAAAAAAGCATATAAGAGTTGGATTGGGTATTGCAATGGAGTGATTTTGGTTGGTCCTTAAAATATCCTCAAATTCTAACTCCTCCAACTATGTTCACCTCTACCAAAACCTATAATCTTATTTTAAATATAATATAATTAAAATCATTATTTTATATATATATTTTTTGTCTTTAACATGCATTAAAATTTGTAAAACACATGTAACTATCTAGATGTATAACTTAAATAATTTAATTATGATTAAAGGTTGGAATTGTTTTTTTTTTTTTTTTAGTTTAGTAGGTAGAGGTGAGCTAGATTTTAACCTCTAACCTTTTGATTAAGAATAATTGAATCATGGAAAAACCCATTAGACTTCACCACAATTGAGTGCATGTTTGGGAGTGATTTTGAAATGGTTAAAATCACTTTTATTATATTTAAAATCACTCCGAAACATGTCTTAAGTAATTCGTAATCAATTTTGATGATATAAAAATCATGTTTAAAAGTGTAAAATCAAATATGAAATTGATTTTGAATAATTATTAGGAGGGTGAGTGAATTGAATCATGGAAAAACCCATTAGACTTCACCACAATTGAATCGATTGTGGTTTATGAATAATTATTAGGGTGAGTAAATTGAATAATGGAAAAACACATTAGGTTCTCGAATCAATTGTGGTCTATGAATAATTATTAGGGTGAGTGAATTGAATCATGGAAAACCATTAGACTTCTTGAATCAATTAATTGTGGTTTATGAATAATTATTAGGATGAGTGAATTGAATCATAGAAAAAACCATTAGACTTCTCAAACTATTCAACTCCATGATCCTCTCCCCTCCCTCCATCCTTTTGGTTTTCCTCTATCTATCTATTTATAAACATTTCTTCTCTCAAGTTGTTGACAAAAGAGCTACGACATGAGAAATGTAGAGATGAGCAAGTGCATTGGAGTACATAGGGAGAGTCCTCGAGGGTATTTTTCTTTTTCACTCTTGCTTCTCCTTTTGCTTTCCCATTTTTTAGTCACTTAATTGTGTTTTTTTTTCATCAATTTCCACTAATTTTAGATAAATATTGCAATATGTTGTTTACCTACAGTTTTTTTTAGAATGCATATATGAGATATTTCTTTGTGTATATGTCATATATACATTTGAATATTTTTGTTTATGTTGATTACCTTTTGGAATTCATGGTAGAAACATGTATTAGTTTAAATTCTCATATGACAAAGTTTGCAAACTTATATAGTAAATAATTGCTCGTTCTAAAGTTAATTTTGATGTTATGCACATGAAGTTGCATAAAAATGGCCATTTTGATTTAATGCACCTGAAGTTGCACCATTTCAAATCAAGAAGTACTTGTGTGATTAAATGCACATGTAGTTGCATAATTTCAAATCAAGAATTGCTCATGATTAAATGCGCCTGTAGTTGCAAAAGTTTAAATTAAGAAATGCTCACTTTAATTAAATGCACTCGTAGTTGCATAATCTTAATCAATAAGTGATTGTAAATAAGTGAGCATATGGTAAGAATAATGTTGTTAATCTTTCTTTCCAATTATAGAATATGCTCCTGTAGTAGCAATATTGAGAAAGAAAGTTTTTAATATTGTGATGAGCAAACACCATGTCTTCTTGAAGTTAAAGCAATCAAATGAGCATTTGATGAAAAATCATAAATCTCAATGAATTGTTTCAATATTATTCCCTGAAGTGAATATTGTAATATCGAATAATTATGGTAAATGTCGAGATCATGATCGAAGAAGCAATTACTCATCCAGTGGTCATCGTGAACCATTTGGAAAATCACACATATATGGTTATTAAAAGAAAATGTTTCATATTTTAGAGGATTAATTTTGTACCTGTTGTACGAAAATGAGAACCATGTGTGAAAGCAAACTTTGCAATCTCCTGAAGAGATAATTAATCTTGGAAATATGAAATAGATGTTGCAAATCTCAGTAAATCTCTTGAAGAGAAAATGAACATCATTAAATGTGCAACAAATGTTATATTGGATTATAAGAATATCAATATTTTATTTTATGTTTCTTTTATATTTATTTATTAAGTCCAATTTTATATTATATCCAATGTCTCGCATGAAAAACATATATTACGAATGTTGCTTGCTTTTTCTTCTGGATTATATTACACACATATTCGTGTTATTGAAATATATGCAACAATGAACCTCAAGTTCAATGATCCAGATATATTTTCTATTTGGCATGATCGATTGGGTCATCCTGGATCAATAATGATGAAAAAGATTATTGAAAACTCACATGGACATCCTAATGAATTTTCATGTGTTGCTTGCTCTCAAGGAAAATTAATTATTAGACCCTCACCAGCTAAAGTTGGGACTGAATCCTCCGCATTCCTAGAACGAATTCATGGTGATATATGCGGACCTATAAATCCACCAAGTAGACCATTTAGATATTTTATGGTTCTAATTGATGCATCCAGTAGATGGTCACATGTGTGTTTATTATCAAGTCGAAACCTTGCATTTGCAAGATTACTTGCTCAAATAATTAAGTTAAGAGCACAATTTCCTGATTATGTAATTAAGAAAATTCGTCTTGATAATGCTGGTGAGTTTACATCCCAATCATTTAATGATTATTGTATGTTAATTGTGATAAGTGTTGAACATCCTGTAGCTCATGTTCATACACAAAATGGTCTAGCTGAATCATTCATAAAACGTCTGCAATTAATTGCTAGACCAATGCTTATGAGAGCAAAACTTCCAATATCTGTATGGGGTCATGCAATTTTACATGCTGCATCACTTATACGCATTAGGCCAGCAGCCTATCATAAATACTCCCCAATACAATTAGCTTATGGCCAACAGTCAAATATATCTCACTTACGAACTTTTGGAAGTGCAGTATATGTTCCAATTGCTCCACCAAAACGTACTAAGATGGGTCCTCAAAGGAGGCTAGGAATATATGTTGGATTTGATTCCCCATCAATTATTAGATATCTTGAACCCCTGACGGGTGATGTATTTACTGCACGATTTGCTGATTGTCATTTTAATGAGACAAATTTTCCAACATTAGGGGGAGAGATTAAGAAGTTGGAAAATGAAATTACATGGAATGCAGCATCATTGTCTCATTTAGATCCCCGTACAAATCAATGTGAACTAGAAGTTCAAAAGATAATTCATTTGCAAAATATTGCAAATAAAATGCCAGATGCATTTACAGATGCTAAGAAAGTGACCAAGTCACATATACCAGCCGCAAATACACCATCGAAAATTAATATCCCAGCGCAGCAAGTTATCATAACTAATGAGTCTGCGACACGCCAGAAGCGTGGTAGACCAATGGGTCCCAAAGATAAAAATCCTCGAAAAAGAAAAGTAGTCAATAATCAAAATGACGTAATTGATAATGTGGATATTCCAGAAGAAATCCTGAATGTGACTACTCATAATAATATCGAAGAATGTGAAATACCTGAGGATAATAATGAAATTTCGATAAATTATGTAATGAATGGAAAAAGATGGAACCGAAACAATATAGTTGTTGATAACATTTTTTCGTATAATGTTGCTTGCGACATCATTTCTGAAAATGATGATTATGAACCAAAATTTGTCGAAGAATGTCGACATGGAAAGGATTGGCTTAAGTGGAAAGAAACAATCCAGACAGAATTAAACTCACTTTCAAAACGTGAAGTTTTCGGACCAGTAGTCCAGACACCAGAAGATGTCAAGCCTGTGGGATACAAATGGGTATTTGTAAGAAAAAGAAATGAAAAGAATGAGGTCACAAGATATAAAGCGAGACTTGTTGCACAAGGATTCTCGCAAAGGGTTGGTATTGATTATGAGGAGACATATTCTCCTGTGGTGGATGCAATAACATTGAGATATTTAATTGGTCTGACTGTGTATAAAAAACTTGACATGCATCATATCTCATGGATGTAGTTACAACATATTTATATGGATCTCTTGATAATGATATTTATATGAAAATCCTTGAAGGATTAAAAATACCAGAGTCATATAATTCAAATCCTAGAGAATTATATTCGATCAAATTACAGAGATCTTTATATGGATTAAAACAATCAGGACGAATGTGGTATAATTGCCTGAGTGAATATTTATTGAAAGAAGGGTATCAAAATAACCCAATTTGTCCATGTGTTTTTATAAAGAAATCACAGTCAGGATTTGCTATCATTACTATATATGTTGATGATTTAAATATAATTGGAACTCTTGAAGAGTTTCCAAAGGCAATAGAATATCTTAAGAAATAATTTGAGATGAAAGATCTCGGGAAAACAAAGTTTTGCCTTGGCTTACAAATTGAACATCTAGCAGATGGAATATTTATTCATCAATCAACTTATACAGAAAAGATATTAAAGAGATTTTACATGGACAAAGCACATCCATTGAACATTCCAATGGTAGTTCGTTCACTCGATGTAAAGAAAGACATCTTCTGACCTCGAGAAGATAATGAAGAGCTTCTTTGTCCAGAAGTACCATATCACTACAACAAATTGGGTTTTTAATGTCGGGCATTGCCCGACATTAAAAACACCGACATTAAAAGTTTTAATGTCGGTCACTTTTTAATGTCGGGCAATGCCCGACATTAAAAGTTGTGACTCACTTTTAATGTCGGTCATTGCCCGACATTAAAAGTGGGCTTTTATTGTCAGTCAACCACTCTTTGTCCGACATTAAAAGTCGGTCAGTTTTTTATGTCGGTCATTGCCTGACATTAAAAGTCGTGACATTAAAAGTGTCCGACATTAAATGTGCGATATTAAATAAAAAAAATTGTTGGTTGCACACGTAGCTAACCAACAATACTATTTTTTCCTTTTGTAAAAACCTGGAAACAAAATATAATTTCAACATATACACAATAAAATCCCAAAATTATTTTTACACAACAACTAACTCAACGAACATGAATTTAATTAATAAAATGTAAGTGTTATAATACATGAAACTTTCCGTCCATATATCCACAAATCACATCCATGAACGATTTTACAAAGAAAAAGTAAAATTACTAAACAAAATAAGTACACAACTCCTTAAACGCTCTTTCCCAAGTTCCTCTTCGAGCTCCTTTTCGAGAATATTCCTTTCATCATCTGCAACAGTTCTCGCTTAACAAGATGAATTCCAAACCTTATACAAAGCAAAAAAGTAAGTAAAATACAATCGACACACATCTCCAATCAAATCCTTAAACCAAAATTAAAGCTCAAGACGTACGAGTAAAGTAAAGCTAACAACCAAACAAACATCTAGAGGGTTATCGAACAAATCACAACAAAAACGACCAGTATGATAAAAAACCCAAACCCATGAAATGTAAATGAAAATCTTTCTACTTCCGTTATTTAAATGAAATATTTCCAACCAATGAGATTCCAGAGCCAGAGTTCCAATAAAAGAAAAAGATCCATCTTGCTCATTTTCTTTAAATTCCAAACATAAGTTTGAGTATACTACATATGTTAAATGGTTCATATCCCAATAGTGATGAGGCAAATGAACTTAAAAATAAGAAACCTACAGAAAACTATAGTGATGAGGCAAATGATGACAACAATAATTGAAAAAACTCGAAGGTTGTACAACAAAAGAATTAGCATCTACAGTAAGCAACAATTTTCAACTCAAGTTAAAGAATCATTTTAACTCCACGTTTGAACAAAAAAAGAATTGGAAATGGCAATGATTGCGTACGTTCATTTCTTTAGCTCTACTTTGACTAATTCTTTGCAACCAAACAAAGCTCCAATCACATGAAAACCAAAACAAACAATCTACCATGGCGTGTTAGAACTTGTTTCTTCACCAAGAATGTCCTAAATATCTGAAATTAGCAACAAAAATGAGACACAAAGAACAAGAAAATACAAGTTCCAGAGTTGATGATGAACTAGAAGGAAAATTATTTATATCTTTAATGTTACTCCATATCAAGTTGGTTCAGCAACAAAGCTTATCATCAACCAAAAAACTAATAATGAATGTAACAAAAAGAAGGACAATCAACACAGTATAGAGAATCCCATTGCAACAAACTTGAAGAAAAAGAGCACAAATGAAAAGAAAACAAATGAAAATGAGTTAGTGAGGGAAAAGAACCTTATCTTGGTACAATTTTTCATTGAAAATATCTTCAAGCGACCCAACAAACACAATATCAGTCAACTCCTTAAACAAAAAAAAAAAAAAAAAAAAATTGATGCAGAGAAAGATGATAAGACAAGTCAATGCACAAGCCATGGAAGAAGGCAATATTAACCTGCATGAGTTCCGGTTGCATAAAGGAAAGATCCCCAACCATTCCTCCTTGAACATGAGCATCTGCAATTCCGAACGCACCGCTAATGACACAAATTCCTATGAAGGGGCCAAGCCCTCCTCTTCCAGAAGTTGCTAAATCCAACTACAATAGATTGACAATGACAGACAAAAAAAAAATCACTCTTTAAGCAATAAAATCAAACCATTTTTCATAAGAATTTCAAACAAATGAGAATAATCAAGAAGCTTACAGGCTGCCTCTTCAGGAACATTTTTTAGCTTCAAATTGTAATGGATCGTATTTCCCTTTCATTAATTCAGGGAAAAAAAAAACAAACACTTTAGCTTTAGTTAACTCAAAAACAAACAATGAGAACATAAAAGAATATCTATTGAGGATGGAATTATGAAATGACAAGAAAATGACAGGGCAAACTTATTAACAAAAAAAAAAAAAAAAAAAAAACAGACTAGATAAAAAGATCAATGGTAGAAATAAGTCATCACACCAATCTGACTTCTTGAGTCACATATCTGCTACTAAAGTAAGGTAGAAAATTAGTTCCAATTCAGCAAACTCTATTAAAGCAACTAACAATTCAGCAAAATCTTCTTTTATAACACTTACCATCAACAACCTGTAAATTCATTGATGAAATCATCCCTTGTTGAGTTGCTTTGTACATTGAATTATGCGGCCAAAATCAATATAAAATGTGCATCAATATTAGCTACACATAGGTTTGAAATAAATAAATAAAGATTATTAAAGACTAGAGGGAAAAAATCACCCCAATATGCTTTCCAGCTCCAACACTTTTATTCCAAGAACCCAACATAGCCTGCATAACCATCAGAGTGATGGAGTCTGGATCTGTCCAGGATGCTCTGTTAAAAGTAATAGCAAATCAATCAAACAAAATTGTTTTTTATAAACCTCATCATTTAACATGTATACAATATCTAACAAACACAAAGAGGCAAATCATTTCCTTCCCAAGTATTTTGTATTTTTTCAGAACTTACTGAGATCCAAGTACGTCTTTTTGCTAATAGAAAGTACCAAAGAAATTTCTGCAACATTTAAATCACTTTTAGAGTAAGGTAAATTTTTAACCTACCCAAGATGTCCTCTTTACTACTTGCAATAGGCATCACTGAGTTGTCAAAATTATTGTTTGGATGGGATTGGGATACTTAGCAAGCAAATAAATTTCAAACACATATCACATAAACTTTTTGTGGAGGATAAAACCTTTATTCTAAGGTAAGTAGAGAGAAGACAAGCATGGTTATATCTTCTTTCCCTTGTTCTGTGCAATATACAATAGTTCCAAAAGGGAAATCAATAAGCAAACATAAAGGAGGTAAACGAAGAGGTTTGACATGAAATATACAATTTATATTTCTTAAACAGACATGGAAGTTGGATTGCATAAATATATATGGAAGTGATTAATAAACACGGTTAAACAAGATAAGAAAGGACATTTTAAAGGATTATGCCTACAGACTCTAGTTTAATCGCTATTGGTGCAAACCCTAGTTTGCAGAATTTCTAATTGATTAGCGTTTTAAAGGATTCCATACTCAAATTTGTGAAATAAACCCTACCTTAAAGTGAACTCTAAGATCCGAGCCTCTAGCTTTGCATCACTATTGTCGCAACGTCATCGCGACGCGGAGCGGCCGACGTCCTTTCCTAAGGGTCTCTTTCGAGGTGAGAGGTTTGGAGTCGCCACCAATCATCTTGGGGTGTGATTGGTCACCCATTTTAAAAAAAGTGGTCTTTGAAAACCAAAAATTAGGTTCGGGGATCAGTTGTGTGTAGGGAAGGTGTTAGCACCCTACAACACCCCTTTGAAAACATTTTATTTTATTACTCGAATTCATTAAACAAAAGGTCCGTGTCTTAACGAAAATAAACAAAAAAAAATGAAAATTGAAAATTAATTGTCTCACTAATTTCACCTTATCTTTAAATAAAGTAAGGATTTAATTTTGTGAGTGGGGTTAACCCATGACTTTATTATCATGTAAAAATTTCCTAATTAAAGAAAATCTTTCACCTCAAGAATTTGAAAATTATTTCAACTCCGTCATAGGCTATACATGAGCTAATTTGTCTCTCAACTATTACCTCACATTTCAAAAATAAAATATGAAGTAATAATCATGAGTGGTATGACACCATTCAATGGAAAAATATTTTTTCATTTTTAAATCAAATTCAATTAGAAATTCATTTGGAATTACCAAAGTAAAACTATTTTGAAGTTCATTTGGAAAATCCAATTTAGAATCAAATCGAAGTTGATTTGAAAATTTTCTAATTTAAGATCCAATTGAAATTTTGATTGCCAAAATAATTGACTATTTAAACTTTAGGCTAATTTCCAGGCAGGGTGTTCCCTTTCGGTCAGCTTAAATACCCGTTCTTAGACAAAATTAGCATTAAAGTTTTCATAATCAATCTATTTTAACCATTCAAAATATTAAATAATGTTTTTGAAATTTGATTTAACCTTTCCAAAATCGAAATTGATTTCCAATTTAGTTTAAAATTGAAATTGATTTTCAATCTAAGACCAAAAGACATTGACTTGGAAACTTTAATTTAGAACCAAATTGACATTTACTGAAAAATTCCAAATCACTTTGAAACTCCATGAATTCAAGATTAAAACCAATTGAGGGTGAAAATTCAAATAAAATTCCAATTGAAATTCATTTGGGCAATTCCAAATTGAAATTCATTTGTAAATGTCAAAATGAAATCAAATTAAAAACAAACAAAAGTTGAAATCCCAAATTAAATCCAATTAAAAATTTATTATAAAATTCCAAATTAATTATTGAAACCAATCGAAGGAAAGTTTAAAATCGTCTTTTTAAAAAAAAAAAAAATCAAGTGAAAATCAAATTGAAAATCTTAGTTCAAATGTCATTTGTTTGAAATTCATTTGAGCATTTCAAAACCCTTTGAAATTCATTTGAGCATTTCAAAACCCTTTGAAATTCATTTGAACCATTCAAATTAAAGTAAAATTCAAAACATTAAAATTTCCATTTAAAAGAAAATTGAATTTTCTAATTACAAACTAGTGAACATTTATTAGGAAAATACAAATTCAAATTCAAATTAGAAATTTTATGTTAGAATCCAACTAAAATTAATAAGAAAGACAATTAAAGTTGAAAATGTCATATTAAAATCAAATTGAAATTGGTAATAACAATTCAATTTAAAGCCAATTAAAATTAGTTTGGAAACTCCCAAATAAACTCTAATTGAAATTAGATAAAAAAAACTTTCAACTAATATCCAATTAAAGTTCTTTAGAAGTCTAAAATAAATCAATTTAAATTTCTAATTAGAAAATGAAATAAAATAAATTGCAATTGATTTGGGAAACTCAAATTCATAGCCAAAATGAAAAATGGAAAATTTTGGATACATAAAAAAAAAAAAAACAATAAAAGAATTTAAAAATGTGGGACCCACCTTATTCACTTTCCTCTTTCTTCTTCCCCAACTTCCTTCCATCTCTTTTTCTTTTTTCTCTTCCACTTTCCCTCACTTAGGAGCCTTGTTGGAAATAAAAAAAAAGCGGCGGCACGGTGGCGGTACGGCAGTGGCGGAGGCGACAGTGGTGGCGGCAACGGCGGTACGACAGTGAGTGGCGGCGTCGGTACTGCGGTGAGTGGCGGCGGCGGTACGGTGGTGAGTGGCGGCGGCGGTAGGTGGCGACGGTAGCTTTGGTTTTTGGAAAATCCTTCTCCAAACTCTATTTTCCCTCTCAAACTCACTTTCTCTCTCTAAGCTCTCTCACTATTCTTCTCTTTTTTTCTTGTGTCCTTGTTGTTCTTCCTCTCCCCTCCATCCTCCATAAGCTCTCATTATATAGTAGAGCTTGGAGGAAGGGGTTGAGAAAAAGGGGGAAAGAATGAGAGGTTGGGAGAAAGAGGGGGAGTGAGTTGAGAAAGATGGGGAAAGAATGAGAGGTTGGGAGAAGGAAGGGGGAGAGTTGAGAAAGATGGGGAAAGAATGGGAGGTTGGGAGAAGGAAGGGGAATGGAGAAGAAAAAGGGAGAGGGAGAAAGAATAGGAGAGGTTGGGAGAATGAGGGGGGATGGAGAACGTGGAAAGAGGAGTGAAGGAAAAAAATGAATAAAATAAAATAATAAAATAAATAAAAATAAAATAAATAAACAAAAATAAAATAAAATAAAATAAACAAATAAAGAAATAAATTAAATAAAACAAAAAAAAAAGAAAATAAGATGAAAATGAAAATAAATCATGAAAACTAAAAAACAAATTTTGATAATATGTAAGGAGAGAGATTCGAACCAAAGACCTTGTGATTGTTAATACGACTTTATGCAACTTGAGCTATGCTCTTGTTGACATACCAAAAACAAATTGACTTCCAAATATTGAAAAACTTCAAACATTATTACTAAAATCAAGCCGGACCAAATACGGTGTCTACAGTTTGCCCCCCGTTGTGTATCCTTGAAGGATTGAAAGGGTAAACAAAGGAAAAAGACAAAGTATTGGGAAGGCGAAGATTTTCGTTAAAAATAAAAGAAAGGGCTTCATGCTTAAAACAAACATAGCCTATAATTGGGAAAGGAAAAATGAACCTCACTTTGACCAGATTTTCATCTCTAATCAAAGATAAAGTTCGATTTAACCAAAAGGAAAGGGGAATGGACCTGGCTCAGACCAGGCTTCGACCTCTACTGACTAGCAGGGTTCGATTTAACCAAAAGAAAAGGGGAATGGACCTGGCTCAGACCAGGCTTCGACCTCTACTGACTAGCAGGGTTCGATTTAACCAACCAAAATAAAACATGAAATGGACCTGACTCCAACCAGGCTTCGACCTCTACTGACTAGCAGGGTTCGATTTAACCAATCAAAATAAAACATGAAATGGACCTGACTCCAACCAAGCTTCGACCTCTACTGATTAGCAGAGTTTGATTTAACCAAAAGAAAAGGGGAATGGACCTGGCTCAGACCAGGCTTCGACCTCTACTGACTAGCAGGGTTCGATTTAACCAACCAAATAAAACATTAAATGGACCTGACTCCAACCAGGCTTCGACCTCCACTGACTAGCAGGGTTCGATTTAACCAACCAAATAAAACATGAAATGGACCTGACTCCAACCAGGCTTCGACCTCCACTGACTAGTGGGGTTCGATTTAACCATCAAAGAAGTGAATCAATGACTTGCAAAATCTCAAAATGTAGAGTATGCTTAAATGTATGAGATTCAAATTTACATGCAGCATGAAAATGTGCAGGGCACAAGTTTCAAAAAACACAAACTTCAAAATTAGCGAGTTTTGAAAACCAGAACTATAAAGTAGCTCATTTCTTGTGTTCCACATTTATAGATTGAGAGACATAGACGAAGTGAAGTAAGCTGTTTTGCTGACGATGAACCAAAATACTTTGAGGTCTTGATTTAAAGACTTCTGAACGTCTCATAGCAAAACGCCCTGTGAGTGGAATTTTCCAATGCTCCTCCCACTAAACCCTTTGCACTTCGGATTCTCTTCTATCGAAGTCTATTGAATAAATGACATTGCTTTAGATGTCGCAGACATTGAAAACTTTCAATTGGTATTGCATTGACAATAAAAACATTAAGCCACCCATGAATCTAATGAGAGGAAATAAAGATTTATCAGTCAAGGAAGCTTTCAAAATATATAACAATAGACATCTTCGGATCTTGATTGCCTCTCTTTCTCTTTCTTTTCCTTTTTCTTTTCTTTTTCTTTTCTTTTTGATGCTTTCAACACTCGAGAGAAATTGTATGTGTCAATCAAAGTTGCTCGACCTAAAAGAGATCATGTATGTTAATCAAAGATTGCTCAATCATATAGAGTATGGTAGGTTTTTTAGAAGTGTCTCATGTGCTAGCTTAGAGAGTTATCAATGGTAATTCATAGCATTAAACATCTTACCTGATTCAAACGCTTCATAACCTTAGCCTTGTAGAGGAAAAAAAAAAGGTTCGATACAAGAAGATGAATTTGGCCTAGAGACAAATGGGAATGGTGGTCAACAAAGAAAGAGAGAAATGACTGAAGGAAGAAAACATGGGTCACAAATGCCTTCATAAGAAATCTCTTGAACAATAAGAGATTGAACATAATTCAAATGAAAATATTTGTTAAGGTGACCCCAATTCCTTGGACAACCACTACGAGAACAAGGAGTAGCTCCTCAAGGGATTATCTCATATATCTCTTTCTTTCTTTAAGTCAGCTCGAAATCTTTGATGAAAAACCCACATTACTGTGATTGTCATTTATCTGCATGTGATTCTTCTATGAAAATGTGATTCAGCTTTCTATTCTTGAATGTAGAGAACTGCTCGAGATTGGAAGATTCTTCATAAGAGAAGCGTGATTCTCTTAACTTGGCTCTTGCCCCAGTCTAAAACAGTTTACATAAATGGTAAAATGACTTTACTGTAGTATAGTGGTGAAGACCCTTTGTCCCAATTTAATAATAACGGTTTTGCCCCAGTATAATGATGAAAGCTTTGCCCCAGATGATAATTGACAAAGAAAATCTCCAAATCGTTTGGAGGTGTGACCTCTTGATCTACATTGATTGCCCCAATCATGCATTTCAAGAATTATCTTGGCCTTGTACATTTCTTTTCCTTTTTTCTTTTTCTTTTTTCTTTTTCTTTTTTCTGTTTTTCATAACTCTTTTTTTTTTAGGCCAAATACATGCTTTCATGACTAGCAGATGATACAATCACATGTAGAAGATCAACCATTTGTTAAGTCATCACTCCATTTTGTTTCTTTGTCAGCGCTTCTTGATACCATGATAGAGTTATTTCTCACGCAAAACTTATTGAAAGGATTTGAGACTTCAAGATCCCTTCTCAAGTTACTAAGTCCACATTCTCAAGATTATCGTCTTTAGTCTTGGAGTCACCTTCCAATAAAAGGAGAGAAGATAAACGATAGAAATGGTAGGAAAAGTGTAGACTGAACAAAGTTGAAATATAGGAATACTCAAAGAACTACAAGTCTTAATTATGAAGCACTAAATCATAAGAGTTTAATCCCTATTTCATTACCACTGAAGGTCCCTTGGTAATATTGGGTGGATATTTTGAAATGTTTGCCACATGGTTAGATGTGACAGGCTTAGCAAAAGGCTCTCAAGTGGGTAGACAAATATGGAGATTCAACGCAGTTATACGCGATGAGTTTAGCAAAGGGTTCAATTGTGAATCAGTAATTCATGTTGGCCTACCACAAAAATCACGCGTGGTGGGCTAGGCTCAAGGTTTCATAGTAAGTAATTTCGAATTCTTACTTCACGAGGGGGTGCTTTGCTCCAGTATGATAATTGGAACCTTGTCTGGGAAGAAATGGTAATTTGAAACTTTGAACATGAACGACGGTCAAAATAAAGGTTGTAGTTGATTGAGAGTATAGCTGATAACAACGAACATACTTTCCATGAAAAGGGTAAAATAGGCAAGAATTGACCAATTTTCCTCAACCATTATAGTGAAAGCATCTATTTTCTTTCTTTTTCTTTTTCTCTTTTTCTTTTCTCTTCTTTCTTTTTTCTTTTTTTTTTTGAAAGAGAGTGGAGAGGTTGGACAATGAAATACCCGAACTTGAGATGTAACATGCATAATTTGCATTTGTGATTGACATAAAAATAATAACTATACTGGTCAAAATGGAGGAAGCAAATCTTTTATTAATCAATAAAGTACACAATGAAGAAAATAAATATCTCCAAATTGTGAGGGTGGAGATGGTGAGGGATAAACAACCATTTTTTAAACAAAATACTGAGACTGAAATGAAACTTTCCAAAACACTTATTGAGTACTCTGCAACTTTGTTTAGCCTCCTTAGGAAGGGTAGTCAGGCAATCTATGCATAATACTTCCGAACATAGTCTGAATTGACTGGGCTTGATAATTCACAGCCATCCATATTGGTTAAGATTAATGCCCCACCAGAGAAAGCCTTTTTCACCACAAATGGTCTTTCATAATTTGGAGTCCATTTTCCTCGATGATCCTTTTGAAATGGAAGGATCCTTTTCAGCACCAGATCTCCCTCTCTGAATCTTCTTGGGCGAACTTTCTTATCATATGCTCTCATCATCCTTCTTTGATAGAGCTGACCTCTACTCAATGCTGTTAATCTCTTATCTTCAACGAAATTGAGTTGTTCATAACGATTCTGGACCCATTCAGCCTCTTCCAATTTAGCTTCCATAAGAACTCTTAGTGATGGAATTTCCACCTCAATTGGGAGCACAACCTCCATACCATATACTAAGGAAAAAGGTGTTGCCCCAGTTGATGTACGAACTGACGTGCGATAGCCATGTAGAGCGAAGGGGAGCATTTCATGCCAATCTTTGTACGTTATAGTCATCTTTTCAACAATTCTTTTTATGTTTTTGTTTGCAGCTTCAACCGCCCCATTCATTTTTGGTCTGTAGGGGGTGGAATTGAGATGTTTAACCTTGAATTGTTCACATAGCTCACTCATCATCTTATTGTTCAAGTTTCTAGCGTTATCTGATATTAGGGTCTCAGGGAGGCCGTATCGACAAATGATCTCCTTCTTGATGAATTTGATCACGACCCCTTTTGTCACATCACGATAAGAGGCTGCCTCCACCCATTTGGTAAAGTAATTGATGACATGCAAAAATGTCATCATTTTCCTATTAATTTAAGCTAGTTTTGTGCTTGAATTGTGTGCTTTAATGCTATTTTCTGTTTAAATTTCAGAAAACCGAGCCAAGGAAGCAAAACCGGAATTTTGAGAGATTTTGGATGATTTTGGAGGCTTTTGGAGCAATTTGAAGAATTACATTGAAGATCCAAATCCAAAAAGCCAAGAAGAATGAATTAAAAGCCCAAATTCATGAATTTCAAGTCTTAAAGTATCAATTTGGGTCAAGAAAAGTGCCCAAAATCCATTACAAGAAGTATTTGGGCCAAAAGAAAGTTGGAGGCCCAAAAATGGAGTCAAAATCGGGCCATTATTGAAGATTCAGGGCCTAGCGTCTCGACGCTAAGCCTGGAGCGTCTCGACGCTAGGCAGCTGCGTGGAAAGATCCAGAATCGCGAGAGCGTCGCGACGCTGTCCAAGTAGCGTCTCGACGCTGAGACGTCTTGGAGCCCAAGAAAAGATGACGTCAGAGCGTCTCGACGCTGTCCTTGTAGCGTCTCGACGCTGAGCCTGCTGGGAGCCTATAAAAGGAGCCTTTTGCATCCATATTTTGTGTGCCAATTTGTGGGTTTTCACCCCATTCTAGAGTCTACACTAAAATTTGGGATTTTTGGGAGAGTTTTGGAGCTTTGTTGAAGATCTTTGGAGCTCGGGATCGAAGGAGGTCGGCGCGGGATCGAGGAGATCGACACTTTTATGAGCATTTCTCTTCCCTTTTCCTTTATGTTTTAGTTTCTAGAATTGTTGTGATTAGGAATTATTGAATTTTAGTGATTATGAGTAGCAAATTCCTAAATTCTATGAGATTGATTTAGATGTTGAACCTCTGCTGAATTAATGAATTGATGTGGTTTGATTGTCATTATTGTTCATTTGTGCATTTTGTCCGTAATGCTTTTAATCAACTGATCACTGATTAAATGAATCGTTACTAAGTGGAAACTCGACGGAGAGAAGCTTAGACTAGAACTGAATGCATGACTAACGGTTATTTACCCGGGTGACACGGGAGAAAATAAATAACGTTAGAGGTTGTACTGAAGGGTCGTAATGCCATACTAAGTAAATAAAGATGAGACTGAAAGGAGATTCTTTATTGAACGGTATGAGATAGGAGGAGACCGACAGGAGAATCCTTGTCATTAGGCTTCTAGACTTATGAATCAAATGATTAGTTAATCCATATTAGTTAATTGATTATGCATTAAAGGTCCAATTGTTGAAATCAACAACTCTAGAATTATCCCATCAAATTGTCACCATTTATCTTTTGCTTTCTAGATTAGCTTTTTGTTATTCTTTCCGGCATTAGATTTTGTTCTCTAAATAAAGTTAAGCAAGATTATTCGTGGTACTTAATTGAATAAATCCAATCCCTGTGGAGACGATACTCTATACTCAAAATCACTATATTACTTGTCACGACCCGTACGCTTGCGGAATTTAAGATCGTGCGAACAGTAATCTATGGCCACCAAGATAAATCGATTTCCATTTGAAGCTCTTAGGATCAATGGGTCCAATCACATCTATTCCCCACATAGAGAAAGGCCAAGGAGCAGTTAAAATGTGTAACTCGGATGAAGGAGCATGAGTCTTGTCTGCATAAATTTGACATTTATGACATTCTCTTGCATACTTAATGCAATCTGTTTCCATAGTCAGCCAATAATAACCAGCTCTCAAAACTTGTCTAGCCATCATATGCCCATTTGCATGGGTACCACAAATTCCCTCATGGATTTCTTTCATAATCTGGTTAGCCTCTGTGGCGTCCACACATCTTAACAGTACCATGTCATAATTTCTTTTGTAAAGTATCTCCCCATTCAAGAAGAATTTCATTGCCAACCTTCTCAGAGTTCGCTTGTCATTTTCTAATGCATTAGGAGGATAGGTTCCACATTTCAGATATTGTTTGATGTCTTGAAACCACGACTTTTCATCTGACTCATTCTCAATATTCATGCAGGAGGCGGGAACATCTCGCTTTTCAATTTTAATTGGCTGGACCCCTTCATCAAAATCCACATTAAACATGACTGCTAGAGTAGCCAATGCATCTGCTATCCGATTATTCTCTCTTGGGGAATAATCAAAAGTAATTTGATCAAACTGTTGAGATAATCTTGTTATAAGTTGCTTGTAAGGCAATAATTTAGCATCTCTAGTTTCCCATTCTCCTCTTAGCTGATGAATCACTAGCAAAGAGTCCCCCAAGACCTGAAGCCTTTCAATCTTCATATCTAGAGCAGCTTGAATGCCCATTGAACAAGCTTCGTATTCAGCCATGTTGTGCGTGCAATCAAAACACAGCTTAGCAGTGAGAGGGAATAATTCTCCTCGAGGCGATATTAATATTGCGCCTATTCCGTGACCCAATTCATTTGAAGCCCCATCAAAGAACATGGTCCACATATCTGGATTCGATATTTCTTTCTCTGTTGCTACAGTGAGGATATGCTCATCAGGGAAGTCGAACTTCATCGGCTCATAGTCCTCTATAGGTTGTTGTGCCAGATAATCAGCTAGAGCGCTCCCCTTTACTGACTTTCGAGTCACATATGTGATGTCATACTCGGATAAAAGAACTTGCCACCTTGCAATTCGTCCCGATAAAGATGGCTTCTCGAAGATGTATTTCACAGGATCCATTTTTTAAATAAGCCATGTCGTGTAATACAACATGTATTGCCTTAAGCGACGTGCAGCCCAAGCAAGAGCACAACAAGTTTTTTCCATCGAGGAGTACCTGGTTTCACAACTGGTGAACTTTTTGCTCAAATAGTATATAGCTCGCTCTTTCCTACCAGAGTCATCATGCTGACCCAATACACATCCCATTGCACTTTCTGTTACAGTGAGATACAAAATGAGCGGACGTCCAGGCACTGGTGGTACGAGGATCGGTGGATTTTGTAAATACTGCTTAATTTTATCAAAAACTTGTTGTTGGTTGTACTAAACGATTATCCGCAAGTGCACGGGTCGTCACAAGTTATATAAAACGGAAAGTATTCCGAGTATCGAATCCTCAAGGAGGCGAAGCGAAACTTAAGCAAATAATTAAAATTCTCTTGAGCACTGAAAATACTTAGGTGAAATAATATTTAGGGACCACGATCATGCGATAAAAAGAACTTGAATTCAAAATGACTAATGAAAACAAATTGATCAATCAGAAATAAAATGTGGAGAAAGAGTTTTCTTTAAGTGGGAAGAGGGGTCTTGAAAATCAATGATTAGCTAAATAATTGCTATAATTATCCTATCTCATTGCCCAACTAATTATAAACCTAGAATCTCCGTTAATCACATAGGTTCTCCTGTCGGTTTCCCCTAATTGTAATTAATTCATTTTAACAACCTAAGTGTCCTTAGCGCTATTAAAAATCATTAATTATTACACTCTGATTCATTTTAGGAATCTAAGTTTAATCAACTAATCCCGGTGTCACAACGGGCAATTAAACTAGTTGCATGGATTATGATCTATCCTAATTTCTCTCCGTCGAGTTTCCATTAAGAATCGAATCATTACACAATTGGCCAGATTGAGTAAAGCATTAAGCACATCCATACAAATAATTAGGACATGAGCAAGAGACAAGAAATTATAACAATATTTCCACTATCATTTCATTTCAAGACCCCAAATTGGGGTTTAGCTACACATAATATCCACAATAATTACAAGGGAAAACATATTAAAAAGCATAAAAGGAAAGGAATTGACCGTCGAAAAACCCCTTGCTGACGCTTGGAGCCCCCGCTGACTACTCCTCGAGCCTCTAGGATTGCTTCCCAAAATTCCCAAAATTTCCCCACTAGAAGAACCCTCTCAAAAAGGCTCAAAAGCCTTGAGAGGGGCTCCAAAAAAGGAGCCTTAAGAAAGGAAAGAAAGGATTGATTGATGGCTTGGTTGATTGATGAGAAATGAGGCACCAAAGGGCGCCTATTTATAGGCCTGGAATAGCAGCAGCGTCGCGACGTTGCCTTGCTAAGCGTCGCGGCGCTGCTGCGCACGCGGCTTGGGCAACAAGAAAGGGCAGCGTCGCGACGCTGCCTTGCTAAGCGTCTCGACGCTGTCCTGATTTTCCAGATTTTTCAGCTTCCTTTTGGGCTGATTTTTGGGCCTTCTTCTTCATTTCTCTTGGTCTTTTCTTCATGAATGTCTTCTTTGGGCCTTCAATTGCATCAAGCTAGGATTTGGGCTAGAATTACTTCAATTTTGGCTCTTTTTCTCCCAAAATCATCAACTTAGCTCCTAAGGACCAAATAACAAAATTCATTAAATATATTCATTAAAAACACGATTAAAGCACCAAAAAGCTTAATAAATTGAGATTAAAATAGCGACATTTCAGCTCGCTATCACACCCCCAAACTTAAGCTTTTGCTAGTCCCGAGCAAAATAAATTCTAAAGATGCATGAAATAGAATCGTTCAACCCTCAATGATTTTGGAATTCTTAGGTTTGAATGAAAAACATGCAAGTGGAATAAGCAAGCACTGCATACTCTTGAAGAAATCTTAAACTAGTTTGAACTTAAGATTAATGAATAGCATGCTCAAGACTTATCTATTGATTCTTTTACTAACCTAGATTAGTCTTATGGCTTTCTCCATTTGTTTTCCCCCTACACTGGCTAAGAGCCCCTAATACTTCGGAGTCCTTCTATCATGCAAAAAAAAGTAACTAGGGTGCCTGTTTTTCTTTTTTCATGGGGGAGCAGAATTCTCACATGATTTTTTTTTTCTTTTTCTTTTGCTCCTCCCCCAAACTTGCATTTTGATATCTAATGGTACTAGCTTTCACACTACGGTGCAGGGACCCTTAACCCGAATTTTATTCTCTGGTTGGCCTAACTGATCACACCGCAGGTAGCTCTTTTTACCCCTAGGCTTTTTTTCTTTTGAGCAAGCAAAAATTCTTTTTCAACAGATTTTCTTTTTCTCACATTTTCTTTTTCTCACATTTTCTTTTTGTTGCTTTTGCTTTTCTCTCAGCAGGCATAGCATTTTTTCCTACCTAGTTCTTTAGAGCAATCCAGCATGAACTTCCTGATATTAGAAACTAAGCCTATCGGGGTGACAACAACTTTTGAAAACCATAATAAGAATCTAGATTTTCAAAGACGTCATTAGATAAGACTATTGCATGCTTTAGACATCAAAACTAAGTATCAAAAAATTTTAAAATTTCACAATTTCTGCCGTGCTCCCAGATTCCACAACATATAAACCATTTTCTCCCAAAATTTCAAAAATCACATCCTTGGCTATCATGGCTATCTATTCATGCATCCAACAGAATTTAAATATGCTCAACACAGCGGAAGCCTCCCCCCCCCAAACTT
The DNA here is from genome assembly GCA_036850905.1 of Luffa acutangula. Lineage (NCBI taxonomy): Eukaryota > Viridiplantae > Streptophyta > Magnoliopsida > Cucurbitales > Cucurbitaceae > Luffa > Luffa acutangula. The sequence continues at coordinate 37,751,877 of CM072088.1, forward strand.
AAACTAAACATTGTCCCCAATGTTTTAAAACAGAAAAGCATAAAGAGAGATACTGAGACTTCCCTGAGCTAGGAGCGCTTCATCATTTTCCTTTGGATCCATGAAAAATGGGAAATGCGGAATTTTGGGATTTGCTAAGGTGATCCTGCAAAACAAAATTGGATCACGGAGCAAAGAAAATTATTTACCGCAAAAACAACTAACTACTTTAATCCTTGGGTTGCCTCCCAAGCAGCGCTTTCTTTAACGTCTTTAGCTAGACTAGGCTCGGCACGCTTACGGAGGCTCAAAATAAAAATTTTCATCATCCTCCGGGCCCTGCAAGAAATCACGCACCGAATTGCATACTACAAACAGGGGAGAAAAAAAACTTTCCCCTGGCCCATCTTCACTAAAGAGATTCTTATAATAACATTTTAGAAAATAATCAGCCGCATCAAATCTCTTTTCTAAATCTCTATTTTCAAAACAGTTGTTAACAGAGTCATCGAGCGTTATAATATCTACTGGTCTAGGATCTAGAGATGGCCTATCAATCATGCCAGTCCATTCATCAGAAAAAATATCTACATGCTCAGTAGATCCTTCAGACTCAGAATTAAAAAAATGATTCAACTAAGCTATCACATGACTCATCATCAGAAGAATTCAAGAATTCAAGAATTTCAGGATCAGATTCTATACTATGCACAGATTCAAGTTCTTCTGGGTCAGATTCTATGCTATACACATCATCAGGACATGAAAAGAAAGTATTCACATTGTCAGGATTCATGCATTCCGGAATGTCAAGATCAGACTCAATAGATTCACTGTAATCATGGTCAGACTCAAAATTATCTATCGAGCAATCTCTTTTATGCCTTTTATGTTCATGCTCAATGTCAGGCAATTCAATATCATCATCAAAATTATTCATTTCAGGCAAATTTAATTCATTTTCAAAGGAAGGTAAATCATCAACTGCAGATCTTTCATTATCACAAGCAGGCAAGTCTAATTCATTTTCGAAGTCAGGCAGATCCAAATCATTTTCAAACAGAGGATTATCCATATATGCATCATGATCAAAATTCACATTATCAATAAGCATTTCTCCTAAGCCTAGGCCAAGGTTATAGTCTACCTCTTCATCGCCATCAGTCAAGTATTCAGGCCCAACAGAAAAACATGTATGCAAACTACAAACAGATTCATCTTGGCCAAAAATACTAAACACGACTTTTTCATCATCAATGTTCGAGGTAAGCTTACCTGTATGCACGCTAATCTCGGCCTTACCAGTGGCTAGGAAAGGTCTGCCTAAGATAATTGGCACTTCTTTGTCCTCCTTCATGTCCAGTACCACGAAATCTACAGGGAAGATGAATTTGTTGACTTTCACCAACACGTCCTCCACCACACCCATCGGGTGGGTAATCGATCTGTCAGCAAGCTGGAGAGTGACGTCAGTGTCTGTCATACCTGATAAACCAATCTTCCTGTATACAGAGTAGGGCATCAAATTTATACTTGCTCCTAAATCACATAAGGCCCTATCGAAGGATACTTCTCCTATGGTACAGGGAACAGTAAAACTCCCTGGGTCTTTCTGCTTAGAGGGTATCCTACCAGAAATAATGGTACTGCTACTCTCAGATAAATTAAAAACTTCTTTTTTCAGACTTTTCTTTTTAGAAAGCATTTCCTTCATGAATTTTCCATAATTTGGCATATTATACAAAGCTTCTACCAATGGAATATTCACAGACAACTTTTTAAACATTTCTAAATTTTTTTTAAATTGTTCATCTAATTTGACATTTTTAAATCTTTGAGGAAAAGGTAACTCCCTGAAATCAAAGGTTGGACATTTGCCCCTCCACTTGGGCGGGCTAATATGCGAACCTCTGTCATGGTGGTTGCATGGAACCACTTCTTCCTCAGTCAGCTTCTTATTGTCATTCTGCCTCTCATCTTCTTTTCTTCCTGCAAAGCTGTTAGAAAAATCACATTTTAATTCAATAGAGTTGGGAGGATGTTGGAACCTTTCAGAGGAGGCTTTTTGTGCCTCAGCCCCTTCATCTTCATCCCTTCTCTTTTCTTCTTCCTTTTTCTTCTCTGAACTGTCCTCCAGTCTTCTGCCACTTCTCAGAACCACCATCTTACACTGCTCTTTCGGGTTAGGCTCAGTAACACTTGGAAATTTTCCCTTTTGAAGGGCATTTACTGCTGAAGCAATCTGACCTATCTGTACTTCCATATTCTTTAGAGCTGCGTCGTGGTTGTTTACTGATGTCTGGAGATTCACATTCAATATTCTTTGTTCCTTGATGAATAAAGCCACCATCTCCTCCAGATTATTTTTCTTCTCAGGAGTACTCGTTGATGCAAAACCTGGGGGTGGCTGCAAAACATTCTTCGTATTTGCATATGAGAAGTTCTCGTGATTGCGCAGACTGGGGTGGTAGAAGTTTGGTACTCCTTGAGCATATGGTCTATTTCCTATGTATTGAACTTCTTCCACATTTTGACCTTCTTTCTTTGAATGACCTTCAGCTAAGGTGGAAATGGACTTAACCACCTCACATGACGTCAATTTGTTTAGTGCATTGGTCAGAGATGCCAGTTGCGCTTTCAGTGAACTTGACTCATCCAATTCATATAATCCAGCCTTTTTTGTAACTGTTCCTCTCTCCGTCGGCCATTGATAACTCGTTGCCGCCATTTCCTCAAGCAGGTCTTTGGCTTCTGTCACTGTTTTTGAAAGAAAACTCCCTCCTGCTGATGTGTCAATGACTGTCTTTGTGGAGGGGTTTAATCCATTATAGAATAACTGTACCTGAAGCCAATCAGGATATCCGTGTTGGGGGCATCGCCTAAGCATTTCCTTATATCTTTCCCACGCTTCGTATAATTGCTCCTCGTCAAGCTGTCTGAATGTTCCAATTTCAGTTCGCAGCTTGGTAGTCTTAGCTGGTGGAAAAAATTTTGTCAGAAAAGCCTGGGCAAGCTCGTCCCAAGTACTGATGCTGCCCGTCTCGACTGATTCGAGTCAATCTTTTGCTTTATCCTGTAGGGAAAATGGAAACAGCCTTAATCTGATCGCGTCGGCCGGAACTCCGTTCATCTTTACCGTCCCGCATATTTCTAGGAATGATCGCAGATGAGAGTGGAGGTCCTCGGAAGGATGTCCCTTGAACGAGTTATCGCGTGCCATCTGAATCAACCCTGTTTTTAGCTCAAAATTTGTAGCTTGGATGGGGGCGTAAACAATTCCAGAATTCTCGGTAGGAAGAACTGGCTGCAGAAAATCTTTAATTGCCTTGGGAGCTTCTTCTTGGTGGGCCATCGTTTCTGCTAATCTTTTTTCTCTTCTAATGAATTTAAGAGTCCTGTTAATCTCAAGATCTAACGGAAACAGATCAACCACATTGTTTCTTCGCATACAATGCTCCCAGACGACAAAAAAAACCCAAACAAAAATGGAAATAAAAATAGTATTCACAAAATGATGAAAGAAAAATAAATATATACACCTAAATTACCATTTACCCTTTTCTTTTCGATGTCAAGAAAAATTAATTTTTGCTTAAAAATCAAGCCTCCCCGGCAACGGCGCCAAAAACTTGTTGTTGGTTGTACTAAACGATTATCCGCAAGCGCACGGGTCGTCACAAGTTATATAAAACGGAAAGTATTCCGAGTATCGAATCCTCAAGGAGGCGAAGCGAAACTTAAGCAAATAATTAAAATTCTCTTGAGCACTGAAAATACTTAGGTGAAATAATATTTAGGGACCACGATCATGCGATAAAAAGAACTTGAATTCAAAATGACTAATGAAAACAAATTGATCAATCAGAAATAAAATGTGGAGAAAGAGTTTTCTTTAAGTGGGAAGAGGGGTCTTGAAAATCAATGATTAGCTAAATAATTGCTATAATTATCCTATCTCATTGCCCAACTAATTATAAACCTAGAATCTCCGTTAATCACATAGGTTCTCCTGTCGGTTTCCCCTAATTGTAATTAATTCATTTTAACAACCTAAGTGTCCTTAGCGCTATAAAAAATCATTAATTATTACACTCTGATTCATTTTAGGAATCTAAGTTTAATCAACTAATCCCGGTGTCACAACGGGCAATTAAACTAGTTGCATGGATTATGATCTATCCTAATTTCTCTTCGTCGAGTTTCCATTAAGAATCGAATCATTACACAATTGGCCAGATTGAGTAAAGCATTAAGCACATCCATACAAATAATTAGGACATGAGCAAGAGACAAGAAATTATAACAATATTTCCACTATCATTTCATTTCAAGACCCCAAATTGGGGTTTAGCTACACATAATATCCACAATAATTACAAGGGAAAGCATATTAAAAAGCATAAAAGGAAAGGAATTGACCGTCGAAAAACCCCTTGCTGACGCTTGGAGCCCCCGCTGACTACTCCTCGAGCCTCTAGGATTGCTTCCCAAAATTCCCAAAATTTCCCCACTAGAAGAACCCTCTAAAAAAGGCTCAAAAGCCTTGAGAGGGGCTCCAAAAAAGGAGCCTTAAGAAAGGAAAGAAAGGATTGATTGATGGCTTGGTTGATTGATGAGAAATGAGGCACAAAAGGGCGCCTATTTATAGGCCCGGAATAGCAGCAGCGTCGCGACGCTGCCTTGCTAAGCGTCGCGGCGCTGCTGCGCACGCGGCTTGGGCAACAAGAAAGGGCAGCGTCGCGACGCTGCCTTGCTAAGCGTCTCGACGCTGTCCTGATTTTCCAGATTTTTCAGCTTCCTTTTGGGCTGATTTTTGGGCCTTCTTCTTCATTTCTCTTGGTCTTTTCTTCATGAATGTCTTCTTTGGGCCTTCAATTGCATCAAGCTAGGATTTGGGCTAGAATTACTTCAATTTTGGCTCTTTTTCTCCCAAAATCATCAACTTAGCTCCTAAGGACCAAATAACAAAATTCATTAAATATATTCATTAAAAACACAATTAAAGCACCAAAAAGCTTAATAAATTGAGACTAAAATAGCGACATTTCTGCTCGCTATCAGACACCTCAAGAAATTGAGAACATGAGACACATTCCCTACGCCTCAGTTGTGGGCAGCTTAATGTATGCTATGCTCTACACTAGGCCTGACATATGTTATGCAGTGGGAGTAGTCAGTAGGTATCAGTCTAATCCAGGGTTGGACCACTGGGGAGCGGTTAAGAATATCCTCAAGTATCTTCGGAGAACGAGGGACTACATGTTTGTGTATGGAGCTAAGGATTTGATTCTTACTGGATACACTGATTCTGACTTTCAAGCTGAGAAAGATTCAAGGAAATCCACATCAGGGTCAGTATTCACCCTCAATGGAGGAGCAGTAGTATGGAGAAGCATCAAACAAGGATGCATAGCAGACTCAACCATGGAGGCTGAGTATGTAGCAGCTTGCGAAGTAGCTAAGGAGGCAGTATGGCTCAGAAAGTTCTTAACTGATTTGGAAGTGGTTCCGAATATGAACATGCCCATAACACTATACTGTGACAACAGTGGGGCTGTAGCCAACTCAAAAGAACCTCGAAGCCACAAACGAGGTAAACACATCGAGAGGAAGTATCACCTGATACGGGAGATTATGCAACGAGGAGATGTGATCATCACTAAGATCGCCTCGGAACACAACATCGCTGATCCATTTACAAAGGCTCTCACGGCTAAAGTGTTTGAGGGTCATCTAGAGGGTCTAGGTCTACGAGATATGTATGTCATCTAATCTAAGGCAAGTGGGAGAAATGTATAATGGGTATAAGGATTCCCTAGTTCATTGTATTATATACATGACATTTCCAGCTTTAGATTATTGCATTTACATCCCACTAACTAAGTGTTTTAGTTCAAGTGGGAGTTTGTTGGGTTTTATGCCCTAAAACTCGTAGATAGTGAATGTAACCGTTGACCGGATATTAATGAAATAATATTGATATATTTTTTCCATTAATTGTTATTAGTTATTTTATATTTGTCTTTGCCTAATAATAACCCTAATCCAATAAACTAGACATCCAAGGCTGTAATATGAGTCTTGAACTATATGTAGTGACATATGGATCATTGTTCAAGAAACAGCCTAAAGGGTCTATAGTATAGGGATAAGACTGGGTGCCTTATCCTGGTGACACTATGGATACGGCCCACTTTGTATTTGATACAAACGTTGCGATCCAACGCGTTCGTGTAGGAGACATGCGAGTGGGGGTATCCTATGCAATGAGTTTGCATAAGACCGGACTGCGAAATAGTAACCACTGGTTATAACACCGTTAACTAGTTGGTTTTCTATTTCACTAGGACGACCTAGACAACTTAGTCTTAATCCTGAGTTGATTATGGACTCCTGCTCATGAGAGATTGTCCTTTTATTTGTATGGGTGAGAGTGGCCAATACGCCGACTCAATAAGCCTACCACTTTGGAGACAAGACCGAATGGGGAGCTAGGAACATAATCGTACAAGATGGAATTCACTCCTTCCCGACTTTAGGGAAGCAGATGAGTGTTCCCTTAAGTGGTTACTCCGAGTCTTGAACAAAGGGCCCTACCCTCTCAATGGCACGAGAGGGTTTTCTGTTTGATGGTTGGACCACAAACAGGTTGTTCATTAGAGGAGAATTGGTACTTAAGGAAATAGAGGTAACCCAGGGGTAAAACGGTAATTTGACCCAGCTGGTGTTACGGACACTCGTGAAGGACTAACTAGTCGATATTGGTCTAGATCCGTGGACACAGAAAATATGTCTGCAGTGAGAAGAGTGCAACTGTGAGTCTATAGTGGAATGTACACACAGTTAACGAATATTGATTAATATGGTTAATGAGTTTGACCAATTAATCTCACATCGTTGGAGCTTCTAATCTTCAGGTCCATTAGGTCCCACTGGTAGCTCGTAAAGTAATTTGAGGCAACTAAGTAATAAAAGTAAATTGAAAATGTTCAATTTATTAAGGGAAACAAATATAATATATATTGATATATTATTATGAGAGAAATATTTGAAAAGTTCAAATATAAATTTATGAAAGTTTGAAAGAGTTCAAAATAATGAATTAATTAATTTAAGGCCTAAAATGTGTTTGGGCAAATTAATTAATTCTAGGCCGGGATTAATTGGTGGTTAATTAATTAAAGAATTCATTAACCGAGAATTAATCAATTATGGAAATAATTAATCACTTAAGGAAGTGATTAATCATTTATAGAAATGATCTAATCACTTATGGAAGTAATTAGTCATTTGTGGAAAAGATTAATCAATTATGGAATTGATTGATCATGATTGATTAATTAAGGAATAAGATTGAATCAATTATGGAAAAGATTGATTTAATTGAATATTTTATTCATGGCCTCTCTTCTATAAATAGAACACTAGACCTAATTGGTCATGACACTTGACACTCTTGAAAGACAAGACCTAGAATTCTCTCTAGCCTCCTAGACTCAGAGACATACCGGTGTAACCTCTGTGGTGATTGTGTCAATCAAAGAAGAAATTTCCAGCGAAGAAAAGCAAAGGCGGCTGCTGCGTTTTCGTTCGTGGAGCGTCGTTGGCGAAGAACGGTCAAGTCTTCAACGAAGGTTTGTAACGGTTCTTCCTCTTTTCTTTAGAAAAGTTTTAAAAATAAATTTAGATTTATTTTAGCATGTTTAAACCAATTTTACAGCGGCTTTAAAGGTTGTTTAAAGCTTTGTTTGAGTTATCGTAACAGTATTTTAATGTTAATTAATATACGGCGTAAGGTCCAATCGATGCGCTTCCGCTGCGTGGGGACTTTTATTCCCTTCACATTGTTCGTCATTAAAAGTGATTTTTGTAGTAGTGCTTGTATTTATAAGTTGATTATAGGATTTTCTCATAATCCCCTAAGATCAACATGTCTCGATTTCAGCAGGTCACACCTCTTTTATGGAAAGTCATGGGTTCATAATTAAGATCACATAATATGTCAATTAAATAGTCCAAATATAATTGTTATTTCATTTGTTACCTACATATGAATTAATTGTTAAAATTAATTCCTACAAATCGTTCATTGTTATTGTCTTCTTTCTTTTTAGTCAACCTTATAGCCTTAAGGTTTCATTCTTTTCTTGTTTGAGTCATTGTTTTCCCTCTCTTCTCGATTTTTTTGATTGAAACCTCATTCTCACGTCGTGTCGCTTCGACACTCTATGGTTCATCTCTTCTCATTATGTTGCCTTCATCCTTCTCTACTATGTTATTTAATCTTATCTCATTGTGTTGCCTCTAACCTCCTTCTATATTATCATTCATCTCATATCACCCCCACCAAGTTGATGACCCAAACCAATGCAACCAAAAAAGCATATAAGAGTTGGATTGGGTATTGCAATGGAGTGATTTTGGTTGGTCCTTAAAATATCCTCAAATTCTAACTCCTCCAACTATGTTCACCTCTACCAAAACCTATAATCTTATTTTAAATATAATATAATTAAAATCATTATTTTTTATATATATTTTTTGTCTTTAACATGCATTTAAATTTGTAAAACACATGTAACTATCTAGATGTATAACTTAAATAATTTAATTATGATTAAAGGTTGGAATTGTTTTTTTTTTAGTTTAGTAGGTAGAGGTGAGCTAGATTTTAACCTCTAACCTTTTGATTAAGAATAATTGAATCATGGAAAAACCCATTAGACTTCACCACAATTGGGTGCATGTTTGGGAGTGATTTTGAAATGGTTAAAATCACTTTTATTATATTTAAAATCACTCCGAAACATGTCTTAAGTGATTCGTAATCAATTTTGATGATATAAAAATCATGTTTAAAAGTGTAAAATCAAATATGAAATTGATTTTGAATAATTATTAGGAGGGTGAGTGAATTGAATCATGGAAAAACCCATTAGACTTCACCACAATTGAATCGATTGTGGTTTATGAATAATTATTAGGGTGAGTAAATTGAATAATGGAAAAACACATTAGGTTCTCGAATCAATTGTGGTCTATGAATAATTATTAGGGTGAGTGAATTGAATCATGGAAAACCATTAGACTTCTTCAATCAATTAATTGTGGTTTATGAATAATTATTAGGATGAGTGAATTGAATCATAGAAAAAACCATTAGACTTCTCAAACTATTCAACTCCATGATCCTCTCCCCTCCCTCCATCCTTTTGGTTTTCCTCTATCTATCTATTTATAAACATTTCTTCTCTCAAGTTGTTGACAAAAGAGCTACGACATGAGAAATGTAGAGATGAGCAAGTGCATTGGAGTACATAGGGAGAGTCCTCGAGGGTATTTTTCTTTTTCACTCTTGCTTCTCCTTTTGCTTTCCCATTTTTTAGTCACTTAATTGTGTTTTTTTTCATCACTTTCCACTAATTTTTGTTATTACATTTTGTTGCAGACTAATTTTATAAATTAATTAATGTAATCAAAGCAATTAATATAAATAAGGTTGAAGTTGTTCGGTTAGTCGATCAAGCTTGGAATTAAAAGAGAATTGGATGGTTTTGTTTCATGTTTGAATCAGAACATCCAAACACAAAACCACATCCCAATTTGCTACAAGACTTCTTTTTTGTTGCTATTCATCTATTGTTATTAAAAAAATAATAATAAATTAGACAAGTACTCCTCCATTCTTTCATTAGATAAGTTCTAATTCGTGTTTTTTGAGTGAAAAGTGGAGATTTGAAGAATTCCAATAATGAGAGAATAGAAAATCAATGTTAAGACCCCTAGGAGAGAGAGAGACAGCAGCAACACGAACCGAAGAAAAAGTATGGTGGATGTGGCATGAGCAGAAGAAAGACGACTGTGGAGGCAACGGTGAATGGAAATAGAGGAAGATAGGATATGAGGAAGAAGTGACATGGAGCACAAATGAAATGGTTAGCGTCTTTCTCTTATACATTTTTGTTTTGATTTACATAATGAGATCAGTTTTTTTTTTCCTTAAAATCTATAAAAAAAAAAAAAAAGGTGGATTGAGCTTTTAAAATCAAAACAAATAAGTGGGCTTATTAAAATAAATTAAGTTTAGAGGAATTTTTTATTTTCAAAGAAAAGCCTTTGATTTTGTTTTAATTCATGATATTTTTTCTATTCAAATTCTAAATTTAATAAAAAAAAATTTTAAGAAAATTAATTTTATCTTCGACAATGAATTGTGAGTTTTTAAATGTATTTACTATTATTATTTTATGAAAACCACACTATTCAAATTTCAATAAAATCTATGGAATATATATGGTGATGATTATTTGTTGGTCCAAATTTCAAATCCAATTATTTGTTTTTATTTTAAAAAAAAGTATTTGTTTACACTACTTTTTTTTTTTTTTTGAAAAGATTGTTTACAATACATTGATTCATATCATTTTGTTTTAAATTATATGCATCAATTGAAACAAATGAGATTGTTATCACTCTGAAAATCTTATCGACTTTTTTTTTTCATTCGAAGAAAATATTGAATATGAAAAATGTATAATATTATACATGTTAATTCAAACTAACCTGTTTTTTTTTAAAAAAAAATCAAACTAACCCGTTGTTGGCATAGAAATTTTCCAACCAATTAGAGATTGTCACGTCATTATTTAATTTTTGGGTGTCATGAATTAATACATATCTCAAAATTAATTATGGCAAAATAAGAAAGGTCACGTGTCCTTTTGTGGTCGTCTAATTGTGTTAACGGTCTTGATCGAATCCAATGGTGATTAAACTCAAGATCAAATGATCATTTATTCAATTTAGCCTAAAGTTCATAAAATTAAATTAAAGTAAGATTAAGTTTAGGTTAAATTTGGTTCAATTTAAACCCAATGTTATTAAGATAATTGGGCCTGAAACCCAAAAACTCATCCAGGCCCATAGATGGGCCCAAGCCCAATTCAAGCCCAAGCCCATTAAAGCCGTTGGGAACTCTATAAATAGGAGTCCTTGGCTCATTTGGAAGGGGCGGCAGAAAGATTGAAGCTTTCAGAAGACTCTGAAGACTGAAGCTCCGATCCTCCTACAAGACTTGAAGACTGAAGCTCCATTCCTTCTACAAGACTTGAAGATTGAAGCTCCATCCCTCCTGCAAGAATCTTGAAGATTGAAGTCCAGATCCTGCTGCAAGACTCTGAAGATCGAAGCTTCTGCAAAGTTCAAAAGCTTGAAGCTTCCTCCAAGACTCTGAAGACTGAAGCCTCTGCAAGATTCAGAAGATCAAAGTTCTCTGCAAGACCCTAAAGATTTAGAAGATTGAAGCTGTCTGCAATCCTGAAGATTGAAGCTCCAATCCTCCCACAAGACTTTGAAGACCAAAATCTAGATTTTCCTGCAAGCTTGAAGATTGAAGTGAAGTCATCTAAAGACTGAAGACTTGAAGCCTGAAGTCTACTTCAATCATCCAGGAGAGTCCTTCAAAGGTGAACAAACCTTCAAGACTCCGAAGATTAAAATTTCTTGAAGACTTTGTAAGATCAAAGCTACCTTGAGAGAAAGCATCAAAGGATTGTAACTAGAGATTGTATTCCACAATTACTTATATAGAAATCAATATATACAAGAAGTCGTTTCACGAATTAAATTTTCTCTTCGAAAATCTCGTGTGAACAGTTTGGCACGCCCAGTGGGACATCTCTACCTTTCATCTCTTTCTCTCATCCAAGATCTACGAAAAAAAAAGGTTATGAAGAAGCAATGACATCCAAGAAAGCTGCTTCAAAGACTTCAAGCGACTCATACGTGGGACCAATTACTCGCGGACGCTCCAAAGAAATTCAAAAGTTAGAAGAAGAACAAGCCTCTGTCATTGCAAATATGATATGGAACCAGATGGCAGATCCAAATCAAGGCGGAATGATCATCCAAGAAAATTCTTTATTTGGCTATTCTACTTCATCTTCTGAGCAAGCAAAGGAGATATCAGATCCTGACGTGATGTCTGTAATGATGGCTGTCATAGGTACAGGCGAAGAAAGAATGGCTGAACTGGAAAGTGTTGGGATTGGTGCCCTAAAACTCGTAGATAGTGAATGTTAAACGAATTATATACTTATTCGATAAAGGTGTTATCGAGATTGATTCAGTAAAAGTCATTACTGAATAAATTAAATTACACATATAATAACCCAAATCCAATAAACTAAGATCCATGGCTATAGGATGAACACTTGAGCTTTATGTAGAGACATAAAAGTGGATCAAGCTTGAGTAATAGCCAAAACGGTCTATAGTATAGGAATAGGGTTGGGTACCTTATTCTGGAGTCACTATGAGACGCGGCCCACTTTATAGATGGTATAGACGATGTGATCCTAAATCGTCCATGTAGAGACATGCGAGTGGGGGCGTCCTGTGCAATGAGTTTGCATAAGACCAGGACCGAGAAATAAGTCGCTCTCGCTTTATAACACCGTTTACTGACGAGACTGACTATTTCATGTGATGACCTAGGTAACTCGATCTTAATCCTGAGCTAACTATGAACTCCTGCTTATTCGGGCTTATCCTTAGATCTGCATAGGTGAGAGTGGCTCAGTATCGCCGACTCAATAAGCCTCCCATTTCAGGGATAGGAACGGGTAGATAGCTGGGGACATAGTCGTGCAAGAAGGAATTCACTCCTACCCGAATAAGGGATAGTAGAGAGGTTGTTCCCTTAAGTGCTGACTCCGGGGCTTGAACAAAGGGATCTCGCCCTCTCATTGGGCCGAGAGGAATTCGGTTTATTGGTTGGACCATAAACCAATTGTTCATTAGAGGATCAATGGGACTTAAGGAACTATAAGTACTATAGGGGTAAAACGGCTTATTGACCTAGCTATAACTACGAACAACCTGTGAAGGATCGACTTACTAATCATGGTTAAATCAAGTGGACGAAAATATATCTATAGTGAGGGGAGTGCAACTATCGGGCTATAGTGGAGTGTCCCGATAGTTAACGAATGTTGGCTAGCTTTGACAATGAGATTAGTCGGTTAGCCTCGAATCGTTGGAGCCCATGATCTATAGGTCCATTAGGTCCCCCTACTAGCTCATATCGGAATTAAGCCTAGAACAAAAGATAGGAAGCTTTGAATCGTTCAAAATCGGGAAAAAGGGTATTGTCGTAAATTGTGTTTGACACAATAATTTAATTATGAATTAAATTAGAAAATGAGAGATGAAGTATTTAAAAGTGTTTTGAATACTATATATATGTATTAGGAATCATATATATGGAATTGCACAAGATAACAAAGATTAATTAGATTAATCATATCAAAATTAATTTGAAAATTTTCAAATTAATTACCAAGCAATCAATTTCAATTTAGAATTGAAATTGGGGGTAATTTGCAAGCTTGAAATTTGATTTCAATTTGAATTTAGTGGATTTAGTTGGAAATCCACTTAATGCATGATCATTCAAAGTGGAAAGACAACTCACTCATGCATTGTTGCATGTCTTGTGTAATGTACACCTAGAATCCACTTGAGCTTGCAAATACACCATGTGTCTTGTGTCTTGAGGCTTGGCTTTGCATGGAGAATGTCTTTAAAAGGAGTTTGAATCATATTCAAACACAAGAGAGCCATTTCCTTAATGTTATGCTGTTGGAATTTGGACTCAAAGTTCTCTCATCTCTCATTCTTCTCCATTGTTTGATGCTTCAAGCATTCCTTTCCCATTCCCTATCTTATATAGACTCCCACAAGTCGTTCTTGGCCCGGAGTATAGTGGGGAAGACTCTAGAGGTTGTCCAAGGAGCATAGGAGAGGCAAACACCACAAGGAGTTCAACATAAGTGAGCTACAAAGGTTGGTGTTTTCTAAACTCTCTATTCTGTCTTTTCTAGAACATGCATGCTTTAGGAGTAAAATTGAATGTCTTAAGTGCTTTCGATCTTCAATTGCTTCCGCATGTGTAATATGTACACCTTCAGAAAGGAAAGTCAACATGCTGATGAAGGCGGTTGAAGAGAGAGATTGTGAAATTGCATCTCTAAAAAATCACATTGAAAGTCGTGATATTGCTGAATCAAGCCAAACACCTGCTGCAAAGAATAATGACAAAGGGAAGGTTGTCATACAAGAAAACCAGCCTCAGCATTCCACTTCAATTGCTTCGCTGTTTGTTCAACAACTCCAAGATATGATTATGAGCTCCATTAGAGCTCAATATGATGGACCTACTCAAAATTCTCTTATGTATTCCAAACCATACACTAAGAGAATTGACAACTTGATCAAGCCTATCGGGTTTCAACCTCCAAAATTTCAACAATTTGATGGAAAGGGGAATCCTAAACAGCATATTGCTCACTTTGTTGAAACATGCGAGAATGCTGGGACTCGTGGAGATCTCCTGGTTAAACAATTCGTCCGAACCTTAAAGGGAAATGCCTTTGATTGGTATACTGATTTAAAGCCAGGGATGATCGACAGTTGGGAACAACTTGAAAGAGAGTTCCTAAATCGCTTTTACAGCACAAGGCGAACTGATAGCATGATGGAGCTCACAAGTGCAAAGTAACGGAAGGATGAACCTGTCATTGATTATATTAATCGGTGGAGAGCTCTGAGTCTTGATTGCAAAGATCGACTCACTGAATTATCCGCTGTGGAAATGTGCATGCAAGGAATGCACTGGGAACTTCTTTATATATTGCAGGGCATAAAACCCCGCACCTTTGAAGAATTAGCAACTCGCGCTCATGACATGGAGCTAAGTATTGCTACTAGAGGGAATAAAGACTTTCCAATCCCCGATGCGAAAAAGGAGAAGAAAGAAGTGAAGAGCACCGAGAAAGCCTTGAAGGGTGCTACAAGAGAATCCATGGTCGTCAATACGACCCCCCTAAAGTTTACCTCTAACAAAAGAGAAAATAAAATAGAGAAGCGTCAAAATGAAGGCGAGAAACGGCACTTGACTTTAAAAGAAAGACAAGAAAAAGTCTATCCTTTTCCAGACACTGACATCCCGGATATGTTAGAGCAACTGTTGGAAAATAGACTTATTGAACTCCCTGAATGCAAACGACCCGAAGAGAAGGGTAAAATAAATGACCCCAACTATTGTAAATATCACCAAGTTGTTAGCCATCCTGTGGAGAAATGTTTTGTACTAAAAGAGTTAATCTTGAAGTTAGCTCGAGAAAAGAAGATCGAGCTAGATATTGATGAAATAGCTCAAGCAAATCACGCCGCCATAGTAACTCATCCTAGCGACCAGCCGCCTATAAGCTTACCTTATGATCAGAGAGGAAGCTTAATCCAATTTGGTACCTTCGATCCTATTATCGTTTGGTCTCAACCAGAGGCCCCAGGAAATGACTTCCGAGAAAGGACTATCTACGATAAGGATCTTCAAGAAAAGATTAAGCAAATTGAAGATGAAGATGGAGGCTGGACACTCGTAACCCGACGGAAGAACAGGAAGCAAAATTGGGTTCAGAAGGAATCTCGTTTGTTTCAAGAACACAAAAGAAAAAGCAAGCCTCGAAGGAAAAATGGGAAGAAGTACACGAGAAGGCTCAAGCCTATCTTAGAAGAAAGTGAGAAGCATATCCAATCTCCACATCCAATAACTCTAAAAGAATTCTTCCCAAGAACTTTTCTTGCAAGAATCAATCAAACTGTTACATGTCACGTAGTTAATGTGACAGAAGATGACAATCCTACATCAACCACGTCAGAAGTAATCACGAAACTGGAAGACCTACCATCCTTCAATATAGATGATTTACTGTCACTTCCTCAAGAGGCCAAAAATACTCTTATTGAGGTGTTAAAGGATTGTAAACCATCTACTTCTCAAAAAAATAATGTTGCTCCATGTTGCACGTCCATAGCCTTTACCGATGAAGATCTACTACTTGGGTCAAAGCCTCATAATAGGCCTTTGTTTGTCTCAGGCTACATCAGAGAGCAAAAAGTTAGTCGAATTCTCATTGATGATGGTTCTGCTGTTAACATAATGCCCAAGTCTACCATGAACCAACTAGGCATTCTGATGCAAGAATTGTCAAATAGTAAGTTGGTAATTCAAGGATTTAACCAAGGCGGGCAACGCGCGATTGGCATGATTCGCCTAGAGCTCATTATCGGAGATTTAAAGGCCAACACCTTATTTCATGTTATAGACTCTAGGACCACCTACAAGTTGTTACTAGGTCGTCCCTGGATTCATGAAAATGGAGTGGTTACTTCCACGCTGCACCAATGTTTCAAATTCTATCAAGATGGTATCAAGAAGGTCGATGCTGATACCAACCACTTTTTAGAGGCCGAGTCTCATTATGCAGACGCGAAGTTTTATATGAAGAATGACAGTGTAGGGGAAGCTATGCCGTCAGAAGTTCCTTTGATAAGAAATAGTGACAAATCAGAGCGACAGCCAAGCACAAAAAAAGAGCTGAATGAAAAAGCGGGTGCTTCTAATAATCAGGAAAACAGTTTATCTCCTAGCCAAACAAAAGCTGAAGTGGCGAAAAATGAGAGGATACTATGTTCAGAAGAGAAGAAGACAAACGCTCCTATCTTGCGCTATGTTCCTTTATCTCGACGCAAGAAGGGTGATTCACCATTTGCAAAATGCTCCAATAATTTAAGAGTTGGCGACATTGAAATTTTGAAAGAGAATTTTATCACACCTCTTACAAAGATATCCAAGCAAAAGGTCAAAGACAAACAAGTAGAAGCAACTCTGCATGATAGACGAACATAAGAGGGGTTTGACCCTAAAGCATACAAACTCTTAGCAAAGGCAAGTTATGATTTCACAGTGCATACTGAGTTTAAAAGTTTACGGATCTCTGACCAAAGGCCTGAACTTTCCTCAACACAGAAGAAACTTCAAAAAGAGAGTTACGCTATACCCACCTCAAGAGCTGGCCTTGGATATAAATCTCCTGAGCCGGTTCGAATCACAAGAAAAGGGAAAGTGAAAGTTGCAGATACACTTCACATTACAGTGGAAGAAATCGATGATTCTGAAGAAGCTAAAGAAAACATAGATCATAGAACTTCTGCATTTGATCGCATTGGACCATCGGTTACACGATCCTCGGTTTTTCAAAGGCTGAGTACAACTGCAGTAGTGGGTGAAAGTCAGCATCCAACTTCTGGCTCCACACGACCTTCAGCCCTCCAAAGGCTAAGTATGGCTTCTGAAGAAAAAGGAAATGTGCATTCAACCCCTACTACACGACTGTCAGCTTTTCAAAGGTTGAGTGTAACGACAAAAGGTAAAGGACGATCCCCTATATCAGTTCCTAACATAACAAAAACTTCAAGCAAGACAAAGGGTGATGAGAAAATTCGTAGTGCGGTCCCCTCACGAATGAAGAGAAAATTGCTTGTTTCTGTAAATACAGAGGA
Organism: Luffa acutangula; assembly: GCA_036850905.1. NCBI lineage: Eukaryota > Viridiplantae > Streptophyta > Magnoliopsida > Cucurbitales > Cucurbitaceae > Luffa > Luffa acutangula. The sequence continues at coordinate 37,769,262 of CM072088.1, forward strand.
TTCGTTAAAAATAAAGCGACATGACGTTATTATCACAGGACCGAAAGAGAAAAGCCCTGATGATGAAAAAGACAAAGTCGTATGCTACAACATCACCACAGAGGAAGAAACAGATCCTGAAACGTCGGAAGATGATGAAAGTTCCTTAAAAATATTCTATGCATGAAATGGAAGTACTCCTTATCGTAAGAGTCTAAATTGCATGATACTCCTGGCCCGCATGAGTTAAAAAGGTGAACGGCCCAAAAAAAAAATCAAATTTGTATATTGAACTACGTTATGACTTGATCCCTTCCCACTTGAAGGGTACGTAGACAGCTTAAGAAAAAAAAAACTTAAGTTCAGTCAAAGCAATAAAAAAAGAACATTTTGTGTTGAAGATAAAGTTTTGAACTTTTATTATGGGATAGAAAAAGGAAGCATAAAGAGTTTTAAAAAAAATAAATAAATAAAAAGTCTTAGAGGAGACAAGCCTTAAGGAAAATAAAAAAAAGAATTCAATGGAATTCTAACTCTTTATTTAATCTAGGAAACATCAATTGGTCGACAATAAAAAGGAAGTGTTGTTACATCTAATCTAGAAAATGAATGGGGCAATCAAGTCAAGCCATCTACTTAAAGTTCCTCAATTCTTCACGTATGTCCTTTAAGTTTTTACGAACTATTGCCAAAGGCTTGGCATCTTGATCAGTCATGACAAAGGCACACTCAATATTGGTGATCTCTTCACGGACTTTGGTAACCTCAAGTCTCTGTTGCTTCAAAGTCTTCCCCTCCATCACAAATCAAATTGGAAAGCCTTTCATGCTCGACTAATGTTGTCTCAAGTTTGGTCTCTAATTCCTTTATCTCCAAGGATGATCGTGCAAGTTGTTGTTCAAGTGTGTCATTCAAGGCTTCATTTGTCTCAAACTACAAGTTCAAGCTTTGCTCGTTTCAAATTGCAGTTCGAGTTTTCCTTGCTTCAAGTACTCCAAGTTCAAGCTTCACTCGTTCCAAGTTCAAGTTCGAGTTTTCATAACTTCAAGTACTCTAAGTTCAAGTTTAGGATTTTTGCTCATTTCAAGTTCAAGTTCAAGCTTTCATAACTTCAAGTACATTAAGTCCAAGTTCGAGGCTTCGCTCGTTTGAGGTTCAAGTTCGGGCTTTCCTCACTTCAAGTACTTTAAGTTCAAGTTCGAGGCTTCGTTTGTTTCAAGTTCAAGTTCGGGCTTTCCTCACTTCAAGTACTTTAAGTTCAAGTTTGAGGCTTCACTCGTTTCAAGTTCAAGTTCGAGCTTTCCTCATTTCAAGTATTTCAGGTTCAAGCTTTCATCGCTTCAAGTACTTTAAGTTCAAGTTCGAGGCTTCGCTCGTCTCAAGTTCAAGTTTCGAGTTGTCCTCGTGTCAAGTACTTCAAGTTCAAGCTTTCATCGCTTTAAGTGCTTCAAGTTCAAGTTTAAGTTCTAGTTAGATCTTCACGCATTCCAAGTTCAAGTTCAAGCCTTCATAACTTAAGGTAAATTAAGTTCAAGTTCGAGGCTTCGCTCGTTTCAAGTTTAAGTTCGGGCTTTCCACACTTCAAGTACTTTAAGTTTAAGTTCGAGGCTTCGCTCGTTTCAAGTTCAAGTTCGAGTTTTCCTCGCTTCAAGTACTTCAAGTTCAAGCTTCCATCGCTTCAAATCGCTCGTTTCAAGTTCAAGTTTGAGTTCTCCTCGCTTCAAGTAATTCAAGTTCAAGCTTCCATCGCTTCAAGTGCTTTAAGTTCAAGTTCAAGTTCTAGTCCAATTTTTGCTCATTTCAAGTTCAAGTTCAAGCTTTCATAACTTCAAGTACATTAAGTCCAAGTTCGAGGCTTCCCTCGTTTGAGGTTCAAGTTCGGGCTTTCCTCACTTCAAGTACTTTAAGTTCAAGTTCGAGGCTTCGTTCGTTTCAAGTTCAAGTTCGGGCTTTCCTCACTTCAAGTACTTTAAGTTCAAGTTCGAGTTGTCCTCGTGTCAAGTACTTCAAGTTCAAGCTTCCATCGCTTCAAGTGCTTTAAGTTCAAGTTCAAGTTCTAGTCCAATCTTTTCTCATTTCAAGTTCAAGTTCAAGCTTTCATAACTTCAAGTACATTAAGTTCAAGTTCGAGGCTTCGCTCGTTTGAGGTTCAAGTTCGGGCTTTCCTCACTTCAAGTACTTTAAGTTCAAGTTCGAGGCTTCGTTCGTTTCAAGTTCAAGTTCGGGCTTTCCTCACTTCAAGTACTTTAAGTTCAAGTTCGAGGCTTCGCTCGTTTCAAGTTCAAGTTCGAACTTTCCTCATTTCAAGTATTTCAGGTTCAAGCTCTCATCGCTTCAAGTACTTTAAGTTCAAGTTCGAGGCTTCGCTCGTCTCAAGTTCAAGTTCGAGTTGTCCTCGTGTCAAGTACTTCAAGTTCAAGCTTTTATCGCTTCAAGTACTCTAAGTTCAAGTTCGAGGGCTTCGCTTGGTTTTGATTTCAAGGATGGAAGCTAAGTAGAGAATGAACACTAAGGGTCATAGCCCTACCTCATAAGTTTTATTCTCCACTTTCGCATGGTTTTAATTTCAAGGTTGGAAGCTAAGTAGAGAATGAACACTGAGGGTCATAGCCCTACCTCATAAGTGTCATTCCCCACTTTCGCCTTGTTTCGATTTCAAGGTTGGAAGCTAAGCAGAGAATGAACACTGAGGGTCATAGCCCTACCTCATAAGTGTCATTCTCCACTTTCGCTTGGTTTTGATTTCAAGGTTGGAAGCTACGCAGAAAATGAACACTGAGGGTCATAGCCCTACCTCATAAGTGTCATTCCCCACTTTGGCTTGGTTTTGATTTCAAGGTTGGAAGCTAAGCAGAGGATGAACACTGAGGGTCATAGCCCTACCTTATAAGTGTCACCCCCAACTTTTGCTTGGTTTTAGTTTCAAGGCTGGAAGCTAAGCTGAAGATGAACACTAAGGGTCAAAGCCCTACCTTATAAGTGTCACCCCCAACTTTCGTTTGGTTTCAGTTTCAAGGCTGGAAGCTAAGCTGAGGATGAACACTGAGGGTCAAAGCCCTACCTTATAAGTGTCACCCCCCAACTTTCGCTTGGTTGCAGTTTCAAGGCTGGAAGCTAAGCTGAGGATGAACATTAAGGGTCAAAGCCCTACCTTATAAGTGTCACCCCCAACTTTCGCTTGGTTTCAGTTTCAAGGCTGGAATCTAAGCTGATGATGAACACTGAGGGTCAAAGCCCTACCTTATAAGTGTCACCCCCAACTTTCGCTTGGTTTCAGTTTCAAGGCTGGAAGCTAAGCTGAGGATGAACACTGAGGGTCAAAGTCGTACCTTATAAGTGTCACCCTCAACTTTCGCTTGGTTTCAGTTTCAAGGCTGGAAGCTAAGCTGAGGATGAACACTGAGGGTCAAAGCCCTACCTTATAAGTGTCACCCCCCACTTTCGCTTGGTTTCGATTTTAAGGTTGGAAGCTAAGTAGAGAATGAACACTGAGGGTCATAGCCCTACCTCATAAGTGTCATTCCCCACTTTCGCTTGGTTTCGATTTTAAAGTTGGAAGCTAAGTAGGGGATGAACACTGAGGGTCATAGCCCTACCTTATAAGTGTCACCCACCACTTTCGCTTGGTTTCGATTTCAAGTTTGGAAGCTAAGTAAGAGATGAACACTGAGGGACACATCCACCAAATCAGGTGTTGGCCCTACCTTATAAGTGTCATCCATACTTGCTTGTCATCTTCATTTTCAAAGTTGACGGCTCCTGCCTCGCTTCATCTTCAAAGTTGACTGCTTGGGCCTCACTTCATCTTCAAAGTTGGCGGTTGACGACTTCATCATTGCTTCATCTTCAAAGTTGGCAGCAGTTGAAGGCTTCGTTTGATCTTCATAGTTGGCGGCAGCTGACGAGCTCGCTTCATCACGACCTCGCTTCAGCTTCAAAGTTGGCGTCAATTTATGGTCACGCTTCATCTTCAAAGTTGGCGGCGGTTGACGGCCTCGCACATCTTTATAGTTGGCGGCGGTTGACAACCTCGCTTCATCTTCAAAGTTGGCGGCGGTTGATGACTTCGCTTCATCTTCAAAGTTGATGGCGGTTGACGGCCTCACTTCATCTTCAAAGTTGGCGACGTTTGAAGGTCTTGCATCTTAGTTGCAAAAAAACAAAAAAACAAAAAAAAAATGTTAGAAAAGAAAAAAAAAAGGAAAAAAAAACATGAATAAAAAAAATGTTAGAATAAAAAAAAGGCTCATCCATCCCACATTCCTACTACAGTCTTGCTGTTAAAAAAAAAAGAGAGAGAGAAGAGGACTTCAAGCGTCAACATGGACTGCAAGTTTTTCTTTGCTCCTCTCTTTTCCCTGTGAGGCTTGATGCAATTGTGAGGAGATCACCCTTTTATTTATAGTGGAGGAGAATATCAAATCACAACCAAATTGGTTAATTTGGATCCTAACAAAATCAATATTCAAAATTTGTTCCAACCAACTCTTTAATTTTATCTCAAATTTGTTATGGTAAAAATAAAAAAATAAAAAAAATAAAAAAAACTACTTGCCAAAAAAAACTCTGCTAAAGATGTGGGTGGTCAACAACAGCTTTCCAAATTTTAACCAAGTCAAGATTCTTATATGGAGGCCAAATTCTATCAATATTCAAGTGCAATTCAAAGTTGCAAATGACTTTCAAACTATTTTGCCTAAATTTTGGTAACTTCAATTGTTACCTCAAATCAAAGTTTAGTTATTCAACCATATCGGAATCATCTCAAATTTCATTCCAAATTAAAGTTTGAAAGATGTTCAAGTTCAATTCTGGTTCAAAATTCAATTTGAATCAAATTTTATTCGAAGTTGGATTCGTAATAAAATTTGAATTGTGTCTCAAATCCAAATTTTGGTACATTCCAAAGTCCGGAGCAAATTAAGATTGGGCTAAAATTCAAGCTCAAAACTCCCTCAAATTCAAGTCAAGATTTGGATGGATTACAAATTCAAAGTTAAAATATTTGTTGAATTTAAGTTCCTTCCAAGTAATATTTGGGTATAATCCAAAATTTTATCTCAAATCAAGATTGGACTTACATCTCAGTTCAAATTATATTCCAAATTTAAGCTTGGAATTTTATATCAAGCCATAAGTTGGAGTTTCACTTCAAATAAAATTTGGGTATAATCCAAAATTTTACCCGCAAGTTTGGACTTAAATCCTAGTTCAAATTATATTCCAAATTCAAGCTCATAATTTGGAATTTTATATCAAGTTAAAATTTGGGCATAATCCAAATTTTGTCCCAAGCTCAAATTCTACCAAGCTAAAATTGAGTAGAATTTTTTTTTTTCTCAAGATTGGACATAATCCAAATTTTGTCCCAAGCTCAAATTCTACCAAACTAAAATTGAGTAGAATTTTTACCTCAAAATTTGAGCATAATCCAAATTTGGTCCCAAATCAAAGTTGACCAAAATCCAAACTCAAATTCTACCAAATTAAAATTGAGTAGAATTTTTACCTCAAATCAAAATTTGGGCATAATCCAAATTTTATCCCAAATTAAACCAAATTCAAAGCTCAAATTCTCCAAGTTAAAATCAAGTAGAATTTTTACCTCAAATCAAAATTTGGGAATAATCCAAAATTTTATTCCAAATGGGGATTTTATCAAATTCAAGTTCTACCCAAACCAAAATTTGGTAGAATTTTATCTCAAAGCCAAATTTACTCATGCTCCAAATTCTACCCAAAGCATGATTAAGTTAAGGCTAAGTTGGTATAACCTCGAATTCTACTTCAAATTAAAAAATGGTAAAATTCAAAGTTTCCTTTGAAACCAATTGGTGGTAAATCTCAAATTTTTACCCCAAATTCAAATTTTGGCTTAAAACATGAGTGAACTAGAATTCAAATTTTATTCTAAGTTCAAACTAAACCTGAAAGTAGCCTCAAATCATATTCCCAGTTCAAAATAAAAATTGGGATAGTCAAAATCATGAAGAGAAAAAAGTTCTCATGCATTTCATGCCAAATCATCTTTTTCGAGATTCACCCACGCCTATTTGTGCATAAATCTCGAAAAGGTGCATTTGTTGGCATAGAAATTTTCCAACCAATTAGAGATTGCCACGTCATTATTTAATTTTGGGGTGTCATGAATTAATACATATCTCAAAATTAATTATGGCAAAATAAGAAAGGTCACGTGTCCTTTTGTGGTCGTCTAATTGTGTTAACGGTCTTGATCGAATCCAACGATGATTAAACTCAAGATCAAATGATCATTTATTCAATTTAGCCTAAAGTTCATAAAATTAAATTAAAGTAAGATTAAGTTTAGGTTAAATTTGGTTCAATTTAAACCCAATGTTATTAAGATAATTGGGCTTGAAACCCAAAATCTCATCCAGGCCCATAGATGGGCCCAAGCCCATTAAAGCCGTTGGGAACTCTATAAATAGGAGTCCTTGGCTCATTTGGAAGAGGCGACAGAAAGATTGAAGCTTTCAGAAGACTCTGAAGACTGAAGCTCCGATCCTCCTACAAGACTTGAAGACTGAAGCTTCATTCCTTCTACAAGACTTGAAGATTGAAGCTCCATCCCTTATGCAAGAATCTTGAAGATTGAAGTCCAGATCCTGCTGCAAGACTCTGAAGATCGAAGCTTCTGCAAAGTTCAAAAGCTTGAAGCTTCCTCCAAGACTCTGAAGACTGAAGCCTCTGCAAGATTCAGAAGATCAAAGTTCTCTGCAAGACCCTAAAGATTTAGAAGATTGAAGCTGTCTGCAATCTTGAAGATTGAAGCTCCAATCCTCCCACAAGACTTTGAAGACCAAAATCTAGATTTTCCTGCAAGCTTGAAGATTGAAGTGAAGTTATCTAAAGACTGAAGACTTGAAGCCTGAAGTCTACTTCAATCATCCAGGAGAATCCTTCAAAGGTGAACAAACCTTCAAGACTCCGAAGATTAAAATTTCTTGAAGACTTTGTAAGATCAAAGCTACCTTGAGAGAAAGCATCAAAGGATTGTAACTAGAGATTGTATTCCACAATTACTTATATAGAAATCAATATATACAAGAAGTCGTTTCACGAATTAAATTTTCTCTTCGAAAATCTCGTGTGAACACCCGTTTTATTTTATCAAATTAAATTTAAACAATGTTATTAATTTTATTTTTGTACTTTAAAAATAAAATATAAATTTCCATGTACATCGCACGTGTTCCGTACTAGTATCACTAAAATAGTCATATGAAACTTTTAATCCTCATTGTGTTATGTTTTCTTTACTTCTGCAGATATGTCATTTGATTCACCTGGGTAAAAGTGAATAGTGTATATATATATATATGATAGATGAACTGTTTTGTGGGACATAGCTAAATGGAAATCTAGAAATATTCAAATACAATAAGCTAATTTACAACTTTATTTTTATGGAAAGAGCATGGGTAATATATTTCCATGTTAAGAAATTAAAGCTTTTGGTTCCATTGAGTATTTCATTACAGATGGGAGTCCCAATAATTTTGAACTTCATTTAATGAGGAATGCAATTGGGAAAGACCATTGGTTAGAAGATTAGTTATGATTCAAGAAGACAAAATATAATTATAGAAGTAAAATGTACTTAACTATAATTATGAATTACTAAGTAGAAGATCAAATGTCAAAATGAGAATGGCTTACAACTAAGATATGATCTGTCTTTTCTTTTGAGGTAATGAATTCAAATTTCTACCTCATATTTGTTGTATTGAAAAGAGAAAGTAGAACAAATAGAACATAACGTGGTTAGATTCAAAAGACCTATCGTTTAGAAAACATGAAAGTGAGACACATTTATAGAGTGTAGGTCCTCAAATATTATTACGAACTTACCATATGGATAGATTTTCCACACTAATTATCACCTTGATCTAAACAAGTTATTATGATACGTCTTTGTATAACTAGATAAAAAAGTTCTTCTCATGATCATCATAGTTTAACTCATTAAATTAAAATTATAATATTTTCAACGCAATTAATCAAATGTGTATTCTAATGTTACATTATTATTTGGGAAAAATACACGTTTGGTTCCTGAGGTTTTGGTTAAGTTACACTTTGGTCTCCGAGTTTTCAAACTCAACAAAAATACCCCCTGCGGTTTGAGATAAGGAGCAATTTGGCCCCTGCCGTCCATTTTTCCGTTAAACCCTAATGGTAAGTTGACGTGACACTATTATTTTAATTTAAAAAAATGAATTTTTAATTTTTTTAAATAAAAATATATAAAAATATTTAAAATATTATTATTTTTTTTAAATTCTCTCTCTCTTTCTTTTCCATCTTCGTTCTTCTCATCTTCTTTCTCCCTCCATGACTCCATCTTCTTCCTTCTCCATCCCATCTTCTTCAGCTCCGGTGGCCGGCCGCCGCCAGTTGCCAGCGAACGGCGGCGGTCGCCGAAATATATATATTTTTTCCCTTCTTTCTTCTTCTTCTCTTCTTCCCTTCTTCTTCTTTCTCTTCCTTTCTTCTGTTTTTTTTTAAAGAAAGGGAGTTTCGGGGAGGAGCTTCCGTTTCAGATCTGAAACGGAAGGGGGAGGAGAAACTCCTCCTCCTCGATTCCGGCGCCGAATCGGGGAGGAGGAGCTCCTCCTCCCCAAAACTCCCATTTAAAAAAATATATATTTCGGCGACCGCCGCCGTTCTCCGGCAACCGGCGGTGACCGGCCACCGGAGCTGAAGAAGATGGGATGGGAAAAGAAGAAGATGGAGGGAGAAAGAAGATGAGAAGAAAGAAGATGGAGAAGAAAGAATTTTAAAAAATAATAAAATAGTAATATTTTTATATATTTTTATTTTAAAAAATTAAACATTCATTTTTTAAATTAAAATAATAGTGTCACGCCAGCTTACGTTAGGGTTTAACAAAAAAAATGGACGGTAGAGACCAAATTGCTCCTTATCTCAAACCTCAGGGGTATTTTTGTTGAGTTTGAAAACTCAGAGACCAAAATGTAACTTAACCCAAACCTCAGGGACCAAAAGTGTATTTTTCCCTTATTATTTTGTTAATGAATTTTGGCATGGATAAAATGAATTGGTTTTTTTTTTTTTAAACGAAAATACCCTTTAATTTGGATAAAGGTTAGGTGACATCGTGGTAGGGTGTTCGGACAAGAGGATTGAGCTGACCAACTTGAGTTGTGAGGCCTTGGCCCTAGGGAGCCTTGCCCCTTGCCTCAACTAAGTCTTTTCATCTCCAATGTGGTGCTAACTTGGGATTTAGGCTCACGATTGAGCAACAACATATGTCAGATCCAATTGATATGACAAGACAACGTAGTTGTCATCTCTAATTTTCTATAAATAGCACAACTCAATGCATATATAGTTATGCAACAATACTCTTGTTCACCTGACATCCACCACGGTCTAGTTAATTACTAACTTAATTAAGCATTAGAGTATGTTATTGGACACAGTACCACATCAGTGTTAGACTTCTATGTAGGATCTCACCTCGACTCGTGATTCTCCATGCACATTAGGTTCAATTGATCCACTTGTAAGTATAAATTGAACTCATGAAAATTGTTAAAAGGATTAAAGAAAAAACTAAAACGACTCTGACATTAAGTATGAAATTCTATATTTAGTCTAAATAAAAACTATGATTGTAAAAGTAAAATGATTTATTACAAGTTTAGTCCTTGAACTTTCAAGATTGTATCAATTAGGTCCCTAAATTTTTAAAAAAATTCTAATAACTTTCTAAACTTTCAATTTTGTGTCTAACAGTTTCTTAAACTTTAAAAATATCTATTAGGTCTCCGAACTTTAAATTTTATATCTAATAGGTCCCTAACACATTCTAGATTTTAAGAATTAATCAATTTACTAGATATAAAATTGAAAATTATGTCTATTGGAGACCAAAACTTCCAATTTTCTATCTAATTGGCTTGTGAATTTTAAAAAATATCAAATAGGCCGATGATTTATTAGACACAAAATTGAAAGTTGAATGACCTATTGGACATAAAAGTGAAAGTTTAAGGACATACTAGATACTTTTTAAAATACAATGACATATTGGACAACAAATTGAAAGTTCGAAGACTTATTTGACACTTTTTAAAGTTCAGGGATCAAATTGACACAAGAGACTATACTTGTAATTTAACCAAATTAAAACCTCTCTTTCTTGTTTGTCCAATTACTCAAGAAGAGAAGAAATTCTTTTGTATTATGAATAATAACATATTCTTAGATGCCCATAACCCCCAAAAGGTTACAAATCCATCTCTTTAACCCCTTCAAGAGTTACAAATCCCTTTATGTTAGATCTTGTAACTACTACCTTCACAACCCTATAAATAGAGGTTGTAGAGAACAATTGAAAACACACCTCAATCGAGAAGTACTTTTCTCTCTACTTTCTTCTTCTCTCTTATTTGCTCTCTAATTGTTCTTATTGTTGTTGCTCTTGTGTTCTTCTTATTCTTCTTTTGAGCTAGTTTTATAACACGTTATCAACACGAATCTCTATCACTCTTCTTTGCTAAAGGTAGGTTTCATTTTTTGTTTTTGTTATGCACGTTCTACATAGACAGTGTATATGTATTGAATACCTCATATATACACTGTGTATTTTTTTTAACGTTGACAATCTATTATTCTATTCACACTGGCATGTTATTTTTATAATCTTCATGTTATGTTTAAAAGTAATTTTCTGTTTATCATAATTCCATGATTGAACTCATCTTATTGTTTACAAGTCAAGATTTAAATTCATTTTATTGTTTACAAGTCAAGATTTGAATTCATTTTGTTGTTTATGATTTAACATTCGAATTCATCTCTTTGTTCGCAATCCTCCTTAATTGTTCATGATTCATTTTATTTTACATATTAAGTTTGAGATTTGTGGCAATTAATAATTCAAATGCTTTTGTTATTATTTATTTCACATTCATCTTTTTATGAACATATTGAATTTAAATTGTTTACTTGTTGAAATATAAAATGTTTATATTGTTAAATCACAATATTGCAATTTATTTATCTCTTTATTTATAACACGTATTTGATATTGCAATTTGAGAGATATTGTATGTTTAAATTCTTTTTAGTTGATAATCTAAAATTTGGTACATGTTTGTTATATACATTATTGTTCACATTTTCCTTGAATATCATATAAACAATACATATTTCTCATGTATGTAGAGCATGTTATATATTGATCAATATATGTTTTATAGACACAATACCACATGTTTAATTACCTACAATTTTTAGAATCCATATTTGATATATCAAATTTATAAATATTTCTTATGATAATTTTATCCATATGAAAATGATTATTTTTCATGAATACTTAAGTATTTTCATATGGATATATTTTGTATACTCATATAATCATTATTAGTGTGAAATGTCTTATGACAAACTTTGGAAGATATATATGCATAGCAGTTAATTATTCTTCCTAAAAGCTCATTTTGATAAGATGCACTTGAAGTTGCATGATCAATAAGTGCTCATTTTGATTATAAGCACTTAAAGTTGAATGATTATAAATCAATAAGTGCTAACTTCAATTAAAATGCACCTGTAGTTGCATGATGTCAAATCAATAAGTGATTTTAAAGTATATATTAGAGAAGACATGATATTCTTTTCTATATAAAATATGCTCCTGGAGTAGCAATATCAAGAAATGGATTTTAAATATATTGTGATAAGTAAATATCTTGTCTTTGAGATTAAATAAAACAATGAGCACTTGATAGAGGAACATGAGTCTCAAGACCAAATAGTCCAATATCATTCCCTGAGGTGAATGTTGTAATATTTAATAATTATCGTCAAGATTAAGGTCATGATCATAATAGAGGAAGGAATAGTTACTCATTTTGTGGTGGTTGTAGATCATTCAAATTTCAAGAAAACCACACATATATAGTTGGTCTTTTGATCCCCTAAATATGACATATTTGGATGTTATAAATTTCTTTTAATCTCCTGAAGAGAAACGTTTTGACCCATTTAAATATGAAATCTTTTGATGTTGCAAATTCTTTTGAATCTCCTGAAGAGAAAATTGAAAGCACTAAAGGAGTAACAAATACTTCTTTTAACTATGAGAATGTCCAAAATTAGTCTTGATTTATGTTTTAGTTGTTTTATTTTTATGTTTACTAGTTGAGTTGAAGTTTTACATTTCAAGTTTTGTTTTAAATTTCCATTCGTGAGACTTATTGTAATCTTTCATTTTTTAATGAAGAATCATGGACATTTCTCATATTTTGTCTGATTCAAAGATGAACAATGGAGATTTATGCTTGGCAGATAGTGCAACTACGCATACAATACTTACAGATAGAAAATACTTTTATAAATTGACAATGCTTGAAGCAAATGTCAATACAATATCAGGTTCTACAAACCTGATTGAAGGCTTTGGAAAAGCAAATTTGATTTTGCCTAGAGGAACAAAATTCACAATTAATAATGCTTTGTTCTCTAGCAAATAAAAAAGAAATCTGTTAAGTTTCAAAGATATACGTTATAATGGTTATCATGTTGAGACTAGTAGTAAAAATAATATAGACTATCTATATATTACATCTACTACTTTACATGAAAAACGTATATTAGAAACACTGTCTGCTTTTTCATCTGGATTATATTATACTCATATACGAGTAATTGAAACATATGCAACAATGAACTCGAAGTTCATGAATCTAGATATATTCACTGTTTAGCATGATCGATTGGGTCATCCTGGGTCAATAATGATGAGAAGAATTATTGAGAATTCACATGGACATCCATTGAAGAACCAGAAGATTCTTCAATCTAATGAATTATCATGTGTTGCTTGCTCTCAAGGTAAATTAATAATTAGACCATCACCAGCAAAAGTGGGTGTTGAGCTACCTACATTCCTAGAAGGAATTCATGGTGATATATGTGGACCTATTAATCCACCAAGTGGACCATTTAGATATTTTATGGTTTTAATTGACGCATCCAGTAGATGGTCACATGTATGTTTATTATCAAGTCGAAACATTGCATTTGCAAGATTACTTGCTCAGATAATCAAATTACGAGCACAATTTCCTGATTATACAATTAAAAGCATTCGTCTTGATAATGCTGGTGAATTTACATCCCAAGCGTTTAATAATTATTGTATGTCAATTGTGATAAATATTGAACATCCTGTAGCTCATGTTCATACACAAAATGGTTTAGCAGAATCATTTATAAAACGTTTACAGTTAATTGCTAGACCATTACTTATGAGAGCAAAGCTTCCAATATCTGTATGGGGTCATGCTATTTTGCATGCAGCGTCACTTATACGCATTAGACCAGCATCTTATCATAAGTACTCCCCATTACAATTAGCTTATGACCAGGAGCCAAATATATCTCATCTACGAATTTTTGGATGTGAGGTATATGTTCTAATTGCTCCACCACAACGTACTAAGATGGGACCTCAAAGAAGGTTGGGAATATATGTTGGATTTGATTCCCCATCAATTATTAGATATCTTGAACCCCTGACGGGTGATGTTTTTACAGCAAGATTCGCCGATTGTCATTTTAATGAGACAAATTTTCCAACATTAGGGGGAGGAATTAAGAAGTTGGAAAAAGAAATTACATGGAGTGCATCATTGTCTCATTTGGATCCTTGTACAAATCAATGTGAACTAGAAGTTCAAAAGATAATTCATTTACAAAGTATAGCAAACCAAATGCCAGATGCATTTACGCATGCTAAGAAAGTGACCAAGTCATATATACCAGCTGCAAATACTCCATCTAGAATTGAAATCCCAACACAACAAGTTGTCACAACTAATGAGTCTACAGTTCGCCAGAAGCGTGGTAGACCAATGGGTTCCAAAGATAAAAATCCTCGAAAAAGGAAAGTAGTAAATAGTCGAAATGACTTAATTGAAAATGTGGATATTCCAGAGGAAACCCTGAACATGACTAACCATAGGAATATCGAAGAGGCTCAAATAAATAAGGATAATAATGAGATTTCGATAAACTACGTCATGACAGGAAAAAGATGGAACCGAACTGATATAGTTATTGACAACATTTTTGCTTATAATGTTGCTCATGATATTATTTATGAAAATGAGGATTCTGAACCTAAATCTGTCGAAGAATGTCGACATAGAAAGGATTGGCTTAAGTGGAAAGAAGCAATCCAAATAGAATTAAACTCGCTTTCAAAACGTGAAGTTTTTGGACCTGTAGTCCATACACCTGAAGGTGTAAAACCTGTGGGATACAAATGGGTATTTGTACGTAAAAGAAATGAAAATAATAAGGTCACAAGATATAAAGCACGTCTTGTTGCACAAGGATTTTCACAAAGACCAGGTGTTGACTATGAGGAAACATATTCCCCTGTGGTGGATGCAATTACACTAAGATATCTAATTAGCCTGACTGTATATGAAAAGCTTGGCATGCATCTCATGGATGTAGTCACAACATATCTATATGGATCTCTTGATAATGAAATTTATATGAAAATCCCTGAAGGATTTAAGATACCTGAATCATATAAATCCAATTCTCAAAAGTTATATTCGATCAAATTACAGAGATCACTATATGGATTAAAACAATCAAGACGAATGTGGTACAATCGTCTAAGTGAATATTTATTGAAAGAAGGATATCGAAATAATCCAATTTGTCCATGTGTTTTCATTAAGAAATCACAGTAAGGATTTGCTATTGTAGCTGTATACGTTGATGATTTAAACATAATTGGAACTCCTGAAGAGCTTTCAAAGGCGATAGAATATCTCAAAAAAGAATTTGAGATGAAAGATCTTGGTAAGACAAAATTTTGTATTGGTTTGCAAATTGAACATCTAGCAGATGGAATTTTTGTTCATCAATCGACGTATACAGAAAAGATTTTAAAAAGATTTTACATGGACAAGGCACGTCCATTGAACATTCCAATGGTAGTTCGGTCACTAGATGTGAGGAAGGATATCTTCCGACCTCAAGAAGATAATGAAGAACTACTTGGTCCTGAAGTACCATATCTTAGTGCAATAGGTGCACTAATGTATCTTGCTAATAACACAAGACCAGATATAGCTTTTTCAATAAATTTATTAGCTAGATACAGTTCTTCTCCAACAAAAAGACATTGGAATGGAGTTAAACATATATTTCGTTACCTTCGAGGAACGATTGATATGAGTTTGTTTTATTTAAACAAATCGAATTTTGATCTAGTTAGTTATGCAGATGCAGGATATTTATCTGATCCACACAAATCTAGATCTCAAACAGGTTACCTGTTTACATGTGGAGGAACTGCTATATCATGGCGGTCCGTAAAACAAACCATTACGGCCACATCCTCTAATCATGCCGAAATCCTCGCAATTCATGAGGCTAGTCGAGAATGTGTATGGTTGAGATCAATGACTCAACACATTCGGGAAACATGTGGCTTGTCTTCCGACAAAAATCTTCCAACAATATTATATGAAGACAATATAACATGTATAGCTCAAATAAAAGGAGGGTACATTAAAGGAGATAGAACATAGCACATCTTGCCAAAACTCTTCTACACTCATGACCTTGAAGAAAATGGTGACATCACTGTTCGACAAATTTCTTCAAAGGACAACTTGGCGGATTTATTTACAAAGACGTTGCCAACCACAACATTTAAAAAGTTTGTGCACAACATTGGGATGCGACGACTTAAAGATCTCAAGTGATATTTCCATTAGGGGGAGTTGTACTGCACTCTTTTTCCCTTGACTATGGTTTTTACCATTGGGTTTTCCTAGCAAGGTTTTTAACGAGGCAGAAATATTAAAGTATATGAATAATGTACTCTTTTTCCTTCATTAGGATTTTTTTCCCCATTGGGTTTTTTCCTAATAAGGTTTAAACGAGACATATATTCTATATATAATGGGCATCTAAAGAGGGAGTATTATGAATAATAACATATTCTTAGATGCCCATAACTCCCAAAAGGTTACAAATCCATCTCTTTAACCCCTTCAAGTGTTACAAATCCCTTTATGTTAGATCTTGTAACTACTACCTTCACAACCCTATAAATAGAGGTTGTAGAGAACAATTGAAAACACACCTCAATCGAGAAGTACTTTTCTCTCTACTTTCTTCTTGTCTCTTATTTGCTCTCTAATTGTTCTTATTGTTGTTGCTCTTGTGTTCTTCTTATTCTTCTTTTGAGTTAGTTTTATAACATTTTGTTCTTTTTCTATTTTTTTCCCTAAAGAAGCATCCACTCACTTCATTTGACCATCATAAATATAGTGAAAAAGATTCATTAGATTTCAAAGTTATTAATTTTTTTTTCGAACTATTGTTCTTATAGTCGTAAATGCAACTCTTTTTCAAGTTTTAAAATGTTTCGTTCACTGTGCTAAAAAAAAGGAAAAAAAAGCCCATTCATTTGAAATACGTAACTTGAAGTTCGAATTCCTTAACAAACAATTTTCTAACATAGAGAATTTATCTCATATTTTCTTTATATTTTTCCCGACGATAAAATTTAATTGATTTTTTTTGCCTAATGGTCACAATTTTCTTAGTTTTAAAAATAATATAGGGGTGTTTGGGGCACTAAATAGGTTATAATAACCCCCTTATTATAACCTATTCAATGTTGGGGCACCAACAAAAATAAATGGTGAGGTGGGTTATTTTTACCTCCGATTATTTTATCCCTTCTCTACAGTAACTATCATTCAACCCACCCGATTATTCTATCCATTTTCTACGGTAACTCTCCCCTCCCTTCTTCCATGCGACTCCTTGACTTTTCCGATGACCGTTGGCCGACGAAGTTTCCGACGACCGCCGACGAATTTTCCGACGATCGTCGATGACTTTTCCGGCCACCGATTTTTTTTCATATTTCTTCTTATTTTCATTTTGAAAAATATAAAAAATAAAAATAAAGAAAAAAAAAACATCAAAGGTTGCCGGAAAATTCGTTGACAACATTGAAGGTTAATCAACTTAAAAAAAAAACATTCAAACTAAATTATATTTACCACACTCAAGTTTATTTCAAATGATTTTATTGATAAAAAAAACTAATATGATTTTTGAACTAAACATTTACAATTTTTATTTTGGTAATACTAAAAGTTAACTAATATGATTTTTCTATACCAAATTTTAAACCTTTTTGCTTTGTAAAAAAAAGCATAACCCTAAATCAAAGTGAATCGTATATCATAAAAAAAAACTAGAAAAAGAAAACAGTCAGTTTGAACATTTGATTCAGAACCCCATGTTAAAACATATCAACACTCCAAACACAGATTATTTTATCCCAGACTAAAATAATCTGCACCCCAAACACAGATTATTTTATTCCAGACTATAATAATCTGATAATCTGCACCCCAAACACAAATTATTATAATCCCAGATTATTATAACCATCAGATATTATAACAAATTCAGCGCCCAAAACAGTCCCATAAATTTTAAATTTCTAAAAGTTTAAAATAAGCAATGTCAAGGCCCACCTCCTGAAAAGAAAAGGTGCAAATGAGTTCAATTTACAATGCATTATTAAATTTTGCTACTATTTTCTATAAAAAAAAAAAAAAAATCACAATCAATCGTGAAAGTCTCGTTATGGATTTATCATAAAAGTGAAAGGTTTAAATCTCCATTTTCACCACAGTAAAAATTCAATTATTTCTGTCCCAAATCTCAGGGTAAAGCAAAGAAACAAATATTTAAATCATATGATAGTCAAATAGCTATATTTGATTTTGGAAAAATATACTTTAATCCTTAAAATCAATGAACTTTTCATAAAAAGTTACTTTACTTATGACCATTGTTTTTTCCATAAAATTATTTGACCAAAGATTAATATGACATGCCTTTTCTTATTTAGACAAAAGTTTAAAATTTTATTGATAATAAGATAAATTTTAAAATTAATGGACTGCATAACAATAAAATCTCGATAACTAAGCAAGAAAAAAAATAGAAAATAAGATTTTTTTTTTCCTGTTAGGATTTTAATAGTAGTGTGTAGTCATATATCTAGACACCAATATACAATTAAGTATTGTCTTTCAAAAAAATATATATATATTGTCTTTCAAAATGTGTAAAATTTAAATATTTAAATACCAAAGTACAATATTTGAAATGTAGAGATGAAAACAAAATATTTACAAATTTTAAAGGCTAAATTACAAAGTTAGTCTATGAGCTTTTAAGATTGTATCAATTTGGTCCCTAAACTTTAAAAAGTGTCAAATAGTTTTTTGAACTTCCAATTTTGTTTCGGTTCTGAATTTTAAAAAGTATCTAATAAATCCTTAAACTTTCACTTTTGTGTCAAATATGTCATTTAACTTTCAATTTTGTGTCTAATAAGTTCTTGACCTATTTGACGTTTTTTAAAATTCACAGACCTATTAGATACAAAATTGAAAGTTTAAGGTCTCACTAGGCATAACATTCAATTTTATATTTAATAGATTGATTAATTTTTAAAAATCTCGAATGTGTCAGGGATCTATAAGACACAAAATTGAGAGTTCAAGAATCTATTAGACATTCAAGTTCAGGGACCTATTAGACAAAAACTTGAAAGCTTAAAAATCTATTAGACACTTTTGAAAGTTCAAACACTTAATTTATACAAACCCTCCATTTTTGGACACTAAACTTGTAATAAAATAAATAAGGGACGTAATAAAACTAATTTTAAAGACAAACAAAATAAATACTGAAATTGTCAAAATAAGATTTAGATGATAAAGGAGTAGCCGATTCAAACACAAGTTTTGGATGAATAGTAAGTTGGAATCTTCCTTTTTTCTCATTTACAAAATAATATCGTGTTTGAAAAAAAAGAAAAAATAAATAATAAAAAAATAACAAGGAGCAAATGTCTTGGTTGCAGCTTGTCACGTCACTTTCCACGATGTAGCGCGAAGGCGTTTTTGACTGCGTTTGGTCAGCTCGGTCAGCATCGTTCGGGCAGCTCCCCACCCTCACAAAAATACGTTTGTTTCTACTCATTTCTCTCTTTCTTTCTTTCTTCCAATCCCTTTCTCTTTCTACTCCCATTCCTCAAAAGGAGAGAGAGAGAGATAGAGAGAAAAAAAAAACACTAATCCCACTCCAAGCACTTTCACAGAGAGAGAGAGAGAAGGAAGAGAGCGGAAAAGGGAAAGTAAGCTTAGAGAAAAGCTATGCCCGTGAAAGAAAAAAAAAATGACTGAAATATTCTGATTTTTCTCTTCTGGGTTTCGCCTTTTTGAGCTCGCTAGATCGGCTTTGCGTGCTGCTGATTCTTCACGATTGTGTCTTCTGCCTCAAATGTTGGAGTTTTTGGTGGATTTTTGAACTGGGTTTCTGAGTTCTCGAGTGTGTGGTGTTTTTTTTGGGGGGTTTAGGTTTTGGCTTTGGTTTTGGTTTTGTTCCCAAGTGGGGTTCTGGAGGTTTTGTGATGATTGTGTTTGTTGGTGTGGTTTTCCATTTGGATCTGATGTTCATGATCACTTAATGGAGATGGAGCAGTTCAAGGTTTTGGCTCTGGGTTTCGTCTGTTTGATCTTGCTGGTTCGTCCACTATGGCTCGTTTCTGCTAACATGGAAGGTTTGTGTGTTTTCTGTTTTACCATTAATTCCTCTTCTGTTGCTTTCTCGTTTGATTCCCCTTTATCAGGAACCTGATGAATTTAATCTTTTTGTCTAAAATGACTTCTGAATATGGAAATGCCTTTATTCTTCTTTGCCCCTCTTTTTGTTTCTTCTGTATGTGGATGGTTGGAATTTATTTCTAATTTTACAAGATTGTTTTTGGAGATAAAATAATTCACTTTTTTTTAGGTTTATTTTTTTTTTTCGAATTTTTGTCTCTTCATTGGGTTGGCTTGTAAGATTGGGATGGTGTTGGAACAACTAATGACTGATTCTAAATGGGGAAAGGAAAAGAGTTTATGCTCTTTGTCTCAATTTTTACTAATTAGTTTAGGGGAAAGCATCTACGAGTAGATTTTGTTGGAGATTAGTGCTCTGGACTGAACTTTGCAATCAAAGTCTTCATTTTCTGCATGATAATTTGAGCTTAGAAAGAGAGCGGGGGTAACTTCAGTTATATCCTTAGATCAGTTGTAGAAGTGCAAAAGCCTTTTAATGGAGCTCACCAGCGAGCAAATAAAATTTTTCTTTCCTTAACCTAGTCTTCCATACCTTATCGTAAATGACCAATAAACAGATGGTTAATTGCTGCGTGTTTCTTCCATCCTCATTTCTAATTTCCAAAGATTCATTTATAAATCTTGAACTATGGATTATGGAACAATTTTTTTTTTTTTTTTTCTGTAGCACTAAATTGTAAACCCAATTGTTTTCTGTTTTGACTTGATGGCCTTTGTGACAGTTAAGACGTTCTTGGTGTTTTCAAAACTCTTCACACTGTCCCTTGGAGCTTTTTTTCTTTGTGCTGACATATCATTCGTACCCTTTTGTAATTAAGTTTACTTTATTTGTGAACAGGTGATGCTTTGCATAGCCTAAGAACCAGCTTGCAGGATCCTAACAATGTTTTGCAGAGTTGGGATCCCACTCTTGTCAATCCCTGTACATGGTTTCACGTTACATGCAATAATGATAATAGTGTCATAAGAGTGTAAGCTATCTGCCATACATGTCTATTGTCTCTCCAAGAGATGCTTATGATAAGTCGTTGTGATTAACAGCTCTGAAAATGATTTAGATACTGTTTTATGTGTTCGTTTTTCAGCGATCTTGGAAATGCAGCTTTGTCAGGCACACTTGTTCCACAGCTTGGCTTGCTAAAAAATTTGCAGTATTTGTAAGTTATTTGTACCTAAAGTTTTTTGGTTGTTGTTTATATTATCCATCCTTCTGTAACTTTCAAGCTGTCATGTTCTTGTAATATATTCCATCAGAACAATGACATTAATCATATTGAATTCAGGAGAGGAAAAATCTATTTGACGTGAACTCAATATGAAATGGGGTGATATAATTGATTCTAAGATTATGAACTTAGGCATGGGGTCCTGAATATAATCTTCCTGTCTCTTTTTCCCTTATAAAATTTCTTGCTAAAACTTTCTATTACCTATTATGGAGAAACCTGAATTATTCAATAATCACATTCTTCAACTTGAAATTTTTACTATCTGGGTGATGGAGAGCCAGGAGTATCCTGAGTTTTTAAAGGAGTAAGATTGGGAGGAAATATGAGCCTTGGTCCATTTTTAGGCTAAATTGTTCGAAATTTCCTTGATCTACCTGTTTGGTTTCAATTCTACCCTTTAATGTTTAAAAAGTTCCAATTCTATCCCCAATCTTTTAATTTGTTTCAAAAGAACCCTCTTTATAATATCTAATGGAAATTAAAAAATAGTGGGTAAAATCAAAACATTTTTAAATGTTGAGGGAAAATTGAAAACCGGCTGGATACTTCAGGGGCATTTGCATAATTTATTTGGTTTCAATTTTACCATGACTTAGATTGTCATACCATACTCAACAGAAGTTTATCCTAAACTTTATGATTTAAAAGTTTCAATTCTAATGGTAATTGCTAATAGAAGGCTTTCTTTGTCGCAAATTAAGAGGTTGAGGGTAAAATTCAAACTTCTAAATATTGAGGGAAAAATTGAAGCGAGCTGCATAGGTTGAGTGGATTTTGTATAATTTAGCCTTCATTTTTAGTACATCTATTTGGTGTACCTTTCTGGAATTTATTGTAATTAATGCCAGTTGGAGTGTCTCTTGTGAGCTCTATTGGCTTCTTTTTGTACTTTCATGCCATTATTTATTATTATTATTATTATTATTTTTATAAGAAACCAAGCTTTCATTGAGAAAAAAATGAATGAATACAAAAGGGCATGCAAAAAACAAGCCCACCAAAAACACCCGCCTAGACTACTGGAATGGATCCTAGTCCAAATTAAGCTTAGAAACAGATGCCCACAAAGACGAGTTAAATCTAATTGTCTCCCAAAGTTCATTCGTGGATTTCTCCACCCCTCTAAAAATTCTACTATTCCTCTCAAGCCATATACCCCACAAAATAGCAAACAAACACACTTTCTAAAGAACTCTCCCATTGTCATGAAAAAGGGGATGCCAAAGGATTTTCTCAAACATAGAGGAGCAATCAATGTTACGAGCCGAAGCAACCCCAAACACCCTGAATAACTGACTCCAAATAGAACAGATAAACGGACAATCACAAAGCAAATGATCTAGGTCCTCCTCCTGACTCCTACAGAGGACACACCACTGTGGCCGCAGCACGAAGGAGGAGAGCCTTTGGATCCGATCCTGAGTATTCACCCGACCATGTAAAACTTCCTAGGCAAAGAACTTCACTTTCTTGGGGATTTTTGACCTTCCACAAAGAGGACAAAATGGAGGCTCCTGGAGGAAGGAGAGACATAGAAAGAGAATGGAAAAAAGAGGCACAGGAGAAGTCATCAGAAGGCTCTGGGACAGAATCGAGAGTCCCTTCTCTCATGATGAATCGATCGGTCAGCCAAAAGGGAAAGGAGACTGACGACCGCTACTGCCTCTCGATCAATGAGGGGATGACAAAAGCCAAGGGTAGGAGAGGAGGAGTTGGAATCGGGGAAGACTGAGGCTACCGAATGCAATCTGTTCTCAGACAAGTGATAAAGACGAGGGAACAAAACACTCAAGGGTTTTTTCCCAACCCAAGAATCCTCCCAGAAGTAGGTACTGGAACCATCCCTAATAGAAAAATGGACAATCTGAAAGAAGAGAGGAAATCCCAAAGCAATAGTAGACCAAAGGTTTTTACTAGATCCTTTCAGCTTACCACTAGAGATCCACTCGAATGGGTGTGGATCATACAAACTCGCAATGATCTTCCACCATAGGGCGTCTGGCTCATTAAAGGAGCGCCACAACCATTTCCCCAAAAAGGGCCTCGTTGCGAAGCCAGGTTGCCAATACATAACCCCCCAACTCCTTTGACTTAGAAACAACTTCCCATCTTATCAGGTGAGCCCCTCCACCCTCCTCCACTCATTTCGACAATATATTTCTCATAAGCCTCTCCAAAGTCTTACACACAGACATGGACAGTCTAAAGAGGGAAAGAAAGTAGAGAGGGATCCCACTCAAGATAGACTGGATCAAAGTCAATCTTTCTCCTTTAGAAAAGAAGGCTTTCTTCTATAAAGACAAACGATTTTGAACCTTTCCACCATAGGATTCCAAAAGACCAACGATTTCGGATTGCCCTCCAAAGGGAGGCCAAGGTAGGAGCAAGGAAATTGATTCACCTCACATCCAACCAAAGACGCCCAAAACCAACTCAGAGACCTCACAATTGACCCGAGAAATAGAACGTTTATGGCGATTGATCCTGGGCCCTGAGATAGCTTCAAAAAAGGAAAGGAAGCCATTTAAGTTTTTGAAAGACTCTTCCTTTGCCGAACAGAAGAAGAGGGTGGGGTTGAGTAGCATCCACTTACTTTCGTGCCATTACTGAAAAGTGGGAATAAAATAAAGTAAAATAAAATAACTCAACAATCACTGTAGTAAATTTGACTATCACAACACTGAAGGGTCGTTTATAGTGGTCAGCTAACATTTTGAAAGTGACTTAAAAAATCGTATCATGACAACTCAACATAGTAGGAAATTCTCTTACGTACAATGTCATAAATATCCTAGTTATAATAACTCCCATGATATATTTCTGTATTGATCATCAGCCTTATTACAACCTTGATTGTGAAGATTTATATATAGAAATGATGCATTAATATTAGTAACATACTTTTATTTGACTAAAAATCTTGGTTTCCCCCTTTCTTGATGACAGAGAGCTCTACAGTAATAACATAAGTGGAGTAATTCCTAGCGATCTTGGGAATCTGACTAGTTTGGTGAGCTTAGATCTTTATTTGAACACCTTTTCCGGTCCGATTCCAGACACATTGGGGAAGCTGTCGAAACTGCGGTTCCTGTGAGTTTATGTTGCTATATGTAAAAAGTTTTTATTCCATCATTACTTGTGAATGTTTTTTTTCCTGAGAGTTCACCTTTCTTTACAATAAGACCTATTAGTTTATTATTCTGTAATCCAACTTCTATTCCATTCAAAACTTGTCTTTACTGCTTGGAAAGTACTTCTGATATTATTTTCTCTGTGTTTGATATCCACAAAAGCCACTTTTGCTGTGCATAAAAGACAAATTTTATATTCCAATAAAATTTTGAAAATCCGTTGTTCAAATGGGGAGGGCATAGTTTTTTATTGTGGCCTAACATGGAGTTAAATACATTGGATTTGTTCTTTTCATGGGAATTGAAATAGTTACCTCAGGTGGGTGAGTTGATTGCTTTGATTCTTCATAATTGAAAGAAGATAAAGGAGTATCAAATTTTATAGGCTACTTATAGTTTCTTATCCTGATATGGAATCATTATATTCACTTATGACTTGTTCATTTTCTTTCATCTAGTTTGAGTTATTTTGTTTAGTTCTTACATTGTTTTTTCTTGGACTGTTTTAATAAGGATAGCCGGCTGAACAACAACAGCTTATCAGGTCCCATTCCTATGTCATTGACTAATATTTCATCCCTTCAAGTCTTGTGAGTATAACTCTCTCTCATTCACCAGTTTGTGAAATCGTATGGATAGAGTACAATTATGATGATAGCATTTCTTTTCCAGGGATCTATCGAATAACCATCTCTCAGGCCCAGTTCCAGATAATGGTTCCTTCTCCTTATTCACTCCCATCAGGTTTCTTGATGGTTATTAGAGCCCATGTTTTCTAACTTTGATTTGTGTGACTTAGCTGAATAACTTGGTTCTGTTTTCCCTTGCAGTTTTGCCAACAACTTGGATCTTTGTGGTCCTGTTACTGGACGTCCTTGCCCTGGATCTCCTCCATTTTCTCCTCCTCCACCCTTTGTCCCACCACCACCTATATCTTCACCAGGTGATTTTTTTTAAAAAATTATTATTATTATTATCATTATTATTTATTTTTAGTGTATTCTTGCAATTAACTCCAGCATATGTTCCTGGAATTATGTTTTTGGCAATATTATCTTTTTACTGTTTTTTTGTTGGCTGTCGTTTCAGTGATGATATTTGATGAAATTCGATATAGAAGTCTGAGACATGATATAAACTTGTTATGATGCTTTTCTTATCACTTGTTTTTCTATTTTAGTTTCATTGTCCATATCACATAAACAAATTATGGAAGCCCAACTCACAGATTCATAAGTAAAATTGGGGGATGACACAAATAGATTTTCAAGATTCATTTTTTCATCTGGTTTGCAACTCCATAGATTGAGAACTTCAACTTGTTTGAGAATGAATAACCACATTTTTATTTGAGACGCTTATAAAGTGGTTTAAAAGGGTAATTCCCTTGCCATAGGGTTGTCCTTATTTTTGTAATTTCATACCATCTGTGAAATGAAGGAGTTTTATGTTTCTCATAAAAAAATGTGCTTTGAAAGTTGGGATAAGATTTAAACCCTCCATTTTCCTGTTTGCACTTTGAAATGTTGAAATAAATTGTTGTGGACATTTGATCTTGTTTGGGTGTTTCAAGAAAGTTGAGTATGGTTTTGCCGGTCAAAATGGCGGTACTAGAGTAGAAAGAATAAAAGAATAATAAGTCATTTCAAAGTCTTATTTGTGTTTATCATTTAGGAAATTTGGAACAATAGAAAAGAAGAATTTTGGGATAAGAAAGACGTCATGGGATAGATGATATTCGGGAGAAAGCATCTTTGTAAGGGTTTAGGGTTTAGGGAGAAAGCATCTTTGTAAGGGGTTGTATTGTATAAATTCCATTTTCCTTTTCATGTTTCTTTTTTTTGAAAACTTTCAATACAGGGAGTACATTGAAGTTTTTTCAAGAATGATTTAAAAAAAAACAATCTGTTTAAGCTTGTTTTCAAATTCAATATTTCAAAACTTTGTGAAAGCATAGGTTTTTCTGGCAAATGGAACATCATGTTTTTCTCCCATTGCATGGTATCTCTCTCTCTGTAAACATTCCCTCCCTCTCTCTAATTTCTCTCTCCTGGCATGTTTTCTTTCTCTAAGCCTTCTCTCTCTGGAAAGTATATTAATAAGTGATCATTTTCTGAAAATTTAATTCTATTAAATACATTCTATTTATCATGTTTAAAATCGACTATCAAACATTGTATTCTAATTTTTAATCCAAATTTAATTTTCAAATTCTCCCACCAAACAAGCTTAAATTCAAGAAATACATGCAGTATAACTATGTTTTCTATCGTTTACCTTGTTTTTGGATTATGAATTAAGGACTAAGCTCCTTGTGGTCATCTCTTGCAAAGACTTTTGTTCGTATCCTTTTATTTTTTATACATTTGACAGATTGAAGAGCTTTCTTGCAGTCTCTTTCAAGAATATCTTGTCTCTTTATATTTCTTTTGCTGTGAATAGAAATTGATTCTCAAGAAATATAATAACCAAGACGATAATTACCAGGAGGGAATAGTGCAACTGGAGCTATTGCTGGTGGCGTTGCTGCAGGTGCTGCTTTACTTTTTGCAGCTCCAGCAATTGCATTTGCATGGTGGCGTCGTAGAAAACCCCAAGAAGTTTTCTTTGACGTTCCTGGTTAGTGTTTTTTCCCTAAAGAAGTTTTCAATTGATTAATAGATTACTTGATTGATTTGTTTGTTATTATAATGATGCAGCCGAAGAGGATCCTGAAGTTCATCTGGGACAGCTTAAAAGATTTTCACTGAGAGAACTACAGGTGGCAACTGATAGTTTTAGTAACAAGAACATACTTGGTAGGGGTGGATTTGGCAAAGTCTATAAAGGTCGATTGGCAGATGGTTCTTTAGTAGCTGTAAAAAGACTTAAGGAAGAACGTACGCCTGGTGGAGAGCTGCAATTTCAAACAGAAGTAGAGATGATCAGCATGGCCGTGCATCGGAACCTGCTACGACTACGTGGATTTTGTATGACGCCAACTGAACGACTTCTTGTTTACCCCTACATGGCCAATGGAAGTGTTGCGTCTTGTTTAAGAGGTAACCTGTTTTTGTGTTTGGATGTTCCTTGTCATGCATTTTCATACTCTGCCTATTTTGATAGTCTTGTAAAAGAACGATTTCATTTTCTTCTTAAATCTAAATAAGATTAGAATGAAGTTTATCATTCATCTATTGGATTCTTTTTATATCAATCTGGTCTTAATTTCTTAGAACGACCACCGTCCCAACCACCTCTTGATTGGAAAACGAGGAAGCGAATTGCATTGGGATCTGCAAGAGGGCTGTCTTATTTGCACGATCACTGTGATCCAAAGATCATTCACCGTGATGTAAAAGCTGCAAATATTTTGCTGGATGAGGAGTTTGAAGCCGTTGTAGGGGATTTCGGGTTGGCCAAACTTATGGATTACAAAGATACTCATGTCACTACTGCGGTACGCGGTACTATCGGACATATAGCTCCCGAGTACCTCTCCACCGGGAAATCGTCCGAGAAAACAGATGTTTTTGGGTATGGTATCATGCTTCTAGAGCTGATCACTGGACAAAGGGCTTTCGATTTGGCTCGACTTGCGAATGATGATGATGTCATGCTACTTGATTGGGTAAGAAATAGAAGCAACCTAATGTTTTGAGATCCGTTTTGCAATGTTTGAAGTGTCTGTAAACAATGCTTTGGATTTAATAGGTGAAAGGACTCCTGAAAGAGAAGAAGCTAGAAATGCTGGTTGATCCTGATCTTCAGAACAATTATGTAGAATCTGAGGTAGAACAGTTGATTCAGGTTGCCCTGCTCTGCACACAAGGCTCCCCGATGGACCGACCGAAGATGTCCGAGGTGGTGAGAATGCTCGAAGGCGACGGATTGGCAGAAAGATGGGACGAGTGGCAAAAGGTGGAAATCCATCGGCAAGAAGTCGATCTTTCGCCTCATCCAAATTCCGATTGGATTCTCGATTCAACTGAAAATCTACATGCAGTTGAGCTTTCTGGTCCAAGATGACCTCCCTCAGGTAAAGAAAAGGAATGATTTGTGACTTTAATTTTTACTTATAAATTTCTTCTACCCTTTTTCTCTCTCTTTTTTTTTTTTTTTTGGTTTCTCTTTCTTAGCAACGATATCCTAATTATTCTGTAACTGCATTTTGAAATTCATTTGTGCATCAGTCATCATCAGCCTTTGTCCATTTGCAAATTGTACCATTTTATAGTGCCTCTCAAGTCTCAACCACAAGTGATGGTGTTTTATATTATCTGTCTGCAACTCTGACATGTGCAGGTTTAACCTTAAAAGCCTTATTTACTCATCAGCCAGATGAGTGAACAGTGAACCCCAAGTAAATTTCTCTCTCTAAAAGCCCACTCAAGCCCATCTTGGAAGGCTTTATGGGCATTTGATGGTAGTAAATGCTCAATCAGTCTTTATTGTGTCAATGAAAAAACAAAATCAACTGATTGTTTTTAGATTCCAAGATTATGAAGTCTGGTAGAAGATAAAATCTATCACTTAGCTAAAAAATATATGGAAATGATGTTACATGTTAGTTTCGTTTCAATGACCTTGCTAAGGACACGTGGGCTGCATTGAAGTCGAAATTTACGGGTACTTCTGCTACCAAAGTTAGGCGACTTACCATTAAGTTTGGAACTTAAAAGAAACATTAGGGAAAAAGTCTAACATCTTTAGTGAGCTAAAAGAAGATGGTAATGTCCTCAAACAAGAAGTTGAAGCTGATATTCAATCCCTTCCCAACAATTGGAAGCACATGAAAGTGCATCATACCCATAATGAGGTATTATAATTCTCAGTGATCATATGGAGACATCAAGACCAAATAATGATGATGGTTGGCCCCAATTCTCATGGGAACAAAGGTCACAAACATAAACATCATGAGGTTTTAAGGGCAAAGAAGACCAAAAAAAAAAAAGAAAAAAAAAAGCAACATCATAATAACAAAGGTAAAGGTCCTATGGTACATTCTAACAAGAAGAAAACATAGATCAGGCATTTTTTAATTGAAATAAACTCAAAACAGTACAAACATTTGAGGCATTTAAAATTTATTCCTTGATTTCAAGAGAGCCACATAGTGAGAGAAAGTGGGTGTATGTAGAATTTGCACCAAATTCCTTTAGGAGCAAGGGGGCTATATGTTGGAAACAATGCATAAGTAGTTGTGAAGGATATTGGTTTCAAAGCCTGTAGAATAATTTCACTTCATTTCTGCATGAAAGTTTTCTTTTGTAACTGTTCTTAGACTTCATCATACTTTTTCTATTGTTATGTTTTTTTTTTTTTTTGAAGAATAATTTTAGTGTAATTGGTGTTGATATAAAATCTTATAATTGGGTTAGTTTTTCTCTTTTACAATATCTACAAATCACTCTTTAAAAAAAAAACAATATCTACAAATGAAAATGCTGGCATGAGTATGTGGCATGCAAGATTGGATTATATAGGTTAACATAGACTGAGTAAATTAGTTAAAGAAGGCTTGTAAGGTCAAATTGACAAATTCTACTTGTATGTGAAAGATGTTTTAAAAAAAGGAGGAAAGAAAAAAAAAGGAGAAAAAAAAAACCATTTGTTAAAGGAACAAGGGTTGGAATTCCACTGCAATTAATTCATAAATAAAAATGTTATATTTGTCTAATCAGATTAGACAAATACGCGAGTAAAATGGTACAATAAGACCGTTAATTACTCCAAGAAAACCACAACAAAATGGAGTAGTTGAAAGAAGAAATAAATTAAACTCCTAGAAATGGTTAGGTCAATGATGACATAATCAAAGTTGCCCAATCATCTTTTGGGGTAATGGCCTATTGACGTTCATATCGTTTCCTTAAATCACGTACCTTCAAAATTTATCTGATGGAGTATGAGATTTTAAGGTGTTATTAGCAAATATATATGGGATAATTACATGGTTAGTCTATAAATGAACCTCATCTTTATTTTTTTGTTCAGACGCACACCATTTTTTTTAACACAAATAGCTTAAGAGTTTAGAGTTTTTACACAAGTTGTTATTCAATTACTTTTATGCCCTCTTCCATAACTTTTACCTTTAAAAAACAACAAAAATTTCAATTCACTTTCCAATTTTGAAAGGATCCCTAAAATCATTCCCCATTTTTTTTTAAAAAAATCCAGTCATACAACGTTTTCCTCTCCCCCTTTTTCCTCATGATCTCTCTCCCCCACCGTCTCTCTCGGCCACCTTCTCCCCCTTCATCTTTGATATCTCTCTCTGTGCCGCTTGCTTCTGATGATTGGCCACCATTGGAAGCATCATTGTTGTCGCAAACCCGAACCAACAACACTTGCATGTCGTTGGACGTCACTAGCCCATCAACAACCCCTCCTCCTCCTGCTGTCCTACCGTGGGTATTGCTAGATTTCGTTGTTGTTGTTGTCGTCGTTGAGGCCAGCAACGTTCCACACAATCGACTACCATTGCCGCTATAGGGAGGAGCTCAATGAGTAGTTGCACAATGGTCAAATAAGAGTGTGTTTGGAAAATATTAAAGTTTTTTAAAAAAATATTTTTTAGAGTTATATATTTGTTTTATACCATGTATATATTTTCTAAAATGTAGGGGTATATTTTAATAATCTGAGGGATATATTTTGTATATAACTTTTTTTTAAAAAAAACATATATACCGTTTATACATTTATACAACTACTCAATCTCAAAATGGGTTGATGAAATTCGATTTTGGTAAATTTATGAAGAATTCTCCAAATTTTGAAATTTCACAATTAATGAGCAATTTCATGTATTTATTAAGGTGTCCATAAAGGGAAGACTACTTTT
Source organism: Luffa acutangula (assembly GCA_036850905.1). Classification (NCBI taxonomy): domain Eukaryota; kingdom Viridiplantae; phylum Streptophyta; class Magnoliopsida; order Cucurbitales; family Cucurbitaceae; genus Luffa; species Luffa acutangula. The sequence goes on from CM072088.1 coordinate 37,800,190, forward strand.
CCTAAAAAATTGCAGACAATTTTCATGTATTTAAAGAATTTATTAAAATAAATTCTAAAAAGAGAATACTACTCAATCTATAAAAAATTGAGCTAGAATCATCACACAAATGACTTCCGAACTTGAATTTGATTTACCCAAACCAATTTTTTTTTTGGGTGACTAATCACACCCTTAATATGGTTGGTGGTGACTCCAAAACTCTTTTTTAAGGATGTCAGCCACTCCGCGTTGCGATCTCGTTACGAAAGCTTGGCGAGTCTAAGCTATTAAATTTTTTATTTTTTCTTGATTATCCAAGTATTTGAAGGATTAGAATTTCTAATTCCATTAAAGTGGAAGCGCAATTGGACCGTTCGTAATTAATTTTGTTTATAACAAAATACCCATACATTGGCAATTATACAGAATTCATAATTCTATAAATCTAGGCTAAGCTATGAGAAGCGTACCTTCGTTGACGACTCTGAATTCTTCAACGGACACCACCATTTGATCTTTCTCGCTATTCTCTAAGGTTGGGAATGAAGTGGTGGGACTCCAAATCTTGAATTTGAGATCAATAACAAAGAGGGAAAAAACTCTCTATTTTTTTATCTTGAGAGAAACGTTAGAGTGTTTTGAGTGAGAGAGAGATTGAGAGAGATATCTGTTAGGCAGAGATACTGCAGGAAGAAAAATGAGGAGATTCCTTGTTACCCCTCACCTTGCATTTTCTTAAAAAAATGTGAGGGAAGAAAATTTAATTAATTTAAATTAATTAAAACATTAAATTAATACAATTAATTAAATAATATTTAATTAACTATATTAATTAATCAATTAGAATTAAATATCTCCATATCTAATTTCGTGAGCATTTTAATCATATTAAAATGCACATCCCTCACATAAGTTATAATTTTAATTAAAAGGGAAAAATACACTTTTAGTCCCTGAGGTTTGGGTTAAGTGACAGTTTGGTCCCTGAGTTTTCAAACTCAACAAAAATACCCCTGAGGTTTGAGATAAGTAGCATTTTGGTCCCTGCCGTCTATTTTTCTGTTAAATACTAACGGTTGCTGACGTGGCACTATTATTTTAATAAAAAAAATTATTTTTTTATATTTTTTTAAATAAAAATATATTAAAATAAGGGGAAAATACACTTTTGGTCCCTGAGGTTTGGATTAGGTTTCATTTTGGTCCCTGAGTTTTCAAACTCAACAAAAATACCCCTGAGGTTTGAGATAAGTAGCATTTTGGTCCATGCCGTCTATTTTTCTGTTAAATACTAACGGTTGCTGACGTGGCACTATTATTTTAATAAAAAAAAATTATTTTTTATATTTTTTTAAATAAAAACATATTAAAATAATAAAATATTATTATTTTATTTAAATTCTTTCTCTCTCTCTTCCTTTCTTCTCCCCCATCTTCTTTCAACTTTCTTATCTCCTTCTTCTTCTTCAGCTCTGGTGGCCGGCCGCCGCCGGCCGCCCCCGGCTGCCGGCGAGCGGCGACGGCCGAAATTTTTTTTTTTCTTTCTTTCTCCCCTTTTCTTCTCTCCTTTCTTTCTCTCTTTCCTTCAATTTTTTTTTAATAAAAAGAAGGGAGAGGGAGGAGGAGCCCTCCTCCCTCTCCCTTCTTTTTATTAAAAAAAAAATTGAAGGAAAGAGAGAAAGAAAGGAGAGAAGAAAAGGGGAGAAAGAAAGAAAAAAAAAAAATCCGGCCGCCGCCGCCGCCGCTCGCCGGCAGCCGGCCACCGGAGCTGAAGAAGAAGAAGGAGATAAGAAAGTTGAAAGAAGATGGGGGAGAAGAAAGGAAGAGAGAGAGAAATAATTTAAATAAAATAATAATATTTTATTATTTTAATATGTTTTTATTTAAAAAAAAATATAAAAAATAATTTTTTTTATTAAAATAATAGTGCCACGTCAGCAACCGTTAGTATTTAACAGAAAAATAGACGGCAGGGACCAAAATGCTACTTATCTCAAACCTCAGGGGTATTTTTGTTGAGTTTGAAAACTCAGGGACCAAAATGAAACCTAATCCAAACCTCAGGGACCAAAAGTGTATTTTTCCCTTAAAATAATAAAATATTATTATTTTATTTAAATTCTTTCTCTCTCTCTTCCTTTCTTCTCCCCCATCTTCTTTCAACCTTCTTATCTCCTTCTTCTTCTTCAGCTCCGGTGGAGGATAATTTTTTTTATTAAAATAATAGTGCCACGTCAGCAACCGTTAGTATTTAACAGAAAAATAGACGGCAGGGACCAAAATGCTACTTATCTCAAACCTCAGGGGTATTTTTGTTGAGTTTGAAAACTCAGGGACCAAACTGTCACTTAACCCAAACCTCAGGGATTAAAAGTGTATTTTTCTCTAATTAAAATTAATTAAATCATACTTAATTAAATTAATTCAACTATACAATTAATTAATTATTTGATCAAATAAATATCACATATTTAATTAATCAAACATTTGAATCATATTCATACGTGCATCTCTCTTATAACCTATAGTTTTAATATGAATCCCATTCACATTAAAATTAATCTATAGATAATTTAATTAAATCGCATTTAATTAAATTTAATAATTAATTAATTCAAAATTAATTAATTTAATAATTAATTAAATATCAACCATATTTAATTTTTTTTTTTGAAAAAGGAATTGCATTAACTAATAGAAAAAATTAGGTACACCAGAGTCTTTCCGCAATAAATGGGATATCCCCTTCCTTCCAAATCCAAAGATCTTCTAGAGTGGAAGAAAAAAACTGTCCAAAAAGATCATCTTCAACAACGGAAGACGACGAAGATACCAGCTGCACTCCAGCCGCAGATCGTGCGAGAACATGGGCAATTTGATTGATCGATCGAGGGCATTTGACGAACAAGACTTTGCTGGCCAGGATCGCTAACTGCTCGATTTTGTCCAGGATCATCCTTGACTCAGATTCATCTTCTTCCTCGTGATTCAACGTTTTAACCACTTCAATAGAATCTGATTCAACAATGATTTGAGCTTGGGGCACATTCAAAGCCAGGTAAGCTTCTAACCCTTTCTTAATTGCCTCTGCTTCCATCAATTTCACCGACCAGTTCCTTTTGATTTTAGAGCAACCCATTCCTACAGGAGATCCATGGGAATCACAAATTATCCAACCCACGCCGCCTTTTTGCTGATCACTGATCCACGAAGCGTCCACATTGATTTTGAGAAAGCCATTCGGGGGGGGGGGGTCCAAATTTCGTGATTCTCCTGGCTCTCCAAGGTGAGGCCCCAATTAAGTGAATCTCTGCTTCTTTTGTGCTCTGTTAGATGTCTGTTGATGTGTCTGGTGATTTCCCGCACATTAGGCCTGATAGTTCCCATGGTTGCTTTGTTCCTATAGTTCCATAATGACCATAGAATTAGAGCAGCTGTTTCTTTCTCTTCCTTGCTCATGGACTCCGAAATTCCATTCCAGATGTCATTCACATCTCCATCTTCTCTACAATAAGAAATAAATTCCTTTAGATTAAGGAAAAAGGAAGTCCATACTAACCTGGACAACTTGCATTTCCAAAGAGTGTGGGCTGGAGATTCCACTCTAGACCTGCAAAATGGGAAAAATGGATTAACATCAATGCCTTTTTTAGCCAAGTTTGGTTTGGATGGGATGTAGTTTTTGAGTAATTTCCATAGCCCTATTTTGCCCTGGGGAGAATTTTTAAGCTCCAAACATTCCTCCAGGCTGATTTCTGATTCTCAGAGCTAGAGCTCGAGGCTTCATTGGCTTGTCGAGGGTCGTGTCAAATAAATTTATAGTCCACGACACTAAAACTATTTTGTAGAAATAGTGGCCGGGGTCGAACACAGGGAAGGGGATCTAGTGAATGTAAAATTTTGTGTTCATGTAACAGGGGGTTTTGAAAATGGTGATGCAATAATATAAATTGTTGGATGTAAAGGAGGCAGAATAAAGCGTGCAATGGAAAAAATAAAGCAAAAATCAATATCATAAAGAGGGATCGCTGGATTGAGATTTCTTATGCCTGAATGCTATTTTACTTGGCTTCCTAGTTTTCTCTAAAAATCATTCTAAGCCGATTTTTATTAGTCCGGTTGGCTTCTTGGTTACTCGGAGGACACCCCTTACACTAACCTGTGTTAGTTAACCCGTTAACCGTGAATTATGCAATTAACAAGATTAATCAATTTTATCATTATCGACCGCCACCCCTTATACATAAAGTAGCAACCATCCGAGACCTCGCAATGACCACTAAATTATATCTAACTAATCTAAAATAAGCAATCTTGCAATTACCGACTTAAACTAGCCGCTTTAGGATCGTGGGTTCGGAGTTGTATTAACCAAATTTAAACTCAATTTAAATCTAATTCATACAACCTTTAACATGCATCCTAGGCCTATCAAGGGTCGTCTCACGTAGAGAGTGGCTTGCCACAACCTAGTGGCTATATAAAAATAACTCATAGAATACACAAGCGGTAATCTCCTAGGGTCGTCAAACCTAAGACACTAGCCTCATGTATTGGTTTAAACGGGATAACATGAAAAACTCAATAAAAATGCAGTAAGAACATAATTTAAATACCAGAAAACTCAGCCAAATTCAATAGCAATCAAGACATAATCCCAATCCAATGATACAAAGAGGTTTAGCTACTCATGAATAAGGTAAAACCATGAATAAACATGAAAGAATACATGGAATATGACCTAAAAAGGTCTACACAGTAGCTGGGAAAGTAAAGAAAAGAAAACAATCGAAAAGAGACAAAAAATCTAACCTAACGGCAGACTAAACCAAGACCTAATATTTATAGAAAAAGTCGTAGTAGCGAGACGGTGTCTCGATGCCACGAACTTTATACTCCATTTCGAAATCGCGTCGGCGTCGAGACGCTAGGGGTAGCATCTCGACGCCATCCCCAATCCGAGCATGCTGTTTTATTTCTCAATCTTGTCTCGTTTTATCTAGGTACGGGGCTTCAACTTCGACTTTTGGAGTCATTATTCAGGTCCGCTTCAATACATTTGGGTCCCTTCACCTTCTCGTCGTCCAAGACACCGAGATGGCTCCAAAACTCCATAATTGGCCCAAATTAACACCAATTTAGCGTGATTGGCTCCCGACATTGCCTAAGCTCAAAGATCTTGTAAATAAGACAAGTAAAGCATAAAATTCCTCTAACAGATTTAGATTAGAGGTGGTAAAATAGGACATTTTAGGTCCTATCACCTATGTCATACTGCAATGTCACAAAAAGAGTAGTGTTCAAGTTTATCAAGAAAGAGCTGGTTTGTCGTTATGGTCTCCCAGAAAGCATCATTACAAATAATGCAAAGAATCTTAACAACAAGATGATGAGTGAGCTTTGCGAGCAGTTCAAGATAAATCATCAAAATTCAACTCCATATTATCCAAAAATGAATGGTGCAGTTGAGGCAACCAACAAGAATATTAAAAAAAATCACTGAGAAAATGACCACAACATATAAATATTGGCATGAAATATTGCCATTTGCATTACCATGGGTATCACACATCAATTCGTACCTCAACTGGGACAACTCTATTTTCTTCGATTTATGGTATGGAAGTTGTCCTTCCTTTGGACGTGGAGATACCTTCATTAAGAGTTCTCATGGAAACTAAATTAGAAGAAGCTGAGTGGATTCAAGGTCGATATGAACAATTGAATCTTATTGAAGAAAAGCGGTAAGCGACATTAAGTCATGGCCAACTTTACCAAAGGAGACTAATGCATGCGTATGATAAGAGAAAGTGCACCTTTGATGTTTTCAAGAAGGGAACCTAGTATTGAAAATGATACTTCCTTTCCATCAACAGGATTATCGAGGAAAATGGACTTCTAATTACGAAGGTCCATTCATAGTAAAAAAAGCTTTCTCGGGGGAGCTTTGCTTCTACCCACATGGATGGAGATGAGTTGAGGAGCCCGACAAATGTAGATCATGTTCAAAAATATTATGCATGAAATCACGAACCTTAGAAAACTCCCTTGTGTTAAAAGATGTCTGGGAAGACTAATATTAAATTCTTTGAATGTTGTAGCCCCAATTATTTTTCTCAAGTGTATCCCTCTACTCATCTATTTCTTTATCCTTTCTTTTTTAAGCATTGTTATTATTTTCAATGTTATGCCCCCAATTAACATTTTCAAATGTATCCTTTACTTATACCTCTCTTTGTTCTTTCTTCCAAAGCATTGTTAACAAACCTTAAATCCATATTTCTATTATTATAGCTTTGTATTCCTATATCTAGCAAGAATAAAGTAAAACTGGTGAAAGTAAGCTTGCATAAAGATCCTTGTACAAGGATAATGAAGGATATCCATGGGTTGAGGTAATGAGCTAACCACGATGACAAGTTACATCAAATAAAGTTTTGTATTATGAAAAGGGGAATGTTATGCTTCATCTCCTTGATTAAGGAAGAAAAGGAAAAGGCTAATAAGAGGCTGCACAATCAAGAGAAGCAATTACTTAAAATATAGTTACTTGTTCTATTGTATGATCAATTTAACCAATTACTAGTAAGAATGGTGAAGTGTGATAGTGAACTTCATATCAAAAATGGCAAAAGAAAAAAAACATAGTGCTAAGAAAAGAAATTTTGGTTAAATCGAATCCAATCCTAAAACTGAGGTCGAAGCCTATATCCATCAGGTTCATTATATTTCTGTTGGGTTTTATGCCCTAAAACTCGTAGATAGTAAATGAAACAAATTAATCGATCTCGATAAAGCGTTATTTGAGTGATTCAGAAATTTGGTTATTGAACAATCGAGTTTGCATTAATAAACCCTAAATCCAATAAACTAAGATCTAAGGTTGTTTAAATGAAACTTGGACTAGTATGTGGGGACATACGGGGATCAGTGTCCAAGTAACAACCTAAAAGGTCTATAGAATAGGGATAAGGCTGGGTACCTTATCCTGGTGACACCTTGTATTCGATAATAGATACAATGATCCAAAGCATCCATGTAGGAGACATGCGGGTGGGGGTATCCTATGCAATGAGTTTGCATAAGACCGGACCTCGAAATAGTAACCACTAGATGTAACTCCGTTAACTAGTTTAGGTTTCTATTTCAATAGGATGACCTAGGTAACTCAATCTCAATCCTGAGTCTGTTATGAAATCCTTTCAGGAGGGATTGTCCTTAGATTTGTATGGGTGAGAGTGGCCAGTTCGCTGACTCAATAATCCTACCATTTCAGGGGCAAGACTGAATGGGGGATGGGAACATAACATTACAAGATGGAATTCACTCATTTCCCTATTGGGGTAAGTAGATGTGTGTTCCCTTAAGGGCTGATTCCGGGGCTTGAACAAAGGCACGTCGTCCTCTTCTGGCCCGAGAGGAACTCCTGTTTAGTGGTTGGACCCTAAACAACTTATTCATTAGAGGGATCAGTGGTAAAGAACCAGAGGTAACCCATGGGTAAAACGGTAATTTGACCTAACTGGTGTTACGAACACACGTGAAGGATTGACTTTCTGCATTGGTCGATATCCGTGGACACAGAAATATTCTACAGTGAGAAGAGTGCAGCCGTGGGTCTTTAGTGGAGTGGCCCATAGTTAACAAATGTTGACTAACTTGGTTAATGAGTTTAGCATATTAGTCTTGTATCGTTGGAACTTTTGATCTGTAGGTCCATTAGGTCCCACTGGTAGCTCGTAAAGAGACTTGAGGCAATTAAGTATAAATTGTAAATTGAAAGTGTTCAATTTATTTAGTTGAATCATATAATGAATATTGATACATTATAATATAAAGTTTATGAAGCTTTATAATATAATTTTGAATTGATTTCAAAATTAATTCTTGAGAGAAAATATTTGAAAAGAATTCAAATAATTAATATGAATTGGATTCATATTAATATAAATAATTTAATAAAATCTCTAAGATTAAATATATGATATTTAATTGGGTAATTAATTAATTGTTTATTAAATTAAATATGAATAAGATAATAGATTTGATTAGATCTTATTCATGACCTTTTCCTTATAGGAAAAGGTCTTGGCATTTTTCCTATAAATAGGACCCCTAGGGTCGGGTGAAAGGCATCCCATTCATTCTCCTACTCTCAGAGAATTCTCTTGAAGGCTCCCTCTAGACTCCCACCAGTCTCCTGCCTCTAGAAGTCTCAGAGTCATACTGGTGTAGCCATAGTGGTGGTGTTCGCAGTAGTTCGTGATTATTTCACAAGCAGTTGGTGAATTTAATCTGAGTCGGCAACGAGAGTAAGTAATTTGTTACTATATAAATTAGATTTAGATCTAATATTTTTGTATGCTTAGCCTTAATATAAATTTAGAATAGTTCTAAGATTATTGCCAATGTATTGATATTTTAGATTAAACAAAATTAATTACGAATTGGTCCGAATCACGCTTCCACTTTACGGAATTACAGAATTCCAATCCTTTAATTTCAAACCCAGCCCTAGAGCTGAGGTTGAAGCCTTCTCAAATTTTGGTTATATCGAACCCAATCCTAGAATTGAGGTTGAAGCCTGTATCCATCAGGTCCAATATATTTTGAACCTAGTCTTGGAGCTAAGGTCGAAACTTTCTCAAATTCTGGTTAAATCAAACCTAGCCTTAGAACTGAGGTTGAAGCCTTCAACCATCGGGTCCAGTATATTTCGAACCCAATCCTGAAGCTGAGGTTCAAACCTTCTCGAATTTTGGTTAAATCGAACCCCATCCTAGAACTGAGGTCGAAGCCTGTATCCATCAGGTCCAATATATTTCGAAGCTAGTCCTAGAGCTGAGGTCGAAACCCTCTCAAATTCTGGTTAAATCAAACCCAGCCTTGAAACTGAGGTCAAAGCCTATATCCATCAGGTCTAATATATTTCAAACCCAGCCTTGGAGCTAAGGTCGAAGCCTTCTCAAATTCTGGTTTAATCGAACCCAGTCCTAGAACTGAGGTCGAAGCCTGTATCCATCAGGTTCAAAATATTTCGAGCCCAGTCTTGGAGCTGAGGTCAAAACTTTCTCAGATTTTTGGTTAAATTGAACTCAATCCTAGAATTGAGGTCAATAATATTTTGAACCCAGCCTTGGAGCTGAGATCAAAACATTCTTAGATCCTTGTCTAGGTAAAATATTTATTTTCATATAAATTTCACCGACCAAATACTTTATCTTTTCCTTTGTCCATCCTTAAGTTTCTTCAGAACGAACAAAGGGGGGCAAACTGTAAATACCGTATTTGGTTCGATTGATTTTTTTAAAAATTTTTCTTATTATTTTAGTTTATGTTTATTTTATTATATTGTATATTATTATTGTTATTATCTATTTATTTATTTTATTATTATTATTATTTAATATATTTCTCATAACCACTTTTTCCTCTAACGTCTCTTATTCCCTTTGTTGGGTTTTATGCCCTAAAACTCGTAGATAATGAATGTAAACAAATTGTGTACTTGTTTCAATAAAGTGTTATTGTTGTTAAATATTGCACAATTTGACCCAAATCCAATAAACTAAGATCCAAGGTTGTTTGTATGTAACTTGAACTAGTATGTGGGGACATATGGGGATCTATGTTCAAGTAACAACCTAAAAGGTCTGTAGTACAAGGATAAGGTTTAGGGTTTAGGGTACCTTATCCTGGTAACACTATGAGATATGACCCGCTTTGTATTTGATACAGACGCATTGATCCAAGGCGTCCATGTGGTAGACATGCAAGCGGGGGTATCCTATGCAATGAGTTTGCATAAGACGGGACCATGAAATAGTAAACCACTAGATATAACACCGTTAACTAGTTAGGTTACTGTTTCAATAGGATGACCTAGGTAACTCAGTCTTAATCCTGAGTGTGTCGTGAACTCCTTCTCATGAGGGATTGTCCTTTGATTAGCAGGGGTGAGAGGGGCCAATACGTCGACTCAATATGCCTTCCTTTTTGGGGACAAGACCGAGTGAGAGGTTGGGGACATGACAACACAAGAAGGAATTCACTCATTCCCACTTCTAGGAGAAGTAGATGAGTGTTCCCTTAAGTGGTGACTCCGGGACTTGAACAAAGGGATCCCACCCTCTCAATGGCCCGAGAGGGACTTTCTGTTTATTGGTTGGACCATAAACAAGTTGTTCATTAGAGGAGCACTGGTACTTAAGGAGACAGATCTAACACTGGGGTAAAACGGTAATTTGACCCATCGGTGATTACGGACACTTGTGAAGGATTGACTTACCGGTATAGGTCTATATCCATGGACACAGAAATGTTCTACAGTGAGAAGAGTTCAGCTGTGGGTCTTTAGTGGAATGACCCACAGTTAATGAATATTGGTTAACCTGGTTAATGAGTTTCATCTATTAACCTCATATCATTGGAGCTTCTGATCTATAGGTCCATTAGGTCCCCCTGCTAGCTCGTAAAGAGTAATTAGGAACAAATATATCTTGAGAGAATTTGAATAATTCAAACTCATATTGGGAATTAAGTTAATTGTATGAGATACAAATTAATATAATGTATATTGATGCATTAAAATATAAAGTCTAACTTGAGATTAAACTTTATTATATTGAGAGATTGATATATTTGAAAAAGTTCAAATATATGTCTAATTAAATATATGGTATTTAATTAGAAGATGAATTAATTAATTATTTAATTTAGTTTAAATTAAATGAGATTTAATTAAACTATAGTCTATGAGAGAAATAAATATTTGAAGAAGTTCAAATATTAATATGAATTTGATTCATATAATTTATAGGATATAAGAGAATTTGAAGGAGTTCAAATTTTAATATGAATTTGATTCATATTATAGAATTAATTAATTGAAGGCCAGAAATTAAATATATGATATTTAATTGGGTAATTAATTAATTAACCAATAGAATGTCTAAAATTAAATATATGATATTTAATTGGTAATCAATTAATTAAAATTAATTAATTGGAAATTAATCAATTATGGAAATGATTAATCACATATGGAAGTAATTAATCATTTATGGAAATGATTTAATCACTTATGGAAGTGACCAATAATTTATGGAAAAGATTAATCAATTATGGAATTGATTGGTCATGGAATTGATTAATTATGGAAAAGATTAAATCAGTTATGGAAATAATTGATTTTAAATGAATATTTTATTCATGGCCTTTCTCCTATAAATAGAACACTAACCCTAGGGTTTAGGTACTACAACATAAGGTCACAAGAATGCACTCTTGCATTCTCTCTAGCCTCCCTCTCATATTCTCTCAACTCAAGAACTCTAGGGAGAATTTTCTCTCCAGAGTTTTTCCCATTCAAGATTAGGTAGTCCCACAACTGCATTCCTAATCTCAGAGTTATAGCGGGGAAGATCAATTGGTGGTGTCCCAATTGTTGACGCTTGGTCCAAAATCAAGAAAGATGTCTGTTGAAGTATTTAGAGTCGTCAACGATTGTATGTTTGCTTCTCCCCTTTAGATTTAGATCTAATAATTTTTGTATGCTTAGCCTTAAGTTTGTATAGAATTTGTTATATGTTTTTTTTGCCAATTTTTGATAAACAAAATTAACTACGAACCGGTCCCAATTACGCTTCCGCTTTATCGGAATTGAGGAATTCCAAATCCTTCACCCTCCCCCATTCTCTCTCCATATCTTCATCCTCCGTAGTCTCTCCCTGATGATTTGATCTTTCTGATTAGTTTCTCCTTCCCCTTAACCTTTTCTCAATTAAACAACACTCTCATTACCTATCGCTAAACTGGTTGAAGCTTTTTCTGGCCTATTTAAACCAATAGATTTCCTGTGGAGGGGGAGGTCAGACTCTAGATTAGATTTTAATTTCCTATCGTTCTTTTTTTGGTCCAATTGGTTCAAATAGTTCTTGGCAACCCAACTGCTTAAACTCTACTACCACTAAAGGTTGAAAATTGAAGATCGAAAACACTCAACTCTATTAATTTTACTCCTAAAGCATGCTGGTTCTAGAGAAAACAGAATTGAGAGTTAGAGAGCACCAACCTTTTGTAGCTCACTTGTGTTGAACTCCTTGTGTTGTTTTCTTCTCCAACTTCTCTTGGACAACCTCGAGAGTCTTCCCTACAATTCTCCGGGCCAAGAACGACTTGTGGGAGTCTTATAGAGATAGGGAATGGGAAGGGAATGCTTGAAGGTACAAGCTCTTGAGAGATCTATGGAGGTTAATGAGATTGAGAGTAAATTCCAGCAACATATAATAGTAAGTAATTCACTCTCTACTCTTTCAATCTGATTCAAGATCCTTATATAGACCTCTTCCATGCAAAGACAAGCTTCATGACACTAGACACATGGTGAAAATGCAACTCAAAGTGGATTCTAGGTGTTTAATTCACAACACATGCAACTAGTGCATGGTTGTGTTGTTTTCCACTATGCATCAACATGAAAGAGTGGGAATGCCACTAAACCCACTAAATTGAATCTCCATTCTAAATTTTCAGCTTGCAATTTACCCTAATTCAATTCTAAATTGAATTTGATTTCTAGGTTATTAATTGGGACATTTCCAAGTAATTTGTCATGATTAATCTAATTAATCATTGTTACCTAGTGCCATTAATTATATATGATTCATAATACATATATATGGTATTTAAAACACTTTTAAATACCTTATCTCTCAATTCCTAATTTAATTCATAATTAAAACATTGTGTCAAACACATTTTACGATAATGCCATATTTTTCGTTTTTGAACGATTCAAAGATTCCTATAATTATGTTCTAAGCTTTAATCTGATATGAGCTAGTAGAGGGACCTAATGGACCTATAGATCATGGGCTCCAACGATTCGAGGCTAACCGACTAATCTCATTATCTAAGCTAGCCAACATTCGTTAACTACCGGAACACTCCACTGTAGCCCGATAATTGCACTCTCCTCACTATAGATATATTTCCGTCCACTTGATTTAACCATGTTCAGTAAGTTGTTCATTCACAGGTTGTTCGTAGCTAAAGCTAGGTCAAATAACCGTTTCACCCCTATAGTACTTCTTGTTCCTTAAGTTCCACTAATCCTCTAATGAACAATCGGTTTGCGGTCCAACCATCAAACCTAAGTCCCTCTCGATCCAACAAGAGGGTGGGGCCCCTTGTTCAAGTCCTGGAATTAGTACTTTAGGGAACAACCTCTCTGCTATCCTTGAAATGGGTAGGAGTGAATTCCGTCTTGCAAAACTATGTCCCCAGCTATCTATTCGATCTTATCCCCAAAATGGTAGGCTTGTTGAGTCAGCGATGCTGGCCACTCTCACCCATGCAGATCAAAGGATAATCTCGTATAAATAGGAGTTCATAGTTAGCTCAGGATTAAGAACAAGTTACCTAGGTCATCTATGAGAAATAATCAGTTTCTTCAGTAAACGATGTTATAAAGAGAAAGTGACTTATTTCGTGGTCCAGTCTTATGCAAACTCATTGCATAGGACGCCCCCACTCGCATGTCACCACATGAACGATTTAGGATCTCATCGTTTGTACTTAATACAAAGTGGGCCGCGTCCATAGTGTCTCTAGGATAAGGCACCCAACCGTATCCTTATACTATAAACTATTTTGACTATAAACTTGAACTTGATCCTACGATATGTCCCTACATATAGTTCGAGTATTCATTTTATAGTCAAGGATCTTAGTTTATTGGATTTAGGTTAATCATTTGCAATTTATATATTCAATAACATCTCTTACTGAATAACCTCAATAACGACTTTATTGGAAATAGAAATATGTTTAATGATTTACAAACTACGAGTTTATAGGACATCAAATCCAACACCTGATTAGATTTGGTTAGACTAAATTGCATATATTAGCATGAGATAAGAATGATTAGTTTTGAATGGGTTGATTTGATTTACAACTCTGGTATTTTATTTCTGTATAATTATGTGGAGTGTGGATATTATTAATATTATTATTATGATTTGTACATTTGAAGGGTAGATTTGATTTTGGCTTTAATTATGCATCGCATATTATTTCCTTTAAATTATTATTGTGGATGAAAGTCTGTTTTTAGTTGCCAAAAAAAGCTTAGCTCAACTGGCATAAAGTTGTACTGATGACCACAAAGTCTGTGGTTTGAATCCCCCTCCCACATATTGTCAAAAAAAAAAAAAAAAAGTCTGTTTTTAGTTAAAACAAAATTTTAACTCTTTTTTTAAGGGAGTATTAAAGATTTAAATTTGAGATTGAGTAGTGTTCTCTTTCTTTCTTTTTTTCTTTTTCTTTTTTTTTTTTTTTTGAAAATAGATTGAGTAGTGTTCTTTTTGTTAGAATTTATTTTAATAAATTATTTAAATACATGAAAATTCTCATGAAAATAAGATAATTTTTTTAGAAAAAGTAGTGTTCTCTTTATGGACACTTTGACTCCATAAATACATGAAATAGCTCATTAATTGTGAATTTTAAAAATTTGGGGTACTTGTCATAAATTTACTAAATCGAATTTCATCAGCCCACAACTTTTTTGAGATGGAGTAGTTTTCTCTTTTTCGAATTTATTTTAATAAATTCTTTAACTACATGAAAATTTCTCAGCAATTTTTGAGAAAAAAGTGGCGTTCCCTTTAATATATAGTTTTTAATTTAGTTAATCAATTCAGTTAAATCATATCTAATTGAATTTAATTAATTAAACTAACGAATTAATTAATTCAATAATTAATTAATCAAAAATTAAATATCATATATTTAATTATCCTTACATTTGAATCATATTCAAATGCACATCTATCTCATTACCTATTGTGTTTTAATGTGAATCCAATTCACATTAATTTTAACCTATAGTTTAATATAAATTCAATTCATATTAATTTATATTTGAACCCATTCAAATATATTATTCTCTCATATCATATAGTTTAATTTCAAATCTAATTCAAAAATTAACTTTATATTATAATATTATATATGCTATATTAATTGTATCTAATACAATTAAGTCAAATTTCCTTAATTAATTTGAATGATTCAAATTCTTTCAAAACTTAATGTTCTTGATTACTCTTTACTAGGGTTGTTCGTTGATTGGTCGGGGTCGGTTTTGGGGTATAACTGACGCCGAGAACTGACCTATCGATTTCAGTCGGTCGGTGGTCGACGTTTTTTGGATGCTTCATGAATCAATCGACTGTATATTCGGGTGGTCGGTTGGTTTGGTCAGTTTTGAAGTTATATGGGAAAACAAAGAAGAAACATGAAAGCTTGACAATGGTGAGTAAGATGAAGGAGAAAAGGGTGAGAGGAAAAGAGAAGGGAAAAAAAAGAGAGAAAAACGTTTTGTGAAGAAGATGAGAAAGAAAAGGGAGAAGCAGATAAAGAAAAAAGAAATAAAATCGGTGAAGAAGTTGAAAATAGATGTGAAAAAAAAATCTATGAAGAGGATGGAAGGAGGAAAGAAAAAAACCAAGAAAGCCTTTGGAGAAGATGGAGAAGATGGAGAAGAAAAGAGAAGAGAAAGGAAGAAAGAGAGAAAAAAAAGAAATAAAAAACGTAAACAGCTTATCTGCCTAAGTATTATTTATTGCATGTCATCTTTTATTGATTATCATTCCAACCTTGCTGAGTTTAATTTGATCACTTAGACTTTGCATGCTATGTGAGTTTGAATTTGAAAGGATCAAACAATATCGATTCTCATAAAAGTGATATAAGAGAAAGGGCTCGAGAGAGTGTATTCGGTGTTATAGGGGAAGGTTTGCCTTATAACAACTATAGGGTTATAGGTTGCATGCATGAATAATCTATGTTGGAGTCGAGTCACAAAAATGTGCATAATGGTACTCGCTTAGCCTTCTAATGGTTCTTTGGAGCAAGGCCAAAGAGGAGTTACATCTGACCCAATGCATAATTAGACTTAGGTTAAATAAGTCATTATTAGTGTTATTTGCCTTAGCGTTGAAGCTATATTGAACACCTCGCTTTATTATTATTGTTATTTCTTTACTTGTTTGTTTATTTGCTTTACACAACCCAACATCGATTATTTTCTTTGGTTACCTTTTTAAGCAATCTTAGAGCAGTTTCTTCTTCAAATCTTTGTTTCTAATTAGTCTCTGTGGGATCGATACCTTTGGAATACTTCTAGAGTTTTATTACTATATGCAATAGTGTATACTTGCACTGGGTTTTATGCCCTAAAACTTATAGATAGTAATTGAAACAAATTAATCGATCTCAATAAGTCGTTATTTGAGTGATTTGGTTATTGAATAATCGAGTTTGCATTAATAAACCATAAATCCAATAAACTAAGATCCAAAATTGTTTAAATGAAACTTGGACTAGTATGTGGGGACATACGGGGATCGGTGTCCAAGCAACAACCTAAATGTCTATAGTATAGGGATAAGGTTGGATACCTTATCTTGGTGACACTATGTGATACAACCCACCTTGTATTCGATATAGATGCAATGATCCAAAGCATCCATGTAGGAGACATGCGGGTGGGGGTATCCTATGCAATGAGTTTGCATAAGACCGGATCCCGAAATTGAAGGGATTGAAATTCCGTAATTTCGTAAAGCGGAAGCGTAATTAGGACTGATTCGTAATTATTTTTGTTTAATCTAAAATACAAATAATACATTGGCAATAAACTTAGAACTATTCTAGATTTATATTAAGGCTAAACATACAAAAATATTAGATCTAAATCTAATTTATATAGTAACAAGTTACTTACTCTCGTTGACGACTCAGATTAAATTCACCAACTGCTTGTGAAATAATCACGAACTATCGCAAACACTACCACTATGGCTACACCGGTATGACTCTGAGATTGCTAGAGGCAGGAGACTGGTGGGAGCCTTCAGGAGAATTCTCTGAGAGTAGGAGAATGAATGAGATGCCTTTCACCCCACCCTAGGGGTCCTATTTATAGGAAAAAGCCAAAGACATTTTCCTTATAGGAAAAGGTCATGAATAATATCAAATCTATTATCTTATTTATATCTAATTTTAATAAATTCCATAATGAATTAATTACCCAATTAAATATCATATATTTAATATAAGGGATTTTATTAAATTATTTATATTAATATGAATCCAATTCATATTAATTATTTGAACTCTTTCAAATATTTTCTCTCAAGAATTAATTTTGAAATTAATTCAAAATTATATTATAAAGTTTCATAAACTTTATATTATAATGTATCAATATACCTTATATGATTCCCCTAAATAAATTGAACACTTTCAATTTACAATTTATACTTAATTGTCTCATGTTTCTTTATGAGCTACTAGTGGGACCTAATGGACCTTCAGATTAGAAGCTCCAACGATATGCGATTTAATCAACTAAACTCATTAACCAATTAATCAATTTTCGTTAACTGTGGGTTCACTCCACTAAAGACCCACAGTTGCACTCTTCTCACTGTAGACATAATTCTGTGTCCACGAATATAGACCAATAATAGCAAGTTAGTCCTTCATGAGTGTTTGTAACTCCAGCTAGGTCAAATTATCGTTTTACCCCTGAGTTACCTCTACCTCTTTAAGTACCAGTGCTCTTTTAATGAACAACTTGTTTGTGGTCCAACCATCAAATAGAAACCCCTCTCGGGCCAGTGAGAGGGTATGACCCTTTGTTCAAGACCTGGAGACACCATTTAAGGGAACACTCATCTACTTCCTCAAAAGTCGGGAAGGAGTGAATTCCATCTTGTGTGATTATGTTCCCAGCTCCCCACTCGGTCTTGTCCCCAAAATGGTAGGCTTATTGAGTTGGCGTACTGGCCACTCTCACCCATATAAATCAAAGGACAATCCCTCGTGAACAAGAGTCCATAATCCACACAAGATTCAGACTAAGCTGCCTAGGTCATCCTAGTGAAATAGAAATCTAACTAGTTAACATTGTTACAACTAGCGGTTACTATTTCACGGTCCGGTCTTATGCAAACTCATTGCATAGGATACCCCCACTCGCATGTTTCCTACACCAATGCGTTGGATCATTGCGTTTGTATCAAATACAAAGTGGGTCGTATCCATAGTGTCGCCAAGATAAGATACCCAACCTTATCCCTATACTATAAACCCTTCAGGCTGCTTCTTGAAAAGTGATTCCCGTATGTCTCCACATACAGTTCAAGACTCATCCCATAGCCTAGGATGTTTAGTTTATTGGATTAAGGTTATTTTGGCAAGATGTACATAATATAGACAATAACTCTTTATTGATAAAACATCAAACAATACTTTATTTATGTTCGGTCAATCGTTACATTTACTATCTACGAGTTTTAGGGCACAAAACCCAACAGAATTAGTAACCACTAGATGTAACGCCGTTGATTAGTTTAGGTTCCGATTTCGATAGGTTGACCTAGGCAATCTCAATCCTGAGTCTGTTATGAATTCCTTTTCAGGAGGGATTGTCCTCAGATTTGTATGGGTGAGAGTGACTAGTTCGCCAACTCAATAATCCTACAATTTCAAGGGTAAGACCGAATGGTGATTGAGAACATAACAGTACAAGATGGAATTCACTCCTTCCCCTATTGGGGCAAGTAGATGTGTGTTCCCTTAAGGGCTGATTCCGAGGCTTGAACAAAGGCGCGTCGTCCTCTCCTGGCCTGAGAGGAACTTCTGTTTAGTAGTTGGACCCTAAACAACTTGTTCATTAGAGGGATCAGTGGTACTTAAGGATCCATAGGTAACCCAGGGATAAAACAATAATTTGACTCAGCTGGTGTTACGAACACACGTGAAGGATTGACTTACTGTATTGGTTGATATCCGTGGACACAAAAATATTCTACAGTGAGTGCAGCTGTGGGTCTTTAGTGGTGTGACCCACAGTTAACGAAAGTTGATTAACTTGGTTAATGAGTTTAGCCAGTTAATCTCATATCGTTGGAGCTTCTGATCTGTAGGTCTATTAGGTCCACCTGCTAGCTCATAATGGGGTTTGAGATAATTTAGTCTTGATATGAATGAGAATTTAAGTTAATTGTATTTTGATACAATTAATATAATGTATGGAGGTACATTATAGTATAAGTTTAATTAGTGAACTAAACTTTATAATAAAATCAATTTTGGATATGATTCAAAGTTAATTAATGAGAGAATGTGAATTTAATTAAATATGTGATATTTAATTAATTCATGAATTAATTAATTAGGGAATTAATTAATTTAATTTGGTTAAATGTGGTTTAATCAAATTAATACTATAGTTTATGTTAATGTACATTTTGATGCACATTAAAACTATAGGTTAAATGAGAGAGATAAAATTGAATATGATTCAATTATAAAATTAATTAAATATTAGATATTTAATTAGTGTGGATTGAATTAATTGAGAAATTAATTGAATGACCAATTTAATTCAATTGAAGATGATTTAAATTGAATTAAAAACCTTATATTATAATTAATTTAATTAAATTAATTATAATTAATTAATTATTATTTAATTAATAGACGACCAAGATCGTTTGGATTAGATCCAACGGTCGAGATCAAGTAGGGTAATAACTCCCTCCCCACTTATCGTAAAGTGGAGAGGGGTTATCCTATCGATCCATCACATTCTCTCTCTTGCGCAAGAACACAGAGCGATCGCTCTTTCTCTTCTCTCTAGATTGCTCTAAAAAATACAACAAGTCTCCTCGCTGTAAATTCCCAACCAAGAAAAACTTTGGCTCCCACAAGCCAGATTTCTATAATCCAAAGAGCGTAGCGGGTGATCCGAATGGTGGTGTCCATTGGAGGAATCCTTGGAGAATAGTACAGAATTTTCCAGCCTCATTCATGTAAGTTTCTCGAATCTAAAACTCGTTTAGATCGCTTGCTTAATCTTTAGAAATTGTTTCTGTTGTGCTAACGTATTGGTTTTTCTAAAACTGAAATTCAATTCGAAATTGGTCTTGTTTGCTTCCGCTGCCAAAGGATTTTCAACCCTTTCACTTGGTTGACTGAATTCATTCTCATTCATTATATACCATCTTTCATTTCTATTCCCAACATCCATTCCCCTTCAGTATACATTCGCACCAGGTACTCAATCTTATCCATATACTATAGACCTTTAGGTTATTACTTGAACACGATCCCCTGTATGTTAACTACATACTGTTCAAGCTTCATTAAATAACCTAGGATGCTAGTTTATTGGATTCGAGTTAATGCAATTATAAAATAAACCTCAATAACAACTTTATTGAATAAATAAATATTGTTTACATTCACTATCCATGAGTTTAGGGAATAAAACCCAACAATGGACTCACATTACATGCTAGTCTAAATGACCAGTTTAAGCTTAACAAGATAACAACAAAATGAATAAAAAGAGAAATGCATAAATTATCTTTGGTGCAAGGAAACTATTTTTCAAGCTAACCCATCCACAAGGGTATTCACTAAACCGAATCCCTTAAAGGAATTTAGCTACGTATAATAAATAATGAAATGAAAAAAGTAATTTTCATTGAATAAAAATCCATAACTACAAAAGAATGGAAAGAATACAAAGTTGGAAAAATAAATAGTGTAGAATGTAAATGGTAGCTAGAGTTTCAATCTCTCAAAGCTCTCAACTCCACTCTAATCTTCCCTTTACAAGGTAACAAGGTGGTATTCTGGCCAAATTCACGGGTTTGGATCTAATATAGGTTTAAGTACAGGTCTTCTTTGAAAGAATGTGGGCGTCACGACTCTAGGGATTGAATAAGGGTTTTGTTGCTACCCATATCTTCTCGAGGAGTTCAGCTTGAGTTCTTCATGTTTGTGAGCCCTTTTATTTGAAATTGGTTAAGAGGTTTTCAAATTCCATGCTTGCAGGTAGCCTAGGTCGAATCAGAGTAAAAAACGGCTGGTAGGTGCGTGAAAAGCTCAGTCTTCATTGACTCGTGAAAATTGGGGAACACAGTTTCTGCTTAGAAATGTAATCACATTTCTTTTTGCCTTGGCAGAAATGCGATCGAATTTTTGCTTTTTCCTTTGTTTTCCTTTGTTTTCTGCAAAACAAAAAACTTGGTCAAACCCTTATAAAAGCAACCTTTTTACCTCTAAATATGCCTGATTTTAGTACTTTAGACTCTTCGAGACATGACTCGCCTACTATTGTACTTTTAAGTTTAGGAAATGACAAATATGGTTCAAATATGATCATTTTCACAAGGAATAAGCTAAGATTAAGGGGAAAATATATGACAATTGACACTTGTCAATGATTAAAAGCATCAAACTTATTTTTGAGAACCTGGTTACACGACTCTGAGGTAAGATTAACCACTAGAAGTTTATTTTCTTTTTTTTTTTTAATTAAAAAAATTGTAATTTAAATTCATGCATTTAATCGCTTTATGTCAATCCCCTTCTCGGTTACCGAAACTTAAAAGAAACTAGAAATATAACTGAGTTGATCCTTCTGTTCGACCCCAACCACTACTACTGAAAAGTTGTTAGGAATCAGTGATTATAAGTTTAGTTTGATTTAGGGTCTTTGACAAAACTCTTTGTCAAATTTTAGCATCATTGTTGGGATCACAACGTTTTATTTCTACTTTTTTTTTTGTTTTTTAGTGACCTTTTTCTTCTTGCATAGTGTATGCAAACTCGTAGCTGGTAGAGCAAAGGTTTATTGTTTTGCTTGGTGATAGGCGAGGTAAGAAAGGTGCCTAAGGAGAGAGGTATACGAAGAAGAAGTTGAGCAAATCGATCACATCCAAAATAACATCGAGCCCAACCACTACTAATGAATTTAAATTACAATTTTTTTAAAAAATTGTAATTTAAATTCATGCATTTAATCGCTTTATGTCAATCCCCTTCTCGGTTACCGAAACTTAAAAGAAACTAGAAATATAACTGAGTTGATCCTTCTGTTCGACCCCAACCACTACTACTGAAAAGTTGTTAGGAATCAATGATGATAAGTTTAGTTTGATTTAGGGTCTTTGACAAAACTCTTTGTCAAATTTTAGCAACATTGTTGGGGATCACAACGTTTTATTTCTACTTTTTTTTTTTTTGTTTTTTAGTGACCTTTTTCTTCTTGCATAGTGTATGCAAACTCGTAGCTCGTAGAGCAAAGGTTTATTGTTTTGCTTGGTGATAGGCGAGGTAAGAGAGGTGCCTAAGGAGAGAGGTATAAGAAGAAGAAGTTGAGCAAATCGATCACATCCAAAATAACCTCAAGCCCAACCACTACTAATGAATTTAAATTACAATTTTTTAAAAAATTTTAATTTAAATTCATGCATTTAATCGCTTTATGTCAATCCCCTTCTCGGTTACCGAAACTTAAAAGAAACTAGAAATATAACTGAGTTGATCCTTCTGTTTGACCCCAACCACTACTACTGAAAAGTTGTTAGGAATTAGTGATTATAAGTTTAGTTTGATTTAGGGTCTTTGACAAAACTCTTTTTCAAATTTTAGCATCATTGTTGGGGATCACAACGTTTTATTTCTACCTTTTTTTTTTGTTTTTTAGTGACCTTTTTCTTCTTGCATTGTGTATGCAAACTCGTAGCTCGTAGAGCAAAGGTTTGTTGTTTTTCTTGGTGATAGGCGAGGTAAGAGAGGTGCCTAAGGAGAGAGGTATACGAAGAAGAAGTTGAGCAAATCGATCACATCCAAAATAACCTCGAGCCCAACCACTACTAATGAATTTAAATTACAATTTTTTTAAAAATTGTAATTTAAATTCATGCATTTAATCGCATTATGAAAATCCCCTTCTCGGTTACCGAAACTTAAAAGAAACTAGAAATATAACTGAGTTGATCCTTCTGTTCGACCCCAACCATTACTACTGAAAAGTTGTTAGGAATCAGTGATTATAAGTTTAGTTTGATTTAGGGTCTTTGACAAAACTCTTTGTCAAATTTTAGCATCATTGTTGGGGATCACAACGTTTTATTTCTACTTTTTTTTGTTTTTTAGTGACCTTTTTCTTCTTGCATAGTGTATGCAAACTCGTAGCTCGTAGAGCAAAGGTTTGTTGTTTTGCTTGGTGATAGGCGAGGTAAGAGAGTTGCCTAAGGAGAGAGGTATAAGAAGAAGAAGTTGAGCAAATCGATCACATCCAAAATAACCTCGAGCCAGATGGAGAGCTTAGAAAATAGATTAGAAGTATAGAACTTTGTTTCTTGAGCCAAGACATAGGAAAAAGACCATTAGAGCACCCTAAAAGAGCTAGCATTCTCGGACATGAACCAACAACCACTGTGCATCACCTATCCTTAGATGGAAGGTGAATTTGAGCTTAAAACCCCAGTCTAATACATTTTTTTTTTCAATTTTTGGGACTCGAATTTTCAATTTTTAGGTAAGATTAACCAACATAAGTTTATTTTCTCACTTTGTTTGTTTTTTTTTTTTTTTAAATCTTCAAGTTCAATTCATGCATTTAATCGCTTTATCCCAATCCCCCCTCTTAGTTACCAAAACTTAAAAGAAACTAGAAATAAAATTGAGTTGATCCCTATGTTCGACCCCGACTGCTACTACTGCAAAGTAGTTAGGAACCATTGATTATAAATTTAATTTGATTTAGGCCCTTTGACAAGCTCTTCATTAGTCTCTCTCTAAATAAAATTGAACGTTAGCATCTATGGTACTTGAGTGATCAATTAGAAACACAATCTAGAGGACAATATCTATATTTATTTACACTATATTGAAACTTGACTCATACACTTTTGGAATTCCCTATTCCATAAAGCGGAAGCGCAATTGGACCGAATCGTATTTAATTTCGTTCTACAAAATACCGATACATTGGCAACCATTAAGAACAATTCAGAATATCTAAGGCTAAGCATGCAATCTCATATCTATATCTAAAAAGGGATGAGAAGCAAACCTCCGTTGGTGACTCGAAGAATGAAGAACGCTTCTTAATCGTTCATCAACAACAAACACCACCACTTGGTTTTCCCGCTATATCTCTGAGGTTAGGAACAGTGGTGGGACACCATTCTTGAGTTGGGGATCGATTCACAAAGAAGGAATAACTTCTCTGCTCTTGGCTTGAGAGAGAATTGAGAGAAGGAGAGTGAGTGATCTTTTGAGATTCTGCAGAAAGAGCCTTAAGCTAGCGTACTCTGATTGACCCCTGTATAGTGAGGGTTTTAATTGGTTAACCAATAACTAATTAAATTAATTAAAAAATAAATAATTAAAATTAATTCAATTAATTAATTAAATACTAATTAATTAATCAAGCATATGTCCATTTAAATCATATTTAAATGCATTGCTCACATAATACATAGTTTTAATTAATCTTAATTAAATCACATTTAATTAAATCAATTATACCAATCAATTAATTAATTCCAATAATTAATTAATTCTATGATTAATTAAAGGGAAAAATACACTTTTAGTCCCTGAGGTTTGAGTTAGGTTTCATTTTGGTCCCTGAGTTTTCAAACTCAACAATTTAGTCCCTGAGGTTTGATTTTAGTTTCAATTTGGACCCTCCATCCAATCTTCCGTTAAAAACTAACGGATGGATGACGTGACACTCTTTTTTTATTTTAAAAATTTATTTTTTTTAATTTTTTTTAATTTAAAATATATTTAAATAATAAAAATATTATTCTTTTTATTTCTTTTTATTTCTTTTTATTACTTCCCTTTCTTCTTCCTTCTTCTTCCTCCACCTTCTTCTTCTTCTACAACTTCTTCTCCAACACCTTCAGCCATGGCCGGCGACCACCGCTCGCCGGCGACGACTTTTTTTTTTTAATTATTTTTTTATTTTTATAGACACCGCCAAATCGATTAGTTTTGAACAAATCTCTTATGTCATCAACCAAACCTTCATTGTAACTAAAAAAATGGCTTCAGCTCTTTGCAAAATTCCCACCACGCCGAGGACAAACACCCAGCCGACGACGATGGCGCGATGGTGCCGAACCTGAGAGTTCGTGATACGAACCGAGGTGTCTTAATCAAGCTACAATAACCCAAGATGCTTACAAACTTTAGAGTTAGCTTTTTGGAAAAAGGAATCTCGGATTTAAGGCCTTTTTATTGTAATTTTCAGTTTTAAAGTTGTGTTTTTAATGTTTTAACTTATTATTTAGTTAGTGGTCATTATAGCATTGATGGGGATGCATGTTACAACCCTTCATATGCCCATAGGTTATGTTTAAAGGCTATAAATAGCCATCTATGTTGTTGCTTTGGGGAAGATGAGTTTTGATGGAATATCAATGAGAATTAAGTCTTTTGAGCCTAATGGCCATGAGCACCTTTGCATTTCTTGTGTTTATATTTGCATGCTAGGATCATTCAAGTAGCTTTGATCAAACTACTTGTGGAGTGATTCGAATCTCGAGTTTAGAAACTAGTTTTCTTTACTCTTGATCTTGATCGTCAAGGTAAATCCGTTCTATCTTTTTCCTTGGGATGAACCATCTTGGTTTGGGGGTCTTAGCATTTGAGATCTAGGGGTTTGCATATCCATAAGGGTTCTTAGATCCAATTGGCTCGGGCTGCCATATCATTTGGTATCAGAGCTTTAGGTTCTAGATCGGATATATGTTTCCGTTGTTGCATTTCCTTTCTTATTCTTAATTCTTAAGTTTGTTTGTTCTTGCTGTTCATGTTCTTACATTCTGTACAGAATTATAAAACTCAAAAAAAGTGTCATTTCCGTTTATCCTTTCGTATTTTAGTCTTCTGCAATCTTGTAGATCTTAATCTGATCTTCAACTTTGTCTTCTATGAGATCTTGAGATTCGGTTTCCTTCATATAGAAAATCTGTCATTTTGATAGTTTTTTTTGTTCTTGCTGTTCATGTTCTTACATTCTGTCCAGAAATATAAAACTGCAAAAAAATATCATTTCCGTTTGTCTTTTCGAATTTTCGTCTTCTGCAATCTTGTAGATCTTAATCGTATCTTCAACTTTGTCTTCTATGAGATCTTGAGATTCGGTGTGCCTCATATAGAAAATTGGTCATTTTGATAATAGATTATGGAAAACCGAGAAGGCAGAGATTGTTCAACTTCTTTGCTTCTTTGTTATTCTTCGCTATAAAAGTGAGTTAGATCTGAATTGGTTGATGTTTAAACTCTCACTTGTGTTAGGATCTGACCGTTGGTATCCATTGGCTTTAGTTACATGTTGAAATTCTCAAATTAATTAGCCACTTGCCATAAATTTGGGAGTTAGAAACTTTTCACATTCCATTTCTCAGCCACTTGCTATTCAATGCCCATGATCTCTTTATTGATTGTAACTTGCCTTTATGGTAAAAGCCTATTTAAATTCCATAAGTCTTAACTTGTTTCTTATTTGGTATTCGTTTGACTCCATAATTAAGCTATTTTGATTGTGTTCTATGTGTTCTATCTATCACTTTTATGCAAACTTTGCTCATTGGCTCATGTGAGTGAGATTGAGAGTTTGTTGAGAGTGTGTTTTTTCTCGGAGTGAAAACACGTGAGGGAGTGCTTGTGAGGTCACTTTACATTCCTTTGCAGCATGTTTCAAAGAAGAAGTTCAAACAAACCCATGTTTCGTCAAGCACAAAAATGTTGTGAGAAACACGTCCGTGTTGATCCATTATGCAAGGCATTTCGTGAAAATATGGATGAATTACATAAATCCATAAAGTACATGACCGAATTATATCATGAGTTGAATTTGCGGGAACAAGCAAGAAAGGCAAAAATCACAAAATCCCTTAAAGGAGAAGAAGATTGTTCCATGCCTCAAGATGATGTTTCGAAAGATGACGTTGTTATTGTTGACGTGGTGACCAGCGAAGAAAATGTGCAAACATATGTTGATCCTTCCTTTGAGACAAAAAGTGAGGAAAGTGCAAAAATGGAAGAATGTGAGAAAGAAATATTTGAAGCTTATCCAGTGATTCAAGAGAACGAGAATTCAACAATTAGAGTTTGTGAGAAGAATATAGTCTTGTATTCAAAAAGACACATCCAAGAACTTGTATCCGAACGGACTTGCTTTCTAACGGGTGCACTTAAACCAAGTGTGTCTTCATTTTCTAAGGAATTCTTGCAGGAAGTTGTTATGCTTATTGAAAAGCGAGATTCAAAGCTTGCTTCAAATATGAGACAAAGCCGAGCACGATGGAACTTTAATGCCAAAGGAGAACAAATGAAGCGACGTTTGTATTTTGCTTCATCTTTCATTCATGGACGATGGTCAAGCGTGAAGAACTTGAGGAGAGCACGACTGCGAGATGCAAATGACTTCAAGTTTGCATTACAAGGGGATCCTTGGATTCGAGGGCGAATCCTCTTGAAGAAGGGGAGGATGATACGAACCGAGGTGTCTTAATCAAGCTACAATAACCCAAGATGCTTACAAACTTTAGAGTTAGCTTTTTGGAAAAAGGAATCTCGGATTTAAGGCCTTTTTATTGTAATTTTCAGTTTTAAAGTTGTGTTTTTAATGTTTTAACTTATTATTTAGTTAGTGGTCATTATAGCATTGATGGGGATGCATGTTACAACCCTTCATATGCCCATAGGTTATGTTTAAAGGCTATAAATAGCCATCTATGTTGTTGCTTTGGGGAAGATGAGTTTTGATGGAATATCAATGAGAATTAAGTCTTTTGAGCCTAATGGCCATGAGCACCTTTGCATTTCTTGTGTTTAGATTTGCATGCTAGGATCATTCAAGTAGCTTTGATCAAACTACTTGTGGAGTGATTCGAATCTCGAGTTTAGAAACTAGTTTTCTTTACTCTTGATCTTGATCGTCAAGGTAAATCCGTTCTATCTTTTTCCTTGGGATGAACCATCTTGGTTTGGGGGTCTTAGCATTTGAGATCTAGGGGTTTGCATATCCATAAGGGTTCTTAGATCCAATTGGCTCGGGCTGCCATATCAGTTCGCCGCCGTTCAAGCGATTCGATATCGTTACCGACTACTCTGATCACCATTACGTCGACTCAAACTTGTTCGCGAACAGCATTGGATCTCGAAGAAGATAATGCGAGAGTGGAAGATTCTGGAGAGGAATCTTCCATAATCGATTTTAGTTCGTGCTTATGAAGAGAGGATCGATCTTCTACGAGTAGTGATCGTCGGTCCGGCTGGAACTCTGTATCACGACAGATTGTTTTTCTTTGACCTAGCGTTCACATCGGATTATCCGATTAGTCCTCCGGTTGAACCCTAACCTGTACGACGACGACTATGTCTGCTTGAGTCTAATCAATACTTGGGACAGAAAAGAGGAAGAACGGTGGAATCCGGCGATTTCAATGGTGCTTCAAATTCTAATATCGATTCAAGCTCTGGTGCTGAACGAGAAGGTGTATTTCAACGAGCCGGAACTGGAAGAGGCGGTGGAGGCGGTGATTTACTCGGACGAGTATAATAAAGAAGCGTACCTGCTCTACTGCAAGATGATGATGCGATTAATACAGAATCCGCCGAAGAATTTCCAGGAATTTGTGAGCGATTACTTCCGGCAACGAGGGAAGGGGATATTGGCGGCTTGCAAGGCTTTTTCGAATGACCGCGTTAGGGTTGGGCGGTGTGAAAATTGTTGTTGTAGCAGTAGTAGTGCACATGTTTTTCTGCCATTTTTAAGGCGTTGACGAGCTCCCTCCCAGATCTGAAACGGGGTGGGAGCTCCCTCTATGTTCTCGTTTGTTTTTTTTAAAGAAAAAATCTGGAGAAGAAGGGAAAAGAGAAAGAGAAAGAAAAAGAAAAAAAATATCGCCGACAGCCACCATGGCTGAAGGTGTTGGAGAAGAAGTTGTAGAAGAAGAAGAAGGTGGAGGAAGAAGAAGGAAGAAGAGAGGGAAGTAATAAAAAGATAAAAATAATAATATTTTTATTATTTAAATATATTTTTAATTAAAAAAATTTAAAAATAATTTTTTAAAATAAAAAAATAGTGCCGCATCATCCATCAGTTAGTTTTTAACGAAAAATTGGATGGAGGGACCAAATTGAAACTAAAATCAAACCTCAGGGACTAAATTGTTGAGTTTGAAAACTCAGGGACCAAAATGCAACCTAACTCAAACCTCAGGGACTAAAAGTGTATTTTCCCCTTAATTAGATATCACATATATAATTAACCAATATTTGAATCATATTAAAAAATGAATCTCTCTTATAACCTACAGTTTTAATATGAATCATATTCACATTAAAATTAACCTATAGATTAAATTTAATTAAACACATTTAACTAAATTAAATTTAGTAATTAATTAATTCAAAAATTAATTAATTTTATAATTAATTAAATATCACCCATATTTAATTAATTATATATTAGAATCATATTCTAATATTTCTCTCATATATAATAGTTCAATTAAATCACATTTAATTCAACTAATTGAATAATTAATTAATTCATAATTAATTAATTTATTCACTAATTAAATATCACATATTTAATTAATTATATATTTGAACTTCTTCAAATATATTATGCTCTCATTTAATAAAGTTTAATCACAAATTAAACTTTATACTATAATGTATCACTATACATTATATTAATTGTATCTCATACAATTAAATCGTTTCCCATGATGAATTTGAACAATTCAAATTCTTAAGATAATTGTTCCTAATTACTCTTTACGAACTAGTAGGGGGACCTAATGGACCTATAAATCAGAAGCTCCAATGATATGAGGTTCACTAACTAAACTCATTAATCGAGTTAACCAATATTCATTAACTATTGGTCACTCCACTAAAGACCCACAGTTGCACTCTTTTCACTGTAGAATGTTTCTGTGTCCAAGGATATTGACCAATATCGATAAGTCAATCTTTCACAAGTGTTCGTAACAATAACTAGGTCAAATTATCATTTTACCCCTGTGTTACCTCTGTCTCCTTAAGTACCAGTGCTCCTCTAATGAACAACATGTTTATGGTCCAACCAGTAAACAGAAAGTCCCTCTCAGGCCAGTGAGAGGGTGGGATCCCTTTGTTCAAGACCCGGAGTCACCAATTAAGGGAACACTGATCTACTTCTCCTAGAAGTGGGAAGAAGTGAATTCCATCTTGTGTTGTCATGTCCCAAACCCCCACTTGGTCTCGTTCCCAAGAAGATAGGCTTATTGAGTTGACGTGCAGGCCACTCTCACCCATACTAATCAAAGGACAAGTCCCTCGTGAGAAGGAGTTCATGACACACTCATGATTAAAACTAAGTTACCAAGGTCATCCTGTTGAAACAGTAACCTAACTAGTTAACGATGTTACATCTAGGGGCTTATTATTTCGTGGTTCAATCTTATGCAAACTCATTGCATAGGATACTCTTGCTCGCATGTCTACTACGTGGACGTCTTGGATCAATACGTCTGTATCGAATACAAAACGGGTCATATCACATAGTGTTACGAGGATAAGGTACCTGTCGCTACGGGTTTGCGACGCGGAGCGGCCGACTTTGTTCCCAAGAGGAGGAAAATGGAGTCGCCACCAGTCTTGATTTAGAGGGTGTGACTGGGCACCCAAAGATATGCTAAGATGGTCTGCAAAGAAAAGATTTAAGGTTCGGGGGTCTTTGGTGTATGGGGAAGGTACTAGCACCCCACAACACTCGTTCAAAGAACGAAATTTTATTTTTCTTGTGTTATTTAAGGAAATTGGCTATTATAAATACTAAAGAAGATTTTTTTGTGGATTTTTAAATGTCCCACATTTTAATTCTTATTATTCCATAGATAAATAATAAGTAATAATTGTGGGCGGCATAAAGCCATTCAATATTTGTTTGAATTTAATTTGGCATCCCAAATTTAAATTCATTGCATCTCAAGAATATTAGGAAAGTAAATATCTTGATTTCCTAATTTCCGTCGTAGGAAAGTTTGTTTTTTTTAAAAAAACATTTGGTTTATTAATTTTGAAAATTGTAAAGTAAAAATACTTTTTAAGGAAAACTCTTAATTAATTTTATTTTTAAAGCAAGTGACATTTTTATGGAAAATAGTTTTGGATTGATTTATTATTTTGAAGATAAAGTTAATGAAATACATTTAGCAAAAAGTTTTTTATGCATTCCTTTTAAAGAAAACGCCTTTTATAAATATGCTTCTTTACAAAAGTTTTAAAAGAAAAATATGAAGAATTTTTATTTATGCTTCATAAGGAAGGAAATATTAAAGTCAAATCCCGGCATCCCGAGATTTTATTTTTTCTCAAGAAACTCAAATATCGGCATCCCGAAAATTCGAGATTCCATCGTTGGAAGACTTTTGCTTTGGAGACTATTTAATTAAGGGAAAGAAATTTACAGCAGAATTTTGGATTAAATATCGTAACTTAGAGAAATAAAAAGAAACATATAATTGAGAGAATATCTAAAAAGGGATAATATACAAGAAGTAAAATTTTATTAAATTCAATTGTTTTAATAGAAACATATTAAAACTAAATCTTGGCATTCCAAGACGTATACCTCCAGAAACTCAAACATTGACATTCCAAAAATTTGAGAGTTTATCATTGGAGACCTTTTTATATCATTTTTTGAACACAAATAACAAAAGAAGCATTTGTTTAAGCAAAAGTATTTACATATTGATTTAATGAAAATATATGGCTAAACTATAAATAATAATTCTAGATTCTATTGTAAAATAAAATTAACAAAGTTGAACATAAACAACATATAACAATTAACTCTAAATGCTTGATTACACCAAAATAAAAAACAAATGATAAAGTTAGAATTGAAACATGCATGCAGTTATCAAATGTTCCCTAAAGAAAAATCACATAACTTCATGTAAAAGAAAGAAATAAAGCAAAGAACCAATAAATAAACTAAACTTTATAAAGCATGAAAAGAAAGAAAATTATCGGAGAAAGAATTGTAAACAAAGGTTAAAAAAATACTTACAAAAAACATGTGTGACCGTTGGATTGAGAATAAGACTTGGAGAAGTGGCGACGTGAAATTTAGAGAGAGGGTGATGGTGAGGGGGTGAAATCGTTGGAGAGGAAAAGAGAAAGAGGGAAGTTATGTGGGAAAGGGAGGAAAGTGTATTTAGGGTTTGAAGGGAGAGAAATTTGGGAGCCTATTTTTAGCCCAAAAAAACGTGTAGAGAGGGTACTCCAAGGCCCCAAAAATCGTGAAAAGCAAGGGTGATGGGATCCCTATTTATAGCCAATTCTAACCACAACATATTAGGAATGTGATCAAATAAAATTAAAAATAAAATAAAATAAAATAAAATAAAATAAAAGAATAAACAAATAAATACTCAAATTTTACCTCCCATATTTACAAAATTTTAATTGCCAATCAATCCTTTAAGGAAATAAAATATTTTGATTAATTAAAACTTGCCAAATAAACCTGATATTTGATTTGACAAATCAATTAATTAAAATAAAATATTTGACCTAATTATTCTCACCAAAATTAATAAATATGATTGGGCTATTTAAAAACTCTAGAACATTTTTTTTCTTTTATTTATTATTTTTTTTAAAAAGACAAAATCAATTAAAAGAATAAAATTCCGGACAAATTTAGGGGTCTACAGTTTGCCCCCCTTTGTTCATTCTTATAGAATAAAAGGATGGACAAAGGTGTAGACCTTATTTGTTCGAAATTTTATATTTAGCAAAATAAATAGATAACCAATGGTAAAATTTAAGCTTTTTGTTTTTTTTTTTTCGGAAAATCAATAGGGGAAAACACTAAATCGAAAGAATTTTGGAACGGCCAGGGGTAAACACTAAACCGTAAATGTTTGGAAACAGCCAGAGTAAACACTAAACTGTTAAATTTTGGGGACAGTCAGGGATAGACAAGCGCCCAATGATGTATTAAAGGAGTTGGAGGCCAGGGCTAAACAAACACCTCCATGATAAAGGTATCGGGCCAGGGGTAAACAAGCACCCGATGGTGTATTAAAGGAGCTGGAGGCCAGGGGTAAACAAACACCTCCATGATAAAGGTATCGGGCCAGGGGTAAACAAGCACCCGATGATGTATTAAAGGAGCTGGAAGCCAGGGGTAAACAAGCACCTCCATGATAAAGGTATCGAGCCAGGGGTAAACAAGCACTCGATGATGTATTAAAAGGGCTGGAGGCCAGAGGTAAACAAGCACCTCCATGATAAAGGTATCGAGCCAGGGGTAAACAAGCACTCGATGATGTATTAAAAGGGCTGGAGGCCAGGGGTAAACAAGCACCTCCATGATAAAGGTATCGAGCCAGGGGTAAATAAGCACTCGATGATGTGTTAAAAGAGCTGGAGGCCAGGGGTAAACAAGCACCTCCATGATAAATGTATCGAGCCAGGGGTAAACAAGCACCCGATGATGTATTAAAAGGGCTGGAGGCCAAGGGTAAACAAGCACCTCCATGATAAAGGTATCGAGCCAGGGGTAAACAAGCACTCGATGATGTGTTAAAAGAGCTGGAGGCCAGGGGTAAACAAGCACCTCCATGATAAATGTTTCGGGCCAGGGGTAAACAAGCACCCGATGATGTATTAAAAAGGCTGGAGGCCAGGGGTAAACAAGCACCTCCATGATAAAGGTATCGGGTCAGGGGTAAACAAACACCCGATGATGTATTAAAAAGGCTGGAGGCCAGGGGTAAACAAGCACCTCCATGATAAAGGTATCGAGCCAGGGGTAAACAAGCACTCGATGATGTATTAAAAGGGCTGGAGGCCAGGGGTAAACAAGCACCTCCATGATAAAGGTATCGAGCTAGGGGTAAACAAGCACTCGATGATGTGTTAAAAGAGCTGGAGGTCAGGGGTAAACAAGCACCTCCATGATAAATGTATCGGGCCAGGGGTAAACAAGCACCCGATGATGTATTAAAAGGGCTGGAGGCCAGGGGTAAACAAACACCTCCATTATAAAGGTATCGAGCCAGAGGTAAACAAGCACTCGATGATAAAGGTATCGAGCCAGGGGTAAACAAGCACTCGATGATGTATTAAAAGGGCTGGAGGCCAGGGGTAAACAAGCACCTCCATTGATAAAGGTATCGAGCCAGGGATAAACAAGCACTCGATGATGTGTTAAAAGAGCTGGAGGCCAGGGGTAAACAAGCACCTCCATGATAAAGGTATCGGGCCAGGGGTAAACAAGCACCCGATGATGTATTAAAATGGTGAGAAAACTTCCACGGACAAAATTTTAACCTACAATGCTTATGAATGCATGAGTTTTTTTCATAATAAAACACTTTGTGATACGGACTTTCATCCAAAAATTGCCCCAGTGTTTATTAATGAAGTTTAAAGCATAGTTTCAAGAAAAGTAACTTTTTTAAAGAAGTTTTCATCCTTTTAAAGACAAGAATCAAATCATGAAGGGGTTCTTTTGATAAATGTCTTCCAATAGACATTCTTATCTGCAATTTGCCCCAGTATTTATGCAAGATTTTTTTGTTTTGTTTTGTTTTGTTTTGTTTTGTTTTGTTTTTTTTTTTTTTTTTTTTTTTTTTTAACAAAGCTTTATTCAGAAAGAAGAAAATTTGTGTGTGTGTATCTGTGGTTTTTTTTTTTTTAAGAAAAGAAAAAGAAAGGCGGCTAATTTTACTTATTCTCATACTCTTTATAGACTATCAAGTGATATTAAATCATGAGGAAATAACTTTATCCTTGTCTAAAAATTTCTTTTCTTTTCTTTTCTTTTCTTTTTGTTGCACTTTTTTTTGTCTTTTTTTTGTCTTTTTTTTTTTTTTTTTTTTTTTTTTTTTTTTTTTTTTTTTGTGAATGCCCTCATTTTGATATTGTTGCAACTCTTTTTGTTGTTACAAAGATGCTCTAATGGATAAGCTTGACTATTTACAATAGACATGATGGGATATGATGGACTAAAATGGTCTCATATACTATTTGAATGACTAATAAAGGTAACTTATAGCACAATCTCAATTTGGAAATATCAAGCATATGATGGGAATGACATGATCTCAAAAGATAATAAGTTGAATGAGCAACTTTCAAATTCAAGACCTGAGAAGGACGAACAAATAAAGACCAACGTGGATGACGAGAACGAGGAACTATCGTTTCTCACAGTAGTATTTGGATGAAAGAAGCATGAGACACGAAAAAGTTGACAAATGGGGCTTAAAAAGTATAAATGTGGGAAAACAAAGATATAACCGAAAGAGAGATGAAAGTGAAATCATTCCTTAAACAACTCCTCTAAAACTTGATGCTTAGCTTCCCAAGATTTATCTCATAGATTGATCAAATGTGTTGGTAAGCATATGATTGCTGGCTCAAGTTCGATGTAACAAACTCCTCAGGCCACTTATAATGTTCTAACTCATATATTTCTTCCAACAAATGATAATTTTCTTCAAAGAATGAGCCAACTTTGCTTTGTCAATGCTATCTTTCTTCTTAAGTGGCTTCTTGATAAACTGATTAGGAATGACATGCCTGTGTGATCTGTTTGCAATCACCTAGCTTCGATCCTTATTGAGAAAAACTTCTTTTCATCTAAAACACTTTATTGCCCCAGTTAAGGTCTTGGGGGTTGATGAAATGACTATTGCTACAACTGATCATATGACTTTTTGCGTAGACATTTGTATTCTTCAATTAAGTACTTCAAGTAGTCAATAGTCATGTAAGGGTATCACTTCTTCTTATGTCAATTTGGATAACTCCGAAGAGAACTCCAATGTCTTTTTACTCGCTATTTGAAGAGAAAAGTTTTGTCCGTTGCCAAAATTGAGTAAAAGATGCGTAACATGGTGATTTTGTCACCTGACATTTGTTTCATATTTTGACATTTGCCATAATAACCTCATATGTTGCGATTGCCCCAGCATCTGCGTCAAGCTTACTTATGCATTTCTCAATAAGAAATGATGCATCAATCATATGCACGTCATTTGAGATATCTTTGCTTCAACATTAAAGAAATATAATGGCCAAACCCAAAATTATCACCATCGAACTCCCTAGTCCCTGCATTTTTTTTTTCTTTTTTTTTTCTTTCCTTTTTTTTTTTTGCTTTTTGCTTTTTTTTTTTTTTTTTTTTGGAAGGACTATTTTCTATCT
The DNA here is from genome assembly GCA_036850905.1 of Luffa acutangula. Taxonomy (NCBI): domain Eukaryota; kingdom Viridiplantae; phylum Streptophyta; class Magnoliopsida; order Cucurbitales; family Cucurbitaceae; genus Luffa; species Luffa acutangula. The sequence goes on from CM072088.1 coordinate 37,836,298, forward strand.
CACTTGTTTTGAGAATCAATACCTGGATCTGCACATACTTCGAGAGAAAACCACAAAATGAGAATTTCAAAGCTTATCATTATGATCACTGAAGTAGGATGCCTTGACCTGAATCTTTGACATATGTGTCTTTCATTTTTTATCTTCAACCTTGTTCTTCAATATAACTTCACTGCTTGAGACATGGAATGTTCATTTGTCAAAGTGTATCACCCTTTCTTTTCTTTCATTTCCTGCTTCCATTATGTCTTCTCTCTTTTGAAGATTAACCTACTTTGCAGCACTTTTGCTCATACAAAAGCTTCCGGCTTCAAAGATAATCCCAAATCGATCGTGAACATATTATCTGCTTGCATTTGATACTTGAACTTAGCTCTTCAATGAGATTTACTCTAAGGTTACCAACACATAAAGCCTTAGATTTATTGTTTTCAGAAAATGACTCACTTTAATCTAGGGAGGATAAAAAGAAATGATTGACTCCCTTTGATAACTGTTGGATGCAAAATAGAATTGACTCGCTTTGATCAATAGAAGATAAAAAAAATAGGATTGATTTACCTTAATTAAGTGAAGATGAAAAATTGGTTTGAATCACTTTAATCAAGGAAAGATGAAGAATATGATGGACTAAGCTCTAATCAAGGAAAGATGAAGAATGTGATCGACTAAAGAGAAGATGAAAAATAGGATTGACTCAACTATGAAATATAAGATCGACTCATTTTAATCAAAGAAAGATGAAAAATGGGATGGAGGATAAGATGACACATTCAAATGAATCGTATGTGGATTTTGATGGTACGACAAAGAAGGGTGTAAGAATAATAGATCAAATTGCAATTCGCATCATGACTTGAAATAGTGCCAATAAGAGATAAATACTATTTGTTACTTTTAAAGTCATCGTATAATATATGAACATGGGTTTTGCAAAGTTGGTAGATATATGGGTAAGAATAAGGAAAACAACAAATTGCCCCACTATAGTAGCATTATGGTATAGATCAAGAAAAAAAAAATAACTAATTTCCCCATTGTAATGTTATAGTGTAGGTCAATAAGGTCTTTGTTTAACTCAAAGCTCAAGTCTGCATGGTAAGAAAATGTGGTGTTAGGTCTAGGAAGAAAGGTGTACGTGTGAAGACGCTGGGTGTTGGATTGAGAGATGGGATATGAATTTAATGATATTATGGAGAAAAGGTGGTCAAGTAGGAGATCTTGCAAGCAAAAGAGGTCTTGACAAAAAGCTTGTATGGTTGATCAAGGGCTCATGATGACATTCACAATTTTTCTTCTTTTTTTTTTCTTTCTTTTTTTTTTTTTTTTGGCTTTTCTTTCTTTTCTTTTTCAGACAAGGACTCCACTTTTTCCGAACATGGTTTAAACTCTCATGTTTGTCTATAAGGAAAATAAGACTAAGTTAATTGGCCTAAAAAAACTTAGTAAACCTAGAAAAAAAAAACATGGAAGTCATAAAAAAAATGTACAATGATTTTTTTTTTTTAATTTTTTTATAAAAGATTATATTGCAAAATGTTACTTTGATTTTTTTTTTTTTTTTTTACTGAAGTCTTAAAAGGATGGAAAAAAAAAAACAAGCAATGAAATGAATGAAAATAGATGAAATGTCCTTTGGCCCAAATTGTTGTGCAAAAAATGAAACAATAAACTTCAAATTTTATTAAATGAAATAATTGAACGAAATATTAGATCAAATCCAAAATACTCAAAGAAACCGTCATTGCTCTAAGGGAGACAACTAACGTAGGATAATTCCATATCAAAGTTCATAATTCTTCTCCCTTGGACTGCAATTGTGAAATGCCTCTACGAATGTCCCAACTCTTTTAGCCATTACTCTTTCTACAACATTGTCTATGTGTTTTCCCATCTTGAACTAAACTTGTGTTTTCTTGCCGAAAGACCTTGAAATAACTTTGTAACTTACAAGTGAATCATATCTCCTTGCAACTATTTATGTTCTGTCGGTATCATTGTTGCATTCTAACCTTTCTGGATATGGTGCTCCAAATTGTCAATAGTCCATTGCAATGTACTATTGCTTTTCTCAAATTCAACCGCCTATTTAACTTGCATTTCAATCATTGCGTTTAGCTCCAAAACGAGTTGTTAAAAAGAAGAAATACAACTTTCCAGACTGGAAAATTGTGCATATTTCTCCTTTAGAACCTTATGCAAGTCTTCATTTCTTTCTTTTGATTTTCTGACCATTTTTTCTGGATGCATATAGTCTAACTCTCGATTCTCTTTCCCGAGCTTTATTTGATTCTTTAGTAGCTTTCTTATCTTAATAAACCCTTTTCTGTTTCTACCCCTTGTCGTTTCAACTGACTCATTTCTTGAAGTAACTTTCCTTTCTCTTGGTGGAGTAATAGATTTTCTGCCTTCTTGCCAGTGCTTTCATTTCCGAGCTCCTTTTGAAGTGGTGACATTTGCTTCTTTTTTTATTCTTGCATGATGTTTGAATAGCTTCGTACCATAATTTATATTCTAGAGTGGAGACATCCATATGTTTTTCAATGTTTCTTTTTTTCTATTTTTCCAGGATTCTATCACCTGCAAAATTTTTTGACCTGAATCCTCCTGCTCGTAATCAAAATCAAGATTCCCTACCTCACGTGTCACAAGGATGAATTTTTCTATCCACATTTGGCGTAGAACTAAAAGAAGTGCATAACTAGTACATCCCCACGGGCCCAACAGTAGAACATCTTGAAATTTACCACACTTTACTGGCTGCAAAGGCATCCACACACAACTTTCCATATTATGTCTTCAGTTTCCAATTTTGTCAAGAATGATATCCACGACTCTCTACTTGGCACATCTGCTTTTTGTTCGACTATTCCCAATTCAACGATAAGGTTGTTTGTAGTGTCTTATGGATTGGAGAATTTTACTTCTGGATTGCCAAACTTAAGTGGACACCTCAAATGACTCATCAACCAGATATTTAATGGAGGAGTGCGACCGATAAATCTACCTTTCCCTCGTATTTTACAAAAATTTAATGATCATATTGTTTCGTCGTGGGCGACTCTGGAATTCTTCAAGAACGCCTTCTTGAATGCCAGGGACCCAATGTGAAATCTTGGGACACCACCACAAGATTACCCCGCTATTCTCCTTGGACATTTGGACACACGATAGACCCAAACATACATAGTACAAAGAGCTTCAAGCTTAACTCATCCTCCTTATGTTGTTGAACAAGGCTTATGAGGTAATTTAAAGATACTCTTTCACCTTCTCTTTTATTCTTGAGTTGATGTTCCATTTCAACAGCAGTTATATTACCGACAATCCTTACAAAAGCTCTTCTCCTAGTCAGTCTTTTGTCGAAAAAAATAAGCTTTTTCTTCGAACGTCATTGCCATTCGAAACAACTCTGGTATTCTTCAACAGAGGGTGTCATGACGAGGGAATTGAATATAAAACATTTGTAAGCTGGATCCCAAAAATATAATGCAGCTACCAGGATATTTTTCATCAATTTGAACGTATAAAAGACTTGTCATGTGCTCATATCTTTTCATGAATGATATCCTATGCTCTGGTTTTAATTCCTCCCCAAATCTCTTTTAGCTTCCTTATGCTTAGAATAGTATGACTAAAGATGTTGGTTGCTGGGGGTTGATCTAAAACATCCTTCAACGGAGCATTATCACATTTTGCTTGTATTTGTTCGAACCATTGCTACACAATTTTCGCCTTTCAATTGTGATTATCGGTTTTCTCTTTCCATTGCAACCTCGGTATTTGGTTTGTCTAAAATCGTTCAAAATCTCAAGTAATAAAGTTTGAATGTTTGTTTTTTTTTTTTTTTTTTTTTTTTGTTTTTTTTTTGCACAACAAATGATGAGCATGTAACTAATATGAGAATGAAGCGAAAAAATAAAAGATCTTTTTAATATAAAAAGAATTAAATATGAGGGAAAATATGAAAGGAAAACATGAAGAATGCATTTATAAATGTGTATTATCAAAATATGCTAAATCAAGGATATAAATAAAGATGTTAAGCTAAAGTAAATTAAATAACATACACATAATTAAAATAAATCTATGGATTATATCATAACACGTGTGGTAAGGCTCTAATGTCTAACGGAAAAAGGTCCCCAAGCTGTCCTTGATTCCTTTCCTTTTTCAAGAAAATAAATCAGAGGCACCCTTATCAGCATCCTGAATAAGGTCGACTTGAGTGAGGGTTTTCATGTGCCTACACGGGAGTTATAACTCCACGAAGGTCGCCACTACTCATCCTCGATCCTAATCCTAATGGTAAAGCCCGGGTAGGAGGCTTGTGTACGTGTGTGCTTAAAAGGAGAATAAATACAAAAAAGCCAATATATAAAAAAATAACAACACAAGAAAATAAAATGACCCGCTTACAAAAAAAAAGTCCCCAGTGGAGTCGCCAAGCTGTCGCTACGGGTTTGCGACGCGGAGCGGCCGACTTTGTTCCCAAGAGGAGGAAAATGGAGTCGCCACCAGTCTTGATTTAGAGGGTGTGACTGGGCACCCAAAGATATGCTAAGATGGTCTGCAAAGAAAAGATTTAAGGTTCGGGGGTCTTTGGTGTATGGGGAAGGTACTAGCACCCCACAACACTCGTTCAAAGAACGAAATTTTATTTTTCTTGTGTTATTTAAGGAAATTGGCTATTATAAATACTAAAGAAGATTTTTTTGTGGATTTTTAAATGTCCCACATTTTAATTCTTATTATTCCATAGATAAATAATAAGTAATAATTGTGGGCGGCATAAAGCCATTCAATATTTGTTTGAATTTAATTTGGCATCCCAAATTTAAATTCATTGCATCTCAAGAATATTAGGAAAGTCAATATCTTGATTTCCTAATTTCCGTCGTAGGAAAGTTTGTTTTTTTTAAAAAAACATTTGGTTTATTAATTTTGAAAATTGTAAAGTAAAAATACTTTTTAAGGAAAACTCTTAATTAATTTTATTTTTAAAGCAAGTGACATTTTTATGGAAAATAGTTTTGGATTGATTTATTATTTTGAAGATAAAGTTAATGAAATACATTTAGCAAAAAGTTTTTTATGCATTCCTTTTAAAGAAAACGCCTTTTATAAATATGCTTCTTTACAAAAGTTTTAAAAGAAAAATATGAAGAATTTTTATTTATGCTTCATAACGAAGGAAATATTAAAGTCAAATCCCGGCATCCCAAGATTTTATTTTTTCTCAAGAAACTCAAATATCGGCATCCCGAAAATTCGAGATTCCATCGTTGGAAGACTTTTGCTTTGGAGACTATTTAATTAAGGGAAAGAAATTTACAGCAGAATTTTGGATTAAATATCGTAACTTAGAGAAATAAAAAGAAACATATAATTGAGAGAATATCTAAAAAGGGATAATATACAAGAAGTAAAATTTTATTAAATTCAATTGTTTTAATAGAAACATATTAAAACTAAATCTTGGCATTCCAAGACGTATACCTCCAGAAACTCAAACATTGACATTCCAAAAATTTGAGAGTTTATCATTGGAGACCTTTTTATATCATTTTTTGAACACAAATAACAAAAGAAGCATTTGTTTAAGCAAAAGTATTTACATATTGATTTAATGAAAATATATGGCTAAACTATAAATAATAATTCTAGATTCTATTGTAAAATAAAATTAACAAAGTTGAACATAAACAACATATAACAATTAACTCTAAATGCTTGATTACACCAAAATAAAAAACAAATGATAAAGTTAGAATTGAAACATGCATGCAGTTATCAAATGTTCCCTAAAGAAAAATCACATAACTTCATGTAAAAGAAAGAAATAAAGCAAAGAACCAATAAATAAACTAAACTTTATAAAGCATGAAAAGAAAGAAAATTATCGGAGAAAGAATTGTAAACAAAGGTTAAAAAAATACTTACAAAAAAACATGTGTGACCGTTGGATTGAGAATAAGACTTGGAGAAGTGGCGACGTGAAATTTAGAGAGAGGGTGATGGTGAGGGGGTGAAATCGTTGGAGAGGAAAAGAGAAAGAGGGAAGTTATGTGGGAAAGGGAGGAAAGTGTATTTAGGGTTTGAAGGGAGAGAAATTTGGGAGCCTATTTTTAGCTCAAAAAAACGTGTAGAGAGGGTACTCCAAGGCCCCAAAAATCGTGAAAAGCAAGGGTGATGGGATCCCTATTTATAGCCAATTCTAACCACAACATATTAGGAATGTGATCAAATAAAATTAAAAATAAAATAAAATAAAATAAAATAAAAGAATAAACAAATAAATACTCAAATTTTACCTCCCATATTTACAAAATTTTAATTGCCAATCAATCCTTTAAGGAAACAAAATATTTTGATTAATTAAAACTTGCCAAATAAACCTGATATTTGATTTGACAAATCAATTAATTAAAATAAAATATTTGACCTAATTATTCTCACCAAAATTAATAAATATGATTGGGCTATTTAAAAACTCTAGAACATTTTTTTTCTTTTATTTATTATTTTTTTAAAAAGACAAAATCAATTAAAAGAATAAAATTCCGGACAGATTTAGGGGTCTACAGTACCCAACTTTATCCCTGTACTATAGACCTTTTAGGTTGTTACTTGAACACTGATCCCCGTATGTCCCCACATACTAGTTCAAATTACATGTAAACAACCTTGGATTCTAGCTTATTGGATTTGGGTCATATTATGCAATTTTAGACTTAAATTAGCAATAACACTTTATTGTAAAAACCTCAATAACATTTTATTGACACAAGTATATAATTCGTTAACATTATTCATTATCTACGAGTTTTACCCAACAACACTTGAAATTAGATGTTTTTGCACGCATGAGTATCATACAAAAGCGTAGGGGTGTAAAGAACCAAACCGAACCGAACAGTCTGATCCGGTTTTTTGCGTTTTGACTTAATTTTTTTTTACTGAGGTTCGGTTCGGTCCTCACATTTTATTTGCTCGAACCAATATAGATTTTTAGGGTTCCATTCATCGCATTTTATTTCCTCGCAGTCACATTGTAGCTTTACCTCGCAAGTCGCAATCCTCTTCGGTCCTCTTCTCTCTTTGCACAATCACCTCTCCTCTCGTGTGAGCTTGTCGTCGTCGTCGAAGCTTACTGTCGATTTTAAGTTGTCGTCGACGCTGAAGCTTTTTGAGCGTTCTTTCTGGGTTTCCATCGCCGTCGTTGGAGCTTGTTGTCGAGTAAGCTAGTGCTCATCTTTCTCTCTCTGTTCTTTTCCAGCTGATTCGATCAGGTCTGTTCTATTCGTTTTTCGTTGATCGAACTTGCTTGGTGGGGTTGGGGGATTTCTTAGTTTTGGATTGAATTCTGGGAGTTTATCTCTTTCTCGAGAGTGAATCGTTGTGAATTTAGTTGTGGAAATCCTTCTATCGTGTTTAGAGTTATGATTGAATGCGTTGTTTTGTGTGATATCTCTGTCTCTTCACTTCGATGGCCCCAATGGCGAGATTTTGATTTTTGAATTGTTGATTTTGTTTGTGCTGGACGTGGTTGACCTTTCTTCCCGTTTGTGATGCAATATCTTAGCAACTTGATGTATTGAGTTTGTTCTATCGTAGTCATGTTATGTTCTTCTAAGTGCAAGTTGTCCAGGGTGGAGCTTTCATCTGGTTCATACTTGAATGTTTACTCTGATTTGTAAGGACCAGGCATGGGTGGGGAAATCTGGAACGATGATAATAAGCTTTATTACAAACAAAGAAAATGTAATACAGTTGTTCATGGTGGACTTTTCATGAGGAGGAGAATTTAATGGAGCGATTGCAAATTGTGGATGTGATCTTTAGAAATATGTGCTAATGAGAATGAGAAAGGAAGATTTGGTTTTGTGGTTATTGTAGATTCCGAAACATAGGATTCTGACTTTTCTGGGTTTCACAACATTGCTTCACCTTCACCTTTTGTTGCTTAGATTCACTCAAAAATCTCTTTTAAAAACCACTCAAAAATTTGTATGGTACAATCTTTCTTTTGATTTGTGTAGTGCTCAACTTTCATGGAATGATCACTATGAGAAAGTTGACTTTGGTTGGAGCATGGAATGAGTGTAAAAAGTTTTGAGAGGATTTGAGAAAATCTTTACTTATGGGTGGGGTTTTTTCTAGATATCTTTACTTATGAAATTTGGTTCTCTTATGATTTCCATATCTTCTGTGGACTAACAATGTAATGTTTGTTAGTTTTCTTGTTTTGATTGTTCCTTACATTACTTACATTACCATAGAGAATGTTAATAAGCTTATGTAAAAATACTAATGTTAATGGATGGCTTAGAGGAGGGTGCTAGATTGGAGTTTATTAAAGATTACATGTTGCATTCCCTAATCATTTGAGCTGTCGTTAGAAAAGGAATGTTTGAGTATAATCTGTGTTGCATTTCCTGAGGATAGTTTATTGGGTTTGCAATAGCGTAGTCTTGTTTTGTGAATTTTGGTTTGATTTTTATCCTAGGATGACTTCGTCTTTTACCAATGAGACTTTTAAACAAAGTCATACCCCTAATCTAGGTACGAGTAGTAAAGTAGGATTGTTTGGGAAAAGGAAACCTACTAAACCAACTTCAGATGCTTGAGAGCATTTTATTAGAGTAGAGGGATGTGATCCTGAATATCCTAGGGTTGCTTGTAAATATTGTGGAGCTACATATACATGTGACTCTAAGAGAAATGGGACAACAAATATGAAAAGACACTTAGAGAAATGTAAGATGTATACAAGTAAGTCAGAGGATTATGTTGAAGGATAGGGGGATTCTGAAAGTAATAGCTGCATCATTCACTCAAGAGAATTGTAGAATGATGCTTGCTTAATTACATGGTCATATTAGATGAATTACCCTTTAAGTTTGTAGAAAGCGAATGATTTCATAAATTTTGAAGGGCATTAAATCCTAAGTTTGTAATTCCATCACGATTCATTATTGCAAAAGATTGTTTTCAATTGTACATGAGGGAGAAAAAGAGGTTGAAAAGTGTCTTGACTCGAAATGGCCAAAGAGTTTGTTTAACGACTGATACATGGACTTCCGTTCAAAATATTAATTACATGGTGATAACTGCTCATTTCATTGATAGTGAATGGAACTTGCACAAAAGAATTCTAAATTTTACTCAAATTGCTAATCATAAAGGACATACAATAGGAAGAGCAATTGAAAAATGTTTGCAAAGTTGGGAGATTGATAGACTTTTTACCATCACCGTCGATAATGCTAGCTCAAATGATGTAGCATTGACATATTTGGTTAAACAGTTTAAAGGAAGAAATGAGTTAGTGTTGGATGGTGAATTTCTCCATGTGCGATGTTCTGCTCATATTCTTAATTTGGTTGTTAGTGATACTTTAAAAGATTTAGATGTGTCTATCATTCGCATTAGAAATGCTGTGAAGTATGTGTTGGGTTTTATGCCCTAAAACTCGTAGATAGTAAATGTACATTTGACCGAACATTAATAAAGTGATGTATTATTCAATGTTTGTATTATATCTTGTCTTGCTAACCCTAATCCAATAAACTAAACATCCATGGCTAATAGAATGAGACTTGAACTAGTATGTAGGGACATGCGGGGATCAATGTTCAAGTTTTAGCCTAAAGGGTCTGTAGTATAGGGATAAGGCTGGGTACCTTATCCTGGTGACACTATGGATACGGCCCGCTTTGTATATTGATACAAACGTAGTGATCCAACACGTTCATGTTGTTGACATGCGAGTGGGGGTATCCTGTGCAATGAGTTTGCACAAAGACCGGACCGCGAAATAGTTAACCACTAACTATAACACCGTTGGTTAGCTCGGTTTCTATTTCACTAGGATGACCTAGGCAACTTGGCCTTAATCCTGAGTGGATTATGGACTCCTGTCCATGAGGGATTGTCCTTTGATTTGTACGGGTGAGAGTGGCCAGTTCGCCGACTCAATAAGCCTACCATTTTGGGGACAAGAACGAATGGGGAGCTGGGAACGTAGTCTTACAAGATGGAATTCACTCCTTCCTGATATGAGGGTAAGTAGAGGTGTGTTCCCTTAAGTGGTGTCTCCGGGTCTTGAACAAAGGGCCCTACCCTCTTTATGGCACGAGAGGGTTTTCTGTTTGATGGTTGGACCACAAACAGGTTGTTCATTAGAGGAGCACTGGTACTTAAGGACCAAGAGGTAGCCCAGGGGTAAAACGGTAATTTGACCTAGCTGGGGTACGAACACACGTGAAGGGCTAACTTGCTGCTGACGGTCAATATCCGTGGACACAGAAATATATCTGCAGTGAGAAGAGTGCAGCTGTGGTTCTTTAGTGGAGTGAACCACAGTTAACGAATATTGATTAACTTGGTTAATGAGTTTAACCAACTAATCTCATATCGTTGGAGCTTCTGATCTGTAGGTCCATTAGGTCCCACCGGTAGCTCATTTAGGGCGTTGAGGTAAAATTCTAAGGATGGATTGAATATTCAAAGGTGTTTGAATATTATACTAAAATATGAAGTGGTTCATATTAAAACTATAGGTTATAATTAATATGCATTGGATGTATATTAATACTATAGTTTTGAGAGAGAAAATAGTAATTGAATATGTGATGTTCAATTTTATTTTATTTTATTAGTTAATTTCGAATTAATTAATTAATTTTAGTTTAATTAAATTTGATTTAATTAAACTATAATATAAGAGGGATATTAATTTAAATTGGATTTAAATTAATGTTATTTTAATTAATTTAGATTAATTAAAATATAATTAATTATAATTTAAAATTATGTTTTAAAATTATAATTAATTAAAATATCAGATAACTGATTTATCAGTTATCTGATATTTTAATTTTAAAAAGACGTGGTCAGTAGGTTGCAGAACTGACTCCTGGTCTCACGCCTGACTCCCTCCCAATAGCTCTCTCTCATTTTTTTTGCATTCTCAGCCAGAGATCTCTCAGAGAACACATCCAGAGAAAAAAAAAATCCATAGAATTTTTGCTCCCACCAGCACTCAACGTAGTATCCCAATTGGAGAATACCGGTGAATCCCTGTGGTGGTGTTTACACAATTTTCCAGCAATACCAAGGTTAATTGCTGCTGTTTTTTTGGGAGAAAAATCAGAGAATTTGGCGAAACGATCAAGGTTTTCTTCAAGGGTAAGATTATCTTGAACTAGGGTCAATAGGACCCAATTCTAGATTAGATCTAGGATTATTCCTATTTTTTTTTATGCATGCTTGTATCTAATTTACAGCAGTTTTTAATCTATTATAGTCGCTGTAAATTCATGATTTTTGCCGTCGTATTGGTATCCCAATCGACGTTTTATTATTCGAAAAAGGTCTCTGTGTTTTTCCGCTGCGCATAGGGCTTTTATCCCTACAGTATGTTAGGTCATCTCCTGCAAGATTACAAGCATTTAAAGATTTTGCTAAAGAAGATAAAATTTCGACCAAAAGTTGTCTTAGTTTGGATGTTCCAACATGATGGAATTCAACTTTCAGTATGTTGGATGGAGCAATTAAATTTTAAAAGACTTTTGAAAGATTAGAGGAACATGACCCAAGATATTTGCCAGAAGGTGAGATACCTATTATTGAAGATTGGGATAATGCTAAAGTGTTTGTGGAGTTCCTGAAGACTTTTTTAGATGTTACTTTAAAGTTCTCAGCATCTATGTCTATAACTTCAAACATTTTCTTTCATAAATTTTTTTTGGTTGAAGAAATAATTCGTGAATACTCGATGTACAAGAATGAGTTGTTAAGTCAGATGACATCAAACATGCAAGCAAAGTTCAACAAAAATTAGGGTATAACTACAAGTGAAAAAACTAATTGGTTGTTGTATGTTGCTGTTGTTCTTGACCCTAGATATAAGTTGAATTATGTGAGTTATTGATTTCATGATTTTTTGGATGAAGAAAGTGCAAAACAAAATGGATAAATAAGGTCGAAGAAACATTGCGTTGACTATGTGATGACTATTATTTAAGAATTTCAGTGCAAAAGGAACAACATCCACAAACATAATCATCTACATCCATAGAAGCATCGAGTTGTCCATGTCAGAGTGCAATACCATCTATCTCTTCTAATGCATCGAGTGGAATTGGATCTTATAAGGTACGTGCTGTTGTCCATGATAGATATATGTTTTTAAGTAAGAAAAAAGATCCAGATGATGGTAAAATGAAGGTGGCTCGTTATTTAGATGAAGCTTGCGTAGAAGGTGAAAATTTTGATATATTAAATTGGTGGAAGTTAATTCTGCTCGATTCAAGAGTATCAACCAAGTAGCCAGGGACATCTATAAGATTCTTATATTTGCTGTGCCATCTGAATAAGCTTTTAGCACTGGAGGACGGGTATTAGATCCATTTCGAAGTTCACTAACTCCTCAAACTGCAAAGACCCTCATTTGTGCTCAAAATTGGATTCAATCTAAACCTTTTGATGACATGAGTGAAGAAATTGATGAAGGTAAGATTAATGAAAATGACATGTCTTCAAAAATTGTTTATCACATTGTTTGCATTTTATCGAGTTAATTGTTTTTCTTTTTTCTTGTGTCTAGAACTCACAAATATACACAATGAGATGGAAGTTGTCTTTGAAAACTTGAGCGGTTCTAAATTTCTACTCTCAAATTTCATTTTTCTTGTTTATTTATATGAATTTAATTTTATGTTGAATTTCAAGTAACAATTCTTGTTTTTGTTTTAGCCTCTTGAAAGAGGTGAGAATCATTCAAGTGTGGAAGAAAATTACGAGATGGGGAACCAACAATCATCAACAGTAGCAACAACTTACACAAACATGAACATTAAGGACGAAGAAGAGGAAGCATCTTTAGCTCTGTTGATAGAAGAGCTAAAACAAAAAACCGAAGAAGACGACCTGGAACAACCGCCCTGCAACAACAAAAATCTGGTAGTTTCACAAAACTCAGATTCATACTTTGAAAGATGATGCAACTACAATAATATGATCAACACTACTCCTCGACGAACATCCTCCAATATGGCTAGAAAAGGGAATATTAATGGGAAGGAAGTGGAAGATTTGCAGGCCATTAATGGCTTTGAAGATTGCTTTGGAGGCCTCGATACTATGCTTGAAGTTAGTGGATTCAAGTTCCTTCTTTTTGACTGCTTGAACAATGACAGAACATGACAAGTAAAAACAGGCAGTTGTAGTTGTTTTTGTGTTATATTATCATTATGTATGCAAGTGCTTTCATTAATTGGTTGTTGTTGTTGTAGCTACTTGTGGAGTTCTCTTGATCTTTTTTTATTGAAAGAACTGCTGCAGGAGAAGAATAGGGTAGATTTTTTCAATTCTTTTGCCCATGGAATTTGCTTATGATATCAGTATTAAAGATTTGTGTGTTGGTTGATATCACTTGTTTTATTTTTTGTTCAAACAAGGGTTGAGATGAGAATTTTGAATTTTCAGAGAAGTTCCCCTTCTCATCCACTTGCTTACCAAAAAAAAAAAAAAAGCCGACCTGACCCTGAAGGGGATGAAATCCCCCACGCAGCGGAAGCGCATCAATTGGACCTTACGTCGTATATTAGTTGACATTAAAATATCGTTACGAAAAGATAAAATAAACTTTAAACATACTTTGAAGTTGCTGGAAATTGCTATAAACATACTGGAAAATTAAATCTAAATTTATTTTCATGCTTTTCTAAAGAAACGGGAAAGAACCGTTACAGACCTTCGTTGTAGACTTAACCGTTCTTCGCCAACAATGCTCTAACGAACAAAAACGCAGCAGCCTTCTTGTAGTTCCTTCGTTGGAAATTTCTTCTTGAAAGACACAATAATCACAAAGGTTACACCGGTATGTCTCTAAGTCTAGGAGGCAAAAGACTTATGGGAGTCTTTCTCTAAGAGGGAGGCTAGAGAGAATTCTATGGTCTTGTCTTGTGAGTCTAAGAGCAAGAGGGCTCCTAAACCAATTAGGTCTAGTGTTCTATTTATAGAAGAGTGGCCATAAATAAAATATTTAATTAAATCAATCTTTTCCAAAATTGATTCAATCTTTATTCCTTATTAATCAATCCAAGATCAATCAATTCCATAATTGATTAAGCTTTTCCACAAACGACTAATTACTTCCATAAGTGATTAGATCATTTCCATAAATGATTAATCAATTCCTTAAGTGATTAATTATTTCCATAATTGATTAATTTCCAGTTAATTAATTCTTTAATTAATTAACCACCAATTAAATATCACATATTTAATTTTCGGCCTTGAATTAATTAATTGCCCAAATGGATTTTAGGCATTAAAATTAATTAATTAATATTTGAACTCTTTCAAACTTCCATAAATTTAATGTGACTCAAATTTATATTTATATTTGAATTTCTTCAAATATTAATTTCTCTCATAGTAATATATGAATATATATACTATATTGTTTCCCTTAGTAAATTGAACACTTTAAATTTACATTTATTACTTAGTTGCCTCAAATTACTTTATGAGCTACCAGTGAGACCTAATGGACCTTCAGATTAGAAGCTCCAACGATATGAGATTAATCGGTCAAACTCATCAACCAAATTAATTAATATTCGTTAACTGTGTGTACATTCCACTATAGACTCACAGTTGCACTCTTCTCACTGCAGATATATTTTCTGTGTCCACGGATATAGACCAATAATGACTAGTTAGTACTTCACGAGTGACCGTAACATCAGCTGGGTCAAATTACCATTTTACCCTTGGGTTACTTCTATTTCCTTAAGTACCAGTTCCCCTCTAATGAACAACCTGTTTGTGGTCCAACCATCAAACAGAAAACCCTCTCATGCCATTGAGAGGGTAGGACCCTTTGTTCAAGACTCGGAGTCACCACTTAAGGGAACACTCATCTGCTTCCCTAAAGTCGGGAAGAAGTGAATTCCATCTTGTACGATTATGTTCCTAGCTCCCCACTCGGTCTTGTCCCCAAAATTGTAGGCTTATTGAGTCGGCGTATTGGCCACTCTCACCCATACAAATCAAAGGACAATCCCTCATGAGCAGGAGTCCATAATCAACTTAGGATTAAGACCAAGTTTTATAGGTCGTCCTAGTGAAATAGAAAACCAACTAGTTAACGGTGTTATAACCAGTGGCTACTATTTCGCGGTCCGGTCTTATGCAAACTCATTGCACAAGATACCCCCACTCGCATGTCTCCTACACGAACGCGTTGGATCATAGCGTTTGTATCAAATACAAAGTGGGTCGTATCCATAGTGTCACCAGGATAAGGCACCCAGTCTTATCCCTATACTATAGACCCTTTAGGCTGTTTCTTGAACAATGATCCCCATATGTCGCCACATATAGTTCAAGACTCATATTACAGCCTAGGATGCCTAGTTTATTGGATTAGGGTTATTTTAGGCAAAGACAAATATAAAATAACTAATTACATTTAATGGAAAAATATATCAATATTATTTCATTAATATCCGGTCAATGGTTACATTCACTATCTACGAGTTTTAGGGCATAAAACCCAACAGACCCGACCCGACTCGACCCAGTTTGAGTCACTCTGAACCGGGTTGGGTCGGGTCGGGCCGATTTGTCTGTTCAACCAACCCTGGTTCGGGTCAAGTCGGTTTGTCCGTACAACCGACGCGACCCGAAAATTTTACACCTCTACAAAAGTGTGAGGATATGGGATGAGAAGGTGATGGCCAAAAAGTGTGTTAAAATGAACCAAAGGGACCTCCATCAAAGCTTCAAGCATCCAACATTCATCCAAAATCAATGAAGAGCAGATCAACAAAGATCAACAAGTGAGAGAAATGCTTTATGTTGAGGATCCCACATTGAAAAGAGAAGTGGAGACCTCACAATTTATAAGATAAATGAGCTACTCCTCTCATTGCCAATTGGTTTTGAGATGGAACCTCGTATAATCTAATATGGTATCAGAGCTCATTAAACCCAAATGGGTATTCAATCCGAGAAAAAAAATTGGAATTCGATCCAAGAATGATGAACCCAAAAGAGACACCATCTTGAGGGGGTCTGTTGAGCCACATTGAAAAGAGAAGATTGTTAGAGCACATAGCGAGCTATTTTCCCTGTTCATTAGAGTTAGTCTTTGAGTACTATTTGGCCGATTTATGCATTTTAATATTTATTTTGTTGGAAATTGACTTGTGGAATAAATTGGAGAAATTGGAATCATCGGGTGTTCGGGACCTAAAGAAGAGCAAAGGAAGAGAAAGGAATCAAGTTGGAGGCTTATCAAAAGTGGAAGATCCGAGAGATAGCGTCTCGACGCTGCTTTCTTGGCTTCTCGATGCTAGGAAATTCCCAAATTTGAATATGGTGGTAAACAGGACAGCGTCACGACGCTACTGACAAATTTCCTATAAATACGTCTTATTCTTTCTCGGCCAAGGGGAGACCATTTGGTTAGATTTTAGCCCTAATTTCGACTAGAGACTTTTGGTGGGAGCTGAAGCAAGGCCAAGGAGTGGAAACCAAGCTTGAAGATGGGGAGATCGTGACAGGGACATGTCGATTTCAACGGATTCAAGAGTTTTTCCTTCCTCTTTCCCTTACCTCTTGTTGTTTTTATGGCTTTTCTTTCAATTGGTGTTTGTAGTTTCAAGACTATGAGTTGCTAGTTGTTTGTCTTAGGGATTGATGTAGTTGTTTAGTTTGTTGGATTGATTTTTGGTATGAATGTGCTTTTATTTTATTCATGCAATTATGTTATAATGCATTTGATTAATTGACCATTGATTGAATGTGATTTACTGTTGAATCTAACTCAGGAGAGGATTTAGCTTAGACCCTAATTGCATAACTTAAGTTGAATTCTAAGATCGTGACAAAATTTAGAATCACTTTAGAAGTTGTTGAAAGAACTAAGCCCAAAGTCTTGCATGTTAATGAACTTAGATAGGGATATCAAGTTAGTTGCGTGCATGAGAATCAATTATGCTCAGGAGAGATAATTGTGATTTACAGTTTCGAGACTTGTAAAATAATTGTACGCTAAATTCATCCCACTAATTAATTCTCAATCTTAATCAATTAAATCAATACCTTAAGAGTCTTTCCATTTGAGTCTCCACCTTTTATTTTATGTTTTTTGTCTTTAGATTTATCTTTTGTCATTAAGTTTATCTCTCTAAATAAAATTGGACAAGATTATTCACGGTAATTAATTAACTAGAAAACCAATCAAGAGAACGACACTCGTTTTACATGAAAACACTATTATTACTTGACCCGTACACTTGCCGTAAGAAATTTGCACATCAAGTTTTTGGCTCCGTTGTCGAGGAGTGGCATATTTAGTTAAATTGATATCGTGGAAAAATTGTCCAGTCTTAATTTAGGGTGTATTTTATTTTTGGAAAAATACACTTTTAATCCTTGAGGTTTAGGTTAGGTTTCATTTTGGTCCCTGAGTTTTCAAACTCAACAATTTAGTCCCCGAGGTTTGGTTTTAGTTTCATTTTAGTCCCTTCATCCATTATTCCCTTAAAAACTAACGGTTTGCTGAGGTGACACTATTTTTTTATTAAAAAATAATTTTTGAATTTTTAAAATATAAATATATTAAAATAATAAAAATATTATTATTTTATATTATTTTTTTAATTATCCCCATCTCACTCTTCTTCTTACACTCTTCCAGCAGTCGCCGATCGCTGTAGCCGGCAACATTTTTTTTCCCTTCTGCTTCTTCCACTCATTCCTTTTTCCTTCTTTTCTTATTTTTTTTTTATTTTTTTTAAAAAATTAAGGACCGTTCCATATCTGGAAAGAGCCTAGATCAGGAACGATCAGAGCAAGAACGCCACACGAAGTTCCTAAAACACATAAAACAAGGAACCCATGCAGTCAGAATTTGAAGGAGAAAACCCACAGTGGAAAAAGCTTGCAATCACATTAGGCTGTTGTCAGAGTTCGAAGGAAGAAAAAGATTGTCTCTATCGAGCCCATTCGCGCGAACACACCTCCACTGAAAGATTCACACTGAAGATGGGTGTCAGAGACGGAGAAGCGTGCTGACCCACAACCGTTTCAAATTGAATCTTTTTAGACGTTACTGGGTCTTCGATCTGGACGTGCGTCGATCTATAAGTGAAAAAGAAATGCAGTTGTGAAGGTACAGACCTTCAAATCT
The DNA here is from genome assembly GCA_036850905.1 of Luffa acutangula. Classification (NCBI taxonomy): domain Eukaryota; kingdom Viridiplantae; phylum Streptophyta; class Magnoliopsida; order Cucurbitales; family Cucurbitaceae; genus Luffa; species Luffa acutangula. The sequence continues at coordinate 37,854,512 of CM072088.1, forward strand.
AGACTAGTGACAAAGGGTTATACCCAAAAGGAAGGGGTTGACTTTGAGGAAACTTTTTCTCCTGTAGCCATATTAAAGTCCATAAAAATTCTCTTGTTCATAGCCACATATTATGACTACGAAATATGGCAAATGGACGTCAAGAATTCCTTTCTGAATGGTAATCTTGAAGAGAATATCTTCATGTCTCAACCCGAAGGGTTCGTAGCCCGAGGTCAAGAACAAAAGGTTTGTAAGCTGAATCGATCAATTTATGGATTGAAACAAACGTCCAAATCTTGGAACATTAGATTTGATACTACGATCAAATCTTTTGATTTTGACCAAAATGTTGATGAGCCTTGTGTGTATAAGAAAAGCAACAAAAAGAAAGTAGCTTTTCTAGTATTTTATGTAGACGATATCCTACTCATTGGAAATGATGTATGATACCTCACTGACATTAAGAAATGGCTAGCAGCCCAATTCTAAATGAAAGATCTGGGAGAAGCTCAATATGTTCTTGGGATCCAAATCATTAGAGATCAAAAGAACAAAACGCTAGCACTGTCTCAAGCAACGTATATTAACAAAATGTTGTCTCGATATTCGATGCAAAACTCCAAGAAGGGATTTTTTTTCAGACATGGGGTACACCTTGAAGGGTTGAAATCCCTTTTGGCAGCGGAAGCAAACAAGAACAATCTCGTTTTTAATTTCAATTTTAGGAAAAACCAATACGTTGGCAAATCAAAAATAGAAACAATTTCTAAATTAATCTAAGATTAAGTAGGCTGAACAATTTGATCTAAAACTTATTTTAGAACTAAGAACTTACATGATTTTTTAGACAATCACAGCACAAAGCTCCAAATATCGCGTTCTTCTTCCTCCCAATGAACACCACCACGTTGGATCACCCACTATGACTCTAGGGACTTGAGATTCGGCTTGTGGGAACCCAAAACTAGTCTTGGAAGGGAAAAAATTGCAGCAAACATGTTGCTGTAATTTTTGGAGAGAGAGCCAGAGAGAGAATTGAGAGAAAAAACTTTTCTGTAATCATGAAGAATGAGGGAGACCTCCTAATTTGAGTAACCCCCTCTCCACTTAACGATAAGTGGGGAGGGAGTTAAAACCCTACTCATTCTAGATCGTTGGATCAAATCCAAATGATCTTGGCCGTCTATTAATTAAATAATAATAATGTTTTAATTAATTAATTATAATTCATTTAATTAAATCAATATTAATTAAAAAATTATAATATAAGGTTTTTAATTCAATTTGAATCATATTCTATTGAATTAAATTGGCCATTCAATTAATTCTATTAATTGAATTCTCATTAATTAAATATCAAATATTTAATTAATTTTACAATTGAATCATATTCAATTTTAATCTCTCTCATTTAACCTATAGTTTTAATGTGCATCATAATGTACATTAATATAAACTATAGTATTAATTTGATTAAATCACATTTAACCAAACTAAATTAAATTAATTAGTTCTCCAATTAATTAATTAATGAATTAATCAAATATCACATTGTTGATGGAGAAATTTTGACCAATCAATAATTTCCACGTCATTACATAAAATTAATGACGAAATTAAAATTAATTAAGTTTGGGACCAATTATAAATTGACATGTGTCCCAAATTTAATTTGAAGAAAAAGTTGGCCAATTATAAATTTATAGAGCCAAATTTCTATTTGATCAATTAATTAAAATTAAATTATTTTGATCAAATTAATTAATTTGACAAATTAATTAAAAATAATAATTATTTGGATCAAATTTGGGTCTTTTAAGTATTTGGGTCATAGAGTTTTGGATCAAATATGAACCAAACCCAAGACTAAACGGTTGAACCCAAGACTAATAAAGCCCAAGCCCAAGTTGTTAGGCCCAAAAGTCACTAGGGTCCGTCCTGCGAGAACTCTATAAATAGAGGAGTTCTTCACCATTTCAAGGGTTCGAAATTTTGGAGCTCTCAACCAGACTTAGAGAATTCAGAGAAATTTCCCCAAAACGGAAGACTGAAAACTCTCTAAAATCTACAAGTTTCCAAGCACTGAACACTACTTGAAGACTGAAGGCTCTTTCAAACTTAGAAGACTTCAAGATCCAAGATTCCACTGAGGCTTCAGACTCGAGATCAAGCGTTATAGCCCTCTAGTGAAACACATTCACACACAAGAGAGAGAATCAGAGGATTATGTACTAGAGATTGTATACTCACGCACATACAACATTAATACAAATCAAAGTTTATTCCACGTGTCTCATTCATCTGAATTTACGTGTGAACAAATTGGCACGCCCAGTGGGACCATCTCTACCTCTCATCTCTTTCTCTTGTTAAAAGATCCAACCAACGTGATGGCACCAAAGAAAGCTCCCGCGAAGGTTACAACATCAAACGACTCTTACACTAGTCCTGTCACTCGTAGTCGTTCCCAAGGAATTGAGATTAAGGAGGATCATACTCCTCTTGCTGTTGCAAGCAGGATCTCAAAGCTCATTGAAGAATCCTCTAAGGATAAGGTTGCAGTTAAAGACAACCCGCTGTTCGAAACGGTCATTCCAACATCTAAGTAGCCAAAAGATACACTAAATCTTGATGTGATGTCCGTCATGATAGCTGATGTAGACTAGGATGAAAGAATGGCAGAGATGGAAAGAAAACTCAATCTCTTAATGAAGACAGTTGATGAAAGAGATCTTGAGATTGCCCATCTGAAGAACCAACTGCAAAACCGAGAAACGGCTGAGTCTAGCCAAACCCCTGTTGCAGGAAAGAATGATAGGGGAAAGGCTGTCGTGCATGAGGACCAACTTCAACACTCTGCGTCAGATGCCTCTTTGTCTGTCCAACAACTGCAAGACATGATCATGAATTCCATCAGGGCTCAGTATGGTGGACCCACTCAAAGTTCCCTCTTGTATTCTAAACCTTATACAAGGAGGATTGACAATCTCAGGCTGCCCACTAGGTATCAGCCTCCCAAGTTCCAATAGTTTGATGGAAAGGGCAAGCCAAAGCAGACCATCACCCACTTTGTTGAAACTTGTGAGAACGCTGGTACTCTGGGAGATTTGCTTGTTAAGCAATTTTTCCGAACACTAAAAGGAAACACATTCGATTGGTACATTGACCTAGAGCCTGATACAATGGACAACTGAGAACAGATGGAGAGAGAGTTTCTGAATCGCTTCTATAGTACGAGGCGAACAGTTAGTATGACAGAACTCACAAACACAAAGCAGCGAAAGGGTGAGACAGTCATTGACTACATCAACCGTTTGAGAGCCTTGAGTCTCGACTGCAAAGATAGACTCTCTGAGGTGTCCTCTGTTGAGATGTGCACCCAAGGCATGCACTGGGGACTTCTTTACATCCTGTAGGGGATAAAACCCCGAACCTTTGAAGAATTAGCGACTTGCGCTCATGACATGGAGTTGAGCATCGCTAGTAGAGGGAATAAAGATCCCGTAGTCCCAGACATGAGGAAAGAAAAGAAGAAAGTCAAAGGCACTGAGAAAGTTACGAAGAGTGCCACAAAAGAATCCATGGTCGTTAACACGACCCCTGTGAAACTTTCCGCGAAAGGAAGGGAAAACAAAAAAAATAAGCGAGTGGAGACGGGCGAGAAACATCGCCTAACTTTAAAAGAAAGACAAGAAAAGGTGTATCCATTTCCGGACTCCGACGTTCCAAATATGTTGGAACAACTGTTGGAGAAACAACTAATTGAACTCCCGGAATGCAAACGACCAGAAGAGTTAGGGAAAGTCAATGATCCTAACTATTGCAAGTATCACAAAGTCGTTAGTCACCCGGTGGAGAAGTGTTTCGTATTAAAGGAGCTAATCCTTAAACTGGCTCGCGAGAAGAGAATTGAGTTAGACCTTGATGAGGTGGCTCAAACAAATTTTGCGACAATAGTGGCAAATGTAGGGGATCAAATTCCCCCAATCTCTTCATGTGATTATGAAGAGAGGCTGATTCAATTCGGGACCCTTGATCCCGTAGTGGTTCGATGCCAAAAAGAAGCCACGGTGAAGGGATCCAAAGGAAAATATGATTCCATTGAAGATGAGAACGAAGGCTGGACCCTTGTCGTGAGTCGCAAAAGGCAAAAGCAAAGTTTCGCACGGAAAGAGTCCCGCCTATATCGAGATAGTAAAAGAAAAGTTAAGTCTCAAAGGAAGAAAGGAAAAAAGAAGTCAAGGAGGTCAAAGCCTGTCGTGGAGGAAAGTGAAGATTTCTTTTGCCCTCCACAACCCATAACTTTGGCAGAATACTTCCCAAGTCGCTTTCTCGATGATAGTGAAGGAGAGACACTTGAAACTGTCACGTGTCACACTGTGGACGTGGTGGAAGATGATGACGTCCCCGCTAGCTCCTCGGGAGTGGTGGCTGGTTTAGGAGATTTATCCTCCTTCAGCATAAAGGACTTACTGTCACTTCCTCAGGAAGCTAAAAACGTCCTTATTAATGCATTGATAGAGTCTAATGGTACAAACATCCCAACCTCCGAGGCACGCACATGTGCTTCGTGTTGCATGTCTATCAGATTTTCTGATGAAGATTTGCTGCTAGGGTCAAAGCCTCACAATAGACCTTTATTCGTCTCAGGATACATTCGAGAACAGAGGGTTAGTCAGATCCTCATCGATGATGGATCAACTGTCAATATAATGCCTAAGTCAACCATGAAGCAATTAGGCATCTTGATGGAGGAGCTATCAAACAGTAAGTTGGTGATCCAAGGCTTCAATTAGGGTGGACAACGGGCAATTGGCATGATACGCCTTGAACTCATCATTGGAGATGTAAAAGCTGATACTTTGTTCCATGTAATAGATTCTAAGACCACCTATAAGCTGTTGTTAGGTCTTCCTTGGATCCATGGTAATGAAGTCATAACCTCCACATTGCACCAATGCTTCAAATTCTATCAAGATGGCATCAAGAAAGTTGAAGCTGACACCAACCCATTTTCAGAAGCTGAGTCTCATTTCGCTGATGCAAAGTTTTATCTGAAGAATGAGAGCACATGGGAAACCATACCTGCAGAAATCCCCTTGATAAAAAAGAATGATAAACTCGATTTGGAGCCCCAAGCAGATGCAAGAAAGGAAGTTGTTTAAGATGTGAATACTTCCGACCTGAAAAAGGGTGAAGCATCTACAAGCCTTGTGAAACCTAAGGTTGTAAAGGATGAGAAATGTTTAAATTCACCTATCCTCCGATACGTCCCCTTATCTCGACGTAAAAAGGGGGAATCACCTTTCACTGTATGTTCAGAAAGCATAAAGGTCGGTGACGTTGAAATTTTAAAGGAAAGTTTCATTACGCCTCTTACAAAGATCACGAGACAAGAGGTTAATAAACCTAAGGATGATCAGATAAAAGCGATCTAGCTTGACAAACGAACTAAAGATGGGTTCGACCCCAAGGCATACAAACTTCTAGCGAAAGCAGGTTATGACTTCACAACTCACACTGAGTTTAAAAGTCTAAGGGTTTTTGATGAAAGATCTGAGCTCTCTGCAACACAGAAGAGACTTCTAAAGGAAGGTTATAGTCTGCCTACAACGAGAAAAAGACTGGATATAAGTCGTCTGAGCCAGTTCGCATAATAAGAAGAGGGAAGGCGAAAGTGGCAGACACAAATCATATAACAGTAGAGGAGGTTGATGACTCAAAAGAAAAAGAGAATGTCAACCAACGAACTTCTATTTTTAGGCGCATCAGGCCGCCAGTTGCTCGTGCTTTAGTCTTTCAGAGAGTGAGTGTCAATGAAACGGAAGAAGAAAGCACACAACCTACTAATAGCTCCACTCGACCTTCAATTTTTCGAAGGTTAAGTATGCCCATTGGGGAAGAAGAGAATACATTTTCAACTCTGAATGTCACTCGACCTTCAGCTTTTCAAAGGTTAAATATGCCTATTGCGAAAGAAGAGAGTACATCTTCAGCTCCGGATGTGACTCGGCTATCAGTTTTTCAGAGGTTAAGTGTTACCACGAGAAGAGACAAAAAAGAACAGTCTACTTCATTGATATCTCACCGACTTCAAAATGAAGATGCGATGAAAAATGAAAAGATCACTAAGGCCGATGAAGAAATTTTCAGTGCAGTTTCTTCACGAATGAAAAGAAAAACCTTCGTTACTGTCGATATGGATGGTTCCTTGAACGTAAAGCGACGTGATGTTGTCATCACCAATCCTTCGGAAGAAGATAGTGACAAAGAAGAAGAACAAACCTCTTGTTTTCATATCACTGTTGAAGAGGAAACGGAGGTCGAAATGTCTGAAGTAGATGGGGACGAAACACCTTTATTACTTGAAGACGACAACGAATCCACAGTGGATGAGCTTAAAGAAGTAAACTTGGGTACACCCGAAGAGTCGCGCCCAACTTTTATAAGCGCGTCACTTACTCCCGAAGAAGAGGGTGAATATATCAGTTTACTTGCTTCGTATAGAGACATCTTCGCCTGGTCATATAAAGAGATGCCTGAACTTGATCCAAAAGTAGTTGTCCATCATCTCGCAATTAAAGAGGGGTATCGACCAGTCAAGCAGGCTCAGCGACATTTTCGCCCGGAGCATATCCCTCAAATTGAAATAGAGGTCAATAAGTTGATAGAAGCAGGATTCATCCGTGAGGTAAAATACCCTACATGGATAGCCAACATTGTTCCTGCTAGGAAGAAGAATGGACAACTTCGCGTTTGCGATTTAAATAACGCATGTCCCAAAGACGATTTTCCACTGCCAATCACAGAAATCATGGTGGATGCCACCACAGGGCATGAAGCTGCGTCTTTCATGGATGGGTCATCGGGTTATAACCAGATTCGAATGGCTCTTGCAAATGAAGAAATGACTGCCTTTCGAACTCCAAAAGGGATATACTATTACAAAGTGATGCCCTTCAGATTAAAGAATGCTGGAGCTACTTATCAACGTGCTATGCAAAAGGTTTTCAATGATATGCTGCATAAACATGTCGAGTGCTATGTTGATGATCTTGTGGTTAAGTCAAAGAGACGACAAGATCACTTGAAGGATCTAAAAGTGGTCTTTGATCGTTTGAGAAAGTACCAATTGAGGATGAACCCTCTCAAATGTGCATTTGGTGTTACTTCTGGGAAGTTCCTGGGGTTCGTTGTTAGACATCGAGGAATCGAGATAGATCAGTCAAAGATTGACGCCATTCAAAAGATGCCAAGGCCTAAAAACTTACATGAATTGAGAAGCCTGCAAGGTCGGCTGGCCTACATTCGAAGATTCATCTCTAACTTAGCCGGTCGATGCCAACCTTTTCAGAGGCTAATGAGGAAAGGAGAAAGATTTGAGTGAGATGAAGCATGTCAAAACGCTTTCGAAAGCATTAAGAAATATTTGCTTAATCCTCCTTTCTTAGGAGCCCCCACAGTTGGAAAGCCATTGATTCTATACATCGTTGTTCAAGAAAGATCACTATGAGCATTATTGGCACAGGAAGGCGAGAAGGGAAAAGAACAAGATCTTTATTACTTAAGCAGGACTCTGAATGGAGCTGAGATAAATTACTCACCCATTGAGAAAATGTGCCTTGCTCTTTTCTTCGCTATTGAAAAGTTAACGCATTACATGCAAGCTTTCACAGTGCACTTGGTCGCGAAAGCTGATCCTGTCAAGTACGTTCTATCAAGGCCGGTTATTTCTGGATTCCTAGCTAAGTGGGTCATCTTACTCCAACAATATGACATCGTTTATGTACCTCAAAAGGCAGTTAAGGGGCAGACATTAGCCGACTTCTTGGCGGATCATCCAATCCCGTTGGATTGGAAGCTATGTGAAGACCTACCTGATGAAGAAGTCTTCTATGATGAAGTCACCGAGCCTTAGACCATGTACTTTGATGGCGCAACACGAAGAAGTGGAGCAGGGGCAGGAATCGTCTTTATTACGCCTCAGAAACACATGTTCCCCTACAACTTCATGCTTGGTGAATTATGCTCAAACAATGTTGCTGGATATCGAGCGCTGATAATTGGCCTCCAAATGGCCTTGGAAATTGGCATAACATATATAGAGGTCTATGGTGATTCAAAGTTGGTCGTTAGTCAACTCTTACTCTAGTATGAAGTGAAGCATAAAGACTTGAAGCCCTATTTCATCTATGCAAGGCAACTGCTAGAAAGGTTTGACAGTATAGTACTAGAGCATGTTCCGAGATCAGAAAATAAAAGGCAGATGCTCTAACAAATTGAGCGACTGTCCTAACAATCCCAGAGGATATGTCAATGAACATCTCACTTTGTCAGAAGTGGATTGTGTCGCCAATAGAAGATGAAGGTCAAGAGGCAAATATGATCTCTGTTTATGCAATTGAGGAAGAGGACTGGCGACAACCTATTATAGATTATCTTCAACATGGAAGACTCCCCACAGATCCCAAGTGTAGGGCCTATATACGAAGAAGAGGCGCCCGTTTTATCTACTATAAGGAGACCCTTTATCGTCGTTCTTATGAGGGACTCATCCTTCGATGCCTTGGAAAGGAAGATGTAGCAAAGGCATTAAATGAGACACATTCAAGTGTTTGTGGCGCCCATCAGACGGGTCTAAAACTCCAGTTTCAATTAAAAAGGATGGGATATTATTGGCCTACAATGATTTAGACTCAATGGAATATGCAAAGGAGTGTGAAGCTTGTCAATTTCATGCAAACTTCATACATCAGACACCATAGCCTCTTCATCTGACTGTAGCTTCATGGCCCTTTGAGGCTTGGGGACTTGACCTTGTTGGCCCTATAACACCTAAGTCTTCAGCATGACATTCTTACATTCTTGTAGGGACGGATTACTTCTCAAGATGGGCTGAAGTTGTCGCATTGAAAGAAGCCAAGAAGGAAAATGTTGTGGATTTCGTCCGAACTCATATAATCTATCGTTTCGGTATCCCTCACCGTATTGTGACGGATAATGGAAGACAATTCTCCAACGACCTAATGGACAAGTTGTGTGAGAAGTTTAACTTCAAGCGGTACAAGTCCTCTATGTACAATGCTGCGACAAATGGGTTGGCAGAAGCATTCAATAAGACGTTGTGTAACTTATTGAAGAAAGTAGTTTCCAAGACAAAGAGAGATTGGCAAGAAAAGATCGGTGAAGTGTTGTGGGCTTACCGAACTACCCATTACACTCCTACAGGGGTCACACCTTATTCCCTCGTCTATGGGGTAGAAGTTGTGCTCCCATTAGAAAGAGAGATTCCCTCATTAAGGATGGCCGTCCAAGAAGGATTGACAACGAAAGATAATGCTAGGTTGCGCCTTCAAGAGTTAGAAGCACTTGATGAAGGAAGGTTAGAGGCTCAGCAGGCCTTGGAATGCTACCAAGCACGGATGTCTAAAGCCTTTGATAAGAATGTGAAGCTTCGATCATTTCAAGTTGGTGCTCTTGTACTCGTTGTTCGAAGACCCATCATCACGACACGACACACAGGGAACAAATTCACACCTAAATGGGATGGACCCTACGTCGTCAAAGAATTCTACACGAACGGAGCGTACAAGATTGTGGACAGAGACGGATTAAGAATAGGCCCAATAAATGGCAAGTTTCTTAAAAAATCTTGTATATTGAACTACGTTATGACTTGATCCCTTCCCACTTGAAGGGTACGTAGGCAGCTTAAGAAAAAAACTTAAGTTCAGTAAAAAAAAAAAAAAATCCATGTTGTAAATAAATTCTAAATTTTTATTAAGGCATAAATAAAGTAAGAATGTCTAATACAATGAATTGAAGGAATACAATGAATTTAAAGAATGCATAATACAACGAATTGAAAGAATGTGTAAAAAAAAATTTCCTGCACATTAGAAAAAGCTTAGGATAAACTAAAGGGACCATGAATTAAGGATTCCATCGAAGTTCATTTAGATCGTCACGAGTACTCTCCAAAAGTCTGCAAAGTGTCGCTAGGGTGCGAACTTCTGAAGCACTGATGGTGCACTCGATGTCACTAATCTCCTCACGTATTTTTGAAACTAGAAGTTTTTCATGAGCTAAGTCCTATTCCTTTTCAGAGACTGAATTGGAAAGGCTTTCTACCTTGGCCTCTGCAGCTGTTAACTTGGCCTCTAGTTCTGCAACCTTGGTCTTTAGATCTGCAACTTATGAGATAGAGCGAGCACATTATTTTTGAAGTGCATCTTTCTCCTTAATAACACGACTTTCGGTAGACAAAGCCTTCTCTAAATGGAGCTTCTTTTTCTCCAACTGGCTATCCCTACTCAATGGGGTCATGTGAGTAGAGAGCGAAGATTGCAATCCATTGAATTCTTGCACTTTCTTGAAGTAGTTGGCTACAAATTCTTGTAGAGGTTTCAAGTTGTTCATAGTGGCCTCTGCCATTACATCGAAGATCTTGTGAGATTCTTGCTCAAGGTGCTCAAGGCTAGCAACATCTTCAAAAGAAGTGCGCACGATCTTCTGTTGTATGCTTGTCCATATGGATAAAGTAGCTTGTCGTCGGAAGTTGGAAATTACATCATCAGCACATAATTGAGAAACCTCAAAGACCGGGGAAACCACTTTCTCATGAGTGTGTTGAGGGGCTTTCTCGATAGAACGAGAAGACGAATCCATGACTTGTTTGCTCGAGGATGCATGAGAGCTTCCGAAGCTCTTCACAGAAGAAGCAAAAGCATCAGGACATGTCAAAGATTGATCGCTCGAGCATTCTTCCTCTTCTTGAACACGGTCATTTGAAGGAGGCTGCAAAAGAAAAATAAAGCAGGATTTAAGTAAAAAAAAGGGACAAAAAAAGAGGAAAAAAAGGGTTTTTCAACCAAAGTCTCAATGTCGTCAAGAGTATGTGAAGCATTAGAGGCACTCTTGATGGACTTGTCATCGAGATCAGAATTTTTCCTGGGTCTTTTGGCTCTTTTCCAGTGTCGATCTCCAGTGCTGTTTTGACTCTCTTCTTCGGTTGAATCATCTAGACGCCTGGCGACCTTGAGCAGATGGAGTTCTTTGTCCCCAAATTTAGAATCACCTTTTTTAGGTAGCTTAGGTTGGGTTTAAGAGAGAAGGATATTGTCAACCAACTTACTTATGTCGTCCCCTAGGTAATTATCATACTTTTCAAACCACCAACTTCGATCACGTGAGGTGACATGGTCCTAAGGATTCAATGTACGAGCTGGAAGAAATATTTGAAACTCCGCATTAGTTCGCCGGCAAATCTGCCAGTGGTGTAAAATGTTTTCCAAGGTGACTAGGGGCAAAGCTTCCCCTAAGTCATTAGGTATGTCTTGATAAAAGCCAAACTGGCGGCCGAATCGGTGGGGTTGTAGGGTTCGATAACTAATGAATCTTTGCATCGCGCTGACAGATAGCATGAGCAAAGGCTCGAAAAATAGGAAAAAGGTATGAATTTCGCAATCTTTTCATACTTCATGGTCTCATTTTTGTTCCTACTGAGGTTCGTGTGCCATGATATGGATGCACCCCCATGGATCAGTTTGCGAGCCTCGAGCTCATCAAAATATATAGCTCCACCTTCGTCGGAAAAGTCAACCATGCTAGGACCTCAAACTTTTGCTGGAGTCTTATAATTGGTACCAAAATAATGGGCGAGCCAACCAAAAATGTAATGCATGGGGAGAGAAGCATCTATGCGTCCAACTGAAACAAGAGCATAGGAAACTTTGTTTAACCCGTGGTAGATGTTGGCAAGGACAGGGACTGCAAGACTGAAAGTTTTCCCCTCAGCCATTAAGCTTGCAACCTTGAAAACACTAGGACGAATGTGGTTAGCATTCCCTTGGGAAAACACAAAGGCGCAAATCCAACAAGATAAAAAAGCCGCCAAGTATGTATGGTCTCTGTGTCTCATGTCAATCTTTAGCTCGTGAAACAAGTTGTTCTCCTCATCTGACCACTCGTGACACTTGATATTTGTGTCGTCTGGGTTATAAGTCGTGCTAGGGCGAGAGGTCTTCTTGGGTCGTCGTTGAGGAGGCTTTGCGTATCTTTGTTCACCTTTGAACCAAAAGGAAGTCCATGAGCTGATTGGAACATGGGAATGGTCAGTTCTTGAAGGGCTAAGCAAGTAGAATGCCTGGAAAAGGTGTTTGCAACTTTTTGGAAGATGTTTTGCCTGGTTGTTGGACATAGTTAACTCTTTAAAGCTCGGGATAACTTCCTCATAAAATCTACCTCTGATGGGCAGACCCCCAAATGCCCAAAGGTCCCATAAGGAAATTGAAAGTTCTCCCGCACAAGTGTGAACTGTATTGGTTGCAGGACACCAAGCTTCAAAAAACCCCGAACTATGTCGTTGTTTTGATCGTAAGTGTAAAGGGAAGCCACCACTGCATCGAATAAATGAGCAGTCTGAAGAACCTCTTCACTCCGACCAACGAAAAATTCTAACCACTCCCGATAGCGAGGAATGAAAAGAAATTCTCTTGAAATTTTCAAGGTGGATTCCCAACGAACTGATCCGTCAATTATTCGGCGGTCTAACGTCACCTCTGGATGTCGATTAGGATTTTGTGTATGGATTGAAGATTCTAGAAACCAAGCCTTAGAATCTTGGTCTAGAGGCCTTTCTACGGACCAATAAGAAATGGTATGCAAATTTAGTGGTGGGGGCCATGGGGCTGCAAGCCGTCCAGTCTTAGGCTCTTTTACTAAGAAGTTGAGTCCGCATCTTATGGGTTGATTGCTGTCTTTTAGGAGAACGAGGTACGTCTTTTCAAAAACAATATGCATTGCAAAGTACACCATGATTCTAACAAATTTAAGGAAATGAAAGTTAAAACAAGTCAAAAGAATAAGATATTTACGAAGATAAGTTAAAAATGATATTAATAATAATGCATCAAGGAAAATTTCCTAGGACTAATGTTGTGAAACGTCATAACAACAAGAGTTCAAAGACATCAATTGTCCTTGTACTCATGCTGAGAGACATGGCAGCGACACAAGTCCAAGGAACATGTCCACGTACTCGTGCTAAAAGGCGTGGCGGCGACACAAGTCCAAGGAACATGTCCTTGTACTCCTGCTGAATGATGTGGCGGCGACACAAGTCCAAGGAACACGTCCCTGCACTCGTGCTGAATGACGTGGCAGCGACACAAGTCCAAGGAACATGTCCCTGCACTCATGCTGAAAGGCGCAGTGGCGGCACAAGTCAAAGGAACATGTCCCTGCACTCATGCTGCACCGGTGCTGGAAGGCGTGGCGGCGACATAAGTCCAAGGAACATGTCCCTGCACTCGTGCTGAAAGGCGCGGCGGCGGCACAAGTCCAAGGAACATGTCCCTGCACGCGTGCTAAAAGGCGCGACGGCGGCACAAGTCCAAGGAACATGTCCCTGTACTCGTGCTGAATGACGTGGCGGCGACACAATTCCAAGGAACATGTCCATGCACTCGTGCTGAAAGGCGCGGCGACGGCACAAGTCCAAGGAACACGTCCCTGCACTCATGCTGAAAGGCGCGGTGGCGGAAAAAGTTCAAGGAACATGTTCCTGTACTCATGCCGAAGGACGTGGCAGCGGCAAAAGTCCAAGGAACATGTCCTTCTACTCATGCCGAATGACATGGCGGCGGCAGAAGTCCAAGGAACATGTCCCTATACTCATGCCGAATGACGTGGCGGTGGCAGAAGTTCAAGGAACATGTCCCTATACTCATGCTGAATGACGTGGCGGTGGCAAAAGTCCAAGGAACATGTCCCTGTACTCATGCTGAATGACGTGGCGGCTGAAGGGAATAAAAGTCCCCACGCAGCGGAAGCGCATCGATTGGACCTTACGCCGTATATTAATTAACATTAAAATACCGTTACGAAAACTCAATTAAACTTTAAACTCCTTTTAAAGTTGTTGGAAATTCAGTTTAAACATGCTTTAAAATAAATCTAAATTTATTTTCATGCTTTTCTAAAGAAAAGGGAAAGAACCGTCACATACCTTCGTTGAAGACTTGACCGTTCTTCGCCAACGACAGTCCACGAACGAAAACGCAACAGCCGCCTTTGATTTTCTTTGCTGGAAATTCCTTCTTTGAATGACACAATAACCACAGAGGTTACACCGGTATGTCTCTAAGTCTAGGAGGCAAAAGACTTGTGGGAGTCTTTCTCTAAGAGGGAGGCTAGAGAGAATTCTAGGTCTTGTCTTTGAGAGTCTAAGAGCAAGAGCAAGAATGTCAAGTTTCCTGACCAATTAGGTCTAGTGTTCTATTTATAGAAGAGAGGTCATGAATAAAATATTCAATTAAATAAATCTTTTCCAAAATTGATTCAATCTTATTCCTTAATTAATCAATCGTTATCAATCAATTCCATAATTGATTAATCTTTTCCACAAATGACTAATTACTTCCATAAGTGATTAGATCATTTCCATAAATGATTAATTCCCGGTTAATGAATTCTTTAATTAATTAACCACCAATTAAATATCACATATTTAATTCCCGGCTTAGAATTAATTAATTTGCCCAAACACATTTTAGGCCTTAAATTAATTAATTCATTATTTGAACTCTTTCAAACTTCCATAAATTTATATTTGAACTTTTCAAATATTAATTTCTCTCATAATAATATATCAATATATATTATATTTGTTTCCCTTAATAAATTGAACATTTTCAAATTACTTTTATTACTTAGTTGCCTCAAATTACTTTACGAGCTACCAGTGGGACCTAATGGACCTGCAGGTCAGAAGCTCCAACGATGTGAGATTAATTGGTCAAACTCATTAACCACATTAATCAATATTCGTTAACTGTGTGTACATTCCACTATAGACTCACAGTTGCACTCTTCTCACTGCAGACATATTTTCTGTGTCCACGGATCTAGACCAATATGGACTAGTTTGTCCTTCACGAGTGTCCGTAACACCAGCTGGGTCAAATTACCGTTTTACCCCTGGGTTACCTCTATTTCCTTAAGTACCAATTCTCCTCTAATGAACAACCTGTTTGTGGTCCAACCATCAAACAGAAAAACCTCTTGTGCCATTGAGAGGGTAGGGCCCTTTGTTCAAGACTCGGAGTAACCACTTAAGGGAACACTCATCTGCTTTCCTAAAGTCGGGAAGGAGTGAATTCCATCTTGTACGATTATGTTCCCAGCTCCCCATTCGGTCTTGTCCCCAAAGTGGTAGGTTTATTGAGTCGGCGTATTGGCCACTCTCACCCATACAAATCAAAGGACAATCTCTCATGAGCAGGAGTCCATAATCAACTCAGGATTAAGACTAAGTTGTATAGGTTGTCCTAGTGAAATAGAAAACCAACTAGTTAACGGTGTTATAACCAGTGGTTACTATTTCGCGGTCCGGTCTTATGCAAACTCATTGCATAGGATACCCCCACTCGCATGTCTCCTACACGAACGCGTTGGATCGCAGCGTTTGTATCAAATACAAAGTGGGCCGTATCCATAGTGTCACCAGGATAAGGCACCCAGTCTTATCCCTATACTATAGACCCTTTAGGCTGTTTCTTGAACAATGATCCCATATGTCGCTACATATAATTCAAGACTCATATTACAACCTTGGGTGTCTATTTTATTGGATTAGGGTTATTATTAGGCAAAGACAAATATAAAATAACTAATAACAATTAATGGAAAAATATATCAATATTATTTCATTAATATCTGGTCAACGGTTACATTCACTATCTACGAGTTTTAGGGCATAAAACCCAACAACGGCGGCAAAAGTCCAAGGAACATGTCCCTATACTCATGTTGAATGACGTGGCGGTGACAAGAGTCCAAGGAACATATCTCTGTGCTCATGTTGAATGACGTGGCGGCGGCAAGATTCCAAGGAACATGTCCTTGAACTCATGCTGAAAGACGTGGCGGTGGCAAAAGTCCAAGGAACATGTCTTTGAACTCGTGCTGAAAGACGTGGCAGCTGTAATGGAGCCCAAGTGGGAATGATATTATGTGTCCTTGGACCAGAGAACATCGTAACAACAAAAGTCCAAAGACGTCATATGTCCTTGAACTAATGTTAAAAGACATTGTACCCTCAAATTGAAGACAACAAGGATATGTATGCCTTAAAAAATAATCACTTACCTATGTACTTACCTTTTGGATGGTGGATGAAAGCACTGTGCTTGTAATTGAAATATAGGCAAAGTGTTGTGAGTTCAAGAAAAAAAAAAAAAGAAGCAAGGAAAAAAAAGGAGTTTGAATATGTATATACCTTTCAAGTGGTGGACGATTTAGAATTTAAAGTGCGATCATTCACTGGGTCAGGTTCAAGAATATAGTATTAAATAGAAGATGCATGAGGATTTTCAGTGTCGTAAAAAATTTTAAAGTATAGGGTTTTATCTTGAAATCTTACTGATACAACACCTTCATCTACATCAATAGCAGTCTTGGTAGTCTTCATAAAGGGACGACCAAGAAGTATCGTAGCAGAACATGGATTGTAATCAGGGTTAGGAGTATCTAAAACATAGAAATCAGCAGGAAAAACCAAATCCTCCACCCTAACTAAAACGTTTTCAACTATTCCTAGAGGTTTAATGCAAGACTTGTCTGCTAGTTGAATGACTATGCCAAATGTTTTAATATCAGTTAAATTCAATATTTTATAAACAGACACAAGCATAACATTAATCGATGCTTCTAGATCTAACATGGCATATTTTATCTTGCAATCTCCGATCATACACAGTAAAGTAAACATGCCAGAATCAGAACATATTACAGGTAAGTTCTTAGAAAGTAAAGCACTTACATTTTCACTAACCTCTTCTTTACCTGAGAACTTTTCCTTACCTTCATAACAAGTCTTTAAGAACTCAACATAGGTTGGGATTTGTAGGATTGCCTCAAGCAATGGAATATTCACCTTAACTTTTCTAAAAACATCTAAATCATCCCACACACTTGGAGTAGCAAGGTCAATGAATTTCAGAGGTGAAGTAGAAAAATAATTTTTATCATTTAAATTTAAAGAAGAAAATTTTCCAGAAGGAATAGAAAACTTATCAGAGACAGCGAGGAATCCAGGGGGACAGTCAAGTGTGGCCACTTCACTCCACAGTGCATTCACATTTGCCTTAGGATTTACCTCAGGTTGGCAGGTGACGGGACCACCAGGAGGGTGTCGAATTCTCCCTAAGTCGTCAAATAAAATTTATAATCCATGGCACTACTACTAATTTTGTAGCAATAACGGTCGGGGTTGAACACAGGGAATGAGGATCTAATACGTGTAGGATTTTGTGCTTATGAAAACATGGGGGATGTTTTTTATGATAAATGACAAGCAAGAAAAAAATAAAATAAAATATAATAACTGAAAACTAAATTTTAGATGGCACAAAACTAAACATGCAAGTAGAAATAAGACGGGATCAAATACATAAAAAGGGATCGTTGGATTGGGATTTGTTATGCTTGATTCTAATTCATTGGCTTCCTAGTTTTCTCTAATGGTTGCTCTAAACTAATTTCATTAGCCCGGCCAGCTTCTAGGTTACTCGGAGGACCTCCTACACTAACCTGTGCTAATTAACTCACTAATCGTGAATTCGGAAATTAAAAAGATTGATTAATATAGACTTCATTGCTTGCCACCCCTAATGCATAATGTAGTAACCATCCGAGACCTCTGCAACTGTTACTACTTATATCTAACTAGTTTATTAAGAAGAAATTTTACAACCACCTATTAAAACTAGCCGCTTTGGGATCATGGGTCCGGAATCGTAGGAACTAAATTCAAATGCAATTAAAATCTAAATTCCTACAACCTTTAACATGTATCCTTGGCCTATCAAGGGTCGTCTCGCGTAGAAAGTGGTTGCCTCAACCTAGTGGCTATCTCAAATAACTGATAGAATAAACAAGCGGTAATCGAATAGGGCGTCAATCCTAATTGACTAGCCTCATGTATTGGTTTAAATGGGATTACATGCAAAACTCAATGAAAATACAACAAGGACAGAAGATATAAAGAAAACTCAACCAATATCATTAAGAATCAAGACATAAATCCAATCCAATGATCTAAAGAAGTTTAGCTATGCATAGATGATATAAAAGTGATAAATAACATGAAAGAATCCATAGTCAATGACCAAAAATGGTTTATAAAGGTGTTGGAAAGTAAAAGAGGAAAATAAATCGTAAAAGGGACCCCAAAATCTAACCTAACAGTGGACTAAACCGAGACTACATATAGATAGAAAACACTCCAGCATCGAGACGCCAGGGCACAGCGTCTCGACACTGCGTACTTTTGTCTTTGGCTCAAAATTGCGTCGGCGTCGAGATGCCAAGACCGACGTCTCGACCCAGCCTCTTGACTCGACTTTCTGCTCCTTTTCTCAGCTTGGTCTCGATTCTTCTCGGTTTGGGGCTTCAATCTTTAGTTTTCAGTGTCACAATTCAGGCCCGCTTCAGCACAATTGGGTCTCTTCACATCATCTTCGTCCAAGACATTAAGATGGCTCCAAAAACTCCGTAATTGGCTCGAATTAACACCAATTAGCGTGATCGGCTCCCGACACGACCTAAGCTCAATTAACCCTTAAATAGAATAAGTAAAGCATAAAATAACTCTAACAAGCTTAGATTAGAGGCGATAAAATAGGACTATTTTGGTCCTATCAGCAGGCAACTGATCAGAGCTTTTATTGTTCATTGATAACTGCCCAAAAGGTAGTTATTTAGGCCTCAATTATATAGGGATTTGTGTGTCCTTTATGCTTATTATGGTTGGTTTTGGATAGATATTACATGTTTTAACCCATTTGGAAGAATGGAAGCATTGGAAATTATTTTGTGTAGATTATGCTGCTGGGCGATTGGAGAGAGCAAATTCTGTGCTGCAGCAAAACTGGAAGCAAAAACTGCCACGTCACAGCTCGTTAGCCAACTTCATGAACCGACTTCTGTTGAGTAATTTTCGTGATAAAGGAGCAAGGAGAGCCCTACACGTGTCCAAGTTGACCTAATTCAAGCCTCCTATCCTTCTATAAAAGGAAGTAGCGGCCCAAGTCAAATGGATTCCATGTTTCCCCTTGGAAGCCGAATAGTATAGAGAGATTGAAGATCATCAAGAACACCATCATCCACAAGCTGATTAAGGTGTTTATTTTCTTTATTAACTTGTGATTATGGACATGCCTACTCAGATTGTGATTTGTATTTCCATGCCTATTATGAACTAAGTAGCTTAGGTACTGGTTAGGAATAATGTGATTGTCGTGCTTCATCTTTAGTAATATATTGACTATCGCATTTTGGTTAATTGTTGTACTTATTTCCATTTTATGCCCGCCTGGCCAGCCGATATGAATAGCTCTCTCTAGTTTCAGGGATGATTTAGAGAGTGTGTGGCAATTATCCACACTACGATCATTGTGTATTGGTGAACGCCAGTGACTGAGCTAGGGATAGCCAGTTGCCTAGTGCTTGATCGGTCGTACTTCATTGGGGTTGAAACACATCCCAAAAGATCCGGAGTTCCAGGAGGAATCCGCTAATAATACTGCGAGAAATGCATGATCAATAATATTGCTAGAGCATCTTTTAGAACAATCACTAAATCCTAACCAGCGCCTGTCTTTAATCTATCTATCTATTTGTTTACTCGTTGTTCTGTCATTTATTTTGCTTCAGCACAATTCTTATAAAACCAAATCATTTTACCATATTTGAAACCATTAGAAAGTTACACAAAATAGGTAGAGTGGAAACTAATCCAGGACTCGGATTGATAATATTACTTGCTGCAGACTGTGTATACTTGCACAGGAATTCTAAAGTCTTTTATACCATATTTTTACTCACTCTAGGAACCTAACATTCATCTTACTGACTTGGGTTGCCAGCTAAGTGATTTGATTTCCCAAATTCTTAATGGTGTTCATGGTCTCTTGCTGGAACTGTAAAGAGCTGTCAGTCAGTTTCTTAAGTGCATCATCGAAGGATGTGCCAGAAGTTGAGGTGGACGACTGATTTTACTTGAACATCATTGGCTTCTGTTGCTTCCCATAACTGAAATTTCGATGGTCTCTCCATCCTGGATTGTAAGTGTTGTTGTATGGGTTGTACTACCTTTGGTTTCCATTGAATCCACCAATGGCATTCACCTCTCCATTGTCTTGTATCTCAAGGCATGCATCCGTAGTGTGGGTAGTCATCGAGAAAAGTCCATACGCTTTCGCCTGTACCTATCCTGAACACAAAGAGCAAACAAGTTTAGTTAATTCACTCATTTCAGAGCGCATTTCGTTTACCTCACTTTTTGTGGCGGCTTGTACAACTACAGGTGGTCCTTTAGTCCCGAATTGCTGAGAGTTTTCCGCCATACTTGAAATTAGTTGTCTAGCCTCGACAGGGGTCTTATTGACTAGTGCTCCTCCACTAGCTGCATTTACCATACTATGGTCCATAGGAAGTATCCCTTCATAAAAATACTGGATCAACAACTGAAATGAGATCTGATGATGTGGAAAACTGGCGCACAAACGCTTGAGTCTTTCCCAATATTTGTGGAGTGTCTCCCCAGTGATCTGCGAAATTCCATAAATCTCCTTTCTGATGTTTGCAGCTCTACTAGCAGGGAAGAATTTCTCCCGAAATTAATTTTTCATCTCGTTCCATGTACTGATAGAGCTTAGGGAAGGTAATAAAGCCAATCTTTCGCTGAATACTTTAGCGAATAGGGGAATGTCCTCAGGTTCAGCGCTTCCTCTGTCACTCCATGAGCTCTCATACCAGAACATACTGACGAGACCGCCAGAAGGGTGTCGAATTCTCCCTAAGTCGTCAAATAAAATTTATAATCTACAACACTACTACTAATTTTGTAGCAATAGGGCCGAGGTCGAACACAGGGAAGAGGGATCTAATACGTGTAGAATTTCGTTCTTAAGAAAACAAGGGGGATTATTTTGATGATGAATGACTGATAACGAGCAGAAATGTCGCTATTTTAGTCTCAATTTATTAAGCTTTTTGGTGCTTTAATCGTGTTTTTAATGAAAATATTTAAAGAATTTTGTTATTTGGTCTTTAGGAGCAAAAGTGGTGATTTTGGGAGAAAAAGTGCCAAAATTGTAGCAATTGAAGCCCAAATCCAAGCTTGAAGCAATTGGAGGCCCAAAGAAGACAACCATGAAGAAATGACCAAAAGAAATGAAGAAGAAGGCCCAAAAATAAGCCCAAAAGGAAGCTGAAAATCTGGAATTTTGGGGCAGCGTCAAGACGCTATGTAGACAGCGTCGCGACGCTACCCTTTCGTGTTGTCCAAGCCGCGTGCGCAGCAGCGTCACGACGCTGAGCAAGGTAGCGTCGCGACGCTACCCCTATTCCAGGCCTATAAAAGGCGCCCCAAGGTGCCTCATTTTGCATCAATCACCATTCCAACAAGGAATTTCTTCCTTTCTCTCTTCCTTAGGCTCCTTTGGAGCCCGTCTCAAGGCTTTCAAGCCTTTTTGAGAGGATTCTTTTAGTGGGAAAAATTTTGGGAATTTTGGGGAGCATCTTAGAGGCTGAAGGAGTAGTTAGTGGGGCTCCAAGCGTCAGCGAGGGGTTTTTTCGACGGTCAATTCCTTTTCTTTTATGCTCTTTATTATGCTTTCCTTTGTAATTATTATGGATATTTTAGCCATGTGTAGCTAAAACCCCAAATTGGGGTCTTGAAATGAAATGATAGTTCAAATATTGTTATAATTTCTTGTCTCTTGCCCATGTCCGTATGGATGTGCTTAATGCTTTACTCAATCTGGCCAATTGTGTAATGATTCGATTCTTAATGGAAACTCGACGGAGAGAAATTAGGATAGATCATAATCCATGCAACTAGTTTAATTGCCCGTTGTGACACCGGGATTAGTTGATTAAACTTAGATTCCTAAAATGAATCAGAGCGTAATAATTAATGATTTTTAATAGCGCTAAGGACACTTAGGTTGTTAAAATGAATTAATTACAATTAGGGGAAACCGACAGGAGAACCTATGTGATTAACGGAGATTCTAGGATTATAATTAGTTGGGCAATGAGATAGGATAATTATAACAACTATTTAGCTAATCATTAATTTTCAAGACCCCTCTTCCCATTTAAAGAAAACTCTTTCTCCATATTTTATTTTCGATTGATCAATTTATTTTCGTTAATTGTCTTGAATTTGAATCCTTTTTATTGCATGAACTGGTCCCTAAATATTATTTCGCCTAAGTATTTTTAGTGCTCAAGAGATTTTAATTTTTTGCTTAAGTTTCGCTTCGCCTCCCTGTGGATTCGATACTCGGTATTACTACCGTTTTATATTACTTGTGACGACCTGTGCGCTTGCGGAAAAATCGTTCATCGATAGCGTTAACAAGTTTTTGGTGTCGTTGCCGGGGAGGCTTGATTTTTAAGCAAAAATTAATTTTTCTTGACATCGAAAAGAAAGGGATAAATAGTAATTTAGGTGTAAATATTTTTCTTTCATCATTTTGTGAATATTATTTTATTTTCGTTTTTGTTTGGATCTTTTGGTTGTCTGGGAGCATTGTATGCGAAGGAACAAGGTGGTTGATTTGTTTCCGCTAGATCTTGAAATTAACAGGACTCTTAGATCCATTCGAAGAGAGAAAAGATTAGCAGAAGCGATGGCCCACCAAGAGGAAGCTCCCAAGGCAATTAGAGATTTCTTACAGTTCTTCCCACCGAGAATTCTGGAATTGTCTTCGCCCCAATCCAAGCTACAAATTTTGAGCTAAAGACAGGGTTGATTCAGATGGCGCGCGATAACTCGTTCAAGGGACATCCTTCCGAGGACCCCCACTCACATCTGCCATCATTCCTTGAAATATGTGGGACGGTGAAGATTAACGGAGTTCCGGCAGACGCGATAAGATTGAGGCGGTTTCCATTTTCTCTACAGGATAAAGCAAAAGATTGGCTCGAATCAGTCGAGACGGGCAGCATCAGTACTTGGGACGAGCTTGCCCAAGCTTTTCTGACGAAATTTTTCCCACCTGCTAAGACTACCAAGCTCCGGACTGAAATTGGAACATTTAGGCAGCTTGACGAGGAGCAGTTGTACGAAGCGTGGGAAAGATACAAAGAAATGCTTAGGCGATGCCCCCAACACGGATATCCTGATTGGCTTCAGGTACAGTTATTTTACAATGGATTAAACCCCTCCACAAAGACAGTCCTAGACACATCAGCAGGAGGGAGTTTTCTTTCAAAAACAGTGACAGAAGCAAAAGATCTGCTTGAGGAAATGGCGGCAACCAGTTATCAATGGCCGACGGAGAGAAGAACAATTACAAAGAAGGCTGGATTATATGAATTGGATGAGTCAAGTTCACTGAAAGCACAACTAGCATCTCTGACCAATGCACTGAACAAATTGACTTCATCTGAGGTGGTTAAGTCCATTTCCACCTTAGCTGAAGGTCATTCAAAGAAGGAAGGTCAAGATGTGGAAGAAGTTCAATACATAGGAAATAGACCATATGCTCAAGGAGTACCAAACTTCTACCACCCCAGTCTGCGCAATCACGAGAACTTCTCATATTCGAATACGAAGAATGTTTAGCAGCCACCCCCAGGTTTTGCATCATCTAGTGCTCCTGAAAAGAAAAATAACATGGAGGAGATGGTGGCTTTATTCATCAAAGAACAAAGAATATTGAATGTGAGTCTCCAGACATCAGTAAACAACCACGACGCAGCTCTAAAGAACATGGAAGTGCAGATAGGACAGATCGCTTCAGCAGTAAATGCCCTTCAGAAGGGAAAATTTCTAAGTGATACTGAGCCTAACCCGAAAGAGCAGTGTAAGATGGTGGTTGTGAGAAGTGGCAGAAGACTGGAGAATAGTTCAAAGGAAGAAGAAAAGAGAAAAAATGAAGATGAAAGGACTGAGGCACAAAAAGCCTCCTCTGAAAGGTTCCAACATCCTCCCAACTCTATTGAATTAAAATGTGATTTTTCTAACAAACTTGCAGGTAGAAAAGAAGATGAGAGGCAGGATGACAAAAAGAAGCTGACTGAGGAAGAAGTGGTTCCATGCACCACCATGACAGAGGTTCGCATATTAGCCCGCCCAAGCGGAGGGGCGAATGTCCAACCTTTGATTTCAGGGAGTTACCTTTTCCTCAAAGATTTAAAAATGTCAAATTAGATGAACAGTTTCAAAAGTTTCTAGAAATGTTTAAAAAGTTGTTTGTGAATATTCCATTGGTAGAAGCCTTGTATAATATGCCAAATTATGGGAAATTCATGAAGGAAATGCTTTCTAGAAAGAAAAGTCTGAAAAAATAAGTTTTTAATTTATCTGAGAGTAGCAGTACCATTGTTTCTGGTAGGATACCTTCTAAGCAGAAAGATCCAGGGAGTTTTACTGTTCCCTGCACCATAGGAGAAGTATCCTTCGATAGGGCTTTATGTGATTTAGGAGCAAGTATAAATTTGATGCCCTACTCTGTTTTCAGGAAGATTGGTTTATCAGGTATGACAGACACCGACGTCACTCTCCAGTTTGCTGACAGATCGATTACTCACCCGATGGGTGTTGTGGAGGACGTGTTGGTGAAAGTCAACAAATTCATCTTCCCCGTAGATTTCGTGGTACTGGACATGAAAGAGGACAAAGAGGTACCAATTATCTTAGGCAGACCTTTCCTAGCCACTGGTAAGGCTGAGATTAGCGTGCATACAGGTAAACTTACCCTGAACATTGATGATGAAAAAGTTGTGTTTAGTATTTTTGGCCAAGATGAATCTGTTTGTAGTTTGCACACATGTTTTTCTGTTGGTCCTGAATACTTGACTGATGGCGATGAAGAGGTAGACTATAATCTTGGCCTAGGCTTAGGAGAAATGCTTATGGATAATGGGGATTTTGATCATGATGCATATTTGGATAATCCTCTGTTTGATAATGATTTGGATCTGCCTGACTTTGAAAATGAATTAGACTTGCCTGCTTGTGAAAATGAAAAATCTGCAGTTGATGATTTACCTTCCTTGGAAAATGAATTAGATTTGCCTGAAATGGATAAGTTTGATGATGATATTGAATTGCCTGACATTGAGGATGAACATGAAATGCATAAAAAAGATTGCTTAATAGATAATTCTGAGTCTGATCATGATTACACTGAATCTATTGAGTCTGATCTTGACATTCCTGAATGCATGAATCCTGACAATGTGAATACTTCTTTTTCATGTCCTGATGATGTATATAGAATAGAATCTGACCCAGAAGAACTCGAATCTGTGCATAGTATAGAATCTGATCCTGAAATTCTTGAATTCTTGAATTCTTCTGATGATGAGTCATGTGATAGCTTAGTTGAATCATTTTTTAATTCTCAGTCTGAGGGATCTGCTGAGCATGTAGACATTTTTTCTGATGAATGGACTGGCATGATTGATAGGCCACCTCTAGATCCTAGACCAGTAGATATTATAACGCTTGATGACTCTGTTAACAATTGTTTTGAGAATAGAGATTTAGAAAAGAGATTTGATGCAGCTGATTATTTTCTGAAATGTTATTATGATAATCTCTTTAGTGAAGATGGGCCAGGGGGAGGTTTTTTTCTCCCCTATTTGTAGCATGCAATTCGGTGCGTGATTTCTTGCAGGGCCTGGAGGATGATGAAAATTTTTATTTCCAGCCTCCGTAAGCGTGCCGAGCCTAGTCTAGCTAAAGACGTTAAAGAAAGCACTGCTTGGGAGGCAACCCAAGGATTAAAGTTTAGTTGGTTGTTTTTGTGGTAAATAATTTTCTTTGCTCCGTGATCAAATTTTGTTTTGCAGGATCACCTTAGCAAATCCCAAAATTCCAAATTTCCAATTTTTTATGGATCCAAAGGAAGGGGATGAAGCGCTCTTAGCTCAGGGAAGTCTCAGTATCCCTCTTTATGCTTTACTATTTTAAAACATTGGGGACAATGTTAAATTTAAGTTTGGGGGGAAGGCTTTCGTTGTGTTGAGCATATTTAAATTATGTTGGATGCATGAATAGATAGCCATGATAGCCAAGGATGTGATTTTAGAAATTTTAGGAGAAAATGGTTTATATGTTGTGGAATCTGGGAGCACGGCAGAAATTGTGAAATTTTAAAATCTATTGATACTTAGTTTTGATGTCTAAAGCATGCAATAGACTTATCTAATGACGTCTTTGAAAATCTAGATTCTTATTATGGTTTTCAAAGTTGTTGTCACCCCGATACGCTTAGTTTCTAATATTAGGAAGTTCATGCTTGATTGCTCTAAAGAGCTAGGTAAAAAACATGCTATGCCTGCTGAAAGAAAAGCAAAAGCAACAAAAGAAAATAAGACAAAAGAAAAATCTGTTGAAAAAGAATTTTTTTTTTTTTTGCTTGCACAAAATAAAAAGCCTAGGGGTAAAAAGAGCTACCTGCAGTGTGATCAGTTAGGCCAACCAGAGAATAAAATTCGGGTTAAGGGTCCCTGCACCGTAGTGTGAAAGCTAGTACCATTAGATATCAAAATGCAAGTTTGGGGGAGTAGCAAAAGAAAAGAAAAGAAAAAGAAAAATCATTTGTGAGTTTTGCTCCCCCATGAAAAAGAAAAAAAAATGATGACAGGCACCCTAGTTTCTTTTTTTTTTTGCATGATAGAAGGACTCCGACTTATTAGGGGCTCTTAGCCAGTGTAGGGGGAAAATAAATGGAGAAAGCCATAAGACTAATCTAGGTTAGTAAAAGAATCAATAGATAAGTCTTGAGCATGCTATTCATTAATCTTAAGTTCAAACTAGTTTAAGATTTCTTCAAGAGTATGCGGTGCTTGCTTATTCCACTTGTATGTTTTCCATTCGATCCTAAGAATTCCAAAATCATTGAGGGTTGAGCGATTCTATTTCATGCATCTTTAGAATTTATTTTGCTCGGGACTAGCAAAAGCTTAAGTTTGGGGGTGTGATAGCGAGCAGAAATGTCGCTATTTTAGTAACAATTTATTAAGCTTTTTGGTGCTTTAATCGTGTTTTTAATGAAAATATTTAAAGAATTTTGTTATTTGGTCTTTAGGAGCAAAAGTGGTGATTTTGGGAGAAAAAGTGCCAAAATTGTAGCAATTGAAGCCCAAATCCAAGCTTGAAGCAATTGGAGGCCAAAAGAAGACAACCATGAAGAAATGACCAAAAGAAATGAAGAAGAAGGCCCAAAAATAAGCCCAAACGGGAGCTGAAAATCTGGAATTTTGGGGCAGCGTCGAGACGCTATGTAGACAGCGTCGCGACGCTACCCTTTCGTGTTGCCCAATCCGCGTGCGCAGCAGCGTCGCGACGCTACCCCTATTCCAGGCCTATAAAAGGCGCCCCAAGGTGCCTCATTTTGCATCAATCACCATTCCAACAAGGAATTTCTTCCTTTCTCTCTTCCTTAGGCTCCTTTGGAGCCCCTCTCAAGGCTTTCAAGCCTTTTTGAGAGGATTCTTTTAGTTGGAAAAATTTTGGGAATTTTGGGGAGCATCTTAGAGGCTCAAGGAGTAGTCAGTGGGGCTCCAAGCGTCAGCGAGGGGTTTTTTCGACGGTCAATTCCTTTCCTTTTATGCTCTTTATTATGCTTTCCTTTGTAATTATTATGGATATTTTAGCCATGTGTAGCTAAAACCCCAAATTGGGGTCTTGAAATGAAATGATAGTTCAAATATTGTTATAATTTCTTGTCTCTTGCTCATGTCCTAATATTATTTGTATGGATGTGCTTAATGCTTTACTCAATCTGGCCAATTGTGTAATGATTCGATTCTTAATGGAAACTCGACGGAGAGAAATTAGGATAGATCATAATCCATGCAACTAGTTTAATTGTCCGTTGTGACACCGGGATTAGTTGATTAAACTTAGATTCCTAAAATGAATCAGAGCGTAATAATTAATGATTTTTAATAGCGCTAAGGACACTTAGGTTGTTAAAATGAATTAATTACAATTAGGGGAACCGACAGGAGAACCTATGTGATTAACGGAGATTCTACGATTATAATTAGTTGGGCAATGAGATAGGATAATTATAACAACTATTTAGCTAATCATTAATTTTCAAGACCCCTCTTCCCATTTAAAGAAAACTCTTTCTCCATATTTTATTTCCGATTGATCAATTTATTTTCGTTAATTGTCTTGAATTTGACTCCTTTTTATTGCATGAAGTGGTCCCTAAATATTATTTCGCCTAAGTATTTTTAGTGCTCAAGAGATTTTAATTTTTTGCTTAAGTTTCGCTTCGCCTCCCTGTGGATTCGATACTCGGTATTACTACTGTTTTATATTACTTGTGACGACCCGTGCGCTTGCGGAAAAATCGTTCATCGATAGCGTTGACAATGACAAGCAAGAAAAAAATAAAATAAAATAGAATAACTGAAAACTGAATTTTAGATGGCACAAAACTAAACATGCAAGTAGAAATAAGACGGGATCAAATACATAAAAAGGGATCGTTGGATTGGGATTTATTATGCTTGATTCTAATTCATTGGCTTCCTAGTTTTATCTAATGGTTGCTCTAAACTGATTTCATTAGCCCGGTCGGCTTCTGGGTTACTCGGAGGACCCCCTACGCTAACCTGTGCTAATTAACTCGCTAATCGTGAATTCGGCAATTAACAAGATTAATTAATATAGATTCCATCACTCGCCACCCCTTATGCATAATGTAGTAACCATTTGAGACCTCTACAACGGTTACTACCTATATCTAACTAGTTTATTAAAAAACAATTTTACAACCACCTATTAAAACTAGCCGCTTTGGGATCGTGGGTCCAAAATCGTAGGAACTAAATTCAAATGCAATTAAAATCTAAATTTCTACAACCTTTAACATGTATCCTAGGCCTATCAAGGTCGTCTTGCATAGAGAGTGGCTTGCCTCAACCTAGTGACTATCTTAAATAACTGATAGGATACACTGTTGGGTTTTATGCCCTAAAACTCGTAGATAGTGAATGTAAACAAATTGTATACTTGTTTTAATAAGTGTTATTAAGTTTCTTCAATAAAATTTTATTGTTGAATATTGCACAATTTGACCCAAATCCAATAAACTAAGATCCAAGGTTGTTTGTATGTAACTTGAACTAGTATGTGGGGACATACGGGGATCGATGTTCAAGTAACAACCTAAAAGATCTATAGTACAAGGATAAGACTGGGTACCTTATCTTGGTAACACTATGTGATACAACCCGCTTTGTATTTGATACAGACGTATTGATCGAAAGCGTCCATGTAGTAGACATGCGAGTGGGGGTATCCTATGCAATGAGTTTGCATAAGACTGGACCGCGAAATAGTAACCACTAGCTGTAATACCATTAGGTTTCTATTTCACTAGGATGACCTAAGCAACTTAGTCTGAATCCTGAGTGGATTATGGACTCCTGTTCACGAGGGATTGTTCTTTGATTTGTATGGGTGAGAGTGGCCAGTACACCAACTCAATAAGCCTACCATTTCGGGGACATGACCGAGTGGGGAGCTGGGAACATAATCACACAAGATGGAATTCACTCCTTCCCGACTTTTGAGGAAGTAGATGAGTGTTCCCTTAAGTGGTGTCTCCGGGTCTTGAACAAAGGGCCCTACCCTCTCACTGGCCCGAGAGGGGTTTCTGTTTGATGGTTGGATCACAAACAGGTTGTTCATTAGAAGAGCACTGGTACTTAAGGAGGTAGAGGTAACTCAGAGGTAAAATGGTAATTTGATCGAGCTGGAGTTACAAACCCTCATGAAGGACTAACTTGCTGTTATTGGTCGATATCCGTGGACATAGAAATATTCTGCAGTGAGAAGAGTGCAGTTGTGGGTCTTTAGTGGAGTGACCCATAGTTAACGAATGGAGACTAACTTGGTTAATGAGTTTAGCCAATTAGTCTCGTATCGTTGGAGCTTCTGATCTGTAGGTCCATTAGGTCCCACTGGTAGCTCGTAAAGAGACTTGAAGCAATTAAATATAAATTGTAAATTGAAAGTGTTCAATTTATTTGGGGAAACGTATAATGTATGTTGATACATTATAATATAAAGTTTATGAAACTTTATAATTTTTTAATTAAATTTCAAAAATTAATTCTGGAGAGAAAATATTTGAAAAAGTTCAAATAAATTTAATATGAATTGGATTCATATTAATTTTAATTTTAATAAAATCCCTAAGATTAAATATGTGATATTTAATTGGGTAATTAATTAATTATTTATTTATTAAAATTAGATATTGTTCAGATAATAGATTTGAACTTATTCATAGACATTTTCCTATTAGGAAAAGGTTTTGGCCTTTACATATATATAGGACCCCTGGGGTGGGGTGAATGACATCTCATTCATTCTCCTTCTCTTAGAGATCTCTCCTAAAAGACTCCCACCAGTCTCATGCTTCAAGAAGTCTTAGAGATATACCAGTGTAACAGATTAGTGGTGTTTGCACAAGAAGGTTGCTGCGTTTTCAACCTTATTGGCAAGAAAAAGCAAATCGATCAAGGCTTACTACAAAAGTAAGTTTTCTTTGAAATCCTTGATCACTAGGATCATTTAGATTAGATCTAGTTAATTATTTAGCATGTTTATAGTCGTTGTACAACCCTTTAAATATAGATTTATTGTAGTAATATTTTGTAAATTGTATTGGTATTTCAATTAAAAAT
Source organism: Luffa acutangula (assembly GCA_036850905.1). Classification (NCBI taxonomy): domain Eukaryota; kingdom Viridiplantae; phylum Streptophyta; class Magnoliopsida; order Cucurbitales; family Cucurbitaceae; genus Luffa; species Luffa acutangula. Next base: position 37,885,235 of record CM072088.1, read on the forward strand.
CAAAGACTATGAGTAGGTTTGGTAATTCTTTCCGCTGCACACGACTTTTATCCCTTCATACACAAGCGGTAATCGAATAGGGCGTCAATCCTAATTGACTAGCCTCATGTATTGGTTTAAATGGGATTACTTGCAAAACTCAATGAAAATACAACAAGGACAGAAGATATAAACCAGAAAACTCAGCCAATATCATTAGGAATCAAGACATAAATCCAATCTAACGGTCTAAAGAAGTTTAGCTAGCATATATGAAGTAAAAGTGATAAATAACATGAAAGAATCCATGGTAAATGACCAAAAATGGTCTACAAAGGTGCTGGAAAGTAAAAGTTGCTAAGAAATCGTAAAAGGGACCCCAAAATCTAACCTAACAGCGGACTAAACCGAGACTACGTATATATAGAAAACACGCCAGCATCGAGACGCCAGGGCACAGCGGCTCAACGCTGCGTACTTTTGTCTTTGGCTCGAAATCGCGTCGGCGTCGAGACACCAAGACCGACATCTCGACCCAGCGTCTAGACTCGACTTCCTGCTCCTTTTCTCGGCTTGGTCTCGCTTCTTCTCGGTTTGGGGCTTCAATCTTTGGCTTTCAGTGTCACAATTCAGCCCGCTTCAGCACAATTGGGTCTCTTCACCTCATCTCCGTCCAAGACATCAAGATGGCTCCAAAAACTCCGTAATTAGCTCGAATTAACACCAATTAGCGAGATCGGCTCCTGACACGGCCTAAGCTCAATTAACCCGTAAATAGGACAAGTAAAGCATAAAATAACTCTAACAAGCTTAGATTAGAGGCGATAAAATAGGACTAATTTTGTCCTATCAAATACCCCCAACCTAAATCTTGCTAGTCCTCGAGCAAGGCACACACAAAACAAGGAGAAAGGCGTTGTGCATATAATCGATAAGTGATTTAATCCTCAAAACTCAAACATTCCAAAAACTAAAGCAATCGAGAGACATTCACAAGAGAGACAAATGAGGAAACAAATCAAAATTTTTCAAAGATTATCTCACAAGAGAGCTCCATCCCACCTAAAGAAGACTTTACTATCCTGGGATTGGATTACTCAACTCTCATCCTATCTTCCCCCTACACTGGCGCTAAGGTCTTGCTAAAAGACTCAAATGGAACAAACTAGGTTGCTTCCTCTTGCTTAGGTGTCTGATCAAGGAATTCATTTTTATTCTCTCTATATTTTTTCTTTCTTCCTTTTTTTTCACTCTTCTTTTTCATTGCACTTTTCTTTCTTTTTGCTTTTGCTTTTGCTCTCTCTTTCTTTTTTTTTCTTTTTTTTTTTTTTTTTTTTTTTTGCATTTCTTTTGGATAGGGCACTAGCTTTCACACTACAGTGCAAGGACCCATAACCCGAGTTTTACTCTTGGTTGGCCTAATTGATCACACTGCAAGTAACTCTTTTTTACCCCTAAGCGTTTAAGCTCAATGCAAGCATGCTCTCTCTCTTTTTTTTCTTTTCTTTTCTTTCCTCTCAAAGTAAAGATGGTGAGCATATGATTTTGTTTTTCTTTTCTTTTGCCTCGCCACCACTGATTTATTTTTCCACTCTTTTTTATTGCAAGCATATTTTCTTTTTCTCTCCTAGGCAAGACTCCACACACTATTTTGCAAAAAAATTAGACTTTCTCGCTTAACCGTACACCTGTAGAGGTGGCAACAGGAATATGAGCTAAGTAATTCGCTCCTAAGCATTCAAGTCCTACTTTAAAGCAAGATAGACACTCAAGAGGTGCAAGACATATCCAAGAAAAGTTTGAAAAAGACTCCTTTTTTGAACACTCTCGGTCCCAACTCATTGAAAGCAATAAATTTTCGAAAACATTTGAGTCAATCCTAGAAAATCATGATCACTTAAACTAGCTTATACACAACAAGCATGCGAGACATTTCATTAAGCACAAACGCTGGCCTGACGCTCAGATGCCTAAGGCCCAATCAGAAACGTAAAGTAAATTCCCCACCCGCAACCTATAATTTACATTGCCCTCAATGTAATAAATTATGAAGAATAAGACAATGCACAGGGAAAGAATAGAACTTCCCTGAATGTTGCGCTCATGGGTGGTGTGAATCACGCTTTCTATAAATGTAGAAACTTCGTTTTGGTACTGCCAATCCTATAGAACAAACAAAAAAAAAAAGGAAAGAAATATAAAAGCAACTGATAAAAATAAACCTATCTAACAATTGAAATAACAGAGAGTAGTAAAATTATAGGGTGCAATTGTTTAAGGTCGTTTGCTCGACCACGTGGTGCGTCGACAGCTGAATGGATGGAATGTGAGATAAGATAATTAATAATAATAAAGAATAATTCAGCTAACACTTAATGCAAGTATACACTGTCGCACGTAGTAATAAAAAAACCTTAGAAGTATTCCAAGGGTATCGATCCCACGAGGACTAAACTGGAAATTCAGATTTGATGAAGAAACTGCTCAAATGATTGCTTTTGGAAAAGGTAACCAAAGAAAATAAGTTGATTGATTGGGTTTTTGAAAAGATAAATAAAACAGGCAAATAACTAAAAGAATAACAATAATAAATAAACGAGGTATTCAACATGGATTCATCCCTAAGGTAATAACCATAATCATGCAATATCTAACTTAAGTGTATTCAATGCATTGGGTCAAATTTAACTCCTATTTGGCCCTTGTTCCCAAGAACCGTTAGAAGGCTAAGTGAGTACCGTTATGCACATTTATGTGACTCGACTTCGACATAGATAATTCACGAATGCAACCTATAACCCTATAGTCGATATAGGGTGCCTTAGGCAGCTTGCCCTATACCGCCGAACAATCTCTTTCGAGCTTTTTCTCCTATATCACCTTTATGAGAACCGATATCGTTTGTCCCTTTCGAGATCAAACTCACATAGCATGCAAAGTCTAAGTGATCAAGTTAAACTTAGCAAGATTAGAATGATAATCAATAAAGAATGACATGCATTGAACACAACTTAAGCAAATAAAGCACTTTCAAGCCATTAAACAATAAGGGAATTCACCACATTGAACCCCTCAACGGGATTTAGCTACTCATGGTGAGTTAAAGAGAAAATGAATACATTTTCATTGAAATAAGAATGTAAATAATACAGAATAATGAAAAGATTCAAGAGCTGGAAATAAAGGAGATAGCTAAATATTATGGGTTTTTCTATTTACTCAATCCTTCTAGAGTTCGCTAAGACACTCCACTCTCTCGCTTTTACAAGTGGGAATGGGTGAAACTCTCCACAAACCACAAGGTTTGATGTCTAACTCAGGTTAGAATTCAGTCATCTAAGAAGGACTTCGGGCATCCCTACTCATTGGCGTCGAGCCAGGGTTCTGTCACCACCATTTTCTTCCAAGTGAGTTCTGCTTGTGTTTCCTCTCGATTGTTGGCCTTTATAGAGTAAAAAGAGGTTGGGGGGTCACGAAATCCATGCTAGAAAATAGCCCAGATTGTTTCGGAGTCAAATCAGCAAGTTAGGTGCATGAAAAGCTCGTCGGTTGTTGACTCGCGGAAATTGGGGACAGGTAGTTTCTGTCCAAAAATGCGGTCGCATTTTATTTTGCCTTGGCAGAAATGCTATCGCATTTCTCTGTTTTTCTGCCGCATGTAAAACCAAGTTAAAATCATACCAAAATGAGTTCATTTAAGCACAAATATGCATAATTTAACACACATGACTCTCAAAGACCTAACATAACAACTTTTACACTTTTTAGGCTCGGGAATAGTAATTTTGACAAAAAACATACAAGTTTTACAAGAAATAAGCTAAGAATAAAGGGCAAAATATGTATATTTTTGGCACTTATCACCACGCTCTCCTCTATTCTCATCCGAAATCAACCTCTTTGATTTTGATTATATCCTTTTTATTTTTCTTCTTTTTGATTTGTCTACAGGATGAAAGGTGTACTGCAGCGGTTTTTTTAAGCTGTTGTAGCGGTTTTGAACCGCTGCCAGACTTTTCGCAGCGGTTACAAAACCGCTGGTAGAAGATGTGTTGGGATGACTTATTGCAACAGTTTTGACAACCGCTGGAATCAGAGTGAAATAACCGCCACGATAGGTACTCAATTTGCAGCGGTTGTTAATGTCGTAATACAACAGTTTTGTTAACTGTTATTAGTGTGCAGCGGTTTCCAAACTGCTGCATTCACCTAGAAAACCGCTGCAATTGTAATTTCAATAGTAACAATTCCCTAAATTATTGTAGCAGCGGATGAATAACCTCTACTAACTTGCAACAGTTTAATAAGCATTAGGAGCACTTTTTAACCGCTGCAATATTGAACTTATTGCAGCGGATTGTAATTGTTGGAATAACTTACTCATATGCAACAATGTTTTTTTTACTATATTGCAATAATTGTAGTGATCGTTGCTATTTTTGCAACAATTTTTGTAAATGTTAAAATCCTTTATAACCGCTACAATAACTGATCCAATAGCAACAATTTTTTTCTTATATGGCAACATTTTTGTACCTATTTTGCAACAATTTATATGGTAGCTGTAATTTAAATCAATTTTACAATTTTTTACATTTCAAAATTATTGAAAAACAAGAAGTTATTAGTATTTTATGCTATGACAATTTTAAGAACTGTACAACAAAAAATTCAACAACAATAGTCAAAATTATGTAATGAGAGTAAAAGTGAAGAAAGTTACAAACAATATTCGGTAACAATTTCTAGATGAAGTAATAAAATACCAATCAAGTAGTGATAGAAAAATTGAGGATGAAGTATTACAATACCTATAAAGTACTGACCGAAATTAAGACCGTCTACAAAATGTGTCCAACATCAATAAACAAGATGAATCTAAACTACTTATCAATTATCATCATTTAGTTTTTAAGTTTGAAACATGTCATTACAAAGACTCGTGCGAACTTGATCTTGATTTTTCGTTATTCCCAGATGCATTTGCTCCTTGATCCTGTTAACAAATTAATATATATATATATATATATATATATATATATATATATATATATATGTATGTATGTATTAACTTTTTGTAATACTAAAATAAATTAACTTATAATATTTCGTACCTCTCTTGAATTGTCATCCAAAGATGTCCCACTGGTACTATCAACCTGCATACAATTAATTTGATCTAATTTTGAAAGCACCTTTTTCATATGTAACCGTATCTCTGCCACTTCAGACTCTAATTTGGTTATTCTAGATCCTTCTTCTATAGTTTCATGGTCTTCCATACTTGTCCCAAAATTGATCTCGACCCTCGCAAATAGCTACCATAACTGCAGGATAAACATTATCAAACAATTCTATGAATAACAACTTAGGCTATATAGCTACCATAACTGCAGGATAGCTATACCAATTTTCACAAGTCATGCCCAAGTTTGAAGGCAATAATTAAAGAAGAAACTACAAAAATTCAAACACTTAGAAAAAGTAAGGGTAGGAGCTAGATCGATTGTGTTTCGTTGGAGCCAAAGCAAAATGGATTATCCCGATTGTGTTTTTAAACATATCTTCCTCTATTCAATCTATTCCATATTTCTGAAAACAAAATATATATATATATATATATTTTTTTTTTGAATCGCGTTCAAACAAAACCTTTAACCATCACTCCTACCCAAGCCTGCATGAGATATATTTGTCTTTTAGTTACTATAGTTGTAAATAAATTCAACCACATACACCCCCCCACCAAAAGAAAAGAGTGTGACATAAATAACAAAAAGTGAACTAATAAAGTATATTTCAGAGAGCAAATAATTTAAGCTAGAGTTGATTAACCACACCAAAAGTCTAGCCTAATCTCTATAAATTACAGTGGAAAAACCTCCTCCCACTAGTATCTTCTTTTCTAAATAAGTACAGAAATATGCTAGAGTTGATTAACCCCACTCATGACCCATATGCTTTAGAGAAAGAAAGAAGGGAATTGAGAAACTGAAGCAGAGGATGAGAGCGATGAAGAAGGAAGGCAGGGCAGCCGAGGCAAAAATTTAACTATATATTAGAAAATTTAAAGGAAAAAGCACAAACATCAAAAGGAAAAAGCAACCCAAAAGAAATTCAAGAAACTTAAAGAGCACAGACATCCAACGACAAACCCATCTCGCAAACCATATCAGTCCCTCATTACACTGTTCTCATCCTCTCTCTGTTCATCCTATTCCAAACCCCAACTATTCTCAACTCTCTTCGTTCCTCTCTAATTTCATCAATACCCAAACAGTACCCAACAATAAGCACGATTGTTGTTACATTACCTTCTAATTTCATCAATTTCCAGCAACAACAATAACCTAAAACTCAAATTATTTAGCACCAGCACCTAACAGAATACATAAGAGACGAAAGAAAAGATGCATCTAGGGTTCGTAATGCCATTACTGATAAATAAGAGAAAAAAAACACAAAATTGGAGGAAAGAGGTGCGAACTTTGAAGAATAAGAGAGTTTGGAGGAAAAGCATTACCTTACTCGAAAATCTTCAGAGTGCAGAGAAACGTTTAGAGGCAAAACGACAGAGAGAAGGGAGATTTGGAGTTGTGGAGGCAAAAACTTTTTCACTTTCTTACCTTCTTTTTTTTCCTTTCTTGTTTTTTGAGTTGTGGAGGCAAATCGACATAGGCTTCTTGAGGCAAAATGTTAAAGGTTTTTTCCTTTCTTACCTTCATTTTTTTAATGTTTAAAATAAGAGAGGGAAAATTTTGGAGTTGGAGCCAAGTAAAATTTAGTTTCTCACAATTTTTTATCTATTAAAATAAAATATGAAATTAACACTTTTTAAAATTTTACTTTAAAATTACCCATATTTCATAAAATTATGTTGTTTTAGCATTTAAAAGATAAGTGATTTTTTTCTTTAACGGCTTAAAAGAAGAGAGAGTCCTTCGAATAAAAAAGAAAAAAATGGAAGAATTATTTGGAATTGGAGCCTATTAAATTTTAGTTTTTCAAACTTTCATGAATTAAAATGTGAAATTAACATTTTTTTTGTTTTTATTTTAATTAAATAACATATGCATTCTCAAAAAAAAAATAAATAAATAAATAACATTATGCTTTAGATTATTTTCATTAAAATCAATGTTTGGATTTTCAAACTTGTTTTTATTATAATGTTTTATTCATTCAACTTTCAAATATTTTATTTTATTTACTTAACTTTTAATGTTTCATTTAAGTTTATAAAATTTGTATGGAAAAATACTATCTCGTCTATAACATTAATTCTTTTTTTATGGTTTTATTATAAGTTTGGTCCCAAGACTTTTAAGGTTGTATTAATTAGGTCTCTCAACTTTAAAAGTATCTAATATGTGAACTTTCAATTTTATATCTAATAGGCCCCTGAACTTTAATTGCGTCCTTGTAAGTTATATTACAAAAATACATGTGAAGTCTCTTAACAAAAATTTTTAATTAACTACTAACTACAACCGCAAGTACATATATATTGAATTTGCAATAGTTTAAAAAATGCTACAATAAAATCGCTGCAATCTAAATATTTGCAGCGATTTTCTTTGTGTTGTTACTAAATGTAACAATTCATTAGCCTATTGCGACAATGTTTTAACTGTTGCAACATAACTGTTGCAATTGATTCTATTGCAACAGTTTTTAAAAATGTTGCCATTTAACTGTTGTAATAGACATATTCGTAATATGTGGTAAGAAAACCGTTGCAATTGAGTATATATTGCAACAGTTAAAAAAACGTTGTGAGCAAATTGTTGCAATGTGTAACAATAGCAGCGGATTTGTTATGTGTTGTTAGAAACTGTTGCAAGTTTACAAACCCTTGCAGCATTTTCCAAACCGCTGCAAAAAAATCGCTGCAATAAACCTATTTTCTTGTAGTCTTGCATAGATAAATTAAACTTGCACACAGAGTGCAAGGCATGAGAAATTCTAAACAAATAATCCATCATCATTCCCAACATACCAATCAAAACACCTTTATACTCAGCAACAGACGGATCAGCTATTGGGATTACAAAATCTAACTCATGCAATTCGAAATTAATAATCTCATGGGAAATAGATTTAGACATAGAATCGACTGAAGCTAACTCAACATCGATCTCAATTTCTCCTATCATGCATGATGTATCACACGAATCAGACTCATAATCTAAAGAAGGATCAAGTTTAGGCTTACCGACCTCATTGGAATTTTCTATCGACTTACCTTCTTGTTGTTGTTAAGAATCTTGGCTATTCGAGGAGTCGGAAGAATTTAGCTTTCGTGCTTGAAATATGATGAGTCCAACATATGTCGCCAAGCTCAAAATTATCTCTCTAGCCTCACTCGGTGTCTTGTCCAACGCATCACCACCACTCGCTATATGTAACATCCTTCTATCATTGGGTGCTAATCCTTCGATGAAGTACAACAACAAGGACTCGTACGACAATGGGCGATGAGGAATTGCACATAACCTTTTGAAACTATCCCAATACTTGTGAAATTCTTCCTCAAGCGCTTGGGTGATGTATATGATTTCTCTGGTGACTTCAAGGTCTAAGAGATGGGAGATGACTCAAATCAGGAACTACTAGGTCTTGCATCATTGACAACTCTCCAAAAGGGAGTTATTTAGACCTTGTTTCTATAGGGGTTTGTGTGTCTTTTGTGCTAAATAGGGTTGCTCTTAGATATATATTATATGTTTTAACCCATTTGGAAGAATGGATGCTTTGGAAGTTATTTTGTGTAGAATATATTGCTAAGCGACTTGAGGGAGCAAATTCTGTGTTGCAGCAAAGCAAGAAGCAAAACTGCCACGTCACAGCTCGTTAGCCAATTTAATGAACTGAATTCAGTTAAGCTATTCTCGGGTTTAAGGAGCAAGGAGAGCCATCCACGTGTCTAGGCCAACCTAATTCAAGTTTGCCTCCACTCTATAAAAGGGGATGGCCGCCCAAGTCAAAGTCATTCCACTTTTTGGAAAGGGGTCACTTCTCATTTCCATTATTTGGGAGCCGAATAGAGGAGAAAGATTAGGGACTACAAGAAGACCATCGATTACGAAGTCAATCAAGGGAATTACTATTTTCTTGTATTATTTTGTAATTATGGATGCATTTACTCAGGTTGTAGCGTGTGTTGCTATGCACTCTATGAGCTAAGTAACTTTAGGTGTTGGTTAGGGAATATGTAATTGTTGTGCCTAATTTCTATGCAATAGACATTGATTTGATGCATCTTGATTATTTGTTGTGCTCATTTATATTTTGTGCCCGCCTGGCCAGCCGGTATGAATATCACTACCAAGTTTCAGGGATGATTTAGGGAGTGTGTGGCATTTAATCACACTAGATCATTGTGTATAGGTGAACGCCAGTGACTGAGCTAGGGATAGCCAGTTGCCTAGTGTTTGATCGGTAGTGCGTCATTGGAGTTGAAACACATTCTAAAAAATTCAGAGTTCCGAGAGGAATCCGCTAATAAGACTGCGAGAGTTTGCATATTGTTAGAGCATCTTTTAAAACAATTACTAAATCCTGACCTGCGCATGTTTCTAATCTGTCTGCTTATTTGTTTACTTTCTGTCCTGTCATTTCTTTTGCTTCAGCATTCTATAAAAACCAATCATTTTAACCACTTTTGAAACCATTGAAAAACTAAACAAAATAGATAAAGTGAGAGCTAATTCAGACTTTGGATTCGATAAATACTTATTACTTGCTGCATATTGTGTATACTTGCACAGAGTTCTAGAGTCTATTTTCATCTTATTTTTACCCACTCTAGGAGCCCAACAAGTTTTTGGCGCCGTTGCTGGCGACTTGAATAAGTTTTTATCTGATCTCTTTTGTGTATGTGTTTTAGTGGTTTGGTGCTAGAACTTTTTTATTGTTTCTTTTGTTTTTGCAGGTGTGTGTTTGGTGCATGAGCGATCTGCCTGGGGTAAGGTTCGAGCTAGATCCATAAATCGAGAAGACATTCAGGAGAAGAAGGAGAGAGCAGCGTAGACAGCAAAATCCAATGGATAACGTGCCGCGTCTACAGTAGGGTCCAAAAGATCCAGCGAACCCCCAGGAGAATCGTTTGCTGCAGCAAAACCACCGCTGGAGCAAAATGAACAACAAAATAATCAGGCTGAGAATCCTATCTTGGTAGCAAATGATAGGGCCAGAGCCATTCGAGCGTATGCTTTTCTAATGTTTGATGAGTTAAATCCAGGGATTGTACGTCCTCAAATTGAGGCAGCCAATTTTGAAATGAAACCGGTAATGTTTCAGATGTTGCAAACCGTGGGTCAGTTCCATGGTTTGTCATCTGAAGACCCTCATTTACATCTTAAGTCTTTTCTAGGAGTTAGTGATTCTTTTGTAATTCAAGGAGTGCCTAGAGATGCCCTTAGATTAACTTTGTTCCCGTATTCTCTTAGAGATGGAGCAGAGGCATGGTTAAATTCTTTTGCTCCAGGATCAATTAGGACATGGAATGAGTTAGCGGAAAAATTTCTTAGTAAATATTTCCACCAAATAGGAATGCTAAATTGAGAAGTGAAATAGTAGGGTTTAGGCAACTTGAAGATGAGACTTTTAGTGAGGCTTGAGAAAGGTTTAAGGAGCTTTTGTGAAAGTGTCCCCACCATGGTTTACCACATTGTATCTAAATGGAAACATTTTACAATGGGTTAAATGGAGTAACCCAGGGTATGGTTGATGTTTCGGCTGGAGGGGTCCTTTTGACAAAAACTTTTAATGAAGCCCATGGAATTTTAGAAAGAATATCAACTAATAGTTGTCAATGGTCAGATGTTAGAGGCACAAATAAAAAAGTTAAGAGTGTGTTAGAGGTTAATGGTGTGTCCACCATTAGGGATGATATTGCAATGTTAGTTAACGCTCTTCAAAATGTGACAGTGGTTAGTCATCAGCAGCCCCCAGTTGTGGAGCCTGCTGCAGTGGTGAACCAAGTTGTAGAGGAAGCATGTGTCTATTGTAGTGAAGAGCACAACTACGAGTTCTGCCCCAACAATCACTACAGGAAAAATGACATACGATAGCATTCAAAAAACACTATTGTAAGGCTACGATAGCGTTTTATGAAACGTTGTCGTAACCCATGTTATTGAAAGTCTGAGACTTTTAATAGCGTTTTTTTCCCGCTATCGAAATCATTGTAGAAAGTCTATATTTATTGCGTTATTCTAATGTTATAGAAACCTTTCATAGCGTTGGAGAAAACGCTATGCTTTCTCTTTAATAGCGTTTTTTATTGTTGTGAAAAAATGCTATAAAAGACATCCTAGCATTTTTACCACGTTGTTGTAGCCGATGAAAGTCTATAACTTTTCATAGCGTTTTTTCAACACTATTGAAAACGCTATAAAAAGTCTATTTTTATTGTGTTATTTTAATGTTATGGAAACTTGTCATAGCGTTGATTTCTCTTTAATAGCAATTTCTATAGCTGTGAAAAAACGCTATAAAAGACATATCATAGCGTTTTTACCATGTTGTAGCCGATGTTATTGAAGTTTCTAACTTTTCATAGCGTTTATTCGATGTTATTGTAAATGCTATAAAAACGTCCATTTTTTATTTTAATTTCACAACGTTACTGAAAAAGCTATGATTGGTCTTCAATAACATTTTTTATAGCAGTGAAATAATCTTATAGAAAATATAGCATATCATTTTTAATATTGCTATGATAAACACACTAATTAACTTTTAATAGGTTTGTATATATATATATATATTATATTGTTTTGTTTACAATTATATTTTATGTTTCAAATGTTTTTATATTGAAAAATCAACTTAAATTTGTTTATAATGTATTCAAATACATTTTCAAAAGTAAAAACATATATATCTATCGAAGTCACTTACCTCATCATGTATAGACAACTAAAAAAATGCAAATGTTCAAATTTCTCATAAAGATACACAAAATCTTCAAATTCATGGCACAAAAAATTAAGTATCACATTAATAAATTCAAAAGTGTGTTATAGCAAATAAATTAAAATACTTGCATATAAAGAAAGTTGCAAATTCATAATAAAAATAACTAAAATGACTACATATATAATCCCAAAAAAATTCATACACTCAAAAATATTGAGATAGACATATCCTTCCATAATATGTTGGTGCATTATTGTTTCGTTCACCAACATAAAAATACAAAATATGTTTATAAGGTAAATATGTATTAACATTGATCAATAACAAAGCATATCTGAGGGATGCTATACCAAGCTTATCATCCAATATTCACCGATTCATATAAGTAGATATCAAACTAAAATGTTATTTATAACCTATTCATTTCTAAGGTGAAAACTAATAGGTAAATTAAAGTCCACAAATTCCTTATTCATAGCTATATAATTATGGTGAAGGCTCAAAACATGCATTTGTAAGATAGCTATAAAGAAATACAATTCAAGAAGACGTACTACTTACTTGGAGTCTAGTCATATCAGCCACAAACGACTCATTGCACTAGCAATGGAAACCCACAAACGAGTAATGCTTTGCACTAAATGAGTAGACAACTATGATTTCCTACTGCATCAAGTAACAACTATATTAATATAAATAACAAAAACTAACTCAATTCAATTTGAAGTAAACTATAAATTCATTAAGAGATTAAAAAGTATTCAAAGCTATAAAAAAAATTAAAAATATATATAAAAATTATCATTATATATTAAGTACACAAAGGTTAAAGATATACAAAGTTCTACATACAAGTATGTACGATAATTACCCAAGGAAAGAGGATTTCTTGGAAGAGACCAAATGAGAAGTTTTAAAACTACATATCAATAACAATCGTACCTACAAAAAAAACGACAGTTGACAACCGTGATTTCTTTCAATCAAGAAAGAACTATAACATAAATTACACAAACCAATTCAATTCAAAGTAAACCATAAAATTCACTAACGGATAAATAACTTGTTTTTTATACAGTATTTCAAATTGGGGGGGGGGGGATATGGTTGACCATATTCGAAGGTGATTTTCCAAGTAAAGAAAAAGAAACCAAGGACAAAAAAGATATTATTGTAAGGAAAGTTACCTGTTACAAGTTGAAATATAAACTTTGAACAAGAAATTGAAATCCTTCCAAACAATTAATCATCTATATAAATAGTCTTGCTTTCTAATTTTCTTGATCACTAAAATATTAAGAACATAGTGATAGTAAAGTGTTAAATGGAAGAATCACAACTAGTTTAGTATAAGACAATAATAAAAGAATATAATGCATTCTAAACTTGATGGTCTAGCTCTAGGCTAAACTTCTGTGTAAACACTCATTCTCATACCAACCTAGCATTCTAACTTGATTATGAAGAAAGAAAATACAAATGTTTCTAAAATCAAACATGCTCTAATGTAATCTAACAATCTCCTAAGAAGTTTAAGTGCTTGTTTGGAATGACTTTCTAAGTGTTTAAAAACACTTTTTTTTTCACTTAGAAACACTTAGAAATTCATTCTGAACGGACCCTAAATGTAAGTAGCAATCTTGAGAAGAAATTGATAATTATTGTGCAAGTCAAAGAAAATGTATAACCATTTGTGTTTCTTTCCCAACAAAACACAACTTACTTGACTTGTTTCTAGACATTGTTAGTATTAAACCAAGTCAACTTACTTACTTGACTTGGTTTAATACGTCCAAATAGGGATAAGGATAACCAAAACTAGTTTCAGAGGTAGAGATCATCTAATGGCCAAACCAGTAACATTATTTTGCAAATTAGAGGTGCAGTTCTAAGGCTTAACTCTAAAAAATGCCAAAGAAAAGAGATAAGAAGAAGAAACACAAAAACATAAGCAATAAATTCTTCACCTTAAGGTCTGGGTGAGTTAAAATGAACTCCCAAAGAGAAGGGTTAACAGTGAATCCATTAACACCAATTCCAGTACTCAAAAGAAGCTTCAAAGGCAAAAAGATAAACAAACTGATATAAACAAATGAATATAATAGAGTGTGGTTGTTTATACTGTGCAGAGCTGCCATGCTGCAACCATATTCTTTCTGGTTCGCAGGATGTCTTCTAGGTTAGGTTCATGGTTGTCATTCAAGTGATAGATTTCAAACATCTACAAGAAAATGTAGATATTCAAGTGATCAAATACTCAGCTAATTAGAAAGAAATTAAAATAAGAACATTTGACGTCTCAATCGGTACACTTGAAAGATAATGCATATTTTATCTCATAAACATGCAATCAAGTGTAAAAACTAATTCTAACTCAAGAATTAAACTATAACTTCTAAAAGTACAAAAATATAATTTTTCAATGGTTTGAAAAACGTAGCTATCAAGGAGGAGAAAAAGGAAAGAAAAATGAAACATAAAACAACTTTTCTTATTGGAAATAGATATTGCACCTTCCATTCCTACAATAGGCATCTCAAGTTCATTTTCCCATGAATCTGATCCTAAGAAATTGCAACTTCATTATCTGCTAATACTTGATAATAAATTAAAAATAGTGATAAATAAAAAAAAAATTGGGATTGATAATCCAAATTAGCATACATTGATAATGGAAGTGAATGAGGATGGAGGAAAAAGCTTTATGTACCAGCTCTAAAGCCTCTTATTCTTACATTCCTAATGAAAAGAAACTAATTAACACAAAGAAGATTATAACCAATATTGTTGGCAACCAAAGAAGCCTAGGAGAAAAAAAAATCCTAAATCATTATATGCAAAGCATGGTTGGTGTAGAGGGAAAACACAGAAACCTCAATTTTGCAAGATTCTGAAAACAAAAATGAAAGATGAGTAAGTGACGTAAACAAACATAAATAGTGAAAATGAAGCGAAAGAAGTCAATAACACCATAAATAATAACATAGTTACCCTAGAAAAGTCGACATTCACCATCAAAATTTTAAAGATGGAATCGAATTGATGATACTAAAGAAAATAGTTGTAATGTTAAACTTAGTGAGACAAAGATTCAGATACTAACCTTGAAAGCCAAGAGATGACAGATGATGTTTAATGTAGATCTTGTTTTGACTGTAGAGAGGAAAAAACTCAAATTAGAAGAATCTAAGAGTGGCTCTTGCAAAGGCACTTCGCTAAAGGAAAACATAGGAAATGATGATGCCACTTTTTTTCCTTTCAATTTATACATGGAGATAGAGCATATGCAAAGAGAAGAACAAAGGCTACAAGAAGCTAAAGACAAAGAAGGATTTTAGAAATAGGAAGAAATATTCGAGAAATACCTAGACCGCAAAATCGAAGAACAGAAAGTGGTGGATTGTGATTTGGGAGACAACGATCAATGTTTTTTTTGCGATCACTTCCCACTGTTACAAATTCAATACCAGACAGAAAAAAGTAAGGATCAAGTAAAACAACACTTGAAAAAAATGCAGCTTAAAAATCAAAAGGGATTCAAAGATTCTCACATTTGGAGGACTTCAAAACCAGAACAACGTGGAAAGTTTCTTTGTTGGGAGGAAGTTGCAAGCGAAAAGGATAAAGCTTCCCATTCAAAGGGCTTCGAGTACACACAATTATACCTTTAATTCCAGTCTCCTCCAATATACGAGTCAATTCTTCAACTCCCTTTCCATTAAATATCAAAGAACACCTCTCCGAATCCTTGATTTCTCCTTCGCCATCAGCCACCTGATAAGATATCTTCCTCCCCTCCAATTTTGAAGGTGAATTCAAGCCTCCATAATGATTCGACTAAAAATTTAGGGAAAAATATTAGAATTGCATCACAATATGCAGATTTGGGATCGACCGAATTGAATTTGCAATAGTGACATACCTCAATGGTTGAAGGACGTGCAAATTCAAGTGAAACCGAAGACGATGAGGAATTCAATTCGAGAGCAGAATCTGGGTCGGGTTCGGGTTGGGATTGAGCTAGGGCTTTGTGAACGGAAGATTGAGTTTCGATTTCGACGACATCGACATTTCATAGAATCCAATCTTGTGTGGCGATAATATGCGACACATCATGAGTGACCGAGTTCTGCCATGACGGAACACCGTCGTTCCCCAATTTTAAAATAGTGGGGAAGAACGAAAAATCGTAGAGATGATTTGAGAAAATTGCAAGTAATCTTGCGATGATGGAGAAATGGGGAAACCTGTGGAAGATACTAGCATTTTGGGAAAAGGAGATGAGAGAGTTGTTAGATCTATTCTGTGAGGGGATGTTTGGGGCACTGAATAGGTTATAATAACCCCCTTTATTATAACCTATTCAATGTTGGGGGCATCAACAAAAATAAATGGTGAGGTGGGTTATTTTTACCCCCGATTATATTATCCATTCTCTACAGTAACCATCATTCAACCCACCCGATTATTCTATCCATTTTCTACCGTAACTCTCTCCTCTCTTCTCCCATGCGACTCCTTGACTTTTTCGACAATCGTCGGTCGCCATCGGTCGACGAAGTTTCCGGCGACTTTTCCGACGACCGCCAACCACTTTTTTTATGACTTTTTCGGCGATCGCCAACGACTTTTCCGGCAACCGATTTTTTTTTCCTTTTTTCATATTTCTTCTCATTTTCATTTTGAAAAATATAAAAAAATGAAAATAAAGAAAAAAAAAAGAAAATAAAGAACACAAGGAAACAAAATTTTTGGTCGTCGAAAAATTTGTCGGCAACCGCCAGAAAAGTCGTTGAAAACGTTGCCGACATTAGGGTTAGAGGAAGAAGAAAATGATGAAGATGGAGTTTGAGGTTGAGGAAGAATATGGAGATGATGATGGAAATGGAGGAAGAATATGATGAAGATGAAGATTGAAATGGAGGAATAAGATGAAGATGATGGAGATGGGAGGAAGAAGATAAAGATGAAAGAAGGAAATGAAAAATAAGGAAAACAGAAAAAGAAAAAAGCGATTTTTGGTCATTCCATGTTAGAAACACTTACAAGTTTCTCAGTTGGTCATTCCATGTTAGAAACACTTACCAGTTTCTCAGTTGTCTTTCTACATATTAAATATGGAGTTTATTAAATATGGAGTTTTATTATATAATTTCTTTGTACATAAACATTTACCATTTTTACTTTGAAAATAAACAAATATGGTTTTCCAATATGAAATCATAAAATCACTTCTTTTGTGAAAATATCATGACCATAAAACAAAGAAAATCAACTATTACCTTAAGTTATTTTTGTTTCCTTTTAATTTAAACACATAATTTAACCCGTATACCCAATACTTTATTTTTTTTTTTTTACAACTGAACCCAAACAATTTTTTATTGATATTTGCAAAATATAATATTTGACATACAAAGTTGTATGAGGAAAATAAACAAAAAAAAAAAAGTCAGGAAAAAAACAGTCAACTTGAACACTTGATTTAGAATCTCATGTTAAACATATCGGCAATCCAAACACAGACTATTTTAACCCAGACTAAACTAATCTGCATCCCAAACACAGATTATTTTATCACAGACTAAAATAATCTGCACCTCAAACACAGATTATTTTATCCAAGACAATAATAATCTGCACCCCAAACACAGACTATTATAACCCCCAGACTATTATAATCCCCAGATTATTATAACCACCAGATAATATAACCTATTCAGCGCCCCTAACAGCCCCTGAGAGAGCAAATTGAAATTTTGGGGAGGAAGATGAAATGTTGGGAGGGAGGGGAAACGCGTGCCTTTCAATGGTATTACGTTTACGTAACTGGGCGAGCTTCTTTTTTTTTTTCATTTGGCGCTCATTTCTTATTTTTAAAGTCGATTCCGCCTTTTTCTTTCATAGCTTGATCAAGCTTCATGTTATAATTAAATGCTATGAAAAGTAACATTTGTTGTAGTGAATCCAGCTTCTGTGTTTTTCTTTTTTTTGTAGGTAATCAAGAGAATAACCCTTATTCTAACCTTTATAATCCAGAAACCACCCCAACTTCGCATGGGGAGGACAAAGAAGTAATGTGCAAACACAACAAAAGGTGAACCAGTCGAGATTTGCTAAAGCGCAGGTATTGCCCCAACAAAATAAGCAGGCTTTGCCCCAGCAAAACTCGGAGAGTTCTCTTGAGGCGATGATGAAAGAATATATGGCTCGTACAGATGCCACAATTCAAAGTAATCAAGCTCCAGTGAGAGCCTTGGAGTTGCAAATGGGTCAGCTAGCTAATGAGCTGAAGGCAAGGTCTCAATGGAAACTTCCTTTAGATATTGAACACCCTAGAAGGGAATGTAAGGAACACTCTTAGGAGTGGTAAGCCACTAGAGGAAAGAAAAGAGCCTAGTAAATCCCAGGATGCAGAAAAGAATTGTGATAAAAATGTTCTTATTGAGAAAGAGTTGGAGTCTGGTCAAGGTGCTGGAGGCAGCAATAATGATGCTGGAGCATCTAGATCTATTCCAGATGCAGAACCTGTTGCGTTTTATGCCCTAAAACTCGTAGATAGTAAATGTAAAAAAATTGAATACTTGTTTCAATAATATGTTATTGAGTTTCTACAATAAATTATTATTGTTAAATATTGCACAATTTGACCAAAATCCAATAAACTAAGATCCAAGGTTGTTTGTATGTAACTTGAACTAGTATGTGGGGACATACGAAGATCGATGTTCAAGTAACAACAACCTAAAAGGTTTATAGTACAAGGATAAGGTTAGGTACCTTATCCTGGTAACACTATGAGATACGGCCCGCTTTGTATTTGATACAGACGTATTGATCCAAAACGTCCATGTAGTAGACATGAAAGTGGGGGTATCCTATGCAATGAGTTTGCATAAGACCGGACCACAAAATAGTCAACCATTAGTTATAACACCGTTAACTAATTAGGTTACTGTTTCAATAGGATGACCTAGGTAACTCAGTCTTAATCCTGAGTGTGTCATGAACTCCTTCTCATGAGGGATTGTCCTTTGATTAGCATGAGTGAGAGTGGCCAATACGTCGACTCAATATGCCTTCCTTTTTGGGGGACAAGACCTAGTGGGAGGCTGGGGACATGACAACACAAGAAGGAATTCTCTCCTTCCCGCTTCTAGGTGAAGTAGATGAGTGTTCCCTTAAGTGGTGACTTCGGGACTTGAACAAAGGGATCCCACCCTCTCACTGGCCCGAGAGGGACTTTCTATTTAATGGTTGGACCATAAACAGGTTGTTCATTAGAGGAGCGTTGGTACTTAAGGAAACAAATGTAACACAGAGGTAAAATGGTAATTTGACCCAGTTGTGATTACGGACACTCGTGAAGGATTGACTTACCGGCAGAGGTCTACATCCATGGACACAAAAATGTTCTACAGTGAGAAGAGTTCAGCTGTGGGTCTTTAGTGGAATGACCCACAGTTAATGAATATTGGTTAACTTGATTAATGAGTTTAATCTATTAATCTCATATCATTGAAGCTTCTGATATGTAGGTCCATTAGGTCCCCCTGCTAGCTCGTAAAGAGTAATTAGGAACAAATATATCTTGAGAGAATTTGAATAGTTCAAATTCATATTAGGAATTAAGCTAATTGTACGAGATACAAATTAATATAATGTATAGTGATGCATTAAAATATAAAGTCTAATTTGAGATTAAACTTTATTATATTGAGAGATTGATATATTTGAAATAGTTCAAATATATGTCTAATTAAATATATGGTATTTAATTAGAAGATAAATTAGTTAATTATGAATTAATTAATTATTCAATTTAGTTTAAATTAAATGAGATTTAATTAAACTATAGTCTGTGAGAGAAATAAATATTTGAAGAAGTTCAAATATTAATATGAATTTGATTCATATTAAATTTATAGGATATAAGAGAATTTGAAGGAGTTCAAATTTTAATATGAATTTGATTCTTATTATAGAATTAATTAATTGAAGGTCTCAAATTAAATATATGATATTTAATTGGGTAATTAATTAATTAACTAATAGAAGGTCTGAAATTAAATATATGATATTTAATTGGTGATTAATTAATCAAAGAATTAATTAATTGGAAATTAATCAATTATGAAAATGATTAATCACTTATGGAAGTAATTAATCATTTATGGAAATGATTTAATCACTTATGGAAGTGATCAATCATTTATGGAAAAGATTAATCAATTATGGAATTGATTGGTCATGGAATTTGTTGGTCATGGAATTGATTAATTATGGAAAAGATTAAATCAGTTATGGAAATAATTGATTTTAAATAAATATTTTATTCATGGTCTTTCTCCTATAAATAGAACACTAAACCTAGGGTTTAGGGACAACAACATGGCCACAAGAATGCACTCTTGCATTCTCTCTAGTCTCCCTCTCATATTCTCTCAACTCAAGAACTTTAGGGAGAATTTTCTCTCATAGAGTTTTTCCCATTCAAGATTAGGTAGTCCCACAACTACGTTCCTAATCTCAGAGTTATAGCGGGGAAGATCAAATGGTGGTGTTCTTTGTTGTTGCAGAGCAATCAAGAATCATTTTTGAAGTATTCAGAGTCGTCAACGACGGTATGTTTGCTTCTCCCCTTTAGATTTAGATCTAATAAATTTTGTATGTTTAGCCTTAAATTTGTATAGAATTTGTTCTATGTTTTAACCAATGCAATAGTATTTTTGGATAAACAAAATTAACTAAGAATCGATCCCAATTACGCTTCCACTTTAACGGAATTGGGGAATTCCAAATCCTTCTATCAGAGCCAATCGTAGATTTAATTTCGTTTCTCTAAAATTAGCATTGGTTCAATGGTGGATATTTTAATTTCATATATGTGATATGTGGTTTAATTTACAAAATTGATTATTTAGGCATATTTGTTGGGATTAGATTTATACTTTTGATTAGATCAATTGTTAATGCCAAAAAGGAAAAGATTTGAAGACCAAGATATGTCTTGGATTTAAATTATTGTAATTTAAATTGCTTTTAATTCCTTAGGATATGCCAAATATGCCGGTCAATTTTGGTAGTTTTAATTTAATTATACATGTGATGTATGTATCAAATTAATTGATTGTTGCATAAAGTATGTCATTTAGCTTAAAATCCCACCATAGGTTAAGTATATTCATGCATATTTATTATTATAAATGTTATAATGTATATGTATGAATTTTATTTTCATGAGTATTTAATATAAATTGTTATGATTAAATGGATGAAAATTGAGAAGCATTGAGCATGAAATTACTTTAGTAAAGAATATAAAGAGTTATATTTATGAAATTTATATGCTTATTTATTTCCATGAACTATTAATATAAATGTTATGTTAATGTATGAAAATGGTAATGCTTAATTTTAATTTTCTTGTATAATTAATTTAAGAGTTAGGTTAATTAAAAGGAAATTAAATTGCATTGAGCATGACATTACCTTAGATTAATATAATTGTTATATTTTTTGTATGTCATGTATGCTAATGTATGGTTTTATAAATTAATTAGAATTTGATTGTTAATTTATTCACCATAGTAGCATGCTATAGGGTTAATTCATTAAAATTTATAATAGTTATAAAATTAATGAATAGAAACCGTTAACCTATAACAAAAAATTGCATGCAAACATAGGATCTTAGGATAAATGAATTAATTTTAAAATTTTTAAAATTAATTAGACCTAAGATCACATTTCTAATAGGATTAGAATTATTCTTACTTAGAATTAAAATTAGTTTTAATTGACTAAGTAGGAAAAATATTGCTATGATTATAAGGGAACTCTACCGATAAAGTTCTGTCTAAGGTTGGGGGTATTTAAGTTGACGGTTTACAGAACACCTCCTACCTGGGAACTGACCCGGAATACCGGAGTTGAATTAATCATAGTTAAATGTTAGCATGCAATGTCACTAGGTTTGTTAAAAGTGTTTAATGCACCTAGATCTTTAGAGTAAAGACCTTACATTACTGTGGTTATAAGGGAACTCTCTCGGTGAAGTTCTGTCTAAGGTTGGGGGTATTTAAGTTGAAGGTTTACGGAACACCTCCTACCTGAGAACTGACCCAAACCTTGAGTTGAATTAACCATAGTAATGTTGACTTGCAAAGTTGGGTTTATTAAAAGAAGTTTAATTCACCTAAAACATTGCGGTTGAATCCTTTCCATAATTGTTATAATAGGATCAGACTTAGATAGATTGACTTTGCCGAATTTTATCTAAGTTGAACAACCCTAAATTAACCTTAGGACATTTTCAGTGGGAGGAAAATTACAAAACGAGATTTAAATCAAGTTTTGCTCCTACGTCCCTATATTCACAACGTGAGGTTCATGCTCGGCTTCAAGTCGCCTTAGGAGCGGCCTCCCTTCGAAAAGTGTTTGCATGGATCAATAACAAGGTGAATGGAAAAAATGTCTAGAGTAAGTGGGAGCGAGACACGTGTCAACGTATCCCTCGGTCTCTGCCCCTAGTTCACACCGTGAGAGTCCTATGATCCGCCTACAGGTTGTCCTGGCGCAACCATCCCTTCGGAGGGCCTGATCATAGGATTCGGAACATCGTGAACTCCTGAATAGGATAGGAACTCTTAGGCTAATTACCAACAGTTGTCTTTCCATTCGGTAGCCTGTTGGTGCGTGCCTCTGAGATCTGAAAGTGGGAGGGTTACACTTACGAGGATGAGTTAAATGTGTTAACTAATCCTTGACCGAACAACTGTAACTAAACGCTAACGGAATATGAGTTATTCTGGTGTTAGAATTTGGTTGAGATTGTCTCAATTCAGAGGAGGAGTAGCTGACCACCCTTCGGTGGCTGTTGTTCTAAACCTTTGAAGTATCGTTGCAAAAACTAAATCAATAGTTTTATAGGGTTTCTTTGATTGCTTATTTGTTTTTGCAGAATTTGATTGGATTATTTGTAATGGGTTAGTGCTATCAATAATACAAGTAATTTGTTACTTCAGCAATTATATAATAATTTTATGTGTATTGTCTTACGTCATTTTATAAATAACGGTAATACAACAAGCTTAAACAACAAATTGTGGTAAATAAGTCTAGGATTATTCTTAACTGAGGAATGTCCTCATGCCCCATACGTTTAATTCATTAAGAATTGTTCTTGGTGAATATGAAATAGAACCTTGCTTAGCAAAAGAGAACTTGTTCAAGACCGTAATTTTCATTTACTTGTCTTGAAAACGTGATTAGTGAAGAATAGTGATTCTCTCTGAATACTTGATTCAGGGGCCACAAATCATGTGTGTTCTTCTTTTAAAGGAATAAGTTTATGGCAACAACATGCTGCTTGTGTAATGACTCTCAAAGTTAGAATTAGAGAGGTTATTTTGGATATAGCAGTGGGGAACATTAAGTTATTTTTCTCAGTGGGAGAAAATACATATTATTAGATAATGTGTATGTAATTCCTAAGATCAAAAGAAATTTGATTTCTGTGTCTTATTTGCTAGAACAATGTTACTCTTTACCTTTCTCTGCTAACGCAGTTTTGTTTCAAGAAAGAGAGTTGACATTTGTTTAGCTTTACTGGAAAGTAACCTAAATGTTTTAAGACTAATCAAGAGTAAAGCAATCATGAACATTGGGTTGTTTAAAACTGCTACTACTCAATGTGAAAAGAGGCAAAGAATTTCTCCTAAAGAAAAATACCTTTCTTTGGTTCTAAGGTAGACTATATTAATCTCAATTTGATTGGGAGATTGGTCAAGAGTGAACTTCTAAGCGAGTTAGAAGATGTTCTCTACTACCTTGTAAGTCATGCCTTGTGGGCAATATGACTGATAGATCTTTTACTGGAAAAGATCTAAGAGCCAAAGAGCCCTTGGAGCTTGTACATTTGGATCTTTGTGGTTCAATATGTTAAAGCAGTGGGAGGACATGAATAATTCATCTCTTTTGGATGATTATTCAAAGGTATGAGTATCTTTACCTAATGCAACTTAAGTCTGAAGCTCTTGAGATATTCGAAGGGGCTTAGGACTAAAGTTGAAAACTTGTTAGGTGAGATAATAAAAACACTTCGATCTGATCAAAGTATTGAGTATAGGGATTTGAGATTCCAAGACTATTTGATAGTACATAGGATCACACCCTAAATCTCATTTAGGAGAAATAGAACCCTATTGGATATGGTTCATTCCATGTTGAGCTATGCTCAATTGTCTGGCTCGTTTTGGGGTCATGCAGTGTTGACTGCATTGCATACTGTAGTAGGCAACCCCAAAGGAAATGAGAAGTAGATACTTCTTCAATTCACAAGAGAATAAAGAATTTGTATCGACAAATGCTAAATTCTCAAAAGAAGTCCACATCAAAAATCATAAACCACAAGAGTAAAGTCGGTTTAAGTAAGTTAACTAATGAAGCTACACTAACATCCACAAGAGTTGTTGATGAGGCTGACTGTTCAAGAGTTGTTGATGGATCAGTGCATCTAGTTAGTCACATTCATCTCAATAGTTGAGATTGCCTCAATGTAGTGGGAGGGTTGTTTTATAACCTGAACGTTACATGGGCTTGATTGAAGCCTAGGTCATCATACCTAATGATGGCATAGTGGGTTCATTATCGTTTAGAAAGAAAATGAATGATGTTGACTAGGACAATGGATTAAAGTCATGGACCTGGAAATGAAGTCTTTTGTATTTCACTTCCATCTGGGATCTTGTAGATCTGCTTGATGGGTAACACCTATTAGTTACAAGTGGATTTACAAGAGAAAATGAGACATTAAATGTCTTAACCAGAAGGGTTCATACAGCAAGATCGAAAGCAAAAGGGTTTGCAAGCTTAAGTGATCCATTCATGGATTGACCTAAGCATTTCGATCTTGAAATATAAGATTTGATATAGTGACCAAATCCTTTGGCTTTAATCAGAACATTAATGAGTCTTGTGTTTACAAGTAATCATCAATAGTTTAGTAGCTTACTTAGTGTTGTATATGATTGATACCCTAATCATTGGGAATGATGTAGGTTATCTTACTGACATTAAAGGAGCTAGCAGCTCATTTCCAAATGGAAATTTGGGAGAAGCTGAGTTTGTTCTTGGGATCCAAATCGTTAGGAATCGTTAGAACAAAAAGCTAGCCTTGTCTCAAGTGACTTATATCTACAAGATGTCAGTTAGATATAAGATACAGAATTCCAAGAAGGGTTCAGTACCTTTCAGGCGTGGAATTTTTTTTTTTTTTTTTTTTTTTTGTCTAAGAAACTGTTTCCTAAGACACCTCAAGAAGTTGAGGAGATGAGACGAATGCCCTTGCAATACGGATTGTCAGTAAGTATCAATCTAATCCAAGATTTAACCATTGGAATACCGTTAAGAATATCCTCAAGTATTCGAGGAGAACTTGGAACTATATGCTCGTGTATGGGACTAAGGATTTGATCCTTACAGGATACACTGACCCAGATTTTAAGACTGATAAGGATTTGAGGAAATCTACATCAGTATCTGTGGTCACTCTTTACGATGGAGCTATAGTATGGCATAGTTACAGTCTTGACCGTATAGGCCGAAAAGTTAGTTGTTTGTGAAGCAGCGATAGAGACTGTATGGCTTAGAAAGTTCTTGATTGATTTGGAATGTGTTCCAAATGTGAACTTGCCCATCACACTTTATAGTTATATAGTGGTGTTGTGGCAAATTCAAAAGAACATCGCAGCCTAAGACAAGCAGACACCTTAAATTGAATGAAATATTGTTGATTCATTTACAAAGACTCTCTCGGCTAAAGTGTTTGAGGGTCATCTAGAAGGTCTAGATCTACGAGATATGTACAAAGGTGTAATCTAGGGCAAGTGGGAGAAATGTAATGGGCATAGTGATACAATTATGTAATGGGTATAGTGATGCCCTAGTTTAATGTATTTGTATATTGTATATGTTTTATACATGTATTTATACACCCACTGCTGTATAGATTATTGTACATCCCACTAAACTAGAGTTTTAGTTCAAGTGGGAGTTTGTTGGGTTTTATGCCCTAAAACTCGTAGATTGTAAATGTAAACAAATTGTATACTTGTTTCAATAAAGTGTTATTGAGTTTCTACAATAAAGTGTTATTGTTAAACATTGCACAATTTGACCCAAATCCAATAAACTAAGATCCAAGGTTGTTTGTATGTAACTTGAACTAGTATGTGGGGACATACGAGGATCGATGTTCAAGTAACAACCAAAAAGGTTTATAGTACAAGGATAAGGTTGGGTACCTTATCCTAGTAACACTATGAGATACGGCCCGCTTTGTATTTGATACAGACGTATTGAACCAAAACGTCCATGTGGTAGACATGCAAGTGGGGGTATCCTATGCAATGAGTTTGCATAAGACCGGACACGAAATAGTCAACCATTAGTTATAACACCGTTAACTAATTAGGTTACTTTTTCAATAGGATGACCTAGGTAACTCAGTCTTAATCTTGAGTGTGTCATGAACTTCTTCTCATGAGGGATTGTCCTTTGATTAGCATGGGTGAGAGTGGCCAATACGCCGACTCAATATGCCTTCCTTTTTTGGGACAAGACCTAGTGGGAGGCTGGGGACATGACAACACAAGAAGGAATTCACTCCTTCCCGCTTCTAGGTGAAGTAGATGAGTGTTCCCTTAAGTGGTGACTTCGAGACTTAAACAAAGGGATCTCACTCTCTCACTGGCCTGAGAGGGACTTTCTGTTTAATGGTTGGACCATTGATAACTGCCCAAAAGGTAGTTATTTAGGCCTCGATTGTATAGGGATTTGTGTGTCTTTTATGTTTATTAGGGTTGGTTTTGGATAGATATTACATGATTTAACCCATTAGGAAGAATGGAAGCATTGGAAATTATTTTGTGCAGATTATGCTGCTGAGCGACTGGAGAGAGCAAATTCTATGCTGCAGCAAAACTGGGAGCAGAAACTGCCACATCACAGCTCGTTAGCCAACTTCATGAACCGACTTCTGTTGAGTTATTTTCGGGATAAAGGAGCAAGGAGAGCCCTACACGTGTCCAAGTTGACCTAATTCAAGTCTCCTGTCCTTCTATAAAAGGAAGTAGCCGTCAAAGTCAAATTCATTCCATGTTTTCCCTTGGAAGTCGAATAGTATAGGGAGATTGAAGATCATCAAGAACACCATCTACCGCAAGCTGATTAGGGAGTTTATTTTCTTTATTAACTTGTGGTTATGGACATGCATACTCAGATTGTAATTCGTATTCCTATGCCTATTATGAACTAAGTAGCTTAGGGTGTTGGTTAGGAATAATGTGATTACTGTGCTTCATCTCTAGTAATAAATTGACTATCGCATTTTGGTTAATTGTTGTGCTTATTCTTATTTTATGCCCGCCTGGCCAGCCGGTGTGAATAGCTCTCTCTAGTTTCAGGGATGATTTAGAGAGTGTGTGGCAATTATCCACACTACGATCATTGTGTATTGGTGAACGCCAGTGACTGAGCTAGGGATAGCCAGTTGCCTAGTGCTTGATCGGTCGTACTTCATTGGGTTTGAAACATATCCCAAAAGATCCGGAGTTTCGGGAGGAATCCGCTAATAATACTGCGAGAAATGCATGATCAATAATATTGCTAGAGCATATCTTAAAACAATCACTAAAACCTAACCAGCGCCTGTCTTTAATCTGTCTATCTATTTGTTTACTCGTTGATCTGTCATTTATTTTGCTCCAGCATAATTCCAATAAAACCAAATCATTTTACTATTCTTGAAACCATTGGAAAGTTACACAAAAATAGGTAGAGTGGAAACTAATTCAGGGCTCGGATTGATAATATTACTTGCTGCAGACTGTGTATACTTGCACAGGAATTCTAGAGTATTTTATACTATATTTTTACTCACTCTAGGAACCCGACAACCATAAACAGGTTGTTCATTAGAGGAGCGTTGGTACTTAAGGAGACAAATGTAACACAGGGGTAAAATGGTAATTTGACCCAGCTGTGATTACGGAAACTCGTGAAGGATTGACTTACCGGCAAAGGTCTACATCCATGGATACAAAAATGTTCTACAGTGAGAAGAGTTCAGATGTGGGTCTTTAGTGGAATGACCAACAGTTAATGAATATTGGTTAACTTGTTTAATGAGTTTAATCTATTAACCTCATATCATTGGAGCTTCTGATCTGTAGGTCCATTAGGTCCCCCTACTAGCTCGTAAAGAGTAATTAGGAACAAATATATCTTGAGAGAATTTGAATAGTTCAAATTCATATTGGGAATTAAGTTAATTGTACGAGATACAAATTAATATAATGTATAGTGATGCATTAAAATATAAAGTCTAATTTGAGATTAAACTTTATTATATTGAGAGATTGATATATTTGAAATAGTTCAAATATATGTCTAATTAAATATATGGTATTTAATTAGAAGATAAATTAATTAATTATGAATTAATTAATTATTCAATTTAGTTTAAATTAAATGAGATTTAATTAAACTATAGTCTATGAGAGAAATAAATATTTGAAGAAGTTCAAATATTAATATGAATTTGATTCATATTAAATTTATAGGATATAAGAGAATTTGAAGGAGTTCAAATTTTAATATGAATTTGATTCATATTATAGAATTTATTAATTGAAGGTCTCAAATTAAATATATGATATTTAATTTGGTAATTAATTAATTAACTAATAGAAGAACTGAAATTAAATATATGATATTTAATTGGTGATTAATTAATTAAAGAATTAATTAATTCGAAATTAATCAATTATGAAAATGATTAATCACTTATGGAAGTAATTAATCATTTATGGAAATGATTTAATCACTAATGGAAGTGGTCAATCATTTATGGAAAAGATTAATCAATTATGGAATTGATTGGTCATGGAATTTGTTGGTCATGGAATTGATTAATTATGGAAAAGATTAAATCAGTTATGGAAATAATTGATTTTAAATAAATATTTTATTCATGATCTTTCTCCTATAAATAGAACACTAAACCTAGGGTTTAGGGACAACAACATGGCCACAAGAATGCACTCTTGCATTCTCTCTAGCATCCCTCTCATATTCTCTCAACTTAAGAACTTTAGGGAGAATTTTCTCTCGTAGAGTTTTTCCCATTCAAGATTAGGTAGTCCCACAACTACGTTCCTAATCTTAGAGTTATAGCGGGGAAGATCAAATGGTGGTGTTCTTCGTTGTTGCAGAGCAATCAAGAATCATTCTTGAAGTATTCAGAGTCGTCAACGACAGTATGTTTGCTTCTCCCCTTTAGATTTAGATCTAATAAATTTTGTATGCTTAGCCTTAAGTTTGTATAGAATTTGTTCTATGTTTTAACCAATGCAATAGTATTTTTGGATAAACATAATTAACTACGAATCGGTCCAAATTACGCTTCCGTTTTAACGGAATTGGGGAATTCCAAATCCTTGAGAACTACCTTATGTGTCGCCCCTGAAGGATTGGAATTCCGTAATTCCGTAAAGCGGAAGCGTGATTGGTACCGATTCGTAATAAATTTTTTTTAATCTAAAATACCAATACATTGGCAATAATATTAGAACTATTCTAAATATATATTAATTCTAAACATATAAAAATATTATATCTAAATCTAATTTATAAAGTAACAAATTACTTACTCTCGTTGACGACTCAGATTAAATTCACCAACTACATGTGAATCAATCACGAACTAATGTGAACACCACCACTATGGGTACACCGGTATGACTCTGAGACTTCTAGAGGCAGGAGACTGGTGGGAGACTGGTGGGAGTCTAGAGGAAGCCTTGAGGGGAATTCTCTTAGAGAAGGAGAATGAATGAGATCCCTTTCACCCCACCCTAGGGGTCCTATATATAGTAAAGGCAAAGACCTTTTTTCTAATAGGAAAATGAAGACCTTTTCCTAATAGGAAAATGTCTCTAATTTTAATAAATAAATAATTAATTCCTCAATTAATTAATTTCCCAATTAAATATCATATATTTAATCTTAGAAATTTTATTAAAATTAAAATTAATATGAATCCAATTCATATTAAATTTATTTGAACTCTTTCAAATATTTTCTTTCCTAATAGGAAAAGGTCTCTAATTTTAATAAATAAATAATTAATTCCATAATTAATTAATTTACCCAATTAAATATCATATATTTAATCTTAGGGATTTTATTAAAATCAAAATTAATATGAATTCAATTCATATTAAATTTATTTGAACTCTTTCAAATACTTTCTCTCAATAATTCATTTTTGAAATTAATTAAAAAATTATATTATAAAGTTTCATAAACTTTATATTATAATGCATCAATATACATTACACGATTCCCCAAATAAATTGAACACTTTCAATTTACAATTTATACTTAATTGCCTCAAGTCTCTTTACGAGCTACCAGTGGGACCTAATGGACCTACAGATCAGAAGCTCCAACAATACGAGACTAATTGGCCAAACTCATTGACCAAGTTTAGTCAACATTCGTTAACTGTGGGTCACTCCACTAAAGACCCACAGATGCACTCTTCTCACTGTAGAATATTTCTGTGTCCACGGATATCGACCAAGCAGTAAGTCAATCTTTCACGTGTGTTCGTAACACCAGCTGGGTCAAATGACCGTTTTACCCCTGGGTTACCTCTGGTTCCTTAAGTACCACTAATTCCTCTAATGAACAAGTTGTTTAGAGTCCAACCACTAAACATGAGTTTCTCTCGGGCCAGGAGATGACGACGCGCCTTTGTTCAAGCCCCGAAATCAACCCTTAAGGGAACACACATCTACTTACCCCAATAGGTGAAGGAATGAATTCCATCTTGTACTGTTATGTTCCCAGCCCCCATTCGGTCTTGCCCCTGAAATGGTAGGATTATTGAGTCGGCGAACTGGCCATTCTCACCCATACAAATCTAAGGACAATCCCTCCTGAAAGGGGTTCATAACAGATTCAGGATTGAGATTGAGTTACCTAGGTCATCCTATTGAAATAGAAACCTAAACTAGTTAACAGCGTTACATCTAGTGGTTACTATTTCGCGGTCCGGTCTTATGCAAACTCATTGCATAGGATACCCCCACTCGCATGTCTCCTACATGGATGCTTTGGATCATTGCATCTGTATCGAATATTACTGGGTTTTATGCCCTAAAACTTGTAGATAGTGAATGTAACCGTTGACCGGATATTAATGAAATAATATTGATATATTTTTTCCATTAATTGTTATTAGTTATTTTATGTTTGTCTTTGCCTAATAATAACCCTAATCCAATAAACTAGACATCCAAGGCTGTAATATGAGTCTTGAACTATATGTAGCGACATATGGGATCATTGTTCAAGAAACAGCCTAAATGGTCTATAGTATAGGGATAAGACTGGGTGCCTTATCCTGGTGACACTATGGATACAACCCACTTTGTATTTGTACAAACGCTGCGATCCAACGCGTTCGTGTAGGAGACATGCGAGTGGGGGTATCCTATGCAATGAGTTTGCATAAGACCGGACCGTGAAATAGTAACCACTGGTTATAACACCGTTAACTAGTTGGCTTTCTATTTCAATAGGACGACCTAGACAACTTAGTCTTAATCCTTAGTTGATTATGGACTCCTGCTCATGAGAGATTGTCCTTTGATTTTTATGGGTGAGGGTGGCCAATACGCCGACTCAATAAGCCTACCACTTTGGGGACAAGACCGAATGGGGAGCTGGGAACATAATCGTACAAGATGGAATTCACTCCTTCCCGACTTTAGGGAAGCAGATGAGTGTTCTCTTAAGTAGTTACTCCGAGTCTTCAACAAAGGGCCCTACCCTCTCAATGGCACGAGAGGGTTTTCTGTTTGATGGTTGGACCACAAACAGGTTGTTCATTAGTGGAGAATTGATACTTAAGGAAATAGAGGTAACCTAGGGGTAAAACGGTAATTTGACCCAACTGGTGTTACGGACACTCGTGAATGACTAACTAGTCGATATTGGTCTATATCCGTGGACACAGAAAATATGTCTGCAGTGAGAAGAGTGCAACTGTGGGTCTATAGTGGAATGAACACACAGTTAACGAATATTGATTAATGTGGTTAATGAGTTTGACCAATTAATCTCACTTCGTTGGAGCTTCTGATCTGCAGGTCCATTAGGTCCCACTGGTAGCTCATAAAGTAATTTGAGGCAACTAAGTAATAAAAGTAAATTGAAAATGTTCAATTTACTAAGGGAAACAAATATAATATATATTGATATATTATTATGAGAGAAATTAATATTTGAAGAAATTCAAATATAAATTTATGGAAGTTTGAAAGAGTTCAAATAATGAATTAATTAATTTAAGGCCTGAAATGTCTTTGGGAAAATTAATTAATTCTAGGCCGAAAATTAAATATGTGATATTTAATTGGTGGTTAATTAATTAAAGAATTCATTAATCGGGAATTAATCAATTATGGAAATAATTAATCACTTAAGGAAGTGATTAATCATTTATGGAAATGATCTAATCACTTATGGAAGTAATTAGTCATTTGTGGAAAAGATTAATCAATTATGGAATTGATTGATCATGATTGATTAATTAAGGAATAAGATTGAATCAATTTTGGAAAAGATTGATTTAATTGAATATTTTATTCATGGCCTCTCTTCTATAAATAGAACACTAGACCTAATTGGTCATGACTCTTGAAACTTTGCTCTTGCTCTTAGACTCTCAAAGACAAGACCTAGAATTCTCTCTAGCCTCCCTCTTAGAGAAAGACTCCCACAAGTCTTTTGCCTCCTAGACCTAGAGTCATACCGATGTAACCTTTGTGGTTATTGTGTCAATCAAGAAGAAAATTCCAGCGATCAAGAGGCGAGGAGGCTGCTGCGTTTTCGTTCGTTGGAGCGCCGTTGGCGAAGAACGGTCAAGTCTACAACGAAGGTATGTGACAGTTCTTCCCCTTTTCTTTAGAAAAGCATGAAAATAAATTTAGATTTATTTTTAAAGCATATTTAAACTGAATTTCCAACTTTAAAAAAAAAGTTTAAAGTTAGATTGAGTTTTCGTAACGGTATTTTAATGTTAATTAATATACGGCGTAAGGTCCAATCGATGCGCTTCCGCTGCGTGGGGACTTTTATTCCCTTCAAATACAAGGTGGGTCGTATCACATAGTGTCACCAGGATAAGGTACCCAACCTTATCCCTGTACTATAGACCTTTTAGGTTGTTACTTGAACACTGATCCCCGTATGTCCCCACATACTAGTCCAAGTTTCATTTAAACAACCTTGGATCTTAGTTTATTGGATTTAGGATTTATTAATGCAAACTCGATTATTCAATAACCAAATTACTGAATCACTCAAATAACACTTTTCTGAGATCGATTAATTTGTTTCATTTACTATCTACGAGTTTTAGGGCATAAAACCCAACAGCCCCCACCTTATGTACCACCTCTACTTTTTCCACAAGGGCAAAGGCCTAAGAATCAAGATGGTCAATTTAAGAAGTTTTTAGAGATTTTTAAGCAATTGCACATAAACATCCCGTTAGTATAAGCTATAGAGAAAATGCCTATTTATGCTAAATTTCTTAAGGATATTTTAACTAAAAAGAAGAGGTTAAGTGAGTTTGAAACTGTATTTCTTACTGAGGAATGTAGTTCTATTCTCGATGCTGCGAACATTCATCTTCGGGCTGAAATCGCGTCAGCGTCTCGACGCCAGCCTCTTGACTTGACTTCTTGCTCTAATTCTTGACTTGGTATCTCTTTTTCTCGGTTCGGGGCTTCAATTTTTGGCTTTCGGTGTCACAATTCATGCCCGCTTCAGCACAATTGGGTCTTTTCATCTCCTCGTCGTCCAAGACATCGAGATGGCTCTAAAAACTCCGTAATTGGCCCAAATTAACACCAATTAGCGTGATCGGCTCCTGATATGACCTAAGCTCAATTACTCTGTAAATAGAACAAGTAAAGCATAAAATGACTCTAACAAGCTTAGATTAGAGACGACCAAATAGGACTATTTAGGTCCTATCAAGGGGTTCGTTGAGAGAAACAATGCAAGGGACTGGTGGTGCAGTTTTTGTCCTTTTTTCGTTAAAAAAAAGAAAGTTGGAGAAGATGGAGAAGATGGAAAAAAGAGAAGAAAAAAAATTGTCACCGACGGTAGTCGTTGGTCGGAGTGACGGTGATAGGCGATCGATGGTGGCAGGATAGCAGCCGACGACTGAGGCTTAGGGTTAGGTAAGGAGGCTTAGGGTTAGGTAAGGAGGCTTAGGGTTTTGGTAGAGAGGAAGAAGGAAGGGTTTTTAATGAAATAATATTATTTTATTATTTTTAATATATTTATATTTAAAAAATTCAAAAATAATTTTTTAAAATAAAAAAATAATGCCACGTCAGCAGACCGTTAGTTTTTAACAGAAAAATGGATGGAGGCACTAAAATGAAACTAGAACCAAACCTCAGGGACTAAATTGTTGAGTTTGAAAACTTAGGGACCAAAATGAAACCTAACTCAAACCTAAAGGACTAAAAGTGTATTTTTTCCCTTTAGTTTTTTAGGTAGTTGCATTTTTTTTTTCCATTTTTCGTAATTTTTTCATATTTGTTAGTTTCCTATTTTAGATCTTTCCTTATTTGTTTGTATTTTTTTTCATTTTTTGTTTTTGTTTTCCTTTTTTGTTTTCTTTCATTTTATGTTTGATTCTTAGTCCTTTGTTCTTGTTGTGATGTTATTTGGTGTTTGCATCTAATTGAAAGCCTAATTATCCTTGATGCTCTAATTGATTTGAATGACTTTTTATAATTTTGGGTGGCCAGTTAGGGAATCTGTGCCCGAAGACCCAACACCATATTCCAATTTTTCATTTTCTAGTTATACCCCTTAAAAAGAAAATTATTCCTTAGAAAGTTTACTTCAAAATTATATTGAGGACTATAGAGCAAGGAGTGTAAAATTTGAAGAAGCTATGAAAGGACTTCAAACCCAAAGGGAAGTTAGTGAAGTGGGATCCACTTCCATAGGTTGTCTAGTGAGTCATGTGGCTACTGATCCATCGACACCCATCCAGGAGCTTAATTCTTTCGATTTTTCTAAGGTTGAGCATTTAGGGGTGAGTTTCTTAGATAGTGGGGAAGAATTGGGGAGTTTTAGCACCGACCAAGAGCATGTTTGTGAGGAAGAAAAAGAAAATGAGCTTGTAGAGTCAGAGGAAGTTCAGGAGGTAGAGTTTGAGGTTGAAAAGCCTTCATTTGTTTTATCTTCTCCATCCTCTGTAGACTATGATTATTCTTTTTTCTGTTCTCACGAGTCAGTTTTAGAGTCTGAGTTTCTTTATTTTGATCTTTCTCCTTTTATGCTTATTTTATTAAAAAATACTAAAAATAATTTTGTTTTAGGGGCCCATGAGAAGCTAGTGAGCTTGCTTGCGATCGTTAGTTATATCAATTCAAGGAAGAAGGGCCCAAAAAAAATATGAGAAATTTTATGTGCCTTGAATGCCTGCACGAGCATGTCGAGCTAAAGACGTTAGACAAGCGCTTATGGGAGGGAACCCAAGTTAGTTTATTTTTGCTTTTATGCTTTTGATTTGTTTGTGGTTTTTGTTTTGTAGGTTTTTGTGTGTTCGTGTTTTTGCTAGCATTCATGAGAATGTCATCATTCCAGGGCAGTATTGTTCACTCCTTCCATTCTTTTCTTATTCTCATGCTTATTTAGGCTTTAGATTTCTATACATTTAGGATAATGCATGCTTTAAGTTTGGGGGTGGAATTCTTTGCTTGTTGAGCCCTTGAGCATCTGAGTTCGGGGTATATTTTTTTGAGCTTATTGTAAAATTAGCTTATGGTTGTTTTTGTGGATGCTATTTTTGCATGATTATGATTTCCGATGATAGACTTTCTTGTCAATCTTTAAGCTTTTGATGAGTTGTAAGCATGAGTGCCCCAAAAAGGGAGACTTCTTAAATTTTTCTAGGAGATGTCTTGCATTAGTAGAGTATTTTCCTTGGTTAGAATTGGACGTGATTGCTTAGGAGCGAATTATTAGGCTCATATGCTTGTTGTCACCTCGATAGGTGTAGGGAAGAGCGAAAGGGTTAATCTTTTTTGCAAATTAGCATGTTTATTCTTGCCTAGGAGGAAAGAAAAAGAATATATGCTTATCATGCTCATAAAGAAAAATCTTTCTTGTTTTTACATTTGAAAGGAAAATTATGTCGGCTTATGTACACAATATGCAATGTTTAATAATGTTTTAGGCAAAAAGTGTTGGGTTTTATGCCCTAAAACTCGTAGATAGTAAATGTAAACAAATTGTATACTTGTTTCAATAAAGTGTTATTGAGTTTCTACAATAAAGTGTTATTGTTAAATATTGCACAATTTGACCCAAATCCAATAAACTAAGATCCAAGGTTGTTTGTATGTAACTTGAACTAGTATGTGGGGACATACGAGGATCGATGTTCAAGTAACAACCTAAAAGGTCTATAGTACAAGGATAAGGTTGGGTACCTTATCCTGGTAACACTATGAGATACGACCCGCTTTGTATTTGATACAGACGTATTGATCCAAAATGTCCATGTAGTAGACATGCAAGTGGGGGTATCCTATGCAATGAGTTTGCATAAGACCGGACCACGAAATAGTCAACCATTAGTTATAACACCGTTAACTAATTAGGTTACTGTTTCAATAGGATGACCTAGGTAACTCAGTCTTAATCCTGAGTGTATCATGAACTCCTTCTCATGAGGGATTGTCCTTTGATTAGCATGGGTGAGAGTGGCCAATATGCCGACTCAATATGCCTTCCTTTTTTGGGACAAGACCGAGTGGGAGACTGGGGACATGACAACACAAGAAGGAATTCTCTCCTTACCGCTTCTAGGTGAAGTAGATGAGTGTTCCCTTAAGTGGTGACTCCGGGACTTGAACAAAGGGATCTCGCCCTCTCACTGGGCCGAGAGGGACTTTCTATTTAATGGTTGGACCATAAACAAGTTGTTCATTAGAGGAGCGCTGGTACTTAAGGAGATAGATGTAACACAGGGATAAAACGGTAATTTGACCCAGCTGTGATTACGGACACTCGTGAAGGATTGACTTACCAGCATAGGTCTACATCCATGGACACAGAAATGTTCTACAGTGAGAAGAGTTCGGATGTGGGTCTTTAGTGAAATGACCCACAATTAATGAATATTGGTTAACCTGATTAATGAGTTTAATCTATTAACCTCATATCATTGGAGCTTCTGATCTATAGGTCCATTAGGTCCCCCTGCTAGCTCGTAAAGAGTAATTAGGAACAAATATATCTTGAGAGAATTTGAATAGTTCAAATTCATATTGGGAATTAAGTTAATTGTACGAGATACAAATTAATATAATGTATAGTGATGCATTAAAATATAAAGTCTAATTTGAGATTAAACTTTATAATATTGAGAGATTGATATATTTGAAAGAGTTCAAATATATGTCTAATTAAATATATGGTATTTAATTAGAAGATGAATTAATTAGTTATGAATTAATTAAGTATTCAATTTAGTTTAAATTAAATGAGATTTAATTAAACTATAGTCTATGAGAGAAATAAATATTTGAAGAAGTTCAAATATTAATGTGAATTTGATTCATATTAAATTTATAGGATATAAGAATTTGAAGGAGTTCAAATTTTAATATGAATTTGATTCATATTATAGAATTAATTAATTGAAGGCCTCAAATTAAATAATGATATTTAATTGGGTAATTAATTAATTAACTAATAGAAGGTCTGAAATTAAATATATGATATTTAATTGGTGATTAGTTAATTAAAGAATTAATTAATTGGAAATTAATCAATTATGAAAATGATTAATCACTTATGGAAGTAGTTAATCATTTATGGAAATGATTTAATAACTTATGGAAGTGATCAATCATTTATGGAAAAGATTAATCAATTATGGAATTGATTGGTCATAGAATTGGTTGGTCATGGAATTGATTAATTATGGAAAAGATTAAATCAGTTATGGAAATAATTGATTTTAAATGAATATTTTATTCATGACCTTTCTCCTATAAATAGAACACTAAACCTAGGGTTTAGGTACAACAACATAAGGCCACAAGAATGCACTCTTGCATACTCTCTAGCCCCCCTCTCATATTCTCTCAACCCAAGAACTCTAGGGAGAATTTTCTCTCTAGAGTTCTTCCCATTCAAGATTAGGTAGTCCCACAACTACGTTCCTAATCTCAGAGTCATAGCGGGGAAGATCAAATGGTGGTGTTCTTCGTTGTTGCAGAGCAATCAAGAATCATTCTTGAAGTATTCAGAGTCGTCAACGACGGTATGTTTGCTTCTCCCCTTTAGATTTAGATCTAATAAATTTTATATGATTAGCCTTAAGTTTGTATAGAATTTGCTCTATGTTTTAACCAATGCAATAGTATTTTTGGATAAACAAAATTAACTACGAATCGGTCCCAATTATGCTTCCGCTTTAACGGAATTGGGGAATTCCAAAACCTTACAAAAAGAGCTACCCCTGTTGTGATCAGTTAGGTCAACCAAGGGTTAAACTCAAATTATGGGTCCCTACAATAGATATGTGAAAGCTAGTGCCACATAAAAATGCTTATTTCAATTGTAATTTAAAAAGCACCTATGTATGGATAAAAACAAACTAATTTGTTCCATTGGCTCATTAGTAAATCCTTAGTGCCAGTGTAGAAGGAAGATGAGTTGGGAGTTTAATAATCCAATCCCGAGCTAGTAAAGTCTAATCTAATTAAGTTAGATCTCTCTTATGCAAGTTATTTTTGGAAAAAATTCAATTTGTCTCCTTCATTGGGCCTTATGTGCATGTCTCTTGATTGCTTGATTATTGACTTTTGAGCTTTGAGGAATGAGTTATGTTTGTTGCATCTCTTTATAGCCTATGCTTAATTTTTTTAGTTTGCTCGAGGACTAGCAAAAACTTAAGTTTTGGGGTCTTTGATAGGGTGCATAGCGAGCTATTTTTCCTTGTTCATTAGAGTAGTCTTTGAGTACTATTTGGCCGATTTATGCATTTTAATTTTTATTTTGTAGGAAATTGAGTTGTGGAATAAATTGGAGAAATTAGAATCAATCGGGTGTTCGAGACCTAAAGAAGAGAAAAGGAAGAGAAAGTAATCAAGTTGGAGGCTTATCTGAAGTGGAAGACCCAAGAGCTAGTCTTGAGACCCTACTTTCTTGGCGTCTCGACGATAGGAAATTCCCAAATCTGAATATGGTGGTAAACAGAACAGCGTCGCGACGCTATCCATAGCGTTAAAGATTATTCACGGTAATTAATTAACTAGAAAACCAATCGAGAGGACGACACTCGTTTTACATGAAAACACTATATTATTACTTGACTTGTACACTTGCGGTAAGCAAACCGCGCATCAAAGTAGAGACCTCACAATTTATAAGATAAATGGGCTACTTAACGGGACTTGTCGAGGGTTGTAGTCAAATGAGATTTGTAATTCCATGGCACTCAAACTACTTCTATAGTAACAGTGGTTGGGGTCGAACATAGGGAAGGAGATTCTAGTAGACTGCAGGTTTTTGTGCAAAGCACAACATGGGGGTTTTGAATAGGCCACAAAGATAATTTAAATGAAATAAAATAAAAGATTGAATGTAAATTTAGGCTAAATAAGGAAAGTATGCAACAAAGATAATTTGAGATAAAATTAAAAAAAACGGACGATCGTTGAATTGAGGGTATGATGCTTGAATGACTTGTTACTTGGCTTCCTAGTTTTCTCTAAAAATTATTTCATGCAATTTAAATGAACCTGGTAATGCTTCTTGGCTACTCGGAGGATCCTCCTAATTAATCTGTGTTTAATTAATTAATTAACCTAGGATCCTGCTGAAGGATTGGAATTCCGTAATTCCGTTAAGCGGAAGCGTGATTGGGACCGATTCGTAATTAATTTTGTTTAATCTAAAATACTAATACATTAGCAATAATATTAGAACTATTCTAAATATATATTAAGGCTAAGCATATAAAAATATTAGATCTAAATCTAATTTATAAAGTAACAAATTACTTACTCTCGTTAACGACTCAGATTAAATTCACCAACTGCTTGTGTACTAATCACGAAATAGTGCGAACACCACCACTATGGCTACACCGGTATGACTCTGAGACTTCTAGAGGCAGGAGACTTGTGGGAGCCTTTGGGAGAATTCTATTTATAAGTAAAGGCCAAGACTTTTTTCCTAATAGGAAAAAGAAGACATTTTCCTACGGAAAAAGTCTCTAATTTTAATAAATAATTAATTAATTTCATAATTAATTAATTTCCCTAATTAAATATCATATATTTAATATTAGGGATTTTATTAAAATTAAAATTAATATGAATCCAATTCATATTAAATTTATTTGAACTCTTTCAAATATTTTCTTTCCTAATAGGAAAAAGGTCTCTAATTTTAATAAATAATTAATTAATTCCATAACTAATTAATTTACCCAATTAAATATCATATATTTAATCTTTGGGATTTTATTAAAATTAAAATTAATATGAATCAAATTTATATTAAATTTATTTGAACTCTTTCAAATATTTTCTTTCCTAATAGGAAAAGGTCTCTA
Source organism: Luffa acutangula (assembly GCA_036850905.1). NCBI lineage: Eukaryota > Viridiplantae > Streptophyta > Magnoliopsida > Cucurbitales > Cucurbitaceae > Luffa > Luffa acutangula. The sequence continues at coordinate 37,925,880 of CM072088.1, forward strand.
ATTTTAATAAATAATTAATTAATTTATTTCCCTAATTAAATATCATATATTTAATATTAGAGATTTTATTAAAATTAAAATTAATATGAATCCAATTCATATTAAATTTATTTGAACTCTTTCCAATATTTTCTTTCCTAATAGGAAAAGGTCTCTAATTTTAATAAATAATTAATTAATTCCAAAATTAATTAATTTCCCTAATTAAATATCATATATTTAATATTAGGGATTTTATTAAAATTAAAATTAATATGAATCCAATTCATTTTAAATTTATTTGAACTATTTCCAATATTTTCTTTCCTAATAGAAAAAGGTCTCTAATTTTAATAAATAATTAATTAATTCCATAATTAATTAATTTACCCAATTAAATATCATATATTTAATATTTGGGATTTTATTAAAATTAAAATTAATATGAATCCAATTCATATTAAATTTATTTGAACTCTTTCAAATATTTTCTTTCCTAATAGGAAAAGGTCTCTAATTTTAATAAATAATTAATTAATTTCATAATTAATTAATTTCCCTAATTAAATATCATATATTTAATATTTGAGATTTTATTAAAATTAAAATTAATATGAATCCAATTCATATTAAATTTATTTGAACTCTTTCAAATATTTTATTTCCTAATAGGAAAAGGTCTCTAATTTTAATAAATAATTAATTAATTTCATAATTAATTAATTTCCCTGATTAAATATCATATATTTAATATTTGAGATTTTATTAGAATTAAAATTAATATGAATCCAATTCATATTAAATTTATTTGAACTCTTTCAAATATTTTCTTTCCTAATAGGAAAAGGTCTCTAATTTTAATAAATAATTAATTAATTTCATAATTAATTAATTTCCCTAATTAAATATCATATATTTAATATTAGGGATTTTATTAAAATTAAAATTAATATGAATCCAATTCATATTAAATTTATTTGAGCTCTTTCAAATATTTTCTTTCCTAATAGGAAAAAGTCTCTAATCTTAATAAATAATTAATTAATTTCATAATTAATTAATTTACCCAATTAAATATCATATATTTAATCTTAGGGATTTTATTAAAATTAAAATTAATATGAATCCAATTCATATTAAATTCATTTGAACTCTTTCAAATATTTTATTTCCTAATAGGAAAAGGTCTCCAATTTTAATAAATAATTAATTAATTTCATAATTAATTAATTTCCCTTATTAAATATCATATATTTAATATTAGGGATTTTATTAAAATTAAAATTAATATGAATCCAATTCATATTAAATTTATTTGAACTCTTTCAAATATTTTCTTTCCTAATAGGAAAAGGTCTCTAATTTTAATAAATAATTAATTAATTCCATAATTAATTAATTTACCCAATTAAATATCATATATTTAATCCTTGGGATTTTATTAAAATTAAAATTAATATGAATCCAATTCATATTAAATTTATTTGAAATCTTTCAAATATTTTCTTTCCTAATAGGAAAAGGTCTCTAATTTTAATAAATAATTAAATAATTTCATAATTAATTAATTTCCCGAATTAAATATCATATATTTAATATTAGGGTCAAATTACCGTTTTATCACTGGGTTACCTCTTGTTCCTTAAGTACTACTGATTCCTCTAATGAACAAGTTGTTTAGGGTCCAACCACTAAACAGAAGTTCCTCTCGGGCTAGGAGAAGATGGCGCGCCTTTGTTCAAGCCCTGAAATCAGCCCTTAAGGGAACACACATCTACTTACCCCAATAGGGGAAGAAGTGAATTCCATCTTGTACTGTTATGTTCCCAGCCCCCATTCGGTCTTGCCCCTGAAATGGTAAGATTATTGAGTTGGCGAACTTGCCACTCTCACCCATACAAATCTAAAGATAATCCCTCCAGAAAGGGGTTCATAACAGACTCATTATTGAGATTTAGTTACCTAGGTCATCCTATTGAAATAGAAACCTAAACTAGTTAACGACGTTACAACTAGTGGTTACTATTTCGCGGTCCGGTCTTATGCAAACTCATTGCATAGGATACCCTCACCTGCATGTCTCCTACATGGATGCTTTGGATCATTGCATCTGTATCGAATACAAGGTGGGTCGTATCACATAGTGTCACCAGGATAAGGTACCTAGCCTTATCCCTATACTATAGACCTTTTAGGTTGTTACTTGGACACTGATCCCCGTATGTCCCCACATACTAGTCCAAGTTTCATTTAAACAACCTTGGATCTTAGTTTATTGGATTTAGGGTTTATTAATGCAAACTCGATTATTCAATAACCAAATTACTGAATTACTCAAATAACACTTTATTGAGATTGATTAATTTGTTTCATTTACTATCTACGAGTTTTAGGGCATAAAACCCAACAACTCCCACTTGAACTAAAACTCTAGTGGGCAATGTACATCAACAATCAAAATTGAATGAATAATCATTGAAGTAGGAATAGTAGTTTGTATTAATACTGTATAATACATGAAAAGTACAAATACAGATAAATACAATAAACTAGGGCATTCACAATACCCATTACACTTCTCCCACTTGCCCTAGATTATTCTATGTACATATCTCGCAGACCTAGACCCTCTAGATGACCTTCGAACACTTTAGCCGTGAGAGCCTTCATAAATGGATCAACAATATTGTGCTCAGAGGCTACCTTCGTGACAATCACGTCCCCTCGTTGCACGATCTCTCTGATGAGATGATATTTGCGCTCTATGTGCTTGCCTCTTTTATGACTGCAAGGTTCTTTAGAATTTGCCACTGTTCGCACGATTTTAAATTCCGCAAGCGTACGGGTCGTGACAAGTAATATAGTGATTTTGAGTATAGAGTATCGTCTCCACAGGGATTGGATTTATTCAATTAATTACCACGAATAATCTTGCTTAGCTTTATTTAGAGAACAAAATCTAATGCCGGAAAGAATAACAAAAAGCTAATCTAGAAAGCAAAAGATAAATGGTGACACAATTTGATGGGATAATTCTAGAGTTGTTGATTTTATCAATTGGACATTCAATCGCTTAATCAATGAACTAATATGGATTAACAAATCATTTGATTCATAAGTCTAGAAGCCTAATAACAAGGACTCTCCTGTCGGTCTCCTCCTATCTCATACCATTCAATAAAGAATCTCCTTTCAGTCTCATCTTTATTTACTTAGTATGGCATTACGACCCTTCAGTACAACCTCTAACGTTATTTATTTTGTCCCGTGTCACCCGGGTAAATAACCGTTAGTCATGCATTCAGTTCTAGTCTAAGCTTCTCTCCGTCGAGTTTCCACTTAGTAACGATTCATTTAATCAGTGATCAGTTGATTAAAAGCATTACGTACAAAATGCACAAATGAACAATAATGAAAATTAAACCAAATCAATTCATTAATTCAGCAGAGGTTCAACATCTAAATCAATCTCATAGAATTTAGGAATTTGCTACTCATAATCACTAAAATTCAATAATTCCTAATCACAACAATTCTAGAAACTAAAACATAAAGGAAAAGGGAAGAGAAATGCTCATAAAAGTGTCGATCTCCTCGATCCCGCGCCGACCTCCTTCGATCCCGAGCTCCAAAGATCTTCAACAAAGCTCCAAAACTCTCCCAAAAATCCCAAATTTTAGTGTAAACTCTAGAATGGGGTGAAAACCCACAAATTGGCACACCAAATATGGATGCAAAAGGCTCCTTTTATAGGCTCCCAGCAGGCACAGCGTCGAGACGCTACAAGGACAGCGTCGAGACGCTCTGACGTCATCTTTTCTTGGGCTCCAAGACGTCTCAGCGTCGAGACGCTACTTGGACAGCGTCGCGACGCTCTCGCGATTTTGGATCTTTCCACGCAGCTGCCTAGCGTCGGGACGCTTCCAGGCTTAGCGTCGAGACGCTAGGCCCTGAATCTTCAATAATGGCCCGATTTTGACTCAATTTTTGGGCCTCCAACTTTCTTTTGGCCCAACTACTTCTTGTAATTGATTTTGGACCTTTTTCTTGACCCAAATTGATACTTTAAGACTTGAAATTCATGAATTTGGGCTTCTAATTCATTCTTCTTGGCTTTTTGGACTCGGATCTTCAATGTAATTCTTCAAATTGCTCCAAAAGCCTCCAAAATCATCTAAATTCTCTCAAAATTCCGATTTTACTTCTTTGGCTCGGTTTTCTGAAATTTAAACAGAAAATAGCATTAAAGTACACAATTCAAGCATAAAACTAGCCAAAATTAATAGGAAAATGATGACATTTTTGCATGTCATCAGCCACTACACCACTATTATCACAGTAAAGGGTGATTGGCAAGTTCATATTTGGAACAACTTCCAAATCCATCAAGAACTTCCGTAGCCATACAGCCTCCTTAGCTGCTTCACAAGCAGCGACATATTCGGCCTCTATGGTGGAGTCTGCAATGCATCCTTGCTTGATGCTACGCCAGACTACAGTTCCCCTGTTGAGGGTAAATACTGACCCTGATGTGGATTTCCTAGAATCCTTATTAGTCTGAAAGTCAGAGTCTGTGTATCCTGTAAGGATCAAATCCTTAGAGCCATACACAAGCTGATAGTCCCTCGTTCTCTGAAGATACTTGAGGATGTCTTTAACTGCAGTCCAGTGGTCTAACCCTGGATTGGACTGGTACCTGATGACTATCCCAACTGCATAGCAAATGTCAGGCCTAGTACAAAACATGGCGTACATAAGACTGCCCACAGCTGAATCATAAGGGTTGTGTCTCATATCCTCAATTTCTTGAGGTGTCTTAGGACACTGTGCCTTAGACAAATGAACTCCATGCCTGAAGGGTAGTAAACCCCTCTTGGAATTCTGCATCTTATATCGAGACAACATCTTGTCTATATATGATGCTTGAGACAGGGCTAACGTTCTGTTCTTACGATTCCTGATAATTTGAATCACTAGAACATACTGAGCTTCACCCAAATCTTTCATTTGGAACTCAGTCGATACCCATTTTTTAATGTCAGCTAGATATTCTACATCATTTCCAATGAGAAGAATATCATCTACATACAACACCAGAAAAGCTACTGAACTGTTGATAATCCTTTTGTAAACACAAGGCTCATCAACGTTCTGGTCAAAGCCATAAGATTTGACAGCAGTGTCAAACTTTATATTCCAAGATCTGGAAGCTTGCTTCAACCCATAAATGGATCGTCTAAGCTTGCAAACTTTTTGCTCCTGACCTTGAGCAACAAACCCCTCTGGTTGAGACATAAAGATGTTCTCATAAAGATTGCCATTCAGAAAAGCAGTCTTGACGTCCATTTTCCAAATCTCATAATCATAAAAGGTGGCAATGGACAAGAGAATTCTTATCGACTTTAACATGGCAACTGGGGAGAAGGTTTCCTCATAGTCCACCCCCTCCTTTTGGGTATAACCCTTTGCCACAAGTGGAGCTTTGAAAGTCTGTACTTTCCTAGCTGCGTCTCGTTTTCTCTTGTAGATCCATTTGCACCCTATGGGTTTAACCCCTTCAGGCAGGTCTACAAGATCCCAGACTTGATTGAAGTACATAGACTCCATCTCTAGGTCCATAGCTTTGACCCACTGGTCATGGTCCACATCATTCATTGCCTGTCTAAAGGTCAATGGATCCTCAACCCCATCATCAGTTATGACAGTTGGAGTTTCTGCTAAACCCAGATAGCGTTCAGGTTAAATAACAACCCTCCCACTACGTCGAGACATTCTCAACTCTTGAGAAGGATGGACTTGACCAGATGTACTGGGCTCATCAATAACTCTTGTTGAAGGTCCAACCTCTGAACTAGGTTCATCAACAACTCTTGTTAAAGGTTCAGCCTCATCAACAACTCTTGTTGATTTATTTGTAGCTTTACCAGAAAGTTCACTTAACACAATTTTACTGCGTGGTATGTGTTCTTTAACGTGGTCTTCTTCCAAGAAAGTAGCATTTGTCGATACAAACACTTTATTTTCTTTTGGATCAAAGAAGTATCCACCTCTTGTTTCTTTTGGGTAGCCTACGAATATACATAATTTTGAACGTGAATCCAATTTCTTTGGGTTTGCTACTAACACATGTGCAGGCCAGCGCCAAATTCTGAAATGACGTAAACTAACTTTACGCCCTTTCCAAAGCTCAAATGGTGTTTCAGAAACACTCTTTGAGGGAACAATATTCAAAATATAAACTGCAGTCTCTACTGCATAACCCCAAAAAGAACTAGGCAATTGAGCATAGCTCATCATAAATCGAACCATGTGTAACAAGGTTCTGTTTCTCCTTTCAAATACACCATTCTGCTGAGGTGTACCTCGTGCTGAGAGTTGGGACAATATTCCATGTTCTATCAAATAGTTTTGGAATTTTAAGTCCAAATACTCTCCACTTCGGTCAGATCGAAGTGTTTTAATGGTCTTACCTAACAAGTTCTCAACTTCAGTCTTGTACTCCTTGAACTTTTCAAGGGCTTCAGACTTATGACTCATTAGGTATAAATAACCATACCTTGAATAATCATCTATAAAAGAGATGAAATATTCATACCCTCCTCGACCTCTTACATTCATTGGACCACAGAGATCCGTATGTACGAGTTCTAAGGGCTCCTTGGCACGATAACATTTTCCAGTAAAAGGTCGTTTGGTCATCTTACCTTCGAGACATGACTCACATGGAGGTAAAGTACCATCTTCTAACTGGCTTAGAAGTCCGTTCTTAACCAATCTCCCAATCCTATTGAGATTTATGTGACCAAGTCTCAAGTGCCAAAGATAGGTACTTTGAGAAACTTTTTGCCTTTTTGGTTGAGTCTCAGCTGTTTTAAACATTTCATTGTTCAAAATAGCCCTAGACTCTATTGGTCTTAAGACATACAAATTGTTCTCCATTTTTGCAGAACATATATCAGCACCCCTTTTAGTAATGAAAGCTTCATTCACAGAAAAGGACACTAAATACCCTTGTTCTAGCAAACAAGAAATAGAAATCAAATTTCTTTTTATTCTGGGAACTATATATACGTTATCTAATAACATATAGCGTTCCCTGGAGAAGAACATTTTAATATCTCCCACTGCTTTAGCTGAAATGAGCTCTCCAGTCCCAACCCTGAGAGTCATTTCCCCAGCATCTAATTGTTTCCAGGAGCTCATTCCCTCAAAGGAAGAGCATACGTGATGAGTGGCACCTAAATCAAGGATCCAGGCTGTATCATCATTTTCCACTATACACGTTTCAATGATCAATAAATCAAATTTATTTTCATTGAGATGTGCTAAGCAGTCTATGTCATATTTATCATGAACAATTTCGGATAAATTAGACATATGGGCTAGAGCACCATCCTTAGTTAAGACCAATTCCACGCATATAGTGTTTACGTTCATTTTCTTAGTTGTATTAGAAATACCGGTTTTGTAATTGGCGTTATTAGAGGCATACAAAGAACGTTTCATTGCTGATAGAACAAACAAATTAACTTAATAAGTATTGTTGCATTAACCCATTACACAAAATAATATTATTATTTTAGTCCAATCAATTTAGCAAAAGTAACGATCAACCCATATAATAAACATTCATTTTGCAACGATACTTCAGAGGTTTCGAACAACAGCTACCGTAGGGTAGTCAGCTACTCCTCCTCTGAATTGAGACAATCTCAGCCAATCCCTATTCCCGGAATAACTCATATTCCAATAGTTCTTAGCTACCGTTTTTTCGGTCAGGAAATTATTAACACCTTAACAATTTCCCATAAGTGTGACCCTCCATTTTTCAGATTTCAGAGGTCGGCTCCAACAATGCTACCGTAGGGAAAGTCAAAGTTGGAAATGGACCTAAGAAACCCTATCCATTTCTGGAGTTTGCATTGTTCCGACTCCCATGATCAAACCCTCCGTAGGGTGATTGCTCCTAGGGCGACTCGCAGGCAGATCATGGGCATCTCACGGTGCAACCTAATGGAGGAGACCGTAGGATACGTTGACACGTGTCCTGCTCCCACTTACTATAAAATACTCCCTCATTCACCTTGATATTAATCCATGCAAACACCATCCGTAGGGGGTCACTCCCAGGGTGACTCGAGGCCAAGCATGAACCTCACGTTGTGAACTTTTGAGGACGTGAGAGCAAAACCTGATTTATGAAAATCTTGTTTTGATATATTTCCTCCCACTAAGTATTTTTATAATTATAGGGTCTATTACTTAGGTAAATTCCGGCTAAGTGAATCTATCTAAGTCTATGTCTGCATATAACTTTTATATATATAGGTCTTTTCTCTAATGTGTCTAGGTGAATTAAACACTTTTAATTACCTAGAGAAATTGCATGCTAATATAACTATGGTTAATTCAACTCAAGTTCCGGCTCAGTTCCCAGGTAGCAGGTGTTCCGTAAACCGTCATCTTAAGTACCTCCAGCCTTAGACAGAACTTTACCGGTAGAGTTCCCTTATAACCAATAGTTATGATAAATATTTACTCTAAAGATCTTGGTGAATTAAACTCTTTTAATTGACCTAGTGATATTGCATGCTAACATAACCATAGTTAACTCAACTCAAGTTCCGAGTCAGTTCCCAGGTAGCAGGTGTTTCGTAAACCGTCATCTTAAGTACCTCCAGCCTTAGACAGAACTTTATCGGGAGAGTTTCCTTATAACTATAGTAATGTGAACTCTTTACTCTAAAGATCTAGGTGAATTAAACTCTTTTAATAAACCTAGTGACATTGCATGCTAACATTTAGCTATGATTAATTCAACTCCGGTATTCCGGGTTAGTTCCCAGGTAGGAGGTGTTTCGTAAACCGTCATCTTAAGTACCCCCAGCCTTAGACAGAACTTAACCGGTGAAGTTCCCTTATAATCATAGTAATGTTTTTCCTACTTAGTCAATTAAAACTATTTTTAATTCTAAGTAAGAAAATAATTCTAATCATATTAGAATTATAATGAGCTTAGGTCAAATTAATTTTAAACATTTTAAAATTAATACATTTTAACCTAAGGTCCTATGTTTGCATGTAACTCTTTGTTATAGGTTGACGGATTCTAATCAATTTTATAACTTATTATAAAATTTTAATGATTAGCCCTATAACATGCTTCTATGGTGTTGGAAAAATAACAATCATATTCTAATTATTAAACACCATATTATTATGACGCCGATAACGATAATATAACGATTATATTAATCTAAGGTGGTGTCATGCTTCATGCAATTTTAATTTCATTTAATTAATATCGATTATATTAATTAAACATCCATGAAATTAAATTACATGAAATTTGACATTAATATAATATAACTCTTATATTAATATAATTAATGTCTTGCTCAATGCTATTCCATTTTCATTTAATTTAATATAACATTTTATATTAAATCATACATGAAAACAAGCATTGATACATATTGATTATTTTCATTCATAATATAACTAATTATATTAATTCTCATGAAAATAATCCTAAGCATGCATGCTACATTAATAAAATATAACAATTATATTTAGCTAAATTAATGTCATGCATCATGCTTTTCCAATTTCATCTATTTAATATAACAATTATACTAAATAACTCATGAAATTTAAATTCATGCATAATTATCATATATTATAACATTTATAACATATATATGCATGAAACATGCTTAACCTATGGTGGGAATTTAAGCTATATGACATCCATAAAGCAAATAAATAGCAATTGAAGGTTAATTTTGGCCCCTAGGATAAAATAAAGCATAAATTACAATAATTATAGCTAAATTCTATCCTAAAAGTCCTTCTGCAGCTCCAAATACTGGTCTAGACCGCTTGAACCGACCCGAACCACCTCGAACCAGCTAAAAAAACCACGAACCAAGCAAAATTCTAGCTGAACCGGACAAAATCGGTCCCAGCCCAGCCAGACCGCGTGAATAGGACCGCCCAACAGCCTTAAACCGTTCTGTTGCGAATCCCTAACGAGTTCGGCAATCGTAACAGCGTCGCGATTTCTCTGATTTTTATCTCATAAAAACCTATTCTAGACCCGGACATACATAGGACTCGATTTTACATAAAATACCCGAAACACCGGGCCCTTACATGATCAAATCACATAAAAAATAGTAAAATCTATGACCATAAAATTAACCTAAACAGTTCAATGCAAACCATACATACATTATGCATTAATCAATCCCACCAATAGCCAATGCAAATTTTAGAGAAACAAAATTAGATCTACGATCGACTCTGATACCAATTGAAGGATTGGAATTCCGTAATTCCATTAAGTGGAAGCGTGATTGGGACCGATTCGTAATTAATTTTGTTTAATCTAAAATACTAATACATTGGCAATAATATTAGAACTATTCTAAATATATATTAAGGCTAAGCATACAAAAATATTAGATCTAAATCTAATTTATAAAGTAACAAATTACTTACTCTCGTTGATGACTCAGATTAAATTCACCAACTGCTTGTGAACTAATCACGAACTAGTGCGAACACCACCACTATGGCTACACCGGTATGACTCTGAGACTTCTAGAGGCAAGAGACTTGTGGGAGCCTTTGGGAGAATTCTCTGAGAGTAGGAGAATGAATGAGATGTCTTTCACCCCACCTTAGGGGTCCTATTTATAGGTAAAGGCCAAGACCTTTTTCCTAATAGAAAAAGGAAGACCTTTTCCTAATAGGAAAAAGTCTCTAATTTTAATAAATAATTAATTAATTCCATAATTAATTAATTTCCCTAATTAAATATCATATATTTAATATTAGGGATTTTATTAAAATTAAAATTAATATGAATCCAATTCATATTAAATTTATTTGAACTCTTTCAAATATTTTCTTTCCTAATAGGAAAAGGTCTCTAACTTTAATAAATAATTAATTAATTTCCCTAATTAAATATCATATATTTAATATTAAGGATTTTATTAAAATTAAAATTAATATGAATCCAATTCATATTAAATTTATTTGAACTCTTTCAAATATTTTATTTCCTAATAGGAAAAGGTCTCTAATTTTAATAAATAATTAATTAATTCCATAATTAATTAATTTACCCAATTAAATATCATATATTTAATCTTAGGGATTTTATTAAAATTAAAATTAATATGAATCCAATTCATATTAAATTTATTTGAACTCTTTCAAATATTTTCTCCCAAGTTTAAATTAATTCAAAAATTATATTATAAAGTTTCATAAACTTTATATTATAATGCATCAATATACATTATACGATTCCTCAAATAAATTGAACACTTTCAATTTACAATTTATACTTAATTGCATCAAGTCTCTTTACGAGCTACCAGTGGGACCTAATGGATCTAAAGATCAGAAGCTCCAACGATACGAGACCAATTGGTCAAACTCATTAACCAAGTTTAGTCAACATTCGTTAACTGTGGGTCACTCCACTAAAGACCCACAGCTGCACTCTTCTCACTATAGAATATTTATGTGTCCAGGGATATCGACCAAGCAGTAAGTCAATCCTTCACGTGTGTTCGTAACACCAGCTAGGTCAAATTACCGTTTTACCCCTGGGTTACCTCTTGTTCCTTAAGTACTACTGATTCCTCTAATGAACAAGTTGTTTAGGGTCCAACCACTAAACAGGAGTTCCTCTCGGGCTAGGAGAAGATGGCGCGCCTGTGTTCAAGCCCTGAAATCAGCCCTTAAGGGAACACACATCTACTTACCCCAATAGGGGAAGGAGTGAATTCCATCTTGTATTGTTATGTTCCCAGCCCCCATTCGGTCTTGCCCCTGAAATGGTAGGATTATTGAGTCGGCGAACTGGCCACTCTCACCCATACAAATCTAAGGACAATCCCTCCTGAAAGGGGTTCATAACAGACTCAGGATTGAGAATGAGTTACCTAGGTCATCCTATTGAAATAGAAACCTAAACTAGTTAACGACGTTACAACTAGTGGTTACTATTTCGCGGTTCGATCTTATGCAAACTCATTGAATAGGATACCCCCACCTGCATGTCTCCTACATGGATGCTTTGGATCATTGCATCTGTATCGAATACAAGGTGGGTCGTATCATATAGTGTCACCAGGATAAGGTATCCAGCCTTATCCCTATACTATAGACCTTTTAGGTTGTTACTTGGACACTGATCCCCGTATGTCCCCACATACTAGTCCAAGTTTCATTTAAATAACCTTGGATCTTAGTTTATTGGATTTAGGGTTTATTAATGCAAACTCGATTATTCAATAACCAAATTACTGAATTACTCAAATAACACTTTATTGAGATTGATTAATTTGTTTCATTTACTATCTACGAGTTTTAGGGCATAAAACCCAACACCTGCAGCTAATCTAATTAATTAATTTTGGATATTCTTCTGTTACCCCACATGCATAGCCTGATAATCACCAAACTATATCTAACTAATTTAAAATAAACAACCTGAGATCTCGCGATTGTCTACATAAATTAATCGCTTTAAACACAAGGATCCGGAATTTAGCCAATCAAACAGAATAAAAACTGATAGAATAGTTAGGGTCCGAAATTTAACATGTATCTTAGGATTATCAAGAATCTACACTAAACATGCTTGAATAGTTATGGACTTGCCTCGGTCTAGTGGCTATCTCAAATAACTGATAGAATGCACGAAACTAATCTTTAAGAGTCGTCAATTCTTTGGAGGTTTAATATTTTATATTTATTTCGAATTTCAAAAGACCCAAATCCCAAATCAGTTGGGTTCTTTTCTATTCCAAATCTTTCAGAAGCTAAGTTTGGGATTCTAAATTAAATCTTAGATAAGATCTAATTCCTATTTAAAATTGGATTTTATTTTCTTAAGGTGTATTTTAAAAGAAAAGAAATAAGAAAAGAAAATAAAAGAAAGCCCTAAACCTCAACCTCTCCCTCTCTTTCTCTTTAGTCAGTCACTACCCTCATCTTCCCCGTTTTTCTTTTGTTTGGACCACCAGCCACCAGAACTTCCATCTTCTCTAGTGTCCGCAACTCTCTCTCCCTCCCTTGTTCGTCTTCTCGTCGATGTCAAGATCCACAAGGTCGTCTCCCTTGTTCTCTTGTGTGTTCGAGCGGAGCATCAAGTTTGCAGGCGTTTTCTTCTCCGTGCGAGCAACCGCGAATTGTCTCCTCTCCCTCGTGTTCGTCAACGTCTTCCTTTCCCTCCTTCACGCGTGTTTCCATCGGCCTCAGCAGGTGAGTCTTAGATTTTCCCTTTGTTTCGCGCGTAAGGCTTCCTTTTTCTTTTTATTTCATTCGAGTTCAGTGGGCAACATGTTAATCTTGTTTTCTTCCTCTTGTTTTCAGCCAGGCTAGTGAGTAGAAGTCTAAATCTTCATTGTTCCTACGTTTTGGGCGCGTTCAGGCTGGTTTAGGGTTCATTTCAGCGTGTTCAGGCTCTTTTGGTAAGCTTTCAACGTTACCCATGATTTATTAACCTCAAATTTAGTTTACTCATTCATGTTCAGCTTTAGAATTGGGTTTTGAGATTGATTGTTGTTTTTCCAACGTTGTTTAGTGTGGTTTTAAACTCGAAATCATCCTTGGCTCGTGACCCATAACCCAAATGACCTTGATATGGTTTACCCATTCTTTATTGACTTTGAAATTGCAGGATTGGGTTTATTCCATTGTTGTCTAGTGGCGTCTTGGGTTGAAATAGGTGTTCGGCGAATACCCATAGCCCGAAGCGTCTCACCTCAAGTTACCCATAGCGTAAGGTGTTTGGGTTTTGAAAGTGTTAATATCTAAAATTCGGAAGCAACTTTGGATGTTAGGCACATAAGAAGCTCAATTTAATCAAACATTGCATGTTGTTCATATGGAGAAAAACAGAGACAGTTTACCAACATTGCTTTAATGGAGAAATTGGTTGGAGAAATTAAGGGAACAACCTCTCTACTATCCCTTAATAGGGTAGGAGTGAATTTCGTCTTGTTGTACTATGTCCCCAACCATCCATCTAGTGTTATCCCCAAAATGGTAGGATTATTGAATGGAATTTTATGACCACTCTCACCCATGCAGATTAAAGGATAACCCTAAACGAACAGGAGTTCATAGCAAGCTCAGGATTAAGATCGAGTTATCTAGGTCATCGTATGAAATAGTCAGTCTTAACAATAAACGACGTTATAAAGTAAGAGTGACTTATTTCTTGGTCTTGTCTTGTGTAAACATCTTTTACACAGGATGCCCCTACTCGCATGTCTTTACATGAACGATCCAGGATCATGTCGTTTGCCTTATTCGCAAAGTAGGCCACAACCATAGTGTTACCAAAACAAGGTACCCAACCTTATCCATTTACTATAGACAATTTAGGCTATATACTCGAACTTGATCCCTGTCTAGTATCTCATGTTATAACCATGGATGTTTCTATTGGATTATAAGATATAAATAAACAATTTCACTGAACAACATCTTTATTACATAAAGAATGACAAAACTTGAGCTCTAGGACATAAACCCCAACAGGTTTGTGAATTCGAATCTTATCAAACACGTTTTAGCAAGGATTTAGACCATTTTCGATAAGGTTCAACAACTTTTAGCATACTTACCTCATTATCTTTTCGTTTAGAGTGTTTTAAAGTATGTTAGATCGATCTCTACTCCTTAGAAACTATCTGTTTTATAGATTCGAACTCTCTCGGATGCTTCCTAGCAAAGACCCAAGTTTCCTTTGGAAAGTTTAAGGTGGCAAGTTCCTTTTAGATTCTTTGAATTTAATTTAGGGTGTTTTAGAGCCGCCTCTAACTCTTGGGTGTCCTTTGTTTGAAGTTTGATCCAACTCGAACCACTCGAATACTTCCAAGCAAGGATCAAGTTCGTGTTGGCAAAGCTAGGCGGTAAGGTTTACTTAGACCTCTCTAATTGTGTTTAGATGCCTTTGGTTAGCTTTTGATGCTCAAATGTCTTTGTCTTAGGAAATTAGACTTATTCCAAGTCGTCGAGCTAGCCTTGAAGCTTGCATTGAGTTTCTTTGGTAAGAAACTTTTCCCTATGTACCTTTTAGGTTCTAATAGAGTGGTTAAGCTCAATTCTGATATTTACATGTTATCCTTGTTGTTAGAAGCTTGCCTAATTTTGCTTTAGGAGCTCTTGAATTATCTTTGGAGCTTTTCATCTAGTTTAGGAGCGTTTAGAGCTTCTGGTAAGTAGTTTCTATCTAATGAGTTTGTTTGGTTGCATGATGCAAGCTGTTTGTTTACTCGTTTTATATATGTTTTATACTTGGTATGTTGCTCATATGTTATATATACATGTAAAGTGCTTCTTGCTTCTATGTTATGTATATATGAGATCTCTAAATAGCATGAACTGTTGTTGTGTGATGTTTGGTTGTTAAACATGCTAGGTTTATTGTGCATTCATGAGTTTGGCATGAGTCGAGAGCATGATGTTGTTTGTATATGCTTGGTGGGCATAGTACATGAGTCTAGAAACATGTTGTAGGGCATATGCATTCTAGATAGATGTGAGAAAGAGGTCAGGGACCTAAATGTGAAAGAAAGGAAAGATGGGTGAATGTCAGTGCATCTCGGGTACAAATGGTCGAGGGGTATGGCATGTCACCATTGGTTTTCAGAGGAGCATTGAGGCCTTGGGTACAAATGGTCAAGGGTCCGTGTGATGAGTCTAGAAAGCAAGTATTGGGCGCCTGGGAAAGGGCCAATACGTTGATAAGTCATTGGTGCACTTTGGGTACAAATGGCCAAGGGGCGATGCACAGTTCGAGGCCTTGGGTACAAATGGTCGAGGGTCGAACGTCGAGCTCCGTGATGGAGCGTGTCGTGGGGCTCGTGTCAAAACAAATTTATAGTCACCGATCACTAAACTACTTGCGGTAGTAGTGGCTGGGGTCGATCACAAGGAACAACTGGCTTACTTCTAATTTCTTTTGTGCTTGGTAACAGAAGGGGAGGTAGAATAAGATGGTTAAATTGACAAGGGCAAATAAAGTTGCGAGGAAGTAAATGACAGGAAATTAAATGACAGAAAAGGTAATAGGGGGGTTGGCTAATCTTACCTTGCCGCTCACTATAGCTAGGGAAACTCGGGATCAACACATTTACTTTTTACTCACCGATTAGCAGATAGTGATTTACATGCATGCTGTCTAATTGGTACTCTAAATCAATTGACTCGATCCCACCGTCCATCGTATCAATTACTAGTTACTAATTAACTAGCTCCACGAACCCGTCAAAGTTAATTAATTAAGTTTGCATTAAGACCAAGATACCCCTAGAGCACTAACCCAACGAACCCCTTAAACCAACATGGAATTGATTAATTAATTAACCTGGCCATGATTAATAAATTAACTAATTGTTGCTCTAGGCTAGAATACCCATAATCAATTAGGAGAAATCTAATTTAATTACAAATATCGGCTTAAACCCTAGATCTACCGTGTCAAACAACAAAGTCAGAGAACTGCTCTCGGGACCTGTGCCCACGCATCAATCTATGTGCTAACTATTGAACTAACTACCCATTAGCTACTTGGAAATTAGTTCTTTAGCAATTTATTAACATATGAGTTGCGAGTTAGGGCGTCAATCTAACCGACTGCGCATCCTAATTATTAAAGCGGGAATCTAAAGCCACGAACAGAAAATAAATCATACATAAAACTTAGAAATCTAAATATTCAAACATTCAAATCAGAAAACTCCAAAATATCTCATAAAAAGACAAATGTACTTACAATCCTAAGGTCCCAACTACAGCGGACGGTGCTTAGACGACCATAGACAAGTCTAGTCCAAGCCCAAGGCTCGAGAAACCAATTTAATCTACCTAAAAACTATAAAATACAGATGAAGATTGAAGAATTTGGAGAAAACCCAAGAGAAGAAGAGAGAAACGACTGCTGGACCCCTAAAACTTATGACCTAAATCGCAATCTGCGATATTTAAATAATGAAACGGCATCGAGACGTCGTGGCCAGCGTCTCGACTCCGACGGTGATTCAACCAGTCCTTTAAATCCGAAGCGTCGAGACACCGTGAGGTGGCGTCTCGACGCCACCTCTCGGGTCTTCCTTGTTTAGCTGCTTCAATTTTTGGTCCTTTTGACGTTGTTTTTGAGTCTCAAGTGCTCCGCTTTGGTCTTTTCACCGTCTCAACACCCCTTGGACTTCAAGATGGAACAAAACCACGTTAATTTCCTCGAATTAACATCAATTTGGAATATGGGCTCCCGAGAAGTTCTTAACACCAAACACCTAAAAAATACAACTTTTAGCAAAATAATTATCGTAAAACTAGCAAGATTAAGAACAAATAAATGGGGACAATTTGGTCCCATCACTCTGTAGAGAGCATTGTGGCCTTTGGTACAAATGGTCAAGGGACAGTGCGGCTCGAAGGGTCAGTCTTGGAGAGCTTTGTGAGGGCTAAACATGAGTGTTGAGTGAGCTTGTGGAGCTCGAGTGGTTAGTGTTTTGCATAGAGAGATGCATGAGTTATGGCTTAGGAGAGTCATTCATTTTACTAGCTTTTGAGCATGTTGTCGTGTTTACCAATTTAAGAAGGAGGTTGTTGTTTGCTTGGTTGTTGTTTGGCGGCTTTTCAGGTAGGGGTTGTTTACCAGTACTATGGTTGTACTGATCCCCTCTCCTCTCTCCCACCAACTTCCAGATTATGCGAGTTATGAGGACTGTCTTGACCATGGTGATGCAGAGGAGGTGCATGAGGAGGGACCATAGCTAGTTGGCGTTGTTTTCCCTTTTTATTTCCTTTTGATAGGGTAGTTGTTGCTTTATAGTTGGACAACTGTTTGCCCTATTTGGTTAGTTTTGGATTTATTCTTGTTGAATTCTAGGCTTAGTTGTGTTTGTTTTAATGAACTTTATCTTCTCATTCAGTTAATAGAAATTAAGTTTGTTTCGAATAAAACCAAAGTTATAAGCTTTGTTAAAGTTGTGTTTTCGGTTAGATAATTGTTGATAATGCGAGACCTGACTCGTATGGTGTTTCTGTTGTAGTATGGTGTTCCTGTTGAAAATATTATGGGAGCGTTATTCTTGTTTTCAGCAGGTGTTTGAAATTTTTTTGGGTTAGTCCGATGTATGCCGTTATGCTGCCGAAATTTTTGAAGTACTCGCTTAGTTTCGTCATGAGTTAGTAATGTCGCTAGGTTAGTAGTTTATAAAAACCTGGGGGCGTTACATAATCTAATACTTTACAAGTGACACCAATGGATAAGAAGACTTCAGAAACCTAGAAATGATTAATAGACACCTCATGGAAATGAAAGAGCTCTTCCATGGAGAATGAGAGGCGAGGAAAAACCATACTTTTATAATATATTGATCATCTAGGAGAGAGATGACAAGCTTGTCGACTTAGCTTTGTTCTACACCATTGATTCTACAACTTTTTAACTTTTCATGTGATCGTATGCATTTCAATTTTACACCTCTAGTCATTTTATTGGGGCCTTTCTTTTCTCTTTTCTTGTTTTTTTTTATGTAGCCTTACAAATTTAGGGTTTTATTATTTTATTTTATTTATTTATTTATGTTTTAATTCCTATTCCGAGTTAAAGTTAGATACTTGAATGTCCTACATAAGGAAAAAGCTTACATGGTATTTGAAATTTTTTGAGTTTTGGAATTAATAATTTGTGCCTCGCATTTTTGGTAGCATAGAGAGCTCCATCCTTTTGCAATTTCATGTTTCTTTATGTTGCATATGTCAAGAACATTCAAATAAAATTAATCATCCTATCTTGTGAGGTGTTTGACCTTTAAGTTAGAACTTAATCTTTGTCTCAATAGCTTTGATCTTAAGGAAATCAGTTTCTAACCTATACCTTAGTGTTGATCTAAACCTTAGGACTGATCTGGATTGATACGAAGATGTTGAGGTTTGTATTGGAGAGTTCCACTTAACCAAAGTGAAAGGGTTACACATGCTAAAGCCCTTAGGGGGTGTTTGGGGCAATGAGGTGAAGTTCTGAAGTCTGGAGTTGTGAAGTCTAATGAGTTATAAAGTCTGTGGAGTTGTGAAGTCTATGTTTGGAGTGTAGAGTTGTTAAGTCTGGAGTTAAGAAGTCTGTGTTTGGGAAGCACAATTGTGAAGTCTGAGTTTATGTTGGCTGTTTTTTTTTTTTTAAAAAAAAAATTCCAAATTGAATTAATAAAAATATTCTTTCCATCCATTGTGAAATTGAGATTTTAAGTATGTTTTACCAGTTTTCTTTTAAGTCACAATTTTGATTAAAATGAACAAAAAAAAAAAAAAAAAGTTTGATTCATAAAATTCAAACATTGTAGAAAAATAATTGATAAATATTTGTTTCTATCAATTCTAGAATGCGAAATTTTTCGCAATTTTTCTCACCACTAATTACATGTTTTTTATTTTTTATTTTTTTTTAAAATTTTCTCAAATGGTGGGAAATGTGTTTTTCTTTATAAAACTCAACTAATGCGAAATTTGTCATAGTTGCTAAAAAACTGATCTTCTTGAGTATAATCATTTTTTTCTTAGCTTGTTACATGCCTTTTTATTTATTTATTTACTCAACGTGTGGAACATAATGAAAAATTAGACATAATTATGAAAACTAATTTGCTACTAGTTTCTCAATTTTTTTCAAAGTAGTAACACATTATTTTTTCTTTTCTTTTTTATTTAATCAAATTGTTGAAAACTATTTTTTGTTGTTTTTACTTAAAACTAAAAGGATAGAACATTGGATGTACTTCAGAAAACTGATTTTCCTGAGGTTCTTCTATTTCTTCTTGAAATAGATTACAATATTTTCTTTCTATTTTTTTTTTATATTTATTCAAAGTATGGAAAAGTCTTTTTTTTATTAAAAAAAACTGAATATGGAAAACTTTTTTTTTCCAAGTTATGTCGAATGTTTGAACATTCAATACACATTGATCATTTTATGCAAAGTGTATGAAGAACACAATAGAATGGAAAAAATCATAAATGATGGAAAGAAATATCATATCATGGATTAATTTTGAGTCAAGTGTGCACAACAAGGAACAATCGCAACAATAATACATGTGTAAAAAAACACATAACAGAAACTTAAAATGGATCAAATGTATCATATAAATACATTAAAAAATAATTTCAAACTTCGAACGCACGAAATCTCAAACTAATGTGTTTAAAAGTATTAGTTTAGGCCGGGCAAATAATAGAAATATGACTAATTAGAAAACTAAACCAACAACAAACATGTGAATAAAACAAAAGGGAAAGTTATGTTAGTTCTAGAATAATGTTACCTTTGTTAGATTGAAATTGTCGAGAATATACTTGAATCTTAGAAGGTGGGAAGGTAAAGGTTGTCCAAGTGTAGTAGAAAGTAAAACAATAGAAGAAAAGAAAAGGTAAAAAAAAAGCAAATACAAATCTAACATTGAAATATAACAGATTATCCTTGCACCAAGAGACTTTTGTTCTCGAGGGACCAACAACATACAAACGAAAAAATGATCAAAAACCCAATTCCAACCCAACTCAACGAGCCAAACAATCCATGAAATATGTTCACAATGTATAAACACAACAATATGCAACAAAAAAAAAAAAAAAACAAATAACCAAACTTAAAATGGATCAATCCAAACTTTTATATCAAAAACTTCAAACTATTCTAATCGGCCTTTGGTGCATGAATTTCAAGAATTGTGCAAACAATGGGAGGAAATATTAAGTCCATAATGAAAAAATGGAGTAGATCATGTTGCTAAACAAAACCAAGCGACAGGACAAAAAAAAAAAAAAACAAACAAATAGATGTGTTTGTTAACAAAGAGGGGAAAATCAAATGAAAGAAATCAGAAGGAAGAAATTTTAGAGGAAAACAAAGAGGGAACACAACCAAGAAACATAACAAAAATAAACATAATAGCGATAAACACCATGATCATTTATACACCAAATGGATGGGGTGGGGTACCAGACATAACAGAACAAAAAACATAACAAAAATAGAATAGTAACATAAGGAGAAGAGAAAAATTAGAAGGAATAAATTTTGGAGGAAATCAAAAAGGGAAAAAATTTCTTGCATGCGTTTAGTCCTCATCTTTTGAACACCCAAATTAGAACGAAGAAATTTTTGCAGGAAAACCAAGAAGGAAAAAATTGCTTACATGCTGTTGAGTGAGAAATTTCGGCCAATCACAAATTTCCACGTCCTTGATTTGAATTAATGATAAAATAAATTTGGGACCAATTACAAATTTACATGTGTCCCTAAATTAAATTAATAGACATTAAAATTCGGCAAATCAAACTGTGCCACTTGTTTATTCTTGATCCATCAGATGACATAAGTCGAGTCCAATCAAATTATGCCAAGTGACAATTGGACCCGAGACTAATGAAACTTGAGATCATTGAAGAAATTGGGCTAAATTAAAATAATCCAACTTTATTAAAAATGGGTTGGATTAAAGCCTTAATATAGCCCAAGTCGAAAGGTTGGGCCCAAGCCCAAGCCATATGAGATCCATCAAACTCTATAAATAGAGGAGGCCTCCATTCATTTTGGGCATTCAGACAGGCTCAAAGAACGCAGAGTCCAGAGCATTCTCCCAAAATCTAGAAATCTCACCTCGCTTAGCTTTCACAGCTTCAAGTTTAGCTTCCAATTCTTCTTCTTCTCGCAATACTTGCAAATGTTGTTGCTGAAGTATACCCTTCGTTGTGAGTAGCTCACTTTCACTATATAGAATCTTCTCCAAGCTAAATTTAGTCTCTTCCAATTGGCGATTCTTACTCTCCAAAGTAAATTGAAAAGAAAAAGGCGACTGCAACTGGTTATATTTCTCTACCTTCTTGAAATATGCACTTACAATTTCTTTAAGAGGATCCAAGCCGGGAGCACGGGACTTAGAAATTGCATGAAATATTTTGATTGTCTCTTGTTCAAGGCGAGGTATCTTGTCGGAGGAAGTGCGTATGATCTTCTGGTGTATGCTTTCCCACATGGCAAGGGCAACCTGTTTTCTATAGTTGGAAATCACATTGCCAACACAATAATCAGAGATCTCAGACGTAGCTGCATGGGTTGTTGTCTTCATTTGTCCTGAAATTTCATCAGTTACAGAATGACAGGATTGAGTCACAACCCTATCCATTGGCGCTTTGAAATTGCCCACACTCGCAACTACAAATTCAAAAACATCTGGACTCACAAAAGAAGGAGGACTATGATGCCCCTCAGCTTCTATAAGGGGATCATTTAATGATGACTGCAAAAAAAAAAAGTAAGTAATAATGATAATAATAATAGTAAAATATTGTAATGAAGAAGGAATGAAAACACTTACCAGTGGTGCAGGGAGTTCAGGAAATTGTGATGCACTGGGTACTCCATCAAAAAAATCATCTTCAAATACTGATGATTGATTGGACTTTTTAGGCCTTTTCCAATGATGATTGATTGGACTTTTTAGGCCTTTTCCAATGATGATCGACGCTACTACTCTGGCTACCATCATTGTCAATAGAACAAAATTTACCAGGTTCACAGGCGAATACTTTTACCTCCATTATTATTACCAACCTTTTTAGGTAACTTGTGTAGGATCTAAAGACAACATTAGAGGGGGTGAATAGGGCACTTTCGAAGAGTTGGCAACCCGCGCTCATGACATGGAATTGAGCATTGCTACTAGAGGGAACAAAGATCCTTTTGTCCATAATGGCAGGAAAGAAAAGAAAGAAGTTAAGAATATTGAGAAAACTACCAAAAGCACTATAAAAGAGTCAATGGTAATCAATGCAGCTCCTTTCAAGTTTTCTTCGAAAGGAAAAGAAAAGAAGATAGAAAAACAACAAGAGGGAGGTGAGAGACGTCGTCTGACCCTGAAAGAAAGGCAAGAGAAAGTTTACCCCTTTCCAGATTCTGACATTCCAAATATGTTAGAACAACTCCTGGAAAAACAACTTATTAAACTACCAGAATGTAAGCGATCATAAGAGATGGGGAGAGTTAATGATCCCAACTACTGCAAATATCACCGAGTCATCAGCCACCAGATGGAAAAGTGCTTCGTTCTGAAGGAGCTAATTTTGAAGTTAGCTAAAGAAAAGAAAATTGAGTTAGATCTTGATGAGGTAGCTCAATCAAATCATGCGACGATAACAACAAACCTCAACAACCGAGTAG
Source organism: Luffa acutangula (assembly GCA_036850905.1). NCBI lineage: Eukaryota > Viridiplantae > Streptophyta > Magnoliopsida > Cucurbitales > Cucurbitaceae > Luffa > Luffa acutangula. The sequence continues at coordinate 37,949,119 of CM072088.1, forward strand.
CTCCAAGTTCGGTTCATAATTCAGTAGCAAGTCTGATCCAGTTCGGGACATTATAGCTGGTTGTTATTTGGCTTCAGCAAGAATCTCCAAGTGAAATCTTCCAAGACCAACTTGAGTCTGTTGAGAATAAAGACGAAGGATGGACTTTGGTAACTAGTGCGGCAGAAGCTGAATGATGGATGTGAGATAAGATGGTAGATAATAATAAAGATAAATTTAGCCAACCTTAGTGCAAGTATACACTATCGCACGTAGTAATAAAAAACCTTAGAAGTATTATGTTGGGTTCCTAAAGTGAGTAAAAATATGATATAAAATACTCTAGAATTCCTGTGCAAGTATACACAGTCTACAGCAAGTAATATTATCAATCCGAGCCCTGAATTAGTTTCCACTCTACCTATTTTTGTGTAACTTTCCAATGGTTTCAAGAATAGTAAAATGATTTGGTTTTATCGGAATTATGCTGAAGCAAAATAAATGACAGAACAACAAGTAAACAAATAGATAGACAGATTAAAGACAGGCGCTAGTTAGGTTTTAGTGATTGTTCTAAGATATGCTCTAGCAATATTATTGATCATGCATTTCTCGCAGTATTATTAGCGGATTCCTCTCGGAACTCTGGATCTTTTGGGATATGTTTCAAACCCAATGAAGAGCGACCGATCAAGCACTAGGCAACTGGCTATCCCTAGCTCAGTCACTGGCGTTCACCAATACACAATGATCGTAGTGTGGATAATTGCCACACACTCTCTAAATCATCCCTGAAACTAGAGAGAGTTATTCACACCGGCTGGCCAGGCGGGCATAAAATGAGAATAAGCACAACAATTAACCAAAATGCAATAGCCAATATATTACTAGAGATGAAGCACAGTAATCACATTATTCCTAACCAACACCTTAAGCTACTTAGTTCATAATAGGCATAGGAATACGAATTACAATCTGAGCATGCATGTCCATAACCACAAGTTAATAAAGAAAATAAACTCCCTAATCAGCTTGCGGAAGATGGTGTTCTTGATGATCTTCAATCTCTCTAAAATATTCGGCTTCCAAGGGAAAACATGGAATGAATTTGACTTTGATGACTACTTCCTTTTATAGAAGGATAGGAGACTTGAATTAGGTCAACTTGGACACGTGTAGGACTCTCCCTGCTCCTTTATCCCGAAAATAACTCAACAGAAGTAGGTTTATGAAGTTGGCTAACGAGCTGTGATGTGGCAGTTATGTTCCCAGTTTTGCTGCAGCACAGAATTTGCTCCCTCCAGTCGCTCAGCAGCATAATCTGCACAAAATGATTTTCAATGCTTCCATTCTTCCAAATGGGTTAAAACATGTAATATCTATCCAAAACCAACCCTAATAAGCATAAAGGACACACAAATCCCTATATAATTGAGGTCTAAATAACTACCTTTTGGGCAGTTATCATATTCCAATGGTATCGATCCCACGAGGACTAAATTGGAAACTCAGATTTGAAGAAGAAACTGCTCAAATGATTGCTTAAAATAGGCAACCAAAGAAATAATTGATTTGTTGATTTTTGGAGATAAATAAATAAATAAAACGAGGTATTCAACTTAGTTTCATCCCAAAGGCAAATAACTTTAACCATAAAATATTCAATTTAAGCCTAATCAATGCATTGGGTCAGATTTAACTTCTATTTGGCCTTGCTCACAAGAACCGTTAGAAGACTAAGCGGGTACCGTTATGCACATTTTTGTGACTCGACTTCGACATAGATGATTCACAAATGCAATCTATAACCCTATAGGTTATATAGGGTGCCTTAGGAAGCTTGCCCTATACCACCGAACAATCTCTTTCAAGCTTTTTCTCCTATATCATCTTTATGAGAACCAATATCGTCTGTCCCTTTCGAGATCAAACTCACATAGCATACAAAGTCTAAGTGATCAATTTAAACTCAGCAAGATCATAATGATAATTAATAAAGAATGACATGCATTGAATAGAAACTTAAGCGAATAAACACTTTCAAACTATTGAACCATAAGGGAATTCACTATATTGAACCCCTCAACAGGACTTAACTACTCAAGGTGGGATAAAGTGCAAATGAATATCTTTTCATTGAAATAAAGAATAAAGAATACAAATAAATGAAAAGTAACACAAGGTGGAAATAATTATCGTAGCTAAATACTAGGGTTTTTTCTCTTTTATCCAGTCCTTCTAGAGTTCGCTCGACACTCCACTCTCTCGCTTTTACAAGTGGGAATGGGTGAAAATCCCTACAAACCCTAAGGTTTGATGTCTAACTAAGGTTAGAATTTAGTCATCTAAGAAGGACCTCGGGCATCCCTACTCATAGGCATCAACTAGGGTTCTGTCACCACCCTCTTCTTCTAAATGAGTTCTACTTAGATTTGACTTCGAATCACGAGCTTATATAGTGTTGGAAGTGGTTGAGGAACTGCAAAAATGGTGCTGGTAGGTAGCCCAATCGAATTCGGGGTCAAAACAGCCAGTTAGGTGCACAACAGTCTCGTTCAAAACGACCCGCGATAGACTCGAAACTATCTCTGCTTTTCCAGAAATGCAGTCGAATTTCATTTTGCCTTCTCAGAAATGCGGTCGTATTTCTGGGCAGTTTCCAGCTTCCTCTGCTTTTTCTGCACAACAACAAACTTAGTCAAATTCCCATCAAATTGAGTCTTTTTGAGCACAAATAAGCATAATTTGACAAATGTGACTCTCAACTTCCTAACTTATCAACTTTAACATATTTTGGGCTCGAGAATAGTAAAATTGACCTAAACATGCAACTTTGACAAGGAAATGAGCTAAATATAAGGGTAAAATAGATATATTTTTTACCCTTATCATTAACTCGTCGAAAGAAGCAAAAGAAACATTCCATTCAAAGAGAGCCTCGCATGTTCCGAAACTACAGAAGAAAGAACATGTCACAAAAGCAGAAGAGAAAGATAAAAGGTTCAAGAAAACCTAAACTAGTTGTCAAAGAGAATCAAGATTTTGTTCTGTCACGACATCCAGTAACCCTTAGAGGTTTCTTCCCAAAGAACTTTCTTAATGACGATCATGAGGATATCCTTGAGATAGTCACATGCCATGCTGTCAATGCACTTGAAGAAAGAGATTCTTCTTCAAGTCCATCTAAGGTGATGACAAGGCCAGAAGATTCGCCTTCATTCATAATAGATGATTTGTTGTTACTTCCTCAAGCAACCAAAGATGCTATTGTTGAAACATTGAAAAGTTCTAACATTTCAGACGTTCCAGACATGCATGAACACAAATGTGCCTCATGTTATATGTCCATTAGCTTCACAGATGAAGACTTGATGTTGGGATCGAAGCCTCATAATAGGCCCTTATTCGTCTTAGGATATATTCGATAGCAAAAAGTTGGCCGAATTCTTATCGACGATGGATCTGCGATGAATATAATGCCTAAGTTAACCATGACACGTATAGGAATTTGAATGGATGAACTATCAAATAGTAGGTTGGTTATTCAAGGCTTCAACCAAGCCGACCAACGAGCAATCGGCATGATCCGTTTGGAGCTTGTTATTGGAGATTTGAAGGTCAACACTTTATTCCATATCATAGATTCCAAGACCCACTTACAAGTTGTTGTTAGGTCGTCCTTGGTTTCATGGAAATGGAGTAATATCTTCTACACTTCACCAGTGTTTCAAGTTCTATCAAGATGGCGTGAAGAAAGTTGAAGCTGATACCAATCCATTCTCAGAGGCAAAATCCCACTTTGCAGATGCGAAATTTTATATGCAGAATGATAAAGCATGAGAGATTGTACCAACCGAGATTCCTCTAATTGAAAATAAAAAAATAGAGCATCAAAAGAATGTGAAGAAAGAGTCAATCGAAGAAGTAGATGCTTGTGAAGTTCAATCAAAGGAAGCATATGTTCACCCTACAAAATCGAAGGTTCCAAAGGAAGAAGCATCATCAAACGTCCCTATAATGCACTACGTTCCTTTGTCTCGGCACAAGAAAGGGGAATCATCATTCACAGAATGTTCAGGAATTTTGAAAGTTGGTGATGTGGAGATTCTAAAAGAAAATTTCATAACACCTCTTACAACAATTACTAAGCAAAAGATTCAGAAATCAAAGACTGATCGTACCAAAGTGGTTTTTCCGGAAACACGAACAAAGGCTAGTGATAACTGCCTAAAAGGTAGTTATTTAGGCCTCATTTATATAAGGATTTGCGTGTCTTTTATGCTTAATAGGGTTGGTTTTAGAGAGATATTACATGATTTAACCCATATGGAAGAATGGAAGCTTTGGAAATTACTTTGTGCAGATTATGCTGCTGAGCGGCTGGAGGGAGCAAATTCTGTGCTGCAACAAAACTGGGAATAGAACTGCCACATCATAGCTCGTTAGCCAACTTCATGAACCGACTTCTTTTGAGTTATTTTCGGGATAAAGGAGCAAGGAGAGCCCTACATGTGTCCAAGTTGACCTAATTCAAGTCTCCTCTCCTTCTATAAAAGGAAGTAGCCGTCCAAGTCAAACGCATTCCATGTTTTCCCTTGGAAGCCGAATAGTATAGGGAGATTGAAGATCATCAAGAACACCATCTTCCGCAAGCTGATTAGGGAGTTTACTTTCTTTATTAACTTGTGGTTATGGACATGCATACTTAGATTGTAATTCTGATTCCTATGCCTATTATGAACTAAGTAGCTTAGGGTGTTGGTTAGGAATAATGTGATTACTGTGCTTCATCTCTAGTAATAAATTGGCTATCGCATTTTGGTTAATTGTTGTGCTTATTCTCATTTTATGCCCGCCTGGCCAGCCGGTATGGATAGCTCTCCCTAGTTTCAGGGATGATTTAGAGAGTGTGGCAATTATCCACACTACGATCATTGTGTATTGGTGAACGCCAGTGACTGAGCTAGGGATAGCCAGTTGGCTAGTGCTTGATCGGTCGTACTTCATTGGGGTTGAAAAACATCCCAAAAGATCTGGAGTTCCGGGAGGAATCCGCTAATAATACTGCGAGAAATGCATGATCAATAATATTGCTAGAGCATATCTTAGAACAATCACTAAATCCTAACCAGCGCCTGTCTTTAATCTGTCTATCTATTTGTTTACTTATTGTTCTGTCATTTATTTTGCTTCAGCATAATTCCGATAAAACCCAATCATTTTATTATTCTTGAAACCATTAAAAAGTTACACAAAAATAGGTAGAGTGGAAACTCATTCAGGGCTCGGATTGATAATATTACTTGCTGCAGACTGTGTATACTTGCACAGGAATTCTAGAGTATTTTATACTATATTTTTACTCACTCTAGAAACCCAACAAGTTTTTGGCGCCGTTGCCGGGGAACTTGAATAAGTTTTGATCTGATTTGTTTTGTGTATGTTTTTTAGTGGTTTGGTGCTAGAACTTTTTTATTGTTTCTTTTGTTTTTGCAGGTGTGATTTTGGTGCATGAGCGATCCGCCTGGGATACGGTTTGAGCTTGATCCAGAAATTGAAAGGACATTCAGGTTAAGAAGGAGGGAGCAACGCAGAAACCAAATGGAGAACGTGCCGCAACTTCCGCAGGTTCCTGAAGGTCCAGCAACAGTGAACCCCCAGCAGAATCCGTTGCTGCAGCAAAACCCACTGTTTGAGCAAAATGAGCAGCGAAATAATCAGACTGAGAATCCTATCTTGATAGCGAACGATAGGACCAGAGCCATTCGAGCGTATGCTGTCTCGATGTTTAATGAGTTGAATCCAGGGATTGCACGTCCCCAAATCTAAGCGGCAAATTTTGAAATGAAACTGGTAATGTTTCAGATGTTGCAAACCGTGGGGCAATTCCATGGTTTGTCATCTGAAGACCCTCATTTACATCTTAAGTCTTTTCTAGGAGTTAGTGATTCTTTTGTAATTCAAGGAGTGCCTAGAGATGCTCTTAGATTAACTTTGTTCCCGTATTCTCTTAGAGATAGAGCAAAGTCATGGTTAAACTCTTTTGCTCCAGGATCAATTAGTGGGATGAGTTAGCTGAAAATTTTTTGAGTAAATATTTCCCACCTAATAGAAATGCTAAATTAAGGAGTGAAATAGTAGGGTTTAGGCAACTTGAGGATGAAACTTTTAGTGAGGCTTGGGAAAGGTTCAAGGAGCTTTTGCGAAAGTGTCCCCACCATGGAATGCAAACAAAAAATGGCAAAAAATAAATAAGGAAGCAAACAAATAAGGAAAAGCTAATCTAACAAGGAAACACTAAAAATCTATCAAAGGAAAATTCATACAAATATGGAAAAATCTAAATATGGAAAAATTTAAGAATGGAAAAGAAAAACAATAAAGGAAAAATGCAATCTACCTAAAAACAAAAATAACAAAAATAGCAACAAAATAGAATACACCCTAAACTAAGACCGGACAATTTTTCTTCGATATTAAAAATGACTAAATATGCCAATCCCCGGCAACAGCGCCAAAAACTTGATGTGCAAATTGCTAACCGCAAGTGTACGGGTCAAGTAATAATATAGTGATTATGCAATCGAATGTCGTCCTCTGGATTGGTGTCTAGCCAAATTTTAATTATCGAAAAATACTTTTGACCAATTTTATTTAGGGAATCAAATTGAATGAGAATATGAATTAATCAAACACAAAACTAAGGTAAAAAAAATGACAATCAAATGGGAAAAATTGGTCTTAGGGATTTGAATTCACCAATTGGAGTTATGGATTAATAAACGGATTAACACATGTTATGATTCATAAATCTAGGCAACTAAAATCACACATATCTCTCCCGAGCATACATGATTCTCTCATCTGCAATTGAACCCAATATCCCTATCTAAATCCAATAAACATACAAGGCAATAAGGCTAACCTTTATAACAATTTCTAGAATTAACCTTAATCTCCCGATTTTTAGCTAAATTCTAGTTATGCATACGGAATACTAATTTAAATCCTCTCTCCCGAGTTAGATTCAAATATAAACATCAATCAATTTATGGCCGGTAAATCGAAAGCATTAAGGAAACAACATATGCATAAATGACATCAATAGCATAAATACCGTAAATCAATCCAAAACGTGCCCAACGGCTACATCAATCCCTAAGAATTAAACTTAGCTACACATAATCCTCGTTACAATATAAACTAAGTCTAAATAAGCCATAAAAAGTGTCTAAAGTAAGGGAAAAGAGAAATAGACTCGTTGTAGGCCGAGACCGAACGTCCCCGTCACGATCCCCACGAACAATGGGTTGATTTCCAACTAGTCCCCTTTGCTTAAGCTCAATTCTGTCCTCTTTCTGCTCTAATGTCGGCTCCAAAAGTCCCCTAAATCAAAAGTCCCCAAAACCTAGCCGAAACTAAACTTATATAGCAGATTTTCGTCGTAGCGTCGAGACGCTATTAAGACAGCGTCTCGACGCTGCCCCTTTTACGCGCGTGTCTGAAAAGGAAAAGCGATAGCGTCGGGACGCTTCCTATCACAGCGTCGAGACGCTGTGAGTCTGCCGCATCTTCTCATTAAGGAAACGTAGCGTCTCGACGCTCCAAGAGTGGCGTCTCGACGCTAATGGGCAGAATGCCCTCTCTTGGCTCCTTGCTACTTGAATCTTTTCGGTTCTTTGGCATCTTTTCATGTCTTGAACACCCGATTAATTCTTATTCCACGATTTAACTCTAATCAACGCTTTCCTACAAAATAAACAATAAAGCACAATAAAATAGCCCAAACATCATAAAAGACTAGCTAAACTAAATAAGTAAAAGTAGCTAGCTTTGCTCGCTATCAAATACCCCCAAACTTAAGCTTTTGCTAGTCCTCGAGCAAACTACAAATCAAACATACAATGGAAGAATGGATGCAACAATCATAACTCAATCCTCAAGGCTCAAAAGTCAATAGTCAAGAACGCAAGAATCATGCACACAAGGACCAATGAGGGAGACAAATTAAAATTTTTCCAAAATTAACTTGCAGAAGCGAGATCTAACTCAACAAGATCAGACTCTACTAGCCCGGGATAGGATTATTAAACTCTCAGCTCATCTTCCCTCTACACTGGCACTAAGGTTTGACTAATGAGTTAATGGAACAAATTAGTTTGTTTATCTCCATACTTGGGTGCTTTTAAATAACAATTACATTAAGCATGTATATGTGGCACTAGCTTTCACACACCCATTGCAGGGACCCTTAACTTGAGTTTTCTCTTGTTGGCCTAACTGATCACAACAGGGGTAGCTCTTTTTGCCTTAATCATTATTAACCATTGCAGATTGAGCACAAGCCAAGGCATTATTATCTTATTTCAACAGTAACAACAAGAATGATTTTTCTTTATGAGCATAAATAGCATATATTCTTTTCTTTCCTCCTAAGCAAGATCAAACATGCTAATTTGCAAAAAATTAACTCTTTAGCTCTACCCTACACCTATCGAGGTGACAACAAGCATATGAACCCAATAATTCACTCCTAAGCATTCAAATCCAAATCTAGCCAAGACAAATACTCTACTCAAGCAAGCCATCTCCTAGAAAAAATTTAAAAAGTCTCCCTTTTTTGGACACTCATGCTTACAACTCATCACAAGCTTGAAAATTGACAAGAAAGCCTATCCTAGGACATCATAATCATGCAAAAGTAGCATCCAGAAAACAACCATATGCATAATTCGAAGAAAGCTCAAAACTATAGCCCGAACTCAGATGCTCAAGGGCTCCACAAACATGCTAATCCACCCCCAAACTTAAAGTATGCATTGTCCTCAATGTATAACGAAAATAAAGCATAAACAATCATGAGAACAATAAACGAATGAGAGGAGTGAACAGTACTGGCCTGGAATGATGATGACTTCTTGACTAAATGCTTGGAATCTTGACAGCATGAAAGCAAAGGAGAGAAAGAAAACAAGACCTACAAAACAGACACAAACAATAAATAAAACTCAAAAGAAAGAATTAACTAATTCACTTGGGTTGCCTCCCATAAGTGCTTGTTTAACGTCATTAGCTCGACGTGTTGACCAACTATGCATCAGGGTGGTCTCATGTCAGATTTTCCATCACTGGTGCTCTTCCTAGCACCTCTCCTGTAACCCACCAACATGGTATCTGATGTGTTCTTGGGGTCCTCAAAAGCTTTTAAAACCTCTTTCTCCTGTTGAACTATGATGATTAGCTCTCTGCGCTCAATATCAATTATAACTCTCCCTGTAGCAAGGAAAGGTCTCCCTAATATAATAGGCATAGTAGGATTCTCTTTAATATCTAGCACAAAGAAATCAACAGGAAGGAAAATTTTACCTACCTTAATCAGAATATTCTCAACAATCCCATATGGACTAACCACAGACTGGTCAGCCAACTGAAGTCTAACAGAAGTAGATTTTATGTCTCCTATGTTAAGCTTTTTGCACAAAGATAATGGAATAATATTTATGCTGGCCCCTAGACCACATAGTGCTCTACAAGAATAAGTACCAAAATTACGAGGAATAGTAAAACTCCCTAGGTCAGATAATTTCTCTGTACTCCCTGTTGGACACGAGCACTGCACGTCGATGCGAGATATACAGTCTCCAACTGCTTTTCCTTTTTCTTCTTGTTGAGCCGTTCCTTCATGAATTTTCTGTAGTGAGGCATCTGCTCCAAGGCATCTGAAAAAGGAATATTAACATGCAAACCCATAAAAGCATCTAAAGATTTTTCAAACTTAACCTTAGAATTTTTCTTTTTCTTTGATTTGGGAACTAAAACAGTAGGAGAAGGGATAAAAGGCTCAGGATTAAGCTTTTCAGCTTCGTTTGAGGTGGTGCCTTCTTCAACTCCTCCTGTGAGTTCCTCTGGTTCAGTAGTCTCATCCTCCTCAGCTAATTGAATCTCCTCCTCGTGATGCACAGACACGACCTTGCATAACTCCAATGAAGATTTCTCCTGTTCAACTGGGGCTTTACCTTTATTCATAGAGTTGACAACACTTACCAGTTGTCCCAGCTGAGTCTCTATATTCTTGATTGCTGCAGAATGACCATTGACAGTAGTGTTTATTGCAATCACGACCTCCTCAAGCTTATTTGACCTGTTACGTGATTCTGCAATAAAAGCTCCAACAAGGTCTTCTAAAGATTTCTTATTTTCTTGACTTTGAAGAGTGAAGCCAGGAGGATTCAAAACATTCTTATTATTAGCATAGGAAAAATTCTCATGATTTCTATTGCTAGGGTGATAATGTGTATGTGTGGAATTATTATTATACCCCCTAGAATTATAATTCGAAACATACTGAGCCTGCTCGAGATTTTCCCCCTGAGTCTGGGATGCAAGGGCGGCTGCAGACTCAATTGATTTAGCATTCCCTGAACCTGAAAACTTTAAAAATGCATTAGCCAAGGAAGACATCTAAGCCTGAAGTGCACTTACGTTGTCAACCTCGAACACTCCAGCAGCAATCTTTTTGGGTCCTGACCGCTCAGATGGCCAGTGATAGCTGTTGGTGGCCATATCCTCTAACAAAGTCCTAGCACTCTCAACAGTCTTGGACAACAGAGTCCCACCTGCAGCTGCATCAACAATAGTTTTCGTGCTAGGAGTTAAACCATTATAAAATAACTTAACCTGGAGCCAGTCAGGGTATCCGTGCTAAGAGCACTTCCTTAGCAGCTCTTTAAATCTCTCCCAAGCCTCGAACAGCTGCTCATCGAATTGTTGCTGGAATGTCCCAATTTCGGTCCTCATCTTGACCGTCTTGGCAGGAGGAAAGAACTTCTTTAAGAATGCCTGGACTAAAGCATCCCAAGTGGTAATGCTCCCAGGTGGAATAGATTGTAACCAGTCCCTCGCTTTTTCCTGCAACGAAAAAGGAAATAAACGTAAGCGAATGGCATCTTCAGAAACACCGTTTAACTTTACCGTCCCACAGATGTCTAGGAAGGATTTCAGATGAGAAATTGGATCCTCCATGGGTGATCCTCTGTAAGCGCAATCTCGAGCCATCTGGATGAGACCTATTTTCAACTCAAAATTATTAGCATTAATTGGGGCGTAGACAATCCCCGACTGTTGCTCGTGAAAGATCGGCTGAAAATAGTCCTTGATGGGTTTAGGTTCTTCAGGATTAGGATTGGCCATTTGGATGTTTTCTTGATTTTCCCTTCGAAGTTTGTTAAAAGTTCTTTCAATCTCTGGATCTAAGGGAACTAAGGCCAATTCCCTAACCTTTCGCATGCACAATCTAAGCTAACCTACAAAAAAATAAAATAAAAGAAAAGGAAAGAAAATAGATTAGGGAAGAAATAAGAAAAAGAGAAAATAATGAATCTAACTAAGGAAAAAAAACTCTGCAAAAGGAAGAAAGATAACACATATGGAATGCAAACAAAAAATGGAAAAAAATAAATAAGGAAGCAAACAAATAAGGAAAAGCTAATCTAACAAGGAAACACTAAAAATCTATCAAAGGAAAATTCATACAAATATGGAAAAATCTAAATATGGAAAAATTTAAGAATCGAAAAGAAAAACAATAAAGGAAAAATGCAATCTACCTAAAAACAAAAATAACAAAAATAGCAATAAAATAGAATACACCCTAAACTAAGACCGGACAATTTTTCTTCGATATTAAAAATGACTAAATATGCCAATCCCCGGCAACGGCGCCAAAAACTTGATGTGCAAATTGCTAACCACAAGTGTATGGGTCAAGTAATAATATAGTGATTATGCAATCGAATGTCGTCCTCTGGATTGGTGTCTAGCCAAATTTTAATTATCGAAAAATACTTTTGACCAATTTTATTTAGGGAATCAAATTGAATGAGAATATGAATTAATCAAACACAAAACTAAGGTAAACAAAAATGACAATCAAATGGGAAAAATTGGTCTTAGGGATTTGAATTCACCAATTGGAGTTATAGATTAATAAACGGATTAACACATGCTATGATTCATAAATCTAGGCAACTAAAATCACACATATCTCTCCCGAGCATACATGATTCTCTCATATGCAATTGAACCCGATATCCCTATCTAAATCCAATAAACATACAAGGCAATAAGGCTAACCTTTATAACAATTTCTAGAATTAACCTTAATCTCCCGATTTTTAGCTAAATTCTAGTTATGCATACGGAATACTAATTTAAATCCTCTCTCCCGAGTTAGATTCAAATATAAACATCAATCAATTTATGGTCGGTAAATCGAAAGCATTAAGGAAACAACATATGCATAAATGACATCAATAGCATAAATACCGTAAATCAATCCAAAACGTGCCCAACGGCTACATCAATCCCTAAGAATTAAACTTAGCTACACATAATCCTCGTTACAATATAAACTAAGTCTAAATAAGCCATAAAAAGTGTCTAAAGTAAGGGAAAAGAGAAATAGACTCGTTGTAGGCCGAGACCGAACGTCCCCGTCACGATCCCCACGAACAATGGGTTGATTTCCAACTAGTCCCCTTTGCTTAAGCTCAATTCTGTCCTCTTTCTGCTCTAATGTCGGCTCCAAAAGTCCCCTAAATCAAAAGTCCCCAAAACCTAGCCGAAACTAAACTTATATAGCAGATTTTCGTCGTAGCGTCGAGACGCTATTAAGACAGCGTCTCGACGCTGCCCCTTTTACGCGCGTGTCTGAAAAGGAAAAGCGATAGCGTCGGGACGCTTCCTATCACAGCGTCGAGACGCTGTGACTCTGCCGCATCTTCTCATTAAGGAAACGTAGCGTCGAGACGCTCCAAGAGTGGCGTCTCGACGCTAATGGGCAGAATGCTCTCTCTTGGCTCCTTGCTACTTGAATCTTTTCGGTTCTTTGGCATCTTTTCATGTCCCGAACACCCGATTAATTCTTATTCCACGATTTAACTCTAATCAACGCTTTCCTACAAAATAAACAATAAAGCACAATAAAATAGCCCAAACATCATAAAAGACTAGCTAAACTAAATAAGTAAAAGTAGCTAGGATATGCTCGCTATCAGGAGCGTAGTGCTATTCTCAAGAATGGTCTACCCCCCAAGGCTAAGGATCCAGGGTCATTTACCATACATGTGTCTATAGGTGGAAAGGAGTTAGGTAGAGCACTCTGTGATTTGGGTGCAAGCATTAACCTTATGCCTCTTTCGGTCTATCGAAAGTTAGGTATTGGTGAAGCTAGACCTACCACAGTTACACTCAAATTAGTTGATAGGTCTATCACATATCCAGAGGGTAAAATTGAGGATGTCTTATTAAAAGTTGATAAGTTCATATTTCCTGTTGATTTTATTACTTTAGACTATGAGGCTGATAAAGATGTCCCAATTATTCTAGGTCGTCCTTTTTTGGCTACTGGTAGGGCATTAATAGATGTTCAAAAAGGAGAATTAACAATGAGAGTCTTTAATGAGGAAGTGAAATTTAATGTCTTTAAAGCCATGAAATATCCAGACGAAATGGAGGATTGCTCCTTCATCAGGATTCTGGAGAGCACAGTTATTGAGACAGCAATACAGGATTCGACTGATAAGCATTTGGAAAAGCATGGAGAGGTTAGTGTAGAAGATTTTGAATTTTGTTCTTTAGATAGAAAAAAAAAAGAAAAAGAGTTGTTTAAATGTGAGGATGTTTTTGAGTCTTTAGATTTAGATCAAAGGAAGACTCCCCCAATTAAACCATCCCTGATTGAGGCACCCACGTTAGATTTGAAACCCTTGCCGGATCATCTAAAGTAAGTGTATCTTGGGGAAAGTGAGACGTTGCCCATTATTGTTGCATCAGATTTAATGCCAGAGCATGAAGAGGCCTTAATAAAATTGTTGCAGCAATACCGCAAAGTTATAGGTTGGACATTGGCTAATATTCAGGGAATTAGCCCATCTTTTTGTATGCACAAAATCACTCTAGAGGAGGGATCCTTTAGGAGTATTGAGCAACAAAGAAGGCTTAACCATGCAATGAAAGAGGTTGTTAAAAAGGAGGTGATTAAATGGTTGGATGTTGGGATCATCTATCCAATTGCCGATAACAATTGGGTAAGCCCTGTCCAATGTGTTCCTAAGAAAGGAGGTGTCACTGTGGTGAGCAATAAAGATAATGAGTTGATTCCAACCAGGACAATAACTGGCTGGAGGGTTTGTATGGATTACAGAAGGCTTAATAAAGCCACCCGAAAGGATCATTTCCCTCTACCATTTATCGACCAGATGTTGGATCAATTGGCTGGTCAGGCCTATTACTGTTTCTTGGATGGTTATTCTGGGTATAACCAGATTACTATTACTCCTGAAGATCAGGAAAAAATCACTTTCACCTGTCCTTATGGGACATTCGCTTTTAGGAGAATGCCTTTCAGCCTCTGCAATGCTCCAGCAACATTTCAGCGGTGTATGTTAGCAATTTTTTATGATATGATTGAGTCCACTATTCAGGTATTTATGGATGATTTTTCAGTTTTTGGAGGGTCTTTTCAGAATTGCTTAGATAATTTAGGAAAGGTATTAAAAAGATGTGAGGATACCCATCTAGTTCTTAATTGGGAGAAATGCCACTTCATGGTGAAGGAGGGCATAGTGTTAGGACATAAAATTTCTAAAAATGGTCTACAAGTTGATAGAGCAAAAGTTGAGGTTATTGAAAGATTAGAGCCACCGAATTCAGTGAAGGGAATTCGGAGTTTTTTAGGACATGCTGGTTTTTATAGGAGGTTCATAAAGGATTTTTCCAAAATCAGTAAACCTCTTTGTAACTTATTGTGCACTGATCATGTTTTTGACTTTAATGCAGATTGTAGGAAGGCTTTTGAGACTTTAAAGGCTGCTTTAATCTCAGCACCCATTCTGTGCGCACCTAATTGGAATTTACCATTCAAGGTAATGTGTGATGCGAGTGATGTTGCGGTAGGTGCGATGCTCGGGCAAAAGCAAGGAAAATTTATCCATCCTATATATTATGCAAGCAAGGTTTTAAATGAAGCACAAGTCAAGTATACAACTACTGAAAAGGAGTTGTTAGCTGTGGTGTTCGCTTTTGAGAAGTTCCGGCCATATTTGGTTGGATCCAAAGTCACGGTTTTCACGGATCATGCAGCAATAAGGTATTTAATGACTAAGAAGGATGCAAAGCCTAGACTAATTCGTTGGATTTTACTATTGCAGGAATTTGACTTGGAGATAAAGGACAAGAAGGGATCAGAGAATGTCATTGCAGATCATTTATCTCGTCTTGATCCATCATCATCTTTGCTGGAGCAATCTGCCATTTTCGATTCTTTTCCAGATGAGCAGCTTTTTGCTGTTGAAGTAAAGGTAGTTAGGGATGTCCCTTGGTATGCTGATATTGCCAACTTTTTGGTAAAGGGAGTCACCCCTATTGACATGGATTGGAGGCAGAAGAAAATGTTTAAGCATGATGCAAAATTTTTCTTTTGGGATGAGTCGTTTATGTATAAGCAATGCTCTGACGGTATTATTCGTAGGTGTGTTTCAGGTGCTGAAGCAAAGGAAATCCTGGAGCAATGTCACTCTTCGCCGTATGGAGGGCATTTCAGCGGTCAGAGGATAGCTATGAGGATTTTGCATTGCGGATTTTTCTGGCCTACATTATTCAAGGATGCCCATTGGTTCTACACGCCATGTGATGCTTGCCAAATGAGAGGAAATTTGGGGCCTAGAGATGAAATGCCTCTTACTTATATTTTAGAAGTTGAATTATTTGATGTATGGGGTATTGACTTTATGGGGCCATTTCCCCCTTCTAATGGCAATGTTTTTATCTTATTGGCAGTTGATTACGTGTCCAAATGGGTGGAGGCCATTGCATGCCATCAGAGTGATGCCAAGACAGTTGCAAGGTTTCTTCAATCGCACATCTTTGCGCGGTTTGGGACACCTAGGGCTCTAGTGAGTGATGAGGGTACACATTTTGTTAATAATATCTTAACTAAGCTTTTAGCTAAGTATGGGATTAAGCATAGGATAGCTACCCCTTATCATCCACAGGCAAATGGTCAAGCTGAAATCAGTAATAGGGAAATTAAATCGATTTTAGAGAAAGTAGTCCATCCATCTAGAAAGGATCGGTCCTTTAGGTTGGATGAGGCTCTTTGGGCGTATAGGACAACTTATAAGACTCCTCTAGGTATGTCTCCCTATAGGTTAGTATATGGGAAAGCTTGCCATTTACCATTAGAGCTTGAGCATAAAACGTTTTGGGCTTTGAAAAAGTTAAATTTTGATCTGAGTCGTGCAGGAGCAATAAGAATGCTGCAGCTTAATGAGTTAGAAGAATTTCGTCAATTTTCTTACGAAAATGTGAAAATGTATAAAGAAAAGACTAAGCTGTGGCATGACAAGAAAATTAAATCTAAGGAGTTTGTCAAGGGTCAAAAAGTTTTGCTTTATAACTCGAGATTAAAATTATTTCCTGGAAAATTAAAATCTAAATGGTCAGGACCGTTTATTGTGATTGAGGTTTTTTCCAATGTAGCAATTACTTTGTAGGATGAGAAAGATGGGAGAGTGTTCAAAGTGAATGGACAACGTGTGAAGCATTATTGGGGTGAGGAGTTTCAGTCGAAATATCCTTCCCTAAGGTTGGTTGACAATTGAGAGAGCAGGACTTTTGCGGGAGCATTTCACAGAGCAAAATTTTGAGCTCCCAGAGTTTGTATTAATTTTTTTTTTCGCTGATTTGATTTTAATTTCGGTTGGGTTAGATTTGATTTTGCATGATTTATTAGATTTTATCTTAAAAAATATATATATATATTTTCTGGTATTTTTGGTATTTTTGATTTTATCTATTTTTAAATTTAGTTTGATTTGATTTTCGGGTTATTTGTTTAGATTATCTTTGCATTATCTTTTAATTGGTTTGATTTTATTAGATTTTATCTTCAGTTATTTGAATTCTGTTTTATTTATTTGGCATCAATTAGGGATAAAAAAAAATAAGATTAAATTTGATTTGGTCGGTTAAATTTGATTGTTAAATTTGACAGATGTGATTTTCCCATTTAGAAGATTTCAATTCTACAGATTCAGAAGGTTGTTGCGACAAGATTATGGCTGGAGCAAAATAATCCGAAGAAAAAGGTTTACCGTTTGAAATTTATTATTTTTACCGTTGGGATTTGGCTTTAAATTATTGCAGGTAAATTTGCTTGCATCATCAGATGAGGCCACGTGTCGGAGAGCAATTATCCGAAGGCTTCGATGATGATAGCACATCAATTTTACCATGGGCGTTTGGAATCTGCAATTTTACCGTTGGTAATTTTTGAATTTCAGGTTTGCATTTTTAAATTAAAACGGTAATATTAGTTATTGCAGGGCAAATATTTTCATTTAGGATTCTCTTTTGCTGGAGCCTTATTTATTTTCAACTGCTGGTAAGTTCTCTCCACTTCGTCTTCTTGATCACATTTTTGTCGTTTGCATTTTTTCTTTTTCCTTCCCATTCTCTGTCAACCCGTTAAGTCCTCTATGGCTAAGACTAGAGCTAGGAAAGAAAGAGAGAATGAAGAAGAGGAGGTACCGGTCACGTCGGAAGTGCAAAAAGGAAAAACCAAAAAGAAAAGAACACCGGAGGAAAATGAAGCAAAGAAAAGGACAAGGCAGCAAAGGGCTGCATAACAGGAGGAAGTTCAGGAGGTGGCAGACGTTGTTGTCGCTACTACGGAAGAAGGAATTATTCAAAAACCTGAAGCACAAAACCCAGATACGGTTCAAGAAAAGATTGCTGAGAAAAATCAAGAAACAGAGGTTGAAGAGCAGGCTGAAGGTGAGCCTAGCAAGGAGAAAACACCGGAGCTAGCGCAGGAGGCTCATGTTGAAGTCATTATACCTGAACCGCCCAGACGCCGCCGCATCAAGAGGACGGCGGGTCGCGTGAAGGTGATTTGGAACACTCCATCGCCTCCGACGTCGGACTCTGAGGAAGAAAAAAGGGAAGCTGAGAATAAGGAAAAAGAAGAAGAGGCAAGAAAGGAAGAAGAAGAGCGTTTGCGCGAACAGAGAGAAAGCAAGGGCAAAGGAATTGCCGAAGCATCAGGAGAAATTGAGGAGCCAAGGGCACCATTCATTCGCTTCGTCAACGATCTTGCTCGAGCAAAATACCAGGAGGTGCTGAAACGGGACTTCTTGTTCGAACGAGGATTTGGCAGTGATTTGCCCAGGTTCTTGGAGTCTGGAATAGTGAACTTCGGATGGAGGCAATTTTGTGCGAAACCAGAACCTGTCAATTCCAACATTGTTCGAGAATTTTACGCCAACCTTGACGTTAAGAATGATTTTGAGGTTATCGTTCGAGGAGTGCCTGTACAGTGGAGTCCTGAGGCCATTAATGAATTGTTCGATCTCCAGGATTTTCCGCACGCAGTTTTCAATGAAATGGTGGTTGCCCCATCGAGCGACCATTTAAGTGCGGCGGTCTGAGAGGTAGGTGTTGAGGGGGCTCAATGGAGGGTGTCGCAGACGCGGAAGCATACGTTTCAAGCTGCTTATTTGAAGAGTGAAGCCAACACTTGGATGGGTTTCATTAGACTCCGCTTACTGCCGACAACGTACGACTCCACAGTATCTCGGGACAGGGTATTGCTTGCCTTTGCCATTCTTCGCTCGATGAGTATTGATGTAGGAAAAATTATTTCTTCTGAGATTGTTGATTGCTGGAAAAAGAAGGTGGGGAAGCTGTTCTTTCCAAACACTATCACAATGTTATGCAGCAGGGCAGGAGTGCCCACGGTTCCAGAAGATATGATCATGACTGATAAGGGAATCATTGACACACCTAATCTGGCGCAGCTTCAGCGTACGCAAGAGGCTCGCCAGGGAGGGTTGGTGTATGGCGTTAATCAGATCATAGAGCAACTGACAGTGTTGACCAGTAGGTTAGAATTTGCTGAAAGGCAAGCTCAGACCTACTGGACTTATGCTAAAAGGAGAGATGATGCGCTCAGGGGGGCCTTGCAAACCAATTTCTCAAGACCATATCAGGCCTTTCCAGTGTTTCCCGATGATTTATTTAATCTTTGGATACCACCCCCACCTGTTGAACGAGAAGAGGATGTTAATGAGGAGTAGGGTCAGGAAGACTGATTGATGAATTGACCTAGAGCGAGCACTACTTTTGTTTTTGAATTTTTGTTTGCTCGCGCATACTGACCCTGCTGGATGATTTGTCTGCTTATTTTCTTTTTAATTTTTATGCTTACAAAAATATATCTCTGCTATGTAATTTTTTTTCTTGCTTTTAATGAAATTTCTGAATGTTTCTATTCTGTATGCACTGAGCAACTCTAACTTAACTAATTTTCCTCTGAATTTTTGAAGCTTGGACTGATTATGCTTAATTAGATTGAGGTCTTCTGATCTCCAGAAACCTATTGCTTGAGTATTTCTTCTAGCCTGGACTGTTGCTGCGGCAAAGAAGATTTTCAAGGTAGTATTGACTTATACGATCCACTTTAAGCTTAATCTGAGTCCCATGTTTAGTTTAAAAATTCAGATAGAAAAATTTAAGTTTGGGGGTACAATTGCTTAATTAATGATTCATTGGGGACAATGAATAATTCAAGTTTGGGGGACTTTTTGCTACTCCAATTATTTTGCTCGAGCATTCCTCTCCTTCAAATTAAAATTTGCTACGTTATTGAGTAGTTGGGGACATTTGTGATACCCACAGTTTGTCTTCGCGTCAAAAGATGACCTAGGAAATGTGGAAAAATGAGAAATATGAGAAAAAAATTATTATTATTATTTGCGGAAAAAAAATTATTTGTTGAAGATTTTGCTGAAAATATTGACGGAGCAAAAGTTTTGAGGGATGAATGATGATCCAACAGTTTTTTTTGTCTCCCAGAACTTAGGTGAGCTTCACCATAAAATGTCGCCATTCTGAGGGGCAAGAGATAGAATAACTAAGGATTTTTTAGCTTTATAATGAGTATTGAGCCTAGTTGGTGATAAGCTTGAGGCAAGGGTATACTGCACCATAAAGTGGGTCATCCCGTGCTTAAGAGCTTATGACTGTAAGGCTGCTTTAAGTTTGATAAATAATGAAATAAACCTCTCTAAAAATATGTTTTGAAATGTCTGATAATAGAGCTTGGTTGTGGTGAGTCCTTGGAATTAAGTTGAAAAGTGGTGATTATTTGTCCATGCTGGAGGAATCATTTTGCTGCAGTAGAGCTTGGTTTTGCAGAGTGCTCAGGTAAAGGTTAAAGGTAGTGTTGGACTGTCTGGGTTGATTAAGCTAATTCTTTGTCTAATGTTTTGAAATTCTTGAAGGAAGGTTGGTTAGTATTGCTCGGGACGCTCAATAGTTCAAGTTTGGGGGTATGATAACTGCCCAAAAGGTAGTTATTTAGGCCTCATTTATATAAGGATTTGCGTGTCTTTTATGCTTAATAGGGTTGGTTTTAGAGAGATATTACATGATTTAACCCATTTGGAAGAATGGAAGCTTTGGAAATTACTTTGTGCAGATTAGGCTGCTAAGCGGCTGGAGGGAGCAAATTATGTGCTGCAGCAAAACTGGGAATAGAACTGCCACATCACAGCGCGTTAGCCAACTTCATGAACCGACTTCTGTTGAGTTATTTTCGGGATAAAGGAGCAAGGAGAGCCCTACACGTGTCCAAGTTAAACTAATTCAAGTCTCCTCTCCTTCTATAAAAGGAAGTAGCCGTCCAAGTCAAATGCATTCCATGTTTTCCCTTGGAAGCCGAATAGTATAGGGAGATTGAAGATCATCAAGAACATCATCTTCTGCAAGCTGATTAGGGAGTTTACTTTCTTTATTAACTTGTGGTTATGGACATGCATACTCATATTGTAATTCGTATTCCTATGCCTATTATGAAATAAGTAGCTTAGGGTGTTGGTTAGGAATAATGTGATTACTGTGCTTCATCTCTAGTAATAAATTGACTATCGCATTACGGTTAACTGTTGTGCTTATTCTCATTTTATGCCCGCCTGGCCAGCTGGTATGGATAGCTCTCTCTAGTTTCAGGGATGATTTAGAGAGTGTGTGGCAATTATCCACACTACGATCATTGTGTATTGGTGAACGCCAATAACTGAGCTAGGGATAGCCAGTTGCCTAGTGCTTGATCGGTCGTACTTCATTGGGGTTGAAACACATCCCAAAAGATCCGAAGTTCCGGGAGGAATCCGCTAATAATACTGCGAGAAATGCATGATCAATAATATTGCTAGAGCATATCTTAGAACAATCACTAAAACCTAACCAGCGCCTGTCTTTAATCTGTCTATCTATTTGTTTACTTATTGTTCTGTCATTTATTTTGCTTCAGTATAATTCCGATAAAACCCAATCATTTTATTATTCTTGAAACCATTAAAAAGTTACACAAAAATAGGTAGAGTGGAAACTCATTCAGGGCTCGGATTGATAATATTACTTGTTGCAGACTGTGTAAACTTGCACAGGAATTCTAGAGTATTTTATACTATATTTTTACTCACTCTAGGAACCCAACAGCTGGATTCGACCCAAATGCATATATACTCGTAGAAAAGGCAGGATACGACTTTACAACTCATACTGAGTTTAAAAGTCTAATCTTTGATGTGAGATCCGAGCTTTCTCCAATACAAAGGAAGCTCCAAAAAGAGGGTTACGTCATACCATCCTCGAAAGCCGGATTAGGGTACAATCCCCCAGAGCCAGTTCGTAAAACAAGAAAATGGAAAGTTGTAGATGTACATCACATAACAATAGAAGAGGCGAGTGATCCAGAAATCAAGAAGAATAGTGATAGCCAGAAAATCTTTGTCTTCGATCCCATTAAAGCTCCGACTACTCGTCTTTCAATTCATCAACGGTTGAAATATTCATCTTCAAAAAATGAAGGTTAGAGCAAAACTTCTACTCCTACCCGGCATTTAGTGTTTCGCCGTTTGAGTGCGTGTACATCAAAGAAAATAAATGAACCTTAGAGATCAGTGTTTGATCGCCTTCAAGCAATAAATGGTCAATGTAAGGGAAAGTTGAAAATTCTCGAAACAGAGGAATCGGATGAAATGAATGACAACAACAATTTTTCCAGTACTGTTCCTTCGCAGATGAAGAGAAAACCTTTGGTTCTCATAAATACGGAAGATGCTTTAAAAGTAAAGTGACAATTAGTCATTCTAACTAACACTTCAAAGGTGAACCAAGAGCTTGAACAAGAACAGGCCAATTGTTGCCATATTTCTTTCGAAGAAATGCCAGATACTGAAATTTCTGAAGAAGATGTTGAAGAAGCACCGACATCGTTAGAGGATGGCAGCCAATGAACAATTGATGAGCTCAAAGAAGTAAACCTTGGTACGACAGAAGAACCACGCCCGATATTCATCAGTGCGTCACTTAGTGCTGACGAGGAACGTGAATACTTGAATTTGTTCGTTACATATAAAGATATCTCCGCTTGGTTGGACAAAGAGATGCCAGAACTCGATCCAAAGATAGTAGTCCATCATCTTGCGATTAAACAAGGATATCGACCTATTAAGCAGGCCCAAAGGCGTTTCCAACCGGAGCTCGTTCCTCAAATTGAAATTGAAGTCAACAAGTTGATAGAGGCGGGGTTCATTCGAGAAGCTAAATATCCAACATGGATCGCAAACATTGTGCCAGTAAAAAAGAAGAACGGAAAACTGCGTGTATGTGTGGACTTCCATGACTTGAATAATGCATGTCCCAAAGATGATTTTCCATTGTCCATCACTGAACTTATGGTTGATGCCACTACAGGACATGAAGCCTTATCTTTTATGGACGAATCATCAGGGTATAATCAAATTCGAATGGCCCTTGAAGATGAAGAGATGACAGCATTTTGGACTCCAAAAGGAATATACTGTTATAAGGTGATGCCTTTTGGATTAAAGAATGTCGGGGCAACTTACCAACGAGCCATGCAGAAGATCTTCGATGATATGCTCTACAAACGTGTTGAGTGCTATGTTGATGATCTCGTGGTCAAATCCAAGAAACAAGAGGACCACTTGCAAGATTTGAAGATAGTTTTTGACCGTTTGAGAAAGTACCAGTTGAAAATGAATCCTCTTAAATGCGCCTTCAGTGTGACATCAGGAAAGTTTCTTGGTTTCGCAGTAAGGCAGCAAGGAATTGAAATCGACCAATCAAAGATTGACGCCATTCAGAAAATGCCAGAACCAAGAAACTTGTGGGAATTAAGAAGTCTCCAAGGGCGTCTGGCTTATATCAGAAGGTTCATCTCCAATCTAGCAGGTCGATGTCATCCATTTCAAAGACTGATGAGAAAAGACACAACCTTTGAATGGGATAAAGCTTGTCAATATGCTTTTGATAGCATTAAAAAGTATTTGCTTAATCCTCCCGTCTTCCGCGCACCAATTGTATGAAAACCGTTGATATTGTGCTATCACTTGGGGCATTACTCACTCAAGATGGAGAGAAAGGAAAAGAATGTGCTCTGTATTATCTAAGTAGAACTTTGAATGGGGCAGAGCTAAATTATTCACCCATCGAGAAGATGTGCCTTTCACTTTTCTTTGCAATTGACAAACTGAGACATTACATGCAAGCCTTCACGGTGCACTTGGTGGCAAGGGCTGATCCAATCAAGTATGTCTTATCTAGACCAATTATCTCAGGGAGGTTGGCAAAGTGGGCAATCTTACTTCAATAATATGACATTGTCTACGTTCCGTAAAAGGCAGTGAGGGGGCAAGCCTTGGCAGACTTCTTAGCCGACCACCCGGTACCGTCAGACTGGAAATTGTCTGAAGCCTTGTCTGACGAACAGATATTCTACATTGAATTGGCTGAGCCTTGGACTATGTATTTTTATGGAGCAGCTCCAAGGAATGGCGCAGGGGTAGGAGTAGTATTCATTTCGCCTGAAAAACATATGTTGTCATATAGCTTCACATTTGGAGAAGTGTGCTCGAACAACGTTGCTGAATATCCAACACTCATCATTGGTCTTCAAATAGCCATAGAGATCGGAGTGACTTATATTGAAATTTTTGGAGATTCAAAGTTGATAGTCAATCAATGGTTGCTCCAATATGAGGCAAAACATGAAGATTTAATACCTTACTTCAATTACGCCAGACAATTATTGGAAAACTTCGAGACTGTGACGATAAAACATATTCCAAGATCTGAAAATACAAAGGCTGATGCATTGGCAAATTTAGCCACCGCTCTGACAGTTTCAGAAAGTGAAGTTCTAAACATTCCACTCTGCCAAAGATGGGTTGTGCCACCAACTGAAAAGGAAGTCAAGAAATGAATGCAATATATGTCTATGTGATTGAAGAAGAAGATTGGCGACAACCGATTATAGATTATCTACAACATGGAAAGCTTCCTGTCGAGACACGTCATAAGACTAAGATACGAAGAAGAACATCTCGATTTATCTACTACAAAGATACCCTATATCATCGCTCATATGAAGGCCTTTATCTTTGATGTTTGGGAAAAGATGAATCAATGCAAGCATCAGAGGAAGCACATTCAGGTGTTTGTGGAGCTCATCAGTCCGGGCCAAAGCTTCATTTTCAACTAAAGAGAATGGGCTACTACTGGCCTACAATAGTTCAGGATTCGATGCAATATGCAAAGAGATGTGAAGCTTGTCAATTTCATGCCAACTTCATACATCAGTCTTTAGAGCCACTTCACCCAACTATAGCTTCACGGTCGTTTGAAGCTTAGGGGCTTGACCTTGTTGGTCCTATCACACCTAAATCATCATTAGGACACTCTTATATCCTTGCAGGAACTGATTATTTCTCAAGATGGGCAGAATCTGTTACATTAAAAGAAGCAAAGAAAGGAAATGTAGCAGATTTTGTTTGTAATCATCTCATTTATCGATATGACATTCCTCATCGCATCATGACAGATAATGGAAGACAATTCTCAAATAGTTTGATGGACAAGTTATGTGAAAAGTTTGGCTTCAAACAATATAATTCGTTTATGTACAATGTTGCTGCAAATGGCTTGGAGTAGAAGTTGTTCACCCTCTAGAAAGAGAGATCCCATCGTTGCGAATGGCAGTGCAAGAAGGTTTGAGTGTGGAAGACAATGCTAAGTTACGTCTTCAAGAGTTAGAAGCATTAGATGAGAAAAGATTGGATGCTCAACAAGCTTTGGAATGCTATCAAGCGCACATGTCTAAAGCTTTCAACAAAAAGGTACGACCTCGTTCATTTCAAGTTGGTGAGCTCGTACTCGCAGTTCGAAGATCGATCATCACAACTCGGCATACAGGACACAAGTTTACACCTAAATGGGATGGACCCTATGTTGTGAAAGAAGTTTACACGAATGGAGCATACAAGATAGTTGACAAAGTCGGGCTCAAAATTGGCCCAATCAACGACAAGTTTCTCAAGAAATATTATGCTTAAAATGTAATGCTTCATATCGCAAGAGCCTAAAATGCATGATACTCCTGGCCCGCATGAGTTAAAAAGGTGAACGATAAAAAGAAATCAAATTTGTAATTTGAACTACGTTATGACTTGATCCCGTTTATTAATATTAATGGGTACGTAGGCAACTTAAAGGAAACTTTAAGCTTAGTTCATAAAAAAAATCATCATAACATGTTGGTAAAAGGAAATTCATTCTTGAATAATAATATAAAAATCAATTCATTATACGAAACAAATCTGATTTTGAATAAAAAATCTTGTCTATTACAAAAAAAAATGGAGATATCTTCGATAAAAAAAATGACACAAAAAAGGGTGCTACAATGATATCAAAATCTGATCACGGTATCCACTTGTAGTTCTTCAACTCTTCTTGTGCATCTTCCAACATTCCACGAATTATCCTCAGAGTTTTAGCATCAGCATCAGTAAGAACAAAGGCATCTTCAATACTACTTATAATTCCTCGCAGTTTGGAAGCCTCGAGTTGATGTTGTTTTAAAAGGTCTTCCTTCTCGACAATTGACTTAGAAATCTCATCTCGCTTAGCTTTCGCAGCTTCACGTTTAGCTTCCAATTCTTCTTCTTCTCGCAATACTTGCAAATGTTGTTGCTGAAGTATACCCTTCGTTGTGAGTAGTTCACTTTCACTGTATAGTATCTTCTCCAAGCCAAATTTAGTCTCTTCCAATTGGCGATTCTTACTCTCCGAAGTCAATTGAGAAGAAAAAGACGACTACAACTGGTTATACTTCTCTACCTTCTTGAAATATGCACTTACAATTTCTTTAAGAGGATCCAAGCTGGGTGCACGGGTCTCAGAAATTGCATGAAATATTTTGACCCGTCTCTTGTTCAAGGTGAGGTATCTTGTCGAAGGAAGTACGTATGATCTTCTGGTGTATGCTTTCCCACATGGCAAGGGCAGCCTGTTTTCTACAGTTGGAAATCACATTGCCAACACAATAATCAGAGATCTCAGACGCAGCTGCATGGGTTGTTGTCTTCATTTGTCCTGAAATTTCATCAGTTACAGAATGACAGGATTGAGTCACAACCCTATCCATTGGCGATTTGAAATTGCCCACACGCGCAACTACAAATTCAAAAACATCTGGACTCACAAAAGAAGGAGGACTATGATGCCCCTCGGCTTCTATAAGGGGATCATTTAATGATGACTGCAAAAAAAAAGTAAGTAATAATGATAATAATAATAGTAAAATATTATAATGAAGAAGGAATGAAAACACTTACCAGTGGTGCAGGGAGTTCAGGAAATTGTGATGCTCTGGGAACTCCATCAAAAAAATCATCTTCACATAATGATGATTGATTGGACTTTTTAGGCCTTTTCCAATGATGATCGACGCTACTGATGGAAGAGATTGTCGAGGTCTCTTATCAAATAAATTTATAATCCACAACCTCTAAAGCTAACTTGTAGCAGTAGTGGCCGGGATCGAACATAGGGAGCACGATTATAACTTGTTTATCTTAGATTTATTGTGATGACCGGACTAATGGAGGGTTTTTATATTTGGAAAAGAAAGCAAACAAGGAAAGAAAACTAATTATGGAAAATGTTGTACAAGGAAAGTAAGAGAATTAAAGAAATAAATCAATACCTCAAAGATCATGCAACCGGGATAGTCATGGTAAGTTCAATTCAATTAAATCATCAATTTCACTAATAAGTCAAAACAAGTTTAAGCTCGGCGTATTCCGGCAACAAACCGAGAATCATGATCCACTATAAAAAACATGCAAACGCTAAGTTTGATTCTAATTTAAACTAATTAATTATCCAATTAACTAATCTAAACTGCATTGGGATCTAGCAGAATTAATTCACATGCAATGGGCAACAAACCCCAATTACAATTGATTAAATCATTTAGTTCTAGGGTTGCATGCGTATGGACATAACGTTAACCTATATGCTACTAAGAATTAGCAAGTAAATTTAGAGAGGGCGCGGTCAAGGTTGTCAATCTTTCCTACCACAAACTAAATTTATAGAAAAAGAACTAAAATCACATAAACATGCTTTGATAATTCAAACAAGAAATTTCATTAATAGAATATGAACTTACTCATGACTTCCCGGTTACATGAATGAAGAATCTAGCTTCTTATGGAGCAAGAACAAGCTTGATACATAAAGAAAAGCAAGAAAAACTAAGAAGAATGGTGGAAAGGGGGAGAGAGATGGACTACAATGTTGTAGTGAATTGTGTATTGAGGGATGATTCTAAACGTACACCAAAGACCTCTATTTATAGGGATTCTTGGCCTTCAATTCATGGTAGAATGGTGCTGAATTGGGTCTTCAAACATGGAAAATTTCAGCCAAATTTTGAAAATTTCCATTCTGGAAAACTGCCTAGCGTCGCGACGCTGTCCCTTCAATTTTGGAAAATATTTCTCGGATTGCTCTAGCGTCTCGACGCTGTTGAGCAAGCGTCTCGATGCTGTAGCGTCTCAACTCTGTATGACGAGCGTCTCGACGCTGATGAGGCTCCAAAGGAAGAATTGTCATTTTACGCTCCAGTTTCGCTCGTTTAAGCCCCGAATTGCTTCCAAAGCTCCGATAAGGACCTATAGACATATTATACTCAATATAAAGCAATTTCGCAAGGAATTCAACTAAGATAAGCAAATTGGGAGATTCTAAGTGTATAATAAATTGGACTTATCACTACTGCTCTGGCTACCATCGTTATCAATAGAACAAAATTTACCAGGTCCACAGGCGAATACTTTTACCTCCATTATTATTACCAACCTTTTTAGGTAACTTGTGTAGGATCTAAAGGCAACACTAGAGGGGTGAATAGGGTTGACTACCAATTTTAAAAATTAATTTTATCTTTAAAGCATGCTCAATAAAATTAACACACCAATTTAATCTAAGAAAAATTAAGCAAGATAAAACCTAAGGCATGCACACTAAGATAACTTTGAATTTAAATATGATTTAATCAAGGGAAAAATACACTTTTGGTCCCTGAGGTTTCAGTTAGGTTTCATTTTGGTCCCTGAGGTTTCAAACTCAACTATTTAGTCCCTGAGGTTTGGATTTAGTTACGTTCTCAGTCCCTCCATCCAATTTTCCGTTAATTACTAACGCCGTGCTGACGTGGCAACATTTTTTTAATTAAAAAATTATTTTTTAATTTTTAAAATAACAATAATATTATATTAATATTTAAAAAAATCATTATTTTTTTAATATTTTATTTCTTTTTCTCCCTCCTTCTTCTTCTTCACCACCCACCCACCTTCTCTGTCATTGCTGGCGGCAACAGCGGCCACCGTCACCACCACTCGCCGACGGTCGGCGGTTGCCGCCGACAACTTACTTTTTTTTCTTCTTCCTTTCTTTTCCTTTTCCCCTTCTTTTCTTTTCCTTCCTCCCTTTTTTTCTTTTCCTTCCTCTCTTCTTCTTTTCTTTCTGTGTTTTACTTTCTTTAAAAAAATTGTAAGGAGTCCAGATCTGAAACCCGAAATCACTCGTCCTTCAACCTCCACCGGCGAGAGACCTCATTCTGAAACCCATTAAGGAGCCCAAATGGCCAGATTTGACAACCATCTCAGGAAACGCCGGAGATTTTCGTCTTTTTTTCTTCAACCCCAGTTGCGATTTCTGTCGCAGAAAACACCAGTGAGACCTCGTTCGAAGGTTAGGTTTGTTTCGTACATCCAACGTCAAGCAGTCAACTTTGTCCATTAAAGAACTGTAACAGACGGTTTCGCTACTGGAACCGACGACTTGAGGAACATTCCCGATGACTATGGTCCGTCAGTGTTCGAGCTGTTGAAGGACCGACATATCTGGATTCGAGCAGTGGGTTTGTTTCCGTACATCCGATCTACACTGTCGAGCCGCTCGTTCCAGATCTAGATTCGCAGCAGTGGTCTCCGTCTGTTAAAGCACCGTAGTAGACGGTTTCGCTGCTGGAACCGATGACTTCCCGTTAGTGTTAGGGTTGTTGAAGGATAGATCTGGATTCAAAGGGTTTCTCCTCCCTGATCCTCTTTTTTTTTTAAAAAAAAAAAAGAAACGAAATGTTGGGGAAGAAGAAGAGAAGAGGAAAAAGAAAGAAAAAAAAAGTTGCCGCCAGCCGTGGTCACGGCGGTCGCAGTGGTGGTTTGCTGTTGAAGAAGAAGATGATAAAATAATAATATTTTATTATTTGTAATATATTTATATTTTAAAAAATTCAAAAATAATTTTTTTTTAATAAAAAAAATAGTGCCACGTCA
The DNA here is from genome assembly GCA_036850905.1 of Luffa acutangula. Classification (NCBI taxonomy): domain Eukaryota; kingdom Viridiplantae; phylum Streptophyta; class Magnoliopsida; order Cucurbitales; family Cucurbitaceae; genus Luffa; species Luffa acutangula. The sequence continues at coordinate 37,978,875 of CM072088.1, forward strand.
GTAAAATGTTAGTTTTTAACGGAAAAATGGATGGATGGACTAAAATGCAACTAAAATCAAACCTTAGGGACTAAATTGTTGAGTTTGAAAACTCAGGGACCAAAATGAAACCTAACTCAAACCTCAGGGACTAAAAGTGTATTTTTCCCTTTAATTAAAGAGAAATTTAAATGACACAATAAATACTAAATTATGCAATCAAGAAAGATTAAAAAAATAACTAACACAAGAAAGCAAAAATAATTAAAGAACAGGAAATAAGAGAGAGAGAGAGGAAGAGAAAACACCGGGAATATATAGTGGTTCGGAAAATTGCCTACTCCACTCCCCAAGACTCTTTCTTGGGTATTTCACTAAGTGATCCTCTTGCGGGTGAGAACCAAACCAACACACGACCCTCTTTTTCCTAAGCTAAAGAGAAACCCAAGATCCTTTTTACTGGTTCAGGATCAAACCAATTCCTTTTTTCTCACAACCCAAGGTGTACCCACACCTTAATACAAATCCCAAAAAAAACAAAAGAAAACACTCTAATAAAAATCCTCACAAAATTAACTCTAGGCCAATTTAGGAGCAAAGGAGGACAAGAATGAGAGAGTAGAGGGAATTTGAGAACTAAAAACTTGATAGCTTTGGTGTGTCTATGAAAGGTAAAATCAAGTCGAATTTATAGGCGAGGAGGATGAATAGTGGTCGTTGGATCAAATTAAAGATGGATGGTGGAGATTGAATTTAAAATAGAAATGGAAAGGATTTGAAATTAAGAGAGGAATTTTGAAAGATTGGAATTATTGAGATTTGGAGAATAAATCAAGGATTTTAAGGATGAATTTTGGAAATAATTGAGATTTGAATTGGAGAAAATTTGGAGAAAATTTGGAGAATTTTTTTACGAAAATTTGATCAGGAAATTTGAAAGAAAATAAGAAAAATAAAAATTTGCTGGAAGAAACAAGCACCACGCGCACAGGGAGAGAATGTAGGTCACACGCGCGGTGACACGCGCTAGATATTTCTTTTTTTTAAATAATAAACGCTGGAAATATCTTCTCCACGCCACATGTCGTCATTGTATTCGGCCATGCGTCAGTCAACGATTCCTCTTCCCTTTTTTTTAATATCAGCTCGCCATGTGTCACTGTTCTATTATCCACTTCAACCACATCAGTACCACGTCACTTGACACGTCAGCCGCCACGTCGGCAAAAAGTGACTGTTGGAGTGCCACGTCATCTGCCATGTCAGCTACCATGTCATCAATTTTGACCGTTCTGCATGCCACATCATCTCCACGTCGGATGCCACGCCAACAGTTGCCACGTGTCATTACCACGTTGGATTTTCTGCATCAATTTTGTTTTGGTCATAACTTCTTCGTTTGAGCTCCGATTTGAGTGATTCAAAAGGCATTGGAATCGTTGTTTCGAGCTCTACAAGATAGTGACTTTGAAACACTAAAAATTTTAGTACAAAAATCTGAGTTTGTTATTATCAAAATACTTGGTTTGATTGAAGCCCTAAAGCTAACAACTTGGGCTTAGAGGGAAGAGGAGAAGCACTGCCCACCAACTTTTGTACGCCTTCTTCAAGATAATTCCCATGCTTGGCTAACCACCAACTTTTGTAGCATTGAGTAACTTGAGTGTTTGGTTTTGTTGCATGAGCAGAAAGGTACACTTGGAATAATGTTTCTCTTTGAGTGCATATCCTCCAAAGACGTAACACATTGGCTAAATTTGCCTCAGGAATTTCTTTACCCAAGTCATTTGGTACGTCTTGATAGAATCCAAATTGTCGACTAAATCGACAAGGACTATAAGCTTCAATAACCATCAACGATCCACAATGAGAAGATAAGAAGCACGATCGAATGCTTATGAAGAATGAAGAAAGCCAAAACGATAAATTCCCGTCATCTTTCAGAAGTTTTCCTGTATTTCTGGCTTGAAGACTCGCATACCATGACACATATTTACCTTTGTGAATATGTACACGGGCTTCAAAACCGTTAAAGTACTTAGCCCCACCCTCGCCAAAAAACTCAACCATCATCGGGCCAATGACAGGTGCTGGAACTTTTTAGTGTGTGTTAAAATAATAAGCCAACCAAGCATGGACATAGTGTAGAGGGAAACAAGCCTTTGAAAATCCAGTAGAAGGAGATGCACTGTGAATCTAGCCTGGTCCATGATAGATATTTTCCGAAACATGAATAGCAATACATAAAACATAACCTTTGGCCATAAGACTGGCGACTTTAAAAACTCTTGGACGAAGGGAAGCACGTTGGTCAAAAAATACAAATACGCATAACCAACAAGAAAGAAAGGCGACCAGGTATGGTTTTATCTTTCAATTCATCTTCTACGCCCAACATGCAAAATAGATCCATTTCTTTTTCAGACCAGTCGTGACGCTTTATAGGAGCTCCATCCAGATTATGGGTCTGACGTGGGCGAGAAGCCTTTTTTGGCTTTTGGGGAGGAGGTTTTTCATATTTTGAATCCCCTTTAAGCTAGAAAGAAATCCACGATTTGATGGGGATTTGAAGGCGATCATGTTGTTGAGATGCAATGTGATAGTACGCAACAAAAAGATACTCACAACTTTTTGGACAATTTTCATCCTCTCGATCAGGCGAACCTAATAATTCCTTACATCAAGGAACAACTTCATCATAAAACCTTCCTTTGATGGAAAGATCTCCTAATCTCCACATGTCCCATAAAGAATTAGACAATTCTCCTGATGATGTATGAAATGTATTTGTGGAAGGACACCATGCTTCACAAAAAGCCCAAACTATATCATTATTGCGATCGTAAGTATATAGGGAAGCCATTACAGCATCAAACAAATGAGTCTTCTTCAGTATCAACGTATTTTGAGAAATTATGACCTCTAACCATTCCCAATAATCAGGGATATAAAAGAATTCTCCATGAAATTTTAATGAACTACCCCAGCGAACCTGTTCATCTCTAATAATTCGACGACTAAAGTTTATTCTGGATTTTCACCCGGTGCCTTGTTATGTAGGGATAAAAGCCCTAGCGCAGCAGAAACAAACAGACCATTAACTTAGATTTTAATTTGGATTAAAATATCGTACGTTGGCAATACAATCACAGCAGTAAAATCATATTTAAAACTACTGTAAATAATATAACACATGTTGCAAAATATTACAAAAACTTCTAGATCTAATCTAGTGTGGATCCTAATTATCCAAGATCAAGAATACTTTACCGTTATGGAAATTCTTGATCGTTTCGCCAAATTCTACCCGTTGAATAAAAAAAAAATCCAGCAATCTTCAAGACCCTTCTTTGTTGTGATTTGATGTGGAACACTACCAAAAAAAATCACACCAGTATCCTCAATGGGTAATTGGAAGAGGGTGCTTGTGGGAGCCAAGTATCTAAGGTTTTGAGAGAATTTTTGGCCTCTGTATCACTAAAGAGAAAAAAACACAGAGAACTTAGGTGAGAGAGAGCTTTTGCGTGTACTCCTCCTTAGGGTTCTCAGTATGATGGTTATTCAACGGATGAATAACTTTCCCCTCCTAAAAAGACTCCACTCACGCATAACCGTAGGTCAGTGAGAAGACCAATACTAATCAATTAATAAAAACTGATAAATATCAAATTAATTATAAAAAATAATTAACATATCAAATTAACAATTAATTTAATATAATTATTTATATAAAACACTTATATAAATATCCCACTTAACTTATAGTTTTAATGAAATTTAATTAAATCAAATTTAACTAAATTAAATTAAAATAATATTAATTAATTCTCTAATTAATTAATATTATAATTAAATATCATATATTTAATTATATTTCTCTCATATAAATTATAGTATTAATGTACATCTAATGTGCATTAATTATAACCTATAGTTTTAATGTGAATCAAATTTCTTAATTTAATATTCGAACCCCTTCGAATATTCAATTCTCCCTTAGAAATTTACCTCAACGCCCTTAATGAGCTACCGGTGGGACCTAATGGACCTACAGATCAGAAGCTCCAACGCTATGAGATTAATTGGCTAAACTCATTAACCAAATTAATCAATATTCGTTAACGGTGGTTCACTCCACTATAGAACCACAACTGCACTCTTCTCACTGCAAATATATTTCTGTGTCCACGGATATCGACCATCAACAGCAAGTCAGCCCTTCACGTGTGTTTGTACCTCAGCTAGGTCAAATTACCGTTTTACCCCTAGGCTACCTCTTCATCCTTAAGTATCAGTGCTCTTCTAATGAACAACCTGTTTGAGGTCCAACCAACAAACAGAAGTCCCTCTCGTGCCATAGAGAGGGTAGGGCCCATTGTTCAAGACCCGGGGACACCACTTAAGGGAACACACCTCTACTTACCCTAGAGATGGGAAGGAGTGAATTCCATCTTGTGTGACTATGTTCCCAGCCCACTCGGTCTTGTCCCCAAAATGGTAGGCTTATTGAGTCGGCGTGCAGACCACTCTCACCCGTACAAATCAAAGAACAATCCCTCATGGACAGGAGTCCATAATCCACTCAGGATTAAAGCCAAGTTGCTTAAGTCATCCTAGTGAAATAGAAACCAAGCTAGTTAACAGTGTTATAGTTAGTGGTTAACTATTTCGCGGTCCAGTCTTTGTGCAAACTCATTGCACAAGATACCCCCACTCGCATGTCAACTACATGAACACGTTGGATCATTGCGTTTGTATCAAAATACAAAGCGGGTCGTATCCATAGTGTCACCAGGATAAGGTACCCAGCCTTATCCCTATACTACAGACCCTTTATGCTAAATCTTGAACATTGATCCCCGTATGTCCGACATACTAGTTCAAGTCTCATTCTATTAGCCTAGGATGTTTAGTTTATTCGATTAGGGTTAATAAGACAAGATAGCATAATACAAACATAGATAAATGAGTAATACATCACTTTATTAATGTTTGGTCAAAAGTACATTTACTATCTACGAGTTTTAGGGCATAAAACCCAACATGTTATGCATTGGAGACTCTAAAAACCATGCCTTCAATGAAGAGTCGTGACTCCAAAGTCTTTCTTCTGACCATCTAGACAAAAAGGTTGAATTATCTAGACAAGGTTGTGATACCCTAAAATTACCACATATTGTCTCTCCTACAGGAAGAATAACACCATTTTCAACAGATTGATCTCTATCCTTCAAGATGACCAAACAGGTTTTCTCAGGATCAGGATGCTCGGTAAAATACACCATGATGAATATAGGTTTCTCTACAAAAAAAAATTGATGTTAGTCTTCTCTAAGAAACTATGCGAGCAAGAAAATGAGGTGCAAAAAAAAAGTTGGTTATCAACCCTACAGGATACTACAGTTATCAAAGTGACTGGTCTAGACAGGAGATAAGTCACTGCAAATGAATCTGTTGACGATCACTATAGGCGAATTCGGTGACTACCTCTGTAGGCTACTCAGATCACCCAATAAAATGGGGACTGATCTAGCAGGAGTGCATCACTAAAGGAAAGTCTGGTGACTACCCTTGCAGGCTACTCAGATTACCCAATAAAATGAGGATCGATTTAGCATGAGTGCATCACTATAGGTGAATCTTGTGACTACCCCTGCACGCTACTTAGATCACCCAATAAAATAGGGACTGGTCTAGCAAGAATGCATCATTGAAGGCAAGTCTAGTGACTACCCCTGCAGGCTACTCAGATCACCCAATAAAATGGGGACCGGTCTAGCAGGAGTGAACCACTGAAGACAAGTTTGGTGACTACCCCTGTAGGCTACTCAGATCACCCAATAAAATAGGGATCGGTCTAATAGGAGTGCATCATTGTAGGCAAATCTGGTGACTACCCCTGCAGGCTACTCAGATCACCCAATAAAATAGGGACTGGTCTAGGAGGAGTGCATCACTAAAGCAAGTCTGGTGACTACCCTTGCAGGCTACTCAGATCACCCAATAAAATAGAGACTGGTCTAGCAGGAGTGCATCACTGAAGGCAAGTCTGGTGACTACCCCTACAGGCTACTCATATCCCCCAATAAAATAGGAACTGGTCTAGTAGGAGTGAAATCACTGCAAGTGAATTTGGAAACGATTGCTGCAAGATGCTTACACATTCAAGCAAGAAAGAAGCAAATTGCAATAATATATGTGTAAAAAAAAGTAGGAGACAAAAAGCTCTGTGGAACAATCTAAGCAGTTCGTATGTACATATTCAATAAGGACACCGATGGGACATATGCATATTAAAAAGAAATGGAATATGTATATACCTTTAAAATGGTGGACAAAGATTGAGGTTGTGCCCAACGAGATTGTCCAATAAATTTGTTAATTCCAAATCCTACAAAGAAAAGAAGGTAATTGGCAAAAACAAAAAACAAAAAACAAAAAAAAAAATAATGGTAAGCAAGTTTCAAAAAAAAAAAAAAAAGGAAAAAAAGAGCAAGTAAGCGAAAAAAAAAATAAAAAAAGGCCAAAGTGTTTTACAAAAATAAAAAAAGGGACATGCAAAAAAGAAACAAGAATAAAAAATAAAAAATAAAAAAAAGCCAAAAGATGTTCTTGAAAAAAAAAAAAAAAAAAAAAAAAAAAAAAAAAAAAAAAAAAAAAAAACTGGTTCTAATGGTAAATTTTTATTAGTTAAAAAAAGAAAAAAAAAAACAAGAGAAGTTCTTGCCCAATATAAATATATTGAAATAAAAAAAATAAAAAAAATAAAAAATTTGTCGTGGGAACATTTAACCTAAAACCAATTACCTATTTTTAGGTATGCATGCGGATGCACTTCAGCAAACTTTTATACTTAAAAAAAAAACATTTTCAAACTTTAGATTGAATGACAAGATATTTTGCCTAGAGATTCTGTACGGGGTTTCAAATTAAAATTAAAAGAGAAAAAAAGGTTTGAACTTGCGCACATTGCATGGCTATTCGAAAGAAAATATATATATATAGGTGTTGACGGTTGCTGCACTAAACATATACCTATATACAAAAAAAAAATATATGAAACTTGAAGCAATAGCTATTCGTAAAAAAGAAAGAACTTCAAGGTTGATTTTTGACTTACCAACCGCGCGACAAAGACGCATAAAGAGAGATTTTCGCTCAAATTCAAGGCATACACAAAGAAGAAAATATATAAGCAATTGAAGTCAAATGAAAGAAAGAAAAGAGAAATTAAAGTGGAGAATTTTTCTTACCTATGCTTCTTATTTGAATGGCTTTGTGTCTTGGCATATGCAGCTTATTCAATTAAAAAATAACACAAGTATATATGTCGAACAATACAAAAGCCACGATGTTTCTCAAGGAATATATTCAACCATCAATAAATATATTGATAAGCAAATAATAATTTCAATTCCAAACAATATCACAATATAGGGATAAATTTTTTTTTTTATTCAAACAATTCAAAAATCTAATATTCAAATTCAAAGGTAATATCATAAAATATCTCTAATTTTCTCAAAAGAGCATTAATAGGATAATCATAAATATGTTTCAAAATATATAAAAACATTAATTCAAACAATCCAAGAATTTCAAATTCAATTTTAAATTTAAAAGAAGATATCATAGCACATTATATCTCACAATTCATTTAAGAAATAAAGTTACCAAAGAAATATTTAACCACGATGTTTCTCCGACTCCATAATAATAGTAATTTAATAACCGAAAATCGTTCGTAAACAAACCATACTGAAATCATGGCCTTGCATTGGTCTAAAACAATAATGCTCCATGAATTACACAGAGTTCCTCGAACAATACAAAAGCCTCATCCAAGTTCTTGAATAATCATTAAGAAGTATTGGAAATACATAACTCTTGAAATATTGAGAACAATTTCTCGAGAATCAAACTTAATCATATAAGTCTTGAAATCTCATAATAAAAATTAAATATTAAAACATTTTGTAAAATAACCACTCACATAACCATTGATGTTGACGCTTCGGATCGCCCGCTAGTAAAATTTCTATCCAACCTGGAATTCCAACAATAATGTATTCATATCACAAAATATGAATTAATTCCTGACAGAAAATTAATATAAACTTCCCTTGAAGCAATTAAATGAGTTCTCAATCTCTTTCTCTTAATCTAGAAAAATTTCTAGTTACATTCTAACTTACAATTAACCAAATTCTTCTATTTCCCCAAGTTCTTTATCTCAATCCAAAACCCAAGATATACATTCTCTCACATCCCATTAACATGTGAAGTACATTTTGTCTTTTCTCCCTTTAGCCAGGGATACATTAAGACCCCATGTGATGGCTTGCTTGGAATTTGGAAAACTTCTCTCTCTTCCTTCTTCAATTTTGTTTATACAAAATCAATTCCTTCTTCTTCCATCATTTTTCTAATATTTTATTATTTTTCTTACACATTCTCAAACCCACCTTCTTCTTCCTGCTTTGTACTTCCTCTCTCCTTTTCTCCTCTTTTTCTTTCATGGCCGAACTATTTGATTTTATTTTTCTTTCTTGTCTTAACTCTTCAACTTCTCTATTTCCTTCCTTTAATTTCTCTATTTTCTTCTATGGTTCTCATACCAATAAAAAGTCCATCCATCCTCTCTGTTTTACCATAATTATTTTCCACTTTTTGTGTATAAGATACAAGATTTCTCAAGCTAACCTCTCAATTCATCTATGCTTAATTTCAATGAAACTAAACTAACTTTTCTATCTAGTTTGTGTTGTTTTTTTCCCTGAAATTTATATTCTTCCTTACCTCCTCTTCTACCACAACCCAGAATCAATAACTAATTAAAGGAGGAAAACCCACAAAACCATCCACCATTAGACTTGATAGCGAGCAAAAATGTCGCTATTTTAGTCCCAATTTATTGGGCTTTTTCTGTGCTTTAATCGTGTTTTTATTGAAAATATTTAATGTATTTTGTTATTTGGTCTTTAGGAGCAAAGTTGTGGATTTTGGGAAAAAAATGCCCAAAATGAAGCCAATCAATCCCAAATTCAAGCTTTGATCAAAAGGGGAGTCAAAGAGGCCACTCATGAAGAAAAAGCCCAAAAAGAAATGAAGAGAAGACCCAAAAAGAAGCCCAACCCGAAGCTGGAAATTATGGAAAATGACACAGCGTCGAGACGCTGTGAAGACAGTGTCGCGACGCTGTCCATTTCTTGGGCAACAAGCCACGTGCATCACAGTGTCGCGACGTTGTGCCATGTAACGTCGCGACGCTACCCCCAATCTGAGCCTATAAAAGGCACCCCTTGGTGCATCATTTTATGATCAATCAATCCATTCTTTCCTTCCTTTCTTGCTTCCTTTGGCTCCTTTGGAGCCTCTCTCAAGGCTTTCTAGCCTTTTTGAGAGATTTCTTAGTGGGAAATATTTTGGGGAATTTTGGGGAGCATCCTAGTAGGCTCAAGGAGTGTTCGACTGTTTTTCGACGGTCAATTCCTTTCCTTTTACGCTCTTAATTATGCTTTTCATTGTAAATGTTGTGGATATTTTAGCCATGTGTAGCTAAACCCCAATTTGGGGTCTTGAAATGAAATTATAGTTTAAATGTTATTATAATTTCTTGTCTCTTGCCCTTTGTCCTAATTATTTGTATGGATGTGCTTAATGTTTTATTCAATCTGGCCAATTGTGTAATGATTTGATTCTTAATGGAAACTCGACGGAGAGAAATTAGGATAGATCGTAATCCATGCAACTAGTTTAATTGCTCGTCGTGACAACGGGATTAGTTGATTAAACTTAGATTCCTAAAATGAATCAGAGCGTAATTATTAATGATTTTTAATGGCGCTAAAGACACTTAGGTTGTTAAAATGAATTAATTACAGTTAGGGGAAACCGACAAGAGAACCTATGTGATTAACGGAGATTCTAGGATTATAATTAGTTAGGCAATGAGATAGGATAATTATAACAATTGTTTAGCTAATAATTGATTTTCAAGACCCCTCTTCCCATTTAAAGAAACCTCTTTCTCCATATTTTATTTTTGTTCGATTGATCAAATTATTTTATTTAATTGCTTTGATTTTTTAATCATTTTTATTGCATGAGCTGTTCCCTAAATATTATTTCGCCCAAGTATTTTTAGTGCTCAAGAGATTTTTGCTTTGCTTAATTTTCGCTTCGCCTCCCTATGGATTCGATACTCGGTATTACCTACCGTTTTATATTACTTGTGACGACCCGTGTGCTTGCGGTGAGCTACAAGTTTTATATTACTGCTGAAGCAATCTGACATATCTGTACTTCCATATTCTTTAGAGCTGCGTCGTGGTTGTTTACTGATGTTTTGAGATTCACATTCAATATTCTTTGTTCCTTGATGAATAAAGCCACCATCTCCTCCAGATTATTTTTCTTTTCAGGAGTACTCGTTCATGCAAAACCTGGGGGTGGCTGCAAAACATTCTTCGTATTTGCATATGAGAAGTTCTCGTGATTGCGCAGACTGGGGTGGTAGAAGTTTGGTACTCCTTGAGTATATGATCTATTTCCTATGTATTGAACTTCTTCCACATCTTGACCTTCCTTCTTTGAATGACCTTCAGCTAAGGTGGAAATGGACTTAACCACCTCAGATGACGTCAATTTGTTTAGTGCATTGGTCAGAGATGCCAGTTGTGCTTTCAGTGAACTTGACTCATCCAATTCATATAATCCAGCCTTTTTTGTAATTGTTCCTCTCTCCGTCGGCCATTGATAACTTGTTGCCGCCATTTCCTCAAGCAGGTCTTTGGCTTCTGTCACTGTTTTTGAAAGAAAACTCCCTCCTGCTGATGTGTCAAGGACTGTCTTTGTGGAGGGGTTTAATCCATTATAGAATAACTGTACCCAGGATATCCGTGTTGGGGGCATCGCCTAAGCATTTCCTTATATCTTTCCCACGCTTCGTATAACTGCTCCTCGTCAAGCTGTCTGAATGTTCCAATTTCAGTCCGGAGCTTGGTAGTCTTAGCCGGTGGAAAAAATTTTGTCAGAAAAGCCTGGGCAAGCTCGTCCCAAGTACTGATGCTGCCCGTCTCGACTGATTCGAGCCAATCTTTTGCTTTATCCTGTAGGGAAAATGGAAACAACCTCAATCTGATCGCGTCGGCCGGAACTCCGTTCATCTTTACCGTCCCGCATATTTCTAGGAATGATCGCAGATGTGAGTGGGGGTCCTCGGAAGGATGTCCCTTGAACGAGTTATCGCGCGCCATCTGAATCAACCCTATTTTTAGCTCAAAATTTGTAGCTTGGATAGGGGCATAGACAATTCCAGAATTCTCGGTAGGAAGAACTGGCTGCAGAAAATCTCTAATTGCCTTGGGAGCTTCTTCTTGGTGGGCCATCGTTTCTGCTAATCTTTTTTCTCTTCTAATGAATTTAAGAGTCCTGTTAATCTCAAGATCTAGCAGAAACAGATCAACCACCTTGTTTCTTCGCATACAATGCTCCCAGACAACAAAAAGAACCAAACAAAAAATGAAAATAAAACAATATTCACAAAATGATGAAAGAAAAATATTTACACCTAAATTACCATTTATCCTTTTCTTTTCGATGTCAAGAAAAATTAATTTTTTGCTTAAAAATCAAGCCTCCCCGGCAACGGCGCCAAAAACTTGTTGGTGTGTACGATTATCCGCAAGCGCACGGGTCGTCACAAGTAATATAAAACGGAAGTATTCCGAGTATCGAATCCTCAGGGAGGCGAAGCGAAACTTAAGCAAATAATTAAAATTCTCTTGAGCACTGAAAATACTTAGGTGAAATAATATTTAGGGACCACGTTCATGTAATAAAAAGGACTTAAATTCAAAACAATTAATGAAAACAAATTGATCAATCAGAAATAAAATGTGGAGAAAGAGTTTTCTTTAAGCGGGAAGAGGGGTCTTGAAAATCGATGATTAGCTAAATAATTGTTATAATTATCCTATCTCATTGCCCAACTAATTATAGTCCTAGAATCTCCGTTAATCACATAGGATCTCCTGTCGGTTTCCCCTAATTGTAATTAATTCATTTTAACAACCTAAGTGTCCTTAGCGCTATTAAAAATCATTAATTATTACGCTCTGATTCATTTTAGGAATCTAAGTTTAATCAACTAATCCCGGTGTCACAACGGGCAATTAAACTAGTTGCATGGATTATGATCTATCCTAATTTCTCTCCGTCGAGTTTCCATTAAGAATCGAATCATTACACAATTGGCCAGATTGAGTAAAGCATTAAGCACATCCATACAAATAATTAGGACATGGGCAAGAGACAAGAAATTATAACAATATTTTGACTATCATTTCATTTCAAGACCCCAAATTGGGGTTTAGCTACACATAATATCCACAATAATTACAAGGGAAAGCATATTAAAGAGCATAAAAGGAAAGGAATTGACCGTCGAAAAACCCCTCGCTGACGCTTGGAGCCCCTGCTGACTACTCCTCGAGCCTCTAAGATTGCTCCCCAAAATTCCCAAAATTTTCCCACTAGAAGAATCCTCTCAAAAGGCTCAAAAGCCTTGAGAGGGGCTCCAAAAAAGGAGCCTAAGAAAGGAAGGAAAGGATGAATTGATTGATGGTTTGATTGATGAGAAATGAGGCACCCAAGGGCGCCTATTTATAGGCCTGGAATAGGGGTAGCGTCGCGACGCTGCTGCGCACGCGGCTTGGGCAACAAGAAAGGGCAGCGTCGCGACGCTGCCTTGCTAAGCGTCTCGACGCTGTCCAGATTTTCCAGATTTTTCAGCTTCCTTTTGGGCTGATTTTTGGGCCTTCTTCTTCATTTCTCTTGGTCTTTTCTTCATAGATGTCTTCTTTGGGCCTCCAATTGCATCAAGCTAGGATTTGGGCTATAATTACTTCAATTTTTGCTCTTTTTCTCCCAAAATCACCAACTTAGCTCCTAAGGACCAAATAACAAAATTCATTAAATATATTCATTAAAATACGATTAAAGCACCAAAAAGCTTAATAAATTGAGACTAAAATAGCGACATTTTTGCTCGCTATCACCTGCCAAGACTACCAAGCTCCGGACTGAAATCGAAACGTTTAGGCAGCTTGATGAGGAGCAGTTGTACGAGGCATGGGAGAGATACAAGGAAATGCTTAGGCGGTGCCCCCAACATGGATATCCTGATTGGCTCCAAGTGCAGTTGTTTTACAATGGATTGAATCCCTCCACCAAGACAGTCTTAGACACATCAGCAGGAGGAAGTTTTCTTTCCAAGACAGTGACGGAATCCAAAGATCTATTGGAGGAAATGACGGCAACCAGTTATCAGTGGCCGACCGAGAGGGGAACAATTTCAAAGAAGGCACAGATAACATCTCTGACCAATGCGCTGAACAAGCTGACTTCATCTAAGGTGGTCAAATCCATTTCCACCTTGGCTGAAGGTTATTCAAAGAAGGAAAGTCAAGATGTGGAGGAAGTCTAGTACGTGGGAAATAGATCATTTGCTCAAGGAGTACCAAACTTCTACCACCCCAGTATGCGCAATCACGAGAACTTCTCATATTCAGATACGAAGAATGTTTTGCAGCCACCGCCAAGTTTTGCATCATCTAGTGCGCCTGAAAAGAAGAATAACCTGGAGGAGATGGTGGCTCTGTTTATTAAAGAACAAAAAGTGTTGAACGTGAATCTCCAAACGGCAGCTAATAACCACAACACAGCTCTGAAAAACATGGAAGTGCAAATAGGACAGATCGCTTCAGCGGTGAACGCCCTTCAAAAGGGAAAATTTCCTAGCGACACTGAACCTAACCCAAGAGAGCAGTGCAAGATGGTGACACTGAGAAATGGTAGACAGCTGGAGACCAATTTAGAAAAGAAGAAGGAAGAAGAAAAGAGCAAGGATGAAGATGAAAGGGCTGAGACACAAAAAAACCTCCTCTGAAAGGTCCCAACATCCTCCTAACTCTATTGATTTGAATTGTGATTTTTCTAACAATTTTGCAGGAAGAAAAGATGAAAGGCAAGATGACAGGCATAAAGAGAAACTGAACGAGGAAGAAGTGGTTCCATGCAACCATCATGACAAAGGCTCGCACATCAGCCGCCCAAGCGGAGGGGCGAATGTCCAACCTTTGACTATAGGGAGTTACCTTTTCCTCAACGCTTTAAAAATGTTAAATTAGATGAGCAGTTTCAAAAATTCCTATAAATGATTAAGAAATTGTCTGTGTGAATATTCCCTTAGTAGATGCCTTGTATAACATGCCTAATTATGGGAAATTCATGAAAGAAATGCTTTCTGGGAAGAAAAGTTTGAAAAAAGAAGTTTTTAAATTGTCTAAGAGTAGTAGTACCATTGTTTCTGGAAAGATGCCTTCTAAACAAAAAGATCCAGGGAGTTTTACTGTTCCCTGCACTATAGGAGAAGTATCTTTCAATAGGGCTTTATGTGATTTTGGCGCTAGTATAAATTTAATGCCCTATTCTGTTTACAGGAAGATTGGTTTAACAGGAATGAAGGACACCGACGTCGCTCTCCAGCTTGCTGATAGATCGATTACCCACCCAATGGGTGTTGTGGAGGACGTGCTGGTGAAAGTCAACAAATTTATCTTCCCCGTAGACTTTGTGGTACTCGACATGCAGGAGGACAAAGAGGTGCCAATTATTCTAGGCAGGCCTTTCTTAGCAACTTGTAAGGCTGAGATTAGTGTGCATACAGGTAAGCTTACCTTTAACATTGATGATGAAAAAGTCGTCTTTAGTATTTTTGGCCAGGATGAATCTGTTTGTAGTTTGCATACATGATTTTCTATTGGTCCTGAATACTTGACTTACGATGATGAAGAGGTAGAGTATAATCTTGGCCTAGGCTTAGGGGAAGTGCTTATGAATGATGGGGAATTTGATCATAATGCATATTTAGATGACCCTCTGTTTGAGAATGGTTTAGAATTGTCTGACTTCGAGAATGATTTAGAATTGCCTGCAAATGAAAGATTTGTAGTTGATGATTTACCTTCTTTTGAGAATGAATTTGATTTGCCTGAAATCGATGATTTTGATGATGATATTGATTTGCCTGACATAGAGGATGAGCATGAATTGTTTAAAAATGATCACTTGATAGATAATTTTGAGTTTGATCATGATAACACTGAAACTATCGAGTCTGATCTTGATATTCCTGAATGGATGAGCCTTGATAATGTTAATACCTTTGATTCGTGTCCTTATGATGTATATAGCATAGAATCTGACCCAGAGGAACTCGAATCTGTGCAAAGTATAGAATCTGGTCCAGAAATTCTTGAATTTTTTAATTCTTCTGATGATGAGTCATATGATAGCCAAGTTGAATCATTTTTTAATACTGAGTTTGCGGAATCTTCTGAGCATGTAGATATTGAATCTGATGAATGGACTGACATGATTGATAGGCCATCTTTAGATCTTAGACCGATAGATATCATAACGCTTGATGACTCTATTAACAATTGTTTTGTGAATAGAAACCTAGAAAAGAGATTTGATGCGGCCTCATATTTTCTGAAATGTTAATATAACAATCTCTTTAGTAAAGATGGGCCAGGGAAAAGTTTTTTTTTCTCCCATGTTTGTAGTATGCAATT
The DNA here is from genome assembly GCA_036850905.1 of Luffa acutangula. Lineage (NCBI taxonomy): Eukaryota > Viridiplantae > Streptophyta > Magnoliopsida > Cucurbitales > Cucurbitaceae > Luffa > Luffa acutangula. Next base: position 37,994,495 of record CM072088.1, read on the forward strand.
CGGTACGTGATTTCTTGTAGGGCCCGGAGGATGATGAAAATTTTTATTTCGAGCCTCTGTAAGGATGTCGAGCCTCGTCTAGCTAAAGACATTAAAGAAAGCGCTGCTTGGGAGGCAACCCAAGGATTAAAGTTTAGGTAGTTGTTTTTGCGGTAAATAATTTTCTTTGCTCTGGGATCCAATTCTGTTTTGCAGGACCACCTTAGCAAATCCCAAAATTCAAAAATCTCATTTTTCTGGATCCAATGGAGGAGGATGAAGCACTCCTATCTCAGGGAAGTCTCAGTATCCCTCTTTATGCTTTACTGTTTTCAAAACATTGGGGACAATGTTTAGTTTAAGTTTGGGGGGGGGGGGGGGGGGGGGTGGGGGGGGCTTTTCTCTGTGTTGACCATATTTAAATTGTGTTGGATGCATGAATAGATAGTTATGATAGCCAAGGATGTGATTTTAGAAATTTTGGGAGAAAATGGCTTATATGTTGTGGAATCTGGGAGCACGGCAGAAATTGTGAAATTTTAAATTTTTTGATACTTAGTTTTGATGTCTAAAGCATGCAATAGCCCTATCTAATGACGTCTTTGAAAATCTAGATTCTTATTATGGTTTTTAAAGTTTGTTGTCACCCCGATAGGCTTAATTTCTAATATTAGGAAGTTCATGCTTGATTGTTCTAAAGAACTAGGTAGAAAAAAATATGCCTGCTGAGAGAAAAGCAAAAACAACAAAAGAAAATGAGAGAAAAGAAAAATCTGTTGAAAAGAAAATTTTTGCTTGCACAAAAGAAAAAAAAAGCCTAGGGATAAAAAGAGCTACCTGCGGTGTGATCAGTTAGGCCAACCAGAGAATAAAATTCGGGTTAAGGGTCCCTGCACCGTAGTGTGAAAGCTAGTACCATTAGAAATCAAAATGCAAGTTTGGGGGAGTAGCAAAAGAAAAAGAAAAAGAAAGTGAAAAATGTTTGTGAGTTTTTCTCCCCCATGAAAAAGAAAAATGACAGGCGCCCTAGTTTCTTTTTTTTGCATGATAGAAGGACTCCGACCTATTAGGGGCTCTTAGCCAGTGTAGGGAGAAAACAAATGGAGAAAGCCCTAAGACTAATCTAGGTTAGTAAAAGAATCAATAGATAAGTCTTGAGCATGCTATTCATTAATCTTAAGTTCAACTAGTTTAAGATTTCTTCATGAGTATGTGGTGTTTACTTATTCCACTTGCATGTTTTTCATTCTATCTTGAGAATTCCAAAATCATTGAGGCTTGAGCGATTCTATTTCAGGCATCTTTAGGATTTATTTTGCTCGGGACCAGCAAAAGCTTAAGTTTGAGGGTGTGATAGCGAGCAAAAATGTCGCTATTTTAGTCCCAATTTATTAGGTTTTTTTGTGCTTTAATCATGTTTTTATTGAAAATATTTAATGTATTCTGTTATTTGGTCATTAGGAGCACAGTTGTGGATTTTGGGAAAAAAAATGCCCAAAATGAAGGCAATCAAGCCCAAATTCAAGCTTGGATCAAAAGGGGAGTCAAAGAGGCCACTCATGAAGAAAAAACCCAAAAAGAAATGAAGAGAAGGCCCAAAAAGAAGCCCAACCCGAAGCTGAAAATTCTGGAAAATGGCATAGCATCGAGACGCTGTGAAGATAGCGTCGCGACGCTGTCCATTTCTTGGGCAAAAAGCTGCGTCCATCACAGCGTCGCGACGCTGTGCCATGTAGCGTCACGACGCTACCCCCAATCCGAGCCTATAAAAGGCACCCCTTGGTGCCTCATTTTATGATCAATCAATCCATTCTTTCCTTCCTTTCTTGCTTCCTTTGGCTCCTTTGGAGCCTCTCTCAAGGCTTTCTAGCCTTTTTGAGAGATTTCTTAGTGGGAAATATTTTGGGGAATTTTGGGGAGCATCCTAGAAGGCTCAAGGAGTGTTCGGCGGGACTCCGAGCATCAGCGAAGGGGTTTTTCAACGGTCAATTCGTTTCCTTTTATGCTCTTAATTATGCTTTTCATTGTAAATGTTGTGGATATTTTAGCCATGTGTAGCTAAACCCCAATTTGGGGTCTTGAAATGAAATTATAGTTTAAATGTTATTATAATTTCCTGTCTCTTGCCCTTTGTCCTAATTATTTGTATGGATGTGCTTAATGCTTTATTCAATCTGGCCAATTTTGTAATGATCTGATTCTTAATGGAAACTTGACGGAGAGAAATTAGGATAGATCGTAATCCATGCAACTAGTTTAATTGCCCGTCGTGACAACGAGATTAGTTAATTAAACTTAGATTCCTAAAATGAATCAGAGCGTAATTATTAATGATTTTTAATGGCGCTAAGGACACTTAGGTTGTTAAAATGAATTAATTACAATTAGGGGAAACCAACAGGAGAATCTATGTGATTAACGGAGATTCTAGGATTATAATTAGTTGGGCAATGAGATAGGATAATTATAACAATTGTTTAGCTAATAATTGATTTTCAAGACCCCTCTTCCCATTTAAAGAAACCTATTTCTCCATATTTTATTTTTGTTCAATTGATCAAATTATTTTCTTTAATTGCTTTGATTTTTTAATCTTTTTTATTGCATGAGTTGTTCCCTAAATATTATTTCGCCCAAGTATTTTTTGTGCTCAAGAGATTTTTGCTTTGCTTAATTTTCGCTCCGCCTCTCTGTGGATTCGATACTCGATATTACCTACCGTTCTATATTACTTGTGACGACCCGTGCGCTTGCGATGAGCAACAAGACTCTATGTCAAAGGAAATTTCTCCATAACCTATACACAACTTAACAACACTTACCAAAGAAGAAAATCACGTTGTCTTTTCCCTCTTCTTTCTCTTCCAAGCCCTCTGTTTCTCTGCATGTCGCCTTCTTTCCTCTCTCTCTCTCTTTTTTTTTTTTTTTTTGCCCGAACTCTCGTTTTCTTTCTATTTTCATCAGCCTTGTCTATTCTCACAATCCATATGTAATCCCATGAATATAACACCACAGCATACACGTGCAAGCCTACCCCATTTTCAGTTTTTCTTTCTTTCTTTTTTTTTAATAACTAAAATATAAAAAAGACAATTATGTCCTCACTAGAAACCAAAAGACATATAGGTCCCTACATTGATCCATCAGATGACATAAGCCGAGTCCAATCAAATTATGTCACGTGGCAATTGGATCCGAGACTAATGAAACCCGAGATCGATGAAGAAATTGGGCTAAATTAAAATAATCCAACTTTATTAAAAATAGGTTGGATTAAAGCCCAAATATAGCCCAAGTCCAAAGGTTGGGCCCAAGCCCAAGCCCATATGAGGTCCATCAAACTCTAAAAATAAAGGAGACCACCATTCATTTTGGACATTCAGACAAAGTCAGAGAACGTAGAGTCCAGAGCATTCTCCCAAAGTCTAGAGTCTTCAGAAGTCAGAGAGTCCAGAGAATTCAGAAGATCCAAGATTCAGAATTCGGCCAACTCAAGACTTCGAAGTGTTGGGTTTTATGCCTGATAACTGCCCAAAAGGTAGTTATTTAGTCCTCAATTATATAGGGATTTGTGTGTCATTTATGCTTATTAGGGTTGGTTTTGGATAGATATTACATGTTTTAACCCATTTGGAAGAATGGAAGCATTGGAAATTATTTTGTGCAGATTATGTTGCTTAGCGACTGGAGGGAGCAAATTCTATGCTGCAGCAAAACTGGCAACAGGACTGCCACATCACAGCTCGTTAGCCAACTTCATGAACCGACTTTTGTTGAGTTATACTCGTGATAAAGGATCAAGGAGAGCCTTACACGTGTCCTAGTTGACCTAATTCAAAGCCTCCCATCCTTCTATGAAAGGAAGTAGCCGTCAAAGTCAAAGGGATTCCATGTTTTCCCTTGGAAGCCGAATATTTTAGAGAGATTGAAGATTATCAAAAACACCATCTTCCGCAAGCTGATTAGGGAGTTTATTTTCTTTATTAACTTGTGGTTATGGACATGCATTCTCAAATTGTAATTCGTATTCCTATGCCTATTATGAACTAAGTAGCTTAAGGTGTTGGTAGGAATAATGTGATTACTGTGCTTCATCTCTAGTAATAAATTGACTATCGCATTTTGGTTAATTGTTGTGCTTATTTCCAATTTATGCCCGCCTGGCCAGCCGGTGTGAATAGCTCTCTCTAGTTTCAGGGATGATTTAGAGGGTGTGTGGCAATTATCCACACTACGATCATTGTGTATTTGTGAACGCTAGTGACTAAGCTAGGGATAGCCAGTTGCCTAGTGCTTGATCGGTCGCTCTTCATTGGGTTTGAAACATATCCCAAAAGATCTGGAGTTCCGGAAGGAATCCGCTAATAATACTGCGAGAAATGCATGATCAATAATATTGCTAGAGCATATTTTAGAACAATCACTAAATCCTAACCTGCGCATGTCTTTAATCTGTCTATCTATTTGTTTACTTATTGTTCTGTCATTTATTTTGCTTCAGCATAATTCCGATAAAACCAAATCATTTTACTATTCTTGAAACCATTGGAAAGTTACACAAAAATAGGTAGAGTGGAAACTAATTCAGGGCTCGGATTGATAATATTACTTGCTGCAGACTGTGTATACTTGCACAGGAATTCTAGGGTATTTTATATCATATTTTACTCACTCTAGGAACCCAACAAGTTTTTGGCGCCGTTGCCGGGGACTTGGATAAGTTTTTATCTGATTTATTTTTGTGTATGTGTTTTAGTGGTTTGGTGCTATAACTTTTTGATTGTTTCTTTTATTTTTGCAGGTGTGATTTTGGTGCATGAGCGATCCGCCTGGGGTACGGTTTAAGCTTGATCCAGAAATTGAAAGGACATTTAGGAACAGAATGAGGGTGTAGCACAGAAACCAGATGGAGAACGTGTCGCGTCTTCCGGAGGGTCCTGAAGGTCCAGCAGCAGTAAACCCCCAGCAGAATCCGTTGCTGCAGCAAAACCCGTTGTTTGAGCAAAATGAGCAGCAAAATAATCAGGCTGAGAATCCTATCCTGATAGCGAACGATAGGACCAGAGCCATTCGAGCATATGCTGTCCCGATGTTTAATGAGTTGAATCCAGGGATTGCACGCCCCAAATCCAAGTGGCAAATTTTGAAATGAAACCGGTAATGTTTCAGATGTTGCAAACCGTGGGGCAGTTCCATGGTTTGACATCTGAAGACCCTCATTTACATCTTAAGTCTTTTCTAGGAGTTAGTGATTCTTTTGTAATTCAAGGAGTGCCTAGAGATGCTCTTAGATTAACTTTGTTCCCGTATTCTCTTAGAGATGGAGCAAAGTCATGGTTAAACTATTTTGCTCCAGGGTCAATTAGGACGTGGGATGAGTTAGCTGAAAATTTTTTGAGTAAATATTTCCCACCTAATAGAAATGCTAAATTGAGGAGTGAAATAGTAGGGTTTAGGCAACTTGAAGATGAGACTTTTAGTGAGGCTTGAGAAAGGTTTAAGGAGCTTTTGGGAAAGTGTCCCCATCATGGTTTACCTCATTGTATTCAAATGGAAACATTCTACAATGGTTTAAATGGAGTGACCCAAGGTATGGTTGATGCTTCGGCTGGAGGGGCCCTTTTGGAAAAAAATTTTAATGAAGCCTATGAGATCTTAGAGAGGATATCTATTAATAGTTGTCAGTGGTCGGATGTTAGAGGCACGAATAAAAAAATTAAGAGTGTGTTAGAGGTTGATGGTGTGTCCACCATCAGGGCTGATCTTGCTATGATTGCTAACGCTCTTAAGAATGTGACAGTGATTAGTCATCAACAGGCACCAGCTATGGAGCCTACTGCAGTGGTGAACCAAGTCACGGACGAAGCATGTGTCTATTGTGGTGAAGACCACAACTACGAGTTTTGCCCCAACAATCCAGCTTCTGTGTTTTTTGTACGTAATCAGAGGAACAACCCTTATTCTAACTTCTATAATCCAGGTTGGTGCAACCACCCCAACTTCTCATGGGGAGGTCAAGGAAATAACGTACAAGCGCAACAAAAGATGAACCAGCCGGGATTTGCTAAAGCGCAAGTAATGCCCCAGCAAAACAAGCAGGCTTTGCCCCAGCAAAATTCGGGAAATTCTCTCGAAGCGATGATGAAAGAATTTATGGCTCGTACAGATGCCGCGATTCAAAGTAATCAAGCTTCGATGAGGGCCCTGGAATTGCAAGTGGGTCAGCTGGCCAATGAGCTGAAGGCAAGGCCTCAAGGGAAACTTCCATCAGATACTGAACACCCTAGAAGGGAAGGTAAGGAGCAGGTAAAGGCAGTAACTCTAAGGAGTGGTAAGCCATTAGAAGAAAGAATTGAGCCTAGTAAAACCCAGGTTATAGATAGAAATAATAATGTTATTGTTGAAAAAGAGTTGGAGTCTGGTCAGGGTGCTGGAGGCAGCAATAAAAATGTTGGAGCATCTGGTTCTGTGCTAGATGTAGAACCACCATATGTGCCGCCACCACCTTATGTACCACCTCTACCTTTTCCACAAAGGCAAAAGCCTAAGAATCAGGATGGTCAATTTAAAAAGTTTTTAGAGATTCTTAAGCAGTTGCATATAAATATCCCTTTAGTAGAAGCTATTGAGCAAATGCCTAATTATGCTAAATTTCTCAAGGATATTTTGACTAAAAAGAAAAGATTAGGTGAGTTTGAAACTGTATCTCTTACTGAGGAGTGTAGTGTTATTCTTAAGAATGGGCTACCCCTCAAGGCTAAGGATCCAGGGTCATTTACCATACCTGTGTCTATAGGTGGAAAGGAATTAGGTAGAGCACTCTGTGATTTAGGTGCAAGCATTAACCTTATGCCTATTTCGGTCTATCGGAAGTTAGGTATTGGTGAAGCAAGGCCTACCACAGTTACACTCCAACTAGCTGATAGGTCTATCACATATCCAGAGGGTAAAATTTAGGATGTCTTAGTGAAAGTAGATAAATTCATATTTCCTGTTGATTTTATTATTTTAGACTATGAGGCTGATAAAGATGTCCCAATTATTCTAGGTCATCCATTCTTGGCTACTGGTAGGGCGTTAATAGATGTTCAAAAAGGGGAATTAACAATGAGAGTCTGTAATGAGGAAGTAAAATTTAATGTGTTTAAAGCCATGAAATATCCAGACGAAATGGAGGATTTTCATCAGGATTCTGGAGAGCACAATTATTGAGACAGCAATACAGGATTCGGCTGATAAGCATTCAGAAAAGCATGGAGAGGTTAGTGTAGAAGATTTTGAATTTTGTTCTTTAGATAGAAAAAAAGAAAAATAATTGTTTAGATGTGAGGATGTTTTTTAGTCTTTAGATTTAGATCAAAGAAAGGCTCCCCCAATTAAGCCATCCCTGATTGAGGCACCCACTTTAGATTTGAAACCCTTATCGGATCATCTAAAGTATGTGTATCTTGGGGAAAGTGAGACGTTGCCCATTATTGTTGCATCAGATTTAATGCTAGAGCATGAAGAGGCCTTAATAAAATTGCTGCAGCAATACCGCAAGGCTATAGGTTGGACATTGGCTGATATTCAGGGAATTAGCCCATCTTTTTGTATGCACAAAATCACTCTAGAGGAGGGATCCTTTAGGAATATTGAGCAACAAAGAAGGCTTAACCCTGAAATGAAAGAGGTTGTTAAAAAGGAGGTAATTAAATGGTTGGATGCTGGGATCATCTATCCAATTGTCGATAGCAATTGGGAAAGCCCTGTCCAATGTGTTCCTAAGAAATGAGGTGTCACTGTGGTGAGCAATAAAGATAATGAGTTGATTCCAACTAGGACAGTAACTGGATGGAGGGTTTGCATGGATTACAGAAGGCTTAATAAAGCTACCCGAAAGGATCATTTCCCTCTACCATTTATCAACCAGATGTTGAATCGATTGGCTGGTCAGGCCTACTACTGTTTCTTGGATGGTTATTCTGGGTATAACCAGATTACTATTGCTCCTGAGGATCAGGAGAAAACCACTTTCACCTGTCCTTATGGGACATTCGCTTTTAGGCGAATGCCTTTTGGCCTCTGCAATGCTCCAACAACATTTCAGCGGTGTATGTTAGCAATTTTTTCTGATATGATTGAGTCCACTGTTGAGGTATTTATGGACGATTTTTCAGTGTTTGGAGGGTCTTTTCAGAATTGTTTAGAAAATTTAGGTAAGGTATTAAAGAGATGTGAAGATACCCATTTAGTTCTTAATTGGGAGAAATGTCACTTCATGGTGAAGGAGGGCATAGTGTTAGGACATAAAATTTCTAAAAATGGTCTACAAGTTGATAGAGCAAAAGTTGAGGTTATTGAAAGACTAGAGCCACCGAATTCAATGAAGGGAATTCGGAGTTTTTTAGGACATGCTGGTTATTATAGGAGGTTCATAAAGGATTTCTCCAAAATCAGTAAACCTCTTTGTAACTTATTGTGTACTGATAACGTTTTTTACTTTGATGCAGATTGTAGGAAGGCTTTTGAGACTTTAAAGGCTGCTTTAATCTCAGCACCCATTCTTTACGCACCTAATTGGAATTTACCATTTGAGGTAATGTGTGATGCGAGTGATGCTACGGTAGGTGCTATGCTGGGGCAAAAGCAGGGCAAATTTATCCATCTTATATATTATGCAAGCAAGGTTTTAAATGAGGCACAAGTCAACTATACAACTACTGAAAAGGAGTTGTTAGCTGTGGTGTTTGCTTTTGAGAAGTTCCGGTCATATTTGGTTGGATCCAAAGTCACGGTTTTCACGGATCATGCAGCAATAAGGTATTTAATGACTAAGAAGGATGCAAAGCCTAGACTAATTCGTTGGGTTTTATTATTGCAGGAATTCGACTTGGAAAGAAAGGATAAGAAGGGATCAGAAAATGTCATTGCAGATCATTTATCTCGTCTTGATCCGTCATCATCTTTGCTGGAGCAATCTGCCATTTCCGATTCTTTTCCAGATGAACAGCTCTTTGCTCTTGAAGTAAAGGTGGTTAGGGATGTCCCTTGGTATGCTGATATTGCCAACTTTTTGGTAAAGGGAGTCACTCCTATTGACATGGATTGGAGGCAGAAGAAAAAGTTTAAGCATGAAGCGAAATTTTTCTATTGGGATGAGCCATTTATGTATAAGCAATGCTCTGACGGTATTATTCGTAGGTGTGTTCAGATGCTGAAGCAAAGGAAATCCTGGAGCAATGTCACTCTTCGCCGTATGGAGGTCATTTCAGCGGTCAGAGGACAGCTATGAGGATTTTGCATTGCGGATTTTTCTGGCCTACGTTATTCAAGGATGCCCATTGGTTCTACAAGCAATGTGATGCTTGCCAAAGGAGAGGAAATTTGGGGCCTAGAGATGAAATGCCTCTTACTTATATTTTAGAAGTTGAATTATTTGATGTATGGGGTATTGACTTTATGGGGCCATTTCCCCCTTCTAATGGCAATGTTTTTATCTTATTGGCAGTTGATTACGTGTCCAAATGGGTGGAGGCCATTGCATGCCATCAGAGTGATGCCAAGACAGTAGCAAGGTTTCTTCAATCGCACATCTTTGTGCGGTTTGGGACACCTAGGGCTCTAGTGAGTGATGAGGGTACACATTTTGTTAATAATATCTTAACTAAGCTTTTAGCTAAGTATGGGATTAAGCATAGGATAGCTACCCCTTATCACCCACAAGCAAATGGCCAAGCTGAAATTAGTAATAGGGAAATTAAAGCTATTTTAGAGAAAGTAGTCCATCCATCAAGAAAGGATTGGTCCTTTAGGTTGGATGAGGCTCTTTGGGCCTATAGGACAGCTTATAAGACTCCTCTAGGTATGTCTCCCTATAGGTTAGTATATGGGAAAGCTTGCCATTTACCATTAGAGCTTGAGCATAAAACATTTTGGGCTCTGAAAAAGTTAAATGTTGATCTCAGTCGTGCAGGAGCAATAAGAATGCTACAGCTTAATGAGTTGGAAGAATTTCGTCAATTTTCTTATGAAAATGCGAAAATATATAAAGAAAAGACTAAGTTGTGGCATGACAAGAAAATAAAATCTAAAGAATTTGTCGATGGTAAAAAAGTTTTGCTTTATAATTCTAGATTGAAATTATTTCCTGGAAAATTAAAATCTAAATGGTCAGGATCGTTCACTGTGATTGAGGTTTTCTCCAATGGAGCAATAACTTTGCAGGATGAAAAAGATGGGAGAATGTTCAAGGTGTGAATGGACAGCATGTGAAACATTATTGGGGTGAGGAGTTTCGGTTGAAATATTCGTCCCTAAGGTTGGTTGATGATTGAGAGAGCAGGACTTTTGCGGGAGCATTTCACAGAGCAAAATTTTGAGCTCCCAGAGTTTGTATTAATTTTATTTTTCGCTGATTTGATTTTAATTGCGGTTAGGTTAGATTTGATTTTGCATGATTTATTAGATTTTATCTTTAAGTATTTTTATTATTTTTTGTAGTTTAGATTTTATCTATTTCATTTTTTAATTTGATTTGATTTTAGGATTATTTATTTGGATTATCTTTGAATTATCTTTTAATTAATTAGATTTAGTTAGATTTTATTTAGTTTTTATTTTCGGTTATTTGAATTTCTGTTTAGATTTAATAATATTTCAGTGTGAAAAGATAAGATAAGATAAGAATTACATATTCGACTGAATTTAATAATAAGATAGGATTTGATTTTGGCGATTTGAATTTGAATTTTCCGTGTGAAAAGATTCTTCTAGAAGAAAATCTTGTTACCCAGTCTGTTTTTGCAATCTTCTAGTTAGAGTGAATATATCATCAGAATATTACGGATGTGGTTAAGAATATTTTTACCGTTGGGATTTAAATTTTCGATGAGCAGGTAATATTGCATGAAGATCAAGGGCTTCCATGTGTCACTGATTATTTTATTTTCTGAAGCCTCATTTAAACACCACTCAGGTTTGTTTCTTTTTCAATTCGTTTTTCCTTATGTTTCTTTCCATTTTTCGAGTGAAAAAATTTCTTCAAGTCTATAATATTGAAAACGAGAAGCCGCAAGGACAGGGATGTAGAGGAAGTTGAACCTAATACACCTAATGCTCTGAAAAAGAAAGCTAAAAAGAAGAGAACTCCAGTTTTTTGTTTTCTGTTTCTAGGCGACAAAAATATATGCTGATGTATATTTTTCTCGGTTCTTAATGAAATTTCCAGAGTTGTTTCTATTTTATAGCACTGAGTAACTCTAACTTAACTAATTTTCTTCTGAATTTTTGAAGCTTGGACTGATTATGCTTAATTAGATCAAGGTATTCTGATCTCCAGAAACCTTTTGCTTGAGCATTTCTTCTAGCTTGGACTGTTGCTGCGACAAAGAAGATTTTTTTTTTAAGGTAGTGTTGACTTGTATGATCCACTTTAAGCTTAATCTGAGTCCCATGTTTAGTTTAAAAATTCATATAGAAATATTTAAGTTTGAGGGTATAATTGCTTATATAATGATTCATTGGGGACAATGAATAATTCAAGTTTGGGGGACTTTTTGCTACTCCAATTGTTTTGCTCGAGCATTCCTCTCCTTCAAGTAAAAATTTGTTAGGTTATTGAGTAACCGGGGACATTTGTGATACCCACAGTTTGTCTTCGCGTCAAAAGATGACCTAGGAAATGTGAAAAAATGAGAAAACTTATTTGCTGAAAAAATTGATTGTTGAAAATTTTGCTGAGAAAATTGACGGAGCAAAAGTTTTGAGGGATGAATGATGATCCAGCAGTTTTTCTGTCTCCCAGAACTTAGGTGAGCTTCATCATAAAATGTCGCCATTCTGAGGGGCAAGAGATAGAATAACAAAGGATTTTTTAGCTTTATAATGAATATTGAGCCTAGTTGGTGATGAGCTTGAGGCAAGGGTATACTGCACCATAAAGTGGGTTGTCTCATGCTTAAGAGCCTATGACTGTAAGGCTGCTTTAAGTCTGATGAACAATGATATAAACCCCTTTAAAAATATGTTTTGAAATGTCTGATAATAGAGCTAGGCTGTGGTGAGTTCTTAGAATTAAGTTGAAAAGTGGTGATTATTTGTCCATGCCGGAGGAACCATTTTGCTGCAGCAGAGCTTGGTTTTGTAGAGTGCTCAGGTAAAGGTTAAAGGTAGTGTTGGACTGTCTGGTTTGATTAAGCTATTCTTTGTCTAATGTTTTGAATTCTTGAAGGAAGGTTGGTTAGTATTGCTCGGGACGCGCAATAGTTCAAGTTTGGGGGTATGATAACTGCCCAAAAGGTAGTTATTTAGGCCTCAATTATATAGGGATTTGTGTGTCATTTATGCTTATTGATGTGCAAATTGCTTACCGCAAGTGTACGGGTCAAGTAATAATATAGTGATTTTGAAATCGAATGTCGTCCTCTGGATTGGTGTCTAGCAAAATTTTAATTATCGAAAATACTCTTGGCCAATTTTATTTAGGGAAACAAATAGAATGAGAATATGAATTTATCAACACAAAACTAAAGTAAAAAGTGACAATCAAATGGGAATAATTGGTCTTAGGGAATTGATTTCACCAATTGGAGTTACGGATTAATAAACAGATTAACACATGCTATGATTCATAAATCTTGGCAACTAAAATCACACATATCTCTCCCGAGCATACATGATTCTCCCATATGCAATTGAACCCGATATCCCTATCTAAATCCAATAAACATACAAGGCAATAAGGCTAACCTTTATGACAATTTCTAGAATTAACCATAATCTCCCGATTTTTAGCTAAATTCTAGTTATGCATATTGATTACTAATTTAAATCCTCTCTCCCGAGTTAGATTCAAATATAAACATCAATCAATTTATGGCCAGTAAATCGAAAGCATTAAGCATACAACATATGCATAAATGACATCAATAGCATAAATACCGTAAATCAATCCAAAAACTTGCCCAACGGCTACATCAATCCCTAAGAATTAAACTTAGCTACACATAATCCTCATTACAATATAAACTAAGTCTAAATAAGCCATAAAAAGTGTCTAAAGTAAGGGAAAAGAGAAATAGACTCGTTGTAGGCCGAGACCGAACGTCCCCGTCACGATCCCCACGAACAATGGGTTGATTTCCAACTAATCCCCTTTGCTTCAGCTCAATTCTGTCCTCTTTCTGCTCTAATGTCGGCTCCAAAAGTCCCCCAAATCAAAAGTCCTCAAAACCTAGCCGAAACTACACTTATATAGCAGATTTTCGTCGTAGCGTCGAGACGCTATTAAGACAGCGTCGAGACGCTGCCCCTTTTACGCGCGTGTCTGAAAAGGAAAAGCGATAGTGTCGGGACGCTTCCTATCACAGCGTCGAGACGCTGTGGGTCTGCCGCATCTTCTCATTAAGGAAACGTAGCGTCGAGACGCTCCAAGAATGGCGTCTCGACGCTAATGGGTAGAATGTCCATTCTTGGCTCCTTGTTACTTGAATCTTTTTGGTTCTTTGGCATCTTTTCACGTCCCGAACACTCCATTAGTTCTTATTCCACGTTTTAACTCTAATCAACGCTTTCCTACAAAATAAACAATTAAGCACAATAAAATGGCCCAAACATCATAAAAGACTAGCTAAATTAAATAAGTAAAAGTAGCTAGCTAAGCTCGCTATTACTTATTAGGGTTGGTTTTGGAAAGATATTACATGTTTTAACCCATTTGGAAGAATGGAAGCATTGGAAACTATTTTGTGCAGATTATGCTGCTGAGCGACTGGAGGGAGCAAATTCTATGCTGTAGCAAAACTGGCAACAGGACTGCCACATCACAGCTCGTTAGCCAACTTCATGAACCGACTTTTGTTGAGTTATTCTCGTGATAAAGGATCAAGGAGAGTCTTACACGTGTCTTAGTTGACCTAATTCAAAGCCTCCCATCCTTCTATGAAAGGAAGTAGCCGTCAAAGTCAAAGGGATTCCATGTTTTCCCTTGGAAGCCGAATATTTTAGAGAGATTGAAGATTATCAAAAACACCATCTTCCGCAAGCTGATTAGGGAGTTTATTTTCTTTATTAACTTGTGGTTATGGACATGCATTCTCAAATTGTAATTCGTATTCCTATGCCTATTATGAACTAAGTAGCTTAAGGTGTTGGGTAGGAATAATGTGATTACTGTGCTTCATCTCTAGTAATAAATTGACTATCGCATTTTGGTTAATTGTTGTGCTTATTTCCAATTTATGCCCGCCTGGCCAGCCGGTGTGAATAACTCTCTCTAGTTTCAGGGATGATTTAGAGGGTGTGTGGCAATTATCCACACTACGATCATTGTGTATTGGTGAACGCCAGTGACTAAGCTAGGGATAGCCAGTTGCCTAGTGCTTGATCGGTCGCTCTTCATTGGGTTTGAAACATATCCCAAAAGATCCGGAGTTCCGGGAGGAATCCGCTAATAATACTGCGAGAAATGCATGATCAATAATATTGCTAGAGCATATTTTAGAACAATCACTAAATCCTAACCAGTGCCTGTCTTTAATCTGTCTATCTATTTGTTTACTTATTGTTCTGTCATTTATTTTTCTTCAGCATAATTCCGATAAAACCAAATCATTTTACTATTCTTGAAACCATTGGAAAGTTACACAAAAATAGGTAGAGTGGAAACTAATTCAGGGCTCGGATTGATAATATTACTTGCTACAGACTGTGTATACTTGCACAGGAATTCTAGAGTATTTTATATCATATTTTACTCACTCTAGGAACCCAACAATGCCCTAAAACTCGTAGATAGTAAATGTAACATTTGACTTGCTTCAATGAAGTATTATTTCTATATATTCTTTTTGCCTAAATATAACAACAAATCCAATAAACTAAGAACCCATGACTATATTATGTATACTTGAAGTTTATGTGTGACATAAGTATGGATCAAGTTCAAGAAAATAGTCTAAATGATCTATAGTATATGGATAAGGTTGGGTACCTTAATCCTGGGGACACTATTGGCGCGACTCGCTTTGTTCCTTAAAGACAAACGATGTGTTCCTAATCGTTCATGTATAAGACATGTGAGTGAGGACGTCCTATGCAAAGAGTTTTCATAGAGATCGGACCAGGAGATAAGTCACTTTCACTTTACAACACCGTTTACTGTTGAAACTGAACATCTCATACATATAACCTAGGTAACTCGATTTTAATCCTGAGCTAACTATGAACTCCTGTTTATTAAGGATTATCCTTTGATTTGCATGGGTGAGAGTGGCCAAACATCGCCGACTCAATAAGCCTACCATTTTGGGGATAAGACTAAATGGATAGTTGGGGACATAGCTTTGCAAGATGGAGTTCACTGCTACCCGTTTTAGGGTTAGTAAAGGTTGTTCTCTTAAGTGCTGACTCCGAGTCTTGAACAAAGGGGCCCCGCCCTCTCATAACCTTGAGAGGGACTTGGTTCAATGATTGTATCACGAACTAGTTGTTCATTAGAGGACCAGTGGAACTTAAGGAACAAGATGTAACTATAGGGGTAAAACGGACATTTGACCTAGCTCTAGTTACGAACAACTGGTGAAGGGTTGACTTACTAATCATGGTTATCTAAAGTGGACAAGAAATATATCTACAGTGAGGGGAGTTCAGCTACGGGCTATAGTGGAGTGTCTCGGAAGCTAACGAACGATGAATGACTAGATTAATGAGATTAACCGGTTATCATCATTTCGTTGGAGCCCATGATCTGTAGGTCCATTAGGTCCCTCTACTAGCTCAATAGGAATAAAACTTGGAACAATATGATAGGTTAATATTTGTAACGTTCAAATTCAGAAAAGGATACAAAAGTCGCTTATATACGATATTTAACGACATATTAGTTTAATTACGAATTAAACTTAAAATGAGAGTTGGATATATTTAAATATGATTTAAATATTAAACACGTGAATAAAGATTCATGTTCGAGAAATTTCGTTGGGAGAAAAACCAAAATTGCACAAGTGGTATTAATTTAATATAAGATATTAAATTAAATGATTTTATTTTAAATTAAATAAGTTTTATTTAAATTAAAATAAAATTATAATTAAGTGGGATTATTCAGATTTATGGTTTAAATTACAAATTTTGAATTTAAAAGAAATTAAAAAAAAAGTTGGTAATTTTTGGAGGTGGTGCTTAGTGACTAATCACCTTAGATTAGCCTTCTTTCACCACATAATCCATGACTCAAATCACTCCCAAATTGTTGTCAATTTTTGGTGCAATTCTTGTGCATGATTTTCCTCTATATATAGAGGATGAGCATATGAAAATGGGGGGAATTCTTCAACCTAAAGTGCTGACAAAATTCTCCCAAGAACTTCTATATTCATACTTTCAAGTTTGCTTATACCCATAAGCTTTCCTTTCCAATTTCTATCAATTGAGGATCCCACAATCCGTTCCAAGGCCTGAGGATAGTAGAGAAGATCCAAGTGGTTGTCCAAAAGTTGTTCGTGTGAATTATAAAGCATTGGATTATACGAATTGGGAGCTACAAAAGGTAGATACCTTATTACTCTATTTTTGTTCTTATGGACAACATGTCTTCTAGGATTAAATTGATCAAATTATGTGCCTAAGATCCAAAATTGCTTCCGCATGTGTGATAGGAGACGTGACACAAAGATCCAACGACTAGAAGACTCCAAAGAATCAATCGTCTCTTCATCAAGATACAAGTTGAAGATTCAACCTTCCTCCTTCTGAGATCAAGCTCGTCAGCCCTCAGATCAAATTCTACATTTTGAGAGAAAGCATCAAAGGATAAATATTAGAGATTGTAACACTTCTACATACAAATTCAATAAAATCAAGTTCATTTCCACGAATTAAATTTCCTTGTTGAAATCTCGTGTGAACACGTGCATTTAGATATATCATCGACCGGTTAAAAGGGACAAGAAAGTTTACCTCTTATTCCCACCCCTCACCATGCTCCAAAAACCTACCATGCAAATCCAGCATACTCTCGGTGAAGGGAACATCGACGAACGCGACAAGTTGAAGCACCATGGGGTGGGGATCCGAAACCAAAAAAACTAAATCAAATGTTAACCAAACTAGATCTGAAAATAGATTTAGGGTTTCGAACAGAAGAGGAAAAAAGGTCTATTATGGTTTCGGGTTAGATCGATAAGAAGAAAAAAAACTAAAAAAAGATGAGATCTACGAACGTACCTCAACATCGTAAAGAGGGAGAGAGGAGAAGACAGACATGAGGCTCCTTATCTAAAAATACGCATGAGGAAGGAGATGGAGAACAACGTGAAGAGGGAGAGAGGACACGAGAGGTCTGAACCCGTTCATATGAGATCCAAGTGATGAGAGAAACGAAGAAGGAGAGAGACGCGTGAAACCAGACGAGAGAGAAATGAGGTGGGAGAGAGAAACATGAAAATAAGGGTTACGAGACGACTTCAACAGTGTTTACTATTGAAGTTAGGAGTTTTCAACGAATGAAATCAAGCTTCGGTAATGGGCGGGCCAGACGGGGACTTGGGGGGGTTTAAGAACTCTGGACTTCGAAAATTAACGGCCCAAACACGCCGTTAACGTTGTCATATCATGGTGGTGGCCACAAAGTAGTCTTTTTAAAAAAAACATTGTAAAAAATTCAATATGAAATGAAATCATCCTTTGAAAAAAAATGATTTTTCACAAAAAAAAAATATGTGGATCAAAATTATTCCATTTTTACAAATCTATACTATATATAAAAGGGGCTAAGAGGGGAGAATCTTTACTTTCCTCTTTTGCCCTTACAATTTTAATAAATTCCTATTTTAACCTTCACTCTTTGTTGATGGGGTGTGACTCTCCGAGTCAAGGTGTGTCTGTTGAGAGAAATTTGTACAATGAAGGTAGTCTTTCAAACATGACCATTCGAATTATTGTATATATGAAAAGTTGAATTTTAAAGTAATATTATATCATTAGATCGAATAGTTGCAATTTATCAATTGACGGGATGCGAGTAGAGGTGGTTAAACATTGAATTAATTTATCCAATATTTGTGTATATGTGCATTCATTTGATGATTTAAATTAAAAATATATTTTTAAAAAACTGATCATTGGTCATGTCTTTCAAAGAAGCATCAATAGTATATATATATATATATATATATATATATAATAAACATATTAGTGGAAAATTGTTATTTTCTTCTTCTAAAAAAAAATTGTTATTTTCTTTTTCATTTTTTTTTTAGAAGTTTCTTCTTACGTTTCCGCCACTCCATGAAGGGAAATCAACAAGAATCCACAATCATATGAAATTGTAAGATTTCAATGATTTGAATGTTTTAAGTTCTTTTTGAAATTTTTGAAATTTATCTTATAAACTCTTATTTTCTTCAATTTCATACCATAGAATTTTCATGTTTATCCCTCAAATTCAACAAAACCTTTACATTAAGTATACAAACAAAGTGCGTTTAAACAACGGAAACTCATTTTGCTCAGTTATTTTACTCAAAATATTTTTTATTATGGACAAAAATAAAAACTTTAGGGGTCGTTTGATAACCATTTCGTTTTCTGTTTTCTGTTTTTGTTTTTCATTTTTAAAAAACAGGGGTGTTTGATAACCATTTCTGTTTTTTGTTTTCTGTTTTTTAAAAACGTTTTTGAAATTATAAGCAAATTTCAAAAACCAAAAAAAGTAGTTTTTAAAAACATATTTCTGTTTTTCAAAAACTCATTTTTCTTCTAATGATTATTTTTCTCATCTTTTACCTATCTCTCTCAAAAAAATTCCTTTTTCTATTTTTTTTTTCTCTCTAAAACGTTTTTCTCTCTATAAAATTTCTTGTTCTCTCTCTAAAATTTTCAATTTTTTTCTCTATAACTTATTTATTTCTAAAAACTTATCAATAACTTTTCTCTCCTTATTAAACATATCCTAATTTTTCTTTTGAAAAAAAAAATCTCCAAAATTTTCTATCGCTACAACTTTTATTTATTTTTCTAATTTATCGTTATTTATTTAGCATATCTTTTACTCTTAACCTTACTATCTCTCTAAATTTTCTCTTTTTATTTAATTTTTTATCTAAAATTTATCTCTTTTACCCTAACTTTTTTTTTATTTTTTATTTTTTCTATAACTAATATCTTTTCTCGAGTCTAACTAATATTCTGTCTCTAAACGTTTTCTTTCACCTCTCTAATTTTTCTATGTTTAACTTTTGTCTCGTCTTTTCGAAAAAAAAAAAGTTTTCTCTCGAAACACATTTATATTTGTGTCTCTAAATTTTTGTTTCAACGTCTCTACACATTTTTCTCTCTCTAAAACATCTTTTCATCTTTCTAATTTTTAAAAAACTGAAAACCAAAAACAGTTATCAAACAAAGTTGGTTTTATGTTTTTTTAAAAATAGAAAACAAAAAACAGTTATCAAACATATGTGGTTTTTGTTTTTAAAAAACAGGAAACCAAAAACCAAAAACCAAAAACTGAAATGGTTATCAAACGGGCCCTTAGTTTCTCATCAACAATTTTACAAAAATAATAAATGAACATATAACATAACTCTTTTGTAAAGTTTCAAACTCTAATTCGTTTATAAAATTATGAGCATATAAAGAGTATATGAGTTTTCTCAAAAAAAAAAAAAAAAGGTATATGAGTATGGGAGAAACTTTATTACCCCTTACTTAGTGGTGAGTCGGAAGAGAAAGAGAAAGCAATGAAGTTACGTTCTAAAAGAGAACCCTTTTAAATTTGTGAATTAGTAGATAGAAGACAAAAAAAATGTAAAATAGATGGGAGAAATGTTAAAAAAAATATATATAAATAGTAAAACATATTTATAAAAAAAATAAATATTTTACATAATTTCGAAATAAATCTAAAGAATAATTGCATAAAGAAATCTTATTAAAATTCTATTACATTTAATAAATATTTTGTCGATATCCAAAGTTAATTTGTTTCTTTTGTCAAACATGATTGACATGATACGACCGTCATATTTCAAAATTTTTCTTAAAATATGTCTAATGAATAAATAAATCAAGTTAAGTTTTGATCATATATATTATTATTGTTTTTTTTCCAATATATTATGTTAGAAATTTTATATTCTTTCTTTTCCAAACAAAATAACTAAATTAAATTAAAAATTATATAGTTAAAATAGAATGGAGTGTTAATAAAACAAATAAAATAAAATAAAAATGGTAAAATACTTTTTTGGTCCCTCATGTTTTGAGTCAGTTTCTAATAGGTCCCTACGTTTCAAAGTCGAACAATCAAGTCCCTACTGTTTCGAAAATGTATCTATTGAGTCCCTCTAGGGCTGACGTGGCAGTTTAAAATAATAAAATATTGATTTTTAATTAAAATATTAATATAATAATAATAAAATAATAATTATTATTATTTTTATTAAAATATAATATAATAATAATAAAATTTTAAAAAAATATTATTAAAAAATCTTCTCTCTCTCTTTCCCCACTTTCCTCTCTTTTCTCCCCGCCGCCCCTCATCGCCCAGATCTGAAGAAAAACCCTCTCTTTCCTGCACGACACGCCGGAGTCCGAAGAATCGCGTGGGTCGTCGATCTGCCGCGAGATGAGGTGCGTTTGTGGTAGGAGAAGAAGGCGTCGACGTCGCTTGTCGGAGGGTTGTCGCCGACGCAGCTGCTTGTAAGAGGTGGAGGATCTCCGGCAGCGACGAGAGGAGCTCCGGCGACCAAGAAAAAGAGAGAGAAGGTGGGGGATGAGGGGCGGCGGGGAGAAAAGAGAGGAAAGTGTGGAAAGAGAGAGAAGATTTTTTAATAATATTTTTTTAAAATTTTATTATTATTATATTATATTTTAATAAAAAATAATAATTATTATTTTATTATTATTATATTATTATTTTAATTAAAAATTAATATTTTATTATTTTAAAATGCCACGTCAGCCCTAGAGGGACTCAATAGATACATTTCCGAAACAGTAGGGACTTGATTGTTCAATTTTGATACGTAGGGACCTATTAGAAATTGACTCGAAACATGAGGGACCAAAAAAGTATTTTACCCAAAAAAAAAACAAGATACGCAACTATGAAATTTTATGTGCATTGCATTGGTCTTTTAACTAGTAGTTTTAAATTGACTATTTCATTTACAATTTCTTTCAAAATTGTTATAAATTTACAAATTTTTTTCATACAACATTCTCATCTAATAACATATATTAAACTTATAAAAAAAATACTATAAAGAAAAAAGATCATTCACCAACGAGACTCAAAATTTTTTGGTTAGTGTTAATTACCGTTGATCTATGCTCACTTTGACATAAAGATTTCTATTAGAAATTGTATTAACTCAATTTATTAATAAAATAAATGTTAAAGAACACATTTGTACCATGTACTTTTATTGAAGTAAAGATTTAGTCTTTCAACTTTAGAATGTAACCAATTTAGTCTTTTAGTTTATAACTTGTAAAATTTAACCCTCGTATCTTCGTGGACCTATTAGACTCAAAATTGAAAGATCTATTAGACATTTTTTTTTTTAAAGTTTAGTAGGGATCAAATAAATATAAATCTGAAAATTCAAAGACTTAATAAACACTTTTTAAAGTTTAGGGATAAAATAGACACAAACCATGACTAAGCTTATAATTTAACCAATAAAAATCCAAAGGGAAAAATACACTTTTAGTCCCTGAGGTTTGGGTTAAGTTACACTTTGGTCCCTGAGTTTTAAAACTCAACAAAATTACCCCTGAGGTTTGAGATAAGGAGCAATTTGGTCCCTCCATCCATTTTTCTGTTAAACGTTAACGGAATTCTGATGTGGCATTATTTTTTTTATTAAAAAAATTGTTTTTTAGTTTTTTAAAATAAAATAATATTAAAATAATAAAAATATCTTTTTCATTTCTACTTTTTTTTCTTTTTTCTTTTATGTTTCTTCTCCTTCTTCTTTTCTCCAGACGGTCGGTAACTTCTTCTTCTTTTCTCTAGACCGCCGGCGACTTCTTCTTCTTCTCTCCAGAACGCCGGCGACTTCTTTTCTTTAGACCACCGACAACCACCTACACCGGAGCCGCTGTTCACCATCTCAGATCTCCGACGCCATCTCTCTCCCCTTCACTGTCTCCTCCACGCCGATGAGAAAAACCCACGCACGAACAAAGGAGAGGGGAGACGACGTGGGTTTTTCTTCAGATCTGGGCGAAAGCAACATGGGGCTCGAGTGGGTTTTTCTTCAGATCTGGGCGAAGAGCAACATGGGTCTCGAGTGGGTTTTTCTTCAGATCTGGGCGAAGAGTAACGTGGGTCTCGACGAGGGAGATGACGACGAGATTCAGACACTTGCGAGCGGCGGATCTGGGCGAACGACGACGAGCTTTGACGGATCTGGGCGAGCGACAACGAGATCTTGCTATCGCCGGAGGAGAAACGAAAGGGAAAGAGACGGCGAGATCTTGCTGTCGTCGGCGAACTCAAAATCGAAGGAGGGGGAGGTCGCGTGAGAAACAGGAGAGTGAGAGAAGAGAAAGAAAAAAAATGTCGCCGGCCGCTGTCGCCGGCAGCCGGCCACCGGTCGCCAGTGAAGAAGAAGAAGAAAACTGACCGTCGGTTATGAAGAGGAAGAAAGAAGGTTGGTGATTGAGCTGGTTGAAGAAGAAGAAAGAAAAAACAAATAAAAATATATTAAAAAATTAATGTTTTTATTGTTTTTATTTTAAAAAATAAAAAAAGAATTTTTTTTGATTAAAAAAATATGGCCACATCAGCATTCTGTTAGTATTTAACGGCAAAATGAACAGTAGGGACCAAATTGCTCCTTATCTCAAACCTCAGGGGTAATTTTGTTGAGTTTTAAAACTCAGGGACCAAAGTGTAACTTAACCCAAACCTCAGGGACTAAAAGTGTATTTTTCCCAAATCCAAATTATAATCAATTGGGCCTAAGGATATGTTTGGTTTAACTTTTCAAGTATTTAATTTGAAAAAAAAAATCATTTTGACAAAAATTCTTGTGTTTTAAGCTTTTAGCAACCACTAAAAATGACTTATTGAAAAATGAGATTGAGAAATGAACCATTTTGAGAGAAATACTTAAAAACAAATTAAAAAAAAGGTTTTTAAATATATAACTTGAGTATAAAAACACTTATAAGTAATATTTAAAAGAAAATGTGTTCTTGAAAAACATTTAAATTAAAAATATTTCAAACGGGTCCTAAATCATTAGCTGGGTTAACCAAAAATGTTTTCTAATAAAAATTAGGATAATTACCGTGGGTGGAAAATTGGACCAAATTAATAGCAAATATAGCACAATGTAAAAAAAATTGCAAATATAGCAAAATATATCCGAGTATATTACTGATAGACACTAATAGACTCTGGTTAATTTGGATCTATCTAATAGATTTCGATTATTAGAGTTTATCAGCGATAGACTCTGATTAATCAAATCTATCAGTCTACTAATAGACTCCGATTATTCAGAGTCTATCAATGTCTATAGCTAATAAACTCTAGTTAATCAAAATCTATCAATGATAATCACTTATAGACTTTGATTAATCAAAATCTATACGTCACCAATAGATTTTGATTAATTAAAGTCTACCAGCGAAAGACACGGATAGTCTCATATACACGGATAGAATCTGACAATAGCTTTTTGGTCTTGTACGATTAATTTGACTATATTTGCAATTAGTTTGCAACTGTGCTATATTTGCTATTAATTTGGTCCAATTTGTCATATATACAACTGCTCTAAAAATGAAATAAATGGCAGAATTGTAAGATCACAACTCACAACTTCGACCATAAATTTCTTCTGGCTTAAGGAAATGTTTGGAAACGAACGACGCGTTTGGCGTCCCAAGCAAACGCATACGGCGTCGCATCGGTATAATTTTTCAACAAAATTTCTCAAACATCACACTCTGGTTGGGTCCTATCATTCTCTCTCTCTCCATCTTCATTACCTTGATTAGGTTCTCAGTTTCTTCATCCCCAGTCTCGCCATTCCTTTTCGAATTCTCAACTCGATCACAGCTTTCACACTTGTCGATTCTTCCTTTCGGCTTCTTATCATCCTGCAATTCGGTGGTCAAAAGGGTTTTTGTTTTGATCTTCATTCGATCTTCATCTCCATGTCGATGCTCAACTCCTTCTTCAACAAGGGCTTCAAAGCTGCCCAATGGTATCGCTTCTCTTTATTTTGATTTTCCTTTTCTTTTCGTTTTCTCTCTCCTTGCTCTCTCAATTGTGTCGGTCACTGCTTTCATTGATTCATATGCGATTACAGAATTTCTGCTTTTGATTGTAATTTGCGCTTCTGTTTACAGTAAAACCCTGCTTAAATTGACAATTCCACGAATAAAGCTGCTGAGGAATCGGAGGGAGATTCAGCTTAAGCAGATGCGACGAGACATAGCTAAGCTTCTTGAAACAGGCCAAGAAGCTACGGCTCGCATTCGGGTATGTGTTACCTTCTGAAGTGCATTTGGTCAATTTAATATCAAGAGGGGGAGGATAAGAAAAAAGGGAAAAAAATTTATGTCCTGAAAGTTTTTGTTGTCTTAATTAGATCTGCTTTTGCATTCAGGTAGAGCATATAATCAGAGAAGAGAATATGATGGCTGCTCAGGAAATTCTTGAGTTGTTTTGCGAGCTTATTGTCGTTCGTCTTCCAATTATTGAAACACAAAGGTATATTTTCCTAACGAAGTTCTTCTTTATATGAGGATATTAAGTGTTTTCTTGTGGTTATCTAAATGAACACGAGAAAGATCTGAATGCAAATAAGTTAAATACATTACAGTATTTTCATGGACCCTTGCTCTTCAACCTGTAGGATTTGGTTTGAAACAGACAGCTCAAAATGTCTTCGCACGATATCTAATATTTGTGATTTATTTATTTATTTTTTTTTTTTTTGAAAAGGAAACAATCTTTTCATTGAAGAAATGAAAAGAGACTAATGCTCAAAATACAATTATACAAAAGATATAAAATAATATTTGTGAATTTTTAAAAATGACAACGAAAATAATGGAGAAATTGACACTAATGGGTAATGCTATGGCTTTTGTCTACTGCTTATTTCTTCTTCTTCTTTCTAATATTTTGATTAAAAATGTCTAAATGAGTATAGCTGTCCATGTTTGGCAATTATGAAACACAATTTATTCTGGGAAACATTTATGTTTCCGATATGAACATGACTGACAAAACTCCGTTAGATCTTTTAAATGTTTCTAAATTTGAAATCAATACTGGACTTTTCTACAAGAGTTGTATTGTATAATGGTTTTTTTTTAATCTTTTTATGAACATTTAATTATCTAGATTAGATTTGTATATTTCTTTTGGAATTTCCTTCACAAATTGTTACTAAGAAGCTGGACCATTTCATACCTACAACCAACCAAACTTGGAACGTTGGATTTGTTTGTTGGACTTATGTACAAGTATAATTTTTTAAGTATTTTATTTACGAGGATTTAATTCTATGAATAGATGTGTATATATTTGGTTCGATATTTCCCTCATAAATTGTGACTGAGGAGCTGCATCATATAGAAATATGTAATTGACGTCAAAGTTTCTCACTGATGTTGTATCTACAGTCCATTATTTCCCATTATTGAATGAACTGAATCTGTCCAATTGTTTTTGTCCTTACTCCTTGTCTATGAGAAAATGGCTTGTGGCTCTCTCTTTCTTGGGTTGGGTTATTGTCATGTTTGTAAAACTCATCAGTAGTATCCATATATGTGCTCTTTTGGTTGATATGAATAAGCATCAGAAATATGCTGGTATTTCACTTTAAAAGTTTGAACAGATATTTGCACATAAAGATGGAATATTGGAGAATATGTGCTCTTTTGAGGAATATTTTCCCATATTGAAGAATATTCTTTCATCCTAGTTTGGAATATTGGAGATCCATCCCACAATTATGGAAGTTAAGTCTTAGATTGAAAAATTGTTAATTATAACTACAGCTAGTTGCCCAGCCTGATCATCCAACTTGTCCTTCGAATGACTCAAAACATCAAGCCTTGCAAACTGGAAATTTAGTTGCAATTGATTATACTTCAAGGGTGGATGCTAAACTTACAAGAAACTGATTAGTTTGCACTTTCAAATTCACAAAATTTTTGGGTTAATCACCAAGCTTTCCATTTTTGGTGAAAATCCATGTTGTCTTTTGGATAACAGCTTTTGTCCCAAGTTACCTGAAATTTAAAACTACATGTCCAAATTGTATCCTTACTGTAAAATCTTTTGAATCTTACTCCATCTTTATTGTAGAGAATGCTTGCATTTCCTTGCATTTCTTCCTTGTTTAATTGGTGCTTCATTAGTTGCAGTATCTTGATATTTCATATGGTCCCATTTTTATTTCATCCTGTCCAATGATATCTTGTTATCAATATTTATAAATATCATATATCTTTCTCCGGTTTTTTTATCATTCTGATTTCACTCTGTTGCTTATGGTACTTGTATTGAGACATTTGTCCCTTCTACTTTATGCTTGTCTCAAATATCATTGTAAACTCCCAAAATTTTCAGGGAATGTCCTCTAGACTTGAAAGAAGCTATCTCAAGTGTGTGTTTTGCTGCTCCAAGGTGCGCTGATCTTACAGAGCTTCTCCAGGTTCAGATGCATTTTGCTGCTAAATATGGGAAGGAATTTGTATCAGCTGCAACTGAGCTCATGCCTAACTGTGGTGTTAATCGTCAGGTTCTTAGAATTTCTTGTTTATGTCTGATCAGAAAGATCCTATCAAAAAAAAAAAAATGTTTGATCAGAAAGAAAGCTTTACTGCAGTCGATAGGATTATATATTTCCTTTTAATTTTGGTTGCAGTTGATAGAGCTGCTTTCTGTTCGTGCTCCTTCACCTGAAAAGAAACTGAAGCTCTTAAAGGAAATTGCTGAAGAGCACGACTTAGATTGGGATCCTGCTGGAACGGAAGCTGAGTTTAACAAATCTCCAGAAGATTTGCTTGTAAGTGTCGTTCCTTTTTGTCTCAACTTGTGGTGTCTCTTCACGGCTTAGTTTCTGTTCTCTCTCTTCACAGAATGGACCGGCGCAGTTTGTCAGTGCATCAAAATTACCCCTTCCTAAAGAGAAACATGACGAAACGTGTAATGCTACTCCTGATTTGGCTAGTGCACCACAACCTGATTCTGATTCAGAATTGGACATGTTAGACTTTCCTGAAGTTCCAAAGATGTCAGTATCTCCACATCCTCCTACTGTAGAGGCTGGACCTCCATCATCACTGATCCCACCCCCGTCTGTGCCACTACCGCCGCCCGAATCTGATCAGGATTCATTCAAATATTCTGGTTTTCCTGAAATCCCACAAGATTTACACCTAAGACATGATGAGGCGACATTGGTGAGATCTGTTTCTCCCAGCAACCATGAAATGAATATCTCTGTTGGTGAAGATAAACAGTTTTTGCCTTTTATTACTCCGCCATCATTGTCATCTTCGTTTTCTCATAGACAAACTGATTTGTCGCCACCCTCTGAAACAAGGACTCCCGAGGAGAAGTTTGGTTTTGAACCAAAGCTCGAACCCGAGATAAATTCACCACCACCCTCTGTTTCAAGGTCCCCTTTCAAACCACAGTTCGAACAGGAGATAAATTCACCACCACCCTCTGCTTCAAGGACAAAGAGTGAGGTCAATGTGGATATCAGTGTGGATTTGCAGGATGTATTGGCCGCTGCTCAGGCTGCTGCTGAAACTGCTGAACGTGCTGCTGCTGCAGCTCGCTCTGCAGCTAGTCTTGCAAAGGTTAGAATTGACGAGCTCACAAAGAAAAAGAACGATCACGACCCTGAAATTAATTGCGAGAATCCATTCCATGGAGCTACTGCAAGTCCACAAGATCATAAAGAAACATTCCAACTAAACCAACAAGATTCTTTCCAAGAACATTACAAGGTAAGCCGGAATTCAGATGTTTCTGATCACCACCAGCTAGAGCAACAGAAATCGGGTTTCGATTCCTCGCCCGGTGATTCACCATCTGAACGTATAGTACATCCTCATCAACCCCAGAGGCTTCCGTCAATGGATGACGACCCGTACTTTTCATACCCGAATTTATTTACATCACAGAAACCAAATCTGGGATCTGATCATTCATCTGGTGGTGGTTCCTGATCTACCCATGAGGTTTGAGTTGAATTACATCTAGGCTTGGGGCCTCGTGAATTAATATTTCGTTCAGCTTTCATAACGAGTTTTCAATATCCTTTAGAGCTATAGAAGCGAGAATTCAATGTACAAAACAGTAAAGATATATTGTACAATCAGAATTGGTCTCTTTTTATGTACATTTTTCGGCCTATAATTTGTATTAATTTGATTATTTCAGAACTCACTTCTATAATGCTATAAATCATTTTAGGGCTGGATCTAAAAAGCTCGGATCCTTCTACTGTAGTTAAAATGAGGTTTAACTACACAGTTAGACTATTTTGAACATCAAATCATATAAATGTCAAATTTTTAACAGAAATTATGCCAAATAGTCTATTTTAGAACCTATATTTCACAAATGTCAAGTTTTAGAAAAAATATCAGTTTTGTCTTGGCTCCATATTTCCTATTTTACCCCTTAAAAATTCTGTATATTAATTATTTTATTGTATTGGTTTTTTTTTTTCATAATTAGATGGTTAGTTTAAGACTATTTCAAAAAAAAAAAAAAGAATGGTTAGTTTAAGACAATTAATAAATAAGTAATTATATGGACCTAATCTCAAGTTTTAGTTCCAATGGCTCGAAAGTCAGAAATTGGAGCCAACATTTTAATTCCTTCTCATTTTCAGTGAGCAAAATGCCGACAATGAGTAAATAAACTAATCTTATATATTTAGTTTTCACATGAATATTGTTTTTGTCTATTATCCAAATAGCAAAGGTGCCTTAATTTTTGTTTAAATTCTTTTGTTTGATAATTGTTAGTTTCGTCTTGAAAAAAGAGAATGATTTTTTTTTTCTTTTATTGTTCTGAATGAATGGAAAATATGTAAGGAAAAAACATTGCTAAATTTTTTTTAAGTATTCAAAATTATTCTTTCTATAATGTTTTTTTGTTTTTTTTTTTACAACTTTTTTTTTAAGTATCTCAATTTATTATTTTATTTAATATCACAAAACATTCATCTTTTTAATTACTTTGTTAATTTGTTCTCATTTTTCCTCGTCACTATCTAATATCCCAAATCCTTTTATAATTTTATTTTTATATTTTTATTAAACCAATTATGGATGCTTGTTGAATTCCAACTAAATTTGTAAAAGTTATTTATAAAACTGAATGCTTGGGAACTATTTTCATCCCTTCATAACTTCCATTTAAAAAGAAAATGAATTCTACAAATCAAAGTGTATGAAAAATAAATTTAATCAATTATAACAAGTAGATCATCTTGTCTAATAGACATCAATTTTAATTTTACACTAAATTTGCAACAACTTAATGAATATTGGTCTATGGACAACTCAATGTTCGCCCCTTTTTTTGTGATTGTCTAACATTCGCATCCTTCGCCTTATTACATCCCTTTGAACAGACCAATCTCTCTTAACTACAAAATACCATTGAATTTATTCATATATATTAATCATACCTTATTATATTACATATATATCACCATATATTACCCAAAAATAAACACTCATTACATGTATATATACAAAATTAGCATCAATTGGAAGTGCTTCTTCTTCATATCATATTTGCCCTACAAAAATTATGTATACCATATTCCAATATCTTATTACTTAGACAACATTAGAGCACATTGTAAAAATAAATTAATTATAGTAATAACATTGATATATAGTATAGTATAATTTATATATACAATTGTTATGGGTAAATTTGGACCTAGTTCTAAGAAAGTCAAAAGGGAAATTGTGATAAATGACTACAAAAAAAATGTATTCTTGATTTTTGGCTACGGAAGTTTGGATTTTGCAGGCATGGCTACCGACATTTTAGGGAACTGTTTACTGAATTATTTTGGATGTTTTTACCCCTTGTATTTACGGTTATTTACAAACGCCGTTTACGTCATTTTCGAGGACAGAGATGTGTTTTGGATGGTCAACGAATTTAAAAACGGTACATACAAGGGGTGCTGTGTAGTCGTTGACATCTCGAGTGTCAATACTGGTATACACCCCGTGGGGACAGTTTCAAAGGGAGTAAACTAAATCCCTAAAATCTCGGGATTTTAGTATCTGTTTGTTGCAAATATAAGGGGAGGGAAACGAAACCGTTACCTATTTCAATTTTTTTGGTACAGTCGTCGCGTATGGGGAGAAACGACCGAGCATGCAAGAGATGGTTGTCGACGCGGCGGATGAAGGTCGTTGGCACGGCGGAGATGGTTCGTTGGCGTGGTATGAGAGGTAGGTAGTGATATTCACTCTGTTTGGCGGTGAGAAATGATGTGGAATGGAGGGTTCGGGGGTGTAGAATGCTCTCAAGGGGCGTGGAATGCTCTCAAATGGTGTGGAATGCTCTCAAGGGTTTCTACTTTTGGAGGAAGAAGATGGACGGGTGGGCTGCTGCATGAAGGCTATTCTGGTGGTGAGGGTGGGCGGTGACATGACGTTTTTACCCCTTGTATTTACGGTTATTTACAGACGCCGTTTACGTCATTTCCGAGGACAAAGATGTGTTTTGGATGGTGAACGAATTTCAAAACGGTACATACAGGGGGTGTTGTGTAGTCGTTGACATCCCGAGTGTCAATACTGGTATACACCCCGTGGGGACAGTTTCAAAGGGAGTAAACTAAATCCCTAAAATCTCGGGATTTTAGTATCTGTTTGTTGCGAATATAAGGGGAGGGAAACGAAACCATTACCTATTTCAATTTTTTTGGTATAGTCGTCGCGTAGGGAGAGAAACGACCGAGCATGCAAGAGATGGTTGTCGACGCGACGGATGAAGGTCGTTGGCACGGCGGAGATGGTTCGTCGGCGTGGTGTTAGAGGTAGGTAGTGATATTCACTCTGTTTGGCGGTGGGAAATGGTGTGGAATGGAGAGTTCGGGGGTGTGGAATGCTCTTAAGGGGTGTGGAATGCTCTCAAGGGTTTCTACTTTTGGAGGAAGAAGATGGACGGGTGGGCTGCTGTATGAAGGCTATTCTGGTGGTGAGGGTGGGCGGTGACATGACGTTTTCTACCCCTTGTATTTACGGTTATTTACAGACGCCGTTTACGTCATTTCCGAGGACAGAGATGCGTTTTGCAGTATTTAATTGCAATTATTCATTCTGGTGGTGAGGGTGGGCGGTATCTTCTTTTTAGCTTATTCATTTTTGGGGGAAAATTAGTATGTCTTCGGGTTGCTGGTGTTCTTATTTTTTTGGATTTTTAATTGCTGATGTTCTTGGGTGCAGGTAGTATGTCTTCGGATTGAGAGGACATTTTTTTTCCAATTAATGCATTCTGAAGGCATTTCTCTCTACTGATGGAGGTTGAACTTTGTTATCCTTCCCCAATAAAGGTATTGACTCCTTTTTTCCGGGTAGCAACTTTTTCTGGGGTGCAATTTTTTCCAGTAGTAACACCTACTACTAGTTTTGTTTTTCAAACTAGTTTTGTTTCTTGGATTTTTTTATTTTTCAAACTTCCTAAAATGTCTCCAACTTTTTTTAGGGGTATATTTTATCTCTCCTAAACTCTGATTTTGATTTTAAACGTTAAGGATACGTTAGGCAGTTTGTTGGGGGCATATTTGTCTTTTACAAATATGAATTTATTAATCATTAAATCGTTTAGCCATCTATTTAATTTTTAAACGTTTGTAGCTATATTTCAAGCCACCTATTTATTTTTAGCCATATTTCTTGTTGCCCCAAGTCAAAATGATAGAAGCAAAACAAGCCCACGGAGGCCCAATGGGCCTAAATCAATCTCTAGGCTACTCACCGTTCTAAAAGGGAGGGGAAAACAGCTATAAATAGAAGATGCCCAAGTCAAGGAGACTCAACTTGATATCTATTTTCTTCCTCTATATTATTACTTTATTTGTTTCACTTATAATCTCCCAACTGAGCATCGGAGTCGGCACCACGTCTGTTTTTCTCTTGTTTTGCAGGCCACGTCTTTCACATCCAAATAAATTTACCGT
The DNA here is from genome assembly GCA_036850905.1 of Luffa acutangula. Taxonomy (NCBI): domain Eukaryota; kingdom Viridiplantae; phylum Streptophyta; class Magnoliopsida; order Cucurbitales; family Cucurbitaceae; genus Luffa; species Luffa acutangula. Next base: position 38,026,675 of record CM072088.1, read on the forward strand.
TCATGTCACGTGACAGGTTAGTCCCTGACCAAATTTTGGGAGGAAAAAAATTGTTTGTGAAAATTGTATATCGGTGTGGAGATTAACTTAAAAGCATATCAAAGACAAGATCCATGAAAATTGTCTTCCATGCACCATAAAGAAAGAAACAATTGAACCATTGCGGCTCACACCCAACAACTCATGGTCCGCTGGATTCAAAGGTTCGTAAATTTCTTCAATTGGGTGGTGGTTCCCCCGAAGTAATTTGGGGTTGGTTTAATTCCTTTTCATCATTTAATATTTAAGCATGTTTTATGGTTTAAGCATAGGAATTTGCCATTCTTCTTTTAAGTTTAAGAAGTTTCTGTTCAAGGCGGGATTGTAGAATCGCAGAATGGGATTTGGGAAATTGTGTTCTTTTTTAAATATAGTTTTACATGAACTCATGGTGTGTATAATCAATATAAACTTGGAAATTAGAGATTCAAAACTGAATTTATATGTTTGTTTCCAATTTAATATACATTAAATAATCATTCACTCATGCACTTATTCTGCAAGCAAAGCAAGAACAGATTACGTTAAATTTTTTGCAAGGTTTCCTATTTTTAAGTTATATTGTATAAATATTTTATTTATTTCTATATAGAATTGGTGAAAATCAAAGATTCTTGTGGTTTATAATTCAAGAAAATATATATAATATATTTTTCGGTTCCTTTTCACTTTTAGAATCTAAAAGCATTCGAAAAAGGTTTCTTGAATTTGTTTCATTGTGATTTATTTTATCTGTTTGCCTATGTATATTTATTGCGTGAAGGAAAAGAAAGAAGTAATATTTAGAAAAAGCAATTGGATATGAAAAGCATTTTAAAAGTATAAAATGTTTTTAATCAAATAGCAGTAGTAAGATTAATTTGAAAAATGGACATAGATAAATCTATGTAGTTTTAAATGCATAAGATTAGAAGATTCAAATCAAATTTAGATTTGTGTTTGGATAAATTATCTATATCCAAAAGTTGTAGATTTAAACTTATATATATATATATATATGATTTGATTTGGTCGCATGAGATTTGATTCTAATTTGATTCTAGGTTTTCAGGAAAAGCTAATTAACTATTTGTCCAAATCATAATTGTTAGTTTGTGTGGGAGTATATTTGAAGAGATTGAGTATTTATATATGATTTGATTTAAATGAAAAGATTTAATTGCTCTCTAATTTATAATTTCAGCTAGATATTTTGTTGAAGATATTTCGTTGATAATTCATATTTTAGATTGGATTTATCGAATTTAAAAATTGTAGACTTGATGTATCTATCATTTTGGTCATTTATTTAATGGATAAATAGACCGACTAATCATATTTCAAACTGCACATATAAATTTGTTCAGTCATGTCGTTATAAATGGCTTGGATTAATTAAAAAGTCAAAATTAAGGTAGACTACTATAAATAAATTATTTATTTACTTCATAAAAACTCTTCTATGCATCTTCATATTACAAAGATTTTTATTTCTAATTCTGAGTTCAACAATATGGGGTGAGAAATTCAAGTGGTTTGAAGATATAACTCATATTAGCCCAACGAAGGGTCCTTACTATTTCATGGGCGGTATGTTCTCTACCTACCCTTATTTGCTAAATATCTATTCTTATTACTTTATGTGTATCTATTGATTCATGATTTATTGAATGCAAACTATTCATAATTTGCAAGTTAATTATGTTTCAATCAATGATTAGTCTTTTTCCCATATCAACATAATGTTGTCTACTAACGTTGTTTCACGAGGGAACATGACATGCAGAAATCCCAAGCAGCTGGCCTAAAAGTCCTTGTAGGAGTGGCAAAGCCTATACTCCTAGGGCAGACGCCATGATGAAAAGTCCTTGTAAGAGTGGCAAAGCCTATACTCCTAGGGCAGACGACATGATGAAAAGTCCTTGTAGGAGTGGCACTGCCTATTCTCCTAGGGCAACGACATGATGAAAAGTCCTTGTAGAAGTGGCACTGCCTATACTCCTAGGGCAACGACATGATGAAAAGTCCTTGTAGGAGTGACAATGCCTATACTCCTAGGGCAACAACATGATGAAAAGTCCTTGTAGGAGTGGCAATGCCTATACTCCTAGGGCAACGACATGATGAAAAGTCCTTGTAGGAGTGACAATGTCTATACTCCTAGGGCGCCCCCCGAGGTATCTACTTATCAAAAAGTCCTTGTAGGAGTGACAACGCCTATACTCCTAGGGCGCCCCCCGAGGTATCTACTTGTCAAAAAGTCCTTGTAGGAGTGGCAACGCCTATACTCCTAGGGCGCCCCCCGAGGTATCTACTTATCAAAGGGTTCTTGTCGGAGTGGCAACGCCTATACTCCCAAGGTACTCGGTGGAGTGACAACGCCTATACTCCCCGAGGTAGAACGACATGAGAAAAAAGTCCTTGTAGGAGTGGCAACGCCTATACTCCTAGGGCAAACGACAACTACAGAACCCTCGGGAACAGAGCCGTATTAATAGGAAAAGGTGCAGGGGGCTTCAAAGCAGTAAACCACACTTATAGTTGAGACCAAGACGTAAGATATTTCATACAAGCAAAGCGAATGATAAAAGGCCAGAAGTGTCTTTTTTGCAAGATAACAAATTGGCACAGGGGAGAATTATACTCTTAAATTGAGCTTAAGGTGTTTTGACTTATATCAGCAGTGGCCACCCCTGAATCCCAATCAAGAGTGGGGACTTAATGTTATGGGTAAATTTGGACCTAGCTCTAAGAAAGTCAGAATGATAGAAGCCTAGAGGAGAAACAAGCCCACGGAGGCCCAATGGGCCTAAATCAATCTCTAGGGCTACCCACTCTCCTAAAAGGAAGGGGAAAACCCTAATTTCAGCTATAAATAGAAGAGGTTCACCCCAAGTCAAGGGGACTCAACTTGGTATCCATTTTTTTCCTCTATATTATTACTTTATTTGCTTCGCTTATGATCTCCCAACTGACTTAAGCATCAGAGTCGGTGTGACAAGCACCACGCCGGTGCTTAACTTTCTCTTGTTTTGCAGGCCACGTCTTTCCCATTCAAATAAATTTACCGTTGATGCCACGTGAAGGTCAAGTTAGTCCCTTGACCAAATTTTGGCATCAACAACAATGATAAATATATAAATTATATCTCCCACAAGAAGCCCTGCTACAATATTATTCCTTTTTTTTTTTTTTTGAGTTCAACAATATTTGGGGTGGGGGAATTCGAACTCATGACCTCTTAGTCATAAGCACACATTTTATGCCAGTTGAGCTTGTTGGCATATTATTATTCATAATGTCTCATGGTTTATTTTATATAAACCATAGTAATATATGTAATTTGAATATAAATCATGAGTAGTTTAACTATAGTGTTTGCAATAAACCCTAAAAGACATAAATGCTATACCCAAATTCTAACAATGGTACATAATTTCATGTTTGAAAAGAAACCCGATATATTTTTGTAAATCATTTTTTATTTGAAATAAACTCTAATAATATAGGAATGTTACAAGATTATTTAAAACAAACCCTATAATTCAATTAAACATAAAAATTAACCTAGTATATCTTGTTCCTTGCCCTCTTGAAAAAAAATTGAATAAAATCATTTGTATAAATTTATTAATTTAAAAAAAAATGTCATATATATTGTACCAAATTAGAAAAAAAAAACTGTTTGATTTTCATCGTGCTTTTTGGTGAAAATATTGGGCCACGAATTTGGATAAAAGAGAATTTTGGGGGCATGATTTTGAGAGATTTTAGGGGAAGATTGATGACGGGACTTGTCGAGGGTCTGAGTCAAATAAAATTTGTTTCCAAGACACTCAAACTACTTCTGTAGCAACAGTGGTCGGGGTCGATCACAGGGGAGGGGATTCTAACAGAATGCAGGTTTTTGTGTAGAACACAATAGGGGGTTTTAGATAGGCAGGGTGCAGAAATAAAATAAAAGACTGAATGTAAATTTAAGCTATATAAGAAAAGCATGCAATGAAGAGAATTTGAGATAAAGTTCAATAAAAATTGAGGATTGTTGGATTGGAGGTATGATGCTTGAATGGTTTGTTACTTGGCTTCCTAATTTTCTCTAAAAATTATTTCATACAATTTAAATGAGTCCGGTAATGCTTCTTGGTTACTCGGAGGATCCTCCTAGCTAACCTGTGTTTAATTAATTAATTAACCTGTGATCTCGCAGCTAATCTAATTAATTAATTTTAGATATTCGCCCGCTACCCTGCATGCATAGTCCGATAATCACCAAACTATATCTAACTAATTTAAAATAAACAACCGGAGATCTCACGATTGCCTATATAAATTAATTGCTTTAAACACAAGGGTCTGAAATTGAGCTAATAAAAAAGAATAAAAATTCATATTCGATTAATTCAACTTTTAACATGTATCTTAAGCTTATCAAGAATCTATACTAAACATGCTAGAATAGTGATGGACTTACCCTGTCCTAGTGGCTATCTCAAATAACTAATATCATGCACAAAACTAATCCCTAAGAGTCATCATTTCTAAGATCTTAATAACATGCATTAGTTTAAACAAGATTACATGCAAAAACATCAAATAAACAACAAGAAACTCAAGTATAAACCAGAAAACTCAGCCCAAGTTTCAATCCATTCAAAGCAAAATCTCAATCCAACGATTCTATAAAGATTAGAAAACAACAAATAATCTCAAAAGAATTAGAAACAACCCTAAAAGGTCTAAACCACTCAGAAAACTAAAAAGGGACGAAAGAAATTGTAAAAAATGAAATTTCTAACCTCACGGCAGACTAAATCGAACCCTATTATTTATACTAATCATCGTAGTGTCGAGATGCTAGGAAACAACGTTTCGACACTATGAATCTGCATTCTACACGAAATCGCGTCAACATCTCGACGCTGACCCCTTTTCTAGCTTGCTGCCTTTTTCTCAATTTTATCTCAATTTTTCTCGGCTTAAGGCTCGAACCTTAGATTTCTTGGAACTATTCTTCAAGCATGCTTCAATCTGCTCGGGTCTCTTCACCTCCTCATCATCCAAGAACTTTGAGATGGTTCAAAAACACTATAACTGCCCCGAATTAGCACCAATTCGTGTGGTTGGTTCCCAGGCTACCTATGCTCGAATTACCTGAAAATAAGACAATTAAGGCATAAAATGAAGGTGTACATATTACACATGCGGAAGCAATTGAAGATCGAAAGCACTTAAGACATTCAATTTTACTCCTAAAGCATGCATGTTCTAGAAAAGACAGAATAGAGAGTTTAGAAAACACCAACCTTTGTAGCTCACTTATGTTGAACTCCTTGTGGTGTTTGCCTCTCCTATGCTCCTTGGACAACCTCTAGAGTCTTCCCCACTATACTCCGGGCCAAGAACGACTTGTGGGAGTCTATATAAGATAGGGAATGGGAAGGGAATGCTTGAAGCATCAAACAATGGAGAAGAATGAGAGATGAGAGAACTTTGAGTCCAAATTCCAGCAGCATAACATTAAGGAAATGGCTCTCTTGTGTTTGAATATGATTCAAACTCCTTTTAAAGACATTCTCCATGCAAAGCCAAGCCTCAAGACACAAGACACATGGTGTATTTGCAAGCTCAAGTGGATTCTAGGTGTACATTACACAAGACATGCAACAATGCATGAGTGAGTTGTCTTTCCACTTTGAATGATCATGCATTAAGTGGATTTCCAACTAAATCCACTAAATTCAAATTGAAATCAAATTTCGAGCTTGCAAATTACCCCCAATTTCAATTCTAAATTGAAATTGATTGCTTGGTAATTAATTTGAAAATTTTCAAATTAATTTTGATATGATTAATCTAATTAATCTTTGTTATCTTGTGCAATTCCATACATATGATTCCTAATACATATATATAGTATTCAAAACACTTTTAAATACTTCATCTCTCATTTTCTAATTTAATTCATAATTAAATTATTGTGTCAAACACAATTTACGATAATACCCTTTTTCCCGATTTTGAACGATTCAAAGCTTCCTATCTTTTGTTCTAGGCTTAATTCTGATATGAGCTAGTAGGGGAACCTAATGGACCTATAGATCATGGGCTCCAACGATTCGAGGATAACCGACTAATCTCATTGTCCAAGCTAGCCAACATTCGTTAACTATCGGGACACTCCACTATAGCCCGATAGTTGCACTCCCCTCACTATAGATATATTTCCGTCCACTTGATTTAACCATGATTAGTAAGTCGATCCTTCACAGGTTGTTCGTAGCTATAGCTAGGTCAATAAGCCGTTTTACCCCTATAGTACTTCTAGTTCCTTAAGTCCCACTGATCCTCTAATGAACAATTGGTTTATGGCCCAACCAATAAACCGAGTCCCTCTCGGGCCAATGAGAGGGCGGGATCCCTTTGTTCAAGCCCTGGAGTCAGCACTTAAGGGAACAACCTCTCTACTATCCCTTATTCGGGTAGGAGTGAATTCCTTCTTGCACGACTATGTCCCCAGCTATCTAGCCGTTCCTATCCCTGAAATGAGAGGCTTATTGAGTCGGCGATACTGAGCCACTCTCACCTATGCAGATCTAAGGATAAGCCCGAATAAACAGGAGTTCATAGTTAGTTCAGGATTAAGATCGAGTTACCTAGGTCATCACATGAAATAGTCAGTCTCGTCAGTAAACGGTGTTATAAAGCGAGAGCGACTTATTTCTCGGTCCTGGTCTTATGCAAACTCATTGCATAGGACACCCCCACTCGCATGTCTCTACATGGACGATTTAGGATCACATCGTCTATACCATCTATAAAGTGGGCCACGTCTCATAGTGTCTCCAAAATAAGGTACCCAACCCTATTCCTATACTATAGACCATTTTGGCTATTACTCAAGCTTGATCCACTTTTATGTCTCTACATAAAGCTCAAGTGTTCATCCTATAGCCATGGATCTTAGTTTATTGGATTTGGGTTATATATGTGCAATTTAATTTATTCAGTAATGACTTTTACTGAATCAATCTCGATAACACCTTTATCGAATAAGTATATAATTCGTTTAACATTCATTATCTACGAGTTTTAGGGCACGAATCCCAACAATCTCCCACTTGAACTAAAACTCTAGTTTAGTGGGATGTACTATAATCTATAACAGCAGTGGATGAATAAATACTTGTATTAATAACGGAGTAAAAATACAATAAACTAGGGCATCTAAATACCCAGTATACTAAGGTATCGATATACCGGTTACAATTCTCCCACTTGACCTAGATTATTTCTCGTACATATCTCGCAGACCTAGACCTTCTAGATGACTCTCGAACACTTTAGCCGTGAGAGCCTTCGTGAATGGATCAGCAATGTTGTGCTCCGATGCTATCTTCGTGACGATCACGTCTCCTCGGTGCACAATCTCCCTAATGAGATGGTATTTCCTTTCGATGTGCTTGCCTCTCTTATGGCTGCGAGGTTCCTTTGAGTTTGCAACTGCGCCGCTATTATCACAGTACAAGGTGATAGGCAGATGCATATTTGGAACGACTTCCAAGTCAGTTAGGAACTTCCTAAGCCATACTGCCTCTTTTGCTGCTTCGCAAGCGGCTACATATTCGGCCTCCATGGTCGAGTCTGCAATGCATCCTTGCTTGATGCTGCGCCATACTATTGCTCCTCCATTTAGAGTGAATACTGACCCCGATGTAGATTTCCTCGAATCTTTATCAGTTTGAAAGTCAGAATCAGTGTATCCTGTAAGGATCAAATCCTTCGAACCATACACGAGCATATAGTCCCTCGTTCTCCTTAGATATTTGAGGATACTTTTAACGGCTGTCCAATGATCAAATCCTGGATTGGATTGATATCTACTGACAATCCCTACTGCATAACAAATGTCAGGCCTTGTACACAACATGGCATACATTAGGCTACCTACTGCAGAGGCATAGGGAAAACGTCTCATGTCCTCAACTTCTTGAGGTGTCTGAGGACACTGTTCCTTAGACAAGTTAATTCCGTGCCTCAAAGATAATAGTCCTTTCTTGGAATTTTGCATTTTATATCTAACCAACAATTTGTCGATATAAGACGCTTGAGACAGGGCTAGCGTTTTGTTCTTTCGGTTTCGAACAATTTGGATTCCTAGAACAAATTGTGCCTCACCCAAATCTTTCATTTGGAATTGAGTTGCTAGCCATAGTTTAATGTCAGTTAGATAACCTACATCATTCCCGATGAGTAGGATATCATCCACATACAGTACTAAGAAAGTTATAGAGCTGTTGATGATCCTTTTGTAAACACAAGGCTCATCAACGTTTTGTTCAAAGCCATAAGATTTGATCGCAGTATCAAATCTTATATTCCAGGATCTAGACGCTTGTTTTAATCCATAAATGGATCGTTTAAGCTTGCAAACTTTTTGCTCTTGATCCTGAGCTATGAACCCCTCTGGCTGAGACATGTAGATACTTTCTTCAAGATTACCGTTCAGAAAGGCAGTCTTGACATCCATTTGCCATATTTCATAATCGTAAAACGTGACAATGGATAAAAGTATCCGGATCGACTTTAACATGGCAACAGGGGAGAAGGTTTTTTCATAGTCAATCCCCTCCCGCTGGGCAAAACCCTTTGCCACAAGTCGTGCCTTAAAGGTCTGTACCTTTCCAGCAGCGTCTCGTTTTCTCTTGTAGATCCATTTGCACCCTATGGGTCTAACCCCTTCAGGTTGATCTACAAGATCCCATACTGAATTAAAATGCATAGACTCGATCTCTAAGTCCATGGCTTTAATCCACTCGTTCTTGTCAACGTCATCCATTGCCTGTTTAAAGGTTAATGGATCCTCGATCCCGTCATCAGGTATGACGACTGGAGTTTCAGTTAAACCCAAATAGCGATCAGGCTGTCTAACAACCCTCCCACTACGTTGAGGTCCTCTTATTTCTTGAGAAGGACGTGATTGACTCGAGGTGCCAGTATCATCAACAACTCTTGTTGATGTTTCCGTAGCTTCGTTAGATAGTTCACTTAAAACGACTTTACTACGTGGCTTGTGATCTCTGAGGTGGTCTTCTTCTAGGAATGTAGCATTTGTCGATACAAGTACTTTATTTTCCTCTGGATCGAAGAAGTATCCACCTCTCGTTTCTTTGGGATAGCCTATAAATAGGCAAAATCTAGAACGAGGCTCCAATTTCTTTGGGTTTGCTTCTAGCACGTATGCAGGACATCCCCAAATTCTGAAATGTCGTAAACTAGCTTTACGACCTTTCCAGAGCTCAAATGGTGTTTCAGAAACACTCTTTGAGGGAACTACGTTCAAGATATAAACTGCAGTCTCTACTGCATAACCCCAAAACGAGTTAGGCAACTGAATAAGGAATTCCTTCTTCTTTTTCTTTTGCATTTCTTTTTAGAGCGGAGAACTAGCTTTCACACTACAATGTAGGGACTCATAACCTGAGTTTTTTTTACCCTTGGTTGGCCTAACTGATCACACTGCTAGCAGCTCTTTTTACCCCTAAACACTCATAAATGATGCAAACATGTTTTTTCTTTCAAGGAAATAAAACAAGGAAAGATGAACACAAAAATATTTACACAAAAGCTCACTTCTCGCTAATTTGCAAGAAACAAATTAGACTTTCTCGCTAAACCTTACACCTATTGAAGTGACAACAGGAATATAAGCCTAATAACTTGCTCCTAAGCGTTCAAGTCCTACTCTAAAGCAAGAAAGACACCCACCCTATGCAAGATATATCCAAGAAAAATGTTAAAAAGGCTCCCTTTTAGGGCACTCACAATTACAACTCATCGAAAGCTAAAAATTTTGGAAAAATTTGAGTCTATCCTAGGAAATCATAATCACTAAAGCAGATATATACACAACAAACATGCAAGACAAATATTAAGCGCAAACGTTGGCTCAACGCACAGATGCTCAGGGCCCAACAGAAAACATAATACCCTACCCCAACCTAAAAGAATACATTGTCGTCAATGTAATAAATCATTGAAAACAGGGACAAATGCATAAGGAAAGAGTAAGAAACTTCCTTGAAATTAAGCCCATGGGTGGAAAGCATCGATTAGTACAACAGAAGAGCTTGCTTTAGCACCGCCAACCTAAAATGAAACAAAGACAACTAACAAGAATCAAAAGCAACCTATCAAAAACAAACTGAAACTAAGAAACAGAAATGGCAGAAAACAATAAATCTTATTGGGTTCAAATATTTAACGTTGCTTGCTTGACAGGATTCTCCTTGATCCTCATCTGAAATCAACCTCTTTGATTTTCAGTGCATCCTTTTTATTTTTCTTCTTTTTTATTTTCCCCTGCATAGATAAACTCAACTTGCACATAGAGTGCACAACATAAGAAAATTTAAATAAATTGCCAATCATCCCCAACAGACTAACTAAAACACCTTTATTCCTGGAAACAAATTGGTCAACTACCGGAATGACTACGTCAAACTCATGCAAATTAATCAATAAGCTCAGGAGAATTAGAAATTGGCTTAGAATCGACTGAAGCTAACTTAACACCTATTTCACTTTCCCTTTTGAAGGATTGGAATTCCCAATTCCGTATAGCGGAAGCGAAATTGGACTGTTTGCAATTAATTTCATCTTACAAAATACCGAATACATTGGCAAAAACATCACAAAATTCATAATTCATAAATCTAGGATAAGAAATGAGAAGCCTACCTTCATTGACGACTCTGAATTCTTCTATGGACACCACCACGAGGCTACCCCGCTATTCTTTGAGATTGGAAACGAAGTGGTGGGACTCCGAATCTCGAATTTGGGATCAAGACAAGAGAGAAATTACTCTCTATCTTTTTTGAATTGAGAGAGAACGTGAGAGAGTTGAGAGGAAGTTGAGAGCCCATTCTGCAGAATGAAGAGCAGAGTCATTCGACCCCTCATCTGCGTGAGTTATCATGGAGGGGAATAAAGGATTAAAATTCCTTGCAGCGGAAGCGTATATCAAATTGAATCGTTGTTAATTGGGTTAAAACGAAAACACCGATACATTGGCCTTAAAATTACAAAAAGATTTCTATAAATTTAATACGATTAAGCAAGCTTTTTCTATACTATTTAGATTAGGATTAGAAACCTACATGTTGTAGAACGATTCCACAACACTATGCTCCAAAAACACGAACAATTCGTCCAACAAACACCACCATCAAAGAGCACCCACTATGCTCTGGATTCTTGAGGCTTGGATTGTGGGATCCAATCTTGAATAGGGAATGAATTTTTCAGCAAGAAGCTTGCTGTATTTTTCCTTGAGAGTGAATGTTTAGAGAGAGTTTCCAAGAGAGACCAAATTGGTGAGATTGGAGAACTCCATTCTGTAATGCCCACCATTCACACGTTGGTTGTAGGGAGGGGAGTTACAATCATGTAACTCCCCTGTTATAGGTAATTTTGGATCACACAGACGCACAAGGAGCTGACGAGGACAATCGGGCAGAGGTAGGACCAAAAGAACGACCCAGAGGAAGATCGGATCAAAGGGTCGGGCCAACACGGCCCGACCATTCGGCCCGCTTGCGCGGGCTGAGCCCGGTGACCTCCTTCCGGTCCCTGACGTCCCGGATCGCCCCGGTTCTGCTTGGTTCGTTCCGAAACACCTCCGAATTCCTAAAAACCCTAGGAGGACAAACATGTATAAAAACTCCTCTTCATCACGGAAGAAGGGTTCCGAAAACTCTACTCCTGACTCTCCCCTTACTATCTATAGCTTCTCCTTGGTTTTCTGACTTAGGCATCGGAGGCGGTGTGACCTACACCACACCGGTGTGCAGCGGTTTTTGCTGGTCTTGCAGGTCACGTCTTCCCCGATTTCTACAAATTCACTGTTGGTGTCACGTGAAGGTCAGGTGAGTCTTCTATCCGGATTTTGGCATCAACATCCCCAATTGAGGTGTCAATACCCCATTCCTTGAATTATTAATTTAACCTATTAAATTAATAATTACAAACTATATATTATTCACCAATTTAATCAAATAAAAAATTCAATTAAATTAATTTTAACATATAGTTCCAAATTCAATTAAATCACATTTAATTGAATTAATTCAACCAACTAATTAAATATCATATATCTAATTGACTTTATATTTGAATATAATCCAAATATGTTTCTCTCTTTTAACCTATAGTTTTAATGTGCATCAAATGTACATTAATTATTAACTAAAGAATTAATTTAATTAAATCACATTAAATTAAATTAAATTAATTAATTCTCCAATTAATTAATTCATTAATTAAATATCACTATTTAATTAATTTATTCTCTCATGCACTATAGTTTTAATATGAATCTCATTCACATTAAATTTAACCTATAGTTTCAATATGAATCTAATTCATATTTAATATTTGAACTCTTTCAAATATTTAATTCTCTCATTAATTAATTTTGAATCACATCCAAAATTAATTTTATACTATAAAATTTAATTCATCAATTAAACTTATATTATAATGTATCTTTATACATTATCTTAATTGTATCAAATGCAATTTAATTCCCTTAACGAATTTGAACACAGTTCAAATTTTATTCAAGACTATTTAATCTCAGAACCCTTTACGAGCTAGCAGGTGGATCTAATGGACCTACAGATCAGAAGCTCCAACGATATGAGACTAATTGACTAAACTCATTAACCAAGTTAGTCAACATTCGTTAACTGTGGCTCACTCCACTAAAGACCCACAACTGCACTCTTCTCACTGTAGAATATTTCTGTGTCCACGGATATTGACCAATAACGGTAAGTCAATCCTTCACGAGTGTTCGTAACGCCAGTTGGGTCAAATTACCGTTTTACCCCTGGGTTACCTCTGGATTCTTAAGTACCAATGATTCCTCTAATGAACAATCTGTTTATGATCCAATCAATAAACAATAGTTCCTCTCGGGCCAGGAGAGGATGGGCACCCTTGTTCAAGACCCGGAATCAACCCTTAAGGGAACACACATGTACTTACCCCAATAGGGGAAAGAGTGAATTCCATCTTGTAATGTTATGTTTCCAGCCCCCACTCGGTCTTGCCCCTGAAATGGTAGGCTTATTGAGTCGGCGAACTGGCCACTCTCACCCATACAAATCTAAGGACAATCCCTCTTGAAAATGGGTTCATAACATACTCAGGATTGAGATTGAGTTACCTAGGTCATCCTATTGAAATAGAAACCTAAACTAGTTACCGGTGTTACATCTAGTGGTTACTATTTCGCGGTCCGGTCTTATGCAAACTCATTGAACAGGATACCCCCACTCGCATGTCTACTACATGGATGCTTTGAATCATCGCATCTGTATTGAATACAAAGTGGGTCGTATCTCATAGTGTTACTAGGATAAGTTACCCAGCCTTATCTCTATACTATAGACCATTTAGGTTATTACTTGAACACCGATCCCCGTATGTCCTCACATACTAGTCCAAGTTTCATCTAAACAACCTTGGATCTTAGTTTATTGGATTTGGGTCAAATTGTGCAATTTTAGTGACAATAACTCTTTATTGTTGAGACAAGTGAACAATCTGTCACCATTCACTGTCTACGAGTTTTAGGGCATAAAACCCAACAGGGAATCACATATTGCCATGTGTATGGTTATCACATAGTCATATTAATCAATTAAGATAATTAATTAAATGAAATTAATTCAATTAATTAAATAAATTAAATGCTAATTAACTAATCATATTAATATATTAAGCATATGTGCATTTAAACCATATTCAAATGCATTGCCTTGACATGATACACAGTTGTAATTAAAAATTAATTAAATCACATTTGATTAAATTAATTAAACTAAGCAATTAATTAATTCTTTGACCAATTAAATATCACATATTTAATTAATCAAACATTTGAATCATATTCAAATGTGCATCTCTCTTATAACCTATAGTTTTAATATGAATCATATTCACATTAAAATTAATCTATATATTAATTTGGGAAAAATACACTTTTAGTCCCTGAGATTTGAGTTAGGTTTCATTTTGGTCCCTGAGGTTTCAAATTCAACAATTTAGTCCCTGAGGTTTGAGATAAGTAGCAATTTGGTCCCTGCCATCCATTTTGCCGTTAAATTTAACCGGATGCTGACGTGGCACTATTATTTTAATTAAAAAAATTAATTTTTAATTTTTTAAATTAAAAATATATTAAAATAATAAAAATGTTATTTTTTTTAATTATTTTAAATTTTTTTTCTCTTTCTCTTTCTTCTTTTCACCTTCTTCACCTTCCTCATCAAAGCACCACCTTCTTCATCAAAACACCATCGCCGGAGCTACATCACCCTTCGCCGTCGTCACCGTTCGCTCCAACGGAGCCACTCGCCGATGTTCGCTCTGCCCAGATCTCGCCACGACCCTTCTTTCCACCGAGATCTCGCCACAGCCATTCGCTTCACCAAAATCTCGCCGCCGTTCGCTCCACTCAGATCTCGCCACGGCCTAGATCTCCCAGATCTTCTTCTTCTTCAAAGCACCGTGGCCGAACTGTTCACGCCCAGATCTTTCCATCCGTTTGCTCCGCCCGCTCTCCGTCTGACCTTCATCTCTTCTCTCCCTCCTTTCTTTCTCTCTCCCTCTCTCAGATCTCTCTCCATCTCTCAGCTTGCTCGAAAACATCGAGACCCACGCGATCTGCTCCAGATCTGGAAAACACAAAGACCCACATCGAGACTCACTATTTGCGGAGGTGCCGATCGTGCGTGCGTACTGCTACTCACTGAAAAAGAGCACTGTTGGAGGAGGCTCGCCGGAAATTGCAGGGACGAGGGACGTGCTTCACGCCGGCGATGAGAGAAAGATGGGACGGGTGCAGCTACAAAGAGAAGATAGGAAAAGATAGATTGGGTCTTTCTAAAAAAAGAAAGGAAAATTAATAATGAAAGATGGAGAAAAAGAGAGAAGAGAATGAGAAGAAAAGAAGAGAAGGATAAAGAAGAAAAAAAAATTTCGGCAGCCGCCGCCGTTCGCCGGTTACCGGCGGCGACCGACCATCGGAGTTGAAGAAGAAGATGGGGTTGAAGGTGATGGGGATGGGGAAGAAGAAGAGGAGGGAGGGAGAGAAAGAATTAAAAAATAATTAAAAAAATAATATTTTTATTATTTTAATATTTTTTAATTTAAAAATAAAAAAATAATTTTTTTAATTAAAATAATAGTGCCACACCAGCATCCGGTTAGATTTAACGGCAAAATGGATGGCAGGGACCAAATTGCTACTTATCTCAAACCTCAGGGACTAAATTGTTGAATTTGAAACCTCAAGGACCAAAATGAAACCTAACTCAAACCTCAGGGACTAAAAGTGTATGTTTCCCTATTAATTTAATTAAATCATATTCAATTAAATTAAATTGAACAGTTAATTAATTCAAAATGAATTCATTTTTATAATTAATTTAATATCAACTATATTTAATTAATTACACATTAGAAGGATATTCTAATATATCTCTCATATATTATAGTTTAATTAAATCACATTTAATTAGACTAATTGAATTATTAATTAATTCTCAATTAACTAATTTATTTACTAATTAAATATCACATATTTAATTAGCCATATATTTGAACTCCTTCAAATATATTATTCTCTCAATTAATAAAGTTTAATCTCTCATTAAACTTTATATTATAATGTATCACCATACATTATACTAATTGTATCTCATACAATTAACTTGATTCCAAAGATGAATTTGGACTATTCAAATTCATTCAAGATTAATTGTTCCCAATTACTCTTTACGAGCTACTAGGGGGATCTAATGGACCTACAGATCAGAAGCTCGAATGATATGAGGTTAACTGACTAAACTCATTAATCGAGTTAACCAATATTCATTAACTGTGGGTCACTCCACTAAAGACCCACAGTTGCACTCTTCTCATTGTAGAATGTTTATGTGTCCACGGATATTGACCAATATCAGTAAGTGAATCCTTCATGAGTGTTCGTAACTATAGCTGGGTCAAATTACCGTTTTACCCCTGTGTTACCTCTGTCTTCTTAAATACCAGTGCTCCTCTAATAAACAACCTGTTTATGGTCCTACCAGTAAATAGAAAGTCCCTCTCGACCCAGTGAGAGGGTGGGATCCCTTTGTTCAAGACCTGCAGTCACCGCTTAAGGGAACACTCATCTACTTCTCTTAGAAGCGGGAAGAAGTGAATTCCATCTTGTGTTGTCATGTCCCCAATCCCCCACTCGGTCTTGCACCAAAAAGGTAGGCCTATTGAGTCGGTGTGCAAGCTACTCTCACCCGTACTAATCATAGGACAATCCCTCATGAGAAGTGAAGGGATAAATAACCCTAGGTAGCGGAAGACGTCTGAGACTTTTTCGAATAAAAACGCCAATTGGGATACCAATACGACAACAAACCAATTTACAACAGAAAACAAATATAACATGCTGTAATGCTGATATAAAACATGCTATAATTCGAAAAATATAAACTGGATTTCATCTAATTTTGATCCTATTGATCCTAGATCAAAGAAAAACATACCTTTGTAGAAATTCTCGATTGACTTCATCAAAACTCCTAGAAACTCGCCAAAAACCAGCAGCAAGGAGACCTATGGGAAAAAAATTCTAAGGGTTCTATGGGAAAAAATTCTCTTGAAGGTTGCGCATTGGGGGCTTGTGGGAGCACAATCTCTAAGGGTTCTATGGGAAAAAATTCTCTGTATATTTGTGGGAGAGAATTGCAGAGAGCTTTCTTAGAATTGGGAGAGGTTGAGAGAGTTCTGCGTGAGATTTTTCAGAGAGCAAAACTGAATGAATGGAGAGACTGTCGTAAAATGCACAACTACCCCCTTAAAACCCTCCCATTCACGCAAGATTGAGGAAAAAGAGAGCACACGTTCCCATCAGTTACCCTAACTGATGGGAAATAATTTAATTAATAATATTAATTAAACCTTTAATTAAATTAACTATTAATTTAATTAAATATCATTTGTATAAACATATTTATACAAAATAAAATCCATTTATCCTATAGTTTTAATATAGCTTAATTAAATCAAATTTAATTAAAATTAAAACCAAAAGATTAATTAATTCACCAATTAATTAACATCACGTATATTTAATTATATATTTATTTCTCTCAAACTCACTATAGAATTAATATACATCATATGTGTATTAATTATAACCTATAGTTTTTAATATGAATCAAATTCATATTTTTTAATTTAATATTCGAACCCCTTCGAATACTCGATTCACCCTTAGAAATTTACCTCAACGCCCTTATAGAGCTACTGATGGGACCTGATGGACCTACAAATCAGAAGCTCCAATGATATGAGATTAGTTGGTTAAACTCATTAACCAAGTTAATCAATATTCGTTAACTGTGGTTCACTCCACTAAAGAACCACAGCTGCACTCTTCTCACTGCAGATATATTTCTGTGTCCACAGATATCGACCGTCAACAGCAAGTTAGCCCTTCACGTGTGTTCGTACCCCAGCTAGGTCAAATTACCGTTTTACCCCTAGGCTACCTCTTGGTCCTTAAGTACCAGTGCTCCTCTAATGAACAACTTGTTTAAGGTCCAACCAACAAACAGAAATCCCTCTCATGCCATAAAGAGGGTAGGGCCCATTGTTCAAGACCCGGAGACACCACTTAAGGGAACACACATCTACTTACCCTAATATCGGAAATGAGTGAATTCCATCTTGTAAGACTATGTTCTCAGCTCCCCACTTGGTCTTGTCCCCAAAATAGTAGGCTTATTGAGTCGGCGAACATGCCACTCTCACCCGTACAAATCAAAAGACAATCCTTCATGAACAGGAGTCCATAATCTACTCAGGATTAAGACCAAGTTGCCTAGGTCATCCTAGTGAAATAGAAACCGAACTAACTAACGGTGTTACAGTTAGTGGTTAACTATTTCGCGGTACGGTCTTTGTGCAAACTCATTGCACATGATACCCCCACTCGCATGTCAACTACATGAATGCGTTGGATCAATACGTTTGTATCAATATACAAAGCGGGCCGTATCCATAGTGTCGCCAGGACAAGGTACCCAGCCTTATCCCTATACTACAGGCCCTTTAGGCTAAAACTTGAACATTGATCCCCGTATGTCCCTACATACTAGTTCAAGCCTCATACTATTAGCCTTGGATGTTTAGTTTATTGGATTAGGGTTGATAAGACAAGATATAATACAAACATTGAAAAATACATCACTTTTATTAATGTTTGGTCAAATGTACATTTACTATCTACGACTTTTAGGACATAAAACCCAACAAGAAGGAGTTCATGACACACTCATGATTAAGACTGAGTTACCTAGGTCATCCTATTGAAACAGTAACCTAACTAGTTAACGGTGTTACATCTAGTGGTTTACTATTTTGTGGTCCAGTCTTATGCAACTAGTTAGGTTACTATTTCAATAGGATGACCTAGGTAACTCAGTCTTAATCCTGAGTGTGTCATGAACTCCTTCTCATGAGGGATTGTCCTTTGATTAGCAAGGGTGAGAGTGGCCAATACGCCGACTCAATATGCCTTCCTTTTTGGGGACAAGACCGAGTGGGAGGTTGGGGACATGACAACATAAGAAGGAATTCACTCCTTCCCACTTCTAGGAGAAGTAGATGAGAGTTCCCTTAAATGGTGAATCCGAGACTTGAACAAAGGGATCACGCCGTCTCATTGGCCCTAGAGGGACTTTCTGTTTATTGGTTGGACCATAAACAGGTTGTTCATTAGAGGAGCACTGGTACTTAAGGAGACAGATGTAACACGGGGGTGAAACGGTAATTTGACCCAGCTGTGATTGAGGACACTCGTGAAGGATTGACTTACCAGTATATTTTTATGGACACAGAAATGTTCTACAGTGAGAAGAGTTCAGATGTGGGTCTTTAGTGGAATGACCCACAGTTAATGAATATTGGTTAACCTAATTAATGAGTTTAATCGGTTAACCTCATATCGTTGGAGCTTCTGATCTGTAGGTCCATTAGATCCCCATGCTAGCTCGTAAAAAGTAATTAGGAACAATTATATCTTGAGAGATTTTGAATAGTTCAAATCCATACTGGGAATTAAATTAATTACATGAGATACAAATTAATATAATGTATGTAATACATTATAATATAAAGTTTAATTTAAGATTAAACTTTATTAAATGAGAGAAATACAATTAAATATGATTTAATTGTAGGCTTAAATTAAATATGAGATATTTAATTTAGTAATTAATTAATTGGAGAATTAATTAATTATTTAATGTAGTTGAATTTGATTTAATTAAAAACTATATTATATTCATTTAAATGTGATTTAAATGAAATTAATTAAATTTTATTTCATTATTGATTTAATTAATTAATTAAATGAATCTCCATCCTATTAGAATTGGGAAGAGTAATTGATTATTAATTAATTAAATATATCCTTAACCTTTTATGAATAGGAAAAGGGATATGACACTCTATATAAAGGTGATAAGGGTAAAAAATATACTTATTTTACCCTTACATTTAGCTCATTTCCTTTTAAAAAATTACATGTTTAGATAAAATTTGCTATTCCCGAGCTCTAAAAGTGTTAAAGTTGATGAATTAGGGAGTTGAGAGTCATGTATGTCAATATTATGCTTATTTGTGCTTAAAAAGACATATTTTGATATGAATTTGACTTAATTTCATGTGATGTGGAAAAACAGAGGATATCTGGAAAAACCCAAAAATGCGACTGCATTTCTAGGCAGACAGAGGCAGTTCCGAGTCCATCGCGGATCGTTTTAAATGAGTGTTTTACGCACCTAACCGATTGTTCTGACTCCGAAACTGATTAAGCTACCTACCAGCACCTATTTCGTGGCTTCTTAACTACTCCCCACACTATATAAGGCCTTGATTCGAAGAGAAATCCAAGCAGAACTCACTCGGAAGAAGAGGGTGGTGACAGAACCCTAGTATATGTCCATGAGTAAGGATGCCCGTGGTCCTTCTTAGATGATTGAATTCTAACCTTTAGTTAGACATCAAACCTGAGTGATTGTAGAGATTTTCACCCTATTCCCACTTGTAAAGGAGAGTAGAGTGTCGAGCGAACTCTAGAAGGATTGGATAAAAGAAAAAACCTTAGTTTTAGCTACTGCACCTTATTTCCAGCAATTGTTCTTTTCATTATTTATGTATTCTTACATTCATTATGTCAATGAAAAGTTATTCTTTTGCATCTTATTCCATCATGCGTAGCTAAATCCCATTGAGGGGTTCAATATAGCGAATCTCCTTATGGTTAAAATAGCTTGAAAGTGTGTATTTGCTTAAGTTATATTCATTGCAAGTCACTCTTTATTGAATATCATTATGAATCTTGCTGAGTTTAAATTGATCACTTAGACTTTGCATGCTATGTGATTTTGATCTCGAAAGAGACGAACAATACTGGTTTTCATAAAGGTGATATAGGATAAATGGCTCGAAAGAGTGTATTCGGTGTTATAGGGTGAGGCTGCCTAAGACACCCTATAACAACTATAGGGTTATAGATTGCATGCATGAACTATCTATGTCGGAGTCGAGTCACAAAAATGTGCATAACGGTACTCGCTTAGCCTTCTAATGTTTCTTGGGAGCAAGCCACATAGAAGTTAAATCTGACCCAATGTATGAATAGACTTAGGTTTAATAAGCAATGATTAGAGTTGTTTTACCTTAGGGTTGAAACTATATTGAGCACCTTGTTTATTTATCATTGTTCTCTTTACTTGTTTATTTTGTTTATTTTCCAAAAATCATCATCAACTATTTCTTTGGTTACCTTATCTCAGCAATCTTTGAACAGTTTCTTCTTCAAATCTGTGTTTCCAATTTAGTCCTCATGCGATCGATACCCTTGAAATACTTCTAAGGTTTTTATTATTGCATGCGATAGTGTATACTTGCACTACGTTGGCTGAATTTATCTTAATCTTTATTTACCATCTTTTCTTACATCCATATTTCAGCCTGACACGCATCAAGTTTTTGGTGTCGTTGCCAGAGACCAAAAGTGAAACCAGTTTTGTTTATTGAGATTGCGATTCGATTGCGACCACATTTCTGTCTCAAGAAGGATTTGACTTTGATTTGCAATTTTTCTTTTGCAGGTTAAGGTTAGTGCATGAACAAGGGGTGTCCACTCCTTGATATCGATCTTGAGATAAAAAGAACCTTTTGTCGTCATCAGAGAAAGCAAAGACGAAAGAGAAGGGAACAACAAGAGTTGAGCGCATAGGAATCTCTAGAAGAAGCTTCTTATATACAAGAATTTTCGATGGACCAACCTGGAGTCGATCCTCAAGTTGACCCTCGGAATCGTGGAAGGGAGCAAAATGGTGGGAGAATCCCTTCAGCACCTCCAGTTCCACCGGTGCCACCACATGAAAATTGAATTTATATTGCTGAAGGTCGCAATAGAGCAATAAGGGACTATGCCTTACCTATTTTTCAAACTCTAATCCAGGAATTCTAGAGCCACCAATAGAAGCTCCACAATTTGATCTGAAACCAGTGATGTTTCAAATGCTCAATACCATGGGCCATTTTTCCGGACTTCTGAGTGAAGATCCACATAAACATATCAAGCAATTCTTGAGAATTTGTAGTTCTTTTAAAGTCACAGGAGTACCTGAAGATACATTGAAACTAAAACTTTTTCCTTTTTCATTACAGGGAGATGTTGAAGCCTGGTTGGACTCATTCCCTCCAAACTCCATCACATCCTGGGATGACTTGGCTGAAAAGTTTTTAGATAAGTTTTTTCCTTCTAATAAATATGCTAAGTATAAAGCTGAGATTATTTCTTTTAGACAATCTTATAATGAATCCTAAGATGCAACTTGGGAGAGATTCCAAAGGCTGGTCAGGAAGTGTCCTCATCATGGATTGCCTACATGTGGATTGGATCGAGCTTCAAAAGCTCTAGTCAATGCATCTCCCAATGGATCCTTCTTAAAGAAATCTACGAATGAAGCAAATGCCATATTGGACACAATTGCCACAAATAATAGACACTGGGGAGAGGCGGAGCCAACAATTTTAAATAATCCAATTAAAGTAGTAGAGACGGAGACAAATTCAACCATGCAAGCCCAGATCAATGTCATCCACAAAATGATGATGGGCATGACCATGGCCAACCAAGCTAACATATCCCCGCCAATGCTATCTCTTTTCCCTATTGTGATATTTGTAATGAGGAGCATGTTACTGATAACTGTCCACTAAATCCTGTATTTGATTTCTATGTAGGACAACAAGGGAACCAGAACCGATGGAATCCATATTCAGCTACATACAACCCAAGTTGGAGACAACATCCAAACTTCTCTTGGAGAAGTCAAGCCAGTACGAGTAATTCCAATACAAATCAATTTGGGTAATCTCCAACATGATTCAATTCTCAGCCTATGCAGCAGTAGCTACATAAGAACTTCCAACCAGTCCAAGTGCAGAGTCAAGAGTCAATCTAGAGGCTCTGATGAAAGAGTACATGACAAGAAATGATGTCGCTGTCAAGAATTTGGAAGTACAAATTGGACAGATTACTCAAGAATCAAAAACAGACCACAAGGGACATTGCCCAACAAAATTACAAGGAATAGTAAAACTCCCTGGATCAGCAAGTTTATCAAGTACTTTCTGTTGAAGGCGAGCACTGCAAGTTGATGCGAGGTACACGGTCTCCATTTGCTTTTCCTTCTTCTTTCTGTTGAGTCATTCCTTCATGAACTTCTTGTAATGAGGCATCTGCTCCAGGGCATTTGCAAAAGGAATATAATAGTCAAACTTGTAAAAACATCAAGAAACTTATCAAACTGAGCCTTTGAATTTTTCTTTTTCCTATTCTTTGACTTAGGAACTAAAGCAGTAGGAGAAGGGATAGAGGGCTCAGGTATAAGCTTTTCAGCTCCGTTTGAGGTGATGCCCTCCTTAGCTTCTCCAGTGAGTTCCTCTAGTTCAGTAGTCTCATCTTCCTCAGCTATGTGCAATTCCTCCTCGTGATGCACAGTGACGACCTTGCAGTACTCCAATGGAGACTTCTTCTGTTCAGCTGGGGCTTTACCTTTATTCATGGTGTTGACAACACTTACCAATTGTTCCAACTGAGTCTCTATGTTCTTGATGGCTGCAGAATGTCCATTGACAGTGATGTTTATGGCAATCACGGCCTCCTCGTGCTTATTTGACCTGTTACTTGATTCTGCAATAAAAGCTCCAACAAGATCCTCTAAAGATTTTTTACTTTCTTGACTTTGAGGAGTAAAGCCAGGAGGATTTATCACATTTTTATTATTTGCATACGAAAAATTCTCATGATTTCTATTGCTAGGGTAATAATGTGTAGGTGTGGATTTATTATTGTACCCCCTAAAATTAAAATTAGAGACATACTGAACCTACTCGAGATTTTCCTCCTGAGTCTGGGATGCAAGGGCAGCTGCAGACTCGATCGATTGAGCACTCCTTGTACCTGAAAATTTCAGAGAAGCATTAGACAAGGAAGACATCTAGGCCTGAAGTGCACTTACGTTATCAATCTCGAACACTCCAGCAACAATCTTTTTTGGTCCCGACCGCTCAGATGGCCACTGATAGCTATTGGTGGCCATTTCCTCCAACAAAGTCCTAGCATTCTCAACGGTTTTGGACAACAGAGTCCCATCTGCAGCTGCATCAATAATAGTTTTTGTACTAGGAGTTAAGCCATTATAAAATAGTTGAACCTGAAGCCAGTCGGGTGATAGCAGGCAGAAATGCTATCATTTTCCTCTTAATTTTAGCTAGTTTTGTGCATGAATTGTGTACTTTAATGCTATTTTATGTTTAAATTTTAGAAAACCGAGCCAAGGAAGCAAAACCGGAATTTTGAAAGATTTTGGATGATTTTGGGGGCTTTTTGAAGCATTTTGGAAAAGTCCATTGAAGACCCAAGTCCAAAAGCCCAAGAAAAATGAGTTAGAAGCCCAAATTAAGGAATTCCAAGCCTTAACTATCAAGTTGGGTCAAGAAAAGAGCCCAAGATCCATTACATGAAGCATTTGGGCCAAAAGAAAGTTGGAGGCCCAAAAATTGATTAAAAATCAGGCCATTCTAGAAAATCCAGGGCCTAGCGTCGCGACGTTGCGACGACTTGGAGCCCAAGAAAAGATGACGTCAGAGCGTCGCGACGCTGTGACGTAGCGTCGTGACGCTACGCCTGCTGAACAACTATAAAAGGGGCCATTTGCATCCAAGTTTGGGGAGCCAATTTGTGGGTTTTCACCCCATTCTAGAATCCACACTAAAATTGGGGATTTTTGGGAGAGTTTTGGAGCTTTGTTGAAAATCTTTGGAGCTCAGGATTGAAGGAGGCCATCGCGGGATCGAGGAGATCGATACTTTTATGAGCATTTCTCTTCTCTTTTCATTTATGTTTTAGTTTCTAGAATTGTTGTGATTAGGAATTATTGAATTTTAGTGATTATGAGTAGTAAATTCCTAAATTCCATGAGATTGATTTAGATGTTGAACCTTTGCTTGATTAATGAATTAATTTGGTTTAATTATCATTATTGTTCATTTGTGCATTTTGTCCTTAATGCTTTTAATCAACTGATCACTGATTAAATGAACCGTTATTAAGTGGAAACTCGACGGAGAGAAGCTTAGACTAGAACTGAATGCATGGCTAACGTTTATTTACCAGAGTGACACGGGATAGAATAAATAACGTTAGAGGTTGTATTGAAGGGTCGTAATGCCATGCTAAGTAAATAAAGAGGAGACCGAAAGGAGACTCTTTATTGAAAAGTATGAGATAGGAGGAGATCGACAGGAGAGTCCTTGTCATTAGGCTTCTAGACTTATGAATCAAATGATTAGTTAATCCATATTAGTTAATTGATTAAGCATTAAAGGTCCAATTGATGAAATCAACTCTCTAAGAATTATCCCTCCAAATTGTGTCTCCATTTATCTTTTGCTTTCTAGATTAGCTTTTCATTATTATTTTCGACATTAGATTTTGTTCTCTAAATAAAGCTAAGCAAGATTATTCGTAGTAATTAATTGAATAAATCAAATCCCTGTGGAGACGATACTCTATACTCAAAATCACTATATTACTTATGACAACCTGTACGCTTGCGGTATAAAATCGTGCAACATCGGGATAGCCAGCTGAGGGCACTTCCTCAACAGCTCTTTAAATCGCTCCCAAGTCTCGAACAACTGCTCATCAAACTGCTGCTGGAACGTCCAAATTTCGGTCCTCAGCTTGAGCGTCTTAGTAGGAGGAAAGAACTTCTTCAAGAATGCCTGGACCATAGCATCCCAAGTTGTAATACTCCCAGGTGGAATCGATTGTAACCAGTCACGAGCTTTATCCTTAAGGAAAAAGGAAATAAACGTAAGCGAATGGCATCTTCAAAAACACCATTTAAATTTACCGTCCTGCAATGTCTAGGAAGGATTTCAAGTGAGAATTCGATCCTCTGTAGGCGCAATCTCGAGCTATCTGAATGAGACCCGTTTTCAGCTCGAAATTATTAGCATTGATCGGGGCATAGACTATCCCCGACTGTTGCTCCTGAAAGACTGGCTGAAAGTAGTCTCTAATAGGCTTAGGCTCCTCGGGGTTAGGATTGGCCATTTGGATGTGATTTTCTTGGTTTTCCCTTCGAAGTTTATTAAAAGTTCTCTCTATCTCCGGATCAAAGGGAACTAAGGCCAATTCCCTAACCTTTCGCATGCACCAACTAAACTAACCTAAAAAGGAAAATAAAAGAAAAGAAAAAGAAAACAAATTAGGAAAGAATCTAGACAAGGGAGTACTAAATCTAAAATAGGAAAATATAATCTACAAAAGGAAAAGATAAACAAATGAGGAACGCAAAATCAAATATGGCAAAAACAAATTAGGAAACTACCAAATAAGGAAAATTTAATCTAATAAGGAAAATTCAAACTAAAAAGGAAAAATCTAAATATGGAAAAGAAAAACAATAAAGGGAAAAAATGCAATCTACCTAGAGACAAAAATAACAAAAATAACAAAAAGAATAAAATAAAATACATCCTAAACTAAGATCGGACAATTTTTCTACGATATTAAATTGACTATATATGCCAATCCCCGGCAACGGGGCCAAAAACTTGATACACAAATTGCTAACCGCAAGTGTACGGGCCAAGTTATAATTGTTCACATGTAACTTCGAAGATGGAGACGCGTGGAATAAACAATATACTTGTATTAATATTTGTATGTGTGTGGATATACAATCTCTAATGTTAATCCTCTGATTCTCTCTCTTGTATGTGGATGTGTTTCACTCGAGGGCTGGAACGCTTGATCTCGAGTCTGTAGCTTCAATGGATTCTTGGAGCTTGAAGTCTTCCAATCTTGAAGGAGTCTTCAATCTTCAAGAAGTGTTCAACACTTTGAAACTTATGGATTTCAAGGAGTCTTCAGTCTTCAGTCTTCAATCTTAATGAAATTTCTCTGAATTCTTTGACTCTGGCTTGGAGCTTCAAAATTCTGACCCCAAAAAACGGAAGAGAACCCCTCTATTTATAGAGTTCTCGCTGGATGGGCCCTAGTGACTTTTGGGCCAACAACTTGGGCTGGGGCTCTATTGGTCTTGGGCTCAATTATTTAGTCTTGGGTCTGGTTCATATTTGACCTAAAACCATATGACCCAAATATTTAAAAGACCCAAATTTGATCCAAATAATTATTTTTTAATTAATTGGTCAAATTAATTAATTTGATCAAAATAATTTAATTTTGATTAATTGATCAAATAGAAATTTGGCTCTATAAATTTATAACCAGCCAACTTTATCTTCAAATTAAATTTGGGACACATGTCAATTTATAATTGGTCCCAAATTTAATTAATTATAATTTCATCATTAATTTCATGTAATGATGTGGCAATTTGTGATTGGTCAAAATTTATCCTTCAACAAATCCCCCTTTTCAAGATTTAGGCACAAATTATGTGTGGATGAATCTCGAAAAGAAATTATTTGGAATCAATTTTTTTAGCCCACTTGCTTGGTGACAAATTACAATTTGAATCTCAATTGGATTTTAATTTCATATTGAATTTCAGTCGTGTCCAAATTCTATGTAACTTTGAATTTGGAGTAATTTCTCTCTATTTTGAATTTGATTCGAGTTTAATTTGGAGCTGAATTATGATTAGGCCCAAATTATCTCAAGATAAACTCAACCTCAAATATCTTGAATTTGAAATAAGGCTTGGAAATTTGAGTTGGAGTAATGCTAAATTCTATCCGAAATTTGGTTTGAGGAATAAAATTCTAAAAATATGCCCCTTTGATTTAGATTTAGCTAATAGTTTAGCTATACCGCTTTTAATTTAATTTAAATCTAATCAAATTCAAAATTTATCCAATTTATCTTACTTTAAAATTTGACTAATTCGAATTTTTATTCAAAATTGATTTAAATCAAAATTCTCACCTGGATTAGGATTTGAATTGGCACTCCTAATTTGATAAGGATCTAATTAGAGATAAAATCCAATTTAAAATCAAATCTCATAATACCTTTTCCTTATGGGTTTAACCTAATCCCCTTCTTTATAAATAGAAGAGGTTGCATAGGCCAAGACACAAAGCCATTCAAGCAAGAGGTAAGAAAAATTCTCTCCTCTTTAATTTCTCTTTTCTTTCTTTCATTTGACTTCAAATACTCATGTATTTTCTTCTTTGTGTAGGCCTTGAGTTTGAGCGAAAATCTCTCTTCGTGCCTCTTCACCACGCCATTCGTAAGTCAAAATCAATCTTGAATATATATACTCTTTTGTCCATGAGCTACTGCCGTAGAAGCTACCTAATGCTTGAAAGTTTTGCAAATTTTTTTCTTATGTATATGTTCAGCCGCAACACACTAGATTTCTTTTTTTTTTTTCTTTTTTTTTAAATCCCAGTCGCAATGTTTTTTTTTTCTTCAATCATTATATATATATATATATATATTTATCTTACTCCCTGTTGTCGTTGCATATTGTTTGAAGCACAAATAATTTGTTGCACTTTACTCCTTCAATACCACTTGTGTATGCTGAAATAATTTCATCTTTTGTGAAACTATCTTCTTGAGAACCAACCTCATGTAAATACAAACAAAGCACATTCCTCAACCAAGCATAACAATACTTCGTTGTTCCAAAGCATGCCCTTAAAGGTTTGCCCTCAATTTCACACACATGCCGCCAATTTTTTTTTTTTTTTTCAGATTTACCGCAAATATCCCCACACACATAAGTTGCTGAAGGATTTTACTTTACTTTTTTTTTAAAAAAAAAAGTAATAATTTGCCGCCGCCACATGAAATCCGTTTTTTTTAGAACACTTATTGACTTTTTCCATAACTTTGCAAATGTATCTCATATAACTTTGCTTCAAGATTGGACTTTTTTTTTTCCTTTTATTTTTTTAAAAAAAACCTGTTATCATGAATACTTCTCTTCCATTTTTTTTTAGTGTTCGGCTTCCCCTTTTTTTTTTTTTACTTTCATATATATGTATTCACACAAAATCTTATGCTCATGTATGACTGCCGTTTATTTAACCTAACTTTGCCGCCACACTGTATATGCATGCGTGCCGCTTCATGTCAATTTCTTTATTTTGCTGTTTATATATATATATAGATGATAGTAGTTCATGCTATCGTTTATAACTTTCTTTTGCCATGAAACTTTTTTTTTTTTGGTATTGTACTTCATCCTTATTACCATCATATTGTTGTATATATCAAAATTCGGGCTTTGATGACTTTTGTTGAAAGTCTAATATGACACTTCTTTTATGTACATATCAAATAATGCCCTCAGTCGCTGTTCCTTGTGCATGCACGTTTTGCTTGATTCCGCACATATATGATGGTTCTACTTGATCTTTTTTTTTTCCCACAGGCTGTATACCTTTTGTTTTTTTTTACCTGCTTATTATTATTATTTTTTTGCTGCAAATTACCTTCCTCTCTTTGTAGGATTTGGAACTAACGAAGTTTTTTGACGATCTCCTGGGACACAACATTAATCTTTGTCCACCATTTGGAAGGTATATACATGTTCAAACTTTTTCGAATTTGCATATATTCCATTGGCGTCTATATTGAATGTGCCCATATGAACTGCTTTGATTGTGTCATAGATTTTTTTCCCCTCTTTTTTTTTGCACATATATTATTGCAATTTGCTTCTTTCTTGCTTGAATGTATAAGCAGCGTGCAACAGTCGTCACTAAATTCACTTGTAGTGATTTCACCACCTATCTAGACCAGTTACTTTGATGACTGTAGTTTCCTGCAGGGGTGGTCACCACGGTCGTCATTAGCTTCACTTGCAGTGATTTCACCACCTGTCTAGACCAGTCACTTTGATGATTGTAGTTTCCTGCAGGGGTGGTCACCACGGTCATCATCAACTTCACTTGCAGTGATTTCACCACTTGTCTAGACCAGTCACTTTGATGACTGTAGTTTCCTGCAGGGGTGGTCACCACGGTCATCATCAGCTTCACTTGCAGTGATTTAACCACCTGTCGAGACCAGCCACTTTGATGACTGTAGTTTCCTGGCACGGGTGGTCACCACGGTCGTCATCAGCTTCACTTGCAGTGATTTCACCACCTGTCTAGACCAGTCACTTTGATGACTGTAGTTTCCTGCAGGGGTGGTCATCACAGTCGTCATCAGCTTCACTTGCAGTGATTTCACCACCTGTCAAGACCAGTCACTTTGATGACTGTAGTTTCCTGTAGGGGTGGTCACCACAATCGTCATCAGCTTCACTTGCAGTGATTTCACACTTGTCTAGACCAGTCACTTTGATGATTGTAGTTTCCAACAGGGGTGGTCACCACGGTTGTCATCAACTTCACTTGCAGTGATTTCACCACCTGTCTAGCCCAGTCACTTTGATGACTGTAGTTTCCTGCAGGGGTGGTCACCACGGTCGTCATCACCTTCACTTGCAATGATTTCACCACCTGTCTAGACCAGTCACTTTAATGACTGTAGTTTCCTGCAAGAGTGGTCACCACGGTCGTCATCAGCTTCACTTGCAGTGATTTCCCCACCTGTCTAGACCAGTCACTTTGATGACTGTAGTTTCCTGCAGGGGTGGTCACCACGGTCGTCATCAGCTTCACTTGCAGTGATTTCACCACCTGTCTAGACCAGTCACTTTGATGACTGTAGTTTCCCGCATGGGTTGTCACCTGTCAACTTTTGAAGTCGAAACGAAAGTCCTCGACTTTCAACATTTTAAAATGAAGTGAAAGCTACCAACTACCAACTTTTGAAGTCGAAGCGAAGCCGCAAGCTGTCAACCTTTAAAGATAAAGTAACAACGAATCCTTCCACCGCTATCCTTTGAAGATGAAGTAAAGTTGTTGACGGTCGATCTTTGGGAATGAAGCGGCGTCAAACGCCAAATTTTGAAGATGAGGAAAAACTAAAGTCTTCCATCACCAAATTTATAGTGAAACAAAGTTTTCAACTGCCAACCCTTGAAGATTTGAAGTTGAAGTGAAAACGAAGCCTTCAATTGCTACCTTTGAAGGTGAAGTGAGGTCGCCAGATGCCAACATGGGGAATGTAAACTTTAGAGGAAACAAGGTGTCAAACTTGAAGGGGTGAGATGCCAAACTTTGAAGAAGCCAAACACCAAACTTGAGATGAGATGCCAAACTTGGAGTGAGCGAATTGCCGAGATTGAAGAACAAAGCCTTCTTTTAATGCACTCAATTCATAACATTCCATTCATAGCAATGTATGCCTTCAACCTGTTGTGTTGCCCCCAATATGGATGAATTTCATGCCCCAATATTTGTGGCACTTTTTTTTTTTGTTTGCAGGGACTGAACTTAAAGTTTTCTTTAAGCTGCCTACGTACCCTTGAAGAAAAGGGATCAAGTCATAACATAGTTCAAGGTACAAATTTGATTTTTTTTGGGTCGTTCACCTTTTTAACTCATGCTGGCCAAGACTATCATGTCGTTTAGGCTCTTGCGATATGGAGCATTACATTTCACGCATAAATTTTTTTAAGAAATTTGCCATTTATCGGGTCTATTCTTAATCCGTCTTTATCCACGATCTTGTATGCTCCATTTGTGTAGACTTCTTTGACGACGTAGTGTCCATCCCATTTAGGTGTGAACTTGTTCCTTGTGTGGCGTGTCGTGATGATGGGTCTTCGAACAACAAGCACAAGATCACCAACTTGAAATGATCGAAGCTTCACATTCTTGTCAAAGGCTTTAGAAATTCGTGCTTGGTAGCATTCCAACGCCTGTTGAGCCTCTAACCTTCTTTCATCAAGTGCTTCTAACTCTTGAAGGCGCAACCTAGCATTATCTTCCGTTGTCAACCCTTCTTGGATAGCCATCCTTAATGAGGGAATCTCTCTTTCTAATGAGAGCACAACTTCTACCCCATAGACGAGGGAATAAGGTGTGACCCCTGTAGGAGTGCGATGAGTAGTTCGGTAAGCCCACAACACTTCATCGATCTTTTCTTGCCAATCTCTCTTTGTCTTGGAGACTACTTTCTTCAATAAGTTATATAATGTCTTATACATAGAGGACTTGTATTGCTTGAAGTAAAACTTCTCACACAACTTGTCCATTAGGCCGTTGGAGAATTGCCTTCCATTATCTGTCACAATGCGATGAGGGATACCGTACCGATAGATTATATGAGTTCGAATGAAATCCACAACATTTTCTTTCTTGGCTTCTTTCAATGCGACAACTTCAGCTCATCTTGAGAAGTAATCTGTCTCTGCAAGAATGTAAGAATGTCTTACTGAAGACTTAGGTGTTATAGGGCCAACAAGGTCAAGTCCCCAAGCTTCAAAAGGCCATGAAGCTACAGTCGGATGAAGAGGCTCCGGTGGTTGATGTATAAAGTTTGCATGGAATTGACAAGCTTCACACTTCTTGGCATATTCCATTGAGTCTCGAATCATTGTAGGCCAATAATAACCCATCCTTTTTAATTGAAACTGGAATTTTGGTCCCGACTGGTGGGCGCCACAAACACCTGAATGTGTCTCATCTAATGCCTTTGCTGCTTCTTCCTTTCCAAGGCATCGAAGGAAGAGTCCCTCCTAAGAACGACGATAAAGGGTCTCCTTGTAGTAGATAAATCGGGCACCTCTTCTTCATATATCAGCCCTACGTTTGGGATCTGTGGGAAGTCTTCCATGTTGAAGATAATCTATAATAGGCTGTCGCCAGTCCTCTTCCTCAATTGCATAAACAGAGATCATATTTGCCTCTTGACCTTCATCTTCTATTAGCGGCACAATCCACTTCTGACAAAGTGAGATGTTCATCGACATATCCTCTGGGATTGTTAGGGCAGTCGCCAAATTAGCTAGAGCATCTGCCTTTTTATTTTCTGATCTCCGAACATGCTCTAGTACTATACTGTCAAACCTTTCTAACAGTTGTTTTGCATAGATGAAATAAGGCTTCAGGTCTTTATGCTTCACTTCATACTGGAGTAAGAGTTGGCTAACAACCAACTTTGAATCACCATAGACCTCAATATATGCTATGTCAATCTCCAAGGCCATTTGGAGGTCAATTATCAGCGCTTGATATTCAACAACATTGTTTGAACACAATTCACCAAGCACAAAGCTGTAGGGGAGCATGTGTTTCTCAGGCGAAATAAAGACGATTCCTGTCCCTGCTCCACTTCTTCGTGTTGCACCATCAAAGTACATAGTCTAGGGCTCCGTGATTTCAACATAGAAGACTTCTTCATCAGGTAGGTCTTCACATAACTTCCAATCTGACGGAATTGGATGATTAGCCAAGAAGTCGGCTAATGCCTGGCCCTTGACCGCCTTTTGAGGTACATACACGATATCATATTGTTGAAGTAAGATGGCCCACTTAGCTAGGCGTCCAGAAATAACTGGCCTCGATAGAACATACTTGATAGGATCAACTTTCGCGACCAGGTGCACTGTGAAAGCTTACATGTAATGCCTTGACTTGTCAATAGCGAAGAAAAGAGCAAGGCATATTTTCTCAATGGGTGAGTAATTTATCTCAGCACCATTCAGAGTCCTGCTTAAGTAATAAAGGGCTCGTTCTTTTCCCTTCTCCCCTTCTTGTGCCAATAACGCTCCCAGTGATCTTTCTTGAGCAGCAATATATAGAATCAATGGCTTTCCAGGTATGGGGGCTCCTAAGACAGGAGGATTAAGTAAATATTTCTTAATGCTTTCGAAAGCGTTTTGACATGCTTCATCCCACTCGAATTTTTCTCCTTTCCTCATTAGCCTTTGAAAAGGTTGGCATCGACCGGCTAAGTTAGAGATGAATCTTCGAATGTAGGCCAGACGACCTTGCAAGCTTCTCAACTCATGTAAGTTTTTAGGCCTGGGCATCTTTTAAATGGCGTCAATCTTTGACTGGTCTATTTCGATCCCTCAGTGTCTAACAACGAATCCAAGAAATTTCCCAGAAGTAACACCGAATGCACATTTGAGAGGTTTCATCCTCAATTGATACTTTCTCAAACGATCAAAAACCACTTTCAGATCCTTCAAGTGATCTTGTCGTCTCTTTGACTTAGCAACAAGATCATCGACATAGCACTCGACATGTTTATGCAGCATATCGTCGAAGACCTTTTGCATAGCACGTTGATAAGTAGCACCAACATTCTTTAATCCAAAGGGCATCACTTTGTAACAGTATATCCCTTTTGGAGTTCGAAAGGCTGTCATTTCTTCATCTGCAAGAGCCATTCGAATCTGGTTATAACCGAATGATCCATCCATAAAAGACAAAACTTCATGTCCTGTGATGGCATCCACCATGATTTCTATGATTGGCAGTGGAAAATCGTCTTCCGGACATGCGTTATTCAAATCGCGAAAGTCAACGCAGAAGCTGTCCATTATTCTTTCTAACAGGAACAATGTTGGCTATCCACGTGGGGTATTTCACCTCACGGATGAATCCTGATTCTACCAACTTATTAACCTCTATTTCAATTTGAGGGATAAGTTCTGGGCGAAAGCGTCGTTGAGCCTGCTTGACTAGCCAGAACCCTTCTTTAATTGCGAGATGATGGACAGCTACTTTTGGATCAAGTCCAGGCATCTCTTTATATGACCAGGCGAAGATATCTTTATATGAAGTGAGTAAACTCATATATTCACCTTCTTCTTCGGGAGTAAGTGACACGCTTATAAAAGTTGGGTGTGGCTCCTCTGGCGTACTCAGGTTTACTTCTTTAAGCTCATCCACTGTAGATTCGTTGTCGTCTTCAAGTGATAAAGGTGTTTCATCCTCATCTACTTCAGATATTTCGACCTCTGTTTCTTCTTCAACATTGATATGAAGGCAAGAGGCTTGTTCTTCTTCTAAAGGATTGGTGATGACGACATCGAGTCTCTTTACCTTTAAAGAACCATCCGTATCAACAGTAACAAGGGTTTTTCTTTTCATTCGTGAAGGAACTGCACTACGAATTTCTCCATCGGCCTTCGTGATCTTTTCATTTTTCATCACATCTTCATATTGAAGTCGGTGAGAGGTCGACGAAGCTGACTGCTCTTTTTTGTCTCTTCTCGTGGTAACACTTAACCTTTGAAAAACTTATGGTCGAGTCACATTCGGAGTTGAAAATGTACCCTCTTCTTCCCCAATGGCCATATTTAAACTTCGAAAAGCTGAAGGTTGTGTGACATTCGGAGTTGAAAGTGTACTCTCTTCTTCCCCAACGGGCATACTTAACCTTCGAAAAGCTGAAGGTCGCATGTCATCCGAAATTGAAAGTGTACTCTCTTTTTCCCCAATGAACATACTTAACCTTCGAAAAACTGAAGATCGAGTGGAGCTATTGGAAGGTTGTGCACTTTCTTCTGTTTCATTCACAATTAACCTCTGAAAAACTGAAGCACGAGCAACTGGTGACCTGATGCGCCTAAAAACAGAAGTTTGTTGGTTCGACGCTCTCTTTTTCTTTTGAGTCATCAACCTCCTCTACTGTAATATGATTTATGTCTGCCACTTTTGCCTTCCCTCTTCTTGTTATACGAACCGGCTCGGGCAACTTATATCCGAGTCCTTTTCTCGTTGTGGGCAAACTATGACCTTCTTTTAGAAGCTTCTTCTGTGTTGCAGAGAGCTCAGGTCTTTCATCAAAAACCCTTCGACTTTTAAACTCAGTGTGAGTTGTAAAGTCATAACCCGCTTTCGCTAGAAGTTTGTATGCCTTGGGGTCAAACCCGTCTTTAGTCCGTTTGTTAGGCTAAATCATTTTTATCTGGTCATTATCAGGTTTCTTAACATCTTGCTTTGTGATCTTTGTAAGAGGCGTAGTGAAACTTTCCTTCAGAATTTCAACGTCACCGACCTTTATGCTTTTCAGACATTTAGTGAAAGGTGATTCACCCTTTTTACGCTGAAATAAAGGGACGTATCGTAGGACAAGTGAACACTTCTCATCCTCTACAACTTTAGGTTTCACAAGGCTTGTAGATGTTTCACCCTTTTTCAGGTCAGATGCCTTCACATCCTCAACAGCTTCCTTCCTTGCATCTGCTTGTGGCTCTATGTCGAGTTTATCATTCTTTTTTATCAAGGAGATTTCTGTAGGTATAGTTTCCTTTGTGTTGTCGCTCTTCATATAAAATTTTGCATCAGCGAAATGGGATTCAGCTTCTGAGAATGGGTTAGTGTCAGCCTCAACTTTCTTAATGCCATCTTGATAAAATTAAAACACTGGTGCTATGTAGAAGTTATCACTCCATTGCCATGGATCCAAGGACGACCTAATAGCAGCTTATAATTGGTCGTGGAATCTATCACATGAAACAAAGTATCGGCCTTCAAATCCGCAATGATGAGCTCGAGGCGTATCATGCCAATTGCTCGCTGTCTGCCTTGATTGAAACATTGAATCACCAATTTACTGTTTGATAGTTCTTCCATCGAGATGCCTAATTGTTTCATGGTTGACTTAGGCATTATATTGACAATTGATCCATCATCGATGAGGATCCGACTAACCCTCTGTTCTCGGATGTATCCCGAGACGAATAAAGGCCTATTGTGAGGCTTCGACCCTAGCAGCAAATCTTCATCAGAAAATCCTATAGTCATGCAACACGGAGCACATGTGAGTGCCTCGGGGGTTGGGATGTTTGTACCATCAGACTCTATCAATGCATTAATAAGGACACTTTTAGCTTCTTGAGGAAGTGACAGTAATTCCTTTATGCTGAAGGAGGATAAGTCTCCTGGACCTGCCACCGTTCCTAAGGAGATAACAAGGACATCATCATCTTCCACCACGTCCACAATGTGACACGTGACAGTTTCAAGTGCCTATCCTTGACTATCACCGAGAAAGCGCCTTGGAAAGTATTCTGTCAAAGTTATGGGTTGTGGAGGGAAAAAGAAATCTTCACCTTCCTCCACGACAGGCTTTGACCTCCTTGACTTCTTTTTTCCCTTCTTCCTTTGGGATTTAACCTTTCTTTTATTGTCTCGAAATAGGCGGGACTCTTTTCGTGCGTAACTTTGCTTTTGCTTTTTGCGACAAACGACAAGGGTCCAACCTTCGCTCTCATCTTCGATGGAATCATATTTTTCTTGGGATCCCTTCACTGTGGCTTCTTTTTGGAATCGAACCAC
Source organism: Luffa acutangula (assembly GCA_036850905.1). Classification (NCBI taxonomy): domain Eukaryota; kingdom Viridiplantae; phylum Streptophyta; class Magnoliopsida; order Cucurbitales; family Cucurbitaceae; genus Luffa; species Luffa acutangula. The sequence goes on from CM072088.1 coordinate 38,063,536, forward strand.
TACAGGATCAAGGGTCCCAAATTGAATCAGCCTCTCTTCATAATCACATGAGGAGATTAAAGGAATTTGATCCCCCACATTTGCCATTATTGTTGTATGATTCGCTTGAGCCACCTCATCAAGGTCCAGCTCAATTTTCTTTTCACGAGCCAACTTAAGGATTAGATCATTTAAAACAAAACATTTCTCCACTGGATGGCTAATGACTCTGTGATACTTGAAGTAGTTAGGACCATTGACTTTCCCTAACTCTTCTGGTCATTTGCATTTGGGGAGTTCAATTAATTGCTTCTCCAACAGTTGTTCCAACATATCTGCAACGTCGGAGTCTGGAAACGGATACACCTTTTCTTGTCTTTCTTCTAAAGTTAGGCGACGTCTCTCGCCTGTCTCCATTCGCTTATCGGATTTACCTTCTTTTCCTTTGGAGGAAAACTTCAAAGGGGTCGTGTTTGCGACCATGGATTCTTTTGTGGCACTCTTCGTAACTTTCTCAGTGCCTTTGACTTCCTTCTTTTCTTTCCTCATGTCTGGGACTACGGGATCTTTGCTCCCTCTAGTAGTGATGCTCAACTCCATATCATGAGCTCGAGTCGCCAATTCTTCAAAGGTCCGGGGTTTTATCCCTTGCAAGATGTAAAGAAGCCCCCAGTTCATGCCTTGGGTGCACATCTCAACAGAGGACACTTCGGAGAGTCTATATTTACAGTCGAGACTCAAGGCTCTCCAACGATTGATGTAGTCGATGATTGGCTCACCCTTTCGTTGCTTTGTGTTCGTGAGTTCTGTCATACTAACTGTTCGCCTCGTACTGTAGAAGCGATTCAGAAACTCTCTCTCAATCTGTTCCCAACTGTCAATTGTCTCAGGCTCCAGATCAGTGTACCAATCGAATGCGTTGCCTTTCAATGTTCGGACAAATTGCTTAACAAGCAAATCTCCCCGAGTACCAGCATTCTCACAGGTTTCAACAAAGTGGGCGATATGCTGCTTTGGGTTGCCCTTTCCGTCAAACTGTTGGAACTTGGGAGGCTGATACCCAGTGGGCAGTCTGAGATTGTCAATCCTCCTTGTATAAGGTTTGGAATACAAGAGGGAACTTTGAGTGGGTCCACCATATTGAGTCCTGATGGAATTCATGATCATGTCCTGTAGTTTTTGGACGGACAAAGAGGCAACTGACGCGGAGTGTTGTGGTTGGTCCTCACGCATGACAACCTTCCCCTTATCATTCTTTCCTACAGTAGGGGTCTGATTAGACTCAACTGTTTCTCAGTTTTGCAGCTGGTTCTTCAAATAGGCAATCTCAAGATCTCTTTCATTAACTGCCTTCATTAAGAGATTGAGTTTTCTTTCCATCTCTGCCATTCTTTCATCCTGGTCTACATCAGCCATCATGACGGACATCACATCAGGATTTAGTGTATCCTTTGGCTGCTTAGATGTTGGAATGACATATTCGAACAGCAGGTTGTCTTTGACTGCAACCTTATCCTTAGAGGATTCTTCAATCAGCTTTGAGATCCTGCTTGCAACAGCGAGAGGAGTATGATCCTCCTTGATCTCATTTCCTTGGGAACGACTACGAGTGACAGAGCCAGTGTAAGAGTCGCTTGATGTGGTAACCTTCGCGGGAGCTTTCTTCGGTGCCATCACGTTGGTTGCATCTTTAGACAAGAGAAAGAGATGAGAGGTAGAGATGGTCCCACTAGGTGTGCCAATTTGTTCACACGTAACTTCGAAGATGGAGACGTGTGGAATAAACAATATACTTGTATTAATATTTGTATGTGTGTGGATATACAATCTCTAATGTTAATCATCTGATTCTCTCTCTTGTATGTGGATGTGTTTCACTCGAGGACTGGAACGTTTGATCTCGAGTCTGTAGCTTCAATGGATTCTTGGAGCTTGAAGTCTTCCAATCTTGAAGGAGTCTTCAATCTTCAAGAAGTGTTCAACACTTTGAAACTTATGGATTTCAAGGAGTCTTCAGTCTTCAGTCTTCAATCTTGATGGAATTTCTCTGAATTCTTTGACTCTGGCTTGGAGCTTCAAAATTCTGACCCCAAAAAACGGAAGAGAACCCCTCTATTTATAGAGTTCTCGTTGGATGGGCCCTGGTGACTTTTGGGCCAACAACTTGGGCTTGGGCTCTATTGGTCTTTGGCTCAATTATTTAGTCTTGGGTCTGGTTCATATTTGACCCAAAACCATATGATCCAAATATTTAAAAGACCCAAATTTGATCCAAATAATTATCTTTTAATTAATTGGTCAAATTAATTAATTTGATCAAAATAATTTAATTTTGATTAATTGATCAAATAGAAATTTGGCTCTATAAATTTATAACCGGCCAAATTTGTCTTCAAATTAAATTTGGGACACATGTCAATTTATAATTGGTCCCAAATTTAATTTATTATAATTTCATCATTAATTTCATGATGTGGCAATTTGTGATTGGTCAAAATTTCTCCTTCAACAAAAATATAGTGAAAATAATTTCGAATATCGTCCTCTAGATTGGGTTTCTAGCCAATTTAATTACAGAAAATACTTTTGACCAATTTTATCTAGGGAACACACTTTAGTGATAAAGAATGCAAAATCAAATACAAAACGAAAAGAATGCGACAAACAATTGATGACAACGGTCTTAGGGAATTGATTTCACCAATTGGGATTATGGATTAATTCATGGAAGGTTTACATGCTATGACTCATGAATCTTGGAATACTAAATTCACACATATCTCTCCCGAGCATACATGATTCTCTTACATGCTATGAACCCGATATCCCTATCTAAATTCAATTAACATTGACGTCATTAAGGTTATCCTTTTTAACGATTTCTAGAATTAACTGTCTCTCGATTTCAAGATCAATCCTAGTTATGCATAATGACTCCTAAGCTAAATCCTCTCTCCCGAGTTAGATTTAGACACAAACAACATTCAATCATGGCCGGTAAATTGAAAGCATTAAACATACATTATGCATAAATGAATCTATAACAAACAACCATACAATCAATCCATAATTGCCCCAACGGCTACACCACTCCCTAAGAATTAAACTTAGCTACTCATAATCCGCGTTACGATATAAACTAAGTAAAAATCCGCCATTAAAAATAACTAAAGTAAGGGAAAAGAGAAATAAACGCTAAGTATGTCGAGACCACACGTCCCCGTCACGATCTCTACGAACAAAGCTTTGATTCCCGCTCTTCCTCCACTTGGTTCAGCTTCCACAGCCCCAATTATCTCTGTTTTATGGCTCCAAATGCACCAAAAGAAGTCCCCTCAAAAGACCTAATCGCAAAGTATAAATAGGGGAAAAATTCGGCACATCGTCGCGATGCTATAGGGGCAGCGTCGCGACGCTGTCGTGATACGTAGCTTCTGTAAAGGAAAAAATCTCCAAGCGTCGAAACGCAGTGACCTGTTGCTGCCTATTCAAGATGGAAAATAGTAGCGTCGAGATGCCCTTAAGCAAGGGTCTCGACGCTGGTCTTCGGCCTGGCCTAAATTGAGCTCTTCCAACTTTGATTCTCTTCGATCCTTTGCCTCTTTTCAAATCCCGAACATCCAATTAGCTCCAATTTCCCGATTTTATCTTCAAAACATAATTCCTACAAATAAACACAAAAATGTATAATTTTGGCCATTTAATTCTAAAAGACTAGCTAATTAATTAGGGAAAACTTGCTAGCTATACTTGCTATCACAGACCACCACCACCATACCCTCAGAGATTCAAGTATGCCTCACAAGATGCAAAGTTTAAAAAGTTTCTAGATATCCTTAAGCAACTTCACATCAACATACCGTTGGTAGAAGCGCTTGAACAAATGCCAACCTACGTGAAATTCCTAAAGGACATTTTGTCCAAGAAGAGAAGATTGGAGAGTATGAAACAATTGCACTTACTGAATGCTCTAGTACATTGGTTAAAAACAAGATCCTTCCCAAGTTAAAGGATCCAGGAAGTTTCACTATTCCATGCTCCATTGGAGGACGGAATGTTGGCAGGGCATTATGCGATCTAGGAGCAAGTATAAATCTGATGCCAACAACTGTAACTTTGCAGTTAGCCGATAGGTCACTAACACAACCCATGGGCAAGATTGAGGATGTGTTAGTCAAGGTTGATAAATTCGTATTTCCAGCAGACTTCATCATATTAGACTATGAAGCAGATAAAGAAGTGTCGATAATTCTAGGTCGACCATTCTTAGCAACTGGTAGGACCTTGATCGACGTTCAAAAAGGAGAGTTGACTATGAGAGTCAATGATCAACAAGTCACCTTCAACGTCATGAACGCACTGAAATATCCAGGAGATTTTGAAGAATGTTCGGTGATTTATGAGATTGACGAACTTTCTTTATCTACCTTGCAGGAATTATTAAAGGGAGAGACTTTGGAAGACATGCTTGAAGATGAAGAACAAGAGGAAAAAGGTAGGAAAAAGATTGAAGGAGTAGAAGAACTAGCCACAGATGAATCTGCAGTAGCGCGGAGAGAAGCTTTGAGAGATTACTTAAAATCAAACCAGGAAGAAATCAAACCGCTGCAGCCATTTATGATCAACCCTTCAGATCTAGAACTCAAACCGCTATCGGAACATCTTAAATACAGTTTCCTTGGAGAAAACAAAACACTACTAGCTATTATATCAGCTTATCTCACTGACAAGGATGAAATGTCTTTGCTGCAGGTCCTATCTAGTCACAAAAAGGCAATAGGTTGGACAATTGCAGATATTCAAGGAATCAGCCCATCATTTTGCATGCATTGGATCAACCTTGAAGAAGGAGCCAAGAATTCCATTGAAAGTCAATGGAGGTTGAATCCCATTATGAAAGAAGTTTTCAGGAAAGAAACTTTAAAATGGTTGGACACATGAGTTATTTATCAAATTTCAGACAGTAGCTGGGTTAGTCCAGTACAATGTGTCCCCAAGAAAGGTGGGATAATTGTAGTGGAGAATGAGAAAAATGAATTGATTCCGACAAGGACAGCCACAGGATGGCGAGTCCGCAGAGACTATCGCCAACTTAATAAAGTAACCAAGAAAGACCACTTCCTGTTACCATTTATAGATCAAATGTTTGACAGACTTGCAGGGAAGGATTATTACTGCTTTTTAGACGGTTACTCAAGAAAGACCACTTCCTGTTACCATTTATAGATCAAAAGACCAGGAGAAGACCACGTTCACATGTCCGTACGGGACATTTGCCTTTCGAAGAATGCCATTCGGATTATGCAATGCACCAGCCACCTTTCAAAGGTGTATGATGGCTATATTCTCTGATATGGTAGAGCGAACATTAGAAGTGTTTATGGATGACTTCTCTGTCTTCAGTGAAACATTTGCAGTGTGTTTACAGAATTTATACCAAGTGCTGGAAAGATGTGAAGAAACAAACCTGGTATTGATCTAGGAAAAGTGTCGTTTCATGGTACGAGAAGGAATAATCCTTGGACACCGAATTTTTAGAAATGGAATTGAGGTAGACAAGGCAAAGATTGAAATCATATCCAAGTTTCCTTTTCCAAAAACAGTTCGAGATTTCAGGAGCTTTCTAGGCCATGCAGGTTTTTACAGAAGATTCATTAAAGATTTCTCTAAAATTTCTAAACTTTTGTGCAGGTTGCTCAAGGTAGATAGCCCGTTCAAATTCGATGAAGATTGTAAATAGGCTTTCGAAACTTTGAAGAATGCACTTAGTACATTGCCGATCATAATTGAACCTGATTGGACTCAACCATTCAAGTTGATGTGCGATGCTAGTGACTTTGCAGTTGGAGCAGTACTATGTCAGAAAAGAGGAAAATTTGTGCAACCTATTTATTTTGCAAGCAAAACGCTCAACAAAGCTCAGTTGAACTATACTGTCACGGAAAAGAAATTACTTGCAATAGTATTTGATTTTGACAAATTTAGATCCTACCTAGTGGGAACTAAGGTCATAGTTCATACTAATCATTCAGCTCCCAAACACTTGCTTTCTAAAAAGGATGCTAAGCCCCGACTAATCCGTAGGATTTTACTCTTGCAGGAGTTTGACATTGAAATCCAGGACAAAAAGGGAACCGAGAATCAAGTAGCAAACCACCTGTCAAGACTTGGAGAGGAAGTGCAAGTGGAAAAAGGGCTGGATATTCAAGAATCATTTGCAAATGAGCAAATTCTAGCAGTAAGGACAATTGAACTTCCATGGTTTGCAGATTATGTGAACTACTTAGTCAGTGGACTAAAACCTCTAGAAGCAACCACTCAACAGCTTAAGAAGTTTCTGAAAGATGTCAAGGATTACTACTGGGATGAGCCATACTTATACAAGCTAGGACCAGATCAAATACTTGGACGGTGCGTAATAGAAGAAGAAGTACCGCTCCTATTGGAAGCCTGTTACTCGGCTCCATATGGAGGACACTTTACCGGACTAAAAACTGCGCCAAAGTCCTTCAATTAGGGTACTTTTATCCAAGTCTCTTCAAAGATGCACACCTCTTCACAAAGAACTGCGATCAGTGTCAAAGAACTGGAAATCCAACAACCAAGAGTGAAATGTCTCTAAACACTTCATATTCGAAGTGGAAATCTTTGATGTGTGGGGGATAGACTTTATGGCCCCATTCCCGCCATCCTTTGGAAATATTTACATTTTGCTTGAAGTGGATTACGTATCAAAGTGGATCGAGGCCATAGCTACAGCAACAAATGATGCAAAGGTGGTCAAGAAATTTTTCATGAAGAATATTTTCACAAGATACGGAACTCCTCGTTTCATTATAAGCGATGAAGGATCTCACTTTTTAAAAAAGATGATAGCCAACCTATTTTCCAAATACAATATCAGGCATAGAGTAGCCACTGCTTACCATCCACAAACGAATGGTCAAGCATAGCTCTCTAACCGGGAGATCAAAGTTATTTTGGAAAAAACGGTAGACCCTTCCCGAAAGGATTGGTCACTGTGGCTTGACGAGGCATTATGGGCACACAGAACTGAAGGTGTTCATATAACACATGCGGAAGCAATTGAAGATCGGAAGCACCTAACTACATCAATTTTGGTCCTAAAGCATGCTTGTTCTAGAAAAACAGAACAGAGAGAAAGAAACACCAACCTTTGTTGTAGCTCAACTTTGTGATGCTTCTTGTTGTGTTTTCTTCTCCTACCTTTCTAGGACAACCTCTAGTGTCTTCCCTACTATTCTCCGGGCCAAGAACTACTTGTGGGAGTCTATATAAGATAGGGAATGGGAAGGGAATGCTTGAAGCATCAAGCAATGGAGAAGTATGAGAGATGAGAGAGCTTTGAGTCCAAATTCCAGCAACATAACATTAAGGAAATGGCTCTCTTAAGCTTTGAATCTGATTCAAGCTCTTTTAAAGACATTCTCCATGCAAGGAGTACCCTCAAGACACAAGACACATGGTAGTCTTGCAAGCCAAAGTGGATTCTAAGTGTCCATTACACAAGACATGCAACTATGCATGAGGTGAGTTGTTTTCCACTTTGTATCTTCATGAAAGAGTGGGAATCCAACTTAATCCACTATCTTCAACTTTGAAATCTGATTTCAAGCTTGCAATTTAATGTTGATTTCAATTCCAAATTGAATTTAACATTAAGTAATTGATTTTGAGACATTTCAAAATGATTTCTTATGATTAATCCAATTAATCATACTAATCTTGTGCAATTCCTTATATATGATTCCTAATACATATATATTGTATTCAAAACACTTTTAAATACTTCATCTCTTATTTTCTAATTTAATTCATAATTACATTATTGTGTCAAACGCAATTTACGATAATACCCTTTTTCTCGATTTTGAACGATTCAAAGCTTACTATCTTTTGTTCTAGGCTTAATTCCGATATGAGCTAGTAGGGGGACCTAATGGACCTATAGATCATGGGCTCCAACGATTCGAGGCTAACCGACTATCTCATTATCCAAATTAGCCAACATTCGTTAACTACCGGGACACTCCACTATAGCCCGATAGTTGCACTCCCCTCACTATAGATATATTTCTGTCCACTTGATTTAACCATGATTAGTAAGTTGATCCTTCACAGATTGTTCGTAGCTATAGCTAGGTCAAAAAGCCGTTTCACCCCTATAGTACTTATAGTTCCTTAAGTCCCACCGATCCTCCAATGAACAATTGGTTTATGGTCCAACCAATAAACCGAGTCCCTCTCGGGCCAATGAGAGGGTGAGATCCCTTTGTTCAAGCCCCGGAGTCAGCACTTAAGGGAACAACCTCTCTACTATCCTTAATTCGGGTAGGAGCGAATTCCTTCTTGCATGACTATGTCCCCAGCTATCTACCCGTTCCTATCCCTAAAATGGGAGGTTTATTAAGTCGGCGATACTGAGCCACTCTCACCTATGCAGATCTAAGGATAAGCCCGAATAAACAGGAGTTCATAGTTAGCTCAGGATTAAGATCGAGTTACCTAGGTCATCACATGAAATAGTCAGTCTCGTCAGTAAACGGTGTTATAAAGCGAGAGCGACTTATTTCTCGGTCCTGGTCTTATGCAAACTCATTGCATAGGACGCCCCCACTCGCATGTCTCTACATGGACGATTTAGGATCACATCGTCTATACCAACTATAAAGTGGGTCGTGTCTCATAGTGTCCCCAGAATAAGGTACCCAACCCTATTCCTATACTATAGACCGTTTTGGCTATTACTCAAGCTTGATCCACTTTTATGTCTCTACATAAAGCTCAAGTGTTCATCCTATAGCCATGGATCTTAGTTTATTGGATTTGGGAATTTATATGTGCAATTTACTTTATTTAGTAATAACTTTACTGAATTAGTTTCGACAACGCCTTTATCGAATAAGTATATAATTCGTTTAACATTCACTATCTACGAGTTTTAGGACACCAATCCCAACAAGAACTGCATACAAAGCGCCCTTAGGTATGTCGTCGTATCGACTAATATTTGGAAAAGCCCGTCACTTACCACTTGAGTTGGAACACAACTTATTGGGCATTAAAGAAGTTCAATTTCAACATGGACAAAGCCGGAATCAAGAGAAAGTTACAGCTAAATGAATTGGAAGAACTTCAACACTTCTCCTATGAGAATGAAAAACTATATAAGGAGAAGGTCAAAATATGGCATGACAGAAAAATTCATCCAAAGGAGCTCCACAAGGGTTAGCAAATGCTACTCTTTAATTCCAGACTTAAGTTATTTCCGAGAAAACTGAAATCAAGATGGTCGGGACCATTCGAGATCGTGAGAATCTTTGACTATGGAACCGTAGAGCTAATGGATAATCAAGGCATGCATTTCAAGGTGAATGGACAAATAATTAAACCCTATTGGGGGAAGAATTTTGGGGCCGAAAAAGCCCATGTAGCTGTGATTTACCCGGTATGACTTCTATCTCTGAAAATTTATTTTGTACATTATGTGGATTTGTAATAAATGAAATAAAAATTATAATAGATAGGATAACGAAATATATGGACAAGAGTAAAACTCTTTCTAGGAAAAGGTACTTAAGCTGACCGTAGGGAACACCTTTTCTTGGGGATTTACCTGGGAGTTTGAAAAGTCCAAGTTATTTTGTGTCTATCTAAGAAAACGAAATGAATAATCATGCTTAAGCATATGAATTTTCTAACAAGTTTATTATTGTCTTAGCCAATGAAAGGAAGAAGGAAAAAACCAATAAAAATAAAAGAAGTTTGAAAAATAATAATAAAAAAAAGGCAGACACAGGGGAAATGCGATCACATTTCTTCCCAGTGCATTTGGAAATGCGATCGCATTTCCCAAATGCCCAAGGGTAGTGACGTCATTTAAATGATGGTCACGAGACCTAATTTTGAGAAACCTATAAATAGCTGACTTAAGTGTTTCCTTCTTCACCAAACACTTAGCCTTTTGCATTCAAGTCAACTTCATCAAACTCTCCATCTTCACTCTCTTGAAACCGAAACCCACGATCAAGAACCATGAAGAACACACCCAAATCATCAGCACCTCGTAAGATTACTCGATCTCAGAGTAATCAACATGCCCAGAATGTTGAACAAAGCATGCACGAAACTTGGACTTTTCAAACTCCCAGGTTTTTCGCAGCCAAGAAAAGCAACCCAAAGCAAGCATGAACAGAACGAGGGGCGCGAGACCCACAGGTTTTTCGCCGGCTGTTGTGGACCGAAGCATTATTGTTCAAACTCCTTCTTCCTCGACAATGTCGGCCACTTCTAGAGCGAATCTGTGTAGTTCTTGACCAAGAAGATCCACACCCTTTGTTTCTCTCTACAAAACCCAAAAACCCGCATAAATGATTGATCACTTCTATAAGTGATCAAATCATTTCCATAAGTGATTAATTACTTTCATCAGTAATCAATCATTTCCATAATTGATTAATTTCCAATTAATTAATTCTTTAATTAATTAATCACCAATTAAATATCATATATTTAATTTTAGACCTTATATTAGTTAATTAATTAATTATCCAATTAAATATCATATATTTAATTTCAAACCTTATATTAGTTAATTAATTAATTATCCAATTAAATATAATATATTTAATTTCAGGTCTTCAATTAATTAATTCTATAATATGAATCAAATTCATATTAAAATTTGAACTCCTTCAAATTCTCTTATATCCTATAAATTTAATATGAATTTAATATGAATCAAATTTATATTAATATTTGAACTTTTTCAAATATTTATTTCTCTCATAATAATAAAGTTTAATTTCAAATTAGACTTTACATTTTAATGTATCACTATACATTATATTAATTTATATCTCATACAATTAACTTAATTCCCAATATGAATTTGAACTATTCAAATTCTCTCAAGATATAATTGTTCCTAATTACTCTTTACGAGCTAGCATGGGGACCTAATGGACCTATAGATAAAAAACTCCAATGATATGAGGTTAACTGATTAAACTCATTAATCAGGTTAACCAATATTCGTTAACTGTGGGTCATTCCACTAAAGACCCACAGCTGAACTCTTCTCACTGTAGAACATTTCTGTGTCCACGGATATAGACCTATACCGATAAGTCAATCCTTCACGAGTGTCCGTAATCACAGTTGGGTCAAATTACCATTTTACCCCTGTATTACATCAGTCTCCTTAAGTACCAATGCTCCTCTAATGAACAACTTGTTTATGGTCCAACCAATAAACAGAAAGTCCCTCTCGGTCTTGTCCCCAAAAAGGATGGCATATTGAGTCGGCGTATTTGCCACTCTCACCCATGCTAATAAAAGGACAATCCCTCATGAGAAGGAGTTCATGACACACTTAGGATTAAGACTGAGTTACCTAGGTCATCCTATTGAAACAGTAACCTAACTAGTTAACGGTGTTATATCTAGTGGTTTACTATTTCATGGTCCGGTCTTATGCAAACTCATTGCATAGGATACCCCCACTCGCATGTTTACAACATGGGCGCTTTGGATTAATACGTCTGTATCAAATACAGAGTGGGTCGTATCTCATAGTGTTACAAGGATAAGGTAAGCTTATCCTTGTACTATTGACCTTTTAGGTTGTTACTTTAACATCGATCCCCGTATGTCCCCACATACTAGTTCAAGTTACATACAAACAACCTTGGATCTTAGTTTATTGGATTTGGGTCAAATTGTGCAATATTTAACAATAACACTTTATTGTAGAAACTCAATAACACTTTATTGAAACAAGTATACAATTTGTTTACATTCACTATCTACGAGTTTTAGGGCATAAAACCCAACAACTATGAAATCAAGAAAGGCGTTCTTGATATTTTAGAGACAGCAACGACGATATGTTTTTTTTTTTTGAGAAAGCAACGACGATATGTTTGTTTCTCTCTATTAGATTTAGATCTAATAATTTTTGTATGCTTAGCCTTAATATAAATCTAGAATAGTTCTAAGTTTATTTCCAAGTATTGGTATTTTAGATTAAACAAAATTAACTACAAATCGGTCCCAATTCGCTTCCGCTAATGGAATTAGGTAATTCCAATCCTTCAAACATAAGTCTAGATATGCATTGGGTCAGGTTTAACTCCTATCTGGCCTTGCTCCCAAGAACCGTTAGAAGACTAAGCGAGTACCGTTAAGCATATTTTTGTGACTCGACTCCGACATAGATTATTCATGCATGCAACCTATAACCCTATAGTTGTTATAAGCGACCATCCCCTATAACAATGAATACTCTCTTTCGAGCCCTTTCTCCTATATCACCTTTATGAGAACTGATATTGTTTGACCATTTCGGTACCAAACTCACATAACATGCTAAGTCTAAGTGATCAAGTTAAACTCAATAAGATTGGAATGATAATCAATAAAGGATGACATACAATAAATAGAAGTTAGGTAAATAAACAACTTTCAAGTTATTTAATCCATAAGGGAATTCACTAAACTGAACCCCTCAATGGAATTTAGCTACGCATGATGGATAATAATGCAAAAAAATTACTTTCCATTGAATAAATGAATGAGAAGTACAAAAATAATGAAAAGAAATAGGTGTTGGAAGATATGGTGCAGTAACTAAAAGTAGGTTTTTTTTTTTTTCAATTTATCCAATCCCTCTAGAATTCTACTCTCCCTTTACAAGATGAAAATAGGGTGAAATTTCTGCAAACACAAAACTTTGATGTCTAACTAAGGTTAGAATTTCGTCTTCTAGCAAGGACCTCGGGCATCATGACTCATGGTAGTCTACTAGGGTTCTGTCACTACCCTCTTATTCCCAGTGAGTTCTGCTTGTGTTTTCTCTCAATTTTCGGCCTTTTATAGAGTGAAAAGTGGTTGGGGAGTCACGAAATTCATGTTAGCAGGTAACCCAATCAGTTTCGAAGTCAAAACAGTCGGTTAGTTGCGTGAAAAGCTCATTCAAAACGACCTGCGACAGACTCGGACTTTTTTGTTTCAGCCTAGAAATGCAGTCGCATTTCATTTTGCCTTGGTAGAAATGTGGTCGCATTTCTGCTGCTACTCTGATTTCCTCTGTGTTTTCTGTATCACATAAAATTAAGTCAAATTCATACCAAAACGAGTTCTTTTAAGCACAAATATGTATAATTTGACACATGTGATTCTCAAAGACCTAACTTACCAACTTTTACACTTTTTATGCTCGGGAATAGTAAATTTGAAAAAAAAACATACAAGTTTCTTAAGGAATAAGCTAAGAATAAGGGGCAAAATAGGTAGTTTTTTGAACTTATCAGATGACTTGGAGCAGGAGCTGGTAGATCATGCATCATGCGCTCAGTCATGGGATCCTGATTTACCACGCCGAGGCTATGCTAATTTCATCGTTAAGCTTTGCAATGAAAAAGCACAAAAACCCAAAAACACGATAAATGTGCCCCTCCTCGGCAACGGCGCCAATTTGACAGGACTTTTCGAGGGTCCAAGTCAAATAAAATTTGTTTCCACGACACTCAAACTACTTTTGTAGCAACAGTGGTCGGGGTCGATCACAGGGAAGGGGATTCTAGCAGAATGCAGGTTTTTGTGCAGAAAACAACAGGGGGTTTGGATAGGCACCGCAAAGAAATAAAATAAAAGACTGAATGTAAATTTAAGCTAAATAAGGAAAGCATGAAACAAAGAGAATTTGAGATAAAATTCAATAAAAACAAAGGATCGTTGGATTAGAGGTATCATGCTTGAATGGTTTGTTACTTGGCTTCCTAGTTTTCTCTAAAAATTATTTCATACAATTTAAATGAGCCTGGTAATGCTTCTTGGTTACTCGGAGGATCCTCCTAACCAACTTGTGTTTAATTAATTAATTAAATTTAGATATTCACCAAACTATATCTAACTAATTTAAAATAAACAACCTTAGATCTCGCGACTGCCTACATAAATTAATTACTTTAAACACAAGGATACGGAATTGAACTAATCAAAGAGAATAAAAATTCATATTCGATTAATTCAACTTTTAACATGTATCTTAGGCTTATCAAGAATCAACACTAAACATGCTAGAATAGTGATGGACTTGCCTCAGCCTAGTGGCTATCTCAAATAACTGATAGAATGCACGAAACTAATCTTTAAGAGTTTTCAATTCTAAGATCTTAATAACATGCATTGGTTTAAACAAGATTACATGAAAAAGCATCAAATAAACAAAAAGAAACTCAAGTATAAACCAGAAAACTCAGTCCAAGTTTCAATCCATTCAAAGAAAAATCTCAATCCAACGATTCTATAAAGATTAGTTACTCATAGATGAAGGTAAACAACAAATAATCTCAAAAGAATACATTAGAAACAACCCTAAAAGGTCTAAACTACTCAGAAAACTAAAAAGGGACGAAAGAAATCGTAAAAAAATGAAATTTTTAACCTAACGGCGGACTAAACCAAACCCTATTATTTATACTAATCGTCGTAGCGTCAAGAAGCTAGGAAACAACTTCTCGACGCTACGAATCTGCCTTCCGCGCGAAATCGCGTCAGCGTCTCGATGCTGACCCTTTTACAGCTTGTTGCCTTTTTTCTCGGTTTTATCTCGATCTTTCTTGGCTTGGGGCTCGAACCTTTGACTTCTTGGAACTATTCTTCAGGCCGACTTCAATCCACTTGGGTCTCTTCACCTCTTCGTCGTCCAAGAACTTCGAGATGGCTCAAAAACACTCTAACTGGCTCGAATTAGCACCAATTCGTGTGGTTGGTTCCTAATGCTACCTATGCTCGAATTACCTAAAAATAAGACAATTAAGGCATAAATTTCTTCTAACAAGCTTAGATTAGTGGTAATAAGATAACATGAATTAGGTGCTATCATACATATTTATAAAAATCGTCGTAGCATCGAGATGCTAGAATGTTACGTCTCAATGTTGAGCGTTCTATCTTTCGTGTATTTTTGCGACAACGTCGTGGCGCTGCCTTATTTTCTAGCACACTACCTTCTTTTCCAACTTTATCTTGGCTTGCTAAATTGGGACTCGAACCTTTGACTCCTTGGCACTAATCTTCATGGTCGCCACGGTCCGTTTGGGTCTTTTCACCTCCTCTTTATCCGTGAACTTCGAGATGGCTCAAAAACGCTCCAAATGGCTTGAATTAGCACCAATTCGTGTGGCTCTTTCCCAATGCGTCCAATGCCTGAATCACCTGTAAATTAGACATTTAAACCATAAAATAATTCTAACAAGTTTAGATTAGCGATAATAAGATAGCTCGAATTAGGTGTTATCACTCATCAACTAAGAAGGATTAGTATTTCTTGTGTATTCTCATTATGGATGTTTTTCATGAGATTGTAACGCACATTGCTTTAGTATTTTTATCCCAATTTATGAACTAATCACTTGTAGGCATGGGTTAGGGTTGATGTAGTTTATATTTATTTAAATTCTGAAAATTTTATTTGATTTGATCATCTTGAATTATATGTTGTTCTTCATTTAATTATTTGCTCGCCTGGGCAGTCGGTACGTATAGCTCTCTCTAGTTTCAGGGATGATTTGAGGATTGTGTGGCATTAATTCACACTAGACTGCAAATAGTTGGTAAACGTCAGTAGTTAGATTAGGGATAATGAAATTACCTAGTGCATGATCGATAAAACTTCATTGGAGTTGAAACCCAAAAAAATCAGAGTTCCGGGAGGATCCCACTGATAAGACTGCATGAGATTGATAAATTAAAAGAATTGTTGGATGATAGCGGTGAAGGTGTTCATATAACACATGCGGAAGCAATTGAAGATTGAAAGCACTTAAGACATTCAATTTTACTCCTAAAGCATGCATGTTCTAGAAAGGGTAGAAAAGAGAGTAAATGAGTATCAACCTCTTTGATGCTCACTTGTAAGGAACTCCTTGTGATATTATCTTTCTCCAACTTCTCTTGGACAACCTTTAGTGTCTTCCCTACTATTCTCTTGAGCCTAGAAAGACTTGTGGGAGTCTATAGAAGAAAGAAATAGGAAGGGAATGTTTGATGGTACAAGCTTTTGGAAGGAGATGAAATGAGAGAGAATTTGAGGTAAAAAATTTGCAGCATAACACTAAATGAAAGCTTGCTTCTCTTGAATCTAATTCAAGCCCCTTTTATAGACCCCTCCCATGAAAATACAAGCTTCATGACACTTAGCCACATGGTCAAGATGCAACTCAAAGTGGATTCTAGGTGTCTACTTCACAACACATGCATCTAATGCATGTTTGTGTTGTTTTCCACTATGTATCATTATGCAAGAGTGGAAAAACCACTAAATCCACTATGAATTGAATCCTAATTATGAATTTTCAGCTTTCAATTCATTTCAAATTCAATTCATAATTGAAATTGATTCCTAGGCAATTAATTGGGACATTTCCTAGTAATTTTGATATGATTGATCCAATCAATCTTTATCACCTAATGCCATGAATTATATATGATTCCTAATACATATATATGGTATTTAAAACACTTTTAAATACATCATATCTCAATTCCTAATTTTATTCATAATTAAATCATTGTGTCGAACACGTTTTACGATAAAACCCTATTTCCCGTTTTTGAACGATTCAAAGTTTCCTATCAAAATATTCTAAGCTTTATTCTGATATGAGCTAGTAGGGGGACCTAATGGACCTATAGATCATGGGCTCCAACGATTCGAAGTTAACCGACTAATCTCATTATCAAAGTTATCCAACATTCGTTAACTACCGGGACACTCCACTATAGCCCGATAGTTGCACTCCCCTCATTATAGATATATTTCCGTCCACTTGATTTAACCATGTTTAGTAAGTCGTTCCTTCACAAGTTGTTCGTAGCTATAGCTAGGTCAAATAACCGTTACACCCCTATAGTACTTCTTGTTCCTTAAGTTCCACTAATCCTCTAATGAACAATCGGTTTGCGGTCCAACCATCAAACCAAAGTTCCTCTCGATCTAACGAGAGGGTGGGGCCCCTTGTTCAAGTCCTGGAGTTAGTACTTAAGAGAACAACCTCTCTGCTATCCCTGAAATGTGTAGGAGTGAATTCTGTCTTGCGAAACTATGTCCCCAGCTATCTATTCGATCTTATCCCCAAAATGGTAGGCTTGTCAAGTCGGCGATGTTGGCCACTCTCACCCATGCAGATCAAAGGATAATCTCGCATAAACAGGAGTTCATAGATAGCTCAGGATTAAGAACGAGTTACCTAGGTCATCTATGAGAAATAGTCAGTTTCTTCAGTAAACGTCATTATAAAGAGAAAGTGACTTATTTCGTGGTCCAGTCTTATGCAAACTAGGACGCCCCCACTCGCATGTCACCACATGAACGATTTAGGATCTCATCGTTTGTACTTAATACAAAGTGGGCCGCGTCCATAGTGTCTCCAGGATAAGGTACCCAACCTTATCCTTATACTATAGACTATTTTGACTATAAACTTGAACTTGATCCTATGATATGTCCCTACATATAGTTCAAGTATTCATTTTATAGCCAATGATCTTAGTTTATTGGATTTAGGTTAATCATTCGCAATTTACATATTCAATAACATCTTTTACTGAATAACCTCAATAACGTCTTTATTGGAAATAAAATATGTTTAATGATTTACAAACTACGAGTTTATAGGACATTAAACCCAACAAACTCCCACTTGGACTAGAAACTATAGTGGGGTACATAAAGTTAGGTGTGAGAGAAGTATAAAGACAATAAACTAGGGCATCAACCATACCCTTACATTTCTCCCACTTGCCCTAGTCTAATAAAGCTCATAATCCTAGATTAACTAGGTGACCCTCAAAAACTTTAGCCGTGAGGGGTTTAAACGGGTCAGCCATGTTGTGCTCCGAAGCAATCTTCGAGGTTCCTTATAGTTTGCAACTGCACCACTGTTGTCACAATAGAGGGTGACAGGTAGTTGCATATTTGGAACAATTTCCAACTCTATTAGGAATTTTCTTAGCCATACTGCCTCTTTTGCTGCTTCACAGGCGGCTACGTACTTTGCTTCCATGGTGGAGTGATAACTGCCCAAAAGGTAGTTATTTAGGCCTCAATTATATAGAGATTTGTGTGTCCTCTATGCTTATTAGGGTTGGTTTTGGATAGATATTACATGTTTTAACCCATTTGGAAGAATGGAAGCATTGGAAATTATTTTCTGCAGATTATGCTGCTAAGCGACTGGAGGGAGCAGATTCTATGCTGCAGCAAAACTGGGAGCAGAAACTGCCACATCACAGCTCGTTAGCCAACTTCATGAACCAACTTCTGTTGAGTTATTTTCGTGATAAAGGATCAAGGAGAGCCTTACACGTGTCCTAGTTGACCTAATTCAAGCCTCTCATCCTTCTATAAAAGGAAGTAGCCGTCAAAGTCAAAGTCATTCCATGTTTTCCCTTGGAAGCCGAATAGTATAGGGAGATTGAAGATCATCAAGAACACCATCTACCGCAAGCTGATTAGGGAGTTTATTTTCTTCATTAATTTGTGGTTATGGACATGCATACTCAGATTGTAATTCGTATTCCTATGCCTATTATGAACTAAGTAGCTTAAGGTGTTGGTTAGGAATAATGTGATTACTGTGCTTCATCTCTAGTAATATATTGACTATCGCATTTTGGTTAATTGTTGTGCTTATTCTTATTTTATGCCCGCCCGGCCAGCCGGTATGGATAGCTCTCTCTAGTTTCAGGGATGATTTAGAGAGTGTGTGGCAATTATCCACACTACGATCATTGTGTATTGGTGAACGCCAGTGACTGAGCTAGGGATAGCCAGTTGCCTAGTGCTTGATCGGTCGCACTTCATTGGGGTTGAAACACATCCCAAAAGATCTGGAGTTTCGGGAGGAATCCGCTAATAATACTGCGAGAAATGCATGATCAATAATATTGCTAGAGCATATCTTAGAACAATCACTAAAACCTAACCAACGCCTGTCTTTAATCTGTCTATCTATTTGTTTACTCGTTGTTCTGTCATTTATTTTGCTTCAGCATAATTCCGATAAAACCCAATCATTTTATTATTCTTGAAACCATTAAAAAGTTACACAAAAATAGGTAGAGTGGAAACTCATTCAGGGCTCGGATTGATAATATTACTTGCTGCAGACTGTGTATACTTGCACAGGAATTCTAGAGTATTTTATACTATATTTTTACTCACTCTAGGAACCCAACAAGTTTTTGGCGCCGTTGCCGGGGACTTGAATAAGTTTTTATCTGATCTGTTTTGTGTATGTGTTTTAGTGGTTTGGTGCTAGAACTTTTTGATTGTTTCTTTTGTTTTTGCAGGTGTGATTTTGGTGCATGAGCGATCCGCCTGGGGTACGGTTTGAGCTTGATCCAGAAATTGAAAGGACATTTATGAACAGAAGGAGGGAGCAGCGCAGAAACCAGATGGAGAACGCCCCACAACTTCCACAGGTTCATGAAGGTCCAGCAGCAGCAAACCCCCAGCAGAATCCGTTGCTGCAGCAAAACCCACTGTTTGAGCAAAATGAGCAGCGAAATAATCAGGCTGAGAATCCTATCTTAATAGCGAACGATAGGACCAGAGCCATTCGAGCATATGCTGTCCCGATGTTTAATGAGTTGAATCCAGGGATTTCACGTCCCCAAATCCAAGCGGCGAATTTTGAAATGAAACCGGTAATGTTTCAGATGTTGCAAACCGTGGGGCAATTCCATGGTTTGTCATCTGAAGACCCTCATTTACATCTTAAGTCTTTTCTAGGAGTTAGTGATTCTTTTGTAATTCAAGGAGTGCCTAGAGATGCTCTTAGATTAACTTTGTTCCCGTATTCTCTTAGAGATGGAGCAAAGTCATGGTTAAACTCTTTTGCTCCAGGATCAATTAGGACGTGGGATGAGTTAGCTGAAAATTTTTTGAGTAAATATTTCCCACCTAATAGAAATGCTAAATTAAGGAGTGAAATAGTAGGGTTTAGGCAACTTGAAGATGAGACTTTTAGTGAGGCTTGGGAGAGGTTTAAGGAGCTTTTACGAAAGTGTCCCCACCATGGGTTACCTCATTGTATTCAAATGGAAACATTTTACAATGGTTTAAATGGAGTAACCAAGGTATGGTCGATGCTTCGGCTGGAGGGGCCCTTTTGGCAAAAACTTTTGATGAAGCCTATGAAATTTTAGAAAGAATATCTATTAATAGTTGTCAGTGGTCGGATGTTAGAGGCACAAATAAAAAGGTTAAGAGTGTATTAGAGGTTGATGGTGTGTCCACCGTTAGGGCTGATCTTGCAATGATTGCTAACGCTCTTAAGAATGTGACAGTGATTAGTCATCAGCAGCCACCAGCTATGGAGCCTGCAGCAGTGGTGAACCAAGTCACGGACGAAGCATGTGTCTATTGCGGTGAAGACCACAACTACGAGTTTTGCCCCAGCAATCCTGCTTTTGTGTTTTTTGTAGGTAATCAGAGGAACAACCCTTATTCTAACTTCTATAATCCAGGTTGGCGCAACCACCCCAACTTCTCATGGGGAGATCAAGGAAATAACATACAAGCGCAACAAAAGATGAACCAGCCGGGATTTGCTAAAGCGCAGGTAATGCCCCAGCAAAATAAGTCGGCTTTGCCCCAGCAAAATTCGGGAAATTCTCTCGAGGCGATGATGAAAGAATTTATGGCTCGCACAGACGTTGTAATTCAAAGTAATCAAGCTTCGATGAGAGCCCTGGAATTGCAAGTGGGTCAGCTAGCTAATGAGCTCAAGGCAAGGCCTCAAGGGAAACTTCCATCAGATATTGAACACCCTAGAAGGGAAGGTAAGGAGCAGGTAAAGGCAGTTACTCTTAGGAGTGGTTAGCCATTAGAAGAAAGAATTGAGCCTAGTAAAACCCAGGTTATAGATAAAAATGGTGATAGAAATAATAATGTTGTTGTCGAGGAAGAGTTGGAGTCTGGTCAGGGTGCTAGAGGCAGCAAAGAAGATGCTGGAGCATCTGGTTCTGTGCCAGATGTAGAACCACCATATGTGCCGCCCCCACCTTATGTACCACCTCTACCTTTTCCACAAAGGCAAAAGCCTAAGAATCAGGATGGTCAATTTAAAAAGTTTTTAGAGATTCTTAAGCAGTTGCATATAAATATCCCTTTAGTAGAAGCTATAGAGCAAATGCCTAATTATGCTAAATTTCTTAAGGATATTTTGACTAAAAAGAAAAGGTTAGGTGAATTTGAAATTGTATCTCTTACTGAGGAGTGTAGTGCTATTCTTAAGAATGGGCTACCCCCCAAGGCTAAGGATCCAGGGTCATTTACTATACCTGTGTCTATAGGTGGAAAGGAATTAGGTAGAGCACTCTGTGATTTAGGTGCAAGCATTAACCTTATGCCTCTTTCGGTCTATCGGAAGTTAGGTATTGGTGAAGCTAGACCTACCACAGTTACACTTCAACTAGCTGATAGGTCTATCACATATCCAGAAGGTAAAATTGAGGACGTCTTAGTAAAAGTTGATAAATTGATATTTCCTGTTGATTTCATTATTTTAGATTATGAGGCTGATAAAGATGTCCCAATTATTCTAGGTCGTCCATTTTTGGCTACTGGTAGGGCGTTAATAGATGTTCAAAAAGGGGAATTAACAATGAGAGTTTGTAATGAGGAAGTAAAATTTAATGTGTTTAAGGCCATGAAATATCCAGACGAAATGGAGGATTGTTCCTTCATCAGAATTCTGGAGAGCACAGTTATTGAGACAGCAATACAGGATTCAGCTGATAAGCATTCAGAAAAGCATGGAGAGGTTAGTGTAGAAGATTTTGAATTTTTTTCTTTAGATAAAAAAAATGAAAAAGAATTGTTTAGGTGTGAGGATGTTTTTGAGTCTTTAGATTTAGATCAAAGAAAGGCTCCCCCAATTAAGCCATCCCTAATTGAGGCACCCACTTTAGATTTGAAACCTTTACCGGATCATCTAAAGTATGTGTATCTTGGGGAAAGTGAGACGTTGCCCATTATCTTGGGGAAAGTAGATTTAATGTCGGAGCATGAAGAGGCCTTAAGAAAATTGCTGCAGCAATACCGCAAAGCTATTGGTTGGACATTGGCTGACATTCAGGGGATTAGCCCATCTTTTTGTATGCACAAAATCACTCTAGAGGAGGGATCCTTTAGGAGTATTGAGCAACAAATAAGGCTTAACCCTGTAATGAAAGAGGTTGTTAAAAAGGAGGTAATTAAATGGTTGGATGCTGGGATCATCTATCCAATTGCCGATAGCAATTGGGTAAGCCCTGTCCAATGTGTTCCTAAGAAAGGAGGTGTCACTGTGGTGAGCAATAAAGATAATGAGTTGATCCCCACAAGGACAGTAACTGGCTGGAGGGTTTGTATGGATTACAGAAGGCTTAATAAAGCCACCCGAAAGGATCATTTCCCTCTACCATTTATCGACCAGATGTTGGATCGATTGGCTGGTCAGGCCTATTACTGTTTCTTGGATGGTTATTCTGGGTATAACCAGATTACTATTGCTCCTGAAGATCAGGAAAAAACCACTTTCACCTGCCCTTATGGGACATTCGCTTTTAGGAGAATGCCTTTTGGCCTTTGCAATGCTCCAGCAACATTTCAGCGGTGTATGTTAGCAATTTTTTCTGATATGATTGAGTCCACTGTTGAGGTCTTTATGGACGATTTTTCAGTTTTTTGAGGGTCTTTTTAGAGTTGTTTAGATAATTTAGGTAAGGTATTAAAAAGATGTGAGGATACCCATCTAGTTCTTAATTGGGAGAAGTGCCACTTCATGGTGAAGGAGGGCATAGTGTTAGGTCATAGGATTTCTAAGAATGGTCTAGAAGTTGATAGAGCAAAAGTTGAGGTAATTGAAAGATTAGAGCCACCAAATTCAGTGAAGGGAATTCGGAGCTTCTTAGGGCATGCTGGATTTTACAGGAGGTTCATAAAGGATTTTTCCAAAATCAGTAAACCTCTTTGTAACTTATTGTGCACTGATCATGTTTTTGACTTTAATGCAGATTGTAGGAAGGCTTTTGAAACATTGAAGGCTGCTTTAATCTCAGCACCCATTCTCTGCGCACCTAATTGGAATTTACCATTCGAGGTAATGTGTGATGCGAGTGATGCTGTAGTAGGTGCAATGCTGGGGCAGAAGCAGGGTAAATTTATTCATCCTATATATTATGCAAGCAAGATTTTAAATGAGGCACAGGTCAACTACACAACTACTGAAAAGGAGTTGTTAGCTGTTGTGTTTGCTTTTCAGAAGTTTCGGCCATATTTGGTTGAATCCAAAGTCACGGTTTTCACGGATCATGCAGCAATAAGGTATTTAATGTCAAAGAAAGATGCAAAGCCTAGACTAATTCGTTGGATTTTATTACTGCAGGAATTCGACTTGGAAATTAAGGACAAGAAGGGATCAGAGAATGTCATTGCAGATCATTTGTCTCGTCTTGATCCATCATCATCTTTGTTGGAGCAATCTGCCATTTCTGATTCTTTTCCAGATGAACAGCTTTTTGCTGTTGAGGTAAATGTAGTTAGGGATGTCCCTTGGTATGCTGATATGTCAAACTTTTTGGTAAAGGGAGTCACCCCTATTGACATGGATTGGAGGCAGAAGAAAAAGTTTAAGCATGATGCGAAATTTTTCTTTTGGGATGAGCCGTTTATGTATAAGCAATGCTCTGATGGTATTATTCGTAGGTGTGTTTCAGGTGCTGAAGCAAAGGAAATCCTGGAGCAATGTCACTCTTCGCCGTATGGAGGTCATTTCAGCGGTCAGAGGACGGCTATGAGGATTTTGCATTGCGGATTTTTCTGGCCTACGTTATTCAAGGATGCCCACTGGTTCTACAAGCAATGTGACGCTTGCCAAAGGAGAGGAAATTTGGGGCCTAGAGATGAAATGCCTCTTACTTACATTTTAGAAGTTGAACTATTCGATGTATGGGGTATTGATTTTATGGGGCCATTTCCCCCATCTAATGGCAATGTTTTTATCTTATTGGCAGTTGATTATGTGTCCAAATGGGTGGAGGCCATTGCATGCCATCAGAGTGATGCCAAGACAGTAGCAAGGTTTCTTCAATCGCACATCTTTGTGCGGTTCGGGACACCTAGAGCTCTAATAAGTGATGAGGGTACACATTTTGTTAATAATATCTTAACTAAGCTTTTAGCTAAGTATGGGATTAAGCATAGGATAGCTACCCCTTATCACCCACAAGCGAATGGTCAAGCTGAAATTAGTAATAGGGAAATTAAAGCTATTTTAGAGAAAGTAGTCCATCCATCTAGAAAGGATTGGTCCTTTAGGTTGGATGAGGCTCTTTGGGCTTATAGGACAGCTTATAAGACTCCTCTAGGTATGTCTCACTATAGGTTAGTATACAGGAAAGCTTGTCATTTACCGTTAGAGCTGGAACATAAAACATTTTGGGCTTTGAAAAAGTTAAATTTTGATCTGAGTCGTGCAGGAGCAATCAGAATGCTGCAGCTTAATGAGTTAGAAGAATTTCGTCAATTTTCTTACGAAAATGCGAAAATGTATAAGGAAAAGACTAAGCTGTGGCATGACAAAAAAATTAAATCTAAGGAGTTTGTCAAGGGTCAAAAAGTTTTGCTTTATAATTCTAGATTAAAATTATTTCCTGGAAAATTAAAATCTAAATGGTCAGGACCGTTTATTGTGATTGAGGTTTTTTCCAATGGAGCAATTACTTTACAGGATGAAAAAGATGGGAGAGTGTTCAAGGTGAATAGACAGCGTGTGAAAAATTATTGGGGTGAGGAATTTCAGGCGAAATATCCTTCCCTAAGGTTGGTTGATGATTGAGAGAGCAGGATTTTTGCGGGAGCATTTCACAGAGCAAAATTTTGAGCTCCCAGGATTTGTAGTGATTTTATTTTTCGTTGATTTGTTTTTAATTCCGATTAGGTTAGGTTTGATTTTTGCATAGTTTATTAGATCTCAGTATTTTTATTATTTTAGATTTTATTTCGTTTTGAATTTGATTTGATTTTATTTTCGGGTTATTTATTTAAATTATCTTTCAATTATCTTTTAATTAGTTAGATTTTATTAGATTTTATCTAGATTTTATTTTCAGTTATTTGAATTCTAGTTTTAATTAATAGAGATTTTCTCTAATTTATTCGGCTTCTTTTGAGAATAAAAGATTAAATTTGATTTGATCGGATAAATTTGAAAATTTTAATTTTGAAATTCAAATAACATATCCAAGATTCTTCAGGTTGTTGCAGCAAGATTATGGCTGGAGCAAAATATTCCGAATTAAAAGGGTTTCCGTTGGAATTTATTATTTTTACCGTTGGATTTGGTTTTGAATTCTCGTAGGTAAATGTGCGTGCATCATCTGATGAGGCCACGTGTCACAGAGCAATTATCCGAAGGCTTCAATGATGACAGCACATTGATTTTTACCATGGGCGTTTGGAATCCACGAATTTACCGTTGATAATCTTTGAATTTCAGGTTTGCATTTATAAATTTAAACGGTAATATAATTAATGTGGAAAATCTTTTTCGTTAGGATTTGAATTTGCTGGAGCCTTATTTATTCACAAACGCTGGTAAGCTTCTCCCACTTCGTCTTCTTAATCCCATTTTTTGCCATCTGCATTCTTTTTTCTCTGTCAAAACCGTTCATACCTCCATGGCTAAGACTAGAGCTAGGAAAGAGAGGGAGAGTGAAGAGGAGGAGGTACCGGTCACACCGGAAGTGCAAAAAGGGAAAACTAAGAAGAAAAGAACGCCAGAAGAGAAGGAGGCGAAGCAAAGACGGAGGCAACAGAGGGCTGCGGAACAAGAAGTCATCCAAGAAACAGAGGCTGTTCAGAATCTTGAGACAGAACTGATAGTTTCTGCTACGGTTCAGGAAGGGAATACTGAGAAGGAACATGAGACAGAGGTCGAAAGACAAGTCGCAGGTATGCCTGAAAAAGAGAAAACACCAGAGCCGGTGCAGGAGGCTCATGTTGAAATCATTATGCCTGAACCGCCCAAGCGCCGCCGCATCAAGAGGAAGGCGGGTCGCGTGAGGGTGATTCGGAACACTCCATCGCCTCCGACGTCGGACTCTGAGGAAGAAAAAAGGGAAGCTGAGAATAAGGAAAAAGAAGAAGAGACAAGAAAGGCAGAAGAAGAGCGTTTGAGCGAACAGAGAGAAGGCAAGGGCAAAGGAATTGCCGAAGCATCGGGAGAAATTGAGGAGTCGAGGGCACCATTCATTCGCTTCGTCAACGATCTTGCTCGAGCAAAATACCAGGAGGTGCTGAAACGGGACTTCTTGTTCGAACGAGGATTTGGCAGTGATTTGCCCAGGTTCTTGGAGTCTGGAATAGTGAACCTCGGATGAAGGCAATTTTGTGCGAAACCAGAACCTGTCAATTCCAACATTGTTCGAGAGTTTTATGCCAATCTTGACGTTAAGAATGATTTTGAGGTTATCGTTCGAGGAGTGCCTGTACAGTGGAGTCCTGAGGCCATTAATGAATTGTTCGATCTCCAGGATTTTCCGCATGTCGTTTTTAATGAGATGGTGGTTGCACCATCTAGTGATCAACTGAGTGCGGCTGTCCGGGAGGTAGGCATTGAGGGGGCTCAATGGAGGGTGTCGCAGACGCCGAAGCATACGTTTCAAGCTGCTTATTTGAAGAGTGAAGCCAACACTTGGATGGGTTTCATCAGGCTACGCTTGCTGCCGACAACACACGACTCCACAGTATCTCGGGACAGGGTATTGCTTGCCTTTGCCATTCTTCGCTCGATGAGTATTGATGTAGGAAAAATTATTTCTTCTGAGATTGTTGATTGCTGGAAAAAGAAGGTGGGGAAGTTGTTCTTTCCAAACACTATCACAATGTTATGCAGCAGGGCAGGAGTGCCCACGGTTCCAGAAGATATGATCATGACTGATAAGGGAATCATTGACACACCTAATCTGGCGCGGCTTCAGCGTACGCAAGAGGCTCGCCAGGGAGGGCTGGTGTATGGCGTTAATCAGATCCTAGAGCATCTGACAGTGTTGACCAGTAGGTTAGAATTTGCTGAAAGGCAAGCTCAGACCTATTGGACTTATGCTAAAAGGAGAGATGATGCGCTCAGGGGGCCTTGCAAACCAATTTCTCAAGACCATATCAGGCCTTTCCAGTGTTTCCCGACGATTTGTTTAATCTTTGGATACCACCCCCGCCTGTTGAATGATAAGAGGATGTTGATGAAGAGCAGGGTCAGGAAGATTGATGGATGGAATGATCTTCAGCGAGCATTATTTTTGTTCTTATCATTTTGTTTGCTCGCGCATATCTGACCCCGTTTGCTAAATATGTTTGCTTGTTCCTTTTTAATTTTTCTGCTTTAAAAATATATCTCTGCTATGTAATTTCTTTTCTTATGTTTTTAAATGAAATTTCTAGATGTTTCTATTCCATGAGCACTGAGTAACTCTAACTTAACTAATTTTCTTCTGAATTTTTGAAGCTTGGACTGATTACGCTTAATTAGATTAAGGTATTCTGATCTCCAGAAACCTTTTGCTTGAGCATTTCTTCTAGCCTGGACTGTTGCTACGGCAAAGAAGATTTTGACGGTAGTATTGACTTATATGATCCACTTTAAGCTTAATCCTAGTCCCATGTTTAGTTTAAAAATTCAGTTAGAAAAATTTAAATTTGGGGTTATAATTTGCAAAATTAATGATTCATTGAGGACAATGAATAATTCAAGTTTGGGGGACTTTTTGCTACTCTAATTATTTTGCTCGAGCATTCCTCTCCTTCAAATTAAAATTTGCTAGGTTATTGAGTAACCGGGGACATTTGTGATACCCACAGGTTGTCTTCGCGTCAAAAGATGACCTAGGAAATGTGAAAAAATGAGAAATATGAGAAAAAATTATTTGCTGAAAAAAATTGACAGAGCAAAAGTTTTGAAGGATGAATGATGATCCAGCAGTTTTTTCTATCTCCCAGAACTTAGGTGAGCTACATCAAAAAATGTCGCCATTCTGAGGGGCAAGAGATGGAATAAGTAAGGATTTTTGAGCTTTATAATGAGTATTGAGCCTAGTTGGTGATGAGCTTGAGGCAAGGGTATACTGCACCATAAAGTGGGTCATCCCATGCTTAAGAGCTTATGACTGTAAGGCTGCTTTAAGTCTGATAAATAATGATATAAAAATATGTTTTGAAATGTCTGATAATATAGCTAAGCTGTGGTGAGTTCTTAGGATTAAGTTGAAAAGTGGTGATTATTTGTCCCTGCTGAAGGAATCATTTTGCTGCAGCATAGCTTGGTTTTGCAGAGTGCTCAGGTAAAGGTTAAAGGTAGTGTTGGACTGTCTGATTTGATTAAGCTAATTCTTTGTCTAATATTTTTAAATTCTTGAAGGAAGGTTGGTTAGTATTGCTCGGGACGCGCAATAGTTCAAGTTTGGGGGTATGATAACTGCCCAAAAGGTAGTTATTTAGGCCTCAATTATATAGAGATTTGTGTATCCCCTATGCTTATTAGGGTTGGTTTTGGATAGATATTACATGTTTTAACCCATTTGGAAGAATGGAAGCATTGGAAATTATTGTGCAGATTATGCTGCTGAGCGACTGGAGGGAGCAGATTCTATGCTGCAGCAAAACTGGGAGCAGAAACTGCCACATCACAGCTCGTTAGCCAACTTCATGAACCAACTTTTGTTGAGTTATTTTCGTAATAAAGGATCAAGGAGAGCCTTACACGTGTCCTAGTTGACCTAATTCAAGCCTCCCATTCTTCTATAAAAGGATGTAGCCGTCAAAGTCAAAGTCATTCCATGTTTTCCCTTGGAAGCCGAATAGTATAGGGAGATTGAAGATCATCAAGAACACCATCTACCGCAAGCTGATTAGGGAGTTTATTTTCTTCATTAACTTGTGATTATGGACATGCATACTCAGATTGTAATTCGTATTCCTATGCCTATTATGAACTAAGTAGCTTAAGGTGTTGGTTAGGAATAATGTGATTACTATGCTTCATCTCTAGTAATATATTGACTATCGCATTTTGGTTAATTGTTGTGCTTATTCTTATTTTATGCCCGCCCGGCCAGCCGGTATGGATAGCTCTCTCTAGTTTCAGGGATGATTTAGAGAGTGTGTGGCAATTATCCACACTACGATCATTGTGTATTGGTGAACGCCAGTGACTGAGCTAGGGATAGCCAGTTGCCTAGTGCTTGATCGTTCGCACTTCATTGGGGTTGAAACACATCCAAAAAGATCCGGAGTTCTGGGAGGAATCTGCTAATAATACTGCGAGAAATGCATGATCAATAATATTGCTAGAGCATATCTTAGAACAATCACTAAAACCTAACCAACCCCTGTCTTTAATCTGTCTATCTATTTGTTTACTCGTTGTTCTGTCATTTATTTTGCTTCAGCATAATTCCGATAAAACCCAATCATTTTATTATTCTTGAAACCATTAAAAAGTTACACAAAAATAGGTAGAGTGGAAACTCATTCAGGGCTCGGATTGATAATATTACTTGCTGCAGACTGTGTATACTTGCACAGGAATTCTAGAGTATTTTATACTATATTTTTACTCACTCTAGGAACCCAACATGGAGTCAGCAATGCACCTTGCTTAATACTCCTCCATACTATCGCTCCTCCATTTAGAGTAAACACAGATCCCGATGTTGATTTTCTTGAATCTATATCGGTCTGAAAATCTGAGTCAGTGTATCCTGTAAGGATCAGATCCTTAGCTCCATACACGAGCATATAATTCCTAGTTCTCCTTAGATACTTAAGGATGTTTTTAACGGCAGTCCAATGCGCATTACCTGGATTGGACTGAAATCTGCTGACAATTCCTACGGCATAGCATATGTCGGGTCTGGTACACAACATTGCATACATCAAACTACCAACTGCTGATGCATAGGGAATACGTCTCATTTCCTCAACTTCTTGAGGTGTCTTAGGACTTTGTTCCTTAGACAGGTGAACCCGTGCCTAAAAGGTAATAACCCTTTCTTGGAGTTCTGCATCGAATATCGTACCAACATTTTGTCGATACATGATGCTTGAGACAGTGCTAGCGTTTTATTCTTTCTATTTCTAATGATTTGAATTCCTAGAACAAATTGAGTCTCACCCAAATCTTTCATTTGGAATTGAGTCGCTAGCCATTGTTTTACGTCAGTCAGGAATCCTACATTATTTCCAATAAGTAAGATATCATCTACGTATAGAACTAGAAAAGCTACAGTGGATTTGACGATTTTCTTGTAAACACAAGGTTCGTCAATATTCTGTTCAAAGCCATATGTTTTGATCGCAGTGTCAAAACGTATATTCCAGGATCTTGATGTTTGTTTTAATCCATAAATGGATCGTTTAAGTTTGCAAACCTTTTGCTCTTCACCCTGGACTATAAATCCCTCTGGTTGAGCCATATAGATAGTCTCTTCAACATTGTCGTTCAAAAAGGCTGTCTTGACACCCATTTGCCATATTTCATAATCATAGTATGTGGTAATGGATAAGAGTATTCTAATCGACTTAAGCATGGCAACAGGGGAAAAAGTTTCTTCATAATCCACTCCTTCCCGCTGAGTAAAACCCTTTGCCACAAGTCGAGCCTTAAAGGTTTGAACCTTACCAGCTTGGTCTCGTTTTCTTTTGTAGATCCATTTACAACCAATAGGTTTTACCCCGTCCGACTGTTCTACAAGTTCCCAGACCGAATTGAAGTACATTGACTCCATTTCGAGATCCATGGCTTTGATCCACTGGTCCTTATCAACATCATTCATTGCCTGATTGAAGGACAATGGATCCTCTACACCATCATCAGACATGATGGTTTGAGTTTCTGTTAAACCCATGTAACGGTCAGGTTGAATTATAATCCTCCCACTACGTCGAGGCTCTCTCACTACCTGAGATGGATGTGTTTGATCAACAACTTTTCATGGACCAGCTTGATCTACAACTTTTGTAGATTCTTTTGTAGTTTTTCTTGAAATCTCATCTAATACTAGCTTACTGCGAGGTCGATGATCTTTTATGTGATCTTCCTCAAGGAACGTAGCGATTGTCGATACAATCACTTTATTATCCTAAGGATCGTAAAATAGACCACCTTTCGTTTCTTTAGGATATCCTACAAATAGGCACAATTTTGAACGTCGTTCCAACTTCTTTGGGTTTTGTACTAGCACGTGTGTCGGGCATCCCCAAATCCTGAAGTGACGTAAACTACCTTTACGCCCTTTCCATAGCTCATAAGGTGTTTCAGAGACACTTTTAGAGGGAACCATGTTCAAAATGTATACGGAAGTCTCAACTGCATATCCCCAAAACAAATCAGGCAACTGAGCATAGCTCATCATTGATCGAACCATGTCTAACAGAGTTCGGTTTCTCCTTTCTGATACACCATTTTGTTGTGGTGTAGCAAGGGCTGAGGGTTGAGACGTAATTCCATGTTCTATCAAATAGTCTTGGAATTGTAAGTCCATATATTCTCCACCTCGATCTGATCGTAGTGTTTTAATCGTTTTACCGGTTCTCAACCTTGGTCTTGTACTCCTTGAACTTTTCAAGGGCTTCAGACTTATGATGCATTAGTTAAAGGTAGCCATACCTTGAATAATCATCAATGAAGCTAACGAAATATCCATACCCTCCTCGTGCTTTGACATTCATAGGACCACAAAGATCCGAATGCACGAGTTCTAAGGGTTCTTTGGCCCTATAACCTTTTTTCCGAAAAAGGTCGTTTAGTCATTTTTCCCTCGAGGCAGGACTCACATGGTGGTAACGAGTCATCTTCTAACTGATTTAGTAGTCCACTCTTTACCAATCTTTCAATCCTATTGCGATTTATGTGGCCTAATCTCAAGTTCCAAAGATAGGTATTCGGAGAAACTTTTTGCCTTTTGTTTTGAGTTTCTGCTACTTTAAACATTTCCGTATTAAAAATAGCTTTAACTTGAATTGGCTTTAACACGTATAAGTTGCTTTCAAGTTTTGCAGAACATATATGCATACCTCTTTTGCTAACAAACACTTTATTAATATCAAAAGATACTTGGTATTCATGTTCAATCAAACAAGAGATAGAAATTAAGTTCCTTTTTATATCGGGAACATACAAGACATTTTCTAGTAACAAAAATCTATCTCCAAAAGACAACTTGAGAGTTCCTGAAGCTCTGGCTGTGACGACCTCTCCAGTTCCAACTTTGAGAGTTACTTTGTCGTCTTGCAGCATATGCGAGGAACTAATTTCCTGTAAAGAAGAGCATACATGGTTAGTCGCTCCTGAATCTAATATCCAGGCAGAGCTATCTAGCTCAACTAAACATGTTTCGATAACGAGCAAATCATATTTACCTTGTTTCTCCTTTTCAACCTTCTTTTCCGTAAGGTACTTGGGACAATTGCGTTTCCAATGTCCGTCTACATTACAATGGAAACACTTTCCTTTATCTGCAGCTTTAGTTTTTGCCTTGCTTCCCACTGGAGCTTTTCCTTTCCCTTTATCCTTCTTTTTCTTCATTTGAATACTCTTATTCTTTGAAGTGGAAGGTCCAGACTTGGTTCCTGAGGATGATTCCTTTTGGAACCTTTTGGTTGTGGCAACATTTGCCTCCCCTTCATGTCCTCTCTTTGTGAGACTTTGGTAGGTCTGGAGCTCGTTTAGCAAGGTAGTCAGGTTAAAGTCTATTTTGTTCATGACAGCGTTTGTCCTGAACTAAATGAAGCTCTTCGGAAGAGACTCCATTATGAAACTTACTTGACTACCCCCGTCAATTGTAGCACCGTTTACTTCAGCAATGTTAAACTGAACCATCATGTTCAAAACATGTTCCCTAACTGAAGCACCTTCCTTTATTTGGGAATTGTAAACATTCTTGAGAGCTTCGTGCCTAATTTGTGAGGACGGTTGTCCAAACATACCCTGCAACGAAGTCATGATCTCCCTTGTGGTGACCATCCTCTCGTGCTTTTTTGACAAGACATCTGAGATGCTTGCTAAGATATAGACTCTTGCCTTTTCATTTGCGCGAGTCCATTTCTCATATGCTTCCCGAACAATTCGATTTGTTGACGAGCCAGGGTTAGGAGGACACTCTTCGATAAGGACAAATCTAAGATCCTCGATTACTAGTATTGTATTCAGATTAGACTTCCAAGTTCCATAGTTATCCCCGTTAAGCTTATCTGAAGCGAGTAATTGTACTAGTGAGCTAGACATGCTGAAAAATTAAACAAAACTATTAGAAATTGCTTATTAACCATTTTTAGACAAAAATCCAACCAGGTTTTAGCAAAAGTAATAATGTACCCAGGATTATTATTTTGCAACGACACTTTAGTGAGTTAGAGCAACCGCTACCGAGGGGCAGTCAATTACTCCTTCACTAAACCAAGACGTTCTCGACTAAATACTAATACCAGAATAACTCTTATTCCTATAGTGGTTTAGTTATCGTTACATTTGGTCAGGAATATACTAACACTTAGTAATCCTTGTAAGTGTGACCCGCCGTTTTAAGATTACAGAGAACGACCCCAACAATGCTACCGAATGGAAAAGCTAATGTTGGAAATGGTCCTAAGTAATCCTATCCATCTCTGGAGTTTGCGTTGTTCCGATCTCCATGTTACAACCCTCCGAATGGTTAGTAGCTCCAGGGCATACAAGCAGGCGTAACATGGAAATCTCACGGTGCAACCTAACGGAGGAGACCGCAGGATGTATTGACACACTTCCTTCACTCACTTACTATAAATACTTTCTCACCTTGTTATTGATTTATGCAAACACCTTCCGAATGGAGCAGATGAGTTATAATCAACACGAGGCCAAGCACAAATCTCACCTTGTGAACAAAAGGGAGAACGTGAAAGGGAAATGGATTTGATATATCTCTCCCCTCCCACTAAATATTTTAAATGGTTTTGGGTATACTCATACTTAGGCGAATTCCGGCTAATTGAATAACCCTAAGTCTAAGTTCATTTAAACTTACGATGTCTAGGTGATAACGATTAAAACCTCACATCACACACGTGCATGCTCATAAAACTGGGTTAACTTTAACTCAAGAACCGACTCGATGCCCAGGTAGGAGGTGTTCCATAAACCGTCAACTTAAATACCTCCAGCCTTAGACAGCATCTTGTCGGGTGAGTTCTCTTGTAACCTATGTTTTACAAGCTTATCGACCTATTTGAATCTAATTGAAATCGATCGAGAGTTGGATCATATTAACCCTAAGTGAGCATGCACCTTTTTCTTTGTTATAGATTTTAGATTTCTAAGTGATTTATAACAATTATAAATCTAATCTATAACATGCTTCCCCATTTGAATATAACTCTTTATAAACAAACACTAAAGAAATTTCATGTTTCATGCTAGGTTAATTTTATCTTTTAATTAATATAACTTTTATATCAATTAACCAATTTTAATTAACCATTCAAGAATGAATCTCCCTAAATCAATACAACATTTATATCAATTTAACATGAAATTTTCCTTATGCATTTGAATTATTAATAACACTTATTAAAAATGCATAAACATGCTTTCCTATGGTGGCATTTTAATCTATATGGCATACTCATAATGCACATACATTTAATCTAATTAAACCATACATTCTCCATGCATAAAAGAAATTAAAACAAGACTAAAATGGAATGGTTTGGCAATTTAAAACAAGCACTTTAACTAATTATTACAATAATAATTAATAAATAAAAGCTTCTAGCAAACCCGAGCTTCACGAACCGACCCGAACCGACCCTCCATGGAGTTAACCGGCCTTCAAACGTGTGTAAATGAGTTGCAGCAGACCGAACCGGACCCGAAAAAGAAGAAGAAAAAAAAACTGTTGCTGGAATTTTCCTTTTCTGCTGCGTCTTCTCCGGTTTTTCTTCGATTTTACAGCCTATATGGACTCTAATGACTCTATAAAAATTACAGACTATAGTACACACATTAACACTCTTACATATCCGAGCAATTACAATTTCATGAAGGTTTGAATGCTCAAAAAATTGCCAAACCAGAACATTTCCATATTAGCACACAGAAAATTCAATTTCAAAATGGTACCCACCAAAGCAAAATTAAAACGAATTAAGTGCTCTAATCATGCTCTGATACCAATTGAAGGTGTTCATATAACACATGTGGAAGCAATTGAAGATCGAAAGCACTTAAGACATTCAATTTTACTCCTAAAGCATGCATGTTCTAGAAAGGGTAGAAAAGAGAGTAAATGAGTACCAACCTCTTTGATGCTCACTTGTAAGGAACTCCTTGTGATATTATCTTTCTCCAACTTCTCTTGGAATACCTTTAGTGTCTTCCCTACTACTCTCTTGAGCCTAGAACGACTTGTGGGAGTCTATAGAAGAAAGAAATAGGAAGGGAATGCTTGATGGTACATGCTTTTGGAAGGAGATGAAATGAGAGAGAATTTGAGGGAGAAAATTTGCAGCATAACACTAAGGGGCTGTTTGGGGCGCAGGGTTGGTTATAATAGTTGGGGGTTGAAGGTGTACATATTACACATGCGGAAGCAATTAAAGATCGAAAGCACTTAAGACATTCAATTTTACTCCTAAAGCATTCATGTTCTAGAAAAGACAGAATAGAGAGTTTAGAAAACACCAACCTTTGTAGCTCACTTATGTTGAGCTCCTTGTGGTGTTTGCCTCTCCTATGCTCCTTGGACAACCTCTAGAGTCTTCCCTACTATACTTCGGGCCAAGAAAGACTTGTGGGAGTCTATATAAGATAGGGAATAGGAAGGGAATGCTTGAAGCATCAAACAATGGAGAAGAATGAGAGATGAGAGAACTTTGAGTCCAAATTCCAGAAGCATAACATTAAGGAAATGGCTCTCTTATGTTTGAATATGATTCAAACTCCTTTTAAAGACATTCTCCATGCAAAGCCAAGCCTCAAGACACAAGACACATGGTGTATTTGCAAGCTCAAGTGGATTCTAGGTGTACATTACACAAGACATGCAACAATGCATGAGTGAGTTGTCTTTCCACTTTGAATGATCATGCATTAAGTGGATTTCCAACTAAATCCACTAAATTCAAATTGAAATCAAATTTCAAGCTTGCAAATTACCCCCAATTTCAATTCTAAATTGAAATTGATAGCTTGGTAATTAATTTGAAAATTTTCAAATTAATTTTGATATGATTAATCTAATTAATCTTTGTTATCTTGTGCAATTCCATATATATGATTCCTAATACATATATATAGTATTCAAAACACTTTTAAATACTTCATCTCTCATTTTCTAATTTAATTTATAATTAAATTATTGTGTCAAACACAATTTACGATAATACCCTTTTTCCCGATTTTGAACGATTCAAAGCTTCCTATCTTTTGTTCTAGGCTTAATTCCGATATGAGCTAATAGGGGGACCTAATGGACCTATAGATCATGGGCTCCAACGATTCGAGGCTAACCGACTAATCTCATTGTCCAAGCTAGCCAACATTCGTTAACTATCGGGACACTCCACTATAGCCCGATAGTTGCACTCCCCTCACTATAGATATATTTCCGTCCACTTGATTTAACCATGATTAGTAAGTCGATCCTTCACAGGTTGTTCGTAGCTATAGCTAGTTCAATAAGCCGTTTTACCCCTATAGTACTTCTAGTTCCTTAAGTCTCACTGATCCTCTAATGAACAATTGGTTTATGGTCCAACCAATAAACCGAGTCCCTCTCGGGCCAATGAGAAGGCGGGATCCCTTTGTTCAAGCCCCGGAGTCAGCACTTAAGGGAAGAACCTCTCTACTATCCCTTATTCGGGTAGGAGTGAATTCCTTCTTGCACGACTATGTCCCCAGCTATCTACCCGTTCCTATCCCTGAAATGGGAGGTTTATTGAGTCGGCGATACTGAGCCACTCTCACCTATGCAGAACTAAGGATAAGCCCGAATAAACAGGAGTTCATAGTTAGCTCAGGATTAAGATCGAGTTACCTAGGTCATCACATGAAATAGTCAGTCTCGTCAGTAAACGGTGTTATAAAGCGAGAGCAACTTATTTCTCGGTCCTGGTCTTATGCAAACTCATTGCATAGGACGCCCCCACTCGCATGTCTCTACATGGACGATTTAGGATCACATCGTCTATACCATCTATAAAGTGGGCCGCGTCTCATAGTGTCTCCAGAATAAGGTACCCAACCTTATTCCTATACTATAGACCGTTTTGGCTATTACTCAAGCTTGATCCACTTTTATGTCTCTACATAAAGCTCAAGTGTTCATCCTATAGCCATGGATCTTAGTTTATTGGATTTGGGTTATTATATGTGCAATTTAATTTATTCAGTAATGACTTTTACTGAATCAATCTCGATAACACCTTTATCGAATAAGTATATAATTCGTTTAACATTCACTATCTACGAGTTTTAGGGCACCAATCCCAACAATCTCCCACTTGAACTAAAACTCTAGTTTAGTGGGATGTACTATAATCTATAACAGCAGTGGATGAATAAATACTTGTATTAATAACGGAGTAAAAATACAATAAACTAGGGCATCTAAATACCCAGTATACTAAGGTATCGATATACCGGTTACAATTCTCCCACTTGACCTAGATTATTTCTCGTACATATCTCGCAGACCTAGACCTTCTAGATGACTCTCGAACACTTTAGCCGTGAGAGCCTTCGTGAATGGATCAGCAATGTTGTGCTCCGACGCTATCTTCGTGACGATCACGTTTCCTCGGTGCACAATCTCCCTAATGAGATGGTATTTCCTTTCGATGTGCTTGCCTTTCTTATGGCTGCGAGGTTCCTTTGAGTTTGCAACTGCGCCGCTATTATCACAATCCAAGGTGATAGGCAGATGCATATTTGGAACGACTTCCAAGTCAGTTAGGAACTTCCTGAGCCATACTGCCTCTTTTGCTGCTTCGCAAGCGGCTACATATTCGGCCTCCATGGTCGAGTCTGCAATGCATCCTTGCTTGATGCTGCGCCATACTATTGCTCCTCCATTTAGAGTGAATACTGACCCCGATGTAGATTTCCTCGAATCTTTATCAGTTTGAAAGTCAGAATCAGTGTATCCTGTAAGGATCAAATCCTTCGAACCATACACGAGCATATAGTCCCTCGTTCTCCTTAGATATTTGAGGATACTTTTAACGGCTGTCCAGTGATCAAATCCTGGATTGGATTGATATCTATTGACAATCCCTACTGCATAACAAATGTCAGGCCTTGTACACAACATGGCATACATTAGGCTACCTACTGCAGAGGCATAGGGAAAACGTCTCATGTCCTCAACTTCTTGAGGTGTCTGAGGACACTGTTCCTTAGACAAGTTAATTCCGTGCCTGAAAGGTAATAGTCCTTTCTTGGAATTTTGCATTTTATATCTAACCAACAATTTGTCGATATAAGATTCTTGAGACAGGGCTAGCGTTTTGTTCTTTCGGTTTCGAACAATTTGGATTCCTAGAATAAATTGTGCCTCACCCAAATCTTTCATTTGGAATTGAGTTGCTAGCCATAGTTTAATGTCAGTTAGATAACCTACATCATTCCCGATGAGTAGGATATCATCCACATACAGTACTAAGAAAGCTATAGAGTTGTTGATGATCCTTTTGTAAACACAAGGCTCATCAACGTTTTGTTCAAAGCCATAAGATTTGATCGCAGTATCAAATCTCATATTCCAGGATCTAGACGCTTGTTTTAATCCATAAATGGATCGTTTAAGCTTGCAAACTTTTTGCTCTTGATCCTGAGCTATGAACCCCTCTGGCTGAAACATGTAGATACTTTCTTCAAGATTACCGTTCAGAAAGGCAGTCTTGACATCCATTTGCCATATTTCATAATCGTAAAACGTGGCAATGGATAAAAGTATCCGAATCGACTTTAACATGGCAACAGGGGAGAAGGTTTCTTCATAGTCAATCCCCTCCCGCTGGGTAAAACCCTTTGCCACAAGTCGTGCCTTAAAGGTCTGTACCTTTCCAGCAGCATCTCGTTTTCTCTTGTAGATCCATTTGCACCCTATGGGTCTAACCCCTTCAGGTTGATCTACAAGATCCCATACTGAATTAAAATGCATGGACTCGATCTCTAAGTCCATGGCTTTAATCCACTCGTTCTTGTCAACGTCATCCATTGCCTGTTTAAAGGTTAATGGATCCTCGATCCCGTCATCAGGTATGACGACTAGAGTTTCAGTTAAACCCAAATAGCGATCAGGCTGTCTAACAACCCTCCCACTACATCGAGGTTCTCTTATTTCTCGAGAAGGACGTGATTGACTCGAGGTGCCAGTATCATCAACAACTCTTGTTGATGTTTCTGTAGCTTCGTTAGATAGTTCACTTAAAACGACTTTACTACGTGGCTTGTGATCTCTGAGGTGGTCTTCTTCTAGGAATGTAGCATTTGTCGATACAAGTACTTTATTTTCCTCTGGATCGAAGAAGTATCCACCTCTCGTTTCTTTGGGATAGCCTATAAATAGGCAAAATCTAGAACGAGGCTCCAATTTCTTTGGGTTTGCTTCTAGCACGTATGCAGGACATCCCCAAATTCTGAAATGTCGTAAACTAGCTTTACGACCTTTCCAGAGCTCAAATGGTGTTTCAGAAACACTCTTTGAGGGAACTACGTTCAAGATATAAACTGCAGTCTCTACTGCATAACCCCAAAACGAGTTCGGCAACTGAGCATAACTCATCATCGAACGAACCATGTCCAACAAGGTTCTGTTTCTCCTTTCTGATACACCGTTTTGCTGAGGTGTACCAGGGGCTGAGAGTTGGGACGTAATTCCATGCTCTATCAAATAGTCTTGAAAACTTAAGTCCATATACTCTCCACCTCGAACGGATCGAAGTGTTTTTATCGTCTTACCTAATAGGTTCTCAACCTCGGCCTTATACTCCTTGAACTTTTCAAAAGCTTCGGACTTATGATGCATCAGGTAGAGATAGCCATACCTCGAATAATCATCAATGAAACTGATGAAATATTTGTACCCTCCTCGAGCTC
This sequence comes from Luffa acutangula, assembly GCA_036850905.1. Taxonomy (NCBI): domain Eukaryota; kingdom Viridiplantae; phylum Streptophyta; class Magnoliopsida; order Cucurbitales; family Cucurbitaceae; genus Luffa; species Luffa acutangula. The sequence goes on from CM072088.1 coordinate 38,103,723, forward strand.
TAATGTTCATTGGTCCACAGAGGTCCGAATGAATGAGCTCTAAGGGCTCTTTGGCACGATAACCTTTTCCGGTAAAAGGTCGTTTTGTCATCTTGCCCTCAAGGCATGATTCACAAGGAGGCAACGAGTCGTCTTCTAACTTGTTTAAAAGTCCACTCTTGACCAATCTCCCAATCCTATTGAGGTTGATATGGTCTAACCTCAAGTGCCAGAGATAGGTATCTTGAGAAACTCTTCGCTTTTTAGGTTGAGTCTCAGCGGTTTTAAACATCTCGTGATTTAAAATAGCTTTAGACTCAATTGGTCTCAAAACATATAATTTATTCTTCAAGTTTGCAGAGCAAACATCAATACCTCTTTTAGTTATGAACGTTTCATTAACAGAAAAAGAAATTGAGTAACCTTGTTCTAATAGACAAGATAAAGAAATCAAATTTCTTTTAATCTTCGGAACTATGTACACATTATCTAATATCATGTAGCGTTCCTTGGTGAAGAATAATTTTATGTCTCCCACTGCAATAGCCGAGATGACTTCTCCTGTTCCAACTTTAAGAGTCATCTCTCCAGCTATTAGCTGTTGCCAGGAACTCATTCCTTGAAATGAAGAACACACGTGATTAGTGGCACCTGAATCAAGTATCCAGGCAGAATCGTCGTTTTCCACTAAACACGTTTCCAAGACTAATAAATCACATTTAGAGTCGTGGATCATGTTTTTCTTGGCTACGCAGTTAGTTTGAGGACATTCCTCAGTTGAGACCAAACCTAAATTCTTTGCCACGTGTTTAGCGTTTAAGCAAGTATTCTTAGTCGAATGTACTAAACCGTTTAATTTGGCATTTGACAAAGCACATACGTTTTTCGACATATTGCTGAAAAAAACAAATTAATCTCTATTAGAAACATGCACTAAACCCATTAATCACATTTATCCAATCAGATTTAGCAAAAGCAATCATCGACCCATATATACAATTGATTTATTTTGCAACGATACTTCAGGGGTTTAGAATAACCGCTACCGTAGGGCAGTCAGCTACTCCTCCTCTGAATCGAGACAATCTCGGCCAAATACTATTCCCAGAATAACTCTTACTCCAATAGTTATTAGCTAACGTTAATTTGGTCAAGACCATCTTGTAAGTGTTACCCATCATTTTCAGATTGCAGAGGGCGGCCCCAACAATGCCACCGTAGGGAAGAGCTAATGTTGGGAATGGCCCTAGGAAACCCTATCCATTTCTGGAGTTTGTGTTGTTTCGAATCCCATGCGCAAGCCCTCCGTAGGGTGATCGCTCCCAGGGCGACTCGCAGGCAGCGCATAGGAATCTCACGGTGCAACCTAATGATGGAGACCGCAGGATACGTTTGACACGTTTCCTTCTCCCACTTACTATGAACACTTTCCCCATTCACCTTGATATTAACCCATGCAAACACCATCCGTACACCATCCGTAGGGGGACACTCCCAGGGCGCCTCGAGGCCAAGCATGGATCTCACGGTGTGAACTTAGGGGGACGTGAGAGTAGAAACTTAATATGAATATTTCGTTTCTATACTTTTCCTCCCACTAAAGTGTCGTAAAGTTTTAGGGTCTATTACTTAGGTAAATTCTGGCTAAATGAATCTATCTAAGTCTATGCCTTATTAAACAAGGTCTTTACACTAAATGTCTAGGTGAATTAAACTCTTTTAATAACCTAGTGACATTGCATGCTAGTAAGACTTTGGTTAATTCAACTCAGGTTCCGAACCATTTGCCGGGAGAGTTCCCTTATAACCAAGGTCATATGTCCTACTTACTCAAATTTTAAAACTATTTTAAAAAACTAAGTAAGACATATTTCTAATCCTATTAGAAAAGGCGATCTTAGATCTATTTCATTTTAAACCATTTAAATAATGATAAGATCCTAAGATCCTATGTTAGCATGCAACTCTTTGTTATAGGTTTTACGGTTTCTATTCATTAACTATTATAACTCTTATAACTTTTAATGAATTAACCCTATAACATGCTTTCTAATGGTGTTTAAAAGCATATAACAATCAATCATTCGAGTTATAAGAAAAAACACCATTTAGAAACAACCTATGTCTAGGTTTGTATAACGCTTTATACTACGATGTCTAGGTGATAACACTTTAAAACCTCACACCGCTCACGCATGCTCATAAAACTCGAGTTAACTTAACTCAAGAACCGACTCGATGCCCAGGTAGGAGGTGTTCCGTAAACCGTCAACTTAAATACCTCCAGCCTTAGACAACATCTTGTCGGGTGAGTTCTCTTGTAACCATTGTTTTACAAGATATCGACCTAAACTATGCAAGTTGATCGAATTGTTGAAGGTTCATTAATCTAAGTGAGCATGCACTTAATCTAGTTATAGATTTTAGATTTCTATCTCTTTTTATAACAATTATAAAAACAATCCATAACAAGCCTAATTTGAGAATAACACTTATAATCAAACTAATGAAATTTCATGCTTCATGCTTGGTTAATTTTATAAATTAATAATTATAACTATTATAAGAATAATCAATTTTAATTAACCATTCAAGCATGAATCTCCCTAAATTAATACAACACTTATATTAATTAAACATGAAATTTCCCTCATGCATTTGAATTAATCAATAACACTTATTCAAATTAAACAAATGCATGAACATGCTTTCCTATGGTGGGATTTTAATCTATATGGCATGCTCATAATGCACATACATCCGTTTAATTAAATCATACATTCACAATGCATAAAGTAATTAAATCAAGCTAAAATGGAATGGTTTGGCAATTTAAAAAAAAAAAACACAAGCAATTTCACTAATTATTACAATAATAATTAATAAATAAACTTGCAACACGCCCGAGCTTCACGAACCATCCCGAACCGCTCATCCAAGCAATGAACTAGTCATGCAATGAGTGAAATGAGGCTGCAACAGGCCGAGTTGGACCAAAAGGCAGCAGCTGAACCGGAATTAAAAAAAACAGCTCTTGGAATTAAAAAACAGCTCCTTGTGGTGTTTGCCTCTCCTATGCTCCTTAGACAACCTCTAGAGTCTTCCCTACTATACTCCGGGCCAAGAACGACTTGTGGGAGTCTATATAAGATAGGGAATGGGAAGGGAATGCTTGAAGCATCAAACAATGGAGAAGAATGAGAGATGAGAGAACTTTGAGTCCAAATTCCAGCAGCATAACATTAAGGAAATGGCTCTCTTATGTTTGAATATGATTCAAACTCCTTTTAAAGACATTCTCCATGCAAAGCCAAGCCTCAAGACACAAGACACATGGTGTATTTGCAAGCTCAAGTGGATTCTAGGTGTACATTACACAAGACATGCAACAATGCATGAGTGAGTTGTCTTTCCACTTTGAATGATCATGCATTAAGTGGATTTCCAACTAAATCCACTAAATTCAAATTGAAATCAAATTTCAAGCTTGCAAATTACCCCCAATTTCAATTCTAAATTGAAATTGATAGCTTGGTAATTAATTTGAAAATTTTCAAATTAATTTTGATATGATTAATCTACTTAATCTTTGTTATCTTGTGCAATTCCATATATATGATTCCTAATACATATATATAGTATTCAAAACACTTTTAAATACTTCATCTCTCATTTTCTAATTTAATTTATAATTAAATTATTGTGTCAAACACAATTTACGATAATATCCTTTTTCCCGATTTTGAACGATTCAAAGCTTCCTATCTTTTGTTCTAGGCTTAATTCCGATATGAGCTAATAGGGGGACCTAATGGACCTATAGATCATGGGCTCCAACGATTCGAGGCTAACCGACTAATCTCATTGTCCAAGCTAGCCAACATTCGTTAACTATCGGGACACTCCACTATAGCCCGATAGTTGCACTCCCCTCACTATAGATATATTTCCGTCCACTTGATTTAACCATGATTAGTAAGTCGATCCTTCACAGGTTGTTCGTAGCTATAGCTAGGTCAATAAGCCGTTTTACCCCTATAGTACTTCTAGTTCCTTAAGTCCCACTGATCCTCTAATGAACAATTGGTTTATGGTCCAACCAATAAACCGAGTCCCTCTCGGGCCAATGAGAAGGCGGGATCCCTTTGTTCAAGCCCCGGAGTCAGCACTTAAGGGAAGAACCTCTCTACTATCCCTTATTCGGGTAGGAGTGAATTCCTTCTTGCACGACTATGTCCCCAGCTATCTACCCGTTCCTATCCCTGAAATGGGAGGTTTATTGAGTCGGCGATACTGAGCCACTCTCACCTATGCAGATCTAAGGATAAGCCCGAATAAACAGGAGTTCATAGTTAGCTCAGGATTAAGATCGAGTTACCTAGGTCATCACATGAAATAGTCAGTCTCGTCAGTAAACGGTGTTATAAAGCGAGAGCAACTTATTTCTCGGTCCTGGTCTTATGCAAACTCATTGCATAGGACGCCCCCACTCGCATGTCTCTACATGGACGATTTAGGATCACATCGTCTATACCATCTATAAAGTGGGTCGCGTCTCATAGTGTCTCCAGAATAAGGTACCCAACCCTATTCCTATACTATAGACCGTTTTGGCTATTACTCAAGCTTGATCCACTTTTATGTCTCTACATAAAGCTCAAGTGTTCATCCTATAGCCATGGATCTTAGTTTATTGGATTTGGATTATTATATGTGCAATTTAATTTATTCAGTAATGACTTTTACTGAATCAATCTCGATAACACCTTTATCGAATAAGTATATAATTCGTTTACCATTCACTATCTACGAGTTTTAGGGCACCAATCCCAACAGGGGTTATAATAGTTGGGGGATTATAATAGTCTGGAGGTTATAATAGTCTGTGTTTGGGGTGCAGATTATTATAGTCTGGGATAAAATAGTCTGTGTTTGGGGTGCATATTATTATAGTCTGGGATAAAATAGTCTGTGTTTGGGATGCAGTTTTTGGGATGCAAATTATTTTAGTCTGGGTTCAAATAGTCTATGTTTCAAGCTGACTGTTTCTTTTTTTCTTGACTTTTTTTTGTTTATTTTCCTCATACAACTTTGTACTTCAAATATTAATAATAAAAAAAGGGTTTAGTTGTAAAAAAAAAATAAAAGTTTTGGGTACAGGGGTTAAATTATGTGTTTAGCTTAAAAGGAAATAAAAATAACCTAAAGTAAAGGTTGACTTTCTTTGTTTTAGAGTCATGGTTTTTTCACAAAATAAGTCATTTTATGATTTCATATAGAAAAACCATATTTATTTCATTTATGTATTTCCAACATAAAAATGGTAAATGTTTATTCAAAACTCATTTTACCTTTATTATCAAAAGAATCAAATAAAATAGAAATCACATAAAATAAAAACTTGAGTAGTATTTTTTAAAAAATTATTATTATCACGGTAAACTTAAATACGATAGGTATAATTTGGAATGAAAAATATGGTACGATGAAGGTAAACATTCATATACTTCATTATCAAAAGTAATTATGTAATAAAACTCCATATTTATATATATGTACAAAGACAACCTAGTATCTAACTCTCCCTAGAAATTTTATGATTTTTCCGACGACCACAAATAAATTTTTCGGCGATCGAAAATTTTTCCATCTTTTTTCCTTTCATTTTCTTCTACCTCTTTTTTTTCTTTATTTTCATTTTTTGTATTTTTCGAAATGAAAATGAGAAGAAAATTTTCTTTAAAAAAAAAAAATCTCCGGAAAAGTCGTCGGTAATTGCTGGAAAAGTGGTCGGAAAGTCGACGGCGGTCGTCAGAAAAGTTGTCCAACATTTATGTATTTCCAACATAAAAATGGTAAATGTTTATTCAAAACTCATTTTACCTTTATTATCAAAAGAATCAAATAAAATAGAAATCACATAAAATAAAAACTTGAGTAGTATTTTTTAAAAAATTATTATTATCACGGTAAACTTAAATACGATAGGTATAATTTGGAATGAAAAATATGGTACGATGAAGGTAAACATTCATATACTTCATTATCAAAAGTAATTATGTAATAAAACTCCATATTTATATATATGTACAAAGACAACCTAGTATCTAACTCTCCCTAGAAATTTTATGATTTTTCCGACGACCACAAATAAATTTTTCGGCGATCGAAAATTTTTCCATCTTTTTTCCTTTCATTTTCTTCTACCTCTTTTTTTTTCTTTATTTTCATTTTTTGTATTTTTCGAAATGAAAATGAGAAGAAAATTTTCTTTAAAAAAAAAAATCACCGGAAAAGTCGTCGGTAATTGCTGGAAAAGTGGTCGGAAAGTCGACGGCGGTCGTCGGAAAAGTTGTCCAACATTTATGTATTTCCAACATAAAAATGGTAAATGTTTATTCAAAACTCATTTTACCTTTATTATCAAAAGAATCAAATAAAATAGAAATCACATAAAATAAAAACTTGAGTAGTATTTTTTAAAAAATTATTATTATCACGGTACCTTAAATACGATAGGTATAATTTGGAATGAAAAATATGGTACGATGAAGGTAAACATTCATATACTTCATTATCAAAAGTAATTATGTAATAAAACTCCATATTTATATATATGTACAAAGACAACCTAGTATCTAACTCTCCCTAGAAATTTTATGATTTTTCCGACGACCACAAATAAATTTTTCGGCGATCAAAAATTTTTCCATCTTTTTTCCTTTCATTTTCTTCTACCTCTTTTTTTTTCTTTATTTTAATTTTTTGTATTTTTCGAAATGAAAATGAGAAGAAAATTTTCTTTAAAAAAAAAAAAATCACCGGAAAAGTCGTCGGTAATTGCTGGAAAAGTGGTCGGAAAGTCGACGGCGGTCGTCGGAAAAGTTGTCGGTGGTCGCCGGAAAAGTCATCGGCCGGTCGTCGGTAGAAAAGTCAATGAGTCACATGGAAGAAGAGAAAAAAGAGTTACTGTAGAGAATGGATAGAATAATTGGGGTGAGTTGAATAGTGGTTACTGTAGCAACACGGAGGGGAAAAATAACCAACTCCGCCCCTTATTTTTGTTGGTGCCCCAAACACTGGGTTGGTTATAATAGCGGGGGCTATTATAACCAACACAGTGGGCCAAACGACCCCTAAATGAAAGCTTGCTTCTCTTGAATCTAATTCAAGCCCCTTTTATAGACCTCTCCCATGAAAAGACAAGCTTCATGACACTTAGCCACATGGTCAAGATGCAACTCAAAGTGGATTCTAGGTGTCTACTTCACAACACATGCATCTAATGCATGTTTGTGTTGTTTTCCACTATCTATCATTATGCAAGAGTGGAAAAACCACTAAATCCACTATGAATTGAATCCTAATTGTGAATTTTCAGCTTTCAATTCATTTCAAATTCAATTCATAATTGAAATTGATTTCTAGGCAATTAATTGGGACATTTCCAAGTAATTTTGATATGATTGATCCAATCAATCTTTATCACCTAATGTCATGAATTATATATGATTCCTAATACATATATATGGTATTTAAAACACTTTTAAATACATCATCTCTCAATTCCTAATTTTATTCATAATTAAATCATTGTGTCGAACACGTTTTACGATAAAACCCTATTTCCCGTTTTTGAACGATTCAAAGTTTCCTATCAAAATATTCTAAGCTTTATTCTGATATGAGCTAGTAGGGGGACCTAATGGACCTATAGATCATGGGCTCCAATGATTCGAGACTAACCGACTAATATCATTATCAAAGTTATCCAACATTTGTTAACTACCGGGACACTCCACTATAGCCCGATAGTTGCACTCCCCTCACTATAGATATATTTCCGTCCACTTGATTTAACCATGTTTAGTAAGTCGTTCCTTCACAGGTTGTTCGTAGCTATAGCTAGGTCAAATAACCGTTACACCCCTATAGTACTTCTTGTTCCTTAAGTTCCACTAATCCTCTAATGAACAATCGGTTTGCAGCCCAACCATCAAACCTAAGTTCCTCTCGATCTAACGAGAGGGTGGGGCCCCTTGTTCAAGTCCTGGAGTTAGTACTTAAGAGAAAAACCTCTCTGCTATCCCTGAAATGGGTAGGAGTGAATTTCGTCTTGCGAAACTATGTCCCCAGCTATCTATTCGATCTTATCCCCAAAATGGTAGGCTTGTCGAGTCGGCGATGCTGGCCACTCTCACCCATGCAGATCAAAGGATAATCTCGCATAAACAGGAGTTCATAGATAGCTCAGGATTAAGAACGAGTTACCTTGGTCATCTATGAGAAATAGTCAGTTTCTTCAGTAAACGTCGTTATAAAGAGAAAGTGACTTATTTCGTGGTCCAGTCTTATGCAAACTAGGACGCCCCCACTCGCATGTCACCACATGAACGATTTAGGATCTCATCGTTTGTACTTAATACAAAGTGGGCCGCGTCCATAGTGTCTCCAGGATAAGGTACCCAACCTTATCCTTATACTATAGACTATTTTGACTATAAACTTGAACTTGATCCTATGATATGTCCCTACATATAGTTCAAGTATTCATTTTATAGCCAAGGATCTTAGTTTATTGGATTTAGGTTAATCATTCGCAATTTACATATTCAATAACATCTTTTACTAAATAACCTCAATAACGTCTTTATTGGAAATAGAATATGTTTAATGATTAACAAACTACGAGTTTATAGGACATTAAACCCAACAAGCGGGCATAAATGCCACTATTTTAGTCCTAAATTAATAGGCTTTTGTATGCTTTTATGGTGTTTTCATATAGAATATTTAATTAAATTCATTATTTTGTCCCTAGGAGCAATTTGTGGAATTATGGAGAAAAAGAGCCCAAAATTGAGTAATCCAAGCCATAAATCTCAAGTTGGGTCGAGAAGGAAGCCCAAAATCATCATGAAAAGAGTTGATCCAAAAGGAATGCAGAAAGTCCAAGAAATAAACCCAAGCCCGCGCATGAAGCTTCTGGAATCGGCCTAGTGTCGCGACGCTTGGAGGACAGCGTCGACACTGTCCCATTTCTTGCCGCGCAAGTCGATATGACATCACAGCATCGCGACGCTGTCCATTTTCCAGGCCTATAAAAGGCGCCCCTTGCTCCCCATTTTGGCATCAATCATCCATTATCATCCTTCCGTTTCCTCTCCTTTAGGCTCCTTTCAAGGCTCTTAAAGCCTTTTTGAGGGTCGAGTGTGAGATTTTTGTGGAAAATTTTGTAGCGAGCATTTTAGGAGGCTCAGGAGCGTGGTTCGAAGGGACTCCAAGCAAAAGCAACGGGATTCTCGACGGTCACTTTCCTTACTCTTATTTTCTCTATTTTATGCTTTATATCATGTACATTTGGGAGTTTTTGACCATGTATAGCTAATCCCATTTTGGGGTCTTGGAATGAAAGTATATAGTTAATTGTTATTCTTATTTAATTGTCTATCTCTTGTCCATTTACTAGTTATTTGTATGGATGTTCGTAATGCTTTATATGATCTGGCCAATTATATAATGAACTGATTCCTAATGGAAACTCGACGGAGAGAAATTAGGGATAGATCATAATCCATGCAACTGAGTTTAACTGTCGTAATGACAGCGAGATTAGTTGGTTAGATTTAGGTTCCGATAATGAATCGGAGCTTATTAATTAACGAATTTAACAGCGCTAAGGACACTTAGGTTATTAAAACTTAAGTGCAAGTATATACTGTGAGATAAGATGGAAGATAATAAGACAAAAATATTCAGCCAACACTTAAGTGCAAGTATACACTGTCGCACGTAGTAATAAAAAAACCTTAGAAAGTATTCCAAGGGTATCGATCCCACGAGGACTAAATTGGAAATTCAGATTTGATGAAGAAACTACTAAAATGATTGCTTTTGATAAGGTAACCAAAGAAAATAATAAGTTGATTGATTGGGTTTTTGAAAAGATATATAAAACATACAAATAACTAATAAAGAATAACAATGATAAACAAACGAGGTATTCAACATAGATTCATCCCTAAGGTAACAACCATACTTATGCCATATCTAACTTAAGAGTGTTCAATGCATTGGGTCAGATTTAACTTCCTTTTGGCCCTTGTTTCCAAAAACCGTAAGAAGGCTAAGCGAGTACCGTTATGCCCATTTCTGGGACTAACTCCGACATAGTTAATTCACGAATGCAACCTAGCTATAACCCTATAGATATAGGGTGCCTTAGGCAGCTTGCCCTATACCGTCAAACAATCTCTTTCGAGCTTTTTCTCCTATATCACCTTTATGAGAGCCGATAACGTTTGTCTCTTTCGAGATCAAACTCACATAGCATGCAAAGTCTAAGTGATCAAATTAAACTCAGCAAGATTAGAGTGATAATCAATAAAGAATGGCATGCATTAAACCCTACTTAAGCAAATAAAACACTTTCAAGCCATTAATCCCTAAGGGAATTCACCACATTGAACCCCTCAACGGGATTTAGCTACTCATGATGGGATAAAAAGAAAATGAACACATTTTCATTGAAAGAATAATGTAAATAATACAAAGTAATGAAAAGATTCAAGAGTTGGAATTAAAAGAGATAGCTAAATATTATAGGTTTTTGTTTACACAATCCTTCTAGAGTTCGCTAAGACACTCCACTCTCTCACTTTTACAAGATGGGAATGGGTGAAACTCTCTAGAAACCACAAGGTTTGAAGTCTAACTCTCTCTCGGGTTAGAATTTGGTCATCTAAGAAGGACCTCGGGCATCCTTACTCATTGGCGTTAAGCCAGGGTTCTGTCACCACCCTTTTCTTCCAAGTGAGTTCTGCTTGAATTTGACTTCGAATCTCGAGCTTATATAGTGTAGAAATTGGTTGAGGAGCTGCGAAATAGGTGTTGGAAGGTTGCCCAGTCAGTTTCAGGGTCAAAACAACCGGTTAGGTGCAAAGAAGACTCGTCAACAACGACCCGCGTGCAACTCGGAACGACCTCTGTTTTTCCATAAATGCGGTCGCATTTCATTTTTGCCTTCCCAGAAATGCGGTCGCATTTCTGGGGATTTCCAGTTTCTCCTCTATTTTTCTGCACAACAACAAACTAAGTCAAATTTGCTTCAAATCAAGTCGTTTTAGGCATAATTAAGCATAATTCAACACAAGTGACTCTCAACACCCTAACTTATCAAATTAACATGTTTTGAGCTTGGAAATAGTAAACTTGACCTAAACACTCAATATTTGACAAAGAAATGAGCTACATATAAGGGTAAAATAGGTATATTTTTTGCCCTTATCAATGTTCGTAATGCTTTATATGATTTGGCCAATTATATAATGAACTGATTCCTAATGAAAACTCGACGGAGAGAAATTAGGATAGATCATAATCCATGCAATTGAGTTTAACTGCTCGTAGTGACAGCGAGATTAGTTGGTTAGATTTAGATTCCATGAAGGTGCTCATATAACACATGCGGAAGCAATTTTAGGATCAGAGGCACTTAACTACATCAATTTTAGAAAATGAAAACATGTTGTCCAAATACCGTAAACAGAGAGCAGAATTTGTACCAACCTTTTTGGAGACCGATTCAACAACTCCCTTTGATTCCTTTGATCACGAACGGTGTATAGACCACCTCTATTGTCTTCCCTACGCTATTCTCCGGGCCAAGAACGACTTGTGGGAGTCTACAGATATAGGGAATGGGAAGGGAATGCTTGAAGGTTCAAGCACTAGAGAGATATATGGAGATGAGTGAGTTTGAGACCAAAATCCAGCAGCATAACAATATGGAAAATGGCTCTCTTAACTTTGAATCTGATTCAAACTCCTTATATAGACATCTTCCATGCAAAGAGAAGCCACATGACACTAGACACATGGTGAAATTGCAACTCAAAGTGGATTATAGGTGTTTAATTCACAACACATGCAACTAGTGCATGGTTGTGTTGTTTTCCACTATGCATCAACATGCAAGAGTGGGAATCCCACTAAATCCACTAAATTGAATCTATATTCTGAATTTTCAGCTTGCAATTCACTCTTATTTCAATTCTAAATTGAAATTGATTTCTAGGCAATTAATTTGGGACATTTCCAAGTAGTTTGTATGATTAATCCAATTAATCATTGTTACCTTGTGTCATTCATTATATATGATTCTCAATCCATATGTATTGTATTTAAAACACTTTTAAATTCTTTATCTCTCATTTTCTAATTTATTTCATAATTAAATTATTGTGTCAAACACAATTTTAAGACAATACCCTTTTTCTCGATTTTGAACGATTCAAAGAATCCTATCAATATGTTTTAGGCTTTAATCCGATATGAGCTAGTAGGGGGACCTAATGGACCTATAGATCATGGGCTCCAACGATTCGAGGCTAACCGACTAATCTCATTATCTAAGCTAGCCAACATTCGTTAACTACCGGGAAAGTCCACTATAGCCCGATAGTTGCACTCCCCTCACTATAGATATATTTCCGTCCACTTGATTTAACCATGTTCAGTAAGTCGATCCTTCACAAGTTGTTCGTAGATATAGCTAGGTCAAAAGTCTGTTTCACCCTTATAGTACTTCTAGTTCCTTAAGTCCAACTAATCCTCTAATGAACAATTGGTTTATGGTCCAACCAATAAACCGAGTCCCTCTCGAGCCAATGAGAGGGTGGGATCCCTTTTTCAAGTCTCGAAGTCAGCACATAAGGGAACAACCTCTCTACTATCCCAAATTTGGGTAGGAGTGAATTCCTTCTCGCACGACTATGTCCCCGACTATCTACTCGTTCCTATCCCTGAACTGGGAGGCTTATTGAGTCGGTGATACTGAGCCACTCTCACCTATGCAGATTTAAGGATAAGCCCGAATAAACAGGAGTTCATAGTTAGCTCAGGATTAAGATCGAGTTACTTAGGTCATCGCATGAAATCGTCAGTCTCGTCAGTAAACGGTGCTATAAAGCGAGAGTGACTTATTTCTCGGTCCTGGTCTTATGCAAACTCATTGCATAGGATGCCCCCACTTGCATGTCTCTACATGGATGATTTAGGATCACATCGTCTATACCATCTATAAAGTGGATCGCGTCTCATAGTGTCCCCAGAATAAGGTACCCAACCCTACCCCTATACTATAGACCGTTTTTGCTATTACTCGAGCTTGATCCACTTTTATGCCTCTACATAAAGCTCAAGTGTTCATCGTATAGCCATGGATCTTAGTTTATTGGATTTGGGTTTATTAAATGTGCAATTTACTTTATTCAGTAATGACTTTACTGAATTAATCTCGATAACGCCTTTATCGAATAAGTATATAATTTTTGTTTTAACATTCACTATCTACGAGTTTTAGGGCACCAATCCCAACATTCCGATAATGAATCAAAGCTTATTAATTAACGAATTTACTAGTGCTAAGGACACTTAGGTTATTAATATGAGTTAATTACAATTAGGGGAAACCGAAAGGAGAACCTATGTGATAGACGGAGATTCTAGGATTATAATTAGCTGGGCATTGAGATAGGATAATTAGAATAATTAATTAGCTATATTTTGATTTTCAAGACCCCGTTTCTCATTCGATCCTTTCTCCACAATTTTTTTTTATTTCGATTGATCGCTTAATTTGTTTATTTGCTTAAATTCTTAATTGGTTTTTGCATGAAGTGTTGGCTCCTAAATAATATTTTTTCCAAGTATTTTTAGTGTTCAATTAATTATCTTGCTTAAATACCGTTCTTTCTCCCTGTGGATTCGATACTCGGAATAATTTTCGTTTTATTATTACTTGGGCAACCGTACGCTTGCGGTATAGCATAACATTGGATCATCATTGTAATCAACTAAAGAGACTTAACCTGTGCCTGTTTCCATTCTCTTTTCTCTAATCGTAATCATTTACTACTTTCTTATTTCTTTGGGAAAAATATATTTTTGGTTCCTAAGATTTGAGTTAGGTTTCATTTTTGTCCTTGAGTTTTCCAACTCAACATTCTTACCCTTGAGGTTTGGATTTTTGTACACTCTTGGTCCCTTTGTCCATTTTCCATTAAATCCTAATAATTTGCTGATGTGGCACAATTTTTTATTAAAAAATTAGTTTTTCAAAATTTTAAAATAAAATAATAATAAATTAATTTAAAATATTAATTTTTAATTTCATTTTTCCCTCCCTTCTTTTTCTTCATCCTCCTCCTCCTCACCATCACCACGACCACCACCCTGCAATTGTCGCCAACAACCATCAATCGCCGACGACCAAATTTTTTTCTTTCTTCCCCTTCCGTTCTCCTTTTCTTCTCCTTCATTTCTTATTCTCTTTTCCTTTCTATTTATTATCATTTTTTAAAAAATAGAAAAGAGAGAGAGGGAGGAGAAGCTCCTCCTCCCCATTTTCGACGATAGTCGATATGGCCCAGAAAGGTAGCTCTGGCGCAAAGGGCCACACCGACTCTCAAATCCTTGTCATTCTTCGAGCTGTCGCTGCCATTGAACTGTATGATGACGAGTGAATATAACACTGACGTGTGGGAGCTAATCGCTCCCTTACCATTAGAGAAGTTCCATTCCCATGGTTTTGCATACAGTAAAATCGAATCTGAAAGAAAAAAAACCAACAAACAAACAAGAATTTCAGACACCCAAAAATTTAAAAAAAATATATCAAAATTTTCCTTCTTTCTATAGAGATGGTCGTGATTTACCATTGTAGGAATGAAATCCCTAGCATAGCGGAAGATTTATAAGAGGACCTATGATTGTGTTTTAATCTAGATTAAAATACCAATACGACGAGCAAAATTTACAATAATTATCATGCATAATCTACTGTAAATATGGCTATAGCATGCTGGAATTTACTGAATTAAAGTCTATTTAATTCATGCAAGTTTAGATAAAAAGGTTTTCACCAACATACTGTCGTTGGCAACTTGATTGTTTCACCTAAACTCTTGATCCTTCTCATAAAACTCGAGTTAACTTAATTCAAGAACCGACTCGATGCCCATGTAGGAGGTGTTCCGTAAACCATCAACTTAAATACCTCCAGCCTTAGACAGCATCTTGTCGGATGAGTTCTCTTGTAACCGTTGTTTTACAGATATCGACCTAAACTATGCAAGTGGATCGATTTGGAGGTTCATTAACCTAAGTGAGCATGCACTTAATCTTGTTATAGATTTAAGTCTATCTCGGTTTATAACGCTTATAACGAACAAAAAAATCCATAACTAGCTTTATTTGAATATAACCATTATAAACAAGCTAAGGAAGTTTCATGCTACATGCTTGGTTCATTTTCATTTTATTAATATAACATTTATATTAAATAATCATAAATGAAATTAAACCATCCAACATGCATCTCCTAAATTAATATAACTATTATACTAATTTAATTCATGAAACTTTATTCATACATTCAATTAATATCATAACTCTTATAACATATTAATTAATGCATGATTCATGCTTTCCTATGGTGGGATTTTAAATCTAAATGGCATACATTATGCACATAAAATACTATTTAATTAAAACTTACATTCAATAATGCATAATTAATTAAATTTACTAAAGTCAATTGGTTTTGGGATTTTTAATCAAGCAAAAATAAAAACAAAAATTATTACAATAATAATTTCAAATAGGGCTTGGACCGCTACCAAACCATTCGAACCGACCCGAACTGTCTTTGGATTGCTTGAACCGGACCATTTTACCTTTAATTGAAGAACATACTTGAGCTGGAACTAAAAAACAGCATGCTGGAATTTTCGGCCAGCAGCGAGCAGTCTCCGAATTTCTTCACATTGACGGCCTAAATGGACTCTAACGACTCTCAAATTTTACAGACTCCATATGAACACATTAAAGCCCATAAACATGTAGGCAATTACAATTAATTCCAACAAATTGACTGAAAATTAAAATCAATCCCAAAACCAATTTTTTTTAGTTTCTACACAATTTCATCATATGAAAAGCTACCCACCAAGCTAAAATTAATGCATGTTAGGTGCCTTAATCATGATCTGATACCAATTGAAGGTGTTCATATAACACATGCGGAAGAAATTTTAGGATCGGAGGCACTTAACTACATCAATTTTAGAAAATGAAAACATATTGTCCAAATACCGTAAACTAGAGAGATATATAGAGATGAGTGAGTTTGAGACCAAAATCCAGCAGCATAACAATATGGAAAATGGCTCTCTTAACTTTGAATCTGATTCAAACTCCTTATATAGACATCTTCCATGCAAAGAGAAGCCTCATGACACTGGACACATGGTGAAATTGCAACTCAAAGTGGATTATAGGTGTTTAATTCACAACACATGCAACTAGTGCATGGTTGTGTTGTTTTCCACTATGCATCAACATGCAAGAGTGGGAATCCCACTAAATCCATTAAATTGAATCTATATTCTGAATTTTCAGCTTGCAATTCACTCTTATTTCAATTCTAAATTGAAATTGATTTCTAGGCAATTAATTTGGGACATTTCCAAGTAGTTTGATATGATTAATCCAATTAATCATTGTTACCTTGTGCCATTCATTATATATAATTCTTAATCCATATGTATTGTATTTAAAACACTTTTAAATTCTTTATCTCTCATTTTCTAATTTAATTCATAATTAAATTATTGCGTCAAACACAATTTTAAGATAATACCCTTTTTCCCGATTTTGAACGGTTCAAAGAATCCTATCAATATGTTCTAGGCTTCAATCCGATATGAGCTAGTAGGGGGACCTAATGGACCTATAGATCATGGGCTCCAACGATTCGAGGCTAACCGACTAATCTCATTATCTAAGCTAGCCAACATTCGTTAACTACCGGGACACTCCACTATAGCCTGATAGTTGCACTCCCCTCACTATAGATATATTTCCGTCCACTTGATTTAACCATGTTTAGTAAGTCGATCCTTCACAGGTTGTTCGTAGATATAGCTAGGTCAAAAGTTCGTTTCACACTTCTAGTTCCTTAAGTCCCACTGATCCTCTAATGAACAATTGGTTTATGGTCCTACCAATAAACCGAGTCCCTCTCGAGCCAATGAGAGGGCGGGATCCCTTTCTTCAAGCCCTGGAGTCAGCACTTAAGGGAACAACCTCTCTACTATCCCTGGAGTCAGCACTGAATTAATCTCGATAACGTCTTTATCGAATAAGTATATAATTTTTGTTTTAACATTCACTATCTACGAGTTTTAGGGCACCAATCCCAACATTCCGATAATGAATCAAAGCTTATTAATTAACGAATTTACTAGCGCTAAGGACACTTAGGTTATTAATATGAGTTAATTACAATTAGGGGAAACCGAAAGGAGAACCTATGTGATAGACGGAGATTCTAGGATTATAATTAGTTGGGCATTGAGATAGGATAATTAGAATAATTAATTAGCTATATTTTGATTTTCAAGACCCCGTTTCTCATTCGGTCCTTTCTCAACAATTTTTTTTTATTTCGATTGATCGCTTAATTTGTTTATTTGCTTAAATTCTTAATTGGTTTTTGCATGAAGTGTTGGCTCCTAAATAATATTTCTTCCAAGTATTTTTAGTGTTCAATTAATTATCTTGCTTAAATACCGTTCTTCCTCCCTGTGGATTCGATACTCGGAATAATTTTCGTTTTATTATTACTTGGGCAACCGTACGCTTGCGGTATAGCATAACATTGGATAATCATTGTAATCAACTAAAGAGACTTAACCTGTGCCTGTTTCCATTCTATTTTCTCTAATCGTAATCATTTACTACTTTCTTATTTCTTTGGAAAAAATATATTTTTGGTTCCTAAGATTTGAGTTAGGTTTCATTTTTGTCCTTGAGTTTTCCAACTCAACATTCTTACCCTTGAGGTTTGGATTTTTGTACACTCTTGGTCCCTCTGTCCATTTTCCATTAAATCCTAATAATTTGCTGATGTGGCACAATTTTTTATTAAAAATTAGTTTATCAAAATTTTAAAATAAAATAATAATAAATTAATTTAAAATATTAATTTTTAATTTCATTTTTCCCTCCCTTCTTTTTCTTCTTCCTCCTCCTCCTCACCATCACCACGACCACCACCCTGCAATTGTCGCCAACAACCATCAATCGCCGACGACCAAATTTTTTTCTTTCTTCCCCTTCCGTTCTCCTTTTCTTCTCCTTCATTTCTTATTCTCTTTTCCTTTCTATTTATTATCATTTTTTAAAAAATAGAAAAGAGAGAGAGGGAGGAGAAGCTCCTCCTCACCATTTTCGACGATAGTCGATATGGCCCAGAAAGGCAGCTCTGGCGCAAAGGGCCACACCGACTCTCAAATCCTTGTCATTCTTCGAGCTGTCGCTGCCATTGAACTGTATGATGACGAGTGAATATAACACTGACTTGTGGGAGCTAATCGCCCCCTTACCATTAGAGAAGCTCCATTCCCATGGTTTTGCATACAGTAAAATCGAATCTGAAAGAAAAAAAAAACCAACAAACAAACAAGAATTTCAGACACCCAAAAATTTAAAAAAAAAAAATATCAAAATTTTCCTTCTTTCTATAGAGATGGTCGTGATTTACCATTGTAGGAACGAAATCCCTAGCGTAGCAGAAGATTTATAAGAGGACCTATGATTGTGTTTTAATCTAGATTAAAATACCAATACGACGAGCAAAATTTACAATAATTATCATGCATAATCTACTGTAAATATGGCTATAGCATGCTGGAATTTACTGAATTAAAGTCTATTTAATTCATGCAAGTTTAGATAAAAGGGTTTTCACCAACATACTGTCATTGGCAACTTGACTGTTTCACCTAAACTCTTGATCCTTCTCATAGAAGAAAAACGCAGCAACGAACCTCGATCTTTGCTGGAAATTCTTCAGGAATTGCAAACACCACCACATGGCTACACCGGTATGACTCTAAGGCTTCTAGAGGCAGGAGACTGGTGGGAGCCTTTAGGGGAATTCTCTGAGAGTAGAAGATGTTGGGTTTTATGCCCTAAAACTCGTAGATAGTGAATGTAACCGTTGACCGAATATTAATGAAATAATATTGATATATTTTTCCATTAATTGTTATTAGTTATTTTATATTTGTCTTTGCCTAATAATAACCCTAATCCAATAAACTAGACATCCAAGGCTGTAATATGAGTCTTGAACTATATGTAGTGACATATGGGATCATTGTTCAAGAAACAGCCTAAAGGGTCTATAGTATAGGGATAAGACTAGGTGCCTTATCCTGGTGACACTATGGATACGACCCACTTTGTATTTGATACAAACGCTGCGATCCAACACGTTCGTGTAGGAGACATGCGAGTGGGGGTATCCTATGCAATGAGTTTGCATAAGACCGGACCGCGAAATAGTAACCACTGGTTATAACACCGTTAACTAGTTGGTTTTCTATGTCACAAGGACGACCTAGACAACTTAGTCTTAATCCTCAGTTGATTATGGACTCCTGCTCATGAGAGATTGTCCTTTGATTTGTATGGGTGAGAGTGGCCAATACGCCTACTCAATAAGCCTACCATTTTGGGGACAAGACCGAATGGGGAGCTGGGAACATAATCGTACAAGATGGAATTCACTCCTTCCCGACTTTAGGGAAGCAGATGAGTGTTCCCTTAAGTGGTTACTCCGAGTCTTGAACAAAGGGCCCTACCCTCTCAATGGCACGAGAGGGTTTTCTGTTTGATGGTTGGACCACAAACATGTTGTTCATTAGAGGAGAACTGGTACTTAAGGAAATAGAGGTAACCCAGGGGTAAAACGGTAATTTGACCCAGCTGGTGTTACGGACACTCGTGAAGGACTAACTAGTCGATATTGGTCTATATCCGTGGACACAGAAAATATGTCTGCAGTGAGAAGAGTGCAACTGTGAGTCTATAGTGGAGTGAACACACAGTTAACGAATATTGATTAATGTGGTTAATGAGTTTGACCAATTAATCTCACATCGTTGGAGCTTCTGATCTGCAGGTCCATTAGGTCCCACTGGTAGCTCATAAAGTAATTTGAGGCAACTAAGTAATAAATGTAAATTGAAAATGTTCAATTTACTAAGGGAAACAAATATAATATATATTGATATATTATTATGAGAGAAATTAATATTTGAAGAAGTTCAAATATAAATTTTATGGAGGTTTGAAAGAGTTCAAATAATGAATTAATTTAAGGCCTAAAATGTGTTTGGGCAAATTAATTAATTCTAGGCCGGAAATTAAATATGTGATATTTAATTGGTGGTTAATTAATTAAAGAATTCATTAACCGGGAATTAATCAATTATGGAAATAATTAATCACTTAAGGAAGTGATTAATCATTTATGGAAATGATCTAATTACTTATGGAAGTAATTAGTCATTTGTGGAAAAGATTAATCAATTATGGAATTGATTGATCATGATTGATTAATTAAGGAATAAGATTGAATCAATTTTGGAAAAGATTGATTTAATTGAATATTTTATTCATGGCCTCTCTTCTATAAATAGAACACTAGACCTAATTGGTCATGATACTTGAAATTTTGCTCTTGCTCTTAGACTCTAAAAGACAAGACCTAGAATTCTCTCTAGCTTCCCTCTTAGAGAAAGATTCCCACAAGTCTTTTGCCTTCTAGACCTAGAGTCATACCGGTGTAACCTCTGTGGTTATTGTGTCATTCAAGAAGAATTTTTCAGCGATCACGAGACAAAGGAGGCTTCTGCGTTTTGTTCGTTAGAGCATCGTTGGCGAAGAACGGTCATGTCTACAACGGAGGTTTGTAACGGTTATTCATCTTTTCTTTAGAAAAGCAAGAAAATAAATTTAGATTTATTTTTCAGCATGTTTAAACCAATTTTCCAACAGCTTTAAAGTATGTTTAAAGTTTGATTGAGTTTTCGTAACGGTATTTTAATGTTAATTAATATACGGCGTAAGGTCCAATCGATGCGCTTCTGCTGCGTGGAGACTTTTATTCCCTTCAGAAGAATGAATGGGATGTCTTTCACCCCACCTTAGGGGTTCTATTTATAGGTAAAGGCCATGAATAAGATCTAATTTTAATAAATAATTAATTAATTACCCAATTAAATATCATATATTTATTTTTAGGAATTTTTTTAAATTATTTATTTTAATAATATGAATCCAATTCATATTAATTATTTGAACTCTTTCAAATATTTTCTCTCAAAAAATTAATTTTGAAATTAATTCAAAAGTATATTATAAAGTTTCATAAACTTTATATTATAATGCATCAACATACATTATATGATTCCCCTAATTAAATTGAACACTTTTCAATTAATACTTAATTGTCTCAAGTCTCTTTATGAGCTACCAGTGGGACCTAATGGACCTGCAGATCAGAGGCTCAAAAGATATGAGATTAATTGGCTAAACTCATGAACCAATTAATCAATTTTCGTTAACTGTGGGTTCACTCCACTAAAGACCCACAGTTGCACTTTCTTCACTGCAGACATAATTCTGTGTCCACGGATATAAACTAGTAACAGCAAGTTAGTCCTTCACGAGTGTTCGTAACTCCAGTTAGGTCAAATTACCGTTTTACCCCTAAGTTACCTCTACATCCTTAAGTACCAGTGCTCCTCTAATGAACAACCTGTTTGTGGTCCAACCACCAAACAAAAACCCCTTTCGGGTAGTGAGAGGGTAGGGCCCTTTTGTTCAAGACCCAGAGACACCACTTAAGGGAGCTCTCATCTACTTCCTCAAAGTCGGGAATGAGTGAATTCCATCTCGTGTGATTATGTTCCCAACTCCCCACTCGGTCTTGTCCCCAAAATGATAGGCTTGTTGGTCGGCGTACTGGCCACTCTCACCCATACAAATCAAAGGACAACCCCTCGTGAGCAGAAGTCCATAATCCACTCAGGATTCATACTAAGTTGCCTAGGTCATCCTAGTGAAATAGAAACCTAACTAGTTAATGGTGTTACAACTAGCAGTTACTATTTCGCGGTCCAGTCTTATGCAAACTCATTGCATAGGATACTCCCACTCGGATGTCCCCTACACGAACGCGTTGGATCGTTGCGTTTGTATCAAATACAAAGTAAGTCATATCCATAGTGTCACCAAGATAAGGTACTCAGCCTTATCCCTATACTATAACCCCTTCAAGCTGTCTCTTGAACAATGATCCCCGTATGTCTCCACATACAGTTCAGGACTCATCCCACAACCTAGGATGTTTAGTTTATTGGATTAGGGTTATTTAGGCAAGATGTACATAATATAGACAATAACTCTTTATTGAAAAAACATCAGTCAAGCATTACATTTACTATCTACGAGTTTTATGGCATAAACCCAACAACCATTTCGAGAATATAACAAACCTTTATGTTGTCGGCGTCAACGCATTGTTTAAGGAACCGATGAGCGGATTCTGACCAATTTTTTGCTCCGATTGCCAAAGTTCTTTGAGAAGCTTTGGATAACACAAACAAATAACACCCTAAATTGTTGAATCTCTTGCATCTGTTATACCGAATTCAATCGGCCAACCCAAATTTTAAATATTCCTTGCTAGGTATTTGATGAAATGTTGATGAAAAATGTGATTTTGTTGGACTGGCATGATTTTTAGCTTGTTTTGTGGACAACTATTAATAATGGGTATGTGAAGTTCAACCATTTTGATGTGGCAGTGGCTTTGTTTCACGAACTCCAAACCTCGATTCCTCGTTTTTTAGTTGTCAGAAACGAAGGAGGGAGCTCCTCCTCTCTCCTTAGTTTCTTGCTTGATGTGCAAATTGCTTACCGCAAGTGTACGGGTCAAGAAATAATATAGTGATTTTGCAATCGAATGTCGTCCTCTGGATTGGTGTCTAGCCAAATTTTAATTATCAAAGATACTTTTGACCAATTTTATTTAGGGAATCAAATAGAATGAGAATATGATTTAATCAAACACAAAACTAAAGCAAAAAGTGACAATCTAATGGGAAGAATTGGTCTTAGGGATTTGATTTCACCAATTGGAGTTATGGATTAATAAACGAATTAACAAATACTATGATTCATAAATCTTGGCAACAAAAATCACACATATCTCTCCCGAGCATACATGATTCTCCCATATGCAATTGAACCCGATATCCCTATCTAAATCCAATAAACATACAAGGCAATAAGGTTAACCTTTATAACAATTTCTAGAATTAACCTTAATCTCCCGATTTTTAGCTAAATTCTAGTTATGCATACTGATTTCTAATTTAAATCCTCTCTCCCGAGTTAGATTCAAATATAGTCATCAATCAATTTATGGCCAGTAAATCGAAAGCATTAAGGATACAACATATGCATAAATGAAATCAATAGCATAAAAACAGTAAATCAATCCATAACGTGCTCAATGGCTACATCAATCCCTAAGAATTAAAGCCTAGCTACTCATACATAACGTTACAATATAGCGAGAGTCTAAAACAGCCATCAATCTATCTAAAGTAAGGGAAAAGAGAATTAAACTCGTTGTAAGCCGAGACCGAACGTCCCCGTCACGATCCCCACGAACAATGGGTTGATTTCCAACTTGCCCCCTTTGCTTCAGCTCAAGAATCCCCAAATTCTGCTCTATTGTCGGCTCCAAAAGTCCCCAAATCGAAGTCCCCAAAAACCTAGCCGAAAATAAACTTATATAGAAGATTTTCGTCGTAGCGTCGAGACGCTCTTAAGACAGCGTCTCGACGCTGCCTCTTGTACGCGCGTGTTTGAAAAAGAAATGCGGTAGCGTCGGGACGCTTCCTATCACAGCGTCGAGACGCTGTGAGTCTGCCGCGTATTCTCATTAAGGAAACATAGCGTTGAGACGCTCCAAGAGTGGCGTCTCGACGCTAATCGGCAGAATGCCCTCTCTTGGCTCCTTGTTACTTGAATCTTTTCGGTTCTTTGGCATCTTTTCACGTCCCGAACACCCGATTAACTCTTATTCCACGTTTTAACTCTAATCAACGCTTTCCTACAAAATAAACAATTAAGTGAAATAAAGTGGCCAATAATCATCAAAGACTAGCTAAATTAAATAAGTAAAGATAGCCAGCTATGCTCGCTATCAAATACCCCCAAACTTAAGCTTTTGCTAGTCCTCGAGCAAACTACAAATCAAACATACGATGGAAGAATGGATGCAACAATCATAACTCAATCCTCAAGGCTCAAAAGTCAATAACCAAGCAAGCAAGAGACATGCACACAAGGATCAATGAGGGAGACAAATTAAAATTTTTCCAAAATTAACTTGCACAAGCGAGATCTAACTCAACAAGATCAGACTCTACTAGCCCGGGATTGGATTATTAAACTCTCAACTCATCTTCCCTCTACACTGGCACTAAGGTTTCACTAACGAGTTAATGGAACAAATTAGTTTGTTTTCCTCCATACTTAGGTGCTTATAATTGACAATTAAATTAAGCATTTTGGCACTAGCTTTCACACACCTATTGCAGGGACCCTTAACCTGAGTTTTCTCTGGTTGGCCTAACTGATCACAACAGGGGTAGCTCTTTTTGCCTTAATCTTTATTAACCATTGCATATTGTGCACAAAGCCATGGCATTATTATCTTATTTCAACAGTAACAACAAGAATGATTTTTCTTTATGAGCATAAATAGCATATATTCTTTTCTTTCCTCCTAAGCAAGATCAAACATGCTAATTTGCAAAAAATTAATTCTTTAGCTCTACCTTACACCTATCGAGGTGACAACAAGCATATGAACCCAATAATTCGCTCCTAAGCATTCAAATCCAAATCTAGCCAAGATAAATACTCTACTCATGCAAGCCATCTCCTAGAAAAAGTTTAAAAAGTCTAGCCAAGGAAACGTAGCGTCGAGACGCTCCAAGAGTGGCGTCTCGACGCTAATCGGCAGAATGCCCTCTCTTGGCTCCTTGTTACTTGAATCTTTTCGGTTCTTTGGCATCTTTTCACGTCCCGAACACCCGATTAACTCTTATTCCACGTTTTAACTCTAATCAACGCTTTCCTACAAAATAAACAATTAAGTGAAATAAAGTGGCCAATAATCATCAAAGACTAGCTAAATTAAATAAGTAAAGATAGCCAGCTATGCTCGCTATCATTGCTTTTGGTTTTTTTTTTTTTAAAGAAAACAATGGAAAGAAGAAGAAAGAAAGAGGATGAAAAAGAAAAAAATGGCCAAAAAAATTCCCATTATGGTGACGACGACGGGTCGCCGATGGTGGTGGCAGATGGACTTAAAGGAGGAGGGGGGAATGAGGGAAAATGGGGGAAAATGAAATTAAAAAATATATATATTTTTAATTAATTTATTACTATTTTATTTTAAAATTTTTAAAAAATAATTTTTTTTAATAAAAAATGGGGCCACCTTAGCAAACTGTTAGGATTTAACAAAAAATTGGACGGAGGGACCAAGAGTGTAACGAAATCCAAACCTCAGGGGTAAGAATGTCGAGTTTGAAAACTAAGGGACCAAAATGAAACCTAACTCAAACCTCACAAACAAAAAGTATATTTTTTCCTTATTTCTTTTGTTTCATCATTTTAAAACCAATCAATTTAATCAACCAATTGAAATAATTAAGAAGCAAATTAAATCAGTTGAATTAGACAAATCAAATCCCTATGCATACGATAATTTACTTATCATTTGCTGCGAGATTGTGTATACTTGCACAACATTTTGAGGTGAAATTTATCTATATTTTTAACCACTTCGAAAGGCAACAATAGCCCAATCCCTACCCTTGGCCTTGGCTGACCCTCGAGTTTTTGGCCAACTCGATTCGACCTAGTTCAACCTCGAATTGTCCTTTAACGAGGAAAACCCCTAAAACAAGAAGGTATATATGTTGGGTTTTATGTCCTAAAACTCGTAGATAGTGAATGTTAACGAATTGTATACTTGTGTCAATAAAGTGTTATTGAGGAAACTTATACAATAAAGTGTTATTGTTAATATTAAGTTGAGAATTGCACAATATAACCCAAATCCAATAAACTAATATCTAAGGTTGTTTACATGTAACTTGAACTAGTATGTGGGGACATACAGGTGTTGGGCGATTACTGCAAGTGCACGGGTCGTCACAAGTAATATAAAACGGTAGGTAATACCGAGTATCGAATCCATAGGGAGGCGAAGAGAAAATTAAGCAAAAATAAAATCTCTTGAGCACTAAAAATACTTGGGCGAAATAATATTTAGGGAACAGCTCATGCAAATAAAAAGGATTCAAAAATCAAAGCAATTAAAGAAAATAATTTGATCAATCAAATAAAAAAATAAATATGGAGAAAGAGATTTTTTTAAATGGGAAAAGGGGACTTGAAAATCAATTATTAGCTAAACAATTGTTATAATTATCCTATCTCATTGCCCAATTAATTATAATCCTAGAATCTCCATTAATCACATAGGTTCTCCTGTCAGTTTCCCCTAATTGTAATTAATTCATTTTAACAATCTAAGTGTCCTTAGCGCCATTAAAAATCATTAATTATTACGCTCTTATTCATTTTAGGAATCTAAGTTTAATCAACTAATCTCGTTGTCACGACGCGCAATTAAACTAGTTGCATGGATTACGATCTATCCTAATTTCTCTCTGTCGAGTTTCCATTAAGAATTAGATCATTACACAATTGGCCATATTGAATAAAGCATTAAGCACATCCATACAAATAATTAGGACAAAGGGCAAGACACAGGAAATTATAACAACATTTAAACTATGATTTCATTTCAAGACCCCAAATTGGGGTATAGCTACACATGGCTAAAATATCCACAACATTTACAATGAAAAGCATAATTAAGAGCATAAAAGGAAAGGAATTGACCGACGAAAAACCCCTTCGGTGACACTCGGAGTCCTGCCGAACACTCATTGAGCCTCCTAGGATGCTCCCCAAAATTCCCCAAAATTTTTCCCACTAAAGAAATCTCTCCAAAAGGCTAGAAAGCCTTGAGAGAGGCTTCAAAGGAGCCAAAGGAAGCAAGAAAAGAAGGAAAGAATGGATTGATTGATGGTAAAATGAGGCACCAAGGGGTGCCTTTTATAGGCTCAGATTGGGGGTAGCGTCGCAACGCTACATGGCACAGCGTCGCGACGCTGTGATGCACGCGGCTTGTTGCCCAAGAAATAGACAGCGTTGTGACGCTGTCTTCACAACGTCTCGACGCAGTGCTATTTTCCAGAATTTCCAGCTTCAGTTTGGGCTTCTTTTTGGGCCTTCTCTTCATTTCTTTTTGGGTTTTTTCTTCATGATTGGCCTCCTTGACTCCCCTTTTGATCCAAGCTTGAATTTGGGCTTGATTGGCTTCATTTTGGGCATTTTTCCCCCAAAATCCACAACTTTGCTCCTAAAGACCAAATAACAAAATACATTAAATATTTTCAATAAAAACACGATTAAAGAACAGAAAAGCCTAATAAATTGGGACTAAAATAGCGATATTTTTGCTCGCTATCACACCTCCAAACTTACGCTTTTGCTAGTCCCGAGCAAAATAAATTCTAAAGATGCATGAAATAGAATCGCTCAAGCCTCAATGATTTTGGAATTCTCAAGATAGAATGGAAAACATGCAAGTGGAATAAGCAAGCACCGTATACTCATGAAGAAATCTTTAAACTAGTTTGAACTTAAGATTAATGAATAGCATGCTCAAGACTTATCTATTGATTCTTTTACTAACCTAGATTAGTCTTATGGTTTTCTCCATTTGTTTTCCCCCTACACTGGCTAAGAGCCCCTAATAGGTCGGAGTTCTTCTATCATGCAAAAAAAGAAACTAGGGCGCCTGTCATTTTTCTTTTTCATGGGGGAGCAAAACTCACAAATATTTTTCACTTTCTTTTTCGTTTGCTACTCCCCCAAACTTGCATTTTGATTTCTAATGGTACTAGCTTTCACACTACGGTGCAGGGACCCTTAACCCAAATTTTATTCTCTGGTTGGCCTAACTGATCACACCGCAGGTAGCTCTTTTTACCCCTAGGCTTTTCTTTTGTGCAAGAAAAATTTTTCTTTTCAACAGATTTCTCTTCTTTCTCATTTTCTTTTGTTGCTTTTGCTTTTCTCTCAACAGGCAAATTTTTTTTTCCTACCTAGCTCTTTAGAACAATCAAGCATGAACTTCCTAATATTAGAAACTAAGCCTATCGGGGTGACAACAAACTTTAAAAATCATAATAAGAATCTAGATTTTCAAAGATGTCATTAGATAAGACTATTGCATGCTTTAGACATCAAAACTAAGTATCAAAAAAAAATTTAAAATTTCACAATTTCTGTCGTGCTCCTAGATTCCACAAAATATAAACCATTTTCTCCCAAAACTTTTAAAATCACATCCTTGGCTATCCTAGCTATCTATTCATGCATCCAACAGAATTTAAATATGCTCAACACAGCGAAAGTCTCCCCCCCCCAAACTTAAACTAAACATTGTCCCCAATGTTTTAAAAACAGTAAAGCAAGTAGAGGGATACTGAGACTTCCCTAAGCTAGGAGCGTTTCATCCTCCTCCTTTGGATCCAGAAAAAATGGGATTTTTGGAATTTTAGGATTTGCTAAGGTGATCCTGCAAAACAAAATTGGATCACAGACCAAAGAAAATTATTTACCGCAAAAACAACTACCTAAACTTTAATCCTTGGGTTGCCTTCCAAGCAGCGCTTTCTTTAACGTCTTTAGCTAGACGAGGCTCGGCACGCTTACGGAGGCTCGAAATAAAAATTTTCATCATCCTCCGGGCCCTGCAAGAAATCACGCACCGAATTGCATACTACAAACAGAGGAGAAAAAAATTTCCCCTGGCCCATCTTCACTAAAGAGATTGTTATAATAACATTTCAGAAAATATAAGACCGCATCAAATCTCTTTTCTAAATCTCTATTCACAAAACAATTGTTAACAGAGTCATCAAGCATTATGATATCTACCGGTCTAGGATCTAAAGATGGCCTATCAATCATGCCAGTCCATTCATCAGATAAAATATCTACATGCTCAGAAGATTCCTCAGACTCAGTATTAAAAAATGATTCAACTAGGCTATCATATGACTCATCATCAGAAGAATTCAAGAATTCAAGAATTTCTGGATCAGATTCTATAATATGCACAGATTCGAGTTCCTCTGGGTCAGATTCTATACTATATACATCATCAGGACACGAACCAAAGGTATTAACATTATCAGGGTTCATGCATTCAAGAATCTCAAGATCAGACTCGATAGATTCAGTGTTATCATGATCAGACTCAAAATTATCTATCAAGTAATCTTTTTTATGCAATTCATGCTCATCCTCAATGTCAGGCAAATCAATATCATCCTCAAAACCATCGATTTCAGGCAAATCCAATTCATTCTCAAAAGAAGGTAAATCATCAATTGTAGATCTTTTATTTGCAGGCAATTCTAAATCATTCTCAAAGTCAAGCAATTCTAAATCATTCTCAAACAGAGGGTCATCTAAATATGCATTATGATCAAAATTCCCATAATTCATAAGCACTTCCCCTAAGCCTAGGCCAAGATTATACTCTACCTCTTCATCATCGTCAGTCAAGTATTCAGGACCAACAGAAAAACATGTATGCAAACTACAAACAGACTCATCTTGACCAAAAATACTAAACACG
Organism: Luffa acutangula; assembly: GCA_036850905.1. Taxonomy (NCBI): domain Eukaryota; kingdom Viridiplantae; phylum Streptophyta; class Magnoliopsida; order Cucurbitales; family Cucurbitaceae; genus Luffa; species Luffa acutangula. The sequence goes on from CM072088.1 coordinate 38,133,430, forward strand.
ACTTTTTCATCATCAATGTTCAAGGTAATCTTACCTGTATGCACACTAATCTCAGTCTTACCAGTTGCTAAGAAAGGTCTGCCTAGAATAATGGGCACCTCTTTGTCCTCCTGCATGTCGAGTACCACAAAGTCTACGGGGAAGATAAATTTGTTGCCTTTTACCAGCACGTCCTCCACAACACCCATTGGGTGGGTAATCGATCTATCGGCAAGTTGGAGAGTGATGTCGGTGTCCTTCATTCCTGTTAAACCAATCTTCCTGTAAACAAAATAGAGAAATAAATTTATACTAGCGCCTAAATCACATAAAGCCCTATTGAAAGATACTTCTCCTATAGTGCAGGGAACAATAAAACTCCCTGTGTCTTTCTGTTTAGAAGGCATCTTTCCAGAAACAATGGTACTACTACTCTCAGACAATTTAAAAACTTCTTTTTTCAAACTTTTCTTCCTAGAAAGCATTTCTTTCATGAATTTCCCATAATTAGGCATGTTATACAAGGCATCTACTAAAGGAATATTCACAGACAACTTCTTAAACATTTCTAGGAACTTTTGAAACTGCTCATCTAATTTAACATTTTTAAAGCGTTGAGGAAAAGGTAACTCCCTGTAGTCAAAGGTTGGACATTTGCCCCTCCGCTTGGGTGGGCTGATGTGCGAGCCTTTGTCATGATGGTTGCATGGAACCACTTCTTCCTCGTTCAGTTTCTCTTTATGCCTGCTATCTTGCTTTTCATCTTTCTTTTTTCCTGCAAAATTATTAGAAAAATCACAATTCAAATCAATAGAGTTAGGAGGATGTTGGGACCTTTCAGAGGAGGTTTTTTGTGCCTCAGCCCTTTCATCTTCATCCTTGCTCTTCTCTTCTTCCTTCTTCTTTTCTGAATTGGTCTCCAGTTGTCTACCACTTCTCAGTGTCACCATCTTGCACTGCTATCTTGGGTTAGGTTCAGTGTCGCTTGGAAATTTTCCCTTCTGAAGGGCATTCACCGCTAAAGCGATCTGTCCTATTTGCACTTCCATGTTTTTCAGAGTTGTGTCGTGGTTATTAACTATTGTCTAGAGATTCACATTCAACACTCTTTGTTCTTTAATAAATAGAGCCACCATCTTCTCCAGGTTATTCTTCTTTTCAGGCGCACTGGATAATGCAAAACCTGGCGGTGGCTGCAAAACATTCTTCGTATTTGAATATGAGAAGTTCTCGTGATTGCGCAGGCTGGGGTGGTAGAAGTTTGGTACTCCTTGAGCAAATGGTCTATTTCCCATGTACTGGACTTCTTCCACATCTTGACCTTCCTTCTTTGAATAACCTTCAGCTAAGGTGGAAAGGGATTTGACCACCTCAGATGAAGTCAGCTTGTTCAGCGCATTGGTCAGAGATGCCATCTGTGCTTTCAACGAACTCGACTCATCCCATTCATAAATTCCAGCCTTCTTTGGAATTGCTCCCCTCTCAGTCGGCCACTGAAAACTGGTTGCCGCCATTTCCTCCAACAAATTTTTGGCTTCCGTCACTGTTTTGGAAAGAAAACTTCCTCCTGCTGTGTGTCTAGGACTGTTTTGGTGGAGGGATTCAATCCATTGTAAAACAACTGCACTTGGAGCCAATCAGGATATCCATGTTGGGGGCACCACCTAAGCATTTCCTTGTATCTCTCTCATGCCTCGTACAACTGCTCCTCATCAAGCTGCCTAAACGTTTCGATTTCAGTCCGGAGCTTCGTAGTCTTGGCAGGCGGGAAAAACTTCGTCAGAAAAGCCTGGGCAAGCTCGTCCCATGAACTAATGATGCCCGTCTCGACTGATTCGAGCCAATCCTTTACTTTGTCTTGTAGAGAAAATGGAAACAGCCTCAATCTTATAGCGTCTGCCGGAACTCCGTTCATCTTCACCGTCCCACAAATTTCCAAGAATGATCGCAAATGTGAGTGTGGGTCCTCAGAAGGATGTCCCTTAAAAGAGTTATCGTGCGCCATCTAAATCAATCATGTCTTTAACTCAAAATTGGTAGCTTGGATTGGGGCGTAGACAATTCCAGAATTCTCAGTGGGAAGAACTGGCTGTAAGAAGTCTCTGATTGCCTTGGGAGCTTCATCTTGATGGGTCATTGCTTCTGCTAATCTTTTCTCTCTCCAAATGGTTCTAAGAGTCCTGTCAATTTCGAGATCTAGCGGAAACAAATTAACCATCTTGTTCCTTTGCATACAATACTCCCAATCAATCAAAAGAACCAAACAAAAAAAATAAAATAATATTCACAAATTAATGAAAGAAAAATATTTACACCTAAATTACTATTTATCTCTTTCTTTTCAATGTCAAGAAAAATTGATTTGCTTAAAAATCAAGCCTCCCCGGCAACGGCGCCAAAAACTTGTTGGGCGATTACCACAAGCGCACGGGTCGTCACAAGTAATATAAAACGGTAGGTAATACCGAGTATCGAATCCACAGGGAGGCGAAACGAAAATTAAGCAAAAATAAAATCTCTTGAGCACTAAAAATACTTGGGCGAAATAATATTTAGGGGCTGTTTGGGGCGCTGAATTGGTTATAATATCTGGTGGTTATAATAATCTGGAGATTATAATAGTCTGGGGGTTATAATAATCTGTGTTTGGGGTGCAGATTATTATAGTCTGGATAAAATAACCTGTGTTTGGGGTGCAGATTATTTTAGTCTGGAATAAAATAATTTGTTTTAACATGGGGTTCTGAATCAAATGTTTAAACTGACTGTTTTCTTTTTCTAGTTTTTTTTTTATGGTATACGATTCACTTTGATTTAGGGTTATGTTTTTTTTTTTTTAACAAAGCAAAAAAGTTTAGGATTTGGTATAGAAAAATCATATTAGTTAACTTTTAGTATTGCCAAAATAAAAATTGTAAATGTTTAGTTCAAAAATCATATTAGTTTTTTTTTTTTAATCAATAAGATCATTTGAAATAAACTTGAGTGTGGTAAATATAATTTCGTTGGAATGTTTTTTATTTAAGTTGATTAACCTTCGATGTTGTCAACGACTTTTTCGGCAACCTTTGATGTTTTTTTTTCTTTATTTTTATTTTTTATATTTTTCAAAATGAAAATGAGAATGAATATGAAAAAAAAAAAAATCGGTGGCCGGAAAAGTCACCAGCGATCGCTGGAAAAGTCGTCGGCGGTCGTCGGAAACTTCGCCAGCCGACGATGGCCGGCGGTCGTCGGAAAAGTCAAGGAGTCACATAGAAGAAAAGAGGAGAGAGTTACTGTAGAAAATAGATAGAATAATCGAGTGGGTTGAATGATGGTTACTGTAGAGAATGGATAAAATAATCGGGGGTAAAAATAACCAACCTCACCATTTATTTTTGTTGGTGCCCCAAACATTGAATAGGTTATAATATAGGGAGTTATTATAACCTATTCAGTGCCCCAAACACCCCCTTAGGGAACAACTCATGCAAATAAAAAGGATTCAAAAATCAAAGCAATTAAAGAAAATAATTTGGTCAATCAAATAAAAAAATAAAATATGGAGAAAGAGATTTCTTTAAATGAGAAGAGTGGTCTTGAAAATCAATTATTAGCTAAACAATTGTTATAATTATCCTATCTCATTGCCCAACTAATTATAATCCTAGAATCTCCGTTAATCACATAGGTTCTCCTGTCGGTATCCCTAATTGTAATTAATTCATTTTAACAACCTAAGTGTCCTTAGCGCCATTAAAAATAATTAATTATTACGCTCTTATTCATTTTAGGAATCTAAGTTTAATCAACTAATCTCGTTACCACGACGGGCAATTAAACTAGTTGCATGGATTACGGTCTATCCTAATTTCTCTCCGTCAAGTTTCCATTAAGATTCAGATCATTACACAATTGGCCAGATTGAATAAAGCATTAAGCACATCCATACAAATAATTAGGACAAAGGGCAAGAGACAGGAAATTATAACAACATTTAAACTATAATTTCATTCCAAGACCCCAAATTGGGGTTTAGCTACACATGGCTAAAATATCCACAACATTTACAATGAAAAGCATAATTAAGAGCATAAAAGGAAATGAATTGACCGTCGAAAAACCCATTCGCTGACGCTCGGAGTCCTGCCGAACACTCCTTGAGCCTCCTAGGATGCTCCCAAAATTCCCCAAAATTTTTCCCACTAAAGAAATCTCTCCAAAAGGCTAGAAAGCCTTGAGAGAGGCTCCAAAGGAGCCAAAGGAAGCAAGAAAGGAAGGAAAGAATGGATTGATTGATGGTAAAATGAGGCACTAAGGGGTGCCTTTTATAAGCTCGGATTGGGAGTAGCGTCGCGACACTACATGGCACAGCGTCGCGACGCTGTGATGCACGCGGCTTGTTGTCCAAGAAATGGACAGCGTCGTGACGCTGTCTTCATAACTTCTCGACGCTGTGCTATTTTCCAGAATTTCCAGCTTCAGTTTGGGCTTCTTTTTGGGCCTTCTCTTCATTTCTTTTTGGGCTTTTTCTTCATGATTGACCTCTTTGACTCCCCTTTTGATCCAAGCTTGAATTTGGGCTTGATTGGCTTCATTTTGGCCATTTTTTCCCCAAAATCCACAACTTTGCTCCTAAAGACCAAATAACAAAATACATTAACTATTTTCAATAAAAACACGATTAAAGCACAGAAAAGCCTAATAAATTGGGACTAAAATAGCCACATTTTTGCTCGCTATCAACATGGATCAGTGTTCAAGTAACAACCTAAAAGGTCTATAGTACACGGATAAGGTTGGGTACCTTATCCTAGTAACACTATGTGATACGACCCGCTTTGCAATCGATACAAACGTACTGATCCAAGGTGTCCATGTAGGAGATATGCGAGCGGGGTATCCTATGCAATGAGTTTGCATAAGACCGAACCACGAAATAGTAAACCACTAGATGTAACACCTTTGACTAGTTAGGTTACTGTTTCAATAGGAAGACCTAAGTAACTAAGTCTTAATCCTGAGTGTGTCATGAACTCCTTCGCACAAGGGATTGTCTTTTGATTAGTACGGGTGAGAGTTACCTACACGTCGGCTCAATAAGCCTACCTTCTTAGGGACAAGACTGAGTGGGGGGCTGGGGAGATGACAACACAAGTTGGAATTCACTCCTTCCCGCTTCTAGGAGAAGTAGATGAGTGTTCCCTTAAGTGGTGACTCCGGTCTTGAACAAAGGGATCTCACCTTCTCACTGGCCCGAGAGGGACTTTCTGTTTATGTTGGGTTTTATGCCCTAAAACTCGTAGATAGTGAATGTAAACAAATTGTATACTTATTTCAATAAAGTATTATTGAGTTTCTACAATAAAGTGTTATTGTTAAATATTGCACAATTTGACCCAAATCCAATAAACTAAGATCCAAGGTTGTTTGCATGTAACTTGAACTAGTGTGTGGGGACATACAAGGGTCGATGTTCAAGTAACAACCGAAAAGGTCTATAGTATAAGAATAAGGTTGGGTATCTTATCCTGATAACACTATGTGATACGACCCGCTTTGTATTTGATACAGACGGATTGATCCAAAGCGTCCATGTAGTAGACATGCGAGCGGGGGTATTCTATGCAATGAGTTTGCATAAGACCGGACCATGAAATAGTAAACCACTAGATATAACACCGTTAACTAGTTAGGTTATTGTTTCAATAGGATGACCTAGGTAACTCAATCTTAATCCTGAGTGTGTCATGAACTCCTTCTCATGAGGGATTGTCCTTTGATTAGCATGGGTGAGAGTGGTCAATATGTCGACTCAATATGCCTTCCTTTTTGGGGACAAGATCGAGTGGGAGGCTGGGGACATGACAACACAAGAAGGAATTCACTCATTCTCACTTCTAGGAGAAGTATATGAGTGTTCCCTTAAGTGGTGACTCCGGGACTTGAACAAAGGGATTCCGCCCTCTCACTGGCCCGAGAAGGACTTTCTGTTTAATGGTTGGACCATAAACAAGTTGTTCATTAGAGGAGTGCTGATACTTAAGGAGACAGATGTAACACAGGGGTAAAACGATAATTTGACCCAGCTGTGATTATGGACACTCGTGAAGGATTGACTTGCAAGTATAGGTCTATATCCGTGGACACATAAATGTTCTATAGTGAGAAGAGTTCAGCTGTGGGTCTTTAGTGGAATGACCCACAGTTAATGAATATTGGTTAACTTGATTAATGAGTTTAATCAGTTAACCTCATATCATTGGAGCTTCTGATCTGTAGGTCAATTAAGTCCCCTTGCTAGCTCGTAAAGAGTAATTAGGAACAATTATATCTTGAGAGAATTTGAATAGTTCAAATTCATATTGGGAATTAAGTTAATTGTATGAGATACAGATTAATATAATGTATAATGATACATTAAAATGTAAAGAATAATTTGAAATTAAACTTTATTATTATGAGAGAAATAAATATTTGAAGAAATTGAAATATTAATATGAATTTGATTCATATTAAATTTATAGGTTGTAAGAGAATTTGAAGGAGTTCCAATTTTAATATGAATTTGTTTCATAATATAGAATTAATTAATTGAAGGTCTGAAATTAAATATATGATATTTAATTGAGTAATTAATTAAATAACTAATAAAAGGTCTGAAATTAAATATATGATATTTAATTGGTGATTAATTAATTGGAAATGATTAATCACTTATGGAAGTAATTAATCATTTAGGGGGTGTTTGGGGCACTGAATAGGTTATAATAACCCCCTTTATTATAACCTATTCAGTGTTTGGGGCATCAACAAAAATAAATGGTGAGGTGGGTTATTTTTACCCCCGATTATTTTATCCATTCTCTACAGTAACCATCATTCAACTCACCCGATTATTCTATCCATTTTCTACAGTAACTCTCTCCTCTCTTCTTCCATGCGGCTCCTTGACTTTTCCGACGAGCGTCGGCGAGTTTCCGGCGACTTTTCCGACAGCCGCCGATGAATTTTCTGACGATCGCCGACGACTTTTCCGGCCACCATTTTTTTTTTCCTTTTTTCATATTTCTTCTCATTTTCATTTTGAAAAATATAAAAAATAAAAATAAAGAAAAGAAAAAAACATCGAAGGTTGTCGGAAAAGTCGTTGACAACATCGAAGGTTAACCAACTTTAAAAAAAAAATCAAACGAAATTGTATTTACCACACTCAAGTTTATTTCAAATGATTTGATTGATTAAAAAAAAATCTAATATGATTTTTTAACACATTTACAATTTTTATTTTGGCAACACTAAAAGTTAACTAATATGATTTTTCTATACCAAATCTTAAACTTTTTTGTTTTGTAAAAAAAAAAAAAACATAACCCTAAATCAAAGTGAATCGTATATCCTAAAAAAAAACTAGAAAAAGAAAACAATCTGTTTGAACATTTGATTCAGAACCTCATATTACTATTTTATCCCAGACTAAAATAATTTGCATCCCAAACACAAATTATTTTATCCCAGACTAAAATAATCTGCACCCCAAACACAGATTATTATAATCCCCAGACTATTATAACCACTAGATATTATAACCAATTTAGCGCCCCAAACAGCCCCTTATGGAAATGATCTAATCACTTATGGAAGTGATCAATTATTTATGGAAAAGATTAATCAATTATGGAATTGATTGGTTATGGAATTGATTAATTATGGAAAAGATTAAATTAGTTATGGAAATAATTGATTTTAAATGAATATTTTATTCATGACATTTCTCCTATAAATAGAACACTAACCCTAGGGTTTAGGTACTACAACATATGACCACCATAAGACCATCTCATATTCTCTCAACTCAAGAACTCTAGGGAGAATTTTCTCTCTAGAGTTTTTCCCATTCAAGATTAGGTAGTCCCACAACTACGTTCCTAATCTCAGAGTTATAGTGAGGAAGATCAAATGGTGGTGTTCTTCGTTGTTGCAGAGCAATCAAGAATCATTCTTGATTTTCAGAGACGTCAATGGAGGTTTGCTTCTCTTTTCTTTATTATAGATTTAGATCTAATTTTGTTTCTCATCGCTTAACTTTTTGCCAATGTATTGATATTTTGTAAAACAAAATTAATTTATGAACGGACCAATTGCTTTCTCTTTAACGAAATTGGGAATTCCAATCCTTCAGTTTACTCGTTGGACCATAAACAGACTGTTCATTAGAGGAGCATTGGTACTTAAGAAGACAGATGTAACACAGGGGTAAAACGATAATTTGACCCAACTGTAGTTACGAACACTCATGAAGGATTGACTTACCGAAATTGGTCAATATCCATGGACACAGAAACATTCTACAGTGAGAAGAGTGCAGCTGTGGGTCTTTAGTGGAGTGACCCACAATTAATGAATATTGGTTAACTCGATTAATGAGTTTAGTCAGTTAACCTCATATCATTGGAGCTTCTAATATGTAGTTCCATTAGATCACCTGCTAGCTCGTAAAGAGTAATTGGGAACAATTAATCTGGAAAGAATTTGAATAGTTCAAATTCATCTTGGGAATCAAGTTAATTGTATGAGATACAATTAATATAATGTATAGTGATACATTATAATATAAAGATTAATTTGTGATTAAACTTTAATACATGAGAGAATAATATATTTGAAAGAGTTTAAATATATATTTAATTAAATATATGATATTTAATTAAATAATTAATTAATTAATTATTCAATTTAATTTAATTAAATGTGATTTAATTAAACTATAATATATGAGGAATATATTAGAATATGATTCTAATATGTAATTAATTAAATATGGTAGATATTTAATTAATTAAATTAAATAATTTAGAATTAATTAATTTTTTCAATTTAATTTAGTTAAATGTGATTTATTGAATTTGAATTTGATTCATATTAAAACTATAGATTATAAGAGAGATGCAGATTTGAATATGATTCAAATATTTGATTAAATAAATATGTGATATTTAATTATTCTTATTATGTAGTTTAATTAATTTAATTAAATGTGATTTAATTAATTTTAATTAAAACTATAGCTTAGGTGAGACATGTGTATTTAATATGATTTAATACATAAGTAATTAAACATGAGATATTTAATTACGTTATTAATTAATTATATGGTTAATTAATTGGATTGTGTTGAATTAATTAAATGACCAATTGTCATTTGATAATTGGATCTCAATTTCCCTCACATAAGTTAACGACTAAAGGGGGTCTTTTGAGAACGAGGCTCATTTTTCACTCTCTTGGGACTGGCTTCAAGAAAATCTCTCTAACACTCTCTCACTTTCCAATTCTCTCTGAACACACATTATAGAGAAGGAAATTCTTCTTCTCTGTATTTCTTCCCATACTCAAGATCGTGGTCCCACAACCACGTTTTCAAGCTTAGAGGATAGCAGGACAATCTTGTGGTGGTGTCCCAAGATTTCATTTTTGGTCCCTGACATTCAAGAAGAAGTTCTTGAAGAATTTAGAGTCGTTAGACGACAATGAGTACGCTTAGCCTAAATAATTCTGAATTGTTCTGAATGTTGTCAATGTATTGGTATTTTGTGAAATAAAATTAATTACGAACGGTCCAATTGCGCTTCCGCTTTAATGAAATTGGGAATTTCAATCATTCAATATAAACCTTTCATCAACCTTGGAGAAATGATCTAAAACCCTAGCTTTTGAACTCTCTCTTCTACTTCTTGCTCTCTATATTGCTGCATCTCATTCTTCTCATTGCTGACTTAAGCATCAGAGTAAGTGTGACAAGTACCATATCAATGTGCATGTTTTTCTTATTATGCTGGTCACATCTTTCCCCCTTTAAACAAATTTACGATTGTTGTCATGTGGGTCATGTGAGTTCTATCTGTTCAGATTTTGGCAACAACACAAACACAAACACAATTTCTAAAATTAAAAACCAAAAACTAAAAACCAAATAGTTAAAAAAAAAGAGACGTAAATACAAATACCAAAAATAGGTGAAAATAACCCAAGATGTAATTTCATTTCTTCCTACTTCACACCTAAAATATAATATTGTTTTAAAACACCCACATGTTGATTAAAAAAATTAAACCCACTTGATGGGCAAGTTCATAAATTACAATATACAACAAGCCTTATGCTAAAGCAAACAAAAGCAAGCTTTCCTTTTCTAAATTTCAATAAATTAAATTACTAAACAAATTAAAAATGCATTGCTTTTAAGAAAAGTGAGTAGACCCAAATTAAAAACTCCTTTTTTTTAATTAAAAAAAATGATACATTATTTTTTTGTTTAAAAAAAGTGGGACCCACTGCTATCATGCGCTTCCAAAGAGAAACAAAGCCATTCGTCTCTATTGCCCCTTTCTGGCTTTAATATAATTTGCAGCAAAAATTTCATTTCAACTTTTTTTTTTTTTTTTTTTTTTTTTTTTCAATTCTATTTCTTCAACTCGGCGATTGATTCCCCCATTTTTCACTCTCAACGATGCTTCAGCCATGGCGCCGTCGATTTAAACTCCGGTGGTGATATCTCTGGTCTCCGACTCTGCCGGGTTCTGTACGTTCTATTCTTCCCTGATATTGATCTGATTTTGATGTTCTTTTTGGATAAATTGCTCAAGTGGAATTCGAATGTTGGAATTTGTTGTTCTGCTTTTCTTTTTGAAGTATAATGAAGTCAATATATTAGTTGATTCGAGTTCGCTGTGACTGGTCTGCTTGTTTCCAGTTTGGAAATGGAGATAAAGTATATCTAAGATTCCGAATTTCGATTTTAGTTGATTTTTTTCTCCCTATTTGCTTCGTGAACTTTGGAGCATCTTAGCAAGTGATTGGGCGTTTCCAGTTTAATCGTGTTCTGGAAGCTCGTGTTTTCAAATGGATCTTTTAAGTTACCATTTCCGGTTCTATTCGATCTTCCGTCATTTCTTTGAAGTTAGAAGCTCTTTGGAATTTTGAATTGATTACTTTTTAGATGGTCATATCACGTCTACAGGTGGTAAGTTTATGCTGGTTTTGATTGGCGTTTATGAGATTTACTGTTCTGCCACTCATCTGTTTGACTTTAGTTCATATTTAATGCTTTTTATGAGTGGTATCACTTCGATGCAATTTCGAGGGAGGGGCCGATTGAGGCATTTCTCTGGTGTACATGGACTGAATAATAATGTAAAGACAAATTTTAGTTGCAGTAGTGATACAATTTTAGGAGATTCTCGCCATCCCTTCTATTTCGTCTGGTGAATTTAACTAGATGCGTCTTACTGTCACAGTTTTTGGTTGCCTAACTCCTGTCAGTTACCCGAGAATCTATGCATTTCGAATTCCTGAAGAGCATTCTCAGTTCTGTGGATCCTTATGTTCAACCATTTTTTCCTTTTTAATTTACCCTGTTGAATGCGGATTAAAAAGCTAGAAGTAGTTGCAATTAAGCAAACGTTTGGTTGGTGTTATTCCCTCTCTGTATTCCCTTTTTAATCATTGTTTTATGTATGATTACTTTGACTCTCTCTAAGATTTTGCTTCACTGGTTTTGAGTTTTATTATGTTGAAATGAATACCTTATACATTTGTGATAAATGTTGCTTAGTGCTTACTCGATTTTGTTTTTTGATACTTTTATGTGGGCTTTTCTGATTATCAATGAATGGTGGCGGATAGGTGTCTTTGGTTGCTTGAGGGGTGGAAGCCTTCCCAGAAATAAATTTTGAGCACACCAGATGAGGTATAACTGATGTTATTGGCAGTAGAAGGAGGAGGGTTCTTTTCTTCTTCAGCATCTGGGTATAGCAAGGGTCTGACCCTTCTCCTTTTGGGACAAAAGGACGAAGATAAACCCATGAGAGTTTCTCCGTGGAATCAGTACCAGTTGGTGGACCAAGAATCAGAATCTGACCTCCAGCTGGCTTCCACAAAGAACCGCATTTCCCGCGGCTGTGCCTCCTTTGTTTGCTTTGGTCGCACTTCCGCAGGGCTTGACAGTTCCCCTTCTCCTCTTAAAGTAGGCCCGACCTTGCCACATGATTCTTTGCCTGGGTCTATAAGTACTAATAGGGAGAAAGATGACATTCCTAATGTGGAAGATGGTAATACTTTAAGAAATATAGCCCTTAAAAGTAGCTTGAAAAGGCCGAGTTATGGTGTTTCAATTTCTCATCAGAATGCTCATGAAAGTGAAACAATGAGTAAAAAGGATGGTGATATACGTTGTCCTACTGATAGAAGGAAAGTTCAATGGACTGATGCTTGTGGGAGTGAACTTGTAGAGATCAGGGAATTTGAGCCAAGGTATTAATGTTTTTTTACACTTTTTTCTAAAGCACAAAAGTTATTTGTATGTTGATTTCCTTTATCATGTTCCTTCTCTGCCTATGAATATTTCTAGCAGGATCCTATTTAGGGCCTCAACTTTATTCTTTATCATCTTCTTTGGCACCTTTGTTTGTGCTGTTATATGCCAACTACCTTGTTCAGTTTGAGTTAATTGATTTTTGTTGTTCTCTTGCTGACGTATGTTTATATCTTCTTCCACATTTCTTTTCTTAAGCAAAGCTTTGGCTCACATTTACGTCCTGGAGGCGTTGAGGCCAGCCATGAATTATGTGACAAATTGAAATTATTTAAAGTTTTCTTGTCTTTGAGTGAATGATAAATCATGTGATCATGCTCCTTGTAGGGTGACTTTGAGAAATCTTCTCCACTTCAGTCTTTTCAATACGTTGATCTTTTACCAATATTTAGAGTCCTTGATTTGTTTACTTTTTTAAATGTAATTACTGTTGGAAACTTTGTCCGTATGTCAATCATTATAATGCATGGACCTGATATTTACAATTAGAAACTTTCAATGGCCCTGAAAAAATTAAGGATCGTAGAACTCAAGTCTTTAAAGTTATTTGAGAAGGGATGGAACATTTTAAGCATGACTTTCTAGAAATGTTACACGACTTATCTCAAACAGTAAAATCATTATTCCCGTGAACAAAGCCCTAAGTTTTAAGTAAACTTGCCCAAGTAAAGCGTCTGGACTGAAAGTTGTCAGCCTAGCTGCAGTAGTGTACAAATCTAGATGACAGAGTCAAGACATCAGGTGGTAGGTGCTTCCTAAATATCATTTCTACTCGCCAGTTTGCCTTTGTTGTTGGAAGATAGCTTACTGAACTCATCCTTATTGCCAAACTAGGTGGCTGATTATTGAAGATGTTGATAGAGAAACATAGTCATACAGGAGATTTGTTTTTTGTTTTTTGTTTTGTTTTGTTTTGTTTTTTGTTTCTTTTTTTATGAAAAGACAAACTTTCATTGAGAGTAAATGAAAGAATTACAGGGGTATACAAAAAACACAAGCCCACCAAAAGAGGCTCCCCTAGATGAAGGGACCTCAATCACGCAAAATCAAACCTATCGGATAATTACAAAATAATTTTGAAACCGAGGTCCAAAGAGATATAGGAGATTTGTTAGAACTTGGAAAGATTAGAATCTAGAGGTTTTCTACGAGCTTTTTATTTTTCTTTATCGTTTTATTTTTGTTAAAGAAAGAAAGAAATAAAAAGTCCATCAAGACACAAGGAGAGGGCTCTCCTTTGGCAAGAAATATCCGACTTGTCCTGTCTATGTTCAGACAATTGGTTGTTGGGTAGTGATTTTGACATTACTAGAGGTCTCATGAGAAATCAAATGGGGGAGTTACTCGTAGTATGAAGTGTTTTAATAACTTTATTAGTGACGGACCTCACTGATCCCCCTCCTCCCACACAATCATGACTTTAATGGACAGATTCTTGCTCTCGGACAGTGTTCTTAAAAGATTCTCCAATGTTGGTGTTAGGTGTATTCACAGACCATCATCGTACCATTTCCCCCTTTATCTCTCCATTGGTGTCTCCAAGTGAGGACCATCCCCTTTCCGGTTTGAGAATATGGTAGCTTCAGCACCCTTTCTTTTATGCCTTTGATTGAGTATTGGTGGATTAATTAATGCCCATGAGGGGTGGCTGGTTCACAGTTTTATTATGAAGCTTAAAGGCTTGAAGACCATTATCAAATCTTGGAATACTGAGGTTTTTGGTCACATAACCAATCAACTCCCGATAGAAGTTTCTATTATTGATAACTCGGAGGAAGTTGGCCCATCTCCATGGTCCAACACACTCGTTGATGAGAGCAGAGCTCTTATCTCTGGCAGCTAAAGAAAAACAAAGCTAAAAGTAGAAATGTAAGAAACGATAGATTGACGAAGGAGACAACAATACCAGCTTATTCCATCGCCTACTGGCTACAAAAACGAGGAAGAATACCATAATGGAATTGTCTCAGTCAATGACAGAAGTTTGACCTACGAAGATACAATTGTGCTGGAATTCCTTTTCATTTTACAAGGCTTTGTACAACAAAAAAGATCGTTTAGATCCCTTTCCACCAGAGATTAATTGAATCCCGATTGATGGTCATTTGGCTACTGATTTAGAAGCCTCTTTCTCTGAATCTAAAGTTTTGAATGTTGTACAGTTGCTTGGAACAGATAACTCCCCTGGCCTTGATGGCTTAACAACAGAGTTCTTCAAAAAATGTTGGAACATCATTATCAAAGCAGACATTACGAGAGTGTTTGAAGATTTTTCTAGAACAAAATCATCATTGCTAGCCTTAATGAAACGTATATCTGCCTTATTCCAAAGAAGCTAGAAACTCGTCTTGTGGCTGATTATTGTCCCATTAGCCTTACTATTCACTGCTTGTCTTTACAAAATTGTGGCTTGAGTTCTTTCTAAACGTCTTACTCTTAAAAAGGTTCTTCCCCATACCATCACCGAGTACCAAACAACATTTGTGAAGGGGCAACAAATTTTGGATGCTTTCCTCTTGGCCAATGAGCTCATCGACAAATGGAAAAGCAAGAAAAGAAAGGGTGTGATCATTAAACTTGACATAGGAAAGGCTTTTGACAAGGTGGACTAGGAGTTTCTAGATTTATCCTTTTATCAACGGTATTTGGGCCAAAGTGGAGATTCTGGATTAGAAGGTGCATCTCCTAAACTAATTTCTCTATTGTTATCAACTGGTGTCCCAAAGGGAATAAGAAGATCCTAGCCACTTGTAGTCTGCAGCAAGGAACCCATTATCCCCTTTCCTTTTCATTTTGATTATGGATGGCCTTAGTCGTCTGCTTAACAAACCTGAAACAAATGGTAGAATAGAGGGGATTCATGTGGGTCAAGGGGATGTTTATATCAACCATATTCAATTCGCAGAGGACACCATTCTATTCTCCTAAGAAGCACAAATACGGACACGAGACACGGATACAAGATACAGATATGACACGACACAGACACGGTGACATGTCATTTTTAAAAAATCTAGGACACAGACACGACATGGCCACGTTTAATAAAATATACATTTTTTAAAATATATATCATTTTTATACAAGAAGGAAATTCAAAATCAATAATTCATGCATTTGTATACTTAAAAAAATGAGTTTGATGTATTTCACTCTTAAAATTTATTATTTTTGTCATTTAATATCATGTTTATTTAGTATGCTTAACAAGTGTTCGATCTGGATCTATATTGACTTTGTATAGCTAGTGTTTGCCACTAGGAAGCACAGACACGTCATATATGGCGAAGAATCTGTGTCGGACACGGACACGCAATTTTGCATGTCCTTTTTTTTTTCTTTTTTCTTAAAAAAAAACGAACACGTTGGGACACGAGATTGGACACGTCGGGGCCCAAATCTTCAGCCTAAAGGGTTCTGTTTAATTAAAAAAAAAAAACCCTTAATACCCACATAATCGTGAAACTGAAACTCCCACCTACCTACCTTGTCGATCTCCCTCATCGCACCAGTCGCCACCGTCGCTGTCAGCTTCAGAAGCCGCCGCTATGAGCTCTCCTGAAGTTGCCGCCGGAAGATGTCTTCAAAGCTCCAAAATTTGCCGTCGAAAGTTGCAAAAGCACCCGCCCACCTTTTCTTTCTTCGTAAGTTTCACCTTTTCTTTTCTTTTTTTTTTTTTAAACCTCTTTTAGGTCAAATCTATTTAACCTAGAGAAACCCAGGCCTAGGCGCCCAACCCAATAAAAGAAGCATTTTTACATTAAAAAAAAGACTGATGCAATTAAACTGCTGTAAAGAAAAATTTAAATTTATACTAAAAAAAAAGTATATATATATAAAATTTAAAAAAAAAATTATATATATACTAATTTTTTTTTTTAAAAAACAACGTATCCTCAACGTTTCCGTTTCCTAGTTTTTTAGAAATTGATGTATTGCCGTGTCTTGTCGTGTCCTGTGTTCGTGTCCGTGCTTCATAGGTTTGCCACATATCAATTGTGCAAAGAAGTTTCGGATACATGTCCAACAAGTGTCCGACACGTGTCAAACACGGACACGCTAGCCAAACTAAAGTGTTCGTGCTTAGCTATTCTCAATTTTCAACAGTGAGCAATCTGTCCAAAATTTCTTAAGGTGGTGGGCATTTTTGAGGAATCATCCAGCCTCAACATTAATCTTTTCAAGTCAGAATTTGTTGGCGTAAATGTTGATCCATCAATGATTGAAGCCACAAGCTCTAAATACAGCTGCAAGATTGGTGAATGGTCAAATTCCTGCTTGGGCCTCCCTCTAAATGGTGCTCTTAGGTCATCTTCGATAGGGTTAACACTTTCTATTGACTTTCGATATTGATGTCTCCTTTGGTTGGTCCTTTTTGTTGTATTCTTTGTCGAAGGTAGAGGAAGATCTTGATCATTTGTTGTGGGTTGCGAATAATGCGTCTAAAGTTCCATTCTAAACTAGACGATGAGTAAACTCCCTCGGGCTTGGCTGACAAAATTACCGACGAAGCTTTATGGTATTGATTTTTTTTTATTGGAAAAGGAGGGCTCCTAGGTATGTTCTCAAAAAGGGAAGACAGAGGTAGTACTTTGAATGGTGAAGAGAGGTGGCTCAACAAAGAAGGAATGGGAAATCGTCGAAGATGACTTCTTTGTTGGCAAAACGAAGGGTTTAGCGTTGCTGTTTCTCTGAGCTGGTTTGGATTTCCAATGCTTTGGGAAACAGATCGATCTTGATGACAACACCTTTTTCTTCTCTTCCTTACTGGGAATCCTCTCTTATGGCCTTCACCTCCCACTCGGCTCGAAAATCGAACCCAACCTCCTTCTAATCCATTTAGTTATGCAAGCAGGGGGGATCCAGAGCTAAACCCCCTTCTATTGGATAAGCTAAAAAAGTGATAAGCAAAGTACCAAAGTGGTTGTGGGAATGCTACGCTTTGATTACTGGCAAACACTTCCAAAGGAGACCCTCTCGAGTTTCCGGTGGTTTCCGTCATTGAAGTAGTCTTTCGTCATCCTACCAAACGAAAGAAGTCACTATCAAGCAACGAGCCCTTATTAGTTTAATTTAGTAAAGTGAAGCTCCAAAAAACGAGAGATTAACCTGCGGTGTGCTACGCCCAACAACTCATCAAGCAATTTCTTTGTGCTTTCATTTCGGTGATGAGGTCACAAAGGGGAAGTAGGGCTCCTATTGAATGATTTTTCCTGTAGAGTCTGGGAGTTTTTGTGGCTCATTGGCATTTGTACTGTTCTTTGGGATTTTTTTTTTGGGGGGGGGGGTAACAGAATCTTGAGAGGGTTGAGAGTTGCCTTGTGATATTTGGTC
The DNA here is from genome assembly GCA_036850905.1 of Luffa acutangula. Classification (NCBI taxonomy): domain Eukaryota; kingdom Viridiplantae; phylum Streptophyta; class Magnoliopsida; order Cucurbitales; family Cucurbitaceae; genus Luffa; species Luffa acutangula. The sequence goes on from CM072088.1 coordinate 38,151,098, forward strand.
CAATATTAGGTTCTACGTAATTATCATTAGGTCTCATTTTGTTTGATTGTAATCCCTTTATGTTATTGGGTTCCTTTTTTGGGGCTTGGTCTTTTTGGATGCCCTTGTATTCTTTCATTCAAAATTTTATCCCCAAAAAAAAAAGTGCTCCTAAAATCCTCTCATTTTGGGCACCCATCATTGAAAAAATTGAGAGAAGGTTAGCACTATGAGGATCATCATTCATATCAAAAGGGGGTCAACACACTCTCCTCCAAGCCACACTCAACAACCTCCCTACCTATTATCTCTCTATTTTCAACATGCCCACCAAGGTGGTTAAAGAGGTGGATTGATTATATAGGAACTTCTTATGGAGGGGGGAATTAAACAACTTCAGTCACCACCTTGTGAGTTGGGAAAGCATCCTCTTCCCATCCTCGGGCTTCACTCTATAAGAGGGATTAGAACAAAGTGCTTCTTGCAAAAGGGGTGTGGCGACACAACAACGAGAAGGAGGCTTTATGGAGGAAACTTATAAAAGGTAAATATAACCTATTTGAATTGGGCTACCTGGATTAGACGCCAAGTTGGTGGTGGTGCCTCTACCTTGACTCAACTTGGCAGGAATTTGAAAGATGATGAGGCTATGGAATGGGCTGAGCTCACTTTTATCTTAGCATTGATTGCTCTAACACAAAGGGCTGATTCGTGGATCTGGATTCCTAAACTGAATGGTTCTTTTTCCATCAAAATGTTTTTATCTGGCATGGTTGACCCCACTTGTCTTTTGGAGCCTTCCTTGGCCCGTGCCATATGGGAAGACAAATACCCCAAGAAGATCAAACTTTTTCTTTGGGAATTATCTCACAGGGCTATGAACACCAAGGATCCTCTACAGAGGTGCAGGCCTATATGGTCATCTCTATTGGTGTTCTTTGTGTAAAGGTACTGATGAAACACAAAGCCATCTTTTCCGTCAATGCTTGTTTGCTGGAGCCTGGACTTTCCTGGAGCAGAATGCTAAAGGCTTTTGGGTGGTATATGACTCTCCCTTGGGATATTAAAGATCTCCTCAACATGGTCCTAGTGGGCCACCCTTTTCACAACATCAAAGTCTTGTTTCTCTTTGGGTGTCGGTGATGCACCTTTTTTTGTAATTATCTTATAGGTCTTATTCTTTTGGATTGAAGTCCATTTTTTTATGGGGTTTCCTCTTTTGGTGGGTGTTGGTTTCTTTAGTTCGCCCTTGTATTCTTTCATTTTTTCTCAATGAAACTGTGATTTCATTATAAAAAAAAAACATCAAAGCCTTGTTATGGAAGCACATATCTCAGGCTTTCTTTTGGATCCTTTGGAAAGAATGAAAACAAAGGGTCTTCATGGACAAAGAGCTCACCTTTCACATTTTCTACGACCATGTCCTTTATTCTGTTATCTCGTGGTGGAAAATGTCTAATCTCTTTGTCTCTTATAGCTATGATTCCCTTTTAATCAATTTGGAAAGCCTCTTGTAATACCATGGATATCTTATCCTTTTTGTAAATTTCATACATCAATGAAATTGTTTTTTATATAAAAAAAAATTAGAAGACAAACTTTTAGCAGATCATAGTAAAGTGCGTAAGCAGCAAAGGTGGCAGCAATCAGTAATGTCCCTCATAACCAGTCCATGATGGTTTTCTTTCTCCCCTTAGTTTGTAGGGTTTCTTCTTGCAAAGGTTTATGGTTTTTAATTTTTTTTTTCTTTTTTACATTTTGAGGTTAGGCTCAATGCACTTACCCATGAGATGCCGGGCTGGTAGCCTGGTTTATATATAAATATATATGAATGAAGGCATGTCCAAGGCATGTACACTTTTTTTTTTTTGGTGGTTCAAACACGTGTGTAGAATGTGTTCAGATGGATCCATACTGATGCTTCATAGGTGGGCAGTGATAATATCCAAATTTTGCATTTGCAATTCGTTAATAGCACATTCCTCCTTTTATCTTTTACATAGGTTACTTGAGAAATCTCTTCAGCCTCATCAAAGTCTGGCTACCTGCCTATGGTCTACCTTGGAATGCCATCTTGGAGGTAGGCCACTTCTGGCTGGAATCCTGTTGGGAAAAATTGCCTAGAAAATCTACCAGATGTAAGCACAACTACATCTCAAGAGACAATAAATTAACTCTTGTTCAATGAGATTCACTAAAAACGAGTAAGAACAACTGTAGTGAGCTACAAGTTTGAGTACAAAACACCAGGTCAATTCCGAGAGGGCCAGCTTCTCTCCTACTGTTCCCTAATCAAAATTCTGCTTGCCTCACTCATAGCCCCACCTCATAACATATACGCTCACAACCCATACAACTTCCTGACCAACTCTGTGCATTCTTATTTCTACCCTTCTAACTTATGCATTTACTATTGGGGGCCTAAAACATTCGAATCTATTTGAAATAAACACCCCTTTAAGTTTTACCAAATACCAACTATAGTCTTTCTACATTGATATCAAATTGGAGAAACTTTATTGTAATTCATTTTTAGGTGTTGGATGATTTATTCACCAAAACTATAATTCATTTATCAAAGAAATATGTTTCTCTAAAAAAAAAAACAATTCAAACTATTTGTTCTTGGTATTCTACATCCCAAAGTCCACTTGCAAAATGGTGGATAGAATCACTGGGAACAGATGGAAGCTGCCTTCGAAGTAAGATGCAACCTAACCTAGTCACTCTTTCAAGAGATCTTGATGGCTTTGAAGTTGCATTAACTAGAGGAAAACAATGAGGCTCTTTCTTATGAAACACTTTGGTTTCAATCCTGTTTTAGCCTTTAAATTCTTACGCTTATTCCATTTTAACAACTTTCTAACCTTTTGGCTTACCTCCTGAACTTTATTTAAATTTTTGTTTTTTTTTTTTTTTTTTGAAAATAAATTATTTAAATTTTTGTTAAATGATAGAAAAATGAATAAAAACCACTAAAATAGTTTTCCTAAAAGTAGACGTCTGAGTTGAGGGATCAAAATAGAACATTTAAAGTGTGGATTTGGCCTATTGGTCCCTCAAACAGATTCTCGGTGAAGTCCTTATGCAATGATCTTTTTCATGGCCACGACACAGCTCCAACATCTTTCTGATAAGATTTGGAAAGACAAACACCCCAAGATGATCAAGTTTTTCTTCTGAAAGCCAAAGCCACAAGCCCACAACTTCATCGATTCTCATGAAATAAGCTAGAAGACATTTCCTAGTTTGGCTATCTCGGCTAGGTGCTATAATTTTTGCATGAAAAAATCTAAATCTCAAGGCCATATTTTCATATCCTGTGGATATGCTAGCAGACTTTGGAATCAACTTCTTGAGGCATTTGGATGGCAGACTCTTCTTCACACAAATGCTCTCTCCTTCATACCATCTCGATATCTTGATAGGCTACCTGTTCAGAAAAGAGAGGAATCCTCTGGATTCATCAGGGCCTTCTTTTGGTGCCTATGGTTGAAGAGGAACAACAGAATCTTCAACAAAAAATCACTCCCCTCTGGTAGATTCTTAGATAATGTTTTTGTGATGACACTGGGCTGGTCTAATTGTTTTATCTTTCCATTCACATAGTGCATCTTTATTGATCTTATCAAAGATTGGAAGAACTTTTCATAGTTCACTTGATCTGGGAGCATCTCCTCTTTTGTATATTTCATTTTATCAATGAAATATCTGTCTCTTATATATGTGTGTGCGTGTGTGTATAAAGAGTCTAAAATGAAGTAAGGATGACAATTTAAATACCAAATTAAGACTTAAAATGAAGTAAGGATGACAATTTAAATACCAAATTAAGACTTAAACCACATCTACGCTGGGCTTCTTGATCTCTAGATTCTGATTGTTTCTGGTTTTTTATGAAGCTCTAGTTTTAGGCCACTGATAGGGAGGAAAAGTTGAAATTGAAAATTTAAGGGCAGGGGAGAGAGATTGCATGGGGTTGGAAGATTACATGAGTAGGAGTTAGATGGTTATGTAAGTAGGAAAACTGTGTTTATGATGCTTTCATCTCTTACAACGCATCTTCTTTCACCAATTACTTTTATTTACACATAAAACACTTGTTCTCATTTACACTATCCGCGTGCTAACTTTTCTCCGCAGAGTTCTCTCACTAATCTCTTAGCACACTCTCGTTTTCTTCTTATTACATCCATCTTTTACCAATCTCTCTCTATAAATTCTCTCACTATCTAGTCTCTGCATAGTGCATGCACACTTCCTTCAAGTCGCATGTATCTCTCTTTAGATACACTCTTACTATTCTCTCTTTATACATACATACATATGTATTTTCTCTCACTAGTCCCCCCCCCTACAAACTCTGATAAGCGTCCAATATGCTTAAGTTTACAAAGCTAGTGGTCCTTCTAGGATCCTTGTAAACGGACACAAATAAGACTAACTTACCGAATGATTCCAACCAAGAGTTTTGTGAGAAGATGAATCACTCTTAGATCAAACTTAGAATCTATGATGGTCACTCTAAGATCCCAAGACGACTCACTCCAGAATTAGATTGGTCAAAACTAATCCAATGAATCGATTGAACATCAAACCTAAAACAAGATTTGAAAAGAAAAGACAACACCAAAGGGTTGAATAAGCAAAAGCTTTTTAATATTCATAATCTGTCTTTTCATGAGCATTTCAAGCCATTTTAAAGGCCAAATGGTCGTGGATAGACCAAGAAACTCAAAAGTCATTCAAATACACTTAATTGCAAATTGTAGAAAATAAGACCTAGGAACTTAAAACTTGATTGCACGTCAAACGAGCAGCCATATCTCAAAACTAAAAGGATAGAATTGCTTTAAATTGTCTAAAATATCTACTATGGGAGGTGCTCTTCATAATGATAACGTTTGACAAGCTTTGACATCACGAAATCCCAGGAGATGCAAGTTGGACAGCCACCTCTTCACAAATTCTGCACACTTTTTTCGTCTCCCGTGCCATCTTCCAAAATACACGACTTTTCCCATGCCATCTTGACTCTATTCTCTTCTTGACTTGCTGAACTAACATTATACAAAAATTTGGGTTCAAAATTCTCGGCCTCTCGTTGTGCATTTGCTAGCTTTTGAACCTGCAATGTGAAAGCCTCTTGTATCTTCTTTGCGTTGCTCCTTGTGGTTGGTCCTTCCAGTACATGCAATGGATTATTGATTGAATCCATATCAAACTCTCACTTTTTCTTTTTCAAATTTTAATTATTTTTATTTATTTCCTAATTCTTGAAGTATTTGTTAAATATAAATGATTAATGAATTCCTTCAGTTTTTCTTTCTTTTGATAAGAAACAGTTCCGTAGATTTTTCTTAAGAGGAAATAAAAAAAGAAAAAGAAAAAAGAGGAAATAACCTAAGTGAGGAGTATTCTTTACAAAGGCTAATGCTTGTTTCCACTCTATAGATTATAGAAGTCATCTAAACAGTGTATCATTGCATTGCATTGCTCCCCACTCCCAAACACTGAGGACTAATTCCTTAATTACATTTATTAAAATTAAGGAATTAAATCATTACAATACTCATTCTTGATTGAAGCCCCTTCTTTAGCAGGGTTCCTTTTTGTGGACTTGTTTTTTTGGATGCCCTTATATTCTCTTTTTTTCTCCATGAATGTTGATATTATTATTTAAAAAAAAAACATTACAATACTTCAAAGTAAGAGAACTTGAAACATATTTTAACTTTGAATTGATTGTTCTCGTTCACATTTACATTACATATGTTCATGGAGAACACATTTGATCAATTCTGTCAGCAGTCCTGCGATATTTCTCGTTTGATTGCCATTGCCTGGAGAATTGTTGCAGATAAGGACCCTTGAGAAGCTCTTGGTGCTGAATATTCTCCCATTACTCATCTCAACTTTCGGAAGTAGAATGTAGTTTTCATTTTCAAATCATTTGTCTTTTAGAAGTGATTTCCTCAGAGTAGAAGATATTTATATGCACGTCTAAAATATGTTTCTTGTATCTTATTTGTCCTGTGTTTATTTCAACTCTACTCTTTGGAATGTTTTCTTATGATTAAGCCTCTCTCTCTTTCTCTTCTCTCTCTAATTGGTATCGGGTTCCATTGCCAGTGAAGCAGATCTTTCCGATGACGAGTTCGAAAGTGGAAACAAGAGAAGTTGTTCTTGTGCAATTATGTAGCTTGGCTCATGTCCAAAATTCTTTAAGATGCTTCAAGGAATGGGGTAAATTTCTAAAGAAGAGTAATTGCTTGGCTGTCCCCTTTGCTCAACATTCTTTGTGGATAATCGCAATCCAGATAAATCACGACCATGACGACGACTGCATTCAATGGTCACATTTCCCACTCGATCATCGCTGTTTATAGTCAATCATTTCTGTTTTCAGTTTTGTTCCTGTGTGTTCTGTTTATTTTTATTGACATTTGTGAGACTTCCTCCCTTGTACACTATCTTCAGTATATTCCTTATTGTTTTGTTGGTCATTTGCTATATAATGAATATTCATTTGTTGTCCCAAAGTCCCAAATGATACATCCTGATGGAATCATAGCATTTTTGTGTGCTCTTCAAGATAAAAAATTTTCAAGTACTTGATATTTCAGATAGATTCTAAAGCGTAAAGATGAAGTTCAAAGCCCTTTATGCATAAATTTTAGGTAGGTGTTAAATAATACTTTCGAAATGCTATTCTCAATTTCTAACATAAAATTTGGTATCAACTTGAGATACTTAATTGGACGTTTAACTGTTTCAAGTTTAATCTTTTCATTCTTCTTAGGATGTATACCTGAAACTATCTTTTTCCCCCTTAAAACAAGAGAAAAAGATGGCTAAGAAGGTTTTTAGGTGAACTAGGACCTCTTGGTTAAGATATTCTGCAGAGTTGTTTGACAATTTATGACCAATTGATAAAAAAAAAAAAAATACATGCATTGTCTAGTTAAATTATGTTTGGATTGATGATTTTTATGAATTTCTTTATAGAACTTTCTTAAGACTGTTTGTAAGAGTAAGTTGTTTATAAAAGTAGATTATTATATTAATTTTTGAGGGAAGTGACTTTTAACTAAAAGTTAAGTTATATGAGGCAAACCAAGAAGACTAGAGTTAAATATAAAGGAAAATTGCAATGGGTGGCAAATTTGACCAAATTAATAGCTAATATAGCACCATGTAAAAAAAAATTGCAAATATAGCAAAATCTATCAGAGTCTATCTGACAGACTTCGATTATCAAAGTTTACCAGCGATAGACTCTGATTAATCAGAATCTATCAGTTTACTGATAGACTTCGATTATTCAAAGTCTATCGGTGTCTATCGTCGATATACTTTAGTTAATCAAAATCTATCAGTGTCTATCACTGATAGACTTTGATTAATCGAAATCTATCAGCGAGAGTCTATCAGTAATAGACACGGATAGAATTCGACAACAGCTTTTTGGTCTTGTACAATTAATTTTGCTATATTTGCAATTAGTTTGTAACTGTGCTATATTTGCTATTAATTTGGTCCAATTTGTCATATATGTAATTGCCCCCAAATATAAAAGTACTCATTTATGTGAATTATGAGTTACATTTATATCTGTGTTAGGTTGGTAGAAATTAATCTATTATATAAAAGTTCCTCCTTTTCAAACTCTCTTTTGAAGAGGTGAACATGTAACACTCCCAAAATTCTAATCAAATGGGAACATTACTGTACTAAAACAAGGAACAAAAAGGAACGTCACTGTACTAAAAAAAGGAAAAAACGACAAACACTACTAAAACGTTCAAATATTTATCAAGTAGTTTTTCTTTTAAAGTTCAACACCAAGTGAGATGAAGAGATTTGAACTTCTGATCTCTACTTTAATCATTTGAGTTATATACTTGATTTAGCCTATTTATCCCCATGATTTAAACAAACCATCTCACATTAATATTAAAAGAAGAACAACTAGCATGACTTGTTTATTTATTTATTTTTATTTCCTTTTTGTTTTCCTTTTTATTCTGAAATCTTCATTAATAGGGTGGAATGTATTTTCATTTTTCTCCTTTCCCAGAATGAGATTTGTGAAGAAGAAACCATTTCACGAGCAAGGTGCAATCCATCTTGAATGGCAATTTCTCAGCAGTGGCCATCACCTCTCATCTGAAATTGCAAATAATTAACCCAATTCAGTTAAGCAGTGAAGCATCTGAGTTTAATTTATAGGTATTTGGGCGAAATTAATTTATAGGGATTGGCTATGAATGGTGTTTTGGTTCGACTAGGAATGTCGATTTTGGTCATCTTCATTTCTAACTGCTATCTCCTCCATGTAACTCATAGCCCATAAAATAGGTACTGTATGATTTGGTTGCTTCCAACACGTCTCGAAGCTAAGAACAAACACACTACTATCCTCCACACTCGTCTTTATTGTTTACTCACCAATGAGAATGCTAACAATCTTGGTGGCATTTGTTAGGTTTTGTGGAGTCCAAATCATCAAACAAACTTGTTTAAAGGGAGGGAGGGAGCAAAGAAGCACCCTAGAACAAGTCTAGGCCATGTGACCGAGAAGTTGGTGCTTAGGCACTGCTCATAGTGCCACGACATTGCCTTACAACACTGTTGTGCTATCCCAAAGGTTTGTTTGAAGTTTGGATCCTTCTTTTAAGGAAACATTTGTTGCGCCAAACATGTTTCAAGCGATCCCCTATATTATGACCTTATATTTTAGGTAGTCATTTTTGTGGTAATTGTTGATGGCAAAATCCAGCCAAGCGCTCACCTGACCTTCATGTGACACTAACAGTGAATTTGTTTAAATCTGGGAAAGACGTGACCTGCAAACAAGAAGTAAACACTGCACACCGGTGTGGTGCTTGCCACACACGCTCCGATGCCTAAGTCAGTGATCGGAGGGAATCCGGCAAAACAATAGTAGTTCTGTAAAAGAATAGAGCTAGGAATCCAAATTTTGAACCCCTTACCTAGGTCCCCAAAGGACCTTTTATATCTTCCTTTAGATTAGGGTTTTCCTCCTTTTTCCATCATAGATTGATCCCTGCTTCACAAACCCTGCTTTCTCGGGCCTAGAAGGACCAGACATTGACCCAGGTGGCATTTGGGCTTATGCGCCTGGTCGGCCTCGGTATATGGTTGAGGCCGACCACCTCCTCGGTATATGGTTGGCTCATCTCTTGGACTACTTCCACTTCGTGGGCTAGTTTAGATTGGGCCCAAAGGCTGCTTTTTTTTTCGGAATTCTCGTTATGCCAAAATAATCCATAACATTAAGCCCCCACTCTCTTATTGGGGTTTGGTGCTATGCTACCTGCTTCAGTCAAATTAATTTGCAAACCCAATTAGAGAGTATAATGATCAGCTTTAGCAATTCGGCTTCCTTGGATTTTTTGAATATCGCAAGCTGTAGCTTACATTTTGCCAAATTATTTTTTATTATTGTATTTTTAATTTTTATCATTATTCTTGTTTTATAAGTTTTATTCTCAACATTATGCGTGTGTGTGGGAATTCAGGAAACATTCTCGGTTGGATTTGGACAAGGCAAGTTGGGTTTGGACTAGGTAAGTTGGGAAAGTAGTTTGAAGGGAAAAGGACGAAAAGAAAAAGATAAAAAAAAAAGCAGTGGGTCGAGGCATGTTAGCCTCGACCTGGCGTGTCAGGCAGCGTGCCTGCCGCATTGCAGGCGCGCCTCGGCCTCGGCAAAACGCCGAGGTCGAGCAACCTTTTCAGGCGAGTCGGTCCTTTTTTTAAACTGAATTTGAAATTTGAATCTCAAATTCTCCCGCTGATTCTTCTCAGGTTTTGCCTATAAATATCACCTTTCCACTCCCATTTCTCTTCACAATATCCCTTACTCCCTTGCTTGCTTTCTCTCTGATTTTAGTTTAAAAAAGGTAGATTTAAGTAAAAATTGTTTCTCTTCTTTTTTATTTTACTTTATGGCTAGTAAGGATTCGATCACTTCTCCGGATGTGGGGGAATCTTACTCTGATGATGGTCCTTCCAGTTCTAGCTGTTTTTTAGACCCGGAACTTTCCGATAGTAGTGATAGGGAGCCTCCTGCACATTCCTCAGATTTATCATCCACGTTGACCGCATCTCAATTAGAGTTTTTGCGACACAAGTATGATATTCCTGACAATGTGCATCTTCGGCTTCCTAATGCTGATGAGAGTTTTGAGAACCCCCGACGGAGAAGTTACGTTTTATTATGCCATGTTTAAATTCGACATTCGTCTATCTCTTCCATTATTTTTGCAAGAATTTTTAGTCTGTACAGGTTTAGCCCCCGCTCAAATTGTCCCGAATGGGTGGTGCCACCTTATTGGTTGCTTCGCCCTTTGGGCAATGCACGACGGGGGATCTCTAATGTCTGTTGAAGATTTCTTGTCTATACATCTTATTAGTCATAATCCCACTTTAGGTCATCTCTTTTACTATATTAGTGCTAAAAAAGGTGTCTTAATAAGCGGACCCACCTCTGTAAAAAAGTGGAAAATGGTTGGTTTTATGTGAGTGGTAATTGGATAGAAAAAAACCCAGATGGTTCTTTTTTTGTGGTTCCAATGAGGTTCGGAGAATACGGTAAGAATTTTTTTATATTCTCCTTCTCGTTGGAATCCATTTTCTCATCATTGCAATTTTTTTTAACTTATATTCCTGTTTTCTCAGTACCTCGCAACATCCGGCGCTCCCCAATAGCTAAGAAGTTTGCCAAATACGTTTTGACACTTACACCAATTGACCGCCACGACCCCTATTTGATTGACCAAAGAGTTCTTGAGCCGATTGGGCTATCACGACAACGGTCATTGCCTCTTCCATAAGCCTAGAAGGTTCTGGTCGGCCTTGGTTTTTGTTTGTTTTTTTTAGCTTTTGTTTTTCTGTCATCTCTCACAGAAATGGCTTTCTGTGGAATGTAAGATTCTCAAAGGAGAAGGCGTGAGTCTCGAAATAAAGCCAAAACTTCACGAGCAACTTCCATGAATCTCATCGAGGATGAGACCCCGTGGGCTCCTACTGAGGCCTCTCGCTGACCAGCCCCCTCTACTCGTAGGACCTACTACCAAACACATTCCACAATCACCGACCCAGACCTCCAGACGAGTATCCCAGTGTTTGATCTGCCCGAGAACTATGGTAGTGGGGGCAGTGAGATGGAAATCATGACGCAAAACTTCATGTGTTGGCAGAGACTGCAATCCCGCAGGCCCGAGGGAGAGTTAGGGGTCGAGGACCCCGCTCAAGGTATCAGGGAAGTTCAAAGACACCTTCGAGATGTAAGCTCCTAAAACATCTCCCTTTTCATGCCTTTATTATTCTTATTGCTAACTCAGCTCTTCTTCCCTTGGTGTAGGCTTTCACAAAGGTCACTGCCTCTTCCATAAGCCTAGCAAACAAAATCAATGAGCTCCAATTGAACAGCGTCCCAAGAAGCGAGCTCATATAGGTTCAGGAGAAACTCAACGAAGCCAACCGTCTGCTGGACGAGGTTTGAGCAAAACTCAACTCCAGGGAAGCTGAGCTAGAAACTGCCAAAGCCCAACTAATAGAGGCTAAGGCTCACTTGGCTGATGCCAACTACCTGGCTGATGAGTTCAGGAAGACCAATGAGTTTTATGCCATGCAGGATGAAATATTGAACAATGGCATCAAATGGGTTGTCAAGAGATTCGGCAAGCGCCATCCAACCGTGGATGGTTCGTTCATACAAGAAGATCTTGCCACTAGGTACCAACCCCGATGCCTTTGCTTCATCTGACGAGTCTTTTGGTGGAACAGATCACATGGATCTTTGAAGATTTGGGACCTAGACCTCCAACATTATTGCTGCTATGATCATCCTTCCTTTCCTTTGTTGTACTTTTTATCTACCTTTATGTAATTTCGCTTTTCTTATCAAATGGAAATATCATGATGATTTTTTTCAATTATTCTGGCTCTCATTGCTCACAAATCATTTAAGCAAGATTAGCTAAAAGAAATGAGCCTGGTCGACCTCGGCCACACATCGAGGCCGACCACAAAATTGGCCTAATTTAAGCAAAATGACAACATTCTTACTGAAATGCCATGCAACAGTTGAGTAAAAAACTTTACTTCAACATCAACTTTCCTGACATTTTCAGAAGAAATATGCCCAAGCCTATAACCACAATGACTTAACATCATCTTTCTTGCGCAGAAGATACAAGGAAAACAAGCATATACTTAGCCTTGCCAAGCACTCGGCCATTTCATTCTTGAGTTCGTGCATTTACAAACTTTACAATTTGCAACAGAAATAATATGGGCATGATTAAAATTGAACACCCATATATGATAAAAAATAACAGGGAAAATGTGACGAGTTAATCCCGTGTGGTCGGTGTTGCAATTCCAGAGTGAGGTAAAAATATGGTAAAAATAGACTCTAGAATACTGTGCAAGCATACACAATACGCAACAAGTGATAAGTAATTTATCGTATCCACGGGGCTGAATAGCTCTCACTTTATCTATTTTGTATAACTTTTTAATGGTTTCAAGGTTTGTTAAAATGATTGATTTTTTATAAAATGCTAAAGCAAAAGAAATGACAGAACAGAAAGTAAACAAATAAAGCAGACAGATTGATTAGGCAATTGGTCAGGATTTTAGTAATTTTTTTAAAAAATGCTCTAGAAATATTATTGATTAGGCAATTCTCTTGCAGTCTTATCAGCAGCATCCTCCCGAAACTCTGGATTTTTTGGAATGTGTTTCAACTCCAATGACGTGCTACCGATCAAGCACTAGGCAACTGGTTATCCCTTACTCAGTCACTGGCGTTCACCAATACATAACGATCTAGTGTGATTAAATGCCACACACTTCTCAAATCAAAAGACAATCCCTTGTGAACATGAGTCCATAACCCACTCAGGATTGAGACTACGTCGCCTAGGTCATCCTAGTAAAATAGAAACCTAACTAGTTAATGGTGTTACAGCTAGCGGTTACTATTTTGTGATCCGATCATATGCAAACTCATTGCGTAGGATACCCCCACTCGCATATCCCCTACACGAACACGTTGGATCATTGGGTTTGTATCAAATACAATACGGATCGAATCCATAGTGTCACTAGGATAAGATACCCAACCTTATTCCTATACCATAGACCCTTTAGGTTGTACCTTTGATAGCGAGCAGAAATGTCGCTATTTTAGCCTCAAATTATTAAGCTTTTTGGTGCTTTAATCGTGATTTTAATGAATATATTTATTGAATTTTGTTATTTTGTCTTTAGGAGCATAAATGATGATTTTGGGAGAAAAAGAGCCAAAATTGATGGAATTATAGCCCAAATCAAAGTTTGAAGCATTTGGAAGCCCAAAAAAGGCATCCATGAGGAATACACCAAGAGAAATGAAGAAGAAGGCCCAAAAATCAGCCCAAAAGGAAGCTGATTTTCTGGAAAATCTGGACAGCGTCGAGACGCTTAGCAAGGCAGCGTCGCGACGCTGCCCTGCCCTTTCTTGTTGCCCAAGCCGCGTGCGCAGCAGCGTCGCGACGCTTGGCAAGGCAGCGTCGCGACGCTACCCCTTTTCCAGGCCTATAAATAGGCGCCCTTGGTGCCTCATTTTCATATCAATCATCAATCAATCATTACCCACTCATTCCTTTCTCTCCTAAGACTCCTTTTTTGGAGCCCCTCTCAAGGCTTTTGAGCCTTTTTGAGAGGGTTCTTCTAGTGGGAATTTTTGGGGAATTTTGGGGAGCAATCTAGAGGCTCGAGGAGTAGTCAGCGGGGGCTCCAAGCATCAGCACGGGGTTTTTCGACGGTCAATTCCTTTTCCTTTATGCCTTTTAATATGCTTTCCCTTGTAATTACTGTGAATATTATGTGTAGCTAAACCCCAATTTGGGGTCTTGAAATGAAATGATAGTGGAAATATTGTTATAATTTCTTGTCTCTTGCCCATATCCTAATTATTTGTATGGATGTGCTTAATGCTTTACTCAATCTGGCCAATTGTGTAATGATTCGATTCTTAATGGAAACTCGACGGAGAGAAATTAGGATAGATCATAATCCATGCAACTAGTTTAATTGCCCGTTGTGACACCGGGATTAGTTGATTAAACATAGATTCCTAAAATGAATCAGGGCGTAATAATTAATGATTTTTAATAGCGCTAAGGACACTTAGGTTGTTAAAATGAATTAATTACAATTAGGGGAAACCGACAGGAGAACCTATGTGATTAACGGAGATTCTAGGTTTATAATTAGTTGGGCAATGAGATAGGATAATTGTAGCAATTATTTAGCTAATCGTTGATTTTCAAGACCCCTCTTCCCATTTCAAGAAAAACCTCTTTCACCACTTTTTATTTTTGATTGATCAAATTTGTTTTCATTAAGTCTTTTTAAATTCGAATTCTTTTTATCACATGAGCGTAGTTCCTAAATATTATTTCGCCTAAGTATTTTCAGTGCTCAAGAGAATTTTAATTAATTGCTTAAGTTTCGCTTCGCCTCCCTGTGGATTCGATACTCGGAATACTTTCCGTTTTATATTACTTGTGGCCCGTGCGCTTGCGGATAACGTACCAACAACCTTGAACAGTAATCCCCGTATGTCTCCACATACAGTTCAAGTCTCATATAAACAACCAAAGATGTTAGTTTATTGGATTAAGGTTATTTAGGCAAGACAAACATAATACAAACAATAATAATTTATTGAATAATACATCAATATCATTTTATTAATGTTCGGTCAATTGTTACATTTACTATCTACGAGTTTTAGGGCATAAAACCCAACAAAAATACTATAGTAAAAGAAAGCAGAAATATAAGCATGCAATAAGACAAGAGAAAATCAAGATAAGAAAGCTCAAGACCTCGCCACGGCTACCACATGTTTCTCCATGCTTTAGCTAAGTTCGCATGCTTTGAACGAAGTGTTTGTAATGATTCTTAAGTGAGAAACACTCATGTGTTTTCCTTCTGGTATTACGCACGCATTAAGGCTAATACCTATAATTTTTTCTTATGTGTTTTGCTCAATTTTTCTTTTACCTTGCAAGTGGTTGAGTTATCCCTAAAACAACCTAATGTCTTTTACATTTTTTTGGTCTACTTAAGCGTTCCACATGTTTGACTCTTCCGATGCCTCAATATGCTACTACCTTTATCGATTGGCTAGACATATATTAGTAATGGAAAAATAAACACTCTTAAGTAGAAAATATCAATACATAGTTTTCATTCAAAACATGTTGCTGATATGAGAATTAGTTCATGCTACAATATAAAAAGAATCTACAATGCATTAACATAACAATTCAATTCGAAAGTAGAAACTGAAGCTCACCAACATGGTAAGTCCTCTTCTCTCTTCTCTGGAGCTCTTCCTTCATAGATTTCTCTCTACTCTCCCCCCGAAAAACTCTCCTTCTTGATTGCCAACGGTCCATATTTATAGGAGGAAGGAATTGGATCGTCTGGGCCCATTTATGCTTGGGTTCATGCCACCTTAGGTTGCTAATGTGTCACCCAACATGCTTCTGTACTGGTGTCACATTAAATCTGATTGTTCCACCTTCTCGTCTTACCAAGAATATGCTTGAGGCTGACTTTTGTCCTTTCTTCCTTGGTCAAGTTATATTTCTGCAGGAAATGTGTTAAAAACATCACAAAATGACGCGTTTTGCAATTATTTCAATTTTCACTTGGACCAAACACAATCTTTGTATTTTCTCTTTTTGCTTTTCTCTTTCTAGTGCTTCAACGCATTATTAAGGCTTCTTTTGGGCTAAATTTAGGCGCTCTATGACTTGTTTATACAAGTCATCAATCATTAAAATAACAGATATATCTCATTAATAATAAACAAACTCACAAACCCAAGTCCCGATTACATGATAGATGAACTTAGTTCATCATTGGCCGTCCCCAAATTTTAAAGTGACGTAAACTAGCTTTACGCATTCTCCAGAGCTCAAAAGGTGTTTCAGAAACACTCTTTAAGGAAACAACATTCAGAATATTTACTGCAGTCTCTACTGCATAACCCAAAAAACGAGTTAGGCAACTAAGTATAACTCATCATAGAACGAACCATGTCTAACAATGTTTTGTTTCTCCTTTCTGATACACCATTCTGCTGAGGTGTATGATGCGTGTCGGGCTGAAATGTGGATGTAAGAAAAGATGGTAAATAATGATTAAGATAAATTCAGTCAACCTAGTGCAAGTATACACTATCGCATGTAGTAATAAAAACCTTACAAGTATTCCAAGGGTATCGATCCCACGAGGACTAAATTGGAAACACAGATTTTATAAGGTAACCAAAGAAATAGTTGATGATGATTTTTGAAAAATAAACAAAATAAACAAGTAAAGAAAAATAATGATAAATAAGCGAGGTGCTCAATATAGTTTCAACCCTAAGGTAAAATAACTCTAATCATTGCTTATTAAACCTAAGTCTATTCATGCATTGGGTCAGATTTAACTTCTATTTGGCCTTGCTCCCAAGAACCGTTAAAAGGCTAAGCGAGTACCGTTATGCACATGTCTGTGACTCGACTCCGACATAGATAATTTAAGCATGCAATCTATAACCCGATAGTTGTTATAGGGTGCCTTAGGCAGCCTCGCCCTATAAAACCGAATACACTCTTTCGAGTCATTTCTCCTATATCACCTTTATGAAAATCGATATTGCTCGTCCCTTTCGAGATCAAACTCACATAGCACGCAAAGCCTAAGTGATCAATTCAAATTCAACAAGATTCAGAATGATATTCAATAAAGAGTGACATGCAATGAATAGAACTTAAGCAAATAAACACTTTCAAGCTAAGTTAACCATAAGGGAATCCACTATATTGAACCCCTCAATGGGATTTAGCTACGTATGATGGAATAAGATGCAAAAGAATAACTTTTCATTGACATAATAAATGTAAGAATACAGAAATAACAAAAAGAACAATTGCTGAAAATAAGGTGCAGTAGCTAAAACTAGGGTTTTTTCTTTTATCCAATCCTTCTAGAGTTCGCTCAACACTCTATTCTCCTTTACAAGTGGGAATAGGGTGAAAATCTCTACAAACACTCAAGTTTGATGTCTAACTAAAGGTTAGAATTTAGTCATCTAAGAAGGACCACGGGCATTCCTACTCATGGGCGTCTACTAGGGTTTTATCACCACTCTCTTCTTCCTAGTGAGTTCTGCTTGTGTTTCCTCTCGATTTCTGGCCTTTTATAGAGTAAAAAGTGGTTGGGGAGTCACGAAATTCATGCTAGTTGGTAGCCCAGTCAGTTTCAGGGTCAAACAACCAGTTAGTTGCGTGAAAAGTGAAGGGAATAAAAGTCCCCACGCAGCGGAAGCGCATCGATTGGACCTTACACCGTATATTAATTAACATTAAAATACCGTTACGATAACTCAAACAAAACTTTAAACTAACTTTAAAGTCGCTGTAAAAACGGTTTAAACATGCTAGAATAAATCTAAATTTATTTTAAAAAACTTTTCTAACGAAAAGAGGAAGAACCGTTACAAACCTCCGTTGTAGACTTGACCGTTCTTCGCCAACGACGCTCCAACGAACGAAAACGCAGCAGCCTTCTCGCCTCTTGATCGCTGGATTTTCTTCTTTGAATGACACAATAACCACAGAGGTTACACCGGTATGTCTCTAAGTCTAGGAGGCCAAAGACTTGTGGGAGTCTTTCTCTAAGAGGGAGGCTAGAGAGAATTCTAGGTCTTGTCTTTCAAGAGTGTCAAGTGTCATGACCAATTAGGTCTAGTGTTCTATTTATAGAAGAGAGGCCATGAATAAAATATTCAATTAAATCAATCTTTTCCAAAATTGATTCAATCTTATTCCTTAATTAATCAATCATGATCAATCAATTCCCCAATTGATTAATCTTTTCCATAAATGACTAATTTCTTCCATAAGTAATTAGATCATTCCCATAAATGATTAATCACTTCCTTAAGTGATTAATTATTTACATAATTGATTAATTCATGGTTAATGAATTCTTTAATTAATTAACCACCAATTAAATATCACATATTTACTTTCCGGCCTTGAATTAATTAATTTTGCCCAAACACTTTTAGGACTTAAATTAATTAATTCTTTCAATCTTCCATAAATTTATATTTGAACCTCTTCAAATATTAATTTCTCTCATAATAATATATCAATATATATTATATTTATTTCCCTTAGTAAATTGAACATTTTCAATTTACATTTAATTACTTAGTTGCCTCAAATTACTTTACGAGCTACCAGTGTGACCTTATGGACCTGCAGATCAGAAGCTCCAACGATGTGAGATTAATTGGTTAAACTCATTAACCACAATAATCAATATTCGTTAACTGTGTGTACATTCCACTATAGACTCATAGTTGCACTCTTCTCACTGCAGACATATTTTCTGTGTCCACGGAACTTAGACCAATATCGACTAGTTAGTCCTTCACGAGTGTCCGTAACACCAGCTGGGTCAAATTACCGTTTTACCCCTGGGTCACCTCTATTTCCTTAAGTACCAATTCTCCTCTAATGAACAATCTGTTTATGGTCCAACCATCAAACAGAAAAACCCTCTCGTGCCATTGAGAGGGTAGGGCCCTTTGTTCAAGACTCAGAGTAACCACTTAAGGGAACACTCATCTGCTTTCCTAAAGTCGGGAAAGAGTGAATTCCATCTTGTACGATTATGTTCCCAGCTCCCCATTCGATCTTGTCCCCAAAGTGGTAGGTTTATTGAGTCGGCGTATTGGCCACTCTCACCCATACAAATCAAAGGACAGTCTCTCATGAGCAGGAGTCCATAATCAACTCAGGATTAAGACTAAGTTGTCTAGGTCGTCCTAGTGAAAATAGAAAACCAACTAGTTAACGGTGTTATAACTAGTGGTTACTATTTCGCGGTCCGGTCTTATGCAAACTCATTGCATAGGATACCCCCACTCGCATGTCTCCTACACGAACGTGTTGGATCGCAACGTTTGTATCAAATACAAAGTGGGCCGTATCCATAGTGTCACCAGGATAAGGCACCCAGTTTTATCCCTATACTATAGACCCTTTAGGCTGTTTCTTGAACAATGATCTCATATGTCGCTACATATAGTTCAAGACTCATATTACAGCCTTGGATGTCTAGTTTATTGGATTAGGGTTATTATTAGGCAAAGACATATATAAAATAACTAATAACAATTAATGGAAAAAATATATCAATATTATTTCATTAATATCCGGTCAACGGTTACATTCACTATCTACGAGTTTTAGGGCATAAAACCCAACAAAAAGCTCGTTTAAAACGACCCGCAACAGACTCAGACTTTTCTGTTTCTCCCAGAAATGTGATCGCATTTCATTTTGCCTTTGTAGAAATGCGGTCGCATTTCAATAGCATTTCAACAACATTTCTCTATTTTTCTCTGTTTTCTTCAAAACACCAAAACTAAGTCAAATTCACACCAAAACGAGTTCTTTTAAGCACAAATATGTATAATTTGAAACACATGACTCTCAAAGACCTAACTTACCAACTTTTACACTTTTAAGGCTCGGGAATAGTAATTTTGACCAAAAACATACAAGTTTCACAAAAAATAAGCTAAGAATAAGGGGCAAAATAGGTATATTTTTGGCACTTATCAGTGTACCAGGTGCCGAGAGTTGGGACATGATTTCATGTTCTATCAAATAGCCCTGGAATCTTAAGTCCATATACTCGCCACCTCGATCAGATCGAAGTGTTTTAATGGTTTTACCTAATAAGTTCTCAACTTCAGTCTTGTACTCCTTGAACTTTTCAAGGGCTTCAGACTTATGACTCATTAGGTATAAATAATCATACCTCGAATAATCATCAATAAAAGAGATGAAATATCCATACCTTCCTCGAGCTTTAACATTCATTGGACCATAGAGATCCAAATGTATGAGTGGATTTATTGTTGTTTTAATGGTTTATCTGTTGGGTTTTATGCCCAAAACTCGTGGATAGTAAACGTAACATTTGACCGAACATTAATAAAATGATAATTGATGTATTGTTCATTTATTTTGTTAGTATTGTGTATATCTTGCCTAAATAACCCTAATCCAATAAACTAAACATCCTAGGTTGTTAGTATGAGACTTGAACTAGTATGTGGGGACATACGGGAATCGATGTTCAAGTTACAGCCTAAAGGGTCTATAGTATAGGGATAAGACTGGGTACCTTATCCTGGTGACACTATGGATACGGGTCACTTTGTATTTTGATACAAACGCAATGATCCAACTCGTTCGTGTAGGGGACATGAGAGTGGGGGCATCCTGTGCAATGAGTTTGCACAAGACCGGACCGCGAAATAGTTAACAACTAGTTGTAACACTGTTGACTAGTTAGGTTTCTATTTCACTAGGATGACCTAGGCAACTTAGTCTTAATCCTGAGTGGGTTATGAACTCCTGTTCACGAGAGATTGTCCTTTGATTTGTATGGGTGAGAGTGGCCTGCACGTCGACTCAATAAGCCTACCATTTTGGGGACAAGACTAAGTGGAGAGCTGAGAACATAATCACACAAGATGGAATTCACTCATTCCCGAATTTAGGGTAAGTAGATGTGTGTTCCCTTAAGTGGTGTCTCTGGGTCTTGAACAAAGGGTCCTGCCCTCTCTACGGCACGAGAGGGACTTTTGTTTGTTGGTTGGACCTCAAACAAGTTGTTCATTAGAGGAGCACTGAGGACTTAAGGATGTAGAGGTAATCTTGGGGTAAAATGGTAATTCGACCCAACTGGAGTTAGGAACACACGTGAAGGACTGACTTGCTGTTATTGGTCAATATCCGTGGACACAGAAATATATCTGCAGTGAGAAGAGTGCAACTGTGGTTCTTTAGTGGAGTGAATCACAATTAACGAACATTGATTAACTTGGTTAATGAGTTTAGCCAATTAATCTCATATCGTTGAAGCTTCTGATCTGTAGGTCCATTAGATCCCATCGATAGCTCATTTAAGGAGTTGAGATAAAATTTCGAAGGAAGAATTGAATATTCAAAGGGTTCGAATATTAAAATTAAAATATGAATTGGATTCATATTAAACTATAGGTTAAAATTTAATGTGCATTAGATGCACATTAAAACTATGGTTTGAACAAGAGAAATATAATTGAATATGTGATATTCAATTTAATAATTAATTAGTTTGAATATTAATTAATTATTTGTTTTAATTTAATTCAATTAAATTGGATTTAATTGAATTATATTAAAATATAGGTTATGTGGGAATATTTATATAAATATGATTTATATAAATAATATGATTAAATTAATTGTTAATTTAATTAATTAATAAAAATAATTATTAAAATTTTTATTTATTAATAATTAGAATTATCAGTTGTAGCAACTGATAATACGTGGTCTTCCTAATAACCGTAATGCACACGTCTAAGGGAGAGTTATCAGGCGATAGTTATTCTCTTGATGGTTGATACTTGCTCTCTCTCTCTCTCAATTGCTCTCTCTCGTTCTCTCTGGCTTTCACAAAATTTTGAATCTCAATTTTCCCTTGAGGGATATTACTCCCACAAGTAAGCCTCACTAAATTCTGGCCAAGTTTATACTAAATTGTTACTTAGTGGAAACTCGACGGAGAGAAGCTAAGTTAGAACATAGCCCAATCAACTAGACTTAACTGCTCGTAGTGATAGAGAGAGTAGTTTGTTAGGCTTAGAAATCTAAAATGAATAAGGACTTAAGACTTAACCCATTTAATAGCGCTAAGGACACTTAGGTTATTAAAACGTGTTAATGATAATTAGGGAAAACTACCAGGAGATTGATAGCGAGCAGAAATGTTGCTATTTTAGTCCCAATTTATTAGGCTTTTTTGTGCTTTAATTGTGTTTTTATTGAAAATATTTAATGTATTTTGTTATTTGGTCTTTAGGAGCAATTTATGGATTTTGGTGAGAAAAGTGCCCAAAATGAAGCCATTCAAGCCCAATTTCCATGCTTGGGTCAAGGGGAGTCAAAAGAGGTCAACTATGAAGAAAAAGGTCCAAAAAGAAATGTGGAGAGGCCCAAATTGAAGCCCAAATCCGTAGCTGAAAGTTCTGGAAAACGCCTAGCGTTGAGACGCTGTCCATTTCTTGGCCGACAAGTCGATGACGTCACAGCGTCACGACGCTGTGCTATATAGCGTCGCGACGCTACCTCCTTTCCGAGCCTATATAAGGCGCCCCTTGGTGCCTTGTTTTTGCATCAATCAATCCATTCTTCCATTCTTTTCTTACTTTCTTGGCTCCTTTGGGAGTCCCTCTCAAGGCTTTCTAGCCTTTTGAGAGTTTCTTTCGTGGGAAATTTTTGGGGAATTTTGGGGAGCATCCTAGGAGGCTCAAGGAGTGTTCGGCGAGGCTCCGAGCGTCAGCGAAGGGGTTTTTCGACGATCAATTCCTTTCCTTTTATTATGCTCTTAATTATGCGTTCCATTGTAAATTTTGTGGATATTTTAGCTATGTATAGCTAAACCCCAATTTGGGGTCTTGAAATGAAATTATAGTCAAAATGTTGTTATAATTACCTGTCTCTTGCCCCTTTTCCTAATTATTTGTATGGATGTGCTTAATGCTTTATGCAATCTGGCCAATTGTGTATTGATCTGATTCTTAATGGAAACTCGACGGAGAGAAGTTAGGATAGATCATAATCCATGCAACTAGTTTAATTGTCCGTCGTGACAACAAAATTAGTTGATTAAACTTAGATTCCTAAAATGAATCAGAGCGTAATAATTAATGATTTTTAATGGCGCTAAGGACACTTAGGTTGTTAAAATGAATTAATTACAATTGGGGAGACCGACAAGAGAACCTATGTGATTAACGAAGATTCTAGGATTATAATTAGTTGGGCAATGATATAGGATAATTATAATTAACGTTTGGCTAATAATTGATTTTCAAGACCCCTCTTCCCATTAAAAAAAAAAAAAACTCTTTCTCCATATTTTATTTTTCTCGATTGATCAAATTTTCTCTTTAATTGCTTTGATTTTAAAATTTCTTTAATTACATGATCTAGTCCCTAAATATTATTCGCCTAAGTATTTTTAGTGCTCAAAGAATCTTTGCTTGCTTAAATTTCGCTTCGCCTCCATGTGGATTCGATACTCGGTATTACCTACCGTTTTATATTACCTGTGACGACCCGTGCGCTTGCGGTAATCGCCCAACAAGTTTTTGGCGCCGTTGTCCGGGAGGCTTGATTCTTAAGCAAATCAATTTTTCTTGACATCGAAAAGAAAGGGATAAATAGTAATTTAGGTGTAAATATTTTTCTGTTATTAATTTGTGAATATCATTTTATTTTTGTTTTTGTTTGGTTCTTTTGATTGATTGGGAGTATTGTATGCAAAGCAACAAGGTGGTTAATTTGTTTCTGCTAGATCTCGAAATTGACAGGACTCTTAGAACCATTCGTAGAGAGAAAAGATTAGCAGAAGCAATGACCCATCAAGATGAAGCTCCCAAGGCAATCAAAGACTTTCTACAGCCAGTTCTTCCCACTGAGAATTTCGGAATTGTTTACGCCCCGATCCAAGCTACCAATTTTGAGTTAAAGATAGGTTTGATTCAGATGGCGTGCGATAACTCTTTGAAAGGACATCCTTCTGAGGATCCACACTCACATCTGCGATCATTCTTGGAAATATGTGGGACGGTAAAAATGAACGGAGTTCCAGGAGACGCTATAAGATTGAGGTTGTTCCCATTTTCTCTATAGGACAAGGCAAAGGATTGGCCCGAATCAGTCGAGACGGGCAGTATTAGTACATGGGACCAGCTTGCCCAGGCCTTTCTGACAAAATTTTTCCCGCCTGCCAAGACTACAAAGCTCCGGACTGAGATAGGAACGTTTAGGCAGCTTGATGAGGAACAGTTGTACGAGGCATGGGAGAGAGACAAGGAGATGCTTAGGCGTTGCCCCCAACATGGATATCCAGATTGGCTCCAAGTGCAATTGTTTTACAATGGATTGAATCCCTCCACCAAGACAGTTTTAGACACTTCAGCAGGAGGAAGTTTTCTTTCCAAGATAGTAACAGAAGCCAAAGATCTGTTAGAGGAAGCGGCGGAAACCAGTTATCAGTGGTCGACCGAGAGGGGAACAATTTCTAAAAAGGTTGGAATTTATGAATTAGATGAGTCGAGTTCGTTGAAAGCATAGATGACATCCTTGACAAATGCCCTGAACAAGCTGAATTCATATGAGGTGGTCAAATCCATTTCCACCTTAGCTGAAGGTTATTCAAAGAAGGAAGGTCAAGATGTGGAAGAAGTCCAGTACGTGGGGAACAAACCATTTACTCAAGGAGTACCGAACTTCTACCACCACAGTCTGCGCAATCATGAGAACTTCTCGTACTCCAACACGAAGAATGTTTTACAGCCACCGCCAGGTTTTGCATCATCCAGTACGCCTGAAAAGAAGAGTAACCTGGAGGAGATGGTGGCTATGTTTATAAAAGAGCAGAAAGTATTGAATGTGAATCTCCAGACGAAAGTTAATAACCACGACATAGCTCTGAAAAATATGGAAGTTCAAATAGGACAGATCGCTTCAGCGGTGAATGCCCTTCAAAAGGGAAAATTTCCAAGTGACACTGTACCTAACCCAAGAGAGCAGTGCAAAATGGTGACACTAAGAAGTGGTAGGACGCTGGAGATCAATTCAGAACAGAAGAAGGAAGAAGAAAAGAGCAAGGGTGAAGATGAAAGGGTTGAGGCACAAAAAGCCTCCTCTGAAAGGTCCCAACATCTTCCTATTGTTGGGTTTTATGCCCTAAAACTCGTAGATAGTGAATGTAACCGTTGACCGGATATTAATGAAATAATATTGATATATTTTTCCATTAATTGTTATTAGTTATTTTATATTTGTCTTTGCCTAATAATAACCCTAATCCAATAAACTAGACATCCAAGGCTGTAATATGAGTCTTGAACTATATGTAGCGACATATGGGATCATTGTTCAAGAAACAGCCTAAAGGGTCTATAGTATAGGGATAAGACTGGGTGCCTTATCCTGGTGACACTATGGATACGGCCCACTTTGTATTTGATACAAACGCTGCGATCCAACGCGTTCGTGTAGGAGACATGCGAGTGGGGGTATCCTATGCAATGAGTTTGCATAAGACCGGACCGCGAAATAGTAACCACTAGTTATAACACCGTTAACTAGTTGGTTTTCTATTTCACTAGGACGACCGAGACAACTTAGTCTTAATCCTGAGTTGATTATGGACTCCTGCTCATGAGAGACTGTCCTTTGATTTGTAAGGGTGAGAGTGGCCAATACGCCGACTCAATAAGCCTACCACTTTGGGGACAAGATCGAATGGGGAGCTGGGAACATAATCGTACAAGATGGAATTCACTCCTTCCCGACTTTAGGAAAGCAGATGAGTGTTCCCTTAAGTGGTTACTCCGAGTCTTGAACAAAGGGCCCTACCCTCTTAATGGCACGAGAGGGTTTTTCTGTTTGATGGTTGGACCATAAACAGATTGTTCATTAGAGGAGAATTGGTACTTAAGGAAATAGAGGTGACCCAGGGGTAAAACGGTAATTTGACCCAGCTGGTGTTACGGACACTCGTGAAGGACTAACTAGTCGATATTGGTCTAAGTTCCGTGGACACAGAAAATATGTCTGCAGTGAGAAGAGTGCAACTGTGAGTCTATAGTGGAATGTACACACAGTTAACGAATATTGATTATTGTGGTTAATGAGTTTAACCAATTAATCTCACATCGTTGGAGCTTCTGATCTGCAGGTCCATAAGGTCCCACTGGTAGCTCGTAAAGTAATTTGAGGTAACTAAGTAATTAAATTGAAAATGTTCAATTTACTGAGGGAAATAAATATAATATATATTGATATATTATTATGAGAGAAATTAATATTTGAAGAAGTTCAAATATAAATTTATGGAAGATTGAAAGAATTAATTAATTTAAGTCCTAAAAGTGTTTGGGCAAAATTAATTAATTCAAGGCCGGAAATTAAATATGTGATATTTAATTGGTGGTTAATTAATTAAAGAATTCATTAACCATGAATTAATCAATTATGTAAATAATTAATCACTTAAGGAAGTGATTAATCATTTATGGGAATGATCTAATTACTTATGGAAGAAATTAGTCATTTATGGAAAAGATTAATCAATTGGGGAATTGATTGATCATGATTGATTAATTAAGGAATAAAGATTGAATCAATTTTGGAAAAGATTGATTTAATTGAATATTTTATTCATGGCCTCTCTTCTATAAATAGAACACTAGACCTAATTGGTCATGATACTTGACACTCTTGAAAGACAAGACCTAGAATTCTCTCTAGCCTCCCTCTTAGAGAAAGACTCCCACAAGTCTTTGGCCTCCTAGACTTAGAGACATACCGGTGTAACCTCTGTGGTTATTGTGTCATTCAAAGAAGAAAATCCAGCGATCAAGAGGCGAGAAGACTGCTGCGTTTTCGTTCGTTGGAGCGTTGTCGATGAAGAACGGTCAAGTCTACAACGGAGGTTTGTAACGGTTCTTCCTCTTTTCGTTAGAAAAGTTTTTAAAATAAATTTAGATTTATTTTAGCATGTTTAAACCGATTTTACAGCAACTTTAAAGCATGTTTAAAGTTTTGTTTGAGTTATCGTAACGGTTTTTTAATGTTAATTAATATACGGCGTAAGGTCCAATCGATGCGCTTCCGCTGCGTGGGGACTTTTATTCCCTTCAATCGGCATCAGAGCCATCGCTGTCCCTATTAATTAATTTTAAAAAGTTGCGATAGGCTCTAATAGGTGGGATTTATGCATAATGTATGTTCGGTTTGCATTGAACTGTTTGGGTTAATTTTATGGCCATAGATTTTATTTTTATGTGATTTTGATCATGTAAGGCCCGGTGTTTCGGGTATTTTATGTAAAATCGAGTCCTATGTAAGTCCGGGTCTAGAATAGGTTTTTATGAGATGAAAATCGGAGCAATCGTCGCTGAAATCGGGGCCGAAATCGAAGAAATCGTTGCTGTTTTGCCCAGATTCTGCCTCCAGACGCAACAGCGTCGGGACGCTCCTTCAACAGCGTCTCGACGCTGTCTCGATACCGAAGGCGCTCGGTAAGGAAAGCACACAGCGTCGGGACGCTACCTCAACAGCGTCTCGACGCTGTCTCGATTACGCAGGCGCCAGATATGGAAAACGCACAGCGTCGGGACGCTAATCAACACAGCGTCTCGACGCTGTCACGATGGAGGCGCGGCCTAGGGTTTCAAAAGGCGCGGTTCAAGGTGTAACCGGTCCGGTTCGGACCGGTTCGGCTGGGCTGGGACCTATTTGGTCCTGTTCAGCCAATTTTTGGCATGATTCGTGATTTTGGAGGCCGGTTCGAGGTGGTTCGGGGCGGTTCGTGCTGTCTAGGCCAATTCCGGAGCTGTACATGGATTTTTTAGGATAGAATTTAGCTAAATTAATGTAATTTCATGCTTTATTTTATCCTAGGGGCCAAAATTAACCGGTTCAATTGCTATTTATATGCTTTATGGATGTCATATAGATTATTTAATCCCACCTTAGGTTATAAACATGCTCATGCATTTTTTTATATATTATAAATTGTTATAATGTATGTTTAAATGCATGGATTTGTTTTCATATTTTTTAATATAAGTGTATATTAATTTATATGAAAAATTGGAAAGCATGAAGCATGTCATTACTTAAATTAAATATAAATAGTTATGTTTAATGTGATGAATGAAGCATGCTTGGTTGATTTTCTTGATTGACTTATAATTGTTATAATAAAAGAAAATCAAAATTGCATGAAGCATGAAACATCCATAGTTAATAATATAATTGTTATATTATTCATGCAATTAGTGTGGTTTAATTATTTAATTTGAATGAGATTGTTGAATGAATTAAACCCTAGATTCTTGATTATAGGATTAATCATTAAAATTTGAAATAGTTCTTCAATATTAATGATTAGAAACCGTCAATCTATAATCAAGACTTGCATGCAAACATAAGATCATAGGATAAATTGGATTAATTTTAAATTGTTTAAAATTAATTAGACCTAGATCGATTTCTAATAGGATTAGAATCTTTTCTTACTTAGAATTAAAAATAGTTTTAATTTACTAAGTAGGAAAAACATTGCTATGATTATAAGGGAACTCCACCGGTAATGTTCTGTCTAAGGCTGGGGGTATTTAAGTTGACGGTTTACGGAACACCTCTTACCTGGGAACTGACCTGGAATACCGGAGTTGAATTAATCATAGTTAAATGTTAGCATGCAATGTCACTAGGTTTATTAAAATCGTTTAATGCACCTAGATCTTTAGAGTAAAGACCTTACATTACTGAGGTTATAAGGGAACTCTCTCGGTAAAGTTCTGTCTAAGGTTGGGGGTATTTAAGTTGACGGTTTACGGAACACCTCCTACCTGGGAACTAACCGGATTGAGTTGAATTAACCATAGTAATGTTGACTTGCAATGTTGGGTTTATTAAAAGAAGTTTAATTCACCCAAAAGATTGCAGTTGAATCCTTTCCATAATTGTTATAATAGGATCAGACTTAGATAGACTGACTTAGCCGAATACTATCTAAGTTAAACAACCCTATATTAACCTTAGGACATTTTCAGTGGGAGGAAAATTACAAAACGAGATTTAAATCAAGTTTTGCTCCTACGTCCCTATATTCACAACGTGAGATTCATGCTCGGCTTTGAGTCGCCCTAGGAGCTGCCTCCCTTCGGAAAGTGTTTGCATGGATCAATATCAAGGTGAATGGGAAAAATGTCTAGAGTAAGTGGGAGCGGGACACATGTCAACGTATCCCTCGGTCTCCGCCCATAGTTCACACCGTGAGAGTCTTATGATCCGCCTGCAGGTTGCCCTGGCGCATCCATCCCTTCGGAGGGCCTGGTCATAGGATTCGGAACATCGTGAACTCCTGAAAAGGATAGGAGCTCTTAGGCTAATCACCAACAGTTGTCTTTCCCTTCGGTAGCCTGTTGGTGCGTGCCTCTGAGATCTGAAAGTGGGAGGGTTACACTTACGAGGATGAGTTAAAAGTGTTAACAAATCCTTGACCGAACAACGGTGGCTAATGTCTATAGGAATATGAGTTATTCTGGAATTAGAATTAGCTGAGAGGTGTCTCATTTCAAAGGAGGAGTACCTGATCACCCTTCGGTGGCTGATATTCTAAACCTCTGAAACGTCATTGCAAAACTAAATCAATAGTTTTAGGGTTCTGTGATTGTCTGTTTTGCTAAATTGATTGGATTGTGTGCAATTGTTTGCTTGTATGATGGGTTAAGGCAAAGATAACTAATACGATCATTGTTTGTTTAAATTTCAGCAATGTCTTCCTCAATTGTCTCTCTGCTTAAAAATGAGAAATTAACCGGCGAAAATTATGCTACGTGGAAGTCAAACTTGAATACGATTCTTGTTGTCGATGATCTGCGGTTCGTCTTAACGGAGGATTGTCCTCCAACCCCTGCTCGTAATGCATCCCAGGCAGTTAAGGATGCTTATGACCGCTGGACAAAGGCCAATGATAAGACTCGCGTCTATATCTTAGCCAGCTTATCTGAAGTTTTGGCTAAAAGGCATGGGGGCATGGTAACAGCGAGGGAGATTATGAACTCTCTCCGGGAGATGTTTGGACAACCGTCCTACCAACTCCACCATGACGCTCTCAAATACGTTTATAGTTGTCGTATGAAAGAGGGCACGTCTGTTCGGGAGCATGTCCTGGATATGATGGTCCAATTCAACGTGGCAGAGGCAAACGAGGCGGTCATAGATGAGCGTAGTCAGGTTGCATTCATCTTAGAATCTCTTCCGAAGAGTTTTCTGCAGTTTCGAAGCAATGCAATGATGAATAAAATAACAT
This sequence comes from Luffa acutangula, assembly GCA_036850905.1. Taxonomy (NCBI): domain Eukaryota; kingdom Viridiplantae; phylum Streptophyta; class Magnoliopsida; order Cucurbitales; family Cucurbitaceae; genus Luffa; species Luffa acutangula. Next base: position 38,181,134 of record CM072088.1, read on the forward strand.
TCAACCTGACTAGCCTCCTTAATGAGCTACAGCTCTATCAGTCTCTTCTTAAGAACAAGGGACAGATAGAAGGAGAGGCAAACGTTGTTCACTCCAAAAGAAAGTTCGAGAAGGGTTCATCCTCTGGAACTAAATCTGTAGCCACTTCTTCAAAGAAAACTCAGAAGAAGAAAGGAAACAAGGGGAAAGCTCCCAGTACTGCTGCTAAAAGTAAGGGAAAAGCCAAAGCTGTGGCAGACAAGGGCAAGTGTTTTCACTGCAATGTAGATGGACATTGGAAGAGAAACTGCCCAAAGTACCTTGCTGAGAAAAAGAAGGAAAAGGAAGGTAAATTTGATTTACTGGTTTTAGAAACATGCCTGGTAGAACATGATGAGTTTACCTGGATACTTGATTCAGGAGCAACTAATCATGTTTGCTCTTCTTTTCAGGAAAATAGTTCCTTTCGGCAGTTGAACGATGGAGAAATGACACTCAGGGTCGGAACTGGAGAAGTCATTTCAGCTAAAGCAGTGGGAGCTGCGAAGTTATTTTTTAGAAATAGATTCTTGCTTTTAGAAAGTTTGTTAATCGTTCCCAAGATTAAGAGGAACTTGATTTCTATTTCATGTTTGATTGAACAATCGTATACAGTTACTTTTGATATGAATGCAGCGTTCATTTATAAAAATGGTATACTTATTTGTTCAGCCAAATTGGAAAATAACTTGTATGTTTTAAGACCAACTGAAAACAAAGCACTTTTAAATCACGAATTATTTAAAACTGCTGAAACTCAAAGTAAAAGGCAAAAGATTTCTCCATCAAGTAACAATACTCATCTTTGGCATCTTAGACTTGGTCATATAAACATCGATAGGATCGGTCGTTTGGTAAAGAATGGACTTCTAAGCAAGTTAGAAGATGATTCACTACCACCTTGTGAATCTTGTCTCGAGGGAAAAATGACCAAAAGACCCTTTACTGGAAAAGGTTACAGAGCCAAAGAACCCTTAGAGTTAATACATTCAGATCTATGTGGTCCAATGAATGTAAAAGCTCGAGGAGGGTACGAATATTTCATCTCATTTATAGATGATTATTCAAGATATGGTTACTTATACCTAATGGGACATAAGTCTGAAGCCCTTGAAAAGTTTAAGGAGTTTAAGGCTGAAGTTGAAAAACTATTAGGTAAATCTATTAAAATACTTCGATCTGATCGAGGAGGGGAGTATATGGATCAAAGATTCCAGGATTATATGATAGAACATGGAATCCAATCTCAACTCTCAGCCCCTGGTACACCTCAACAGAATGGTGTATCAGAAAGGAGAAATAGAACCTTGTTAGACATGGTTCGATCAATGATGAGCTATGCTCAATTGCCTAACTCGTTTTGGGGATATGCAGTAGAGACTGCAGTATACATCTTGAATAATGTTCCCTCGAAAAGTGTTTCTGAAACACCTTTCGAGTTATGGAAGGGGCGTAAACCTAGTTTGCATCACTTTCGCATCTGGGGTTGTCCAGCACACGTGCTTGTGACGAATCCTAAGAAACTGGAACCTCGTTCAAAACTGTGCCAATTTGTTGGTTACCCTAAAGAAACGAGAGGTGGTTATTTCTACGACCCACAAGAAAATAAGGTGATTGTATCGACAAACGCCACTTTCTTAGAGGAAGACCACATGAGAGATCATAAACCACGAAGCAAAATAATATTAGGAGAAGCTACTGAAGAATCATCAAAAGTTGTTGATGAAGTTGGACCTTCAACAAGGGTTGATGAAGGAACTAGTTCTTCAGATCCATCCCGTCCATCTCAAACGTTGGGAATGCCTCGACGCAGTGGGAGGGTTGTGTTACAACCTGATCGCTACTTGGGTTTAACTGAAACTCAGGTTGTCATACCTAATGATGGCATTGAGGATCCATTGTCCTATCGACAGGCAATGAATGACGAAGATAAGGATGAATGGGTCAAAGCCATGAACCTGGAAATGGAGTCAATGTACTCCAATTCTGTATGGGAACTTGCAGATCTACCAAATGGGGTAAAACCCATAGGGTGCAAATGGATCTATAAGAGAAAAAGAGATGCAGCTGGAAAGGTACAGACCTTCAAAGCTAGACTAGTGGCAAAGGGTTATACCCAAAAGGAGGGGGTTGACTATGAGGAAACCTTTTCTCCTGTAGCCATGTTAAAGTCCATAAGAATTCTTTTATCCATTGCCACATATTATGACTATGAAATATGGCAAATGGACGTCAAGACTGCCTTTCTGAATGGTAATCTTGAAGAGAATATCTTTATGTCTCAACTCGAAGGGTTCATAGCCCAAGGTCAGGAACAAAAGGTTTGTAAGCTAAATCGATCCATTTATGGATTGAAACAAGCATCCAGATCATGGAACATTAGATTTGATACTGCAATCAAATCTTTTGGCTTTGACCAAAACGTTGATGAGCCTTGTGTATACAAGAAAGTCAACAAAAGGAAAGTAGCTTTTCTAATACTTTATGTAGACGATATCCTACTCATTGGGAATGATGTAGGATACCTCACTGACATTAAGAAATGGCTAGCTGCCCAATTCCAAATGAAAGATCTGGGAGAGGCTCAATATGTTATGGGAATCCAAATCATTAAGGATCGTAAGAACAAAACGCTAGCTCTGTCTCAAGCAACGTATATTGACAAGATGTTGTCTCGATATTCGATGCAAAACTCCAAGAAGGGACTCCTACCCTTCAGACATGGGGTACACCTGTCTAAGGAACAATCTCCTAAGACACCTCAAGAAGTTGAGAACATGAGACACATTCCCTACGCCTCAGCTGTGGGCAGCTTAATGTATGCCATGCTCTGCACTAGGCCTGACATATGTTATGCAGTGGGAGTAGTCAGTAGGTATCAGTCTAATCCAGGGTTGGACCACTGGGGAGCGGTTAAGAATATCCTCAAGTATCTTCGGAGAACGAGGGACTACATGCTTGTGTATGGAGCTAAGGATTTGATTCTTACTGGATACACTGATTCTGACTTTCAAGCTGATAAGGATTCTAGGAAATCCACATCAGGGTCAGTATTCACCCTCAATGGAGGAGCAGTAGTGTGAAGAAGCATCAAACAAGGATGCATAGCAGACTCAACCATGGAGGCTGAGTATGTAGCAGCTTGCGAAGCAGCTAAGGAGGCAGTATGGCTCAGAAAGTTCTTGACTTATTTGGAAGTAGTTCCGAATATGAACGTGCCCATAACACTATACTGTGACAACAGTGGGGCTGTAGCCAACTCAAAAGAACCTCGTAGCCACAAACGGGGTAAACACATCGAGAGGAAGTATCACCTGATACGGGAGATTGTGCAAAGAGGAGATGTGATCGTCACTAAGATCGCCTCGGAGCACAACATCGCTGATCCATTTACAAAGGCTCTCACGGCTAAAGTGTTTGAGGGTCATCTAGAAGGTCTAGGTCTACGAGATATGTATGCCATCTAATCTAGGGCAAGTGGGAGAAATGTATAATGGGTATAAGGATGCCCTAGTTCATTGTATTTCCAGCTTTAGATTATTGCATTTACATCCCACTAACTAGTGTTTTAGTTCAAGTGGGAGTTTGTTGGGTTTTATGCCCTAAAACTCGTAGATAGTGAATGTAACCGTTGACCGGATATTAATGAAATAATATTGATATATTTTTCCATTAATTGTTATTAGTTATTTTATATTTGTCTTTGCCTAATAATAACCCTAATCCAATAAACTAGACATCCAAGGCTGTAATATGAGTCTTGAACTATATGTAGCGACATATGGGATCATTGTTCAAGAAACAGCCTAAAGGGTCTATAGTATAGGGATAAGACTGGGTGCCTTATCCTGGTGACACTATGGATACGGCCCACTTTGTATTTGATACAAACGCTGCGATCCAACGCGTTCGTGTAGGAGACATGCGAGTGGGGGTATCCTATGCAATGAGTTTGCATAAGACCGGACCGCGAAATAGTAACCACTAGTTATAACACCGTTAACTAGTTGGTTTTCTATTTCACTAGGACGACCGAGACAACTTAGTCTTAATCCTGAGTTGATTATGGACTCCTGCTCATGAGAGACTGTCCTTTGATTTGTAAGGGTGAGAGTGGCCAATACGCCGACTCAATAAGCCTACCACTTTGGGGACAAGATCGAATGGGGAGCTGGGAACATAATCGTACAAGATGGAATTCACTCCTTCCCGACTTTAGGAAAGCAGATGAGTGTTCCCTTAAGTGGTTACTCCGAGTCTTGAACAAAGGGCCCTACCCTCTTAATGGCACGAGAGGGTTTTTCTGTTTGATGGTTGGACCATAAACAGATTGTTCATTAGAGGAGAATTGGTACTTAAGGAAATAGAGGTGACCCAGGGGTAAAACGGTAATTTGACCCAGCTGGTGTTACGGACACTCGTGAAGGACTAACTAGTCGATATTGGTCTAAGTTCCGTGGACACAGAAAATATGTCTGCAGTGAGAAGAGTGCAACTGTGAGTCTATAGTGGAATGTACACACAGTTAACGAATATTGATTATTGTGGTTAATGAGTTTAACCAATTAATCTCACATCGTTGGAGCTTCTGATCTGCAGGTCCATAAGGTCCCACTGGTAGCTCGTAAAGTAATTTGAGGCAACTAAGTAATTAAATTGAAAATGTTCAATTTACTGAGGGAAATAAATATAATATATATTGATATATTATTATGAGAGAAATTAATATTTGAACAATTAATATTTGAAGAAGTTCAAATATAAATTTATGGAAGATTGAAAGAATTAATTAATTTAAGTCCTAAAAGTGTTTGGGCAAAATTAATTAATTCAAGGCCAGAAATTAAATATGTGATATTTAATTGGTGGTTAATTAATTAAAGAATTCATTAACCATGAATTAATCAATTATGTAAATAATTAATCACTTAAGGAAGTGATTAATCATTTATGGGAATGATCTAATTACTTATGGAAGAAATTAGTCATTTATGGAAAAGATTAATCAATTGGGGAATTGATTGATCATGATTGATTAATTAAGGAATAAAGATTGAATCAATTTTGGAAAAGATTGATTTAATTGAATATTTTATTCATGGCCTCTCTTCTATAAATAGAACACTAGACCTAATTGGTCATGATACTTGACACTCTTGAAAGACAAGACCTAGAATTCTCTCTAGCCTCCCTCTTAGAGAAAGACTCCCACAAGTCTTTGGCCTCCTAGACTTAGAGACATACCGGTGTAACCTCTGTGGTTATTGTGTCATTCAAAGAAGAAAATCCAGCGATCAAGAGGCGAGAAGGCTGCTGCGTTTTCGTTCGTTGGAGCGTTGTCGGTGAAGAACGGTCAAGTCTACAACGGAGGTTTGTAACGGTTCTTCCTCTTTTCGTTAGAAAAGTTTTTAAAATAAATTTAGATTTATTTTAGCATGTTTAAACCGATTTTACAGCAACTTTAAAGCATGTTTAAAGTTTTGTTTGAGTTATCGTAACGGTTTTTTAATGTTAATTAATATACGGCGTAAGGTCCAATCGATGCGCTTCCGCTGCGATGAGACTTTTATTCCCTTCACCTATCTCTATTGATTTAAATTGTGATGTTTCTAACTCTTTTGCAGGAAAGAAAAAAGATGAAAAGAAGAATGGCAGGCATGAAGAGAAACTGAACGAGGAAGAAGTGGTTCCATGCAACCATCATGACAAAGGCTCGCACATTAGCCCGCCCAAGCGGAGGGGCAAATGTCCAACCTTTGACTACAGGGAGTTACCTTTTCCTCAACGCTTTAAAAATGTTAAATTAGATGAGCAGTTTCAGAAATTCCTAGAAATGTTTATAAAGCTGTCTGTGAATATTCTCTTAGTAGATACTTTGTATAACATGCCTAATTATGGAAAATTCATGAAAGAAATGCTTTCTAGGAAGAAAAGTTTGAAAAAGGAAGTTTTTAAATTGTCTACAAGTAGTAGTACCATAGTTTCTGGAAAGATGCCTTCTAAACAGAAAGACCCAGGGAGTTTTACTATTCCCTGCATCATAGGAGAAGTATCTTTCAATAGGGCCTTATGTGATTTAGGTGCTAGTATAAATTTAATGCCCTATTCTGTTTACAGGAAGATTGGTTTAACAGGAATGAAGGACACCGACGTCACTCTCCAGCTTGCTGATAGATCAATTACCCACCCGATGGATGTTGTGGAGGACGTGCTGGTAAAAGTCAACAAATTTATCTTCCCTGTAGACTTTGTGGTACTCGACATGCAGGAGGACAGAGAGGTACTCATTATTCTAGGCAGACCCTTTTTAGAGTGCATACAGGTAAGCTTACCTTGAACATTGATGATGAAAAAGTCGTGTTTAGTATTTTTGGCCAAGATGAGTCTCAATGTAGTTTGCATACTTGTTTTTCCATTGGTCCTGAATACTTGACTGACGATGATGAAGAGGTAGAGTATCATATTGGCCTAGGCTTAGGGAAAATGCTTATGGATGATGGGGATTTTGATCATAATGCATATTTAGATGACCCTCTGCTTGAGAATGATTTAGAATTGTCTGACCTTGAAAATGAATTAGACTTGCCTGCTTGTGAGAATGAAAAATCTGCAAATGATGATTTACCTTCTTTTGAGAATGAATTACCTGAAATCGATGATTTTGATGATGATTTGCCTGACATTGAGGATGAACATGAATTGCATAAAAATGATTACTTGATAGATAATTTTGAGTTTGATCATGATAATGTTGAATCTATCGAGTCTGATCTAGATATTCCTGAATGCATGAACCCTGAAAATGTTAATAACTTTGATTCGTGTCCTAATGATGTAGATAGTATAGAATCTGACCCAGAGGAACTCGAATCTGTGCATAGTATAGAATCTGACCCAGAAGAGCTTGAATTCTTTAATTCTTCTGATAGTGAGTCATATGATAGCCTAGTTGAATCATTTTTTAATTATGAGTCTGAGGAATCTACTGAGCATGTAGATATTGAATCTGATGAATGGACTGGCATGATTGATAGGCCACCTTTAGATCCCAGACCGGTTGATATCATAACGTTTGATGACTCTGTTAACAATTGCTTTGTGAATAGAGATTTAGAAAAGGGATTTGATGCGGCTACTTATTTTCTGGAATGTTATTATAACAATATCTTTAGTGAAGATGGGCCAGGGGAAAGTTTTTTTTCTCCCCTGTTTGCAGTGTGCAATTCGGCGCGTGATTTTTTGCAGGGCCCGGAGGATGATGAAAACTTTTATTTCGAGCCTCCCTAAGCGTGTCGAGCCTCGTCTAGCTAAAGACGTTAAAGAAAGCGCTGCTTGGGAGGCAACCCAAGGATTAAAGTTTAGGTAGTTGTTTTTGCGGTAAATAATTTTCTTTGCTCCGTGATCCAATTTTGTTTTGCAGGATCACCTTAGCAAATCCCAAAATTCCAAAAGTCCCATTTTTCTGGATCCAAATGAAGAAGTTGAAGCGCTCCTAGCTCAGGGAAGTCTCAGTATCCCTCTTTACGCTTTACTGTTTTTAAAACATTGGGGACAATGTTTAGTTTTAGTTTGGGGGGAGGCTTTCGTTGTGTTGAACATATTTAAATTTTGTTGGATGCATGAATAGATAGCTATGATAGCCAAGGATGTGATTTTAGAAGTTTTAGAAGAAAATGGTTTATATGTTGTGGAATTTGGGAGCATGACAGAAATTGTGCAATTTTAAAATTTTTTATACTTAGTTTTGATGTCTAAAGCATGCAATAATCTTATCTAATGACGTCTTTGAAAATCTAGATTCTTATTATGATTTTTTAAGTTTGTTGTCACCCCGATAGGCTTAGTTTCTAATATTAGGAAGTTCATGAAGGGAATAAAAGTCCCCACGCAGCGGAAGCGCATTGTTTGGACCTTACGCCGTATATTAATTAATATTAAAATACCGTTACGATAACTCAAACAAAACTTTAAACAACCTTTAAAGCCGCTGTAAAATCGGTTTAAAACATGCTAAAATAAATCTAAATTTATTTTTAAAACTTTTCGAAAGAAAAGAGGAAGAACCGTTACAAACCTCCGTTGTAGACTTGACCGTTCTTCGCCAACGACGCTCCACGAACGAAAACGCAGCAGCCGCTTTAAGGTTTTCTTCGCTGGAAATTCTTCTTTGATTGACACAATCACCACAGAGGTTACACCGGTATGTCTCTAAGTCTAGGAGGCAAAAGACTTGTGGGAGTCTTTCTCTAAGAGGGAGGCTAGAGTGAATTCTAGGTCTTGTCTTTCAAGAGTGTCAAGTGTCATGACCAATTAGGTCTAGTGTTCTATTTATAGAAGAGAGGCCATGAATAAAATATTCAATTAAATCAATTTTTTCCATAATTGATTCAATCTTATTCCTTAATTAATCAATCATGATCAATCAATTCCATAATTGATCAATCTTTTCCACAAATGACTAATTACTTCCATAAGTGATTAGATCATTTCCATAAATGATTAATCACTTCCTTAAGTGATTAATTATTTCCATAATTGATTAATTCCCGGTTAATGAATTCTTTAATTAATTAACCACGAATTAAATATCCCGGCCTAGAATTAATTAATTTTCCCAAACACATTTTAGGCCTTAAATTAATTAATTCATTATTTTGAACTCTTTCAAACTTCCATAAATTTATATTTGAACTTTTCAAATATTAATTTCTCTCATAATAATATATCAGTATATATTGTATTTGTTTCCCTTAATAAATTGAACATTTTCAATTTACTTTTATTACTTAGTTGCCTCAAATTACTTTACGAGCTACCAGTGGGACCTAATGGACCTGCAGATCAGAAGCTCCAACGATGTGAGATTAATTGGTCAAACTCATTAACCACATTAATCAATATTCGTTAACTGTGTGTACATTCCACTATAGACTCACAGTTGCACTCTTCTCACTGCAGACATATTTTCTGTGTCCACGGATCTAGACCAATATCGACTAGTTAGTCCTTCACGAGTGTCCGTAACACCAGCTGAGTCAAATTACCGTTTTACCCCTGGGTCACCTCTATTTCCTTAAGTACCAATTCTCCTCTAATGAACAACCTGTTTGTGGTCCAACCATCAAACAGAAAACCCTCTCGTGCCATTGAGAGGGTAGAGCCCTTTGTTCAAGACTCGGAGTAACCACTTAAGGGAACACTCATCTGCTTCCCTAAAGTTGGGAAGGAGTGAATTCCATCTTGTACGATTATGTTCCCAGCTCCCCATTCGGTCTTGTCCCCAAAGTGGTAGGCTTATTGAGTCGGCGTATTGGCCACTCTCACCCATAAAAATCAAAGGACAATCTCTCATGAGCAGGAGTCCATAATCAACTTAGGATTAAGACTAAGTTGTCTAGGTCGTCCTAGTGAAATAGAAAACCAACTAGTTAACGGTGTTATAACCAGTGGTTACTATTTCGCGGTCCGGTCTTATGCAAACTCATTGCATAGGATACCCCCACTCGCATGTCTCCTACACGAACGCGTTGGATCGCGGCGTTTGTATCAAATACAAAGTGGGTCGTATCCATAGTGTCACCAGGATAAGGCACCCAGTCTTATCCCTATACTATAGACCCTTTAGGCTGTTTCTTGAACAATGATCCCATATGTCACTACATATAGTTCAAGACTCATATTACAGCCTTGGATGTCTAGTTTATTGGATTAGGGTTATTATTAGGCAAAGACATATATAAAATAACTAATAACAATTAATGGAAAAATATATCAATATTATTTCATTAATATCCGGTCAACGGTTACATTCACTATCTACGAGTTTTAGGGCATAAATCCCAACAGTTCATGCTTGATTGTTCTAAAGAGCTAGGTAGAAAAAGATGCTATGCCTGCTGAGAGAAAAGAAAAAGCAACAAAAGAAAAATCTGTTGAAAAAGAAAATTTTTTGCTTGCACAAATGAAAGAGCCTAGGGGTAAAAAGAGTTACCTGCGGTGTGATTAGTTAGGCCAACCAGAGAATAAAATTCGGGTTAAGGGTCCCTGCACCGTAGTGTGAAAGCTAGTACCATTAGATATCAAAATGCAAGTTTGGGGGAGTAGCAAAAGAAAAAGAAAAGAGAAAAATCATTTGTGAGTTTTGCTCCCCCATGAAAAAGAAAAATATCAGGCGCCCTAGTTTCTTTTTTTTTTTGCATGATAGAAGAACTTCGACCTATTAGGGCCTCTTAGCCAGTGTAGGGGGAAAACAAATGGAGAAAGCCATAAGACTAATCTAGGTTAGTAAAAGAATCAATAGATAAGTCTTGAGCATGCTATTCATTAATCTTAAGTTCAAACTAGTTTAAGATTTCTTCAAGAGTATGCGGTCATTGCTTATTCCACTTGCATGTTTTCCATTCTATCTTAAGAATTCCAAAATCATTGAGGCTTGAGCGATTCTATTTCATGCATCTTTAGAATTTATTTTGCTCGGGACTAGCAAAAGCTTAAGTTTGGGAGTGTGATAGCGAGCAGAAATGTTGCTATTTTAGTCCCAATTTATTAGGCTTTTTTGTGCTTTAATTGTGTTTTTATTGAAAATATTTAATGTATTTTGTTATTTGGTCTTTAGGAGCAATTTATGGATTTTGGTGAGAAAAGTGCCCAAAATGAAGCCATTCAAGCCCAATTTCCATGCTTGGGTCAAGGGGAGTCAAAAGAGGTCAACTATGAAGAAAAAGGTAAAAAAAGAAATGTGGAGAGGCCCAAATTGAAGCCCAAATCCGTAGCTGAAAGTTCTGGAAAATGCCTAGCGTCGCGACGTTGTCCATTTCTTGGCCGGCAAGTCGATGACGTCACAGCGTCGCGACGCTACCCCCTTTCCGAGCCTATATAAGGCGCCCCTTGGTGCCTTGTTTTTGCATCAATCAATCCATTCTTCCATTCTTTTCTTGCTTTCTTGGCTCCTTTGGGAGCCCCTCTCAAGGCTTTCTAGCCTTTTGAGAGTTTCTTTAGTGGGAAATTTTTAGGGAATTTTGGGGAGCATCCTAGGAGGCTCAAAGAGTGTTCGGCGGAGCTCCGAGCGTCAGCGAAGGGGTTTTTCGATAGTCAATTCCTTTCCTTTTATTATGCTCTTAATTATGTGTTCCATTGTAAATTTTGTGGATATTTTAGCTATGTATAGCTAAACCCCAATTTGGGGTCTTGAAATGAAATTATAGTCAAAATGTTGTTCTAATTACCTGTCTCTTGTCCCTTTTCCTAATTATTTGTATGGATGTGCTTAATGTTTTATGAAATCTGGCCAATTGTGTATTGATCTGATCATTCTTAATGGAAACTCAACGGACAGAAGTTAGGATAGATCATAATCCATGCAACTAGTTTAATTGCCCGTCGTGACAACAAGATTAGTTGATTAAACTTCGATTCCTAATATGAATCAGAGTGTAATAATTAATGATTTTTAGTGGCGCTAAGGACACTTAGGTTGTTAAGATGAATTAATTACAATTAGGGGAGACCGACAGGAGAACCTATGTGATTAACGGAGATTCTATGATTATAATTAGTTGGGCAATGAGATAGGTGAAGGTGTACATATTACACATGCGGAAGCAATTGAAGATCGAAAGCACTTAAGACATTCAATTTTACTCCTAAAGCATGCATGTTCTAGAAAAGACAGAATAGAGAGTTTAGAAAACACCAACCTTTGTAGCTCACTTATGTTGAACTCCTTGTGGTGTTTGCCTCTCCTATGCTCCTTGGACAACCTCTAGAGTCTTCCCCACTATACTCCGGGCCAAGAACGACTTGTGAGAGTCTATATAAGATAGGGAATGGGAAGGGAATGCTTGAAGCATCAAGCAATGGAGAAGAATGAGAGATGAGAGAACTTTGAGTCCAAATTCCAGCAGCATAACATTAAGGAAAATGGCTCTCTCATGTTTGAATCTGATTCAAACTCCTTTTAAAGACATTCTTCATGCAAAGCCAAGCCTCAAGACACAAGACACATGGTGTGTTTGCAAGCTCAAGTGGATTCTAGGTGTACATTACACAAGACATGCAACAATGCATGAATGAGTTGTCTTTCCACTTTGAATGATCATGCATTAAATGGATTTCCAACTAAATCCACTACATTCAAATTGAAATCAAATTTAAAGCTTGCAAATTATCTCCAATTTCAATTCTAAATTGAAATTGATTGCTTGGTAATTAATTTGAAAATTTTCAAATTAATTTTGATATGATTAATCTAATTAATCTTTGTTATCTTGTGCAATATGATTCCTAATACATATATATAGTATTCAAAACACTTTTTAAATACTTCATCTCTCATTTTCTAATTTAATTCATAATTAAATAATTGTGTCAAACACAATTTACGATAATACCCTTTTTCCCGATTTTGAACGATTCAAAGCTTCCTATCTTTTGTTCTAGGCTTAATTCCGATATGAGCTAGTAGGGGGACCTAATGGACCTATAGATCATGGGCTCCAACAATTCGAGGCTAACCGACTAATCTCATTGTCCAAGCTAGCCAACATTCGTTAACTATCGGGACACTCCACTATAGCCCGATAGTTGCACTCCCCTCACTATAGATATATTTCCGTCCACTTGATTTAACCATGATTAGTAAGTCGATCCTTCACAGGTTGTTCGTAGCTATAGCTAGGTCAATAAGCTGTTTTACCCCTATAGTACTTCTAGTTCCTTAAGTCCCACTGATCCTCTAATGAACAATTGGTTTATGGTCCAACCAATAAACCGAGTCCCTCTCAGGCCAATGAGAGGGCGGGATCCATTTGTTCAAGCCCCGGAGTCAGCACTTAAGGGAACAACCTCTCTACTATCCCTAATTCGGGTAGGAGTGAATTCCTTCTTGCACGACTATGTCCCCAGCTATCTACCTGTTCCTATCCCTGAAATGGGAGGCTTATTGAGTCGGCGATATTGAGCCACTCTCACCTATGCAGATTTGAGGATAAGCCCGAATAAACAGGAGTTCATAGTTAGCTTAGGATTAAGATCGAGTTACCTAGGTCATCACATGAAATAGTCAGTCTTGTCAGTAAACGGTGTTATAAAGCGAGAGCGACTTATTTCTCGGTCCTGATCTTATGCAAACTCATTGCATAGGACGCCCCCACTCGTATGTCTCTACATGGACGATTTAGGATCACATCGTCTATACCATCTATAAAGTGGGCCGCGTCTCATAGTGTCTCCAGAATAAGGTACCCAACCCTATTCCTATACTATAGATCGTTTTGGCTATTACTCAAGCTTGATCCACTTTTATGTCTCTACATAAAGCTCAAGTTTTCATCCTATAGCCATTGATCTTAGTTTATTGGATTTGGGTTATTATAAGTGCAAATATATTATTCAGTAATGACTTTTACTGAATTAATCTCGATAACACCTTTATCGAATAAGTATATAATTCGTTTAACATTCACTATCTACGAGTTTTAGGACACCAATCCCAACAATAGGATAATTATAATGAACGTTTGGCTAATAATTGATTTTCAAGGCCCCTCTTCCCATTAAAAAAAAAAAAAAAAAAAAAAAAAACTCTTTCTCTATATTTTATTTTTGTCGATTGATCAAATTTTCTCTTTAATTGCTTTGATTTTTAAATTTCTTTAATTACATGATCGAGTCCCTAAATATTATTTCGCCTAAGTATTTTTAGTGCTCAAAGAATCTTTGCTTGCTTAAATTTCGCTTCGCCTCCCTGTGGATTCGATACTCGATATTACCTACCGTTTAATATTACTTGTGACGACCCGTGCGCTTGCGGTAATCGCCCAATAGAGATCCTATGTCATAAAGTAGATTCTAGATTTATATTTAGTGGACATAATATTTAGTAATCAATTATATATTAGACTATGTGTATTGGACTTCAAGACCTGAACTCTCATTCAATCTATTATCCCTCGGTGTGTTTAAACTCTGCTTGATCATCATTTGCTTTATTGTTTTGTTTATCTCTGGCTTATCTTTATTGTGCGCTGAAATCTCTAGATAATGGTTATCCTTAGTAATTTTAGTGTTTAGATTATTGTCTCGCCTAAGTTTACACTATTCCCCATGGATAACCTTTTCCGGTAAAAGGTCGTTTTGTCATCTTGCCCTCAAGGCATGATTCACAATGAGGCAACGAGTCGTCTTCTAACTTGTTTAGAAGTCCACTCTTGACCAATCTCCCAATCCTATTGAGGTTGATATGGCCTAACCTCAAGTGCCAGAGATAGGTATCTTGAGAAACTCTTCGCTTTTTAGGTTGAGTCTCAGCGGTTTTAAACATCTCGTGATTTAAAATAGCTTTAGACTCAATTGGTCTCAAAACATATAATTTATTCTTCAAGTTTGCAGAGCAAACATCAATACCTCTTTTAGTTATGAACGCTTCATTAACAGAAAAAGAAATTGAGTAACCTTGTTCTAATAAACAAGATAAAGAAATCAAATTTCTTTTAATCTTCGGAACTATGTACACATTATCTAATATCATGTAGCGTTCCTTGGTGAAGAATAATTTTATGTCTCCCACTGCAATAGCCGAGATGACTTCTCATGTTCCAACTTTAAGAGTCATCTCTCCAGTTATTAGTTGTTGCCAGGAACTCGTTCCTTGAAATGAAGAACATACGTGATTAGTGGCACCTGAATCGAGTATCCAAGCAGAATCGTCGTTTTCCACTAAACATGTTTCCAGGACTAATAAATCACATTTAGAGTCGTAGATCATGTTTTTCTTGGCTACGCAGTTAGTTTGAGGACATTCCTCAGTTGAGACCAAACCTAAATTCTTTGCCACGTATTTAGCGTTTAAGCAAGTATTCTTAGTCGAATGTACTAAACCGTTTAATTTGGCATTTGACAAAGCACATACGTTTTTCGACATATTGCTGAAACAAACAAATTAATCTCTATTAGAAACATGCACTAAACCCATTAATCACATTTATCCAATCAGATTTAGCAAAAGTAATCATCGACCCATATATACAATTGATTTATTTTGCAACGATACTTCAGGGGTTTAGAATAACCGCTACCGTAGGGCAGTCAACTACTCCTCCTCTGAATCGAGACAATCTCGGCCAAATACTATTCCCAGAATAACTCTTACTCCAATAGTTATTAGCTAACGTTAATTTGGTCAAGACCATCTTGTAAGTGTTACCCATCATTTTCAGATTGCAGAGGGCGGCCCCAACAATGCCACCATAAGGAAGAGCTAATGTTGGGAATGGCCCTAGGAAACCCTATCCATTTCTGGAGTTTGCGTTGTTCCGAATCTCATGCGCAAGCCCTCCGTAGGGTGATCGCTCCCAGGGCGACTCGCAGGCAGCGCATAGGAATCTCACGGTGCAACCTAATGATGGAGACCGTAGGATACGTTTGACACGTTTCCTTCTCCCACTTACTATGAACACTTTCCCCATTCACCTTGATATTAACCCATGCAAACACCATCCGTAGGGGGACGCTCCCAGGGCGCCTCGAGGCCAAGCATGGATCTCACGGTGTGAACTCAGGGGGACGTGAGAGTAGAAACTTAATATGAATATTTCGTTTCTATACTTTTCCTCCCACTAAAGTGTCGTAAAGTTTTAGGGTCTATTACTTAGGTAAATTCTGGCTAAATGAATCTATCTAAGTCTATGCCTTATTAAACAAGGTCTTTACACTAAATATCTAGGTGAATTAAACTCTTTTAATAACCTAGTGACATTGCATGCTAGTAAGACTTTGGTTAATTCAACTCAGGTTCCGAACCATTTGCCGGGAGAGTTCCCTTATAACCAAGGTCTTATGTCCTACTTACTCAAATTTTAAAACTATTTTAAAAAAAAAACTAAGTAAGACATATTTCTAATCCTATTAGAAAAGGCGATCTTAGATCTATTTCATTTTAAACCATTTAAAGAATGATAAGATCCTAAGATCCTATGTTAGCATGCAACTCTTTGTTATAGGTTTTATGGATTCTATTCATTAACTATTATAACTCTTATAACTTTTAATGAATTAACCCTATAACATGCTTTCTAATGGTGTTTAAAAGCATATAACAATCAATCATTCAAGTTATAAGAAAAGCACCATTTAGAAACAACCTATGTCTAGGTTTGTATAACGCTTTATACTACGATGTCTAGGTGATAACACATTAAAACCTCACACCGCTCACGCATGCTCATAAAACTCGAGTTAACTTAACTCAAGAACCGACTCGATGCCCAGGTAGGAGGTGTTCCATATATATGATTCCTAATACATATATATAGTATTCAAAACACTTTTTAAATACTTCATCTCTCATTTTCTAATTTAATTCATAATTAAATAATTGTGTCAAACACAATTTACGATAATACTCTTTTTTCCGATTTTGAACGATTCAAAGCTTCCTATCTTTTGTTCTAGGCTTAATTCCGATATGAGCTAGTAGGGGGACCTAATGGACCTATAGATCATGGGCTCCAACGATTCGAGGCTAACCAACTAATCTCATTGTCCAAGCTAGCCAACATTCGTTAACTATCGGGACACTCCACTATAGCCCGATAGTTGCACTCCCCTCACTATAGATATATTTCCGTCCACTTGATTTAACCATGATTAGTAAGTCGATCCTTCACAGGTTGTTCGTAGCTATAGCTAGGTCAATAAGCTGTTTTACCCCTATAGTACTTCTAGTTCCTTAAGTCCCACTGATCCTCTAATGAACAATTGGTTTATGGTCCAACCAATAAACCGAGTCCCTCTCAGGCCAATGAGAGGGCGGGATCCATTTGTTCAAGCCCCGGAGTCAGCACTTAAGGGAACAACCTCTCTACTATCCCTAATTCGGGTAGGAGTAAATTCCTTCTTGCACGACTATGTCCCCAGCTATCTACCTGTTCCTATCCCTGAAATGGGAGGCTTATTGAGTCGGCGATATTGAGCCACTCTCACCTATGCAGATCTGAGGATAAGCCCGAATAAACAGGAGTTCATAGTTAGCTCAGGATTAAGATCGAGTTACCTAGGTCATCACATGAAATAGTCAGTCTTGTCAGTAGACGGTGTTATAAAGCAAGAGCGACTTATTTCTCGGTCCTGATCTTATGCAAACTCATTGCATAGGACGCCCCCACTCGCATGTCTCTACATGGACGATTTAGGATCACATCGTCTATACCATCTATAAAGTGGGTCGCGTCTCATAGTGTCTCCAGAATAAGGTACCCAACCCTATTCCTATACTATAGATCGTTTTGGCTATTACTCAAGCTTGATCCACTTTTATGTCTCTACATAAAGCTCAAGTTTTCATCCTATAGCCATGGATCTTAGTTTATTGGATTTGGGTTATTATAAGTGCAATTACATTATTCAGTAATGACTTTTACTGAATCAATCTCGATAACACCTTTATCGAATAAGTATATAATTCGTTTAACATTCACTATCTACGAGTTTTAGGACACCAATCCCAACAATAGGATAATTATAATGAACGTTTGGCTAATAATTGATTTTCAAGGCCTCTCTTCCCATTAAAAAAAAAAAAAAACTCTTTCTCTATATTTTATTTTTGTCGATTGATCAAATTTTCTCTTTAATTGCTTTGATTTTTAAATTTCTTTAATTACATGATCGAGTCCCTAAATATTATTTCGCCTAAGTATTTTTAGTGCTCAAAGAATCTTTGCTTGCTTAAATTTCGCTTCGCCTTCCTATGGATTCAATACTCGATATTACCTACCGTTTAATATTACTTGTGACGACCCGTGCGCTTGCGGTAATCGCCCAACAGAGATCCTATGTCATAAAGTAGATTCTAGATTTATATTTAGTGGACATAATATTTAGTAATCAATTATATATTAGACTATGTGTATTGGACTTCAAGACCTGAACTCTCATTCAATCTATTATCCCGCGGTGTGTTTAAACTCTGCTTGATCATCATTTGCTTTATTGTTTTGTTTATCTCTGGCTTATCTTTATTGTGCGCTGAAATCTCTAGATAATGGTTATCCTTAGTAATTTTAGTGTTTAGATTATTGTCTCGCCTAAGTTTACACTATTCCCCATGGATTCGATACTCGGTTATATTTATCGTTTTATATTACTTGACCCGTGGGCTTTGCGTTCATCAATGAGCTCTAAGGGCTCTTTGGCTCAATAACATTTTCTAATAAAAAGGTCTTTTTGTCATTTTACCTTCGAGACAAGACTCACTGGAGGTAAAGTATTATCTTCTAACTTGCTTAGAAGTCCATTCTTAACCAATTTCCCAATCCTATTGAGATTAATGTGGCCAAGTCTCAAATGCCAAAGATAGGTATTTTGAGAAACTCTATGCCTTTTTGGTTGAGTCTCGACAATTTTAAACATCTCATGATTTAAAATTGCTTTAGACTCAATGGTCTTAAAACATGCAAGTTATTCTCCATTTTTGTAGAACAAATATCAACACCCCTTTTTGTAATGAACGCTTCATTAACAGAAAAAGATTTAATAGCCTTGTTCAAGCAAACAAGAAATAGAAATCATTTTTTTTTAATCTTTGGAACCATATATACATTATCTAATAACATATATTGTTCCCTGGAGAAAAATAACTTTATGTCTGTCACTACCATAGCCGAGATGAACTCTCCTATTCCAACTCTAAGAGTCATTTCACCAGCTTCTAGTTGTTGCCAGGAACTCATTCCTTGAAAAGAAGAGGAAATATTATGAATGGCACCTAAATCAAGGATCCAGGTTGTATTCTTATTTTCCACAGTACATGTTTCAATTACTAGTAAATCACATTTACTGTTTTTGGTATTCTTCTTTTTGGCTAGACATTAACATCCCTACCTTTCCCTAAGGTTTGTGTTTGGCTCGCATGGCTTTAACTAGCACTTCTAAAATGTAATCGTTCGGTTTATTAGTTTTTTCTTTTACCCCTTTTCTTGGAGTTAAACAATTGTGTAAGGATATATTTGTAAAATTGAAAATTAGTTTTTAAGGCCCCAATTGATAATCATTTAGTTTTTAATTTTTTATTTTTGAAAATTAAGCATATAAACATTACTTTCATATCTAATTTCTTTGTTTTGTTATCCACATTCTTCCCATATTTTAAAAAATCAAGCGAAGTTTTGAAAAAAAAAAATAAATAAATAGAAACAAGTTTTTATAAACTTTTTTCTTTTTTTAATTTGGTTAAGAATTTAAAAAAGTCCTTAAACAAAAATGAAAATCATTCTAAAAAAATGCAGAATTTTAAAAAATGAAAAACCGAAAGATCAAGGAGTTATGAGAATAGGGTCGATCTAAATTATGAGGATGAATCCCTTGTTCCCTAAGAATCCAGTGGCTTTTTTTTTTTTTTTTTTTTTTTTTTTTTCTGAAAAGTCCAAAAATCGAATGGTTCTCTTTGGATGGATAGCATAAATCCCGTCAGAGTATTTATGTCCTTTGTTCAAAAATCTATAAAATAAAAAAATAAAATAAAAAAAGAAAAATAAAAGTGTTAGTCATTTATTATTCATTTTGGGATTTGGTTGGGCCCAGAGTTGTTGTGGATTCATTCGTTCATATTTCGTATTCTTTCTTCGGTTGTGCAATTCTGTCCACGTCTCTTGGCCAATCAATTTCGTCACTTCGGCGGTCGTTGTGTTCCGATCTCGAGAATTGGGCAGATCTTGGATTGGATATCTCTAATTCGATTCACCAACGGTAAATATGTCCTGCCTTTTCCCTTTTTGCAGATTTTAATTGCAAATATATATGCTTCGTTTAACTGTCAAAAATCGAACCCATAAGATTTGGAAGATGGAGTTTCTTTTACCCTGTGTCCACTTGAAGGATTTCGATTTTCAAAAATGATTTTAAATCATGTTTTCATCCGAAATTCCCCTATTTTGAAGTTGCTAAATTGTTGAAATAAGAACAAAAAGAAAAAACACTTGATCCTGTCAAACTTCCCGAAATTTCCCATTCTTGGAGAATTCGTATCATCAGATTCATGCAGAAAATTATTCTCCATATAGCTTTTTTTTTTTTTCATTTTTTCCCATTTAATCTTTCTTTTGATAAATTTTAAAATTGTGCAATTTTTTATGAAAAAATATCCATGAATTTTTTAATTAAATAGTTAATTATTCATATAAAATCAAAGAAGTTTTTCGAAAAAATATCTTTTTGCTACCTAAGTTTTCAAAGCACACCTTCTTGATCTTTGAGTTTTGATAAATGAGTTTAAAAGGTATTTAAGTTTTCAAAATGAAACTGGTTGGTTTTTTGAAAAAATAAGTTTAAAAGGTTTCTATATTGTTTTTTTTTTTAATTTTAAAATTAATTATTTTTTAAATTTAAAAATCCATTCAATATTAAAAAATATAAATTTTAAAAAGTTAAAAAAAAAACGACAATATGAGAGACCTTTGAAACCTAGTTCTCAAAAGGACTAAAAATGTTCATTTTCAAAATTCAAGAACCTTTTAAACCTATTTTTCAAAACTAAAAATGTTTATTTTGAAAACTTAGAGACCAAACATACCTATTCCTCAAAACTCAAACATAAAAAGGATTTTTTTTTCAAAGTTTTTTATTCAGATAAAGTGTTTTTTTTTTCTAATGAATATTCAAAGATAATATTTTTAACCCTCGTAGCCTATCAAATTATTTAATTGTCCATATATATTATGTGATATTTAATTATTTAATTCGATGTTATCTAAATATCTAGATCATTACCAATAAAATTTGAATATATTAAAAATAAAATAAAATAATAGAAAATTGGTGTCGTGGCGGTGTGTGGCTGGGCGTAGAAGAAGAAAGAAATTCGTTGGTGGGTGGGTGACATTGTGCGGTTGCAAAACGAAACATGGCAGAAGGAGAATAATTAAAAGAGAGGGGGCGAAGAAAGAATCGTTTACTTTTGTTTTTCTTTTTTTTTCTTTTTTTTTTTTTAAATATAAATTTATAATAAAAATATGGAAAAAGGGTGATGAAGGCTAAGATTGTTAGTATATATGTACTATATATTATAATTACAAGGTCTAACCATAAAATAATTGTTTTTGTTTTTATTTCTTCTGAACCAAGTTTTACTTTTTTATTTATTTTAATTACATTAAATTTTATGGATTCAAAACAAAATTAAGAAATTCAAATAATTTGTCACTCTTAAATAATCAGGAATTTCGAAACTATTTCCTTCCAATTTTAGATGTTGAATGATGCAGAGATTATATACTATCTAAACATCGGAACCATAAGTTTTACTTTTTTATTTATTTTAATTACGTTAAAATTCATTGATTCAAAACAAAGAAATTCAAGTCATTTGTCTCTCTTAAAATCAAGAAATTTGAAATTATTTCCTTCCAATTTTAGATGTCGAATAATGCCAGGGATTATATACCAACGCTTGTTTGTAGATAGATTTTTATATTGAATAGAACAAAATCAAAATGTAAAAAAGTGTCTTTAAGAGTATCTAATTAGGTATCTAAGCTTTCAATCTGTGTCCAAAAATTGAAAGTTGGGTTCCGTTTGAAAGTTTATAGATCTATTATACACAAAATTCTAAACTATTCATTAAACATTTTTTAAAGTTCACAAACCAAATAAACACAAACTTAAAAATTTAAGGATTTAACTTATAATTTCCTCTCTGATATTATATAATTCGTACATTTATCCATTTTCTTTTTGAAAGACAAAATAGAAAAAGAAAAAGTCTCAATTTTATCCCAAGTCAGTTCTTAGGAAAATAAAGATATATAATCAACTTAGAGTGTTAGCAATGTATATTTGAACACATGTACCTTAAATCAATAATTCTTAATATTAGATTAATTCAAGTAGAGTGAAGTGGATGAAATATTAATTATCATGTGAAAGATTGATGGTTTAATATCCAACCTCACAATTGTTGTAACTAAACAATATTCTATTAGAATTTGACGTGCCTACCACAAAGTCCATTTTTTTCAATTGACAAGTTTAAGTAGTATGTATCTATGTATTTAAATATTAATTTAATAATATGTTAATTTCATTTAATTAGACAAAGTGAGCATAACTTAATAGTAATGAACATGTGTGTTTGACCAAAAGATTAGAGTTTCAAATCTCCCAATCCAAATATTGTTAAATTAAAAAAAAATCATATAAATACATTTTAAAAAAAATACACTTTTAATCCCTAGAGTTTGGATTTAGTTGTATTTTGATTCTCAAATTTTAGATTTGGTTTCAATTGGATCGCTCTGTCAATTTTTCCTTTTAATATTCTAATACAATGGTGATACTTTTTATTTATTAAAATATTTCTTTTGAATTTTTTTAATTACAAAATATCTATTTTCCTCACTTCTCTTTCTCCACTCTTCTTTCACCCACTCCTCCCTCTTTCCATCCTGGCTTCCCTTCACCATCACCATCAACCATTCTCAAGCTCGAAGCATGATCACAAAATTGTAAAACAGAGAAGAAGAAGATAAAATTGCAGGAGAAAACCCTATGCTTTTATATATAAAATTGATAGGAATCACAACCATATATAAAGGCCTGGGGAGAAAAACTCCTACAAAAATAAACCTGATCTTTTGCCTCTTCTCTGGAATCTTCTCTAACCCTAAAAGCCGATGATGTACAGGATGCAAGAATGAGATAATGGGCTTATAATATGGGCCCGATAATACAAGACTTTTAATGAAAGAATAGAAAGAATAAATGGGCCTAGTGTGCTAGCTTAACACCCCCCCGCAAGCCGATGGTAGTGGGATCACGAACATTGAGCTTGAATTTTAACTTTGTGAACATATTAGCAGACAGTGGTTTAGTAAATATATCTGCAACTTGTTCAGTGGCGGGACGATACTGAATCAGAACTTTCTTGTGACGCACAAGATCCCGAACAAAGTAGATGTCGAGTTCTACATGTTTTGTTTTGGAGTGCAAAATTGGGTTTGCACTCAAATGGACAACACCTAGATTGTCACACCAAAGAATTGGAGGTTTAGATAACGATATATTTAAGTCACAAAAGAGAGAATTTAACCAAACCAATTCAGCTGCCACCGTAGCAAGACCACGGTACTCTGCCTCAGTGCTGGACCTGGAAATAATAGATTGCTTTTTGGAACCCCAAGATATTAGATTCCCACCAAAATACACACAGAAGCCAGTAGTAGATTTGCGATCATCTGGGTCGGAAGCCCAGTCAGCATCAGCAAAACCAACTAGAGAAAGGTTACAAGATTTTTGAAGTAATATACCATCACCAATTGTTCCTTTCAAATATCGTAAAATTCGTTTAACAAGTTGCCAATGGATAAGCTTCGGAGAATGCATGAATTGGCAAGCTTTGTTAACCGAATAAGATATTTCGGGCCTAGTTAAAGTAACATATTGTAAAGCCCCAACAATACTTCTATAAAGATAAGTATCTGCGAAAGATTCCCCATGAAATGCAGATGGAATGGAACCACTTAGCATTGGAGTAGCAATAGAATTAGCAGCATGCATATTTGCCCGACCAAGAATTTCAGAAATATAAGTGGACTGTGAAAGGAACATACCTTCATCGGCAGTGTAGGAGACTTCGATACCTAAAAAATAGCTTAACCGTCCCAAGTCTTTGATTGAGAACTGAACATTTAGAGACTTAATAAGCTTGTCAATTTCGGAATTAGAATTGCCCAATATTTATATCATCAACGTATATAAGGATATAGCAGCAAGATGAAGTTGTACGTTTAACCATCAGTGAAGCATCAGCCTTAGAGGTTTTAAAGCCAAGGGAATGTAAATAACAACTTAAACGTTCATACCATGCCCGTGGAGCTTGCTTCAAGCCATATAGAGCTTTCTTAAGCTTGCATACTAAATTTTGAGAGCCTGCAGCTTTAAAACCACCTGGCTGTTCCATAAACATAGATTCTGTTAGATGACCATGTAAAAAAGCATTATTCACATCGACCTGTCTAATATTCCAACCATGAGACAAAGCTAACGTAAGCAGAACATGTATAGTGATAGGCTTAATAACGGGACTATATGTTTCAGTGTAATCCAAATCAGCGGATTGATGAAATCCTTTTGCTACAAGTCGAGCTTTGTAGCGAGATATAGTGCCATCAGAGTTTCGTTTAATCCTGAAGACCCATTTGCAGCCAATTATTTTCTTGTCATCAGGTTTACGAACTAAGTCCCAAGTATTGTTCTGTATTAGAGCGTCATATTCAAGTTTCATTGCCTTTCTCCAATGATCACATTTGAGAGCCTCTTTAACATTGGGAGGTTCTGAGTCAACATAAGTCAATTCAGATAGTAGAGCTTTGGGTTTGAAGATACCGCTTTTTCCTCGAGTGATCATAGGGTGGGTATTAATAACCGGAGCACTGATTGTTGTAGGAGCAGGGCTATCAACCGGAGAGTGACCACTCTCTGTTGAGTTGGAGGAAGGACAATCATGTTCAGGGAAAGTTGGAGCAGTGTACTCAACTATGGGTTGATTGGAAGATGTTGGTGTAGGATTTGAATTTTGTGGAGGAGTAACTATGGGAGGACTGGGCATAAGAATATTAGAAGTGGAAGGACGGTTGGAGGAAAAACTTTTGGCTGCAAAAGGAAAGGTAAGCTCATCGAAGAGGACATGACGAGATATATATAATTTCCCACTAGATGAGAGACACTTATAACCTTTATGAGTTGGACTGTAACCTAAAAAGGTACAAGGATCAGATCGGTAAGAAAGTTTGTGGGATTGATATGGTCTAATACATGGAAAACATTTACAACCAAAGGTCTTAAGAAATGAGTAGTTAGGTTTGGTCTTAAACAATTTCTCCAAGGGACTCAATCCATTAAGAACATTTGTCGGTAATCTATTAATTAGAAACACAGCCGTAGAAAAAGCTTCATCCCAGTAATTTAAAGGCATGAAGGCATGAGATAAGAGAGACAACCCTGTATCTACAATGTGCCTATGTTTTCGCTCGACTATGCCATTTTGAGTGGATGTGTAGGGACAAGATTTGCGATGAGTAATTCCTTGAGTTTCAAGATATGGAGAAAAAGATTTAAATTCCCCACCACCGTCAGATTGAAAGCAAATAATGGAAGAACCCAACATTTTCTCAACCATAAGCTTAAATTTCAAAAAGGCAGGGAATGCATCAGCCTTAGACCAAAGAAAGTAGACCCAAGTAAATCGACTAAACACATCAACAAAACTTATGTAATATCGGTAGCCATTATGAGATGCTAAGTATGCAGGGCCCCATAAGTCAGACACCACAAGTTGAAGAGGGGCAGTATAGAGAGTTTGTGAATTAGAGAATGGAAGGTTATGATGTTTTCCCATGGCACACGCATTGCAAAATTGAAAACTATTATTTATAGACTGATAAGGCTTATACACCCGAAGAACATGCTTTACAGTGGATAAAGAGGGGTGACCTAGCCTCCTATGCCATATATCAAGCAAAGAACAAGCAACATTTTGAGTAACTGTATTCAAAACTGAGGGAGAGGAATAAGAGACAAGAGCATTCACGGCTGGTTTGTTGTCCTTGGAAGAGGAAGATGATGATAGATTGAACCGATAGAGCCCATCATGGAGAGTCCCTTGGAGCAGAACCTGGCCAGAAACTTGGTCCTTCACATAGCAAAGAGTAGGATGGAATTCAAAGAAAACACCGTTATCTTTAGCAAATTGACTAACCGAGATTAAGTTTTTGGTTATAGAAGGAACATGTAAAAGGTTGTTTAGATAAAAGATACGATTAGAACACAAGGGAGAGGAAAAAGAGGAGAACCCATAGTTGAGAATAGGCAGACCTGCTCCATTTCCAACGTGAATTTGATTAGTCCCACCGTATTCGGACCCAACAGAGAGGTTACTGAAATTGTGAGTGAGGTGATTTGTGGCGCCAGAATCCGGATACCAATTGGTATCCTGGTTCAGATCAGGACTGGCAACCATTGCAGACATCTGTGGAAATGAGGTAGACCGGTTAAATGGATTATAATTTGAGGGATACGCACCTGTAGCTGCCGAAGTTGACTGAGGGGCGTAGCGAAATAAACATTTAGCTGCTGTATGGCCAAACTTTGTGCAAAGTCGACATTGAACTTTGTTGCAGTTGTTCCAAAATCGACCACCGCCACGATTGGAGTAATCGCAACCACCACGGCCTCCTCGTCCACCCCTGTTCCCACCATTATGATTCTGAGAAAACTGAGCAGGGTTAGTTTTCGATGAATCAGAGTCAATGGACGTAGTTTGAACCATGAGATTTACGGAAGGGACAAATCCCTCAGTGGGAGCAAGTTTACTGTCCATTCGATTTTCCTGTGTTAGGAGGAGGGCCATTACTTCATGTACAGATTGAGGCCCAGCTTTAGCTGTAATCACAGACACCATTGACTCATAGTCTGAGCCAAGACCAGTAAGAATGAATAAAATGTGATCCTCCACCTCGACCGGTTTACCAACTGCAGCAAGAGCATCTACACATTGCTGAATTTTTGAAAAATACTCCTTAAGAGACATACCTCCTTTTTGTATCGTTTGGAGCTTCGTTTTGATTTTCATCATATGGGCTAAGTTTCGGGTAGTGAAAATTTGGTGAAGGCAGTCCCAAATCTGCTTGGCGGATGTACAGTGGATCATCTGTTGAAGTAGCTCTTCAGACATAGACCCCACGAGCCACGAAGAAATCACTTTGTCCTGGCGCTTCCACAGAAGATAAGTCGGATTAGGAATCGAAGGAGTAGTTGACGTAGATGCAGAGTCAGAAGCCGGAGAAGAGCCATTTGTACCGCTAAGAGATTTGGGAGGAGGATCATCTTGAAGATGGGATTCGAGATCATATCCCTCTAGGGCTGTGAGAATCTGAAACTTTCAGAGAAGAAAATTATCATCAGATAATTTAACTATGAAAATTTTATTACTCGGACAGAAGGGTTGCGAGAGCGCAGTTGAGGAATCGCCCATGGCGCCGCTGATAACGCTTTCTGGAGTCGACATTCTAAAAAAAAATACCAATTAGAGCACAGTCGTTTGACGAGGCTCTGATACCATCTCAAGCTCCAAGCATGATCACAAAATTGTAAAACAGAGAAGAAGAAGATAAAATTGCAGGAGAAAACCCTATGCTTTTATATATAAAATTGATAGGAATCACAGCCATATATAAAGGCCTGGGAAGAAAAACTCCTACAAAAATAAACCTGATCTTTTGCCTCTTCTCTGGAATCTTCTCTAACCCTAAAAGCCGATGATGTACAGGATGCAAGAATGAGATAATGGGCTTATAATATGGGCCCGATAATACAAGACTGTTAATGAAAGAATAGAAAGAATAAATGGGCCTAGTGTGCTAGCTTAACAACCATCACCCTCCACTTTTTTTTTTCTTTTATTTCCTCTCATTTTCTTCCCATTTTCCCATATTTTCAAAAAAATAAAAATTTTTGTTTTAGATTTGAAACGATATCGTTTTTGTAGCGATGATGGCGCGACGGACAACCATAGATTGGAGGAAGGAGAAGTGTGGGAGGAAGAGGGAGAAAGAAAAGAGAAGAGGTCGAAGGAGATTTTTTTTTTTAATAAAAATGTCAAAAATATTATTTTAATAAAAAAGTCACATTTATTTTTAATAAAAATGTCAAAAATATTATTTTAATAAAAAAGTCAGGTCACTCCCCTCTAAGAAAATTAATAGATAAATTAATGGAGGGAGTACATTAAAACCAAATTGAGAAAAAATTGTTTTTTTTTTTTTTTTTTTTACAATATGGGGGTGGGAATTTTTTTTTTTAATAAAAATGTCAAAAATATTATCTTAATAAAAAAGTCACGTCATTTTTCTCTTAGAAAATTAATGGAGGGACCACATTAAAACCAAATCAAAGAAAAATCGTCTAGTTTTTTTTTTTTTAATAGTAATATAGTGTGGAGATTTGAACCACAAACCCCGTGGTTATCCGTACAAATTTATGTAAGTTAAGTTCTGTTCTTGTTGGCAAAAAATTGTATAGTTTGAAAACTTGGAATCTATATGCAACATAAAGGACCAAAACGTAGTTTTTTCATAATTTTTTATTCTTTATACGAGTAATGTAATTAAGAATAAAATTTAAAATTTTAATAGATTAAAAATGAAATTTAGAATCAACTAAAAGATTGGGGGCCATCGATCAACTTTTTTGGCATTAATTTTCACACTCAAAATTTGTTAATGCGACAAAAACAATAAATAAGTTGAAGTTCTTAGAAATATTCAAATAAGATAAGTTAGATATTTCCATCGTACGGTGGAGAATCGCTGCCAGGGTACAAGAGAGGACAGAATCGTAGATGAAGGGAGCATATGTTGTTTCAAATTTTTAATATAATCACGGGTGGAGTTTGTGAATCCATTTTCTGTTTTTCCTTTTTGTGTGATCATAGAACTTCGAATAAACTTTTGTTGATTCATAGCTGAAACCAAAAGAGATTAGAGAAATTATGGGAGCCGAGAAGATCTACAATGACTCTGTGGATGTGGAAGAAGCTGTTGAAGATGGAGAAGGCAACGCCCAGTCGTATCAGTTATCGGCTCTTTCCGTCGACCTCTCTCTTCCTCTTCCGGCCATGAC
This sequence comes from Luffa acutangula, assembly GCA_036850905.1. Taxonomy (NCBI): domain Eukaryota; kingdom Viridiplantae; phylum Streptophyta; class Magnoliopsida; order Cucurbitales; family Cucurbitaceae; genus Luffa; species Luffa acutangula. Next base: position 38,209,820 of record CM072088.1, read on the forward strand.
CCCTCACATCATGTTCGTATCAATTCCTCTTTTTCTCTTATGTTTTCGATTAGCTGGAATTTGATGATTTCATCTCCTAGCTTCTCGGAGCCTTCGGATTGCGGTTACTCAAGCTAATTCGTTAACGTTGTTTGATTGATTTTGTTTTGAATCGTTTTCTTGATTTTCTTGCAGCTTGCTATGTAAGGATCTGTTCAAGGAGTGGTCGGAGCTGGACGATTCTCGGTTCTCTGTTGAAACAGTCTCTGGTGGAATCACCAATCTCCGTGAGTGCTTGCAATTTTTTTTCTTCGTTCAATTAGATTAAGGCAACACTGTGTTCGAGGTTGCGGTTATTGATTTCCTCGTTGCTTGTGGAGTTCTGTTATGTGACAGCAATTTGTTTTTCTGCAGTGCTTAAGGTTACGGTGAAAGAGGAAAGTGGTAGTTACGTTTCTGTTACCGTCAGACTATATGGACCTAACACGGATTATGTCATTAATCGTGACAGGGAACTGCAGGTAACTTGCCACGCTTTTCGATCGATTATTGAGTGTTAAAATATCCGTTTGTTGTGTTCCGCTGTGCTTAAGTGTTTGATTTTAGTCTGTGTTCTTTGGGCTGTCTTCTCTCTTTTTCCCTCTGTCTTGCGGGCATGGTGTTTCATATTTTAGCACAGTCATCCCTAAAACACAATCTAATCACGTACTCTGTAAATCGAAAGTTAAATGTTCTTATGGTGATATATAGGTCTTATTGGTTAGCTTCACAAAGCTTCTGGTTGAACCATATAAACAGTTTCCTCTAGGTGTCCATTGATAAAAGCATTGTTGATATCGAGTTGTCTAATGCACCAGTCATTGTTCACTGCCAAAGTTGAAGTAATTCGGATGGTTGAGGATTTGATCATTGGGCTAAATGTCTCTGTGAAGTCTATACCAGGGTGTTGATGAAAGCCTTTGGCAATTAATCTTGCTTTATATTTTTGAACACTCTCATCTGAATTGTGCTTGACCTTAAAAACCCATTTGCATCCTACCAAGGTTAGATCAGCTGAGTTAGGTACTAAAGTCCATGTGTTGTTCTTTTCAAGAGCCATCATCTCATCTTCCATAGCTTTCCTCCAATTGGTTGACTGAAGAGCCTCATGCACCAACCTTGGTTCTTGAACATTTGGAAGGGAAGGAGAGGTATATGTATTGAAGGACTGGAAAGTTTTGGGCTTGAAGATGCCACTCTTGGATTTGGTTTGCATTGGATGTAAGGAAAGGCTAAGATTTGGCTCACTGGACCGTTTGGGTGAAGACACATGTGGGTCGATTGGTGGTGATGGATTGTTGATAATAGGTTCACTTGGTGCTGGAGAAATAGGCTGTAAAGTTGTTATTTGTGGGGATTGAGGTGGAGTATATAGCAGTTAAGTTTGTACTGCTACAATAGACTCTTCCGAATGGTTTATATCAGCTCGTGCCTGGGAAGGTAAGGATTGCAATTCATTTGAACTGGAAGATGGATGGTTAACCCTGGAAACTATTGTGTCATTAGATTGTTGTTTAGCTGGAGAGGTGGTCAAGAAGTTGGTTGCGAAGGGGAATTTGGATTCATTGAAGACGACATGCCTTGATATATCGATTCTTCCATTTGAGCTAAGACATTTGTAACCTTTGTGGATTTCACTATATCCTAGAAACATACATTTCGTGGAATGGAAATGAAACTTTAGGAAATTGTAGTCTGGTTTGGTTTTGTATACTCTTTCCCAAAGTGAAATGTTCTCAAGGATTGGCGTTCGAAGTTGGTAAATGAGATAGACAGCTGAAGTGAAAGTATCCCACCAATACAAGGCATGGAAGCTTGGGCAAGTAAGGTGAGACCCATTTCAACAATGTGTCGATGTTTTCTTTCCACTACTCCATTTTGCTCACTGGTGTGAGGACAAGGGTGCCTAAAAGTAATGCCTCTATCTCATCGAAAGTTTGTAAAAGTGCTAAACTCGCCACCCCAATCACTCTAAAGTGTTTTGATTCTACTTTCAAACACATTCTCAACTAGATTTTTATATTGTTGGAAGGCTTGTAGAGTTTCTCCTTTGTGTTTGAGAGGATAAATGTGTATCTAGAGTAATGATCCACAAAGCTAACATAGTATCTAAAACCTGAAGTGGAAACCAAAGGAGAGCACCCCCAAAGGTCACAAGAAACAATTTCAGGAGGTTTGCTTGTGGTTGATTTAGAAGACTTAAAAGGCAAGGCATGGGATTTTCCATATTGACAAGCATCACAAAAAATAAAATCTTTATTTAATGAAGCAAAAACACCATCACCAAGGACTCTAGACAAAATTTTCGTTGATGGATGGCCTAGTCGTCGGTGCCACACATCTCTAACATCACTACATTTATAAGGCATATTATTTGAAGAGAAAGAACTAAAAAAGGACTGAAACCTAGACTTGGACTTGGGCTGATGTTTGGCATTAAGTGAATTTTTCACGGCTGACTTTGTCATTTGAATAGGAATGTCGAGCTGATATAAACTATCTTTAAGCTTCCCTTCCAGTAGTACTTTCTTGGTGGCCTTGTCCTTGACAAAACAACGAGTGGCATCAAATTCAACAAGACAATTGTTATCAAAAGTTAGTTTTCCTATGCTCAACAGGTTCTTTTTAATGTTTGGAACATGTAATATGTTTTTTAGAGATAAAAGTGCTTGCTTAACATGTTTAGATTTGGCAAGGCTATGTCCTATATGAGAGATTTTCAATTGTGCACCATTACCTACAATTAGTGAAGTCTTACAGTGGTAGTCAGCTTTGATGTTCAAACTACCAAGGTCTGCTGTCACATGATTTGTGGCTCCGCTATCAGCTAACCAATTGGGATCAGCAACTACTTCAGGTGTGGCAATATAGGTTGATGCTTGATTGCCAGTGTCTTGTCCTGTGTTGTTTGACGAGCTGTTCAGGAAAACTCCAGAAAATTCCTTGTCAAACCTGCGATAGCACACAACCACAACGTGTCCATACTTGCCAAAGAGTTGGCAAGTTGGTTTTGAAGAGTTACCTTTACAGAAATTTCAGCATGGCCTTTCCCTTTTTCGCTTCCCCGAGAAAAACCACTGGAGTTGTGGCTTCTGTTTTGCTGTCCCTGCTTGTTTCCATTCTGATTGTGCCGATTGTAGGCATAATTTGCTGCTGGAGTCTCCACATTTTCACCAAGACTTAATAATTAAGCCTCACAAGATCACTTTCAAAAGTTAGTAATGTGGAATATAGGTCTTGTCAGTTTGTAGACTCTTTACCTTGGATTGGCACTTGATTGGAATATACTCAGCTTCCAATCCTGATAAAACACATGACAAAAGATAGTTAAAAGACACAGTTTCGCCTGCCAAATTGGGGCTTTCCAAGGTCTGTTTCTGCCAAATAATCGACCATTTTCATTGCTCCCTTCCTAGTCGTCTGTAGAATATTCCTCAATTGAATGATCCGAGCTCGGCTTTCTGCTCAATACTGTTGTTCTAGTGCCTTCTAGACGTCTCTGGAGGTGCTAAGGTCGACAACATCACAGGCTATTGATGTAGTCATGGAGCCTAAGAGCCCAGCCCACCGAAAGAGTGCTTCATAAATGGCATTCCACTTCTCTCATTCTGGATTGGCAACGGGTTGTGGTGTTCTTTCTCCTGACATAGAAACAACCAAGGCAGGCGGCTGTGGCTTAGTTCCTAGCACATAACCTTCTATTTTCTACCCAGGAAGGATGGCCAGCACCATTCCTTTCCACAAAGCGTAGTTTTTTTCATCTAACTTTACTGTCAAAACCGTGCTTAACGGATGCCGGAAGAGGAATTAATTTTTGGATAAATTGTAGATGGATGAGTGACTGTTGTCACTTGGCCAGAAGAGGACTCTATTTCTTCAGTTGACATATCAGCGTTTGCTTAAGTGGCTTTGACACCAACAGAAAAATCTAAGAAAACTTGAAAGGCAAGGAGCTATACAAAAGATAAATATTTTGAGATTTTTCAGACTGCTCTTATTTAGCTTGAAAGCATAATATTTATAGTACAGGGTTACAACACAAACTCAGAGAAAGGAGGAGTGGCTTGAGAAACTGTAGAAATAGAAGGAACATAAAATAGGAAACAGAAAAGTAATCCCGGTGGACAAAGTCAAAACAAACCACGTAACAAACCATCCACGTTCAGTCTTACATTTTAACTGGTATGCTTTAAGGTTGATAAGCTACTGAATTCTGGAAGCATGGATCTAGTACTTGGCAATTCGATGTTGATCTTTATTCACCTCTATTCTTACGTTTAACCAACGTACGTAATAAGTAGGCTAAAATTCAGCTATGTTTTAGAATATTCTCATGTGGTTTATTTGGCGTCCGTTCATGTTTACATGATAATCGAGAATATAACTTTGACATATAAGAAGTTTATTGTGCTCAAACCTCATCTATATTGGTTCAAAATTCAAATATATATATTAAATATTTTTTGCCATCATCATCTGAGTATTTATCCAACATTTACAATACTGGTTATTATTGTTGTTGTTGTTGTTGTTTTGTGGATGATCTGATCAGCAAATTTGTCTGTGTTCTGGGTGGTGTATATGCAGATTTTAAGGTAGGCAGTATTCTTTTAATTTTTGTTTTATGAGTGTTTACAAGTATTGAAGACTTATTCTCTGTAATCATTTCACATTTGTTAAGGAGAGTGGTAATTGTTTTTCTGTCTGTAATTGAGTCCAAGTTATCTGCTTTGTGAGGGAAATCTTGTTCCTGACAGAGAGAGCGCTACTTGCCTGGGTAGGATCTTGTGACGTTCAAGATTTTGCTATTTGACTGGCCTGTTGCGATCTCTCAGAAGGTGTAGTGTAGGCCTTACAGCTGAATCTCTTAAATTTTTATCTTCTTTCTCTCCTCCATTTCCTTTGTCTCTTGTTCCATTTTACTTTCTTAGGTTTTTCATATTAGTAGTATGGTCTTATATCCCTTACATGGTCTTGAACCAAGAGGATTCAGGAAATTTTGTCTGGATTTTATGAAATCTATAATGCAATCTATATAATCAGACCATGTATTTTTTTTTAAATCTTAAATTTGGTTGTCCAAATAATGCTACTAATTGTTTATTTTTCACTTGGCTTCCTCTGTGGTGTGTGACTTTTGCTTATATCATGTTATTCACTCTGTTATCTCATGAAACCTTGTATTAGGCAATCAAATATCTTTCAGCTGCAGGATTTGGTGCCAAGCTTCTTGGGATTTTTAAAAATGGCATGGTGCAGTCATTTATTTATGCACGTACGCTAGAACCATCAGGTAAGATAGTATTTAGCATGTGTCTGATTTAGACGTAATTTGCAGACAATCCAATTCTAACAATCAATGTTGAGACAGAGAATGAAATATTAATTTAATCATTTAATAATATCCATACACTAATAGTTAGACCTTGGTCGAAAATTTGTTTTTCACGTTTAGCTGCTATATGTGGGCTGGGATTTAAACATTTCACTTGGGATTCTTAAAATTTTTCAGTCGTAATGATTCAAATAGCCCTTGATAGGGTTCAAGGAGATGTGTGGTTTCATCAGGTTTTTGAAGGTAATGTTGTGGAAGATACTTATAAGATGAATTATTTGAGTTTAAAATGAAATTTGATTTGTTTTGGAGGTTGATTAGAAAACACCAATTAGTTTAGTTCATTATCACATAGACTAAACCGGCGAATACCCTGATTCAGTGCGGGCAATCATTTTTTTTGGGATTCTTTAACTCCTTAATTTGAGTTGTCCATCTTTTTGACAATCAGTAGAGTTGCTTATGTCTTTATCTTCAAAGTGCTTTCCTACTTCAATCTCTAACGTTCTCATGTATGAAGTGCATATCTGACGAACCTTTTCTTTTTCTATCTCTAGGAAAATATCTTACGAACCGTATGATTTATAACAAATATTTTGTTAATTTTGCTTGGTTTTGCAGATATGAGAAAGCCAGAGCTAGCTGCAAAAATTGCCAAACAGCTTAATAAATTCCACAAAGTATATATTCCAGGTTCTAAAGAACCTCAGTTATGGAACGAAGTTTTAAAATTTTACAAGAAAGGTTATTTTTCTTGACCAAGAACAAGCTTATTCTGGTTGGAGGTCCAGAAGAAGCCCTCATGCAGTTAAGCATTCTATTTTCTCTTGAACTGGTTTTCACGTTTCTCACTGTTGACTTTCAGCCTCAGCACTACAATTTGATGATACTGGGAAGCAAAGTATATACGATACAATTTCATTTAAGGAAATTCATAATGAAATACATGAGATGAAGGTAGTTTCGTCTATAGACCCTTTTTTTAAATTTTTTTTTTTATTGATCTTTGTACTAGTTTTTGACTATTTTTTGAGTGACCATCTGCTGTCAATCACACACGTATATGGCTTTAGAAATGAGAGTCATGTTTATTGATGCAACTTTCCATAATTGAACAGGAACTAACAAGCCTCCTTAATTCCCCCATAGTGTTTGCTCACAATGACCTGCTTTCGGGGAACCTAATGCTAAATGAGGAAGAAGGTAACTCCCTATAATAATTTATTCCATTTCTTCCGCTGATTCCTTCAAATTCTGCATTACCATGCATTACTTCCATCGTTCATTTAATCATACATATGTACTCCCCCGTGCCCTCATGTACTCAAATCAACTTATGCTTCTCTATTTTCCATATCACTTTCTTTTTACCTTTATGATATGAATTATGAAGATGAGCTTTCGTATTCCAAATATCAAGAATGTTAATCCCTTATGAATAATGGGAAATGGTAGTCTGAGTTATTAGGAGGTGGGAGTTGGACTAGATGCTAATTGGTTCTTCAATTTGTAGTAATTGATGCACTATCATCTAAATAAAATCTTTTCTACTTTCTAAATAGTTGTGCAAGGGACATTAGCATGTCTTTGACTGTTCAGAATGAAAAACTTAGGAGATGTCGGAGTAGATATAATGGTAATCTATGTAGCACAACATGGACATTAGGACTTCAAATGTGGATCTTCCTTTGGTTAGCTATTTGATTTCCTCACTAGGCTGAGAGGGAACTTGACGAACAAGGATTGGTTGTGAGCTTTACTTGGACTTCTGCTTTCCCACAGTAAGATGCTCATCCTATTGACCTCATTGCTATGTCTTACAAACATACAGATCAACTCTACTTGATTGATTTTGAGTACGGATCATACAATTACAGAGGCTTTGACATCGGTAATCACTTCAATGAGTATGCTGGCTATGACTGTGACTACAGCTGGTAGGTTCTTAATCTTCTTTTCATCTGTAAATTTTCTTTCTAAAATGTAGGACCATTGGAGTTTGACAATAGTTTATCAATTGTTGAGCAGTTACCCATCCAAGGAGGAACAATATCATTTCTTTAGGCATTATTTACAGCCTGAAAAACCAGACGAGGTGCGTTGACAGAAATACTCTTCTCATTTTAGCACGAAAATCCCTATGTGGGATTGGATTCATAAATGATTTGTATGTTAAAAAATAGTCGGGTACAAAGATTTATCTACTCGATTGATGCATGTTAAAAGGTCTTTTAATACCCATGAAAAATGATCTCTGCCATGCTTATATTTTCTGAATTCTTTCCTCACCTTACTTGGAGCCTCAACTTCATACGCTTTAGGATTGGGATTTTATGCATCATCCTTTCATCTTTGGTTGCCACGAGCATTGTAAAACTAGAGGCTTGCTATTCTTTGTTTATATTGAATTGTTACTCTACACAAGGTTGTTATATATATATAAATATTTTGAGAACAGCTGTTATATAACTCAATTATGATTATGATATTTTTGACAATCATGGCATGCAAACACTGTAATGCTCCGAGTATCTGCAGACACATTATGTACTCTAGCAATCATTTACTATACTAAACAGAACTACTGTCTTTTCCTGAAAGGCTTCTCAAAAGGATCTTGAAGCCCTCTATGTGGAGTCAAACACATTCATGCTAGCTTCTCACTTGTATTGGGCTTTATGGGCGCTTATACAGGTACCTTACTCCATCCACTGCCCTTTCTCTACCCAGTAACCATGAACTATTCGACTAAAATGTTCATTCATTTTATTCTGCTTTATAGGCAAGGATGTCTCCGATTGATTTCGATTACCTTGGTTATTTCTTCCTGCGTTACGACGAATATAAAAATCAGAAAGAAAAATATTGCTCTTTGGCGAGATCTTTCCTTGCGCGATCAGGATCGGGTTGTGGACCAGCATAGAAGATACAATTGAGGAAGGGGGTAGGATCAACAATCAGTTTATCTTCCAACAAAAGCCATATCACTGGTCTATTGGAAGAATCAGTTTATAGGCAATTTTTTGTTTCTTTTGATGTGTTGTAAAGTGGTCGTTTGTACTCTAATATAATTCGTCATAAAACTTTCAAGAATCTATTATTATAGAACTGTGTTTCATGGTCAGGTCTAGAAGATTTTAGAAGGTTTCTCATTAAAACAGATTCGAAAGCTATGTTCTTAGGGCGTGTTTTACTTCTCCACAATGAACATAGACTGCAATCATAATGAAAATCAATGGTCACATGTTGTTTACCATGAGTTTGATTGCAATAGTAATCAATTTTTCATTGGTGTTGTTTACTTATATTTAGAATCACAATTAAATATAGATAATTACCAAAATCTCCTTTTATATTTCTGATCAATTAAAATGCATTAACTAAAAAATATACTATCAGAATTAAAATCTTTTTATTTTTATTTACTTATTCAAATTTTTATACCTGAAAAAAAAATTAATAGCTAAACAAAAATATACCATCATTAATATTTTAAAAAATAAAATAGTAATTATTGTAAATTTGACTAATCTAATTCAAATTGTAAAATTCTAGTAGTTTTAATTGCAAGTACAGGTATTTATGGATTTTATTTTTGGAGTATATCAACATTTGGGGGTGGGGGGATTCGAATCTCTGATCTCATGGTCGATGGTACATGCCAATTACCCTTGACATTTATGGAATACTTTGAAACAGTGCTCTGTGCAAGTAGGAGTGGAAAGAACCCTACATGGCTGTGAGTGGTGAAGTAGTTAGTTAATATGAAATGTAATTGTGAAAATTGCTAAAAATAGGATAAAAAATAGAGAGGGAAAGACATTTAGTACCGTTTTTATTTTGATAAACTAATAGAACTTTGTGGTGTGAAATGACTAATGTACCCTCGTTAAAAAACCCTAAATACTCCAAAGCTAACACCACACCAACATTTTTCAAACAAAAAAAAACAACACACCGTAGCTTTTCACGTGATTTCCACGCGAGGCAATGAAGACGACGACGACCATGGCGAGCTCACGACGGCAGCGACAACGAGTTCATGGTTTTCAGGCACGATCATAAGAATCAAATACAAGGCTAGGCAAACTTTCCAAACAACGGCGATGACTAGTACATGAAGAGGTTGCTATGCTTGACGATCTTTTTCGAACTTACAACATGTTCCTTGTCTGAGTAGGGGTTGGTTCTAATTTTTCCCTATTCGTCATAGCTGTTACTTGCAGATTTGGTCGTTGACGGTGGCGGTTTGTCTAGATATTCTGATTTGGAACTTATTCCTTGTAAATCATTTGTTCAGGATGTGTTCGATTTGAGTTTTTGAGCGCTAGTGGAGTTTATGTGCTTATTGTACTCTGTGCAAGATTGAGTGCGTTTAATTGATTTTTGGATATTTTCTATTTGTTGATAAATATTAAGTCTAGAAATTATTGTTTTTCATACATATTGAATAATGACTTAGATGAGTTGATACGTGTTAGTAGAATGCTGGAGTTGAGTTGTTTAGGCTTTGTTATTTAACTTTTGTATGTGTTGTGTTGTAGTTATATTTGTGTTGTAAAGTTTGCTGGACAATATTTTTTCAATGATAATTGTTGGCTGAAATATATGAACTAGGAAGCGCGCAGGAAACTTTGCCTTGTGAGAATGTTTACTTAGAAAACAGTCAGTGCAAACCTTATTTAAAAAGTATGTTGTAGGCTTTACTAAAGATGGAAGAGTTGTGAGTGATTGGTGAAAACGGTTAGTGACCCATGTGTGAGAAAAGAAAAGGTTTGGGTGCATATATTGGGGCTTTGAGTGCAAATGGTCAAGGATTGATATGTCACTTGTTGGGTGATGACAACACCTAAAAACACCCACTTTTTTGTTTACAACTTGAATAATCTTGGATTTCTTAGAATATGTTTCTCAGCTTTTAGCATTCTTGGCTTTTGCACCCCTACTTTTTGATGTGGACTTTTCCTAACCGCAAGCGCACGGGTCAAGTAATAATATAGTGAATAGTAAATTCGAATGTCGTCCTCTGGATTGGATTTTTAAGCAAATCAAGTATTGTGAATTATCTTGCTCAATTTTATTTAGGGATTAAAAAGTGATGAATGAATGATAATAAAACTAAATCAAAGCAAGTAAAAAGAATGGAAATTCAATTGGGAAAACTACTTAGGGAATTGATTTCGCCGATTTCGTTTAGGATTGATTTTAAAGAATAAGTTATTATGCACAATGAAATTATGAGCCAAAGACCCTTTAATCACAACTACCTCTCCCGAGTATAATTGATTCTCATGCAAATTAACCAACTTGATATCCCTATCTAAGTTTATTAACAAGCAAGGCAATGAGATCTTTTAACCAATTCTAAAGATAATCTAAAACCGTCAAGAATTAGAAAGTAAACTTTATTCATGCAATCTTGAGTAAGTCTAGATCAAATCCCCTCTCCCGAGCTAGATTCGAAACTTAAATCATCCAAATAATGGCCAATTAATTGAAAGCATTAAATCAAGATTACAAACACAATAACATTGCACAACTTAAACCATAAATCAATCCATAAACTTAATCAACTACATCAATCCCTAAGCTACAAGTTTAGCTACTCATGAATGTAAATACAAGCTCAACTAAACATATGAAAGCCATAAATCTAACTAAAGGAAGAAAAGGGAAAAGAAAACTCAATGTAGGCCGAGTCCCGACGTCCCCGTCACGATCCCCAAGAACGATGGGTTGATTTCCAAGTTCCTCCCTTTGTTTCAGCCTCAAAAGTGCTCTATTCTGTCCTCTTTACGGCTATCCAAGGTCCCAAATCGAACTCCCCAAAAACCTAGCCGAAAATAAGCTTTTATTCTGATTTTTCGTCTTAGCGTCGAGACGCTGTCAAGACAGCGTTGCGACGCTGCCTCTTATACGCGCGTTCTGAATAAGGAAAAACGGTAGCGTCGGGACGCTTCCTATCACAGCGTCTCGACGCTGTGAGCTTTACGCGCCTAAACTGATATGGAATGTGAGCGTCGAGACGCTCAAGAGCTAGCGTCGAGACGCTAGCCTGCTGTTGACCGAGATTTGACTTTTTTCCACTTTTACTCTTTTCATTCTGATGCATCTTTTCACGCCCCGAGCACCCGATTAACTCTAATATGGCATTATAGCTTCAATCAACCATTTCCTACAAAATAAACATTAAAGCACAATAAAATGACCCAAAAATCATAAAAGACTAGCTAAATTAAATAAGTAAAGATAGCTAGCTATGCTCGCTATCACTTTTATGGATCCATTGTGCAATTTTTACAATTCTGGAAGAAAAAAAACATAATGCTCAAAATCTAGGGTTATTTACTAAAATAGAACAAAATTTTGGGCCCAAAAGACATTTAGGATAGTTTTAAATTTTACATACAAATAGGACTTTTGGGGGTGTGAAAAGACTATTTTGTCCTTTAGGGTTAAAACCCTCATTTACATCAATACTCATTTCTTTTATTTCACTCTCTCTTATCTCTCTAGTTTCTCTCACTCTCTCTCTAGATTCTCTCAACCTCTCCATGCTCAAACATCTCATCTCCATTTATTCAAGATTTATAGCATCTTCAAGTTTCTCTCAACCTCATTCTCTCTTTTTCTCTCCTAGGTAAGATTATACATTTTGGTTCTTATGCTTCTTTTTCCTTTGTAGTCTTTTTTTTCAACCCCACTCTCTCGTTATGTTGGTTTTGTAATAGATTATATATTTTCTTCAACAAATCTTGTTGGGCATCTTCTTTTCTTTTTTAAATTTTTTGCAACGTTTTTGGGTTACAGCCTATGATGGTTCAAGATTCGATGCAATATGCAAAGAAATGTGAAGCTTGTCAATTTCATGCAAACTTCATACACCAATCTCTAGAGTCACTTCACCCAACTGTATCTTCATGGCCGTTTGAAGCTTGGGGAATTGACCTTGTTGGTCCTATAACACTCAAATCATTGACAGGACACTCTTATATCCTTGCAGGACTGATTATTTCTCAAGATAGGTTGAAGTTGTTGCATTAAAAGAAGCAAAGAAAGAAAATGTAGCAGATTTTGTTTGTAATATTCTGGTTTATCAATATGGCATTCCTCATCGCATCGTGACAAACAATGGAAGACAATTCTCTAACAATTTGATGGACAAGTTATGTGAAAAGTTTGGCTTCAAACCATAGCGAATGGCTTGGCTGAAGCATTCAACAAGATATTATGCAACTTGTTGAAGAAAGTAGTCTCTAAGACGAAGAGACACTAGCAAGAAAGAATTGGTGAAGCGTTGTGGGCGTACCGGACCACTTATCGTACTCCAATAGGAGCCACACATTACTCTTTTGTCTATAGAGTAGAAGTTGTCCTCCCTCTAGAAAGAGAAATCTCATCATTGAGAATGGCGGTGCAAGCTGAAGGTTTAACTATGGAAGATAATGCTAAATTGCATCTTCAAGAGTTAGAGGCATTAGATGAGAAAAGACTGGATGCTCAACAAGCATTAGAATGCTCTCAAGCACGCATGTCTAAAGCTTTCAACAAAAAAGTACGACCTCGTTCATTTCAAGTTGGTGAGCTCGTGCTCGCAGTTCGAAGATCTATCATCACAACTCGACATACAGGACACAAGTTTACACCTAAATGAGACGGACCCTACGTGGTGAAAGAAGTCTAGACAAATGGAGCATACAAGATAGTTGATAAAGACGGACTCAAAATTGGCCCAATAATTGGTAAGTTTCTCAAGAAATGTTGTGCTTAAAATATAATGCTCCATATCGCAAGAGCATAAACTACATGATACTCCTGACCCGCATGAGTTAAAAAGGTGAACGACCCAAAAAAAATCAAATTTGTACCTCGAACTACGTTATTACTTGATCCCTTTTCTTCAAGGGTACGTAGGCAGCTTAAAGAAGACTTTAAGTTCAGTCCTTGCAAACAAACAAAAAAAGCTACAAATATTGAAGCATGACAAAATAAATGTTGGGTTTTATGCCCTAAAACTCGTAGATAGTAAATGTAAACAAATTGTATACTTGTTTCAATAAAGTGTTATTGAGTTTCTACAATAAAGTGTTATTGTTAAATATTGCACAATTTGACCCAAATCCAATAAACTAAGATCCAAGGTTGTTTGTATGTAACTTGAACTAGTATGTGGGGACATACGAGGATCGATGTTCAAGTAACAATCTAAAAGGTCTATAGTACAAGGATAAGGTTGGGTACCTTATCCTGGTAACACTATGAGATATGGCCCGCTTTGTATTTGATACAGACGTATTGATCCAAAACGTCCATGTAGTAGACATGCAAGTGGGGGTATCCTATGCAATGAGTTTGCATAAGACTGGACCACGAAATAGTCAACCATTAGTTATAACACCGTTAACTAATTAGGTTACTGTTTCAATATGATGACCTAGGTAACTTAATCTTAATCCTGAGTGTGTCATGAACTCCTTCTCATGAGAGACTGTCCTTTGATTAGCATGGGTGAGAGTGGCCAATACGCCGACTCAATATGCCTTCCTTTTTGGGGACAAGACCGAGTGGGAGGCTGGGGACATGACAACACAAGAAGGAATTCACTCCTTCCCGCTTCTAGGTGAAGTAGATGAGTGTTCCCTTAAGTGGTGACTTCGGGACTTGAACAAAGGGATCCCACCCTCTCACTGGCCCGAGAGGGACTTTCTGTTTAATGGTTGGACCATAAACAGGTTGTTCATTAGAGGAGCGTTGGTACTTAAGGAGACAGATGTAACACATGGGTAAAACGGTAATTTGACCCAGCTGTGATTACGGACACTCGTGAAGGATTGACTTACCGGTATAGGTCTACATCTATGGACACAGAAATGTTCTACAGTGAGAAGAGTTCAGCTGTGGGTCTTTAGTGGAATGACCCACAGTTAATGAATATTGGTTAACTTGATTAATGAGTTTAATTAGTTAATCTCATATCATTGGAGCTTCTGATCTGTAGGTCCATTAGGTCCCCCTGCTAGCTCGTAAAGAGTAATTAGGAACAAATATATCTTGAGAGAATTTGAATAGTTCAAATTCATATTGGGAATTAAGTTAATTGTATGAGATACAAATTAATATAATGTATAGTGATGCATTAAAATATAAAGTCTAATTTGAGATTAAACTTTATTATATTGAGAGATTGATACATTTGAAAGAGTTCAAATATATGTCTAATTAAATATATGGTATTTAATTAGAAGATGAATTACTTAATTATGAATTAATTAATTATTCAATTTAGTTTGGATTAAATGAGATTTAATTAAACTATAATCTATGAGAGAAATAAATATTTGAAGAAGTTCAAATATTAATATGAATTTGATTCATATTAAATTTATAGGATATAAGAGAATTTGAAGGAGTTCAAATTTTAATATGAATTTGATTCATATTATAGAATTAATTAATTGAAGGCCTGAAATTAAATATATGATATTTAATTGAGTAATTAATTAATTAACTAATAGAAGGCCTGAAATTAAATATATGATATTTAATTGGTGATTAATTAATTAAAGAATTAATTAATTAAAAATTAATCAATTATGGAAATGATTTAATCACTTATGGAAGTGATCAATCATTTATGGAAAAGATTAATCAATTATGGAATTGATTGGTCATGGAATTGATTAATTATGGAAAAGATTAAATCAGTTATGAAAATAATTGATTTTAAATGAATATTTTATTCATGACCTTTCTCCTATAAATAGAACACTAACCCTAGGGTTTAGGCACCACAACATATGGCCTCCATAAGGCCTTCTCATATTCTCTCAACTCAAGAACTCTAGGGAGAATTTTCTCTCCAGAGTTTTTTCCCATTCATTCAAGATTAGGTAGTCCCACTACTACTTTCCTAATCTCAGAGTTATAGCAGGGAAGATCAAATGGTGGTGTTCTTCGTTGTTGCAGAGCAATCAAGAATCATCCGTTGAAGTATTCATAGTCGCCAACGGAGGTATGTTTTTCCCCACTTAACCTTTTGCCAATGTATTGGTATTTTATAGAACAAAATTAATTTACGAACGGTCTAATTGCGCTTCCGCTAACGGAATTAGGGAATTCCAATCCTTCAATAAATTGAAGAAATTCATCCCTACTGGGGACAACACAACAAATTGAAGACTTACATTGCTATGAATGGAATGATACGAGTTGAATGCATAAAAGAAGGTTTCGCGTTCTTTCAAGTTCAATGATTCACTTGCTCCACGTTCGACGACTACTCCATTCAAGTTTGACTTATCACTTGCTCCCAAGTTTGATACCTTGCTTCACCTTCAAAGGGTGGCAATTGAAGGCTTCGTTTTTACTTCAACTTCAAATCTTCAAAGGTTGGCAGTTGAAAACTTTGCTTCACTACAAATGTTGGCGGTGGGCGGCTTTCGCTTCATTTTCAAAAGGTGGCAGTAGAAAGCTTCACTTTCGCTTCATATTCAAAAGTTGACAGTTGAAGGCTTCGCTTTAGAACATCCTCAAAGATGCACGATTTTAATGTTGGCTTTATCTTGAAAGTGTTTAGACTGGAAGATGCATCTTAGTTGTAAGCTAAAAAAAAAGGTTAATATCAAACAAAAAAAAAAAAAAAAAAAAAGAAAGAAAGAAAGAAAGAAAGAGACAATGAAGGTGTTGTTAAGAAAATTGTGACCACTCCTGCAAGCCACTCAGATCAAGAGTGCATCACTGTAGGCAAGTTTGGTGATTACTGATAACTCTCCAAAAGGGAGTTATTTAGGCCCTATTTCTATATTGATTTGTGTGTCATTTGTGCTAAATAGGGTTGCTTTTAGATATATATTATATGCTTTAACCCATTTGGAGGAATGGATGCTTTGGAAGTTATTTTGTGTAGAATGTATTGCTGAGCGACTTAAGGGAGCAAATTCTGTGCTGCAGCAAAGCTGGGAGCAAAACTGCCACGTCACAGCTCGTTAGCCAATTTAATGAACTGAATTCTGTAAGTTATTCTCGAGAAAAAGGAGCAAGGAAAGCCATCCACGTGTCTAGGTCAACCTAATTAGGGCTTGCTATCACTCTATTGAAGGGATAAAAGCCCTTGCGCAGCGGAAACATACAAAACCTTTAACTCCGATTTAATTTAGGATCAAAATACCAATTCGTTGGGATAAAATCACAGCAGAAAATTCATAAGAAAACTACTGAAATTCTTATGTAAAGCATGCTAAAACAACTCTCAATACTCTAGATCTCATCTATAATGGATCCTATTGATCCTAGATCAAGAATTACCTACCGTAGGTGTAGATCTTGATCGATTTGCCTAATTCCCTTTGGATTGCAGAAAATTCCAGCAACAAGTAACTCTTGTTTTCGCTGCAAATCCCACACGAACACCACCACGAGGATTCACCGATGGACTCTGAAGGATATCAGTGAGGGAGATTGTGGGATATCTTTTCCTAAGGAGTAACACTGAGAGAATAAAAAATGAGAGCTTAGGATTTTCTGGAGAACGCTTTCTTTTCTGTAAAACAGAGAGCCACACAAAAAACAAATGAACTGCCTCCAAAAACCCCGTAACCTCCTCATTTTTAGGCGTGTGAGGGAGGAAAGATAAGTCAAAACCCACGTTCCCAGTAACTGATAAAAATATCAGTTAATTTAAAATCCAATTTAATTAATTAGAAAATTAATTAAATTAAATCAAAATAAATTATTAAATTCACAATTGAATAACTCATTCATTTAAACTATATTTAAATAATTATCCCTCACATAACCTATAGTTTTAATATAATTAAATCTAAATTTAATTAAATTAAAACAACAATTAATTAATTCTATAATTAATTAATATTATAATTAAATATCGCATATTTAATCATAATTCCCTCATAGAAACTATAATATTAATGCACATCTAATGCACATTAATTATAACCTATAATTTTAATATGAATCAAATTCATATTTTACCTTTTTATTCAAGCCCTTTCGAATACTCAATTTTCCTTAGAAATTAACCTCAACACCTTATTTGAGTCATCGGTGAGACCTAATGGACCTACAGATCAAAAGTTCCAACGATATGAGATTAATTGGCTAAACTCATTAACCAAGTTAATCAATGTTCGTTAACTGTGGTTCACTCCACTAAAGAACCACAGTTGCACTCTTCTCACTGCAGGTATATTTCTGTGTCCACGGATATCGACCGTCAATCATCAAGTTAGGCCTTCACGTGTGTTCGTACCCCAGCTAGGTCAAATTACCGTTTTACCCCTGGGCTACCTCTTTGTCCTTAAGTACCAGTGCTCCTCTAATGAACAACCTGTTTGACGTCCAACCAACAAACAGAAATCCCTCTTGTGCCATAAAGAGGGTAGGGCCCATTGTTCAAGACCCGAAGACACCACTTAAGGGAACACACCTCTACTTACCCTAAAATCGGGAAGGAGCGAATTCCATCTTGTAAGACTATGTTCCCAGCTCCCCACTCGGTTTTGTCCCCAAAATGGTAGGCTTATTGAGTCGGCGAATAGACCACTCTCACCCATACAAATCAAAGGACAATCCCTCATGGACAGAAGTCCATAATTCACTCATTCTCTTACTCTCAGAGAATTCCCCTCAAAGCTTCCTCTAGATTCCCACCAGTCTCCTGCCTCTAGAAGTCTCAGAGTCATACCGGTGTAGCCATGAGAGTAAGTAATTTGTTACTATATAAATTAGATTTAAATATAATATTTTTGTATGCTTAGCCTTAATATAAATATAAAATTGTTCTAAATTTATTGCCAATATATTGGTATTTTAGATTAAACAAAATTAATTACGAATCGGTCCCAATCACGCTTCCGCTTTACGGAATTGCGGAATTCCAATCCTTCAAAACCCCCTTCCTAAAACAGCTCCTCCAATCGTGTGATAGGTGGTTAGTGGGCAGATCCCGTTTAATCAGTTAAACAAACTGATTAACAATTAATTAATTAATAATTCCAAAAATTAATAATTAATTAATTAAATAGTTAAATTAACCAATTAATTTAATATAATTTATATAAAATTTCCCACATAACCTATAGTTTTAATGTAATTCAATTAAATCAAATTTAATTAAATAAATTAAAACAAATAATTAATTAATTCACCAATTAATTAATAATATAATTAAATATCAAATGAACAACCCGTTTGAGGTCCAACCTTCAAACAGAAATCCCTCTCGTGCCATAGAGAGGGCAGGGCCCTTTGTTCAAGTCCCAGAGACACCACTTAAGGGAACGCACCTCTACTTACCCTAATATCAGGAAGGAGTGAATTCCATCTTGTGTGATTATGTTCCCAATTCCCCACTTGGTCTTGTCCCCAAAATGATAGGCTTATTGAGTCGGCGTGTAGACCACTCTCACCCATACAAATCAAAGGACAATTCCTCGTGAGCAGGAGTCCATAATCCACTCAAGATTGAGACTAAGTTGCTTAGGTCATCCTAGTGAAATAGAAACCTATCTAGTCAACGGTGTTATAGGTAGTGGTTAACTATTTCGCGGTCCGGTCTTATGCAAACTCATTGCACAGGATACCCCCACTCGCATGTCCTCTACACGAACGCGTTAGATTATTGTATTTGTATTATAATACAAAGGGGGTCATATCCATAGTGTCACCAGGATAAGGTACCCAGCCTTATCCCTATACTATAGACCCTTTAGGCTGTAACTTGAACAACGATCCATGTATGTCCCCACATACTAGTTCAAGTCTCATACTAACATCCTAGGATGTTCAGTTTATTGGATTAGGGTTATTTAGGCAAGATACCATACAAACAATAATGAATAATACATGAAATATTATTTTATTAATATTCGGTCAAATGTTTACATTTACTATCCACGAGTTTTAGGGCATAAAACCCAACACCGTTATGCACATTTCTGTGACTCGACTCCGACATAGATAATTCACAAATGCAATCTATAACCCTATAGTTGTTATAGGGTGCCTTAGGTAGCTTGCCTTATAACACCGAACAATCTCTTTCGAACATTTTCTCCTATATCACCTTTATGAGAATCGATATCGTCTGTCCCTTTCGAGATCAAACATGCAAAGTCTAAGTGATCAATTTAAACTTAGCAAGATCAGAATGATAATCAATAAAGAATGACATGCATTGAAGAGAAACTTAAGAAATAAACACTTTCAAGCTATTGAACCATAAGAGAATTCACCATATTGAACCCCTCAATGGAATTTAGCTAAACATGGTGGGATAAAGTGCAAATGAACAACTTTCCATTGAAAATAAAATGTAAAGAATACAAATGAATGAAAAGTGACTAATGTTGAAAATAATGGCAGTAGCTAAATAATAGGGTTTTTTTTTTCTTTTATCTAATCCTTCTAGAGTTCGCTCGACACTCCACTCTCTCGCTTTTACAAGTGGGAATGGGTGAAAATCCCTACAAACACTAAGGTTTGATGTCTAACTAAGGTTAGAATTCAGTCTTCTTAGAAGAACCTCAGGCATCCCTACTCATGGGCGTCTACTAGGGTTCTGTCACCACTCTCTTCTTCCCAGTGAGTTCTGCTTGAATTTCTCTTCGAATCATGAGTTTATATAGTGTGGGAAGTGGTTGAGGAGCCACAAAATAGGTGCTGGTAGGTAGCCCAGTCATTTTCGGGGCCAAAATGGTCTGTTAGGTGAGCAAAAGTCTCATTCAAAACGACCTGCGACGGACTCGGAACGACTTCTGTTTTTCCAGAATTGCGGTCACATTTGATTTTAGCCTTCTCAGAAATGCGATCGCATTTGTAGGTAAATTCCAGCTTTCCTCTGTTTTCCTGCACAACACCAAATTGGGTCAAATTCATATCAAATTGAGTCTTTTTAAGCACAAATAAGCATAATTTGACAATTGTGACTCTCAACTCTCTAAATCATCAACTTTAACATATTTTGAGCTCGGGAATAGTAAAATTGATCTAAACATGCAACTTTTGACAAGGAAATGAGCTAAAGATAGGGGTAAAATAGGTATATTTTTTACCCTTATCATACCCCCAAACTTAACTCCTCACCTGTCCTCAAGCAATAGCCAATCAAAATGATAGAGATCAACTTTTTAATTGCCAATCAGAATGTGAGAGCTCAATACTAATTGCAAACCAAAACGTTATGGGTCATATGTAATTGTCAATCGTGGCACTAGCATCAACTTTTAATTGCAAATCAAGTGACATGGAATCAAGTAAACATGTTTCTCAAGATCGTTTTCTAACAAGTTTGCCTTTCAAGAGAGGGTTCTACTCTAGTGCTAGTCACAACGTCTAAGTTTCCTAGGCATGAAGATTTCTATTGTTCTTTTTCAAAGCAAAACTCTCCCTAGTCCATCCTAATCAATGTGTTTAAACTACCCAACTTCTGCTCATTGAGCCTAGTGTAGTCCTTTTAGTTAAGAAAAACAAGACTTGAGGTTCCTTGAGCATACATGAGTTACTATACCTTTTCCTATCTCCCCCAAACTTATTTGACTGCTGGTGCTCTTTTTATTCAACTTCTTTTTCTCCCGAGAGTATCCTTGATGTCATCTTTACCTTCGTTCTAGCTTATCGACACTTTGTGGTGAAGATTGAAGGATTTGGAATTCCCTAATTCTGATAAAGCGGAAGCGTAATTGGGACCGATTCGTAGTTAATTTTGTTTACCCAAAAAATATCATTACATTGGTAAAAATCATAGAACAAATTCTATAGAAACTTAAGACTAAGCATACAAAATTTAGATCTAAATCTATAATAAAGAAAAGAGAAGCAAACCTCCGTTGACGTCTCTGAAAATCAAGAATGATTTTTTATTGCTTTGCAACAACGAAGGACACCACCATTTGATCTTCCTTGCTATAACTCTAAGATTAGGAATGTAGTTGTGGGACTACCTAATCTTGAATGAGAAAAATTCTAGAGAAAAAATTCTCCCTAGAGTTCTTGAATTGAGAGAATATGAGAGGGCCTTATGGTGGCCATATGTTGTAGTTCCTAAACCCTAGGGTTAGTGTTCTATTTATAGGAGAAAGACCATGAATAATAAATATTCATTTAAAATCAATTATTTCCATAACTGATTTAATCTTTTCCATAATTAATCAATTCCATAATTGATTAATCTTTTCCATAAATGATTGATCACTTCCATAAGTGATTAAATCATTTCCATAAATGATTAATTACTTCCATAATTGACTAATTTCCAATTAATTAATTCTTTAAATTAATTAATCACCAATTAAATATCATATATTTAATTTCAGACCTTCTATTAGTTTATTAATTAATTACCCAATTAAATATCATATATTTATTTTCAGACCTTCAATTAATTAATTCTATAATATGAATCAAATTCATATTAAAATTGGAACTCCTTCCAATTCTCTTATATCCTATAAATTTAATATGAATCAAATTCATATTAATATTTGAACTTCTTCAAATATTTATTTCTCTCATGATAATAAAGTTTAATTTCAAATTAGACTTTACATTTTAATGTATCATTATACATTATATTAATTTGTATCTCATACAATTAACTTACTTCCCAATATGAATTTGAACTATTCAAATTCTCTCAAGATATAATTGTTCCTAATTACTCTTTACGAGCTAGCAGGGGGACCTAATGGACCTACAAATCAGAAGCTCCAATGATATGAGGTTAACCGATTAAACTCATTAATCAGGTTAACCAATATTCATTAACTGTGGGTCATTCCACTAAAAACCCACAATTGAACTCTTTTCACTTTAGAACATTTCTGTATCCAAGGATATAGACCTATACCGGTAAGTCAATCCTTCACAAGTGTTCGTAATCACAGCTGGGTCAAATTATCGTTTTACCCCTGTGTTACATCTGTCTCCTTAAGTACTAGCGCTCCTCTAATGAACAACCTGTTTATGGTCCAACCATTAAACAGAAAGTCCCTCTCGGGCCAGTGAGAGGGTGAGATCCCTTTGTTCAAGTCCCAGAGTCACCACTTAAGGGAACACTCATCTATTTCTCCTAGAAGTGGGAATGAGTGAATTCCATCTTGTATTGTCATGTCCCCAGCCTCCCACTCGGTTGTGAAGGAATTGAATCCCCTAGCGGAAGCGGTTTTCACCGTTTGTGATTTAATTGCGATTATATCGAATATCGGTACGTTGGGCAAAAATTCAGAAACTATTTCTAAACAAAATATAAGATTAAGCATGCTGTAAAAATGATCTAAACGATTTAGATTTGGATTACTTACATGATTTGAAAACTGAAAATTGCCTCTTCACTATGCTCCAAAACACGTTCTTTGTTCTCCCAATGAACACCACCACAATGGGTCACCCACTATTCTCTTGGATTACTAAGATTTTGGCTTGTGGGAACCAAATCCGTCTTGGAAAGGGGAAAAATTCAGCAATCAAGCATTCTGGAATTCTGTGTTTTGAGAGAAAATCTTGAGAGAAAACTAATCTCCTTTTTCGTGAGTGAGAGACTGTCTGTAACTGTAGGGAACTCCCCTTCAACATACGATAAGTGGGGAAGGGAAGTTATCTTCCCTACTCAATCTTGATCGTTGATTATTACCTAAACGATCTTGGCCATCAATTAATTAAATAATAAATATTTAATTAATTAATTATAATTAATTTAATTAAATCAATTATAATATAAAGTATTTAATTCAATTTAAATCATATTCAATTGAATTAAATTGGCTATTCAATTAATTCTCAATTAATTGTTCCCCATATTAATTAAATATCAAATACTTAATTAATATTACAATTGAATCATATTCAAGTTTATCTCTCTCATTTAACCTATAGTTTTAATGTGCATCATATGTACATTAATTATAAACTATAGTTTTAATTTCGATTAATCATAATTAACCAAATTAAATTAAAATTAATTAATTCTTTAATAATTAATTTATGAATTAATCAAATATCACATATTTAATTAAATTCATAATTCTCTCCTAAATTAATTTTGAATCATATCGAAAATTAATTATAAAGTTTAATTCTCTAATTAAACTTTATACTATAACGTATCTCCATACATTATATTAATTCCCTTAATATTCAAGACTAAATAATCTTAGTACCCGTTACGAGCTAGCAGGTGGACCTGATGGATCTACACATCAGAAGCTCCAACGATACAAGATTAACTGGCTAAACTCATTAACCAAGTTAATCAACATTCATCAACTGTGGGTCACTCCACTAAAGACCCACAGCTGCACTCTTCTCACTGTAGAATATTTCTGTGTCCACGGATATCGACCAATGCAGTAAGTCAATCCTTCACGAATGTTCGTAACTCCAGTTGGGTCAAATTACCGTTTTACCCCTGGGTTACCTCTGGATCATTAAGTTGTTGGGATTTATGCCCTAAAACTCGTAAATAGTGAATGTAACCGTTGACCGGATATTGATGAAATAATATTGATATATTTTTCCATTAATTGTTATTAGTTATTTTATATTTGTCTTTGCCTAATAATAACCCTAATCCAATAAACTAGACATCCAAGGCTGTAATATGAGTCTTGAACTATATGTAGTGACATATGGGATCAATGTTCAAGAAACAGCCTAAAGGGTCTATAGTATAGGGATAAGATTGGGTGCCTTATCCTGGTGACACTATGGATACGACCCACTTTGTATTTGATACAAACGTTGCGATCCAACGCGTTCGTGTAAGAGACATGCGAGTGGGGGTATCCTATGCAATGAGTTTGCATAAGACCGGACTGCGAAATTGTAACCACTGATTATAACACCGTTAACTAGTTGGTTTTCTATTTCACTAGGACGACCTAGACAACTTAGTCTTAATCCTGAGTTGATTATGGACTCCTGCTCATGAGAGATTGTCCTTTGATTTGTATGGGTGAGAGTGGCCAATACGCCGACTCAATAAGCCTACCACTTTGGGGACAAGACCGAATGGGGAGCTGGGAACATAATCGTACAAGATGGAATTCACTCCTTCCCGACTTTAGGGAAGTAGATGAGTGTTCCCTTAAGTGGTTACTCCGAGTCTTGAACAAAGGGCCCTACCCTCTCAATGGCACGAGAGGGTTTTTCTGTTTGATGGTTGGACCACAAACAGGTTGTTCATTAGAGGAGAATTGGTACTTAAGGAAATAGAGGTAACCCAGGGGTAAAACGGTAATTTGACCCAGTTGGTGTTACAGACACTCGTGAAGGACTAACTAGTCGATATTGGTCTTAGATCCGTGGACACAGAAAATATGTCTGCAGTGAGAAGAGTGCAACTGTGAGTCTATAGTGGAATGTACACACAGTTAACGAATATTGATTAATGTGGTTAATGAGTTTGACCAATTAATCTCACATCGTTGGAGCTTCTGATCTGCAGGTCCATTAGGTCCCACTGGTAGCTCGTAAAGTAATTTGAGGCAACTAAGTAATAAAAGTAAATTGAAAATGTTCAATTTATTAAGGGAAATAAATATAATATATATTGATATATTATTATGAGAGAAATTAATATTTGAAAAGTTCAAATATAAATTTATGAAAGTTTGAAAGAGTTCAAAATAATGAATTAATTAATTTAAGGCCTAAAATGTGTTTGGGCAAATTAATTAATTCTAAGCCGGGAATTAAATATGTGATATTTAATTGGTGGTTAATTAATTAAAGAATTCATTAACCGGGAATTAATCAATTATGGAAATAATTAATCACTTAAGGAAGTGATTAACCATTTATGGAAATGATCTAATTACTTATGGAAGTAATTAGTCATTTGTGGAAAAGATTAATCAATTATGGAATTGATTGATCATGATTGATTAATTAAGGAATAAGATTGAATCAATTATGGAAAAGATTGATTTAATTGAATATTTTATTCATGGCCTCTCTTCTATAAATAGAACACTAGACCTAATTGGTCATGACACTTTTGACACTTGACACTCTTGAAAGACAAGACCTAGAATTCTCTCTAGCCTCCCTCTTAGAGAAAGACTCCCACAAGTCTTTTGCCTCCTAGACTTAGAGACATACCGGTGTAACCTCTGTGGTGATTATGTCAATCAAAGAAGAAATTTCCAGCGAAGAAAAGAAAAGGCGGCTGCTGTGTTTTCGTTCGTGGAGCGTCGTTGGCGAAGAATGGTCAAGTCTTCAATGAAGGTTTGTAACGGTTCTTCCTCTTTTCTTTAGAAAAGTTTTAAAAATAAATTTAGATTTATTTTAGCATGTTTAAACCAATTTTACAGCGGCTTTAAAGGTTGTTTAAAGTTTTTGTTTGAGTTATCGTAACGGTATTTTAATGTTAATTAATATATGGCGTAAGGTCCAATCGATGCGCTTCCGCTGCGTGGGGACTTTTATTCCCTTCATAAGTACCACTGATTCCTCTAATGAACAACCTGTTTAAGGTCCAACCACTAAACAGAAATTCCTCTCGGGCCAGGAGAGGACAGCACGCTTTTGTTCAAGCCCCGGAATCAACCCTTAAGGGAACACACATCTACTTACCCCAATAGGGGAAGGAGTGAATTTCATCTTGTACTGTTATGTTCCCAGCCCCCATTCGGTCTTGTCCCTAAAATGGTAGGAATATTGAGTCAGCGAGCAGGCCACTCTCACCCATACAAATCTAATGACAATCCATCCTGAAAAGGAGTTCGATCATAACAGACTCAGGATTGAGATTGAGTTACCTAGGTCATCCTATTGTAATAGAAACCTAAACTAGTTAATGGCGTTATATCTAGTGGTTACTATTTCGCGGTCCGGTCTTATGCAAACTTATTGCATAGGATACCCCTACCCGCATGTCTCCTACATGGATGCTTTGGATCATTGCATCTGTATCGGATACAAAGTGGGTCGTATCACATAGTGTCTCCAGGATAAGGTACCCAACCTTATCCCTATACTATAGACCATTTAGGTTGTTACTTGAACATTGATCCCCGTATGTCCCTACATACTAGTCCAAGTTTCATTTAAACAACCTTGGATCCTAGTTTATTGGATTTATGGTTTATTAATGCAAACTCGATTTTTCAATAACCAAATTACTGAATCACTCAAATAACGCTTTATTGAGATCTATTAATTTGTTTCATTTACTATCTACGAGTTTTAGGGCATAAAACCCAACAACTCCCACTTGAACTAAAACTCTAGTGGGCAATGTACATCAACAATCAGAATTGAATGAATAATCATTGAAGTAGAAATAATGATTTGTATTAATATTGTATAATACATGAAAAGTACAAATACAAATAAATACAATAAACTAGGACATTTGAATACCCATTACACTTCTCCCAATTTCCCTAAATTATTCTATGTACATATCTCGCAAACCTAGACCCTCTAGATGACTCTCGAACACCTTAGCCGTGAGAGTCTTCGTAAATGGATCAGCAATGTTGTGCTCTGAAGCTATCTTCGTGACGATCACATCACCACGTTGCACGATCTCTCTGATGAGATGATATTTGCGCTTTATGTGCTTGCTTCTCTTCTGACTGCGAGGTTCTTTAGAATTTGCCACTGCACCACTATTATCACAATAAAGGGTGATTGGCAAGTTCATATTTGGAACAACTTCCAAATCCATCAAGAACTTCCTAAGCCATACAACCTCCTTATATATTCGGCCTCCATGGTGGAGTCTGCAATGCATCCTTGTTTGATGCTACGCCAGACTACAGCTTCCCCATTCAGGGTAAACACTGACCCTGATGTGGATTTCCTAGAATCCTTATCAGTCTGAAAGTCAGAGTCTGTGTATCCTATAAGGATCAAATCCTTAGCGCCATACACAAGTTGACAGTCTCTCGTTCTCCTAAGATACTTGAGGATGTTTTTCATTGCAGTCTAGTGGTCTAACCCTGGATTAGACTGGTATCGACTAACTATCCCAACTGCATAGCATATGTCAGGCCTAGTACACAACATGACATACATAAGACTGCCCACAGCTGAAGCATAAGTAATAAGCGCCCAATATGCTTTAAGTTTACAAAGCTAGAGGTCCTTCTAGGATCCTTGTAAACGGACACAAATAAGACTACTTACCGAATGATTCCAACCAAGAGTTTAGTTAGAAGATGAATCACTCTTAGATCAAACTTAGAATCTAGGATTGTCACTCTAAGATCCTAAGACGACTCACTCCAGAATTAGATTGATCAAAACTAATCCAATGAATCGATTGAACATTGATGTGGACTTTTCCTACCGCAAGCGCACGGGTCAAGTAATAATATAGTGAATAGTAAATTCGAATGTCGTCCTCTGGATTGGATTTTTAAGCAAATCAAGTATTGTGAATTATCTT
The DNA here is from genome assembly GCA_036850905.1 of Luffa acutangula. Taxonomy (NCBI): domain Eukaryota; kingdom Viridiplantae; phylum Streptophyta; class Magnoliopsida; order Cucurbitales; family Cucurbitaceae; genus Luffa; species Luffa acutangula. The sequence continues at coordinate 38,237,584 of CM072088.1, forward strand.
GCCCAATTTTATTTAGGGATCAAAAAGTGATGAAAAGATGATGATAAAACCAATAATCAAAGTAAATAAAAAGAATGGAAATTCAATTGGGAAAACTACTTAGGGAATTGATTTCGCCGATTTCGTTTAGGATTGATTTTAAAGAATAAGTTATTATGCACAATGAAATTATGAGCCAAAGACCCTTTAATCACAACTACCTCTCCCGAGTATAATTGATTCTCATGCAAATTAACCAACTTGATATCCCTATCTAAGTTTATTAATATGCAAGGCAATGAGATCTTTTAACCAATTCTAAAGTTAATCTAAAACCGTCAAGAATTAGAAATTAAACTTTATTCATGCAATCTTGAGTAAGTCTAAATCAAATCCCCTCTCCCGAGCTAGATTCGAAACTTAAATCATCCAACTAATGGCCAATTAATTGAAAGCATTAAATCAAGATTACAAACACAATAACATTGCACAACTTAAACCATAAATCAATCCATAAACTTAATCAACTACATCAATCCCTAAGCTACAAGTTTAGCTACTCATGAATGTAAATACAATCTCAACTAAACATGTGTAAGCCATAAATCTAACTAAAGAAAGAAAAGGGAAAAGAAAACTCAATGTAGGCCGAGTCCCGACGTCCCCGTCACGATCCCCACGAACAATGGGTTGATTTCCAAGTTCCTCCTTTGTTTTCAGCTCCAAAAGTGCTCTATTCTGTCCTCTTTACGGCTCCAAAAGGTCCCAAATTGATTCCCCCAAAAACCTAGCCGAAAGGATGCTTAAATAGCAAAATTTCGTCGTAGCGTCGAGACGCTGTCAAGACAGCGTCGCGACGCTGTCGAGATCCGCATTTTTGGAAATTTTGTCGATAGCGTCGCGACGCTGGTCCTAGCGTCGCGACGCTATGATTTTTTTTTTTTTTTTTTTTTTTTTTTTTTTTTTTTTTTTTTTTTAGATTGGAAGCTCCATTTGACTCCAATTGATGAATTAAGCTTCAAGCACATACTTCCTACAAATAAAACATAAAAATGCATAAATTTGGGCAAATAATTGAAAAAGACTAGCTTAATTAATCAGAGAAAAATAGCTAGCTATGCTCGCTATCAAATACCCCCAAACTTAAGCTTTTGCTAGTCCTCGAGCAAACTAAAAATTAAGCATACAGTAGAAGAATGGATGCAATAATCATAACTCAATCCTCAAGGCTCAAAGGTCAATAGTCAAGCAAGCAAGAGACATGCACATAAGGACCAATGAGGGAGACAAATTAAAATTTTTCCAAAATTAACTTGCACAAGCGAGATCTAACTCAACGAGACCAGACTCTACTAGCCCGGGATTGGATTATTAAACTCTCAGCTCATCTTCCCTCTACACTGGCACTAAGGTTTCACTAATGAGTTAATGGAACAAATTAGTTTGTTTTTCTCCAAACTTAGGTGCTTATAATTAACAATTTAATTAAGCATGTATATGTGGCACTAGCTTTCACACACCCATTGCAGGGACCCTTAACCTGAGTTTTCTCTGGTTGGCCTAACTGATCACAACAGGGGTAGCTCTTTTTGCCTAAACATTATTAAACATTGCAAACTGTGCACAGGCCATGGCATAATAATTTTCTTTTCAACAGTAACAACAAGAATGATTTTTCTTTATGAGCATAAATAGCATATATTATTTTCCTTTCTCCTAAGCAAGATCAAACATGCTAATTTGCAAAAAATTAACTCTTTAGCTCTGCCCTACACCTATCGAGGTGACAACAAGCATATGAACCCAATAATTCGCTCCTAAGCATTCAAATCCAAGTCAGGTCAAGACAGATACTCTACTCATGCAAGCCATCTCCTAGAAAAATTTTAAAAAGTCTCCCTTTTTGGGCACTTATGCTTACATCTCATCACAAGCTTGAAGATTGACAGGAAAGCCTATCCTAGGACATCATAATCATGCAAAAGTAGCATCCAGAAAACAACCATATGCTAAAAAGTCTCCCTTTTTGGGCACTTATGCTTACATCTCATCACAAGCTTGAAGATTGACAGGAAAGCCTATCCTAGGACATCATAATCATGCAAAAGTAGCATCCAGAAAACAACCATATGCATAATTCAAAGAAAGCTCAAAACTATAGCCCAAACTCAGATGCTCAAGGGCTCCACAAACATGCTAATCCAATCCACCCCCAAACTTAAAGTATGCATTGTCCTCAATGTATAAAGAAAATAAGGCATACACAAGCATGAGAACAATAAAAGAATGATAGGAGTGAACAATACTGGCCTGGAATGATTATGACTTCTTGCTTGAGAGCTTGGAATCTTGAAAGCTTGAAAGCAAAGGAGAGAAAGAAAACAAGACCTACAAAACAAAAACAAACAATAAATCAAAAAGAAAAAGAAAACACACTAAACTTACTTGGGTTGCCTCCCATAAGCGCTTGTTTAACGTCATTAGCTCGACGTGCTGCACGTGCTTCAAGGAGGCTTTTGTTCTGTGAATCCAACAGAGGTGCTCTTTCTTGCACCTTTCCTGTAGCCCATGTAAAGCACTTCATCTTTAGAGTCTTCAACTGCTTTAAAGATCTCTTTTTCGTTCTTGACTCTAATAGTGAGCTCCCTGCGCTCAATATCTATAATTGCTCGCCCAGTAGCGAGGAATGGTCTTCCTAATATGACAGGCATTGAAGGATTTTCTATCATGTCCATAACATACAAGTCAATAGGGAGGAAAAATCTACCTACTCTGATTAACACATTTTCTACAATACCAACTGGTCTCACCACAGATTGATCAGCCAATTGGAGCTTTACAGGAGTAGACTTAATCTCACCTATATCTAACTTTTTACACAACGATAGAGGAATGATATTAATGCTAGCGCCTAAATCACATAATGCTCTGAAAGAATAAGTACCAAAACTACAAGGAACAGAAAAACTCCCTGGATCTGCTACTTTTTCAGGTACTTTTTGTTGTACTCTGGTGCTGCATGTGGAAGCAAGATAAACAGTGTCAACCTTCTTTTCTTTTCGCTTCTTTGCTAACCACTCCTTCATGAACCTGTTGTATTGGGGCATCTCTAATGCCTCTGCAAATGGAATATTAATATTCAGATTCATAAAAGCATTCATAAATTTATCAAATTGAACCTGATTGTTCTTTTTCTTCTTTTTCTTTTTCTTTTCCTTTGGAACCATCAGTGTGGGAGAAGGAATAGGAGGCTCAAGGTTAGGTTGTTCAGCCTCATCAGATGATGTGTCCTCCTCAGCTTCCCCTGTAGGCGTTTCATAGTCCTCAGATTCAGGTTCCTCTTCAGATTCTTCCTGGTGCACAGTGATTGCCTTACAATACTCCATATGGGGTTTCTCTTGTTCAGCTGGGGCCTTACCTTTATTCATGGTGCTTACAACATTCACCAACTGTCCCAGCTGAGTCTCAATGTTCTTTATGGCTGCACTGTGGCCATTCACCGTGGTGTTGATGGCAATGACTGCCTCCTCTAATTTGGTTGTCCTGTTACTAGACTCTGCAATGAAAGCTCCAACAAGATCTTCTAACTTTTTATTATCTTGAGTTTGAGGGGCAAAACCAGGAGGATTAAGAACATTCTTAGTATTAGCATAAGAGAAATTTTCATGGTTCCTATTGTTAGGGTGATAATGTGTAGGTATAGAACTATTATTATATCCCCTAGAATTAAAATTTGATACATATTGAATCTGCTCGATGGTCTCCTCCTGAGGTCTAGATGCTAAAGCAGCAGCTGATTCCATTGACTGTGCACTCCCTGTACCTGAAAATTTCATAAAAGCATTGGCAAGGGAAGTCATCTGGGCCTGGAGTGCACTTACTTTATCAACCTCAAACACTCCAGCAGCAATCTTTTTAGGTGTAGACCGCTCAGATGGCCACTGATAGCTGTTGGTGGCCATATCCTCTAAAAGTGTGCGAGCGTTTTCCACGGTCTTGGACAACAGAGTCCCACCTGCAGCTGCATCAACAATCGTTTTTGTACTAGGAGTTAAACCATTATAAAACAACTGTACCTGAAGCCAATCGGGGTAACCATGCTGAGGACACTTCCTCAGTAGCTCTTTGAATCGCTCCCAAGCTTCGAACAGCTGCTCATCATATTGTTGTTGGAATGTCCCAATCTCGGTCCTCAGCTTGACCGTCTTTGCAGGAGGGAAAAATTTCTTTAAAAAGGCCTGGACCAAAGCATCCCAGGTAGTGATGCTCCCAGGGGTGATGGACTGCAACCAATCTCGTGCTTTATCCTGCAAAGAAAAGGGAAATAAACGTAAGCGAATAGCATCCTCAGAGACACCATTAATCTTTACCGTCCCACAAATATCCAAGAATGATTTAAGGTGAGAATTTGGATCCTCGGTGGGTGATCCTCTGTATGCACAGTCTCGAGCCATCTGAATGAGACCGGTCTTCAGCTCAAAGTTGTTGGCATTAATCGGTGCATAGACAATCCCCGACTGTTGCCCCTGAAACACAGGCTGAAAATAATCTCTAATAGGCCTAGGCTCCTCATGTGGATTTTGGTCTGCCATTTGAATAATTTCTCTATTTTCCCTTCGAAGCCTAAGAATTGTTCTTTCTATCTCGGGATCAAATGGTATCACTTCTCTACTACTACGCATGCAAAATTAAAAATACCTTAAAAAGAAAAGAAAAAAAACAAATATGGAAATAAATAAAGAAAAGGAAACAACAAATCTAAATATGGAAAATATAATCAAGAAAAAGGAAACAAACTAACCTAATATGAAATGCAAAAATAAATATGACAAAATGCAAATAAGGAAACTAACCTAGAAAAGGAAAAACAAGAACAAATAAGGAAAAGATTACACAACTAAAAGGAAACTAACCTAGAAAATCAAATATGGAAAGAAAAACAAATAAGGAAAAAAATGCAACAAACCTAAAAAAGTAACAATACACCCTAAATTAAGATCAAGCAATTTTTCCACAATATCAATCTAGCTAAATGTGCCAATCCCCGGCAACGGCGCCAAAAACTTGATGTGGACTTTTCCTACCGCAAGCGCACGGGTCAAGTAATAATATAGTGAATAGTAAATTCGAATGTCGTCCTCTGGATTGGATTTTTAAGCAAATCAAGTATTGTGAATTATCTTGCCCAATTTTATTTAGGGATCAAAAAGTGATGAAAAGATGATGATAAAACCAATAATCAAAGTAAATAAAAAGAATGGAAATTCAATTGGGAAAACTACTTAGGGAATTGATTTCGCCGATTTCGTTTAGGATTGATTTTAAAGAATAAGTTATTATGCACAATGAAATTATGAGCCAAAGACCCTTTAATCACAACTACCTCTCCCGAGTATAATTGATTCTCATGCAAATTAACCAACTTGATATCCCTATCTAAGTTTATTAATATGCAAGGCAATGAGATCTTTTAACCAATTCTAAAGTTAATCTAAAACCGTCAAGAATTAGAAATTAAACTTTATTCATGCAATCTTGAGTAAGTCTAAATCAAATCCCCTCTCCCGAGCTAGATTCGAAACTTAAATCATCCAACTAATGGCCAATTAATTGAAAGCATTAAATCAAGATTACAAACACAATAACATTGCACAACTTAAACCATAAATCAATCCATAAACTTAATCAACTACATCAATCCCTAAGCTACAAGTTTAGCTACTCATGAATGTAAATACAATCTCAACTAAACATGTGTAAGCCATAAATCTAACTAAAGAAAGAAAAGGGAAAAGAAAACTCAATGTAGGCCGAGTCCCGACGTCCCCGTCACGATCCCCACGAACAATGGGTTGATTTCCAAGTTCCTCCTTTGTTTTCAGCTCCAAAAGTGCTCTATTCTGTCCTCTTTACGGCTCCAAAAGGTCCCAAATTGATTCCCCCAAAAACCTAGCCGAAAGGATGCTTAAATAGCAAAATTTCGTCGTAGCGTCGAGACGCTGTCAAGACAGCGTCGCGACGCTGTCGAGATCCGCATTTTTGGAAATTTTGTCGATAGCGTCGCGGCGCTGGTCCTAGCGTCGCGACGCTATGATTTTTTTTTTTTTTTTTTTTTTTTTTTTTTTTTTTTTTTTTTAGATTGGAAGCTCCATTTGACTCCAATTGATGAATTAAGCTTCAAGCACATACTTCCTACAAATAAAACATAAAAATGCATAAATTTGGGCAAATAATTGAAAAAGACTAGCTTAATTAATCAGAGAAAAATAGCTAGCTATGCTCGCTATCAAACATCAAACCTAAGACAAGATTTGAAAGAAAAGACAACACCAAAGGGGTTGAATAAGCAAAAGCTTTTTAACATTCATAATCTGAGTTTTCAAGAGTATTACAAGCCATTTAAAGGCCAAATGGTCGTGGATAGACCAAGGAACTCAAAAGTCATTCAACTACACTTAATTGCAAATTGTAGAAAATAAGACCTAGGAACTTAAAACTTGATTGCACATCAAACGAGCAGCCATATCTCAAAACTAAAAAGATAGAATTGCTTTAAATTGTCTTAAATATGTGCTATGGAATCCGCTCCTCATAATGGAAACGTTTGACATCCTTTGACATCACGAAATCCCAAGAGATGCAAGTTGGACAGCCACCTCTTCACAAATTCTACACACTTTTTTTGTCCTCTGTGCCATCTTCCAAACTACACAACTTTTCCCGTGCCATCTTGACTCCATTCTCTTCTTGACTTGCTGAACTAACATTATACAAAAATTTGGGTTCAAAATTCTCGGGCTCTCGTTGTGAATTTGCTAGCTTTTGAACATGCAATGTGAAAGCCTCTTGTATCTTCTTTGCCTTGCTCCTTGTGATTGGTCCTTCAGGTACATGTAATGGATTATTGATTGAATCCATATCATCCCCCCTTTCTTTAAAAGGATTTGTCCTCAAATCAAGGTCTTTATTGCCTACATCAAAAGGAGACAAGTCAGCCACATTAAAAGTAGAACTTACATTGTACTTACCTCGTAGATCCAATTTGTAAGCATTGTCATTAATCCGTTCAAGCACTTGAAAAGGACCATCTCCCCTTGGGTGAAGTTTAGACTTCCTTTGATCGGGAAACCTTTAATTTCTTAGATGAACCCAAACCCAATCACCTGGTTTAAAAATCAATTCCTTTCTCCCTTGGTTCTTGCGAGTGACTAGCTTTTGATTCTTCTTTTCAATCCTTTCTTTGATTTCTTTGTGCAAAGTTTTGATGTATTCGGCCCTAGAAGAAGCTACATCACTAGTAAACATATTAGGCGGCAAATGTGATAAATCTAGAGGAGCCAAAGGATTAAAGCCATACACAACCTCAAAAGGTGAACAATGAGTTGTACTATGAATCGCCCTATTATATGCAAACTCCACAAAAGGTAGAGTCTCTTCCCAAGACTTAAGATTTTTAGAAATTAGTGTCCTAAGCAAGGCCCCCAATGTTCTATTAACTACCTCAGTTTGCCCATCCGTTTGTGGGTGACAAGTTGTAGAAAATAGAAGCTTAGTTCCCAATTTTCCCCACAAAACTTTCCAAAAATGACTTAAAAATTTAACATCCCTATCACTAACAATAGTTTTGGGAATGCCATGCAATCTAACCACTTCCCTAAAGAAAAGATTAGCTATGTTGGTAGCATCATCAGTTTTGTTACATGGAATGAAATGCGCCATCTTACTAAACCTATCAACCACCACAAAAATACTATCATGATTTCTTCTAGTCTTTGGTAATCCTAGAACAAAATCCATGCTAATGTCTACCCATGGTTCACTAGAAACATCTAAAGGAGTGTAAAGGCCATGTGGTTGTGTCTTAGACTTAGCCTCCTTACACTTCAAACATTGCTTGCACACTTTGTTCACATCTTTCCTCATTTTAAGCCAATAAAAGTGTTCACACAACATGTTGTATGTTTTAAATTCTCCAAAATGTCCCATAAGTCCTCCTCCATGAGCTTCCTTCACAAGTAACTCTCTAATGGAACACTTAGGAATACAAAGCTTACCTTTCCTAAAAAGCATCCCATCAAACACAATATAATCTTGAACATTTTTCCCTTCTAAACATTGTGAATACACATCATAAAATTCAGATTTCTCAACTTTATACAACTCAATCATGTGTTTAAAACCAAGAACTTTTGCACTAAGGGATGAGAATAAAGCATACCTTCTTGATAATGCATCAGCCACCACATTGTCCTTACCTTTTTTGTAATGGATGACATAAGGAAATGTCTCAATGAATTCCACCCATTTCGCATGCCTCTTGTTAAGCTTCGTTTGACCTTTGAGATGCTTCAAGCTTTCATGATCCGTGTGGATAACAAACTCTTTTGGCCATAAGTAATGTTGCCAAACTTTCAAAGCCCTCACAAGTGCATGTAGCTCCTTGTCATAAGTCGGGTAGTTGAGTTGACCTCCATTTAGCTTTTCACTAAAGAACATGATTGGTCGTTTTTCTTGCATCAAAACAGCTCCTATACCTATCCCACTTGCATCACATTCAATCTCAAAAGATTTATCAAAGTTAGGTAAAGCAAGACAAGGTGCATTGGTCAATTTTTCTTTTAGCTCATTGAATGCATTCTCTTGTTTTTCTTTCCATTCAAATTTCACATGCTTTTTCACAAGTTCAGTTAATGGTGAGGCTATGCTACTGAAATCTTTAATAAATCTCCTATAGAAACTAGCCAAACCATGAAAGGATCTTACCTCAGATGCATTGGTAGGAGTTGGCCATTCTCGGATAGCCTTTACCTTTTCTTCATCAACTTTCACTCCATCTTTTCCAACAATGAACCCTAGGAAATTGACTTGTTCTAGACAAAAACTACACTTTTTGAAGTTGGCATAAAGCTTTTCTTCTCTAAGTTTAAGTAAAATTGTCTTAGCATGCAAAATATGATCATTCAAGCTCTTTGAGTAAACAAGAATATCATCAAAGTATACAACCACAAATTTTCCTATGTATTCCCTCAAAACATGATTCATTAGCCTCATAAAAGTACTTGGTGCATTAGTAAGGCCAAATGGCATAACAAGCCACTCATAAAGCCCAAACTTTGTTTTGAAAGCCGTTTTCCATTCATCTCCCACATGCATACGAATTTGATGATAACCACTTTTAAGATCTATTTTTGAAAACAAATTAGCACCATGTAATTCATCTAACATGTCATCTAATCGAGGAATAGGATGTTGATACTTTACCGTTATTTTGTTGATGGCTCGACAATCAATACACATCCTCCACGTACCATCTTTCTTGGGTACCAAAATCACCGGAACCGAGCAAGGACTCATGCTTTTTCTAATATACCCTTTATCCATGAGTTCTTCAACTTGTCTTTGGATCTCCTTAGTCTCGGTTGGATTGGTCCTATAGGCAGCCATGTTTGGAAGAGTTGCACCCGGAATGAAGTCAATTTGATGTTCAATCCCTCTTAGAGGAGGTAAACCCGTAGGTGCATCTTCATGTGGAAACATGTCATTAAATTCCTGCAAAAGAGACTTAAAAGCACTAGGCAATCCATCATTAGAGTTAGGTTCATTTTCTAAACATTTTCCTTTGCACATAAGTACAAAATTTGGTGCTTCGAATGAAAACATATTTCTCACTTCCCCTTTTCTCATAACCAAACTCACATTCTTTCTTTTTTCCTTAAAATCACTCTTTTTTCTCTCTTGATTTTCTCTCACCTTTTGCCCCTCACTTTCCTCTCTTTTTTCACTATTCTCTCTTTCTTTTAACTTACTTTCTTCTCTCCTCTCTTTTTCTTCAAATTCTTTTCTTTTCTTCTCTAATTTCAAATGATCACAATGTACTTCATATGGAGATAATGGCAGCAAAGTAAACTTTTTCCCATCCAAAGTAAAGGTATACTTGTTGAACAATCCATCGTATGTAACTTTTCTATCATATTGCCAAGGTCGGCCTAACAAAATATCTCCCGCATGCATAGGTACAACATCACAAAGAACTTCATCCTTATATCTTCCCAAAGTAAAAGAAACAAGAACTTGAGAGTTTACCTTCAATTCTCCTTTGTTGGTCAACCATTGAAGTTTATATGGTTTTGGATGTGGACGAGTAGTAAGTTGAAGCCTTTTTACAAGAAAACTACTTACCACATTTGTGCAAGTTCCACTATCAATCACCAAGCTGCATGGGCTTCCTTCAATCAAACATCTTGTGTGAAACAAGTTTTCCCTTTGATCTTCAACTTTCTCTTCCTTAATTTGCACATTAAGTACCCGCCTCGTAATCAAGGATATGGAATTACCTTCTTCAATATACTTGTCATCATCGGGTGTTTCATATTCTTCCTCAAGTTGTGCATCATGTTCCTCACATTCATCTTCCGAATCAATCACACCATTTCTCACCACCATGACTCTTTTATTGACACAATCTTTACTCATGTGTCCAAACCCTTTGCACTTCCAACATTGAATAGAGCTAGACTTCTCCCTAACCTCCTTTGAAGCTTCAACCTTCTTAGTATTAGAGCTCTCGGCCTCCACTTTTTTGGCAGCCACAAATTTCCCCTTTGATTGCATTGATTCATTCCTATTCACAAAACCATCCTTGTTCCACGTATTAGAACTTGAAAAGGCATGAGCTTTAGATACATACCTCTTTGCACGTTCCTTTTCTTCCTTCAATTGAGCTTCAATTTTGATAGCATAATGATACATATCTTCCATATATGGTGGTGGATTTCTATCAACAAGATGAGCAATTTCTTGATTCAAACCTCCAAGGAACCTAGACATGGTGTCTTCCTCATCTTCTTGGATTCTTGCTCTACTAATCAAAGTCTCCATCTCTCGATAATATTCAGCAACACTTTTTGTACCTTGCCTCAAAGATTGCAATTTAGTTTTCAAATCTCTTTCATAATGTTTTGGGACAAACCTTTTTCTCATGGCTTCTTTGAGTTCTTCCCAAGTTTCTATTGGATCCTCCTCTTTCCTCCTTCTCTCGGACTTGAGATAATGATACCATTCAGAGGCATAATTGGTGAATTCGGCAATGGCAAGTTTCATCTTCTTATTCTCACTAAATGTGTTGCAATCAAACACATGCTCTATCTTCCTTTCCCATTGCAAATATGTCTCCGAATCCGCCGTTCCAGTAAAAGGTGGGATCTTGAGTTTAACTCCTTCATCTCTATCTTCATGCGCTCTTTCCACCCTCCTAGGTTGCATCACATTGGCGAGGTTATTTCTTCCTCTCCCTCTCACATTTCCTCTACCTCCAAGCTGTCTTTCATGTGCATCTAAGTCAAACATACCTTCATCTTCTTGGAATGGTCGTACTTCCCTTTGTTGGTGTGCCCTCCTTTCTTGTCTATCTTCCCTCATCAATTCCAGCATACCTTGAATTGCTTGAAGAATAGCAACATTTGGATCTATCACTTCCGGAACTTCTTCTCCATCTTGCGACATTTTGTATTTAGTAACAAGGACCTTTCCACACTTCTCACAAAGATTTCACTCAAGGACACTCGTGTTTATCACTCAAGGGTAGGCTTTTGGTACTAGGTCAAAGATGTAAGGGTTGGCTTAAATTTTGGTGCAATCTTGCTATAAGCTTGATATAAACGATTCAAATGACCAACTTTTCACAACCTAAACTAGAGCAACTCAACCTTAAGACCAGCAACTACAAACTTTGAACAAACATACAATATAACAAAACTAACTTTTGGTGTGCCTCGGATCTTTTAATAAAAGTTTTTTTTTTCTTTTTTTTTTCTATTTGCTACTGATTTTTTTTCTTCTTTTGCTACTGATTTTCTTTTTCCTTTGTTGCTGTTTTTTTTTTCTTGATAATCCGAGAACAAGTCACAAAAATACAAATTTGTAAAAAAAAATGACAGAAAGTAAAGATATTTCACCTCTAGAGTCGGCCAAAGGATGTTGACCAAGGCTCTGATACCAAATGATAAGCGCCCAATATGCTTTAAGTTTACAAAGCTAGAGGTCCTTCTAGGATCCTTGTAAACGGACACAAATAAGACTACTTACCGAATGATTCCAACCAAGAGTTTAGTTAGAAGATGAATCACTCTTAGATCAAACTTAGAATCTAGGATTGTCACTCTGATCCTAAGACGACTCACTCTAGAATTAGATTGATCAAAACTAATCCAATGAATCGATTGAACATCAAACCTAAGACAAGATTTGAAAGAAAAGACAACACCAAAGGGGTTGAATAAGCAAAAGCTTTTTAACATTCATAATCTGAGTTTTCAAGAGTATTACAAGCCATTTAAAGGCCAAATGGTCGTGGATAGACCAAGGAACTCAAAAGTCATTCAACTACACTTAATTGCAAATTGTAGAAAATAAGACCTAGGAACTTAAAACTTGATTGCACATCAAACGAGCAGCCATATCTCAAAACTAAAAAGATAGAATTGCTTTAAATTGTCTTAAATATGTGCTATGGAATCCGCTCCTCATAATGGCAACGTTTGACATCCTTTGACATCACGAAATCCCAAGAGATGCAAGTTGGACAGCCACCTCTTCACAAATTCTACACACTTTTTTTGTCATCTGTGCCATCTTCCAAACTACACAACTTTTCCCGTGCCATCTTGACTCCATTCTCTTCTTGACTTGCTGAACTAACATTATACAAAAATTTGGGTTCAAAATTCTCGGGCTCTCGTTGTGAATTTGCTAGCTTTTGAACATGCAATGTGAAAGCCTCTTGTATCTTCTTTGCCTTGCTCCTTGTGATTGGTCCTTCAGGTACATGTAATGGATTATTGATTGAATCCATATCAATAAGGGATCCGTCTCATATCCTCAATTTCTTGAGGTGTCTTAGGACACTGTTCCTTAGAAAAATGAACTCCATGCCTGAGGGTAATAAACCCCTCTTGGAATTCTGCATCTTATATTTAGACAACATCTTGTCTATAGAGGATGCTTGAGACAAGGCTAATGTTCTGTTCTTACGATTCCTTATAATTTGAATCCCTAGAACATACTGAGCTTCACCCAAATCTTTCATTTGGAACTCAGTTGATAACCAAGTTTTAATTTCAGCTAGATATTCTACATCATTTCCAATGAGTATAATATCATCTACATACAACACTAGAAAAGCTACTGAACTATTGATAATCCTTTTGTAAACACAAGACTCATCAACTTTCGGGTCAAAGCCATAAGATTTGACAGCAGTGTCAAACCTTATATTCCAAGATCTGGAAGCTTGCTTCAACCCATAAATGGATCGTTTAAGCTTGCAAACTTTTTGCTCCTGACCTTGAGCAATGAACCCCTCTGGTTGAGACATAAAGATATTTTCATCAAGATTGCCATTCAAAAAAGCAGTCTTGACATCCATTTGCCAAATGTCATAATCATAAAACTTGGCAATGGACAAGAGTATCCTTATTGACTTTAACATGGCAACTGGAGAGAAGGTTTCTTTATAGTCCACCCCTTCCTTTTGGGTATAGCCCTTTGCCACAAGTCGAGCTTTGAAAGTCTGTACTTTCCCAGCTGCGTCTCGTTTCCTCTTGTAGATCCATTTGCACCCTATGGGTTTTACCCCTTCGGGTTGGTCTACAAGATCCCAGACTTGATTGAAGTACATAGACTCCATCTCTAGGTCCATAGCTTTGACCCACTGGTCATGATCCACATCATTCATTGCCTGTCTAAAGATCAATGGATCCTCAACTCCATCATCAAGTATGACAGCTGGAGTTTCTGCTAAACCCAGGTAGCGTTCAGGTTGAATAACAATCCTCCCACTACGTCGAGGCATTCTCAACTCTTGAGAAGGATGGGCTTGACCAGATGTACTGGGCTCATCAACAACTCTTGTTGAAGGTCCAGCCTCATCAACAACCCTTGTTGATTCGTTTGTAGCTTCCCTAGAAAATTCACTCAACACAATTTTACTGCGTGGTTTGTGTTCTCTAATGTGGTCTTCTTCCAAGAAAGTAGCATTTGTCGATACAAACACTTTATTTTCTTGTGGATCGAAGAAGTATCCACCTCGTGTTTCTTTTGGGTAGCCTACGAATAGGCATAATTTTGAACGTGAATCCAATTTCTTTGAATTTGCCACTAGCACATGTGTAGGACAGCCCCAAATTTCTGAAATGACGTAAACTAGCTTTACGCCCTTTCCAGAGCTTAAATGGTGTTTCAGAAACACTCTTTGAGGAAACAACATTCAAAATATAAACTGCAGTCTCTACTGCATAACCCCAAAAAGAATTAGGCAACTGAGCATAGCTCATCATAGATCGAACCATGTCTAACAAGGTTCTGTTTCTCCTTTCAGACACACCATTCTGCCGAGGTGTACCTGCTGCTGAGAGTTTGGACGTGATTCCATGTTCTATCAAATAGTTCTGGAATTCGAAGTCCAAATACTCTCCACCTCGATTAGATCGAAGTGTCTTAATGGTCTTACCTAATAAGTTCTCAACTTCAACCTTATACTCCTTGAACTTTTCAAGGGCTTCAGACTTATGACTCATTAGGTATAAATAACCATACCTTGAATAATCATCTATGAAAGAGATGAAATATTCATACCCTCCTCGAGCCCTAACATTCATTGGACCACAGAGATCCGTATGTACGAGCTCTAAGGGCTCCTTGGCACGATAACCTTTTCCAGTAAAAGGTCGTTTGGTCATCTTACCTTCGAGACATGACTCACACGGAGGTAAAGTACCATCTTCTAACTGGCTTAGAAGTCTGTTCTTAACCAATCTCCCAATCCTATTGAGATTTATGTGGCCAAGTCTCAAGTGCCAAAGATAGGTACTTTGAGAAACTCTTTGCCTTTTAGGTTAAGTCTCAACTGTTTTAAACATCTCATTGTTCAAAATAGCCCTAGACTCTATTGGTCTTGAAATATATAAATTGTTCTCCAAGTTTGCAGAACAGATATTGATTGCTTGCGAAATACAAGCTATTTACCCTCTAAATTTAGGCTAAAAGAAGGCGAAAAGAACCTCCAATGCATTATCTTAGCGCATAAAGAAAAAGAAAAGTGCTTTGATATAAGCGGCATGCTATATTTGTGTATGCGATAAGAAATTATAAATACAAAGCGCCAACGCAACTAATCTGGACATTTTAAGTATCTTTCCAGCGTAGGCACACTTTCCAAGATGATCAAAAGACAGAAAAAGATGGGTGAAAAGACAAGCGCCGGCGCAGCTGATGTGGACTTTTCCTAACCGCAAGCGCACGGGTCAAGTAATAATAAAGAGTTCGTATAAACGAGTGTCGTCCTCTGGATTGGATTTTTAAGCAAACCAAGTATTGTGAATTATCTTGCCCAATTTTATTTAGGGATCAAAAAGAGATGAATGAATAATAAGAAAACCAAATCAAAGCAAGTAAAAAGTGCGGAATTTAATTTGGGAAAACTACTTAGGGAATTGATTTCGCCGATTTAGTTTAGGATGGATTTTAAGGAATAAGTTATTATACACAATGAAATTATGAGCCAAAGACCCTTTAATCACAACTACCTCTCCCGAGTATAATTGATTCTCATGCAAATTAACCAACTTGATATCCCTATCTAAGTCTATTAACATGCAAGGCAATGAGATCTTTTCACCAATTCTAAAGTTAATCTAAAACCGTCACGAATTAGAAGATAAACTTTAGTCATGCAATCTTGAGTAAGTCTAAATCAAATCCCCTCTCCCGAGCTAGATTCGAAACTTAAATCATTCAACTAATGGCCAATTAATTAAAAGCATTAAATCAAGATTACAAACATAATAACATTGCACAACTTAAACCATAAATCAATCCATAAACTTAATCAACTACATCAATCCCTAAGCTACAAGTTTAGCTACTCATGAATAGAATTACAAGCTTGACTAAACATGTAAAAGCCATAAAATCTAGCTAGAGAGAAGTAAAAGGAAAGAAAACACTTAATGTCGTCGATCCCGGCACGTTATCCACGCCACCAAGTGAGATTCCCAGTCCTCGTCCTTGCTTCAGCTCTCACAGTAGGTCTCTAGTCGAAATTAGGGTTCAATTCTCTCAATTTGGCCTCCCCCAATCCGTAGCAAGTAAGAGAGATTAAATAGGGAAATTCTGCCGATAGCGTCGAGACGCTGCCTCTTATACGCGCGTTCTGAATAAGGGAAAAACGGTAGCGTCGGGACGCTTCCTATCACAGCGTCTCGACGCTGTAAGCTTTACGCGCCTAATCTGATATGGAATGTGAGCGTCGAGACGCTCAAGAGCTAGCGTCTCGACGCTAGCCTGCTGTTGACCGAAATTTGACTTTTTTCCTCTTTTACTCTTTTCATTCCTTTGCATCTTTTCACGCCCCGAGCACCCGATTAACTCTAATATGGCATTATAGCTCCAATCAACCATTTCCTACAAAATAAACAATAAAGCACAATAAAATGGCCCAAACATCATAAAAGACTAACTAAATTAAATAAGTAAAAGTAGCTAGCTATGCTCGCTATCAAATACCCCCAAACTTAAGCTTTTGCTAGTCCTCGAGCAAACTACAAATCAACATACAGTAGAAAAATGGATGCAACAATCATAACTCAATCCTCAAGGCTCAAAAGTCAATAACCAAGCAAGCAAGAGACATGCACATAAGGACCAATGAGGGAGACAAATTAAAATTTTTCCAAAATTAACTTGCACAAGCGAGATCTAACTCAACAAGATCAGACTCTACTAGCCCGGAATTGAATTATTAAACTCTCAGCTCATCTTCCCTCTACACTAGCACTAAGGTTTCACTAATGAGTTAATGGAACAAATTAGTTTGTTTTCCTCCAAACTTAGGTGCTTATAATTAACAATTAAATTAAGCATGTATATGTGGCACTAGCTTTCACACACCCATTGCAGGGACCCTTAACCTGAGATTTCTCTGGTTGGCCTAACTGATCACAACAGGGGTAGCTCTTTTTGCCTAAACTTTATTAAACATTGCAAACTGTGCGCAGGCCATGGCATAATAATTTTCTTTTCAACAGTAACAACAAGAATGATTTTTCTTTATGAGCATAAATAGCATGTATTCTTTTCTTTCCTCCTAAGCAAGATCAAACATGCTAATTTGCAAAGCATTAACTTTTTAGCTCTACCCTACACCTATCGAGGTGACAACAAGCATATGAACCCAATAATTCGCTCCTTAGCATTCAAATCCAAATCTAGCCAAGACAAATACTCTACTCATGCAAGCCATCTTCTAGAAAAATTTTAAAAAATCTCCCTTTTTGGGCACTTATGCTTACAACTCATCACAAGCTTGAAAATTGACAAGAAAGCCTATCCTAGGACATCATAATCATGCAAAAGTAGCATCCAAAAAACAACCATATGCATAATTCAAAGAAAGCTCAAAACTATAGCCCAAACTCAGATGCTCAAGGGCTCCACAAACATGCTAATCCACCCCCAAACTTAAAACATGCATTGTCCTCAATGTATAAAGAAAATAAAGCATAAACAAGCATGAGAACAATAAAAGAATGACAGGAGTGAACAACACTGGCCTGGAATGATGATGACTTCTTGCTTGAGATCTTGGAATCTTGAAAGCTTGAAAGCACAGGAGAGAAAGAAAACAAGACCTACAAAACAAAAACAAACAATAAATAAAAAACAAAAAGAAAACACACTAAACTTACTTGGGTTGCCTCCCATAAGCGCTTGTTTAACGTCATTAGCTCGACGTGTTGAACGTGCTTCAAGGAGGCTTTTGTTCTGTGAATCCAACAGAGGTGCTCTTTCTTACACCTTTCCTGTAGCCCATGAAAAGCACTTCATCTTTAGAGTCTTCAACTGCTGATTTCTTTTTCGTTCTTGACTCTAATAGTGAGCTCCCTGCGCTCAATATCTATTATCACTCGCCCAGTAGCGAGGAATGGTCGTCCTAATATGACAGGCATTGAAGGATTTTCTATCATGTCCATAACATATAAATCAATAGGGAGAAAAAATCTACCTACTCTGATTAACACATTTTCTACAATACCAACTGGTCTCACCACAGATTGATCAGCCAATTGGAGCTTTACAGGAGTAGACTTAATCTCACCTATATCTAACTTTTTACACAACGATAAAAGAATGATATTAATGCTAGCACCTAAGTCACATAATGCTCTAAAAGAGTAAGTACCAAAACTACAAGGAACAGAAAAACTCCCTGGATCTGCTACTTTTTCAGGTACTTTCTGTTGTACTCTGGTGCTGCATGTGGAGGCAAGGTAAATAGTGTCAACCTTCTTTTCTTTTCGCTTCTTTGCTAACCACTCCTTCATGAACCTGTTGTACTGGGGCATCTCTAATGCCTCTGCAAAAGGAATATTAATATTCAGATTCATAAAAGCATTCATAAATTTATCAAACTGAACCTGATTGTTCTTTTTCTTCTTTTCCTTTTTCCTTTCCTTGGGAACCAACAGTGTGGGAGAAGGAATAGGAGGCTCAAGGTTAGGCTTTTCAGCCTCATCTGCTGATGTGTCCTCCTCAGCTTCCCCTGTAGGCGTTTCATAGTCCTCAGATTCAGGTTCCTCTTCAGATTCCTCCTGGTGCACAGTGATTGCCTTACAGTACTCCATCTGAAGTTTCTCTTGTTCAGCTGGGGCCTTACCTTTATTCATGGTACTTACAATATTTACCAACTGTCCCAGCTGAGTCTCAATGTTCTTTATGGCTGCACTGTGGCCATTCACCGTGGTGTTGATAGCAATGACTGCCTCCTCTAATTTGGTTGTCCTGTTACTAGACTCTGCAATGAAAGCTCCAACAAGATCTTCTAACTTTTTATTTTCTTGAGTTTGAGGGGCAAAACCAGGTGGGTTAAGAACATTCTTCGTATTTGCATAAGAGAAATTTTCATGGTTCCTATTGTTAGGGTGATAATGTGTAGGTGTAACATTATTATTATATCCCCTAAAATTAGAATTTGATACATACTGAACCTGTTCAATGGTCTCCTCCTGAGGTCTAGATGCTAAAGCAGCAGCTGATTCAATTGACTGTGCACTCCCTGTACCTGAAAATTTCATAAAAGCACTAGCGAGGGAAGTCATCTGGGCATGGAGTGCACTTACTTTATCAACCTCAAACACTCCAGCAGCAATCTTTTTAGGTGTAGACCGTTCAGATGGCCACTGATAGCTGTTGGTGGCCATATCCTCTAAAAGTGTGCGAGCGTTTTCCACGGTCTTGGACAACAGAGTCCCATCTGCAGCTGCATCAACAATCGTTTTTGTACTAGGAGTTAAACCATTATAAAACAATTGTACCTGAAGCCAATCGGGGTAACCATGCTGAGGACACTTCCTCAGTAGCTCCTTGAATCGCTCCCAAGCTTCGAACAACTGCTCATCATATTGTTGTTGGAATGTCCCAATCTCGGTCCTCAGCTTGACCATCTTTGCAGGAGGGAAAAATTTCTTTAAAAAGGCCTGGACCAAAGCATCCCAGGTGGTGATGCTCCCAGGGGTAATAGACTGCAACCAATCACGTGCTTTATCCCGCAAAGAAAAAGGAAATAAACGTAAGCGAATAGCATCCTCAGAGACTCCATTAATCTTTACCGTCCCACAAATGTCCAAGAATGATTTAAGATAAGAATTTGGATCCTCAGTGGGCGATCCTCTGTATGCACAGTCCCCCGCAACGGCGCCAAAAACTTGATGTGGACTTTTCCTAACCGCAAGCGCACGGGTCAAGTAATAATAAAGAGTTCGTATAAACGAGTGTCGTCCTCTGGATTGGATTTTTAAGCAAATCAAGTATTGTGAATTATCTTGCCCAATTTTATTTAGGGATCAAAAAGTGATGAATGAATGATAAGAAAACCAAATCAAAGCAAGTAAAAAGTGCGGAATTTCAATTGGGAAAACTACTTAGGGAATTGATTTCGCCGATTTAGTTTAGGATTGATTTTAAGGAATAAGTCATTATGCACAATGAAATTATGAGCCAAAGACCCTTTAATCACAACTACCTCTCCCGAGTATAATTGATTCTCATGCAAATTAACCAACTTGATATCCCTATCTAAGTCTATTAACATGCAAGACAATGAGATATTTTAACCAATTCTAAAGTTAATCTAAAACCGTCACGAATTAGAAAATAAACTTTAGTCATGCAATCTTGAGTAAGTCTAAATCAAATCCCCTCTCCCGAGCTAGATTCAAAACTTAAATCATTCAACTAATGGCCAATTAATTAAAAGAATTAAATCAAGATTACAAACATAATAACATTGCACAACTTAAACCATAAATCAATCCATAAACTTAATCAACTACATCAATCCCTAAGCTACAAGTTTAACTACTCATGAATAGAATTACAAGCTTGACTAAACATGTAAAAGCCATAAAATCTAGCTAGAGAGAAGTAAAAGGAAAGGAAACACTTAATATCGTCGATCCCGGCACGTCCCCGTCTCGATATCCATGCCACCAAGTGAGATTCCCAGTCCTCGTCCTTGCTTCAGCTCCCACAGTAGGTCTCTAGTCGAAATTAGGGTTCAATTCTCTCAATTTTGCCTCCCCCAATCCGTAGCAAGTAAGAGAGATTAAATAGGGAAATTCTGCCGATAGCGTCGAGACGCTGTCAAGACAGCGTCGAGACGCTGCCTCTTATACGCGCGTTCTGAATAAGGGAAAAACGGTAGCGTCGGGACGCTTCCTATCACAGCGTCTCGACGCTGTAAGCTTTACGCGCCTAATATGATATGGAATGTGAGCGTCGAGACGCTCAAGAGCTAGCGTCTCGACGCTAGCCTGCTGTTGACCGAAATTTGACTTTTTTCCTCTTTTACTCTTTTCATTCCTTTGCATCTTTTCACGCCCCGAGCACCCGATTAACTCTAATATGGCATTATAGCTCCAATCAACCATTTCCTACAAAATAAACAATAAAGCACAATAAAATTGCCAAAACATCATAAAAGACTAACTAAATTAAATAAGTAAAAGTAGCTAGCTATGCTCGCTATCAGCAGCCAGAGCAAGTAGGCAAAAAAGGAGATTAAAAAGGCGCAAGTGGCCTAATGATGATTAAGCGCTGACACAACTAACGCAAGTGGACTTGCAAGTTGGTCGTTGGTGACTTGAAGAAGTTTGCTTCCCTCACCTATAAATAGAAGTCACCTGCTCAAAGAAACGGGAGGAGAGATCATTAGCAGACCATTGAAGAAGAGAAGAAGAAACTCACAAAGGAGCTGCAGAAATCTGTAAATGGGGGTACACTTGTGTGTAATGTATCATTTCATGTATATCTGTTTTGCTTTCATGAGCTAAATCTTCTTTTCAAGGTTTAGCGCAAGCGCCTCATGCGGCGATAAGTACCACTTGTAAGCGCATATTTTGGTTTAATTGAAACATTGTTTGCTTTCTACTTAGTTGTGTTAATCTTTTCATTGCTAAGTCCCGCTAGGCCAGCCGGATGCGGTATCAGTATGATAAATCCTTGACAGGTAATGCATATAGATC
This sequence comes from Luffa acutangula, assembly GCA_036850905.1. Classification (NCBI taxonomy): domain Eukaryota; kingdom Viridiplantae; phylum Streptophyta; class Magnoliopsida; order Cucurbitales; family Cucurbitaceae; genus Luffa; species Luffa acutangula. The sequence continues at coordinate 38,259,138 of CM072088.1, forward strand.
TCTCTAAGTAGAACAAGCTAGCGCATGTCATGTAGTCTTGGTAGCATTTAATTATTACCACTAAAAGATATTGCATGCTTGATGCTTCGATTGCATTGTGACTAACGCAATCCCTTGTAAGTCTTAAGAGAACTAAACTTCACGCATAAGCTAGGCAAAGAGTCATTTGCTAGTTTATTGCTAAAACGCATAAGGAGTACCGAAAGGAAAACTTAATGATTTTTTCTCGCTTAGGCATTAATGGATCAATTAATCAAAAATTAGCGCTACAAGTCTCTTATAAACGCATGAGGTTGCTACCACAATAGCCTTGATATTTTTTCGTATTAAACCCCTTTCCTCAATTTATATTATTTTCTTCCCGCAATACATCTATTATTTAAACTACACAAATCAATTTTCTTTACTTACCTAGCACGTTGAGAAATTAAATCTGTGAATATATAATTTTTGTTCCATTTCCCTGTGGATTCGACCCTGAACTCATCAGGTACTACTTGATTTAATTAGTTTATACTTGGATTGATTTAAATCTGCGACTATTTTACCAACTATACTGATAGCTAATCAAGTTTTTGGCGCCGTTGCCGGGGAACTGGCAACAAAAGTTTATTCCAGCTTTCACTGAATTAATACTCACAGTGCTCCCTGTTGAGTCATTTTCTCCAGGAACAAAAATATTGCATGCGTGCTGCCCGACGAATCGAATTCAAGGTAGATCCTGAAATCGATAGAACATACCACAGAAGAAAAAGAAATCGAAGACCTCGAAGGCAAACAAGGGAAATGGCAGAACCAAACCAACCAAATACACCATTAAACCCCATCCAAATGGCCGATGATAGGGCCAGAGGAATTAGAGATTATGCAGCACCTGCAAATTGCAATTTCAATCCAGGAATAATTCAACCCACTCTAGAAACAGAGAGGTTTGAACTAAAACCTGTTATGTTTCAAATGTTAACAGCTGCAGGACAATTTGGAGGAAGTCCATCGGAAGATCCTCACTCTCACCTCAAATCATTCCTTGACATTTGCAACAAGTTTATCATTCCAGGAGTTACACCAGAAGAACTTCAGGTCATATTATTTCCTTACTCTCTGAGAGATGCGGCGAAAGTATGGTTAAATCAACAGCCAGCAAACTCCATCGCAACATGGAATGTTTTGGCAGAAATATTCCTAGAAAAATACTTTCCACCTACCGCAAACTCCAGATTGAGAAAAGAAATAATGACATTCACGCAACTAGATGATGAAACATTGAGCGAAGCTTGGGAACGATTCAAGAGTCTGCTACAAAGATGCCCGCATCATGGTTTACCACTGTGCATTCAGCTAGAGAATTTCTACGTAGGTCTTAACAAGAATTCACAAATCTTGGTAGACTCATCCGCAAATGGTGCACTACTCAGAAAAACATATGATGAAGCCCATGAAATTCTAGATCGAATTGCACGGAATAACTATGAGTGGGGATCTGCGGAAGATAGGCGACGAAGACCCATTAAAGCCAATTCAGGAAGTTTTGAAGTAGAGCCTATGACATCAGTAAACGCAAAAATTGAAGCGTTGACCTTAAAAATGGATGCGCTCACAGCCAGCACCACACCCTTGATCGCGCAACTCAACGCAGTTGGATGCGGAATTTGCGGTGAAGGACACATGCATGACCAATGTCCTTCAAACCCAGAATCAGTTCTATATGTGGGAGCGCAAGGAGTGACGCGCAACAACCCATATTCAAGCACATATAACCCAGGATGGAGAAATCACCCAAATTTCTCATGGAATGGAAACGTGAATAAACAACAACAAGGTAATATAAATCATGCGCCAAGATTATTCAATTCTAACAATGGCCAATCTGTGCAGGAACATTTCCAGCGCAACATGGATGGAGGAGGAAGCACCAGAGCATCAGCCTCAAACGCATTAGAAAGCATGATTAGGGAATTCATGACCAGTCAAAAAGAATATATGGCAAAAAATGACGCAGTAGTTCAGAGCCAAGCCGCATCTCTCTGTAGTCTAGAGATTCAAGTTGGACAGCTTGCGTCAGAATTAAAAAACAGGCCTGCAGGAACATTGCCCAGCAATATAGAGGATCCAAAAGGGAAAGAGCACTGCCATGCGGTGACTCTACGAAGTGGAAGACAATTACAGATGAATGAACTTATACCAACACAAGATGACCCATGCAAAAACGCAACCACAGAAGGGCACAGCCAGCCGCAAGAAGAAAAAGTAACGCACGAAGAAGAATCAAGAAAGAAGGAAGCGCACGTAGAAAAAGAGCCTGACGCATATAAGCCCACGCTACCGTTCCCGCAAAGGTTGCGAAAGAAGAATGATGAGGCTCAGTTTAAAATTTTTTTGAATGTTTTGCGAGAATTGCATATCAATGTCCCACTTGTGGTGGCATTAGAAAAGATGTCAAGCTGTGCTAAATTCTTGAAAGACATTTTGATGAACAAAAGGCCATGGAAGGAGTTTGAAACGGTTGCGTTAACAAGTGAATGTAGCGCGATACTTGCCAACAAGCTTCCCCCAAAATTGAAGGATCCTGGCAGTTTCACAATTCCTTGCTCGATAGGAGGAATTGATGTTGGCAAGGCATTATGTGATCTAGGCGCAAGCATCAATCTAATGCCATTATCTGTCTACAAACGCCTAGGGATCGGAGAAGCAAGACCAACCACCATTACACTTCAGTTAGCAGATAGATCTGTAGTCCACCCTGAGGGAAAGATCGAAGACGTATTAGTCAAAGTTGACAAATTTATTTTTCCTGCAGATTTCATCATTTTGGACTATGAAGCTGACAAAGAGATTCCCATTATTTTGGGAAGACCATTCCTTGCCACAGGGCAAACTCTGATTGACGTACAAAAGGGAGAACTGACAATGCGCATGAATGATCAGAAGGTTGTCTTTAATGTTCTCTCTTCCCTAAAATATCCTGATGATCCCAAGGAATGCAACATGATAGCCCACATGGATATATGCTCTCTGTAAGAATTACTTTCAAATACAGCCAATTCCACAGAAGAAGGAACCAAGGAAGATCAGGAAAGAGGAATCCGCATCTTGTCACAGCATGAGGAAGTGACTCAAATATTGGACATGGAATGAAGAGTTCCCGCCCTGCCTTCCATAATGCAACCTCCTGCGCTAGAGCTTAAACCTTTGCCAACGCACTTGAAGTATAGATTCTTGGGGGAAAAAGAATCACTCCCAGTCATAATCTCATCGAAGCTTGATTTATCGCAAGAACATCTACTGATGGAAGTTCTCGCAAGACACAAGGAGGCCATTGGGTGGAGTTTAGCAGATATAAAATGTATTAGTCCTTATTGCATGCACAAAATTCGTTTGATAGATGAATCCAATGAATTCATTGAGAGACAAAGAAGGCTAAATCCCGCAATGATGGAAGTAGTGCGAAAGGAGATAATTAAATGGCTCGACGCAGGTGTGATATACCCCATCGCAGATAGCAAATGGGTGAGCCCAATCCAATGCGTGCCGAAGAAGGGAGGCATGACAGTGGTGGCAAACGCAAACAACGAGCTAATTCCATCCCGCACCACTACAGGTTGGCGTATCTGCATGGATTATCTCAAGCTGAATGCGATCACCAAAAAGAACCATTTTCCTCTTCCATTCATTGACCAAATGTTAGACCAACTTGCAGGACAAGCTTACTACTGTTTTCTAGATGGGTACTCAGGATATAATCAAATCACCATTGCGCCAGAAGACCAAGAGAAGACAACATTCACCTGCCCCTATGGCACCTTTGCATTCAGAAGGATGCCTTTTGGACTATGTAATGCGCCTGGAACGTTCCAGAGGTGTATGATGGCGATTTTTTCCGAACTTATAGAAAAATCCGTGGAAGTTTTCATGGATGACTTCTCAGTATATGGGAAGTCTTTCGCAGACTGTCTGAAGCAACTGGAGCAAGTATTAGAAAGATGCAAAGAAACCCACTTGGTGCTGAATTGGGAAAAATGTCATTTTATGGTAGAAGAAGGCATTGTCTTAGGCCACCACATATCAAGCGCAGGTATTGAAGTAGATAAGGCAAAAATTCATGTTATTAAGAAATTAGTACCGCCTACATCTGTTAAAGAAGTTCGCAGTTTCCTTGGACATGCGGGTTTCTATCGCAGATTCATCAGAAACTTCTCACAAATCTCGAAACCACTCTGCACATTGCTGGAAGCTAATAGGAAATTTGAATTTTCCAATGATGGCGTTGAAGCATTTGAGAATCTAAAGCATGCACTAGTAAGTGCACCTATCCTGGCAACCCCAAATTGGAAAGAGCCCTTTGTCGTGATGTGTGATGCCAGTGACGTGGCAGTAGGTGCCGTGTTGGCACAGAAAAAGGAAAGGAATCTTCACCCCATTTATTACAATAGTCGAACATTAAATGAAGCACAGATGAACTACACAACAACCGAGAAGGAATTGTTGGCGATTGTGTATGCGTTTGATAAATTTCGTGCTTATCTGATTGGCTCAAAAGTCATAGTTTTCACAGACCATGCGGCAATAAAATACCTGATCGCAAAGAAGGACGCAAGGCCTAGACTGATTGAATGGATTCTATTGCTGCAAGAATTTGATTTAGAAATCAAAGACAAGAAGGGGAGTGAAAATTTAATTGCCGACCACTTGTCGCGATTGGAAGACAATGGGAAAGATGATGCGCAAAGGGTCCCTATCGCAGAAGAATTTCCGGACGAAAAGCTATTTATAATCAACGAGGAAGAACCATGGTTTGCAGACATTGCAAACTACCTTGTCGCAGGAATCTTGCCAGAAGAATACTCAGCACAGCACCGTAAGAAATTCTTTCACGAATTAAAATTTTATTTATGGGATGATCCTTGTCTCTATCGCAGAGGACCCGACCATATTCTCAGACGGTGCGTTGGGCATAAAGATGCGATGAAAATATTGAAAGACTGTCACGAAGCACCATATGGAGGCCATTTCGGAGGACAACGCACTGCGGCCAAAGTTCTTCAAAGTGGATATTGGTGGCCCACTTTGTTTCATGACGCCAGAAAATACGTCGAAAGTTGTGATAGATGTCAGCGCACTGGAAACATCAGCGCAAGAAATGAAATGCCGTAAAATTACATAATAGAAATCGAGCAATTCGATGTCTGGGGCATTGATTTCATGGGACCTTTCCCATCATCGCAAAGGAACCAATAAATTCTCCTCGCAGTGGACTATGTGACAAAATGGATAGAAGCAATCGCCTGCGTTAGAAACGATTCGATAACTGTGACAAAATTCCTAAAAAGGAATATTTTTACAAGATTTGGAGTGCCGCGCAGGTTGATTAGTGATGAAGGGACGCACTTCATGTTGGGTTTTATGCCCTAAAACTCGTAGATAGTGAATGTAACCATTGACCGGATATTAATGAAATAATATTGATATATTTTTCCATTAATTGTTATTAGTTATTTTATATATGTCTTTGCCTAATAATAACCCTAATCCAATAAACTAGACATCCAAGGCTGTAATATGAGTCTTGAACTATATGTAACGACATATGGGATCATTGTTCAAGAAACAGCCTAAAGGGTCTATAGTATAGGGATAAGACTGGGTGCCTTATCCTGGTGACACTATGGATACGACCCACTTTGTATTTGATACAAACGCTGCGATCCAACGCGTTCGTGTAGGAGACATGCGAGTGGGGGTATCCTATGCAATGAGTTTGCATAAGACCGGACCGCAAAATAGTAACCACTGGTTATAACACCGTTAACTAGTTGGTTTTCTATTTCACTAGGACGACCTAGACAACTTAGTCTTAATCCTGAGTTGATTATGGACTCCTGCTCATGAGAGATTGTCCTTTGATTTGTATGGGTGAGAGTGGCCAATACGCCGACTCAATAAGCCTACCACTTTGGGGACAATACCGAATGGGGAGCTGGGAACGTAATCGTACAAGATGGAATTCACTCCTTCCCGACTTTACTCCGAGTCTTGAACAAAGGGCCCTACCCTCTCAATGGCACGAGAGGGTTTTCTGTTTGATGGTTGGACCACAAACAGGTTGTTCATTAGAGGAGAATTGGTACTTAAGGAAATAGAGGTAACCTAGGGGTAAAACGGTAATTTGACCCAGCTGGTGTTACGGACACTCGTGAAGGATTAACTAGTCGATATTGGTCTAGATCCGTGGACACAGAAAATATGTCTGCAGTGAGAAGAGTGCAACTGTGAGTCTATAGTGGAATGTACACACAGTTAACGAATATAGATTAATGTGGTTAATGAGTTTGACCAATTAATCTCACATCGTTGGAGCTTCTGATTTGCAGGTCCATTAGGTCCCACTGGTAGCTCGTAAAGTAATTTGAGGCAACTAAGTAATAAAAGTAAATTGAAAATGTTCAATTTATTAAGGGAAACAAATATAATATATATTGATATATTATTATGAGAGAAATTAATATTTGAAAAGTTCAAATATAAATTTATGGAAGTTTGAAAGAGTTCAAAATAATGAATTAATTAATTTAAGGCCTAAAATGTGTTTGGGCAAATTAATTAATTCTAGGCCGGGAATTAAATATGTGATATTTAATTGGTGGTTAATTAATTAAAGAATTCATTAACCGGGAATTAATCAATTATGGAAATAATTAATCACTTAAGGAAGTGATTAATCATTTATGGAAATGATCTAATCACTTATGGAAGTAATAATTAGTCATTTGTGGAAAAGATTAATCAATTATGAAATTGATTGATCATGATTGATTAATTAAGGAATAAGATTGAATCAATTATGGAAAAGATTGATTTAATTGAATATTTTATTCATGGCCTCTCTTCTATAAATAGAACACTAGACCTAATTGGTCATGACACTTGACACTCTTGAAAGACAAGACCTAGAATTCTCTCTAGCCTCCCTCTTAGAGAAAGACTCCCACAAGTCTTTTGCCTCCTAGACTCAGAGACATACCGGTGTAACCTCTGTGGTGATTGTGTCAATCAAAGAAGAAATTTCCAGCAAAGAAAACCAAAGGCGGCTGCTGCGTTTTGTTCGTTGGAGCATCGTTGGTGAAGAACGGTCAAGTCTACAACGGAGGGTTGTAACGGTTCTTCCCCTTTTCTTTAGAAAAGTATTAAAAATAAATTTAGATTTATTTTAGCATGTTTAAACCAATTTTACAGCGGCTTTAAAGGTTGTTTAAAGTTTTGTTTGAGTTATCGTAATGGTATTTTAATGTTAATTAATATACGGCGTAAGGTCCAATCGATGCGCTTCCGCTGCGTGGGGACTTTTATTCCCTTCAATCGGCATCAGAGCCATCGCTGTCCCTATTAATTAATTTTAAAAGTTGCGATAGGCTCTAATAGGTGGGATTTATGCATAATGTATGTTCGACTTGCATTGAACTGTTTGGGTTAATTTTATGGTCATAGATTTTATTTTTTTGTGATTTTGATCATGTAAGGCCCGGTGTTTCGGGTATTTTATGTAAAATCGAGTCCTATGTAAGTCCGGGTCTAGAATAAGTTTTTTATGAGATGAAAATCAGAGCAATCGCTGCTGAAATCGGGGCCAAAATCGGAGAATCGATGCTGCTGCCGCCCAGATTCTGCCTCCAGACGCAACAGCGTCGGGACGCTACTTCAACAGCGTCTCGACGCTGTCTCGATACCGAAGGCGCACGGTAAGGAAAGCCACAGCGTCGGGACGCTACCTCAACAGCATCTCGACGCTGTCTCGATTACGCATGCGCCAGATAAGGAAAACGCACAGCGTCAGGACGCTATCAACACAGCGTCTCGACGCTGTCACGATGGAGGCGCGACCTAGGGTTTCAAAAGGCGCGGTTCAAGGCATGGTCGGTCTGGTTCGGACCGGTTCGGCTGGGCTGGGACCTATTTGGTCCGGTTCAGCCAATTTTTGGCATGGTTCGTGATTATGGAGGTCGATTCGAGGTGGTTCGGGGCGGTTCGTGCTGTCGAGACCAATTCCGGAGCTGTACATGGATTTTTTTTTTAGGATAGAATTTAGCTGAATTAATGTAATTTAATGCTTTATTTTATCCTAGGGGCCAAAAAAAAAAAATTAACCGGTTCAATTGCTATTTATATGCTTTATGGATGTCATATAGAATATTTAATCCCACCTTAGGTTATAAACATGCTCATGCATTTTTTATATATTATAAATTGTTATAATGTATGTTTAAATGCATGAATTTGTTTTCATATTTTTTAATATAAGTGTATATTAATTATATGAAAAATTGGAAAGCATGAAGCATGTCATTACTTAAATTAAATATAAATAGTTATGTTTGATGTGATGAATGAAGCATGCTTGATTGATTTTCTTAATTGGCTTATAATTGTTATATTAAAAGAAAATCAATATTGCATGAAGTATGAAACATCCATAGTTAATAATATAATTGTCATATTATTCATGCAATTAGTGTGGTTTAATTATTTAATTTGAATGAGATTGTTGAATGAATTAAACCCTAGATTCTTGATTATAGGATTAATCATTAAAATTTGAAATAGTTCTTTAATATTAATGATTAGAAACCGTCAATCTATAATCAAGATTTGCATGCAAACATAAGATCATAGGATGAATTGGATTAATTTTAAATTGTTTAAAATTAATTAGACCTAGATCAGTTTCTAATAGGATTAGAATCTTTTCTTACTTAGTATTTAAAATAGTTTTAATTGACTAAGTAGGAAAAACATTGCTATGATTATAAGGGAACTCCACCGGTAATGTTCTGTCTAAGGCTAGGGGTATTTAAGTTGACGGTTTACGGAACACCTCCTACCTGGGAACTGACCTGGACACCGGAGTTGAATTAATCATAGTTAAATGTTAGCATGCAATGTCACTAGGTTTATTAAAAGTGTTTAATGCACCTAGATCTTTAGAGTAAAGACCTTACATTACTGAGGTTATAAGAAAACTCTCTCGGTAAAGTTCTGTTTAAGGCTGGGGGTATTTAAGTTGACGGTTTACGAAACACCTCATACCTGGGAACTGACCCGAACATTGAGTTGAATTAACCATAGTAATGTTGACTTGCAATGTTGGGTTTATTAAAAGAAGTTTAATTCACCCAAAAGATTGCAGTTGAATCCTTTCCATAATTGTTATAATAGGATCAGACTTAGATAGATTGACTTAGCCGAATACTATCTAAGTTAAATAACCCTAAATTAACCTTAGGACATTTTCAGTGGGAGGAAAGTTACAAAACGAGATTGAAATCAAGTTTTGCTCCTACGTCCCTATATTCACAACGTGAGATTCATACTCGGCTTCGAGTCGCCTTAGGAGCGGCCTCCCTTCGGAAAGTGTTTGCATGGATCAATATCAAGGTGAATGGGAAAAATGTCTAGAGTAAGTGGGAGCGGGACACGTGTCAACGTATCCCTCGGTCTCCGCCCATAATTCACACCGTGAGAGTCCTATGATCCGCCTGCAGGTTGTCCTGGCGCAACCATCCCTTCGGAGGGCCTGGTCATAGTAGTCGGAACATAGTGAACTCCTGAAAAGGATAGGAGCTCTTAGGCTAATCACCAACAGTTGTCTTTCCCTTCGGTAGCCTGTTGGTGCGTGCCTCTGAGATCTGAAAGTGGGAGGGTTACACTTACGAGGATGAGTTAAAAGTGTTAAAAAATCCTTGACCGAACAACGGTGGCTAATGTCTATAGGAATATGAGTTATTCTGGAATTAGAATTAGCTGAGAGGTGTCTCATTTCAAAGGAGGAGTGTCTGATCACCCTTCGGTGGCTGATATTCTAAACCTCTAAAACGTCGTTGCAAAACTAAATCGATAGTTTTAGGGTTCTGTGATTGTCTGTTTTGCTAAATTGATTGGATTGTGTGCAATTGTTTGCTTGTATGATGGGTTAAGGCAAAGATAACTAATACGGTCATTGTTTGTTTAAATTTCAGCAATGTCTTCCTCAATTGTCTCTCTGCTTAAAAATGAGAAATTAACCGGCGAAAATTATGCTACGTGGAAGTCGAACTTGAATACGATTCTTGTTGTCGATGATCTGCGGTTCGTCTTAACGGAGGATTGTCCTCCAGCCCCTGCTCGTAATGCATCCCAAGCAGTTAAGGATGCTTATGATCGCTGGACAAAGGCCAATGATAAGACTCGCGTCTATATCTTAGCCAGCTTATCTGAAGTTTTGGCTAAAAGGCATGAGGGCATGGTAACAGCGAGGGAGATTATGAATTCTCTCCGGGAGATGTTTGGAAAACCGTCCTACCAACTCCACCATGACGCTCTCAAATACGTTTATAGTTGTCGCATGAAAGAGGGCACGTCTGTTCGGGAGCATGTCCTGGATATGATGGTCCAATTCAACTTGGCAGAGGCAAACGGGGCGGTCATAGATGAGCGTAGTCAGGTTGCATTCATCTTAGAATCTCTTCCGAAGAGTTTTCTGCAGTTTCGAAGCAATGCAATGATGAATAAGATAACATTCAACCTGACTAGCCTCCTGAATGAGCTACAACTCTATCAGTCTCTTCTTAAGAACAAGGGACAGATAGAAGGAGAGGCAAACGTTGTCCACTCTAAAAGAAAGTTCGAGAAGGGTTCATCCTCTGGAACTAAATCTGTAGCCATTTCTTCAAAGAAAACTCAGAAGAAGAAAGGAAACAAGGGGAAAGCTCCCAGTACTGCTGCTAAAAGCAAGGGAAAAGCCAAAGCTATGGCAGACAAGGGCAAGTGTTTCCACTGCAATGTAGATGGACATTGGAAGAGAAACTGCCCAAAGTACCTTGCTGAGAAAAAGAAGGAAAAGGAAGGTAAATTTGATTTACTAGTTTTAGAAACATGCCTGGTAGAACATGATGAGTTTACCTGGATACTTGATTCAGGAGCAACTAATCATGTTTGCTCTTCTTTTCAGGAAAATAGTTCCTTTCGGCAGTTGAACGATGGGGAAATGACACTCAGGGTCGGAACTGGAGAAGTCATTTCAGCTAAAGCAGTGGGAGCTGCGAAGTTATTTTTTAGAAATAGATTCTTACTTTTAGAAAGTTTGTTAATCGTTCCCAAGATTAAGAGGAACTTAATTTCTATTTCATGTTTGATTGAACAATCGTATACAGTTACTTTTGATATGAATGAAGCGTTCATTTATAAAAATGGTGTACTTATTTGTTCAGCCAAATTGGAAAATAACTTGTACGTTTTAAGACCAACCGAAAAAAAGCACTTTTAAATCACGAATTATTTAAAACTGCTGAAACTCAAAGTAAAAGGCAAAAGATTTCTTCATCAAGTAACAATACTAATCTTTGGCATCTAAGACTTGGTCATATAAACATCGATAGGATCGGTCGTTTGGTAAAGAATGGACTTCTAAGCAAGTTAGAAGATGATTCACTACCACCTTGTGAATCTTGTCTCGAGGGAAAAATGACCAAGAGACCCTTTACTGGAAAAGGTTACAGAGCCAAAGAACCCTTAGAGTTAATACATTCGGATCTATGTGGTCCAATGAATGTAAAAGCTCGAGGAGGGTACGAATATTTCATCTCTTTTATAGATGATTATTCAAGATATGGTTACTTGTACCTAATGGGACATAAGTCTGAAGCCCTTGAAAAGTTTAAGGAGTTTAAGGCTGAAGTTGAAAACCTATTAGGTAAATCTATTAAAGTACTTCGATCTGATCGAGGAGGGGAGTATATGGATCAAAGATTCCAGGATTATATGATAGAACATGGAATCCAATCTCAACTCTCAGCCCCTGGTACACCTCAACAGAATGGTGTGTCAGAAAGGAGAAATAGAACCTTGTTGGACATGGTTCGATCAATGATGAGCTATGCTCAATTGCCTAGCTCGTTTTGGGGGTATGCAGTAGAGACTGCAGTATACATCTTGAACAATGTTCCCTCGAAAAGTGTTTCTGAAACACCTTTCGAATTATGGAAGGGGCGTAAACCTAGTTTGCATCACTTTCGCATCTGGGGTTGTCCAGCACACGTGCTTGTGACAAACCCTAAGAAACTGGAACCCCGTTCAAAACTGTGCCAATTTGTTGGTTACCCTAAAGAAACGAGAGGTGGTTATTTCTACGACCCACAAGAAAATAAGGTGATTGTATCGACAAACGCCACTTTCTTAGAGGAATACCACATGAGAGATCATAAATCACGCAGCAAAATAATATTAGGAGAAGCTACTGAAGAATCATCAAGAGTTGTTGATGAAGTTGGACCTTCAACAAGGGTTGATGAAAGAACTAGTTCTTCAGATCCATCCCGTCCATCTCAAACGTTGGGAATGCCTCGACGCAGTGGGAGGATTGTATTACAACCTGACCGCTACTTGGGTTTAACTGAAACTCAGGTTGTCATACATAATGATGGCATTGAGGATCCATTGTCCTATCGATAGGCAATGAATGAAAAAGATAAGGATGAATGGGTCAAAGCCATGAACCTGGAAATGGAGTCAATGTACTCCAATTCTGTATGGGAACTTACAGATCTACCAAATGGGGTAAAACCCATAAGGTGCAAATGGATCTATAAGAGAAAAAGAGTTGCAGCTGGAAAGGTACAGACCTTCAAAGCTAGACTAGTGGCAAAGGGTTATACCCAAAAGGAAGGGGTTGACTATGAAGAAACCTTTTCTCCTGTAGCCATGTTAAAGTTCATAAGAATTCTCTTATCCATAGCCACATATTATGACTATGAAATATGGCAAATGGACGTCAAGACTGCCTTTCTGAATGGTAATCTTGAAGAGAATATCTTCATGTCTCAGCCTGAAGGGTTCATAGCCCAAGGTCAGGAACAAAAGGTTTGTAAGCTCAGTCGATCCATTTATGGATTAAAACAAGCGTCCAGATCATGGAACATTAGATTTGATACTGCAATCAAATCTTTTTGCTTTGACCAAAACGTTGATGAGCCTTGTGTGTACAAGAAAGTCAACAAAATGAAAGTAGCTTTTCTAATACTTTATGTAGACGATATCCTACTCATTGGGAATGATGTAGGATACCTCACTGACATTAAGAAATGGCTAGCAGCCCAATTCCAAATGAAAGATCTGGGAGAGGCTCAATATGTTCTGGGAATCCAAATCATTAGGGATCGTAAGTACAAAACGCTAACTCTGTCTCAAGCAACGTATATTGACAAGATGTTGTCTCGATATTCGATGCAAAACTCCAAGAAGGGACTACTACCCTTCAGACATGGGGTACACCTGTCTAAAGAACAGTCTCCTAAGACACCTCAAGAAATTGAGAACATGAGACACATTCCCTAAGCCTCAGCTGTGGGCAGCTTAATGTATGATATGCTCTGCACTAGGCCTGACATATGTTATGCAGTGGGAGTAGTCAGTAGGTATCAGTCTAATCCAGGGTTGGACCACTGGGGAGCGGTTAAGAATATCCTCAAGTATCTTCGGAGAACGAGGGACTACATGCTTGTGTATGGAGCTAAGGATTTGATTCTTACTGGATACACTGACTCTGACTTTCAAGCTGATAAGGATTCAAGGAAATCCACATCAGGGTCAGTATTCACCCTCAATGGAGGAGCAGTAGTATGGAGAAGCATCAAACAAGGACGCATAGCAGACTCAACCATGGAGGCTGAGTATGTAGCAGCTTGCAAAGCAGCTAAGGAGGCAGTATGGCTCAGAAAGTTCTTGACTGATTTGGAAGTGGTTCCGAATATGAACGTGCCCATAACACTATACTGTGACAACAGTGGGGCTGTAGCCAACTCAAAAGAACCTCGAAGCCACAAACGGGGTAAACACATCGAGAGGAAGTATCACCTGATACGGGAGATTGTGCAAAGAGGAGATGTGATCGTCACTAAGATCGTCTCAGAACACAACATCGCTGATCCATTTACGAAGGCTCTCACGGCTAAAGTGTTTGAGGGTCATCTAGAGGGTCTAGGTCTACGAGATATGTATGCCATCTAATCTAGGGCAAGTGGGAGAAATGTATAATGGGTATAAGGATGCCCTAGTTCATTGTATTAATATACATGACATTCCCAGCTTTAGATTATTGCATTTACATCCCACTAACTGGTGTTTTAGTTCAAGTGGGAGTTTGTTGGGTTTTATGCCCTAAAACTCGTAGATAGTGAATGTAACCATTGACCGGATATTAATGAAATAATATTGATATATTTTTCCATTAATTGTTATTAGTTATTTTAAATATGTCTTTGCCTAATAATAACCATAATCCAATAAACTAGACATCCAAGGCTGTAATATGAGTCTTGAACTATATGTAGCGACATATGGGATCATTGTTCAAGAAACAGCCTAAAGGGTCTATAGTATAGGGATAAGACTAGGTGCCTTATCCTGGTGACACTATGGATACGACCCACTTTGTATTTGATACAAACGCTGCGATCCAACGCGTTCGTGTAGGAGACATGCGAGTGGGGGTATCCTATGCAATGAGTTTGCATAAGACCGGACCGCAAAATAGTAACCACTGGTTATAACACCGTTAACTAGTTGGTTTTCTATTTCACTAGGACGACCTAGACAACTTAGTCTTAATCCTGAGTTGATTATGGACTCCTACTCATGAGATATTGTCCTTTGATTTGTATGGGTGAGAGTGACCAATACGCCGACTCAATAAGCCTACCACTTTGGGGACAAGACCGAATGGGGAGCTGGGAACGTAATCGTACAAGATGGAATTCACTCCTTCCCGACTTTAAGGAAGCAGATGAGTGTTCCCTTAAGTGGTTACTGTCCGAGTCTTGAACAAAGGGCCCTACCCTCTCAATGGCACGAGAGGGTTTTCTGTTTGATGGTTGGACCACAAACAGGTTGTTCATTAGAGGAGAATTGGTACTTAAGGAAATAGAGGTAACCCAGGGGTAAAACGGTAATTTGACCCAGCTGGTGTTACGGACACTCGTGAAGGACTAACTAGTCGATATTGGTCTAGATTCGTGGACACAGAAAATATGTCTGCAGTGAGAAGAGTGCAACTGTGAGTCTATAGTGGAATGTACACACAGTTAACGAATATAGATTAATGTGGTTAATGAGTTTGACCAATTAATCTCACATCGTTGGAGCTTCTGATTTGCAGGTCCATTAGGTCCCACTGGTAGCTCGTAAAGTAATTTGAGGCAACTAAGTAATAAAAGTAAATTGAAAATGTTCAATTTATTAAGGGAAACAAATATAATATATATTGATATATTATTATGAGAGAAATTAATATTTGAAAAGTTCAAATATAAATTTATGGAAGTTTGAAAGAGTTCAAAATAATGAATTAATTAATTTAAGGCCTAAAATGTGTTTGGGCAAATTAATTAATTCTAGGCCGGGAATTAAATATGTGATATTTAATTGGTGGTTAATTAATTAAAGAATTCATTAACCGGGAATTAATCAATTATGGAAATAATTAATCACTTAAGGAAGTGATTAATCATTTATGGAAATGATCTAATCACTTATGGAAGTAATTAGTCATTTGTGGAAAAGATTAATCAATTATGGAATTGATTGATCATGATTGATTAATTAAGGAATAAGATTGAATCAATTATGGAAAAGATTGATTTAATTGAATATTTTATTCATGGCCTCTCTTCTATAAATAGAACACTAGACCTAATTGGTCATGACACTTAACACTCTTGAAAGACAAGACCTAGAATTCTCTCTAGCCTCCCTCTTAGAGAAAGACTCCCACAAGTCTTTTGCCTCCTAGACTCAGAGACATACCGGTGTAACCTCTGTGGTGATTGTGTCAATCAAAGAAGAAATTTCCAGCAAAGAAAACCAAAGGCGGCTGCTGCGTTTTGTTCGTTGGAGCATCGTTGGCGAAGAATGGTCAAGTCTACAACGACGGTTTGTAACGGTTCTTCCCCTTTTCTTTAGAAAAGTATTAAAAATAAATTTAGATTTATTTTAGCATGTTTAAACCAATTTTACAGCGGCTTTAAAGGTTGTTTAAAGTTTTGTTTGAGTTATCGTAACGGTATTTTAATGTTAATTAATATACGGCGTAAGGTCCAATCGATGCGCTTCCGCTGCGTGGGGACTTTTATTCCCTTCACTTCATAAACAGAATCATGGAGAAGTTATTGCGAAAATACAATGTCAAACACCATATCGCAACAGCTTACCACCCGCAGAGCAATGGTCAGGCGGAAGTTTCAAATAGAGAGATAAAAAGAATTCTTGAGAAGGTTGTAAATATCAGCAGAAAAGATTGGGCGCATAACCTAGACGATGTACTATGGGCATATCGCACTGCATTCAAAACACCCATAGGTGCATCTCCATATGCGCTGGTATATGGAAAAGCATTTCATCTACCATTGGAGTTGGAACACAAGGCGCATTGGGCAATGAAGCGCCTAAATTTTGACTTAGAAGCCGCAGGACAAGAACGATTGCGCCAATTGGCAGAATTGGAAGAATTTAGAAGAAATGCATACGAGAATACCAAGATAAATAAGGAAAAACAAAAGCTATGGCACGACCGTAGAATACTAAAAAAGGATCTCAAGGCAGGTATGAAAGTATTATTGTTTAACTCCTGTCTACGACTCTTTCCAGGTAAACTGAAATCCAGATGGTCAGGACCCTACATAGTTCATAAAGTTTATCCATATGGGACAGTAGACCCACATTCTACAGACGGAAAGAGAATTTTCAAAGTTAACGGGCAAAGAGTAAAACCATATATCGAAGGAACTTTGAATAAATAAGTTGAGATGATCCTTCTAAAGGATCCACCTTGAAGAAGCCACACAAGATAGGTCCAGGAAAGAAGTGCTCTAAAATGCGCCAGGACCTAGCGCATAGAGCACCAACAGGTCAGAAGTTGTAAATATTTTCTTTCCGCATAATTTAATTCTTTTGATAGATTGAGCTTTAGGGAGATAATCCCATCGCATGTGTTTTTGGTTTAAGTAAAAATCGTTGCGTTAAGAAAATTTTGTGCATAGAAGGAAATCCCACCGCTTGCCAAATCACATCCACATCTCCACCTCACACGGTAATAATCATATTAGCATTTAAAGAGGCGCATTAATCCCTGTTTTTCTCACATTACCCAAGGCAACCGCTCACATTCCTCCAAAATAATCATGATTTCCCACTCTAGTGGGATGCGAAAGGTTGTTAGTACCTAGGGACGCATGCCTTGCGTTAACTATAAAAAAAAAAGGAAAAGCCTCTGCTGGCTTCTTCCTCATTTCTGCGCCTCCTTCGTACCAGAAACCCTAAACTCCCAAAACGTTTTAAAATTTCTCCTCCCCTTCCCCGAAGAACAGCCATGTCGGACTCACAAAACCTCTCCATCGCCAGGTATGCGGATGATGCCAACTCTTCGCCGGAAGTCGAAGGACCAAACAGAGATGTGATCATTTCCTCGGATGAAGAAGATGACAACCAAAACCTCGCCCAAATGGAAGAAGAAGAACCGGAAGTTGTGGATGGAGAACCTCCCCAAACCAGCACAAATGCCCAACTCCCTACCGCACCTTCAACCTCTGGTGGCGATGAAGTACTCAACATCGCCCCACTAGACACATCCACCTTCTCCATACAACCTGTCACTTTTCAGCCAGCCTCAAACATTCCCACCCCTCGAAACCTCACTCCTTTTTCATCTCCATTCCCATCGATTCCCCTCCTTCCAACCGCAAACCCTTCCTCTACCGTAACCCACACCATTGAGCCTTCCCCTTCCTGTTTCCCAACTAACACCACTTCCTCACCTCTTCCTTCATCTTCTTCCACACTCCCACAATTCTCAGAACAACAAGTCGCTGCATGGAACGACTTGCTGCAAGAACTCGGCGAAGAAGGCGATGAAATTCGCTAAAGAGAAGAACGAGAACGTGTTGTCGCAGAGTCTACCGCAGAAAATAGAGGCGAAGGGCCAAGTAGTGCGGAAGCAGCAACCATCGTAGCACATAACTTGGCTACTATCGCAGTAGTCATGGAAATGTCTGACTCTGAGGATGAAATCCCCCTCACACGTCGCCGCAATATCCAACCAACAGGGGTCGTCATCAGAGAACCATGCGAGGACCTTGCGGCGACCCAAAGCAAGAAGCGGAAAGCGTCCACCGCAGCCAAAGACAAGGGGAAACAAAAAGTAGGCGCAGAGGCTGAAGCAAAGGACTGGGGAAAATTTCAGAAGGAAAGGGGATTCAGTTGCCCCCTACCGTAGACAATGACTGACAAGATTTCCCAACGCAAATGGGAAACAGTCTGCGAGAATCCGGGAACCTACGCTCCTGTGCTGGTCCACGAGTTCTTCCACGCACAATGGCGAGATGAGATTGATGAAGTCGTTGTACGCGAACACGCCATCACATTATCCTCAGCGCACATAAACAACGTCTATGAGCTGCAGGACATCCCCAGCGCAGAAGGGAACAAACTGCTCGACTGCTTGGATGAAGACTTCCTCAACGCAGTCCTTCTCGCGGTAGCCAGCCCTGAGGCTAAATTGGATGGGCATGGCGCAAAGAGGACCCTGAAATCACAGATGTTGGATTTCGAGGCAACCCTGTGGATGCACTGGATCAAGAATCGCATCATGCCTACAACGCACGACGCAACCCTAAGCCTTCAACGCGTGATCCTCGTCTACTGCATCATGAAGGGCACGCCAATTGACTTGGGTAAAGTCCTTGTCGAAACCTTGCGCCACACTGCCACTAAGCCCAAAGGTGCGCTATTTTGCCCTGGCCTCGTCACCTCTTTATGTCGCGCATCAAATCTCCTTCCCGAAGCTGATGAAGAAGTAAGGACAATGCGGAAGGATTTTGACGAGCAATGGTTGACACGTGTAAAGGGCACGCGAGACAGGCGTCTACAAGGTGTCAGACGCAGACCTTTAGCCCTCGCAGCACAACCTATTACACCAGCGCCTGAAAAGCAGAAGATGAAAAGGCGCAAGGTCACCGCAGGACGATACCCTCGCCTAGCGGCGCAAGGCCATCAACAAAAATCCCCAGCGCACGAAAACACTGTCTGCGATGAGATTCAAAATGCGCCACCGCCACCGCCACCTGATCAGCACTCACCTCCCCGCTCTGAAGCTCGTACTGAAGAAGAACCCCAGCCCAGTCCTCCTCGCGTCAATGACATCCTCGAAAAAACTCCTGAAACCACAACATCAGGCGAAGGCGCATCTGCCAGACCACTTGATGTTGACACAACCCTCATCTTCTCAGAGCTGCGGCAGATGTTCCAAGAAGTCACAGAACCTTTGCGTCTGCAACAAGAAAGGTTGTGTCAGCAACAGGCATCACTGCAAAGGCAACAAGAGGAGCTGTCGCAAAGGGTCAATACCTTGCTCCTCTTCTTAACACATTGGACAAATTCTTTCCACCGCCTGCCTATCGCACTGAACCTTTTCGCGCAAAGACCAGCTGGCGCAAGGCCTTCTCAGATGCGACCACAAAACATTCCGCCGGTTCCAAGGTTCCCTAGACCGTCACCTCCACCACCGCAGGAATAAAATTATCTTTTTCTTTCTTTTGTTTTACCTCCATGTATGCGCCGTGTTCATAATTCCATTATCGAATTGCATAAATATATCTCACTGCGTATTTCTTATCACTTTTCTCTGCCTTAATAATGTCTCTTTATCTCTTAAAGTCTTTGCGTTAACTCCTTTTGTCTTAATCAACGCATCTGACTTCTAATTTTTCTTGTCTACATTACCTCACTTGATTTAACCTTTGTCTTCATTTTCCTCAGAACATAAGGCAAATTCCTTCGCAGTTTCACCTTGCCGCAACTCAACTTCTATTTTCCTCTGTCCATGCGCTCCAAAGTAAGTTTGGGGGACAATGGGGACATTGTCCATCTTAAGTTTGGGGGAGTAGGCGCATAAGTATTAAATATAAATAACGAATGCGTTCCTCTAGGAATGTGGCATGTTTGTAGCCAGGGGCATTTATGACACCCATAGTTTGCCACTGCGCGAAGACAAACGCATCCTATGAGTGTTAAGGGCAGTAAAAAAATGTAATACCCGTAGTTGGATACCTTTCATCACAAATGTGGGTAAGCCAAAACGAAAGTATATGTTTTGATGTCCATTTGATGTCCAATTGTTTGCTTTCTAAAAAAAAAAAAAACGTATGTGCCCAAGACAAGCAAAAAGTGGTTGATTATAGAAAGGAAGAATCTAAGCGCAAGGAACCTGCTTTAAGCAATGAAGAAAATTTGACAAAAGTCAGATCTACTGGAGTAATGCTTACAAAAAAAAAAGAGGTAGAAGGATGCCAAGATCGCAAGCAATAGAGAGTTAAGTAATTCTCGCAAAGTAGATAATAGGCATTGCTTGGGGACAAGCAATAGTTTAAGTTTGGGGGTTTGATTGCTTGCGAAATGCAAGCTATTTACCCTCTAAATTTAGGCTAAAAGAAGGCAAAAAGAACCTCCAATGCGTTATCTTAGCGCATAAAGAAAAGGAAAAGTGCTTTGATATAAGCGGCAGGCTATATTTGTGTATGCGATAAGAAATTATAAATACAAAGCGCCAACGCAACTAATCTGGACATTTTAAGTATCTTTTCAGCGCAGACACACTTTCCAAGATGATCAAAAGACAGAAAAAGATGGGTGAAAAGACAAGCGCCGGCGTAGCCAGAGCAAGTAGGCGAAAAAGGAGATTAAAAAGGCGCAAGTGGCCTAATGATGATTAAGCGCTGACACAACTAACGCAAGTGGACTTGCAAGTTTGCCGTTGGTGACTTGAAGAAGTTTGCTTCCCTCACCTATAAATAGAAGTCACCTGCTCAAAGAAACGGGAGGAGAGATCATTAGCAGACCATTGAAGAAGAGAAGAAGAAACTCACAAAGGAGCTGCAGAAATTTGTAAATGGGGGTACACTTGTGTGTAATGTATCATTTCATGTATATTTGTTTTGCTTTCATGAGCTAAATCTTCTTTTCAAGGCTTAGCGGAAGCGCCTCATGCGGCGATAAGTACCACTTGTAAGCGCATATTTTGGTTTAATTGAAACATTGTTTGCTTTCTACTTAGTTGTGTTAATCTTTTCATTGCTAAGTCCCGCTTGGCCAGCTAGATGCGGTATCAGTATGATAAATCCTTGACAGGTAATGCATATAGATCTCTCTAAGTAGAACAAGCTAGCGCATGTCATGTAGTCTTGGTAGCATTTAATTATTACCACTAAAAGATATTGCATGCTTGATGCTTCGATTGCATTGTGACTAACGCAATCCCTTGTAAGTCTTAAGAGAACTAAACTTCACGCATAAGCTAGGCAAAGAGTCATTTGCTAGTTTATTGCTAAAACGCATAAGGAGTACCGGAAGGAAAACTTAATGATTTTTTCTCGCTTAGGCATTAATGGATCAATTAATCAAAAATTAGCGCTACAAGTCTCTTATAAACGCATGAGGTTGCTACCGCAATAGCCTTGATATTTTTCGCATTAAACCCCTTTCCTCAATTTATATTATTTTCTTCCCGCAATACATCTATTATTTAAACTACACCAATCAATTTTCTTTACTTACCTAGCACGTTGAGAAATTAAATCACTGAATATATAATTTTGGTTACATTTCCCTGTGGATTCGACCCTGAACTCATCAGGTACTACTTGATTTAATCAGTTTATACTTGGATTGATTTAAATCTGCGACTATTTTACCAACTATACTGATAGCTAATCAGATATCAGCACCCCTTTTAGTAATGAGAGCTTCATTTACAGAAAAGGACACTGAATATCCTTGTTCAAGCAAACAAGAAACAGAAATCAAATTTCTTTTTATTTTAGGAACTCTATATACATTATCTAATAACATATAACGTTCCCTGGAGAAGAACATTTTAATGTCTCCCACTGCCTTAGCTGAAATGAACTCCCCAGTCCCAACTCTGAGAGCCATTTCCCCAGCATCTAATTGTTGCCAGGAGCTCATTCCCTCAAAGGAAGAGCATACATGATGAGTGGCACCTGAATCAAGGATCCAGTCTGTATCATCATTTTCCACTAAACACGTTTCAATGACCAATAAATCACATTTATTTCAATTGAGTTTTGCTAAGCAGTCTGTGTCACATTCATCATGAACAATTTCAGATGAATTAGACATTTGGGCCTGAGGACAATCCTCAGTTAAGACCAATTCCATGCAATTAGTGTCTAAGTGCATTTCCTTAGTTGCATTAACGATACCAGTTTTATTACATACGGCGTAATTAGAGGCATATAAAGAACGATTCTTGCTGAAACAAACAAATTAATTTAATTAGTTTTCTTGCATTAACCCATTACACAAAATAATATCATTATTTTAATCCAATCAATTTAGCAAAAGTAATGATCGACCCATAGAAAAGACATTCATTTTGCAATGATACTTCAGAGGTTTAGAGCAACAGCTACTGTAGGGCAGTTAGCTACTCCTCCCCTGAATTGAGACAATCTCAGCCAATCCCTATTTCCAGAATAACACATATTCCAATAGTTCTTGGCTACCGTTTTTCGGTCAAAAAATTATTAACACCTTAACAATTCCTCGTAAGTGTAACCCTCCATTTTCAGATTTCAGAGGTTGGCCCCAACAATGCTACGGTAGGGAAAGTCAAAGTTGGAAATGGACCAGCCCTCCGTAGGGTGATCGCTCCCAGGGCGACTCGCAGGTAGATCATGGGGATCTCACGGTGCAACCTAATGGAGGAGACCGTAGGATACGTTGACACGTGTCCTTCTCCCACTTACTATAAAATACTCCCTCATTCACCTTGATATTGATCCATGTAAACACCATCCGTAGGGGGTCACTCCCAGGGTGACTCGAGGCCAATCATGGACCTCACGTTGTGAACTCTTGAGGACGTGAGAGCAAAACTTTGATTTATGAAAATCTTGTTTTGATATATCCCCCCCCCCCCCACTAAGTATTTTTATAATTTAAGGGTCTATTACTTTGGTAAATTCCGGCTAAGTGAATCTATCTAAGTCTATGCCTGAATATAACTCTTATATGAAGGTCTTTATTCTAATGTTTAGGTGAATTAAACCCTTTTAATTACCTAGTGACATTGCATGCTAACATTAGACTATGATTAATTCAACTCAAGTGTCGGGTCAGTTCCCAGGTAGGAGGTGTTCCGTATCACCGTCAACTTAAATATCCTCAGCCTAGACAAAACTTCACCGGGAGAGTTCCCTTATAATCACAGTAATGTATTTCGTACTTAGTACATTAAAACTATTTTAATCCTAAGTAAGAAAATAATTCTAACCCTATTAGAATTAAAATGAGCTTAGGTCTAATTAATTTTAAACAATTTAAAATAAATTCTTTTTAACCTAAGGTCCTATGTTTGAATGCAACTCTTTGTTATAGGTTGACGATTTCTAATCAATTTTATAACTATTATAAAATTTTAATAGTTAGCCATATAACATGCTTTTATGGTGTTTCCTAATAACAATCTAATTCAAATTATTAAACACCATAACGCTCATGACGCCGATAATATAACGATTATATTAATCTAAAGTGGTGTCATGCTTCATGCAATTTCAATTTTATTTAATTAATATCGATTATATTAATTAAACATTCTCGAAATTAAATTACATGATTGTCGACATTAATTTAATATATCTCTTATATTAATCTAATTAATGTCATGCTCAATGCTTTTTCAATTTCATATACTTAATATAACATTTATACTAAATTACTCATGAAATTGCAATCATACATATTTATCATACATTATAACACTTATAATTATAAAATATGCATGATTCATGCTTAACCTATGGTGAGATTCAGCTAAATGACATTCATAAAGCAATAAATAGCTGAATAAACCGGTATATTTTTTTTTTAGCTTAAACGCGGAAACTATATTAAAAATTGTAGTAACAAATGTCAATACATTTGCAATGGGCATTTTGTCCCATTGAGACTAAACCAGTATATTGGCCCCTAGGATAATAAAAAATAATAAAATTACAATAATCTTATAAAAAATATCCTAAAAGAGTCTTGAATTTATGCTGAACCGTGCAAAAATTGCTCGAATCGGATAAAAAACGCAAACCATTGGAAAAGTCAACGAATCGGTCAAATCCAATCGGTCAAATCCAGGCTGAAAACAACCAGTGCAAAACGGAGCCGAACCGCACTCCTGAAGCCGACCATGACCCAAACCGCACAGAAAAAATTTTCTCCAAATTCCCACGCGCACAGGCTCGAACCCACGCCCACGATGGAGATAACTGCATGTCTAACCGCTTCAGCCAAGTGCTAATTTTGAGCATCAACAGACGCAAAAAATTCTTATTTCAGTTTTTTTTTTTTTGAATTTTCTGGGCAGTTCTGGGCAGATCCTCTTCTGTTCTTCATTCCAGCAGCGAAAAAACTCAAAAATCATCCTGATTTGAGCACCAATTCAACAATTGAATCCCAATCTATTGACATGGACTTATATGACTCTATTTACAACAATTTGCCCAAAAAACATGGGCCCTTACATGATCAAATCAGGAATAATTTGTAAATCTAAGTCCAAATACCTAAACAGTTTATCAGCAAAATTCTCATTCAAAATGCAGAATAAATCCCACCATCAGCCACAACGCAAATTATAAAATCGAAATTAAAATCACAACCTGGCTCTGATACCATTTGAAGGAATTGAATCCCCTAGCGGAAGCGGTTTTCACCGTTTGTGATTTAATTACGATTATATCGAATACCGGTACGTTGGGCAAAAATTCAAAAACTATTTCTAAACAAAATATAAGATTAAGCATGTTGTAAAAATGATCTAAACGATTTAGATTTGGATTACTTACATGATTTGAAAACTGAAAATCGCCTCTGCACTATGCTCTAAAACACGTTCTTTGTTCTCCAAATGAACACCACCACAATAGATCACCCACTATTCTCTTGGATTACTAAGATTTTGGCTTGTG
Organism: Luffa acutangula; assembly: GCA_036850905.1. Classification (NCBI taxonomy): domain Eukaryota; kingdom Viridiplantae; phylum Streptophyta; class Magnoliopsida; order Cucurbitales; family Cucurbitaceae; genus Luffa; species Luffa acutangula. The sequence goes on from CM072088.1 coordinate 38,284,196, forward strand.
GGAACCAAATCCGTCTTGGAAAGGGAAAAAAATTAGCAATCAAGCATTCTGGAATTCTGTGTTTTGAGAGAAAATCTTGAGAGAAAACTGATCTCTTTTTTCGTGAGTGAGAGACTGTCTGTAACCGTAGGGAACTCCCCTTCAACATACGATAAGTGGGGAAGGGAAGTTATCTTCCCTACTCAATCTTGATCGTTGATTATTACCTAAACGATCTTAGCCATCAATTAATTAAATAATAAATATTTAATTAATTAATTATAATTAATTTAATTAAATCAATTATAATATAAAGTATTTAATTCAATTTAAATCATATTCAATTGAATTAAATTGGTCATTCAATTAATTCTCAATTAATTGTTCCCCATATTAATTAAATATCAAATACTTAATTAATATTACAATTGAATCATATTCAAGTTTATCTCTCTCATTTAACCTATAGTTTTAATGTGCATCATATGTACATTAATTATAAACTATAGTTTTAATTTCGATTAAATCATAATTAACCAAATTAAATTAAAATTAATTAATTCTTTAATAATTAATTTATGAATTAATCAAATATCACATATTTAATTAAATTCATAATTCTCTCCTAAATTAATTTTGAATCATATCGAAAATTAATTATAAAGTTTAATTCTCTAATTAAACTTTATACTATAATGTATCTCCATACATTATATTAATTCCCTTAATATTCAAGACTAAATAATCTTAGTACCCGTTACGAGCTAGCAGGTGGACCTAATGGATCTACACATCAGAAGCTCCAACGATACAAGATTAACTGGCTAAACTCATTAACCAAGTTAATCAACATTCGTCAACTGTGGGTCACTCCACTAAAGACCCACAACTGCACTCTTCTCACTGTAGAATATTTCTGTGTCCACGGATATCGACCAATGCAGTAAGTCAATCCTTCACGAATGTTCGTAACTCCAGTTGGGTCAAATTACCGTTTTACCCCTGGGTTACCTTTGGATCATTAAGTACCACTGATTCCTCTAATGAACAACCTGTTTAGGGTCCAACCACTAAAAAGAAATTCCTCTCGGGCCAGGAGAGGACAACACGCTTTTGTTCAAGCCCCGGAATCAACCCTTAAGGGAACACACATCTACTTACCCCAAGAGGGGACGGAGTGAATTCCATCTTGTACTGTTATGTTCCTAGCCCCCATTTGGTCTTGCCCCTAAAATGGTAGGAATGTTGAGTCGGCGAGCAGACCACTCTCACCCATACAAATCTAAGGACAATCCCTCCTGAAAAGGAGTTCATAACAGACTCAGGATTGAGATTGAGTTACCTAGGTCATCCTATTGAAATAGAAACCTAAACTAGTTAATGACGTTATATCTAGTGGTTACTATTTCGCGGTCCGGTCTTATGCAAACTTATTGCATAGGATACCTCCACCCGCATGTCTCCTACATGGATGCTTTGGATCATTGCATCTGTATCAGATACAAGGTGGGTCGTATCACATAGTGTCTCCAGGATAAGGTACCCAACCTTATCCCTATACTATGGATCATTTAGGTTGTTACTTGAACATTGATCCCCGTATATCCCAACATACTAGTCCAAGTTTCATTTAAAAAACCATGGATCTTAGTTTATTGGATTTACAGTTTATTAATGCAAACTCCATTATTCAATAACCAAATTACTGAATCACTCAAATAACGCTTTATTGAGATCGATTAATTTGTTTCATTTACTATCTACGAGTTTTAGAGCATAAAACCCAACAGGTCTTGTCTCTAAGAAGGTAGGCTTATTGAGTCGGCGTGCAAGCCACTCTCACCCATACTAATCAAAGAACAATCCCTCGTGAGAAGGAGTTCATGACACAGTCAGGATTAAGACTGAGTTACTTAGGTCATCCTATTGAAACACTAACCTAACTAGTTTAACGGTGTTACATCTAGTGGTTTACTATTTCGTGGTCCGGTCTTATGCAAACTCATTGCATAGGATACCCCCGCTCGCATGTCTCCTACATGGACGCCTTGGATCAATACATCTGTATCGAATACAAAGCATGCCATATCACATAGTGTTACCAGGATAAGGTACCCAACCTTATCCCTGTACTATAGACCTTTTAGGTTGTTACTTGAACACCGATCCCCGTATGTCCCCACATACTAGTTCAAGTCACATGTAAACAACCTTGGATCTTAGTTTATTGGATTTGGGTCAAATTGTGCAATATATATTTAACAATAACACTTTATTGTAGAAACTCAATAACACTTTATTGAAACAAGTATACAATTTGTTTACATTCACTATCTACGAGTTTTAGGGCATAAAACCCAACAAAGATATCTAGCTACGAGCAAAGTTCACAAGCTTGGAATAATACTCACTTCCGTAAGTAAACCTTTCATGCAGTGACAAACCATGGGTGTCATGAATGCCCCTGGTTACTCAGTAAACTCTAGGAAGGAGGTGTAACTTTCAGTTTTTCATTTTTTTTGGATGATATATACTGAGCACATATTTATTTTCCAGCAGTACAAACTTACATAGCGTATAACATAAAGCATAAATATTTACAAAGTAAAGCACCCCCCAAATTTAAGATTAGACAATGTCCTCATTGGTTTTGTTTTTTAGGCAAGACTTTGAATAAGGCTTTTTGTTTTTCAAAACTGTAAGACTAAACTCTCCTAGTGTGTTAGAAAGGTTAAACACGAGGAAGTTTAGACTTAAGAAAATTCTGAAAAGAAAAAGACTAATGGAAAACCTATGACTAGAAAACAAATCAGTTGTGACGGTGGCACTTTTGAGATAGAACAAAACTCTAGTTATCATCATCAAAGGCTTAAAAGAAAACTCAAATGAAAACATGTTTTTCCAAAAAAAAAAAAAAAAATCTTCAAGCAAACATTTTTCTTAAAGTTGATTTTTCTTCAAAGAGATTCATAGGTTTAGCACAAAAACAACAAACAGATTTTTTAGAAAAGTTTCAAAAACCGAAGTTTATTTAAACTAATCTAACAACAAGCTAACTAAAAACTGAAGGATTGGAATTCCCAATTCCGTTACAGCGGAAGCAATTGGACCGTTCGTAGTTAATTTTGTTTTTACTAAAAAACCAATACATTGGCAAAAGGTTAAGCAATGAGAAACATACCTTCGTTGACGACTCTGAATACTTCAACGGACACCTTTCTTGATTTTGGACCAAGCGTCAACAATTGGGACACCACAAATTGATCTTCCACGCTATGACTCTGAGATTAGGAACGTAGTTGTGGGACTACCTAATCTTGAATGGGAAAAACTCTAGAGAGAAAATTCTCCCTAAAGTTCTTGAGTTGAGAGAATATGAGAGGGAGGCTAGAGAGAATGCAAGAGTGCATTCTTGTGGCCTAGGTTTAGTGTTCTATTTATAGGAGAAAGGTCATGAATAAAATATTCATTTAAAATCAATTATTTCCATAACTGATTTAATCTTTTCCATAATTAATCAATTCCATAACCAACCAATTCCATGACCAATCAATTCCATAATTGATTAATCTTTTTCATAAATGATTGATCACTTCCATAAGTGATTAAATCATTTCCATAAATGATTAATTACTTCCATAAGTGATTAATCATTTCCATAATTGATTAATTTCCAATTAATTAATTCTTTAATTAATTAATCACCAATTAAATATCATATATTTAATTTCAGACCTTCTATTAGTTAATTAATTAATTACCCAATTAAATATCATATATTTAATTTGAGGCCTTCAATCAATTAATTCTATAATATGAATCAAATTCATATTAAAATTTGAACTCCTTCAAATTCTTATATCCTATAAATTTAATATGAATCAAATTCATATTAATATTTGAACTTCTTCAAATATTTATTTCTCTCATAGACTATAGTTTAATTAAATCTCATTTAATTTAAACTAAATTGAATAATTAATTAATTCATAATTAATTAATTCATCTTTTAATTAAATACCATATATTTAATTAGACATATATTTGAACTCTTTCAAATATATCAATCTCTCAATATTATAAAGTTTAATCTCAAATTAGACTTTATATTTTAATGCATCACTATACATTATATTAATTTGTATCTCGTACAATTAACTTAATTCCCAATATGAATTTGAACTATTCAGATTCTCTCAAGATATATTTGTTTCTAATTACTCTTTACGAGCTAGCAGGGGGACCTAATGGATCTACAGATCAAAAGCTCCAATGATATGGGGTTAATAGATTAAACTCATTAATCAGGTTAACCAATATACATTAACTGTGGGTCATTCCACTAAAGACCCACAACTGAACTCTTCTCACTGTAGAACATTTCTGTGTCCATGGATGTAGACCTATGCCGGTACGTCAATCCTTCACGAGTGTCCGTAATCACAGCTGGGTCAAATTACCGTTTTACCCCTGTGTTACATCTGTCTCCTTAAGTACCAGCGCTCCTCTAATGAACAACCTGTTTATGGTCCAACCATTAAATAGAAAGTCCCTCTCGGCCCAGTGAGAGGGCGAGATCCCTTTGTTCAAGTCCCGGAGTCACCACTTAAGGGAACACTCATCTACTTCACCTAGAAGCGGGAAGGAGTGAATTCCTTCTTGTGTTGTCATGTCCCCAGCCTCCCACTCGATCTTGTCCCCAAAAAGGAAGGCATATTGAGTCGGCATATTGGCCACTCTCACCCATGCTAATCAAAGGACAATCCCTCATGAGAAGGAGTTCATGATACACTCAGGATTAAGACTGAGTTACCTAGGTCATCCTATTGAAACAGTAACCTAATTAGTTAACGGTGTTATAACTAATGGTTGACTATTTCGTGGTCCGGTCTTATGCAAACTCATTGCATAGGATACCCCCACTTGCATGTCTACTACATGGACGTTTTGGATCAATACCTCTGTATCAAATACAAAGCGGACCGTATCTCATAGTGTTACCAGGATAAGGTACCCAACCTTATCCTTGTACTATAGACCTTTTAGGTTGTTACTTGAACATCGATCCTCGTATGTCCCCACATACTAGTTCAAGTTACATACAAACAACCTTGGATCTTAGTTTATTGAATTTGGGTCAAATTGTGCAATATTTAACAATAACACTTTATTGTAGAAACTCAATAACACTTTATTGAAACAAGTATACAATTTGTTTACATTTACTATCTACGAGTTTTAGGGCATAAAACCCAACAAAAACTACCCTATGAACATAACTAACAACAAACTAAACAATCAAAGCAATAAAAACAGCAACTAAACAAGCAAAAACATAATTTAAACATGCTAAAACTAAAAAGACAGCAAACAACTAAAACACAAAAAACAGTATTATATACAAAAAAACATGTAAAGGGGGATCAAAAAACTCCCCTAGTCCTCGTCCGAGGAACTCTCTCTTTCATCTTCTTCATCTTCATTTTCATCTTCTTCTTCATCATCAGAATCATTTTCTTCTTGAAGCAACGATTTAGGAAAATCAGGAAAGACAGGAGCAATACTCGGGGCAATAGAGAGGTAGAACTCTCTAATGGCTTCATTTCTCTCCTTGGCATATGCCCAATTAGTCCTCAGGTTGTCCCTGATTTGATCCAGTTGTTGGTAGGCAATTGCTAGGGCTTCAGATGACGGTGAGAGCCCTGAAAAAGGAGTGTGTTGAGGTGGAGTAGCCGGATTCAGCCCTGAAGGTGGAGTGGCTTGAGATGTGGAAGCTTTGTCTTTTCTTTGGGCGTTGTTCTGTTGAAGTTTCCCGATCAAGGATGGGTCGATGGTAGACCTGAAGAAGTGACGCTCCTCATCCTTACCAGGAACTATCTTCACCTTTTGACAAAATTGGGTGATAAGCGATCCAAAGAAAAGCTTCCCTACTTTCTTCCTTCCACAGACAAGGATTTCCTCCCTGATAATGCTCCCAATGTTGATTTCCAAACCCTTCATAATACTGTAGAGGAGCATAACTCTCTCTACTGAGATAGTGTTGTCATGGGTTTTTGGCACAACCTGTTCTTCAGAAAGTGAAGCCACACTGCTGATTCTGGCTTGAGATCGCTTGACACTAATGTCTTCACCTTTGTTTGGGACTCTTTCCACAATGCCACTTGTCTATTATTGATATGACATAAGCGAAGTCCAATAAAATAATGCCATGTGGCAATTGGACTTGAGAGTAATGTAACCCGAGGTCATTGAAGAAACTGGACTAAATTAAAATAATCCAACCTTATTAAAAAAAAAAGGATTGGATTAAAGCCCAACTGTAACCCAAATCCAAAAGTTGGGCCCAAAACCAACCAAACCCAAACCCATATGAGGTTCATCAAAATCTATAAATAGAGGAGGCCACCATTCATTTTGGGCATTCAGAAAGAGTCGAAGAACTCAAAGTCCAGAACATTCTGCCAGAGTCGTTAGAATGTTAGAGAGTCTAGAGAATTCAGAAGATCCAAGATTCAGAATTCGGCCAACTCAAGACTCAAAAGATCCAACGACTAGAAGACTTCAAAGAATCAACCGTCTCTTCATTAAGATACAAGTTGAAGGTTTGACCTCCCTCCATCTGAGATTAAACTCGCAAGTCCTCAGATTAGACTCTACATTTTGAGAGAAAGCATCAGAGGATAAATATTAGAGATTGTAACACTGTCTACATACGAATTCAATAAAATCAACTTAATTTCCACGTAGTTTATTAGATTATGGTTATTTAGGCAAGACAACCATAATATAAACAATATCACTTTATTGAAAAATACATCAATAACATTTTATTAATGTTCGGTCAAATGTTACATTTATTATCTACGAGTTTTAGGACATAAAACCCAACAAATTTCCCCTTCGATTCCAGTTTGAAACGAAAGGAAAATCCCCTTCGTTCCAAATCTAAAACGAAGGAGATTTTTTCTTTATTTTAGGCGTGGGTTTTTGGTCGAGAGAAAGCGCGAGAGAGAGAAAGATGGTGAGGAAGAAAAAGATAAAATAAAGAACTCCGAAGATTGAGAAAAAATGGTGGGCGACGATTGAGAAAAAGAAAACGAAGAAGAAAAAAACTCCGACAGTTGAGAAAAAGAAAACGAAGAAGAAAGAAAAAGAAAACAAGGGAAAAATAAGAAAGAAAAAAAGAAGAAAGGAAGAGGGGAAAAAAATCTCTGATGACGACAGTGGCAGCTGGCAGAAGGTGGTCACCGGCGGGCGAGGATGACTGTTGGAATTGAAGAAGAAGAAGAGAGAGAAAGAATAAAGAATTTTTTTTAATCAATTTAACATTATTTTTCATTTTAAAAATTTTACAAAATTATTTTTTAAAATAAAAAATAGGTGCCACATCAGTCATTCGTTGGTTATTAACGGGAAAATGGATGGACGGACCAAAATGAAACAAAATCAAAACCTCAAAGGCTAAAATGTCAAGTTTGAAAACTTAGGGACCAAAATGAAACTTAACCCAAACCTCATGACCAAAAGTGTATTTTTTCCTAAATTTTAACATAAAGATAATTAAAAAAAATGCTAAATTATAAAAAAATACTCCTGAACCATGGGGGTTGTTTAAAAAATGCACCTGAACTTTAAAAAGTTTCAAAAATACCATTCTCGCTAATTTTTGGATGGAAAGCGTTGAAGTTTAAGTATCATTAATACCTTTGAACTTTCAAAAAAATTTAAAAAATACGCTTCTTGAAATTTGCTTCTTCTTTTTTCCTCCTCTTGGTGTAAATTCTTCCCCATGTAAACTATTGCAAAACTTTGCTTATAAAGGTTGTGTGCAACACAATACTAGATGAAAAAAAAAGTTTGAAATCGAGTTTTGTATGTTAGTGATAAGAAGAAGAAGTCTTTATAAGACTGTGGGTTTGTACTAGTTTTATTAGATTAATTAATCAAAAGTTTAAACACTATACAACAATAGTTTCATTTATTTTTCATAAAATGAATATAGAGAAAGCTATTGGTTAATGGGGAAATAATATTGAAAATGCTACCCACAAAATGACGTCTTTTTATTTTTGAGTTCAAAAGAGAAATGAAATATGGTTCCAATGGGGTTCAAACCCGCGACCTTTGGCTCATAAGACCAACACTCTAACCAACCGAGCTACGTGACCTACAATAAAATTTATAGTTTACTTTTAAAGACATTAATTGTTTATTTATTAGTCGAAATAATTTTTATAGATGTTTAGTTTTCTTCATGACATGTTGAATTTCAAGAAGGAAATAAAAGTCATCTTGAAGTTTCAACATGAAAATCTAGTAAGTTCTTCGGATGATGTGTTAAAAGAGAACGAAAAAGTTTCTAGTCTATGAATACATGACAAATAAGTAAAACTTCTCGTTAATTTTTATGGAGGAAGAATATACAATGAGAAAAGGAAAAAAAAAACATTTTTCCAATAAGCGTAGTTTTGATTTTTTTTTTAAAGTTTAAGGGTATTAATGAAACTGAAACTTTAACATTTCCATAAAAAAAAGTAACGACAAGGATATTTTTGAAACATTTTTTAAATTTAAGAGGTATTTTTGAAACTTTTTAAATTTCAAGTTTATTTTTGAAACATATCTCATAGTTGGGAGTATTTTTTTTTTTTTTTTATAATTTAACAAAAAAAAAAAAAAAAAAAAAAAAACCCGTCAAAGTTGAAATGGGATCGGGAGAAGGCATCTGGTAAAATTGAATGAAGTTGTGACTTGTGAGGGAGTCTGATATTGAATTGGAAAGCATCGCAAAAACTCATCATCATCCTTACAAGACACGACACGACACGCCACAATCCCGAATGGGTCCATTTCATTTTCAACAAACATTCGCCATCATTGGCACTCGATCTTTCATCATTCATCTTTCAATCTTCCAATTCTCAATCTCTCTCTCAAATCCCAGCACAGCAATTTCTCCTTCCAATAAACAAAAGTTGTTCCCTTCACTCATTGAGCGGAGAAAGCTAAGAACAACTCCCTTCAAATTTCTCTCTCTCATTCTATGATTCTAAAAGTGCCGGCCATGGACGGCCAATCTCGTCTCCTTTTCCCCATCCCCATCTCTCACTCCAAATGCTTCTCGCCGTCCCCCTTTTCCCTTCCTTTTCAAAACCCCCAATTTCCAAACTCTAAATTTATCGATGGGCTGTGCACAAGCCAAGCATTCCGTCAATTCGCCCACTGGGGGCATTGAGAAGCTCAAATTGGAAAATGGGTATGTAGGGATTAAGGGTTTTAATCCTCATCGGAGGTCGCTGGGGCAGAGGAGGTCTGTTAATAGAGGGTCGTCTGAAGCAGAGAAGCCCCACGGCGGCGATGCTGGCAGTGGGAATGGCCGATTTGGTTCAGAGAAGAGCCTTGGAGATGGTGAGGTGTTGGATGGTTGGCCCAAGTGGCTGACTACCAATATTCCTAAACATGTGTTGGCGGGCTTGGTCCCCAAGAGTGTGGAGGCCTATGACAAGCTTGATAAGGTTGTTTTTTAGCTCAAAATCTCGTTGGGTTGCTACAATTGTCTGCCTTGAAATTTGACTCTCTGTTTTAACTTGCTCTGTAGTTGGGTTTAATTGCAATGATTTTGTAAGTTTGAGAATAAATATAATTACGTTGACCCTGTAGGTTAGGAGTGATTTGGTATTTGAGATCTAGGTTTGATTGTTTTAAGTTGGTAGTGGTTTGCACTTTTTTTAAAAAAAAAAATTTAATTTGAGTTGCAATGCAATTACTTGAGTTATAACCTTAGGGTTTAATTGCAATGACTTTATAAGTTTAGGGAGGTCATGACTCGAATCAAAAGTATGAAGGTGTAAGTATTATAGCCCCCATGATTTCGGGTGGTTTTTGCATTTACGAGGGAAATTTTGAAATTTAGATCATCTCCTGGAGTTTGTTGATGAATCGATATGTTAGCTTGATAAGGTTGTTTCTTCTGCTGAAAGGTTTCTGGATCTGAATGATAATGCTAAAGGGAAAATTGCAAAAATCATACCTTGCTAGTCGCACTCTAGAACTTTCAATTTTAGAAATTCGTCTTTCATGGTTATACCTCTTATTGGTTGGGTTTAATTGCAGGATCTTCATAAGTTTGAAGGTATAGATCACAACAACTTCATATGTTTGAGGGTGATTTAGGATTTAATCGTCGGAATTCTTAAATTAAATCACAAGAGCAGTTTGTGCATTGTTCAAGCTGCTACAACATCATATGTTTGAGGGCAAACGGTGTTTGTGCAGTTTTGTGGGGTTTGTGGAATGAGAGGAATAATAGGGACCTTTAGAGGGGTTGATAGGGACTCGAGTTATGTTTGGTCCATCGTTAGGATCCATGTTTCTCTTCGGTTTTGATGACGAAACTTCTAATTATTAATATTTAGGTCTCAATTTACTTGATTGGAACTTTTTCTTTAGTTTCGCTTACTTGTTTTGGGTTTGGTTTTTTGACCGTCCTTGTATTCTTTCATTTTTTCTCATTGAAAGTTTGGTTCATCATAAAAAAAAAAAAAAGTTGCAACTAACATAGTTATAACAAAAGAATTTATGCAACAGATTCATAAGTTTGAGGGGGTAATTGCCTACATTCAAGTTTGAGAGTGCGATTGTAAAGACTTATATGATTCAGAGATGGTTTTTGCAATTTTTTTCGTAATGTTAACATGGATGGATATGGTATAGTGGGAGATATGAAGGAAGTTTTGAAATTTACACTAAAAAATCTCTATAATTTGTTGAATATTTATTATATTTTTGGAATATTTATGTAATAGGTAGGCCAAGGAAGTTACAGCAATGTGTACAAAGCTCGAGATAGGGAAACTGGAAAGATTGTTGCCCTTAAGAAGGTTCGTTTTGATACAACAGAACCTGAGAGTGTGAAGTTCATGGCAAGGGAAATTATGATACTATTGAAATTGGATCACCCCAACATCGTCAAACTTGAAGGATTGGCCACCTCACGAATGCAGTTCAGTCTTTATCTTGTTTTTGATTTTATGCAGACTGATTTGGCCCGAGTTATTTCCCGCCCTGATGTACGGCTTACCGAGGCTCAGGTTATGATCTTCACTACTTTATGATGATGTCAGCTCGAAGGTTTTGGATGCTAAATTGCTGCTGATTCATTCTGTTCTTTTGATTCTTGTTGCAGGTCAAATGCTATATGCGTCAGCTACTCTCTGGTCTGCAGCATTGCCATGATAAGGGGATACTACACCGCGATATCAAAGGATCGAACCTGTTAATTGACAAAAATGGGATGCTAAAGATTGCAGATTTTGGGCTTGCCATTTTTTTCAGTCCAAAGAGACATCTTACAAATCGTGTTGTGACACTTTGGTATTGTTAAATCACCACTAAACCCAAAAGCTTAAGTTGATAGGTTAGGGTATATTCATTCTTTTTCTTATATATATCCTTAACACATCCCTCCTGTGTGGACTTTGATATTAATTTGGTTCATGAAATCAATGTATGGACATCAACTTCGATATTATGTTAAATAAACATAAAATCTGAAAACTTAAGTTGATGGATGAGAGTATATTGAAGATTTTTTATTTATATTCTTAACAGGTATCGAGCTCCGGAGTTATTGTTAGGTGCTACAGATTATGGAGTTGGCATTGATCTATGGAGTGCTGGATGCCTCTTGGCAGAAATGTTCACCGGAAGGCCGATTCTGCCGGGTCGAACAGAGGTGAAGTTTCAATCTTGTCTGGATTTCTGATGGAAGGATTCATTATAAGTTGGATCATGTTGAACTGTGTTTTGATGAAGGATAAAACTAAAGTTATGTTTGTTTTAAAAATGAATTTCTTGTGTTGAGTCAGGTTGAACAACTTCACAAAATTTTCAAGTTATGTGGTACACCATCTGAGGAATATTGGAGAAAACTCAAGCTCTCACCAACTTTCAAACCTCCACAGTCGTATCGTCCGAGTCTCGGAGAATTGTTTAGGCATTTACCTTCATCTTCTTCAGGCCTCATCAGCACTCTACTCGCGTTAGAGCCTTCATATCGCGGCTCTGCATCTTTAGCCCTTGAGAATGAAGTATATAGTCAAACTTAGAATCTAAATTTATTAAACTTGCAAAACAAAGTAGTTGAAGCATTATACTGAAAAACATGAATCATATGCTTGCAGTTCTTTTACACAAGCCCACTGGCATGCGACCTTTCGGGTCTCCCTGTAATCCACAGTGAGCCTGATGAATCGAATCATTCGAAACAGCAGAAGTGAGCTCTCTGTTACCTTGAGATTTCTTTATTTTAGATAACCCTTGTAAATAATATGCATTTAATGGACTTCATCTTCTAATGCATTGGTAATGAACTTGCATATGAATAATTACTACGGATGAAAAGTCCTGTGTTTTTTCAGTTTTAGGTGACAGAACAATATTTACTCGATCAATTTACAGGTCCAGGAATTCTAAAGCGACAAGGCGTTCTCATACACATCGGGAGCGCCGGAGGAATGGTTTAGCCGCTGAAAAACCAAAAGAACAATCAAACATTCCCAAACAGGTATTTTCTTTACAAATTTCTCAACATATCCCAAGTCATAGAGCTACTTTTGAGTTGGTTGATAAGAAATCAAAGAGTGGAAACTACAGTCACAAATGCTGTGCCAATGGATGTCATGGCAACCACCTTGGCTGTATGTAATGACATTGTTGTTATTTTAGCTTTTGCAGCAAACGGTCGATGTCGATGAACAAAGCGAAGAGCGTGGGAGTACTACAACGAGCACCTCCTCAAGTGTTAACACGGGAGGGCGAAAGGGGAGTACTACGACGAGCACCTCGTCGAGCGTTAACACAGGAGGGGGAAAGGGGAGCTCTCACTTCTTGCTGTCTCCAGTTGCATCTTCTAATAAGAAATCCTCAAGAACCCAAGGCCATCTTGAAGCTACCAAGAACCACAACCTGCCTCCATTGCCCATGTCGAGAGTATACTCAACCTTCAATGTTGGAGACGACAGCACGCATCATGTCACGGGTCAGGTTCGGAGGTCGGTCTCGACCAGAGATTTCAGGAACTTGGAGCGAAAAGAGCATTTGAAATTATATGCTGTTGATGATTAGGCTTATATAAGATCATGTACTCCTTTGTTTTTTATTTTTCTTATATGTTTTTGGTGTTTGATATTTCAATTTTTTTTTTCCAACGAATTCATATAAATGGAAACTGAAATAATTGCTGTGCAGCCGAGATATTATCTTTGTTTGGTGGTTTTTTTTATTTTTGATGTACTGCTAATTTATTTCTCAAGCTTCATGAATTCCCTTCTCTCTCTCTCTCTATATATATATATATATATATATATATATATGGATAATTGTAATGGGTGACAAAAGTTGAGTGGTTAATGGCAAATATAGAACATTTATAAAATATTACAAATGTGACAAAATTTTTAAATCGTTTTTTAAAATCCCTGTTTTGGTTTTAATTTTCTCACTGATAGAATCTATCAGTAACAGTGATAGATTTTGGAGACAAACTTTACTGATTCTAATTTACTAATTATATTATGAATTGCTAATTATAAGTTATTGTTTAAGTTGTTGTGTATTGATTTTGAGATTAATTTCAGGATGTAAATGAAAAATGGTAAAAAAAAAAATGGTTTTGATTCTATCACTGATAGAATTCTATCAGTGATAGAAAATCTTCTATCACCATATCAGTTATAGAAATCATCGTATCAGTTATAGAAGATTTCTATCACTAATAGATTCTATCGGTGATAGAAAATCTTTCTATCATTGATAAAAATATATCTATCAATGATAGAAATCTTCTATCGGTGATAGAAAGATAAATTTCTATCACTATGATAGAAAATCTTTCTATCATTGATAGATTGATAGAAAATCTTCTTCATCGTATCAGTTATAGAAGATTTCTATCACTGATAGATTCTATCATTGATGAAGTCTACCAAATTTCTATCACTAATAATTTATTGGTAAAAGGTTTCTATTAGTGATGGATGATAGATTCTATTGGTTTGAAGAAAATATTTTGCCATTTTTGCATCCCTGAAACTAGAGAGAGCTATCCATACCGGCTGGCCAGGCGGGCATAAAATAAGAATAAGCACAACAATTAACCAAAATGCGATAGTCAATTTATTACTAGAGATGAAGCACAGTAATCACATTATTCCTAACCAACACCTTAAGCTACTTAGTTCATAATAGGCATAGGAATACGAATTACAATCTGAGTATGCATATCCATAACCACAAGTTAATGAAGAAAATAAACTCCCTAATCAGCTTGCGGTAGATGGTGTTCTTGATGATCTTCAATCTCCCTATACTATTCGGCTTCCAAGGGAAAACATGGAATGACTTTGACTTTGACGGCTACTTCCTTTTATAGAAGGATGGGAGGCTTGAATTAGGTCAACTAGGACACGTGTAAGGCTCTCCTTGATCCTTTATCACGAAAATAACTCAACAGAAGTCGGTTCATGAAGTTGGCTAACGAGCTGTGATGTGGCAGTTTCTGTTCCCAGTTTTGCTGCAGCAAAGAATTTGCTCCCTCCAGTCGCTCAGCAGCATAATCTGCACAAAATAATTTCCAATGCTTCCATTCTTCCAAATGGGTTAAAACATATAATATCTATCCAAAACCAACCCTAATAAGCATAAAGGACACACAAATCCCTATATAATTGAGGCCTAAATAACTACCTTTTGGGCAGTTATCAGCCACCATTTCCTATAAGTTGCTTTTCTTCTCTGATGAACTTGATGAAGCAAATCCTGGTGGTGGTTGTAATACATTCTTGGTGTTGGAGTACGAAAACTTCTCATGATTGCGCAGACTTGGATGGTAGAAGTTCGGTACTCCTTGAGTGAATGCACTATTTCCCACGTACTGAACTTCTTCGACATCTTGATTTTCCTTCTTTGAGTATCCTTCAGCCAAGGTGGAGATATACTTGACCACCTCGGACGAAGTGAGCCTTTTTAGCGCATTCGTCAATGATGCCATTTGTGCTTTCAGAGAGCTTGACTCATCAATTTCATAAATGTCAGCCTTCTTTGAAATTATCCTCCTTTCCGTCGGCCATTGGTAACTAGTTGCTGCCATTTCCTCCAATAAATTCTTCGCCTCAGTCACTGTCTTGGATAGAAAACTCCCACCCGCTGATGTATCAAGAACTGTCTTGGTAGAAGGATTCAATCCATTGTAAAATAACTGCTCTTGAAGCCAATCAGGATAGCCGTGCTGTGGGCATCTCCTAAGCATCTCTTTATATCTCTCCCATGCCTCATATAGTTGCCCCTCATCCAACTGTGTGAATGTTCCGATCTCTGTTCAGAGCTTCGTGGTCTTTGCAGGAGGGAAAATTTTTGTCAGGAAGGTCTGAGCAAGCTCGTCCCAAGTACTGATGCTTCCTGTCTCGACTGACTCTAGTCAATCCTTTGCTTTGTCTTGGAGGGAAAATGGAAATAACCTCAATCGAATTGTGTCAGCCGGAACTCCATTCATCTTTACTGTCTCGCATATCTCTAGGAATGATCGAAGATGGGAATGTGGGTCCTCCGAAGGATGTCCCTTAAAAGAATTATCTCACGCCATCTGAATCAACCCTCGTCTTTAATTCGAAGTTGTTTGCTTGAATCGGGGCGCAAACAATGCCGGAATTCTCGATTGGGAGAATTGGCTGCAAAAAATCTCTGATTGCTTTGGGAGCGTCGTCTTGTTGGTGGGCCATTGCTTCCGTTAATCTTTTCTCTCTACGAATAACTCTAATAGTCCTGTCAATTTCAAGATCTAACGGAAATAAATTAACCACCTTATCTCTTCGCATGCACTATCCCCCAAATTAATCAAGAGTAAAAACAAAAAATAATAATATTCAGAAAAAAGAATAAAGGAAAAATATTAACAACCTAAATTAATATTTAGCCCGTTCTTTTTAATGTCAAAAAGAAATTATTTTTCTTAAAAATCAAAACCTTAATACCCCCAAACTTAAGCTTTTGCTAGTCCTCGAGCAAACTAAAAATCAAGCATGCAGTGGAAGAATGGATGCAACAAACATGACTCAATCCTCAAGGCTCAAAAGTCAATAGTCAAGCAAGCAAGAGACATGCACACAAGGACCAATGAGGGAGACAAATTAAAAGTTTTCCAAAATTAACTTGCACAAGCGAGATCTAACTCAACGAGATCAGACTCTACAAGCCCGGGATTGGATTGATAAAAATCTCAACTCATCTTCCCTCTACACTGGCACTAAGGATTCACTAACGAGTCAATGGAACAAATTAGTTTGTTTTCCTCCATACTTAGGTGCTTATAATTGAAAATTAAATCAAGCATTTATATGTAGCACTAGCTTTCACACACCCATTGCAGGAACCCTTAACCTGAGTTTTCTCTGGCTGGCCTAACTGATCACAACAGGGGTAGCTCTTTTTGCCTAAAACTTTATTACTCATTGCATATTGTGTACAAGCCATGACATAATAATTTATTTTCTTTCAAAAGTAAAGACAAGAGTGATTTTTCTTTATGAGCATGATAAGCATATGTTCTTTTCTTTCCTCCTAAGCAAGATCAAACATGCTAATTTGCAAAAAAATTAACTCTTTAGCTCTTCCCTACACCTATCAAGGTGACAACAAGCATATGAACCTAATAATTCGCTCCTAAGCATTCAAATCCAAATCTAGCCAAGACAAATACTCTACTCATGCAAGACATCTCCTAGAAAAAGTTTAAAAAATCTCCCTTTTTGGCCACTCATGCTTACAACTCATCGAAAGCTTGAAAATTGACAAGCAAGTCTATCCTAGGAAATCATACTCAGGCAAAAATAACATCCAGAAAACAACCATATGCTTAATTCAAAGAAAACTCAAAACTATAGCCCGAACTCAGATGCTCAAGGGCTCCACAAACATGATATCCCACCCCAAACTTAAAGCATGCATTGTCCTCAATGTATGAAGAAAATAAAGCATAGTCAATCAAGAGAACAATAAAAGAGTAGGAGGAGTGAACGATACTGCCCTGGAATGATGACCTTTTCATGAATGCTTGGCACAGGCAAGAACACGGGAACTCCTACAAAACAAAAAAAACACAGACATAAAAAAAAACAAAGTAACTTGGGTTGCCTCCCATAAGCGCTTGTTTAACGTCTTTAGCTCGACGTGCTCGTGCAGTTTGTTAAGGCACATAAAAATTCTCGTATTTCTTTGGACCCTTCTTTCTTGAATCAATAAAACTCACTATCACTAGCAAGCTTACTAGCATCTCATGGGCCCCTGAAACATAATTATTTTTAGTATTTTTTAATAAAATAAACGTAAAAGGAGAAGGATCAAAATAAAAAGACTCAGACTCTAAAATTGACTAAGACTTTCAACCTCAAACTCTACCTCCTGAACTTCCTTTGTCACTGCAAGCTCATTTTCTTTTTCTTTCTCACAAACATGTTCTTGAAAGGTGCTACAACTCTCCAATTCTTCTCCACTATCTATGCAACTCACCCCTAAATGCTCATCCTTAGCAAGATCGAAAGAACTAAGCTCCTGAATGGGTGCCAACGAATCATCGGCCACATGACTCACAAGACATCCTATGGAAGTGGATCCCACCTCAATAACTTCCTTTGGGATTTGAAGTCCTTTTATAATTTCATCAAATTTTAGACCCCTCGCTCTAGACTCCTCAATATAATTTTGAACTATGTTTTCCAAGGAAGAATTTTCTTTTAAAGGGGTATAACTTGAAGATGAAAAATTGGAATATGCTGTTGAATAAAAAGCCATTCAAATCAATTAAAGCAACAATGATAATTAGGCTTCCAATAAAATAATAACCCAACAAGAATAAAGGACTAAGACTCAAACAAAAAAAAAAAAAAAAAAAAAGAAAGAAAGAAACAAAAAATAAATAAAAAAGAAAAACAAAAACAAATAAGGAAAGAACTAAAATAGGAAACTAACAAATATGGAAAGAAAACAAATAAGGAAAAAAATGCAATCTATCTACAAAATAAAAATACACCCTAAATTAAGACCGAACAATTTTTCCACAATATTAATTTAACTAAATATGCCAATCCCTGACAACGGCGCCAAAACGTGATGTGCAAATTGCTTACAGCAAGTGTACGGGTCAAGTAATAATATAGTGTTTTCGTGATTAAATGAGTGTCGTCATCTGGATTGATTTTCTAGCAAATTAAGTACCGTGAATAATTTTGTTCAATTTTATTTAGGGAGCAAAACTCAATGATAAAAATAAAAATAAAGACTAAAAGCATAAAAATAAAAGGGTGGAGACTCAAATGGAAAGACTCTTAGGGAATTGATTTCGTTATTTAATATTAATGATTGATTAATAGGAATGAATTGACCGTGCAATTATTCTACAAGCCAAGAAAACTTTTATCACGATTACCTCTCCCGAGTATAATTGATTCTCATGCATATAAACTAACTTGATATCCCTATCTAAGTTCATTAACATGCAAGGCATTATTTGGTTCGGTCCTTGTTATACTTCTAAAGTAATTCCAAATCCCGTCACAAACTTAGAATTTCTACTCTAGTCATGCAATTAAACAAGGTAAGTCTTAGGCCAAATCCTCTCTCCCGAGTTAGACTCAACACTTAAATCATTCAATTAGTGATCAAGTAATTGAAAGCATTACACAAAATTGCATGCATAAAATAACAACACATTCATACTAAAAATCAATCCAAAACCTAAAACAATTACATCAATCCCTAAGACAAACAACTAGCAATTCATAGTCTTTAAACCACAAACACTAATTGCAAGAAAAACCATAAAAACTACAAGAGTTAAGGGAAAGAGAAAGGAAAACTCGAATCCGCCGTCACCACACTTCCCCTTCACGATCTCCACGTCTTTTCGCTTGATTCCCGCTCCTTGGCCTTGCCTTTAGCTCCCAGAAAAGGTCTCTAATCGAAATTAGGGCTAAAATCTCACCAATTGGACTCCTCTTGACCGTAGCATGAAAAGAAGATTAAATAGGAAATCTGTCGATAGCGTCGAGACGCTAAGGAGACAGTGTCGAGACGCTGTCTCTGTTGCCGCCTAATTCAGAAAAGGAAAGGCAGCGTCGAGACGCTCCAAGAGCAGCGTCCCGACGCTGGTCTGCGGATGGCTCTCTTTTGACTTATTCTAACTTGAATCTTTTTTGTTCTTTAGTCAATTTTCATGTCCCGAACACATATTTAGGTCCAATTTCTCGATTTAACTCCAAAACATGATTCCTACAAATAAGACACAAAAATGCATAATTTTGGCCAATTAAATATAAAAGACTAGCATAATTAATTAGGGAAAAATAGCTAGCTATGCTCGCTATCACTCCCGGCAACGGCGCCAACAACTTGTTGGTGGCTTTCCGCAAGCGTACAGTTGCCCAAGTAAAATTAAAACGGAAGTATTCCGAGTATTGAGTCCACAGGGAGGCAAAGCGATAGTTAAGCAAAACAATAAATTCTTTATCACTAAAAGTACTTGGGTGAAACATTATTTAAGGACCTAATCTTAATGCTAAAAGAAAGAATTAAAAATCGAAGTGATTAAAGAAATCAATTTGATCAATCAAGAAATAAAAATATGGACAAAGAGTTTTGAGTGAGAAGCGGGGTCTTGAAAATAAATTCATAGCTAATTAATTACTATAATTATCCTATCTCATTGCCCAACTAATTATAATCCTAGAATTTCTGTTAATCACTTAGGGAGTTATCCTGTCGGTTTTCCCTAAGTATAATTAACTCATATTAACAACCTAAGTGTCCTTAGCGCCATTAAAATTCATTAATTAATACGCTCTGATTCATTATCGGAATCTAAGTTTAACCAACTAATCCCATTGTCACTACGGACAATTAAACTTTTTGCATGGATTATGATCTATCCTTATTTCTCTCCGTCGAGTTTTCATTAGGGATCGAATAAATATATAATTGGCCAAATTATACACAACATTACGAGCATCCATACAAATAATTAGGAAATTGGACAAGAGATAGGTAATCATAATAACAATTAACTATTAATTTTCATTTCAAGACTCCAAAATATCCACAATGTATACAATAAAAAGCATAATTAGAGCAAAATAAGAGTAGAGGAAATGACCGTTGAGAACCCCGTTGCTTGCGTTTGGAGTCCCTCCAAACACGCCTTGAGTCTCCTAGAGCGCTCACTACTAGCTCCCCATAAAATTTCCCACTCTAAACTCTCAAAAAGGATAAAAAGCCTTGAGAGAATGATAAGCGCCCAATATGCTTAAGTTTACAAAGCTAGAGGTCCTTCTAGGATCCTTGTAAACGGACACAAATAAGACTAACTTACCGAATGATTCCAACCAAGAGTTTAGTTAGAGGATGAATCACTCTTAGATCAAACTTAGAATCTAAGATGGTCACTCTAAGATCCTAAGACGACTCACTCCAGAATTAGATTGATCAAAACTAATCCAATGAATCGATTGAACATCAAACCTAAAACAAGATTTGAAATAAAAGACAACGCCAAAAGGGTTGAATAAGCAAAAGCTATTTAGTATTCATAATATCTTTTTTCATGAGCATTACAAGCCATTTTAAAGGCCAAATGGTCGTGGATAGACCAAGGAACTCAAAAGTCATTCAAATACACTTAATTGCAAATTGTAGAAAATAAGACCTAGGAACTTAAAACTTGATTGCACATCAAACGAGCAGTCATTTCTCAAAACTAAAAAGATAGAATTGCTTTAAATTGTCTTAAATATGTGCTATGGAATCCTCTCCTCATAATGGCAACGTTTGACAACCTTTGACATCACGAAATCCCAAGAGATGCAAGTTGGACAACCACCTCTTCACAAATTCTGCACACTTTTTTTCGTCTCCCGTGCCATCTTCCAAACTACACAACTTTTCCCGTGCCATCTTGACTCCATTCCCTTCTTGACTTGCTGAACTAACATTATACAAAAATTTGGGTTCAAAATTCTCGACCTCTCGTTGTGCATTTGCTAGCTTTTGAACATGCAGTGTGAAAGCCTCTTGTATCTTCTTTGCCTTGCTCCTTGTGATTGGTCCTTCAGGTACATGCAATGGATTATTGATTGAATCCACATCATCCCCCCTTTCCTTAAAAGGATTTGTCCTCAAATCAAGGTCTTCATTGCCTACATCAAAAGGAGTCAAGTCAGCCACATTAAAAGTAGAACTTACATTGTACTCACCTCGTAGATCTAACTTGTATGCATTGTTATTGATTCGTCCAAGCACTTGAAAAGGATCATCTCCCATTTGTTGAAGTTTTGACTTCCTTTGATCCGGAAACCTTTCCTTTCTTAGATGAACCTGAAGGTCTTTACTCTAAAGATCTAGGTGCATTAAACACTTTTAATAAACCTAGTGACATTACATGCTAACATTTAACTATGATTAATTCAACTCCGGTATTCCAGGTCAGTTCCCAGGTAGGAGGTGTTCCGTAAACCGTCAACTTAAATACCCCCAGCCTTAGACAGAACGTTACCGATGGAGTTCCCTTATAATCATAGCAATGTTTTTCCTACTTAGTCAATTAAAACTATTTTTAAATACTAAGTAAGAAAAGATTCTAATCCTATTAGAAACTGATCTAGGTCTAATTAATTTTAAACAATTTAAAATTAATCCAATTCATCCTATGATCTTATGTTTGCATGCAAATCTTGATTATAGATTGACGGTTTCTAATCATTAATATTAAAGAACTATTTCAAATTTTAATGATTAATCCTATAATCAAGAATCTAGGGTTTAATTCATTCAACAATCTCATTCAAATTAAATAATTAAACCACACTAATTGCATGAATAATATAACAATTATATTATTAACTATGGACGTTTCATGCTTCATGCAATTTTTTATTTTCTTTTATTATAACAATTATAAGCCAATCAAGAAAATCAATCAAGCATGCTTCATTCATCACATTAAACATAACTATTTATATTTAATTTAAGTAATGACATGCTTCATGCTTTCCAATTTTTCATATAATTAATATACACTTATATTAAAAAATATGAAAACAAATTCATGCATTTAAACATACATTATAACAATTTATAATATATAAAAAATGCATGAGCATGTTTATAACCTAAGGTGGGATTAAATATTCTATATGACATCCATAAAGCATATAAATAGCAATTGAACCGGTTAATTTTGGCCCCTAGGATAAAATAAAGCATTAAATTACATTAATTTAGCTAAATTCTATCCTAAAAAATCCATGTACAGCTTCGGAATTGGTCTAGACAGCACGAATTGCCCCGAACCACCTCGAACCGGCCTCCAAAATCACGAATCATGCCAAAAATTGGCTGAACCGGACCAAATAGGTCCCAGCCCAGCCGAACCGGTCCGAATCGGACCGGTCACACCTTGAACCGTGCCTTTTGAAACCCTAATGCGCGCCTCCATCGTGACAGCGTCGAGACGCTGTGTTGATAGCGCCCCGACGCTGTGCGTTTTCCATATCTGGCGCCTGCGTAATCGAGAAAGCGTCGAGACGCTGTTGAGGTAGCGTCCCGACGCTATGTGCTTTCCTTACCGAGCGCCTTCGGTATCGAGACAGCGTCGAGACGCTGTTGAAGGAGCGTCCCGACGCTGTTGCGTTTGGAGGCAGAATCTGGGCAAAACAGCAACGATTTCTTCGGTTTTGGCTTCGATTTCAGCGGCGATTGCTTCGATTTTCATCTCATAAAAACCTATTCTAGACCCGGACTTACATAGGACTCGATTTTACATAATATACCCGAAACACCGGGCCTTACATGATCAAAATCACATAAAAATAAAATCTATGGCCATAAAATTAACCCAAACAGTTCAATGCAAACCGAACATACATTATGCATAAATCCCACCTATTAGAGCCTATCGCAACTTTTAAAATTAATTAATAGGGACAGCGATGGCTCTGATGCCGATTGAAGGGAATAAAAGTCCCCACGCAGCGGAAGCGCATCGTTTGGACCTTACGCCGTATATTAATTAACAATAAAATACCGTTACGATAACTCAAACAAAACTTTAAACATACTTTAAAGTCGCTGTAAAATCGGTTTAAACATGCTAAAAATAAATCTAAATTTACTTTTAATACTTTTCTAAAGAAAAGGGGAAGAACCGTCACATACCTTCGATGTAGACTTGACCGTTCTTCGCAAACAACGCTCCAACGAACGAAAACGCAGCAACCTTCTCGCCTCTTGATCGCTGGAATTTTCTTCTTTTAATGACACAATAACCACAGAGGTTACACCGGTATATCTCTAAGTCTAGGAGGCAAAAGACTTGTGGGAGTCTTTCTCTAAGAGGGAGGCTAGAGAGAATTCTAGGTCTTGTCTTTCAAGAGTGTCAAGTGTCAAAAGTGTCATGACCAATTAGGTCTAGTGTTCTATTTATAGAAGAGAGGCCATGAATAAAATAATCAATTAAATCAATCTTTTCCATAATTGATTCAATCTTATTCCTTAATTAATCAATCATGATCAATCAATTCCCCAATTGATTAATCTTTTCCACAAATGACTAATTACTTCCATAAGTTATTAAATCATTCCCATAAATGATTAATCACTTCCTTAAGTGATTAATTATTTACATAATTGATTAATTCTCGGTTAATGAATTCTTTAATTAATTAACCACCAATTAAATATCACATATTTAATTCCCGGCCTAGAATTAATTAATTTGCCCAAACACATTTTAGGCCTTAATTTAATTAATTCATTATTTTGAACTCTTTCAAACTTCCATAAATTTATATTTGAACTTTTCAAATATTAATTTCTCTCATAATAATATATCAATATATATTATATTTGTTTCCCTTAATAAATTGAACATTTTCAATTTACTTTTATTACTTAGTTGCCTCAAATTACTTTACGAGCTACCAGTGGGACCTAATGGACCTGCAGATCAGAAGCTCCAACGATGTGAGATTAATTGGTCAAACTCATTAACCACATTAATCAATATTCGTTAACTGTGTGTACATTCCACTATAGACTCACAATTGCACTCTTCTCACTGCAGACATATTTTCTGTGTCCACGGATCTTAGACCAATATCGACTAGTTAGTCCTTCACGAGTGTCCGTAACACCAACTGGGTCAAATTACCGTTTTACCCCTGGGTTACCTCTATTTGCTTAAGTACCAATTCTCCTCTAATGAACAACCTGTTTGTGGTCCAACCATCAAACAGAAAACCCTCTCGTGCCATTGAGAGGGTAGGGCCCTTTGTTCAAGACTCGGAGTAACCACTTAAGGGAACACTCATCTGCTTCCCTAAAGTCGGGAAGGAGTGAATTCTATCTTGTACGATTATGTTCCCAGCTCCCCATTCGGTCTTGTCCCCAAAGTGGTAGGCTTATTGAGTTGACGTATTGGCCACTCTCACCCATACAAATCAAAGGACAATCTCTCATGAGCAAGAGTCCATAATCAACTCAGGATTAAGACTAAGTTGTCTAGGTCGTCCTAGTGAAATAGAAAACCAACTAGTTAACGGTGTTATAACCAGTGGTTACTATTTCACGGTCCGGTCTTATGCAAACTCATTGCATAGGATACCCCCACTCGCATGTCTCCTACACGAACGCGTTGGATCGCAGCGTTTGTATCAAATACAAAGTGGGTCATATCCATAGTGTCACCAGGATAAGGCACCCAGTCTTATCCCTATACTATAGACCGTTTAGGCTGTTTTTTGAACAATGATCCCATATGTCGCTACATATAGTTCAAGACTCATATTACAACCTTGGATGTCTAGTTTATTGGATTAGGGTTATTATTAGGCAAAGACAAATATAAAATAACTAATAACAATTAATGGAAAAATATATCAATATTATTTCATTAATATCCGGTCAACGGTTACATTCACTATCTACGAGTTTTAGGGCATAAAACCCAACAGAACCCAAACCCAATCACCTGGTTTAAAAATCAATTCCTTTCTTCCTTGGTTCTTGCGAGTGACTAGCTTTTGATTCTTCTTTTCAATCCTTTCTTTGATTTCTTTGTGCAAAGTTTTGATGTATTCAACCCTAGAAGAAGCTGCATCACTAGTAAACATATTAGGCGGCAAAGGTGATAAATCTAGAGGAGTCAAAGGGTTAAAGTCGTACACAACCTCAAAAGGTGAACAATGAGTTGTACTATGAATCGCCCTGTTGTATGCAAACTCCACAAAAGGTAGAGTCTCTTCCCAAGACTTAAGATTTTTAGAAATTAGTGACCTAAGCAAGGCCCCTAGTGTTCTATTAACCACCTCAGTTTGTCCATCCGTTTGTGGGTGACAAGTTGTAGAAAATAGAAGCTTAGTTCCCAATTTTCCTCACAAAACTTTCCAAAAATTACTTAAAAATTTAACATCCCTATCACTAACAATAGTTTTGGGAATGCCATGCAATCTAACCACTTCCCTAAAGAAAAGATCAGCTATGTTGGTAGCATCATCGATTTTGTTACACGGAATGAAATGCGCCATCTTACTAAACCTATCAACCACCACAAAAATACTATCATGATGTCTTCTAGTCTTTGATAATCCTAGAACAAAATCCATGCTAATGTCTACCAATGGTTCACTAGGAACATCTAAAAGCGTGTAAAGGCCATGTGGTTGTGTCTTAGACTTAGCCTCCTTACACTTGAAACATTGCTTGCACACTTTGTTCACATCTTTCCTCATTTTCAGCCAATAAAAGTGTTCACACAACATGCTGTATGTTTTAAATTCTCCAAAATGTCCCATAAGTCCTCCCCCATGAGCTTCCTTCACAAGTAACTCTCTAATGGAACACTTAGGAATACAAAGCTTACCCTTCCTAAAAAGCATCACATCAAACATAATATAATCTTGAACATTCTTCCCTTCTAAACATTGTGCATACACATCATAAAATTACGATTTCTCAACTTTATACAACTCAATCATGTGTTTAAAACCAAGAACTTTTGCACTAAGGGAAGAGAATAAAGCATACCTTCTTGATAATGCATCCACCACCACATTGTCCTTACCTTTTTTGTAATGGATGACATAAGGAAATGTCTCAATGAATTCCACCCATTTTGCATGCCTCTTGTTAAGCTTAGTTTGGCCTTTGAGATGCTTCAAGCTTTCATGATCCGTGTGGATAACAAACTCTTTTGGCCATAAGTAATGTTGGCAAACTTTCAAAGCCCTCACAAGTGCATGTAGCTCCTTGTCATAAGTCGGGTAGTTGAGTTGAGCTCCATTTAGCTTTTCACTAAAGAACATGATTGGTCACTTTTCTTGCATCACATTCAATCTCAAAAGATTTATCAAAGTTAGGTAAAGCAAGACAAGGTGCATTGGTCAATTTTTCTTTAAGCTCATTAAATGCATTTTCTTGCTTTTCTGTCCATTCAAATTTCACATGCTTTTTCACAAGTTTAGTTAATGGTGAGGCTATACTACTAAAATATTTAATAAATCTCCTATAGAAACTAGCCAAACCATGAAATGATCTTACCTCGGATGCATTGGTAGGAGTTGGTCATTCTCGGATAGCCTTTACCTTTTCTTCATCAACTTTCACTCCATCTTTTCCAACAATGAACCCTAGGAAATTTACTTGTTCGAGACAAAAACTACACTTTTTGAAGTTGGCATAAAGCTTCTCTTCTCTAAGTTTAAGTAAAATTGTCTTAACATGCAAAATATGATCATTCAATCCTTTTGAGTAAACAAGGATATCATCAAAGTATACAACCACAAATTTTCCTATGTATTCCCTCAAAACATGATTCATTAGCCTCATAAAAGTACTTGGTGTATTAGTAAGGCCAAATGGCATAACAAGCCACTCATAAAGCCCAAACTTTGTTTTGAAAGCCGTTTTCCATTCATCTCCTACATGCATACGAATTTGATGATAACCACTTTTAAGATCTATTTTTGAAAAAAGATTAGCACCATGCAATTCATCTAACATGTCATCTAATCGAGGAATAGGATGTCGATACTTTACCGTTATTTTGTTGATAGCTCGACAATCAACACACACACATTCTCAAAACAGTTATTTACAGAGTCATCTAACGTCATAATGTCAACTGGTCTTGGGTCTAAAGACGACCTATCCACTAAGCCTATAATTCATCAGATATTATTTCTATATGCTTAAGAGATTCAACATTAGACTCTACAACGCTATCACTTGACTCCTCATCATCAGTATAAAAAAACTCAACAATATCAGGGCCAGATTCAATATATTCACCAATGTCAGGATCAGGTTCTATACTATCATCAATTTCAGGCTCAGATTCAAAGCTATCATCTAATTCAAGATCAGAGCTATCATCTAACATGTGATTTTCTAAATTCAACGCAAGTAGATCATGCTCATATACAGGTACAAGAGGCATTTCAATGTCATTCAACAACTCATTATCAAACAAAGGATCATCAAAGAATTCATTAGGATCTACATGCATATCATCCATAGGTATTTCTCCTAACTCTAAGCCTCGAATAAATTCTTCCTCCTCCTCATCATCAATCAATAATTCTAAGCCAATTGAAAAACAGGTATGTATACTACACACAT
This sequence comes from Luffa acutangula, assembly GCA_036850905.1. NCBI lineage: Eukaryota > Viridiplantae > Streptophyta > Magnoliopsida > Cucurbitales > Cucurbitaceae > Luffa > Luffa acutangula. Next base: position 38,311,892 of record CM072088.1, read on the forward strand.
AATTATCATGGCAAAAAATACTAAAAACAACTTTTTCATCATCAACATTCAGAGGCAACTTACCAGTGTGAAAACTGATCTCGGCTTTACTTGTGGCTAGGAAAGGTCTACCCAAGATAATGGGTACTTTTGTGTCTTCCTGCATGTTTAGCACCACGAAGTCAACTGGGAAGATGAACTTGTTAACTTTCACCAATATGTCCTCCACTATACCCATTGGTTGGGTAATTGATCTGTCTACTAGTTGGAGGGTAATATCAGTGTCCTTCAATCCTGAAAGTCCGATCTTCCTGTACAAAGAGTAGGACATTAGATTTATACTTGCTCATCTAACTTAATATCCTTAAATCTTTGAGGAAAGGGTAACTCCCTGTAATCGAAGGTTGGACATTCGTCCCTCCTTTTGGGCGGGCTGATGTGTGACCCCTATCGTGGTGGTTGCAAAGGACTACCTCTTCCTCGTCCATCTTCTCGTTCAACTTCAAATTTTCTTCCTGCTTTTTCTTTTCTTCTTCATCAAATTTCTTTGAACCTGAAAAATTGTTAGAAACACCAAAATTTAGATCAAAAGAGCTAGGAGGACTTTGGGACCTTTCTATGGAGGCTTTCTATCCCTCAGTTCGTTCATCTTCATCCTTGCTCGATTTTTCTTCCTTCTTCAGCTTTCTCTCTTCATCTGAGCGGTCCTCCAGTCTTTTCCCACTTCTGAGTGTAACCATTTTGCACTGCTCTCTAGGATTTGTCTCAGTGTCGTTTGGGAATTTACCCTTCTGAAGGGCGTTTACTGCAGAAGCAATCTGTCCTATTTGCACTTCCATGTTCTTGAGAGCTACATCGTGATTATTCACTGTTGACTGGAGACTTATGTTAAGCCCTTTTTGCTCTTTTTTAAAGAGAGCCACCATTTCTTCAAGGTTGCTTTTCTTCTTTGGTGTACTTGTGGAAGCAAACCCTGGTGGTGGTTGTAACAATTGTTGGAGTATGAGAGGTTCTCGTGGTTGCGTAAATTTGGGTGGTAGAAGTTTGGCAGTCCTTGAGTGAATACTCGGTTTCCAACATATTGAACCTTCTCCACGTCTTGACCTCCTTCAAATATCCTTCTGCCAAGGTGGAAATAGACTTGACCACCTCGGAAGAAGTCAGCTTTTTCAATGGGTTCGTCAGCGACGCCATCTCTGCTTTTAAGGAACTTGACTCATCGATCTCGTATATGCCAGCCTTCTTGGATATTGCTCCCCTCTCTGTAGGCCAATGATAACTGGTTGCAACCATTTTCTCCAAGAGATCTTTTGCCTCAGTCACCGTTTTAGATAGAAAACTTCCCCTAGCAGATGTATCGAGAATTGTCTTGGTGGAAGAATTCAATCCATTGTAGAAAAACAACACTTGTAGCCAATCGGGATAACTGTGTTGTGGGCATCTACTTAGCATTTCTTTGTACCCTTCCCACGCCTCATATAACTGCTCCTCATTTAGCTGTCTGAAAGTCCCAATCTCTGTACGGAGATTTCTGGTCTTGGTAGGCGAGAAAAATTTGGTAAGAAACGCTTGAGCAAGCTCGTCCCAAGTATTGATGCTTCCCGGTTCAACTGATTCTAACCAATTCTTGGCTTTTCCTTGGAGAGAAAAAGAAAACAACCTCAGTTTGATTGCATCAGTCAGAACTCTGTTCATCTTCACTTTCCCACAAATTTCTAGGAATGATCAGAGATGGGAATGTAGGTCCTCTAAAGGATGTCCTTTGAAAGAATTATCCCTCGCCATCTGGATCAACCCAGTCTTTAATTCAAAATTGTTTGCTGGAATCGAGTTGCAGACAATACCGAAATTCTCAGTCGGGAGAACTGGTTGAAGAAAATCTCTAATCGCCTTGGGAGCGTTGTCTTGTTGGGCCATTGTTTTCGTTAATCTTCTTTCTCTACGAATTGCTCTGATAGTCTTGTCTATTTCAAGATCTAATGGAAACAAATTAACCACCTTATCTTTTTGCATACAATAACCCCCCAAGCTAATCAAAATTAAAAACAAAAACAAAATATTCACAAAAAGAGTAAAAGAAAAATATTTACAACCTAAACTAATATTCAGCCGTTCTTTTTAATGTAAAAACAAAAATTATTTTGCCTAAACAAACCTTTCTTCCCCAACAACGGCGCCAAAAACTTGTTGACCGCAAAGTGCATCGGCCACAAGTAATATTAAAACGGAAAGTATTCCGAGTATCGAATCGACAGGGAGGAATTACGATAATTAAGCAAAGCAATTAATTTGATCACCAAAAATACTAGTGCTAAATATTATTTAAAGACCTACTCATGATGCTAAAACAAATCAAAAATTAAAGCAATTAAAGAAATTAAGCGATCAATCAAAAAAAAAAATGGAGAAAGAATCGAGTGAGAAGCGGGGTCTTGAAAATCAGAATATAGCTAATTAATTATTATAATTATCCTATCTCATTGCCCGACTAATTATAATCCTAGAATCTCCGTCTATTACATAGGTTCTCCTTTCGGTCTCCCCTAATTGTAATTAACTCATATTAATAACCTAAGTGTCCTCAGCGCCATTAAAATCATTAATTAATACGCTCTGATTCATTATCGGAATCTAAGTCTAACAACCTAATCTCGTTGTCACTACGAGCAGTTAAACTTAGTTGCATGGATTATGATCTATCCTAATTTTTCTCCGTCGATTTTCCGTTAGGAATCAATTCAATATATAATTGGCCAGATCATATAAAGCATTACGATCATCCATACAAATAACTAGTAAACGGACAAGAGATAGGCAATCATAATATCAATTAACTATGAACTTTCATTTCAAAATCCCAATAAGGGTTTAGCTATACATGGTAAAAAATTCCAATATGTACATAATATAAAGCATAATTTGGAGCAAAATAAGAGTAAGAAAAGTGACTGTCGAGAACCCCGTCGTTTGTGCTTGGAGTCCCTTCGAACCACGCTCCGAGCCTCCTAAGTTGCTCGCTACAAAGCTTCCCACAAAAATCTCACACTCGACCCTCAAAAAGGCTTAGAAGCCTTGAAAGAATGCTAAAGGAGAGGAAATGAATGAATTGTGGAATGATTGATGGAATGATTGATGCCCAAAATGAGGAGAAGAAGGCGCCTTATATAGGCCTGGAATCGGACTAAAGTCGCAACGCTGTGACGTCACTACGACTTGGACGACAAGAAATGGACAGCGTCGTGACGCTGTCCTCCTAGCGTCCCTACGCTGTGATGGTTCCAGAACCTTCACTTCATGGAATTGGGCTGATTTCTTGGGCTTTATCCATTCCTTTTGTATCAACACCTCCATTGATGAGAAATGGGCTTCCTTCTTGACCCAAAATGAGATTTATGGCTTGAATATCTCCAATTTAAGCTCTTTTTCTCCATAATTCCATAATTAACTCCTAGGACAAAGTAAATGAATTTAATTGAATATTTTATATAAAAACACTATAAAAGCATACAAAAGCCTATTAATTTAAGGCTAAAATAGCGGCATTTCTGCCCCCTATCAGTGCTCGAGCTCCACGGGCAGGTGATAGGCTTTACCATACACCAACCGGTACGGGGAATTACCAATTGGAGTTTTAAAAGCCGTATGATAGGCCCATAAAGCATCATCCAACTTGTATGCCCAGTCCTTCCTGTTGATGTGAATTGTCTTATCCAAGATTTGCTTAATCTCCCTGTTAGAAATCTCAGCTTGACCATTAGTTTGGGGATGATAAGTTAAAGAAGTCTTATGTCCGACACCATATTTTCTAAGTAATGCCTCAACAATTTATTACAAAACTGAGACCCTTAATCACTAATTATAGTCCTTGGTGTGCCAAATCTAGTGAAAATGTTTCTATGCATAAAACACAACACAACACGTGCATCATTAGTCTTAGTGGCTATCGCTTCTACCCATTTAGATACATAATCAACAACAACTAAGATGTACGAGTATCCGTTGGAAGAGGGAAAAGGGCCCATAAAGTTTATGCCCCACACATAAAAAAGTTCTACTTCAAGAATAGGGGTAGAGGCATTTCATGGTGTCTAGAAATATTACTTGTCATCTGGCATCGATCACATGTTTTCACAAAGGTATAACAATCTTTAAATAAAGTAGGCCAATAAAAACCAGATTGATGTATCTTTGCTGCAATACGAGTTGATCCAAAATGACCACCATAAGGAGAGGCATGGCAATCATGAATAATTTTACCTGCTTCCACTGCTGGAATGCACCTTCGAATGATTTGATCAGAACATACCTTAAATAAAAAGGTCCATTCCACAAATAGGACTTTGCATCAGGTAAAAACTTCTTTCTTTTCTGGGCATTTAAGTCAGGTGGCACTTCTCTTCCTACAAGAAAATTCACAAAATTAGCGTACCTAGGAAAAGAAGTTTTAACTTAATATAATCTTTCACCAGGAAAAACTTCTTTAATAGGAAAGGTCGGGATATTTCTTTCATGCTCTATTCTCGACAAGTGATCTGCGACTACATTCTCACAACCTTTTCTATCCTTATTAGTCTGGGTTTGGAATCCTTCTTACTACTCAAATATCGAACAACTGCGTGGTCAATGTGCACTATAACTTTTGTACCAAGCAAATAGGGCCGAAATTTATCGAATGCAAACACAATAGCAAGCATCTCTTTTTCTATAGTGGTGTAATTCTGCTGAGCACTATCTAGAGTTCTACTTGCATAATATATGGCCCTAAAGAACTTATCACGACGTTGCCCTAAAACAACCCCTAAAGCATAGTCACTAGCATCACACATGATTTCAAATGGTTGACTCCAATCAGAAACAACAATGATCAGTGCGAAAATCAAATTTTCTTTTAGTAATTCAAATGCTAGTAAACATTCTTTAGAAAATACAAATGGAGCATTTTTTTCAAGCAAACTACACAAGGGTTTAGCTATTTTTGAAAAATATTTTATAAAACACATATAAAACCCTACGTGACCTAAGAAACTACGAACTCCCTTAACATTGACGGGCGGAGACAATTGCTCTATAGCAGAAATTTTGGCTCTATCTACCTCTAAACCTTTTTCAGAAACTTTGTGGCCCAAAACTATCCCTTCTTTTACCATAAAATGACATTTTCCCCAGTTCAAAACAAGGTTAGTTTCCTGACATCTTTGTAAAACACGAGAGAGATTATGCAAACAATTATCAAAAGATGAACCAAAAACAGAAAAATCATTCATATAAAGGTCCATAATCTCTTCTACAAAGTTTGAAAAATATGACCATCATACAACGCTGAAAGACATACGCCGAAACGCATAAGTACCATAGGGACACGTGAATGTTGTTTTCTCCTGATCTTCAGGCGCAATCGCAATTTGATTATAGCCCGAGTAACCGTCCAGAAAACAATAATACGGATACCCAACTAGCCTATCAAGCATTTAGTCGATAAAAGGGAGAGGGAAGTGATCTTTTCTGGTGGCTTTATTTAACTTCCTATAATCAATACACACACGCCAACCAATGATTGTCCTAGTAGATATTGATTCATTTTTCTCATTTTTAATAACAGTCATCCCCCCTTTCTTAGGCACTACTTGAATAGGACTTACCTAAGGGCTGTCAGATATTGCATATATTATTCCTACCTTTAAAAATTTTAACACCTCGGCTTTAACCACTTCCTTCATTGCTGGATTTAATCTTCTTTGGTGTTCTACTGTAGGATTAAAGGTATATTCCATTAAAAATTTATGCATCACAATAAAAAGACTAATACCCTTAACATCACTAATGGACCATCCTAAGGCAGATTTATGTTTTTTCACAACATCCAACAATTTTTCCTCTTCTACTTTATTTAAATAAGAAAAAATGATAACAAGAAAAGTAGAAGATTCTCCTAAGAAAGCATAACGCAGGTGATAACTGCCCAAAAGGTAGTTATTTAGGCCTCATTTCTATATTGATTTGTGTGACCTTTGTGCTTAATAGGGTTGGTTTTAGATAGATATTACATGTTTTAACCCATTTGGAAGAATGAAAGCTTTGGAAATCATTTCGTGCAAAATCTGTTGCTGGGCGACTTGAGGGAGCAAATTCTGTGCTACAGCAAAACTGGGAGCAGAACTGCCACATCACAGCTCGTTAGCCAACTTCATGAACCGACTTCTGTTGAGTTATTTTCGGGATAAAGGAGCAAGAAGAGCCCTACACGTGTCCAAGTTGACCTAATTCAAGCCTCCTATCCTTCTATAAAAGGAAGTAGCCGTCCAAGTAAAAAACTATTCCATTTTCCTTGGAAGCCGAATAATATAGAGAGATTGGAGACCGCTAGAAGACCATCATCCGCAAGCTGATTAAGGAGATTATTATTTTCTTTATTATCTTGTGATTATGGACATGCCTACTCAGATTGTAATTCGTGTTTCCATGCTTATTATGAACTAAGTAGCTTTAGGCGTTGGTTAAGGAATATGTAGTTGTCGTGCTTCATCTCTAATAATATTTATCGATTATTGCATCTTGGTTAATTGTTGTGCTTATTTCTATTTTATGCCCACCTGGCTAGCAGGTGTGAATACCTCTCTCTAGTTTCAGGGATGATTTAGAGAGTGTGTGGCAATTAACCACACTATTTTATGCCCGCCTGGCCAGTCATACTTCATTGGGGTTGAAACACATTCCAAAAGATTCGGAGTTCCGGGAGGAATCCGCTAATAATACTGCGAGAGTTTGCATGATCAATAATATTGCTAGAGCATCTTTTAAAACAATTACTAAACCTAACCAGTGCCTATCTCTAATCTGTTTGCCTATTTGTTTACTTGTTGTTCTGTCATTTACTTTGCTTCAGCATAATCCTTATAAAACCCAATCATTTTTATTACCTTGAAACCATTAAAAGATTCATACAAAATAGATAAAGTGGAAGCTAGTTCAGGCCTTGGATTGACAAATACTTATTACTTGCTGGTGTATACTTGCACAGGAATTCTAGAGTCTTTTCAGATCATAATTTTACTCACTCTAGGAACCCAACAGCAGGTGAGCAGGCAATTGTTTTAATTTAGGGGAAGGGGCATCAACTTGAGCATAAATATCTAATGATAATTTTTCCTCCCTAAAGATTTATCAATTTCATTATAAATTAAAGCACTCTCCTGACTAACATCTATTAATTCATCTTCAAACACATCAGACATGCTTATTTCATAATGATCAACAGGAGACTCTGACTCTACACATGCATCGATAATAGTGTCAACTAAATCAATTGTAAAGCAAGAACTAACCTCATCTGGATGTTTTAAAGCATTAAAAAGGTTGAACACTACCTCATCGTCTTCTACTATGAGAGTTAGTGTTCCTTTGATCTGTACCTCAATTAAGGCGCGTGCGGTTGCCAGAAATGGTCTCCTAAGAATGATAGGGACTTTGGGGTCCTCCTCCATGTCTAGTACTACAAAGTATACGAGGAATATGAATTTGTCAACGTTGACAAGAACAATATCTAACACACCTTTTGGGTATGTCATCGAACGATCTGCCAATTGTAGGAAAATTGTGGTTGACTTCAATTCTCCCAACCCAAGTTTCCTATAGACACTGAAAGACATTAAGTTAATACTTGCCCCTAAGTTACACAAAGCTTTCTTAATGAACAAACTACCAACAGTACAAGGAAGAGTGAAACTCCCTGAATCTTTCAATTTTGGTGGTAGATGTTTCTGGATTATGGCACTACACTCAGCAGTCATATTCATTGTTTCATGGTTCTCGAACTTTCTTTACTTTGATAATATTTTCCTCATAAATTTGGCATAGTGTGGCATCTGTTCCAAAGCATCAGCAAAAGGAACGTTAATATGGAACTGTTTAAAAATATCAAGAAATTTAGAAAACTCAGCATCCAACTTTTTCTTTTGAAATCTTTAAGGATAAGGAATCTGATTAAGAACTAAAGGAATAGAATCAGAAGACTTATCTGGCATTGGTGGTGCTGCCTCTTCCTCTGGTTTGTTTTGATCATCATCCCCATCCAATATCCTCATCCAATATCCTCCTAGTGCTAGGCTTTGTATCTTCTTTTCTTTCAACTTTTTTTAACTTCTTTCCACTTCTGAGAGATATGACAGGACATTGTTCTTGTGGGTCCATGGCGAAGACATTAGATAACTTTCCTTGCTGAATTTGGTTCATGAGTATTGTCATTTGATCAATTTTTGCTTCCATCTTACTAATGACAATATCTTGTTTCTCTACTCTGGCTTGCATTGTTGATTCTGCTCCTTAAACATTTACAATTAAATTCCTAGTCTCATTTATGAAGTTTTGTAGCTAACATTTCTTCCAAAGGATTCTTTTTCTCTAGGACTATCTCCTCAGGTTGAGATTTCACTTTTACTTTAACTTTAGGAGAACTTGGAATTTCCGATCCTGTGAGCTTGTTTAGTACCTTTGTTAGAACTTCGACTAGAAATTTTAAAGTACTCACCTCATCAGTCTCACATGGTTTCCCTTTAGGTTTGGACTCTGGTTGCTCAGACGACCATTGATAACTTGTTAAGGCTAACTCTTCTACTAGGGTTCTTGCATCCTTGACAGTTTTGGCTAAGAAGTTTCCTCCAGCCACAGTGTCAAAAATTGTCTTAAAATCCCTATTTAACCCATTATAGAAAAGTTGAATCTGAAACCAATTAGGGTATCCATGTTGAGGGCATTTTCTTAACATGTCCTTATATCTTTCTCAAGCTTCATACAATTGCTCTTCCTTTAATTGTTTAAACATTCTTATTTCAGTCCTAAGCTTTGTAATTTTTGCTAATGGGAAAATTTTTGTAAGGAAGACCTTAACTAAATCATTCCAACTAAGGATGCTATTTGAGGTTAATGAGTCTAACCAATCTTTAGCCCTATCTTGTAAAGAAAATGGAAATAATTGTAAATGAATAGCGTTAGGGCTAACTCCAGCGATCTTTACCATTCCACAGATATCCAAAAATGATCTCAGTGATTGTGTGGATCCTCTGATGGATGGCCTTTGAAAGCACTTTCTCTTACCATTTGAATGAGACTAGCTTTGAGTTCAAAATTATTAGCAGCAATTGGCTCATAGGCTATTCTAGAGTAGTTTAATGGTAATTCAGGCAAGAAATAATCTCGGATTGCTTTGTCTTCTTGATCTGCCATGATTAAAACTTCAAGGAACAAATTATCCACCTTATAACTCCACAAATCTTTTGCCACAACTTATTAAACTAAAAATTAAAATGTAGAAAATAAATTTCTAACTTAAAATCAAACACTTAATTCTCAATATTAATGGAAAAATAACATTTTCTCCGGGAACGGCGCCAAAAACTTGATGACTGCAAAGTGCACTGGCCGCAAGTAATATAAAACGGTAGGTAATACAGAGTATCGAATCCTCAGAGAATTTGAATTAAGTTCATTAATTACGAAGAACCATCATGTTTAATTTTATTTATAAAACCAACTCTAAGAATGCAAGAACTAACAAATAACTAAATAATCATGCAATTAAATGGAAATATCCTATTAAGGGGACTTGACCTAGGGTGTTAACTAGCTTTCTTGGATTTGTAGCTCAATTAATTAGATGATTGTAATTACTAATCTTCAATTCCATAAATCTAGAAGTAATTTTAGTGAATTTCTTTTTCAAGTTCTTTCACTTCTCATACTAACATAACTAATTTATGTGTCCATTTCCTTAGTTAATCATAGTATGACATTAAGCAATTTCATAGTCAATTTCTAACAATTCTCTTTCACTCTCGTGTTCCAAGCAATCGTTAGCCATGCAATTTGGATCTAATCTAACTTCTCTCTGTCGAGTATCAACTTAGACCAACATAACAATCAATCCGCGATCAAGGGATTAAAAACATTAAGCATGAATTGCATAGATGAAATATGAAGAACTTCATTACAATCTCCAATTAATTATGCTACAATATCCAATTAGCTAAGATAACGACCCTAGGTTTCAAGATCTACTCACAAATGGGAATAATTTTGGCCCAGAGATCTTGATCCATGGTCCTAACTCAATCTAAAATAAGAAATTACAAAGACATAAGGAAGAAATAACTGTTGAGTTGATCCCAAGCTCCCGTCACGATCATCTCGATTCCCAAGCCTTGAAATCTCGATCAATTCCACATTTTCTTCACAACTCTACTCACTTTTTCTCTCTATTGAGCTAGGGGAGAAATCCCCAAAATTGGATGCCATCAACTATGGTGAAATGGCCCTTTTATAGGTGAGGAAACGGAGGTAGCTTGCTGTTGCCTTGTGCAAAGTGATTCTAAATATGCAAGAAAAACTCACAAACACACGTGCAAGTGCACACGATCAGCAGCAAGTGATAAGTATTTTTATATCGTTCTCCACAGGGATTGATGCACGAAAATCACTATTCTTAAGCCTATTTCCAGTGAAATTCAAAGTAACCAAGAACCAAATATTTTTTTCTTAACTAAGTGCAAGAGATTAAAATGGTAAACAAGCTTAAAATGACAAGAACTAAAGTAGAATTCAATAAAAACAACAAATTAGCACAGAGAAGGTAAGGTTCAGATTAGGGGCTGTCTACTCTCACAAGCTGCTTGCTGTAGCAGAACTTTATAATTACAACTCACACAGAATTTTCTACGGGAATCTTCAAATTCTCCTCTAGCTTAGGCGATTAAACTCCCATTTAACCCCTTCTTTTTAGCTCAACTGATTTAGTGCCTTAGGTGGTTATTTATCCCTAAATACCTACTCATTTTCATGATCATTAAAGACTAAGGTAAAGCAAAGTAGTCGGCTATCTATTGTTTTCCCAAACACTAAACAACAATGCTAGAAAATGGTTGGCCAAACGAAATTCCAGCTTTAAGCATGAAGAACACTTTGCTTTAAGTTGCAATAAATAAAATTCCACTAAAACAAACAACAAGTTCAAGCTTAAGCACCCTAATCCTCACCTAAGAGGATTTAGCTCATGTTCAAGGTGAAAATAATGAAAATACAGCAGCCAACAACCATATCAGTCATGATTACAACCTTAAATACCAACTAATCACTAGGAGAAAGAAGAATAAAAGAAGAGGAGTGAAGAGAAGAAGCTTCCAAGGGAGATTCCAGCTTTCCCAAGCTGGAAATTCCTCCAAACAGCAGCCTCCTTGTCCTTTTTCCCCTTCAATGACAGCAGCAACTCCTAGGTCAACTTCTCCAACTTGTCTCTCCTTCTTTTTGGGCAAAAGAAAGATTTATACCCTCTCTTTTCATTGATTTCAGGGCTGATTAGACATATAACTCCACATGGACCTTCCCTAATTGGCTGAGATGGGACAACTCAGCTCACATGGCTGCCAGCTCAATTAATGAAGGCTTACACAGATTTGGCACGTGCAGAATTTTATTACCCAGACTTTCTGCCTTCTGCTTGTGAAATCAGTTGCTGCAGCAAAACCTGAGTGCCCCTATACCAGAAAAATCAGCTTAAACATAAGAAATCTGCACCAAATTTAGTTCAAGCCTTGCCTACTGATATGTAAAAATTGTTCATCAAAGAATACTCATTTTCAAGCACAAACCAAAGCTCAAACACATCAAAGAGTAGAGTTTTTAAGCCTAAAAGAGAACCAATAGCTCTTATTTCTAAGAGCTATCACTTGCGGCCCAAGACGTCATAGCGTCGTGACGCTGTAACGTTAACATTTCTTGCCGCGTGCTTCATCCAGCATCGAGACGCTCTAGCCCTAGCGCTGCAACGCTAGGCCTTCTAGAAGCCTTCTTCACAGATTTTAGCCTTTGTTTCCCCATTCCTTTTGGCTTTTGGGCCTCCACTTCAAATGTTTCCTTTTCTTTTCTTCTTTTATGGTCCAAAGACTTCTTTTTTATCCAAAAATTAGTAAAATTCTCGGTTTTTCCTCATGAGCTCGATTATCTACAAAATCAACATAAAAATACATTAAAGCTCACGATTAACGCACAAAACTAGCAAAAATAATTAGGAAAAAGATAGCATGCTATCAGGGGTACTCTAGGTATTACTTGGTTATGCTTCATTTATACTTGGATTAGTGCATATCAGCGATATTTTCAGTGTAATTTTGAGTAGCTCTATTTCAGCAACCATGTTTGAATAACCAGCTAACTAAATTCCACTTGTGTACACAATTCCATGAGTTGTCCAGATCCTACTAGTACAACACCACGTGCAAGTATTCCCACGGCAGAAGCTTCTCCAAATCAGGTTTGTAATTCATCTAACATTCATGTTGAAGTTATTAGTAATATTGAATCTTGTCCACCAATTGAAACTGCACCAACCAGCAACATTCCACATTCTGCTTCTAATTCCATCCACTCAATGCAAACGAGGAGTAAGAATGGAATATTCAAGCCCAAAGTTCGCACTTTCCTTGCTCAATCACAATCACAAGCTTCTAAGTTCTCTGAACCTCATTATGTAAAGGAAGCTTTGTCAGTTGTTGAATGGAAGCAGGATATGTCTGGAGAAATGACTACATTACATAAGAACAATACTTGGACTTTAGTTCCTTATGATGAGTCATATAATTTGGTGGGTAGCAAGTGGGTGTTTCGACTGAAATACAATTTTGACGGTAGTGTTCAAAGGCATAAGACACGATTGGTTGCAAAAGGATTTCACCAAACACAAGGAGTTGATTTTGTTGAAACCTTTAGTCTAGTCATTAAGTCTTCAACTATTCGGGTTATTCTCATTGTGGCTATCTCTCACAATTGGTGCATTCGCCAACTTGACATTAATAATGCTTTCTTAAATGGTCACTTGGAAGAAAAAGTTTACATGGCCTAACTTGAGGGATTTGTTAATAAACAGTGTCCTACCTTTGTTTGTCAATTGAATCACTTTCTGTATGGACTCAAGCAAGCCCCACGAGCCTGGTATGATAGGCTTAAAAATGCCTTACTTGGTTGGAACTTTCGAAACTCGAAGGCCGATACCTCATTGTTTTTCCTCAAGTCTGGAACCATTATTATTTTCTTCCTTATCTATGTTGATGATATTGTTGTAACAAGAAATGATCATCTTGCTATTAATAAATTCATTAGTGAATTGAGTCGCTTATTTTCCTTAAAGGATATTGGAGACTTTGGCTTCTTCCTTGGCATTGAAGTATATTGGTCTGCACAATGTCTTTTCTCAGCCAAAGTAAATACATCTTTGATTTGCTGCACAAATTAAATTTCCAGCACCTTAAGCGTTGCCCCACACCTGCTGTTTTTGGCAGAATGTTATCAGCTTATGATGGAGATCCTCTTCCTAATCCAACTGAGTACAGAAGTCGTTATGTACCTTCTAGTGACCAAATTGTTGGTTGTTTAACAAAACCACTCTCTGAGGCAAAATTTGCAGAACTTCGTGGCAAACTCGGGGTTGTCATCTCACCCGCTCGTTTGAGGGGGGATGTTAAGGTTATTGTGTGATTTATCAAATTTTCCAGCATTAATTGCGTGAAGATTTTCCTTCGTTGAATCATGGAATATGGTTGAAATATGATTTAGAGTTATTTCCATTATTGTATTATTTTGTAATCATTTAGGAGCCATTTTTATTCTTTCCTTTTATGTACAGTTTCTTTATATGAGACTTTGTACAAGCAAATGTATCATTGAGCAATTTCACAATACACAAGCTTTCTCTTCTTCCTCAATTTTCAACTCTATCATATTTCAATAACAAGCATAGACATTAAAATCTAACTCTTTTAACAATTTCTCAAGCAATTCTAAATCTCATGATCTTAGAATAACCTAAGTTATGCAATTGATAATTCTAGTCTAAATTACCCTCTCCCGAGTATGAAATTCATACAAACCAACAATTAATTCGTGATCAAGAGATTAAAGGCTCAAGCATTCAATTGCATAATGAAATAAATTACAAACAATCAAAGTAACCAGTCAATCAATCCATACAAACTATCGGCTACATCAAGTTCCTAAGATTAGAAATTAGTCATTCATGGTCTCAAAAACACATACAAAGTATAAAAGAAATCGCACCACCAAACTACAAGATAAAAGGGAAGAAGACTAAAACTGAAAAGTCATGATGACCACATGTCCCTGTTACGATATCCACAATTTATGCTCTAGAATCCTGCTCCTAGAACGTCTCCTAGCTCATTGAATTAAGTTCTCTAAAAAATAGGTGTTTTCTCTCCAAAGGGTTCTCCCCCAAACGACTGCTCATCGCATCCTTTAAATAGGCAAAAATATAGTAGTCGCAGCATCGAGATGCTGAGGATAGCGTCTCAACGCTGCCTTGTGGATGGCCTAATCAAATATGAAAATTTTGTGTAGCGTTGAGATGCTGAGGAGGTTACGCCTCGACGCTGAGGAGGTAGTGTCTTGATGCTTCGTCTTGTGTCCTTCCCGTTGAGCTCTTGGGTCTTCAGGCTTTAGATGACTTCCTTTTGCTTCTTTCTCCATTTTGATTGCTTCAATTGCTTCAAGTTTATCAATTATCTTCCAATAATTCAATTTCTATCCGAAAAGCTTCATTCCTAAAAAAATATAACTAAATGTATGTAAAAATATGGCATAATAATCATCGAGACTAACAATATAAAAGTGATAAAAATAGCTCATAAATTGAGTTATCACTAAAGAACAATACGACTACAAGTTTTATGAGAACAAATTAGATCATATTATTTTTATTTTTGTCTTACATTTTGTCCGTACTTAAATTGGAATAACATTTGTTCATCATAATAGTGTAGAACAACTATTCTCTTTAGTCTTTTATCGTATAATTTAAAGTAATAAGAAAATATAATTTGTAATTTAAACTAAAAATTCTAAATAATTAACTTATTAAAATTCATATACTAGAAATCAACATATAAATAACTAAATTAAGAAGTTTACTTTGGTCATTATAACTAAATCACAACAGTTTCATTTGAATTTTCCAAACGTTATGAATTGCTGTTTTATGTTTAAAATTGAAATTTACCAAATACTAGTCTGCTTCATATAATCGTTGATTTTCCTAAAAGTACAACTGCCGACAATTATTTTAAAAGCTACAAGAATTTCAAATGGGGCACCTAAATAAATTTAGGTGAGTTTGAGATACCTTCTCATTTAAATACTTTTTAAACAGACATTTTTCTTACATCATTTTTTAAATGCTTTTAAATTAATAATATTATTATTTTGTTACATTTTCTTAAAAGTGATTTTAACCCTGAGTTGTTTGGTTGCACCACATTTAAAAAGTCACTTTAGAATCACTATTTTCAGTAAAAAAAAAAAAAAAAAAAAAAAAAAAAAAAAAAAAAAAAACTCTAAACTAATTCGATTATTTTTAAAATGATTTTTATTCGTTAACAAACACTCTAAAATAAAGAAAAAAGAAACCTCTGACACTTTAAAATCACTTTAGAAGTTAATCCAAATACACCACTAAAGGAGAATTATTCGGTGATCTAGCCACATTGAGGCTTTCTCTTCATATAAAAGTTTTTCCACTTCTCAAAACTTTTTTTTTTCAATTTACTATAATGTTGGTTGATTTTTAAAGGAAAGATTTATTTTTCTTAAATCGCAACTTTCTAACCATTATTTTTTGGGAAAAAAAATTCATTTTTAACCCTAAACTTTGGGTGCTGTATCAATTTTAACCCAGAACTTTCAATTTCATCAAATTGAACCCTAAACTTAACAAGTTGTATCAATTTTAACATTGAACTTTCAATTTCATCAAATTGAACCTCAAACTTATCAAATCGTATCGATTTTAACCAAAAACTTGCATAAGTGTTACAATGTTACCTTTGGTTGACTTTCCATTTGAACTACCGTACATAATTGATTATTTCTTCCTTTTTTTCTTAATTCACATTGCACTTGAATTAGTTTCTTATAAATAAAATATTGGAGAAACTTTATTTTAGATGACTTTTTCTTGTTGTTGAGAACTGTGTCTCCTCTAATGAACAACCTGTTTGTGGTCCAACCATCAAACAGAAAACCCTCTCGTGCCATTGAGAGGGTAGGGCCCTTTGTCCAAGACTCGAAGTAACCACTTAAGGGAACACACATCTGCTTCCCTAAAGTCGGGAAGGAGTGAATTCCTTCTTGTATGATTATGTTCCCAACTCCCCACTCGATCTTATGCAAACTCATTGCATAGGATACCCCCACTCGCATGTCTCCTACACGAACGCGTTGGATCGCACCGTTTGTATCAAATACAAAGTGGGTCGTAGCCATAGTGTCACCAGGATAAGGCACCCAGTCTTATCCCTATACTATAGACCCTTTAGGCTGTTTCTTGAACAATGATCCCATATGTCGTTACATATAGTTCAAGACTCATATTACAACCTTGGATGTCTAGTTTATTGGATTAGGGTTATTATTAGGCAAAGACATATATAAAATAACTAATAACAATTAATGGAAAAATATATCAATATTATTTTATTAATATCCGGTCAACGGTTACATTCACTATCTACGAGTTTTAGGGCATAAAACCCAACAAACTCTCACTTGAACTTAAACACTAGTTTGTGGGATGTAAATGCAATAATCTAAAGCTGGAAATGTCATGTATATTAAAAATAATACAATGAACTAGGGCATCCTTATACCCATTATACATTTCTCCCACTTTCCCTAGATTAGATGACATACATATCTCGTAGACCTAGACCCTCTAGATGACCCTCAAACACTTTAGTCGTGAGAGCCTTCGTAAATGGACCGGCGATGTTGTGCTCAGAGGCGATCTTAGTGACGATCACATCTCCTCTTTGCACAATCTCCTGTATCAGGTTATACTTCGTCTCGATGTGTTTACCCTGTTTGTGGCTTCGAGGTTCTTTTGAGTTGGCTACAGCCCCACTGTTGTCACAGTATAGTGTTATGGGCACGTTCATATTCGGAACCACTTCCAAATCAGTCAAGAACTTTCTAAGCCATACTGCCTCATTCGCTGCTTCGCAAGCTGCTACATACTCAGCCTCCATTGTTTAGTCTGCTATGCATCTTTGTTTGATGCTTCTCCACACTATTGCTCCTCCATTGAGGGTGAATACTGACCCTGATGTGGATTTCCTTGAATCCTTATCAACTTGAAAGTCAGAGTCAGTGTATCCAGTAAGAATCAAATCCTTAGCTCCATACACAAGCATGTAGTCCCTCGTTCTCCGAAGATACTTGAGGATATTCTTAACCGCTCCCCAGTGGTCCAACCCTGGATTAGACTGATACCTACTGACTACTCCCACTGCAGAACATATGTCAGGCCTAGTGCAGAGCATAACATACATTAAGTTGCCCACAGCTGAGGCGTAGGGAATGTGTCTCATGTTCTCAACTTCTTGAGGTGTCTTAGGAGATTGTTCCCTAGACAGGTGTACCCCATGTCTAAAGGGTAGTAGTCCCTTCTTGGAGTTTTGCATCGAATATCGAGACAACATCTTGTCAATATACGTTGCTTGAGACAGAGCTAGCGTTTTGTTCTTACGATCCCTAATGATTTGGATTCCCAGAATATATAGAGCCTCTCCCAGATCTTTCATTTGGAATTGGGCTGTTAGCCATTTCTTAATGTCAGTGAGGTATCCTACATCATTCCCAATGAGTAGGATATCGTCTACATAAAGTATTAGAAAAGCTACTTTCCTTTTGTTGACTTTCTTGTACACACAAGGCTCATCAACGTTTTGGTCAAAGCCAAAAGATTTGATTGCAGTATCAAATCTAATGTTCCATGATCTGGACGCTTGTTTCAATCCATAAATGGATTGATTGAGCTTACAAAACTTTTGTTCCTGACCTTGGGCTATGAACCCTTCGGGTTGAGACATGAAGATATTCTCTTCAAGATTACCATTCAGAAAGGCAGTCTTGACGTCCATTTGCCATATTTCATAGTCATAATATGTGGCTATGGATAAGAGAATTCTTATGGACTTTAACATGGCTACAGGAGAAAAGGCTTCGTCATAGTCAACCCCTTCCTTTTGGGTATAACCCTTTGCCACTAGTCTAGCTTTGAAGGTCTGTACCTTTCCAGCTGCATCTTTTTTTCTCTTATAGATCCATTTGCACCCTATGGGTTTTACCCCATTTGGTAGATCTGTAAGTTCCCATACAGAATTGGAGTGCATTGACTCAATTTTCAGGTTCATGGCTTTGACCCATTCATCCTTATCTTCGTCATTCATTGCCTGTCGATAGGACAATGGATCCTCAATGCCAACATTAGGTATGACAACCTGAGTTTTAGTTAAACCCAAGTAGCGGTCAGGTTGTAATACAACCCTCTGTTGGTTGGTACGGTTTCCGCAAGCGCACGGGCCACAAGTAATATAAAACGGAAAGTATTCCGAGTATCGAATCCTCAGGGAGGCGAAGCGAAACTTAAGCAATTAACTAAAATTCTCTTGAGCACTGAAAATACTTAGGTGAAATAATATTTAGGAACTACGCTCATGTGATAAAAAGAATTTGAATTTAAAACAAAAGACTTAATTAAAACAAATTTGATCAATCAGAAATAAAATATGGAGAAAGAGTTTTCTTTAAGCGGGAAGAGGGGTCTTGAAAATCAATGATTAGCTAAATAATTGCTATAATTATCCTATCTCATTGCCCAACTAATTATAAACCTAGAATCTCCGTTAATCACATAGGTTCTCCTGTCGGTTTCCCCTAATTGTAATTAATTCATTTTAACAACCTAAGTGTCCTTAGCGCCATTAAAAATCATTAATTATTACGCTCTGATTCATTTTAGGAATCTATGTTTAATCAACTAATCCCGGTGTCACAACGGGCAATTAAACTAGTTGCATGGATTATGATCTATCCTAATTTCTCTCCGTCGAGTTTCCATTAAGAATCGAATCATTACACAATTGGCCAGATTGAGTAAAGCATTAAGCACATCCATACAAATAATTAGGACATGGGCAAGAGACAAGAAATTATAACAATATTGCAACTATCATTTCATTTCAAGACCCCAAATTGGGGTTTAGCTACACATAATATCTACAATAATTACAAGGGAAAGCATATTAAAAGGCATAAAGGAAAAGGAATTGACCGTCGAAAAACCCCTTGCTGACGCTTGGAGCCCCCGCTGACTACTCCTCGAGCCTCTAGAATTGCTCCCCAAAATTCCCCAAAAATTCCCACTAGAAGAACCCTCTCAAAAAGGCTCAAAAGCCTTGAGAGGGGCTCCAAAAAAGGAGTCTTAAGAAAGGAAAGAAAGGAATGAGTGATGATTGAGTGAGTGATGATTGATTGATGATTCAAATGAGGCACCAAGGGCTCCTATTTATAGGCCTGGAAAAGGGGTAGCGTCGCGACGCTGCCTTGCCAAGCGTCGCGACGCTGCTGCGCACGCGGCTTGGGCAACAAGAAAGGGCAGCGTCGCGACGCTGCCTTGCTAAGCGTCGAGACGCTGTCCAGATTTTCCAGAAAAATCAGCTTCTTTTTGGGCTGATTTTTGGGCCTTCTTCTTCATTTCTCTTGGACTTTTCCTCATGGATGTCTTCTTTGGGCTTCATACTATGATTTGGGCTATAATTCCATCAATTTTGGCTCTTTTTCTCCCAAAATCATCATTTATGCTCCTAAAGACAAAATAACAAAATTCATTAAATATATTCATTAAAATCACGATTAAAGCACCAAAAAGCTTAATAATTTGAGACTAAAATAGCGACACCCTCCCACTGCGTCGAGGCATTCCCAACGTTTGAGATGGACGGGATGGATCTGAAGAACTAGTTCCTTCATCAACCCTTGTTGAAGGTCCAACTTCATCAACAACTCTTGATGATTCTTCAGTAGCTTCTCCTAATATTATTTTGCTGCGTGGTTTATGATCTCTCATGTGGTCTTCCTCTAAGAAAGTGGCGTTTGTCGATACAATCACCTTATTTTCTTGTGGGTCGTAGAAATAACCAACTCTCGTTTCTTTAGGGTAACCAACAAATTGGCACAGTTTTGAACGAGGTTCCAGTTTCTTAGGATTTGTCACAAGCACGTGTGCTGGACAACCCCAGATGCGAAAGTGATGCAAACTAGGTTTACACCCCTTCCATAATTCGAAAGGTGTTTCAGAAACACTTTTCGAGGGAACATTGTTCAAGATGTATACTGCAGTCTCCACTACATACCCCCAAAACGAGCTAGGCAATTGAGCATAGCTCATCATTGATCGAACCATGTCTAACAAGATTCTATTTCTCCTTTCTGACACACCATTCTGCTAAGGTGTACCAGGGGCTGAGAGTTGAGATTGGATTCCATGTTCTATCATATAATCCTGGAATCTTTGATCCATATACTCCCCTCCTCGATCAGATCGAAGTACTGTAATAGATTTACCTAATAGGTTTTCAACTTCAGCCTTAAACTCCTTAAACTTTTCAAGGGCTTCAGACTTATGTCCCATTAGGTACAAGTAACCATATCTTGAATAATCATCTATGAATGAGATGAAATATTCGTATCCTCCTCGAGCTTTTACATTCATTGGACCACATAGATACGAATGTATTAACTCTAAGGGTTCTTTGGCTCTGTAACCTTTTCCAGTAAAGGGTCTCTTGGTCATTTTTCCCTCGAGACAAGATTCACAAGGTGGTAGTGAATCATCTTCTAACTTGCTTAGAAGTCCATTCTTTACCAAACGACTGATCCTATCGATGTTTATATGACCAAGTCTGAGATGTCAAAGATGAGTATTGTTACTTGATGGAGAAATCTTTTGCCTTTTACTTTGAGTTTCAGCAGTTTTAAATAATTTGTGATTTAAAAGTGCTTTGTTTTCGGTTGGTCTTAAAACATACAAGTTATTTTCCAATTTGGCTGAACAAATAAGTACACCATTTTTATAAATGAACGCTTCATTCATATCAAAAGTAACTGTATACGATTGTTCAATCAAACATGTAATAGAAATTAAGTTCCTCTTAATCTTGGGAACGAATAACAAACTTTCTAAAAGTAAGAATCTATTTCTAAAAAATAACTTCGCAGCTCCCACTGCTTTAGCTGAAATGACTTCTCCAGTTCCGACCCTGAGTGTCATTTCCCCATCGTTCAACTGCCGAAAGGAACTATTTTCCTAAAAAGAAGAGCAAACATGATTAGTTGCTCTTGAATCAAGTATCCAGGTTAACTCATCATGTTCTACCAGACATGTTTCTAAAACAAGTAAATCAAATTTACCTTCCTTTTCCTTCTTTTTCTCAGCAAGGTACTTTGGGCAGTTTCTCTTCAAATGTCCATCTATATTGCAGTGGAAACACTTGCCCTTATCTGCCATAGCTTTGGCTTTTCCCTTTGCTTTTAGCAGCAGTACTGGGAGCTTTCCCATTGTTTCCTTTCTTCTTTTGAGTTTTCTTTAAAGAAGTGGATACAGATTTAGTTTTAGAGGATGAATCCTTCTCGAACTTTCTTTTAGAGTGAACAACGTTTGCCTCTCCTTCTATCTGTCCCTTGTTCTTAAGAAGAGACTGATAGAGTTGTAACTCATTCAGGAGGCTAGTCAGGTTGAATGTTATTTTATTCATCATTGCATTGCTTCGAAACTGTAGAAAACTCTTCGGAAGAGATTCTAAGATGAATGCAACCTGACTACGCTCATCTATGACTGTCTTGTTTGCCTCTGCCACGTTGAATTGGACCATCATATCCAGGACATGCTCTCGAACAGACGTGCCTTCTTTCATGCTACAGCTATAAAAGTATTTGAGAGCGTCACGGTGGAGTTGGTAGGACGGTTGTCCAAACATCTCCTGGAGAGAGTTCATAATCTCCCTCGCTGATACCATGCCCTCATGCCTTTTAGCCAAAACTTCAGATAAGCTGGCTAGGATATAGACGCGAGTCTTATCATTGGTCTTTGTCCAGCGGTCATAAGCATCCTTAACTGCTTAGGATGCATTACGAGCAGGGGCTGGAGGACAGTCCTCCGTTAAGACGAACCGCAGATCATTGACAACAAGAATCGTATTCAGGTTCGACTTCCACGTAGCATAATTTTCGCCAGTTAATTTCTCATTTTTAAGCAGAGAGACAATTGAGGAAGACATTGCTGAAATTTAAACAAAGAATGACCATATTAGTTATCTTTGCCTTAACCCATCATACAAGCAAACAATTGCACACAATCCAATCAATTTAGCAAAACAGACAATCATAGAACCCTAAAACTATCGATTTAGTTTTGCAACGATGTTTCAGAGGTTTAGAATATCAGCCACCGAAGGGTGATCAGGTACTCCTCCTTTGAAATGAGACACCTCTCAGCTAATTCTAATTCCAGAATAACTCATATTCCTATAGACATTAGCCACCGTTGTTCGGTCAATGATTTGTCAACACTTTTAACTCATCCTCGTAAGTGTAACCTTCCCACTTTCAAATCTCAGAGGCACGCACGAACAGGCTACCGAAGGGAAAGATAATTGTTGGTGATTAGCCTAAGAGCTCCTATCCTTTTCCAGAAGTTCACGATGTTCCGAATCCTATGACCAGGCCTCCGAAGGGATGGTTGCGCTAGGACAACTTGCAGGCGGATCACATGACTCTCATGGTGCGAACTATGGTCGGAGACCGAGGGATACGTTGACACGTGTCCCGCTCCCACTTACTCTAGACATTTTTCCCATTCACCTTGATATTGATTCATGCAAACACTTTCCGAAGGGAGGCCGCTCCTAAGGCGACTCGAAGCCGAGCATGAATCTCACGTTGTGAATATAGGGACATAGGAGCAAAACTTGATTTAAATCTCGTTTTGTAATTTTCCTCCCACTGAAAATGTCCTGAGATTAATATAGGGTTGTTTAACTTAGATAGTATTCGGCTAAGTCAATCTATCTAAGTCTGATCCTATTATAACAATTATGGAAAGGATTCAACTGCAATCTTTTGGGTGAATTAAACTTCTTTTAATAAACCCAACATTGCAAGTCAACATTACTATGGTTAATTCAACTCAATGTTCGGGTCAGTTCCCAGGTAGGAGGTGTTCCGTAAACCGTCAACTTAAATACCCCCAGCCTTAGACAGAACTTTACCGAGAGAGTTCCCTTATAATCATAGCAATGTTTTTCCTACTTAGTCAATTAAAAATATTTTTAATTCTAAGTAAGAAAAGATTCTAATCCTATTAGAAATCGATCTAGGTCTAATTAATTTTAAACAATTTAAAATTAATCCAATTTATCCTATGATCTTATGTTTGCATGCAAATCTTGATTATAGATTGACGGTTTCTAATCATTAATATTAAAGAACTATTTCAAATTTTAATGATTAATCCTATAATCAAGAATCTAGGGTTTAATTCATTTAACAATCTCATTCAAATTAAATAATTAAACCACACTAATTGCATGAATAATATAACAATTATATTATTAACTATGAATGTTTCATGCTTCACGCAATTTTGATTTTCTTTAAATATAACAATTATAAGCCAATCAAGAAAATCAATCAAGCATGCTTCATTCATCACATTAAACATAACTATTTATATTTAATTTAAGTAATGACATGCTTCATGTTTTCCAATTTTTCATATAATTAATATACACTTATATTAAAAATATGAAAACAATTCCATGCATTTAAACATACATTATAACAATTTATAATATATAAAAAATGCATGAGCATGTTTATAACCTTAGGTGGGATTAAATATTCTATATGAAATCCATAAAGCATATAAATAGCAATTGAACCGGTTAATTTTGGCCCCTAGGATAAAATAAAGCATTAAATTACATTAATTTAGCTAAATTCTATCCTAAAAATCCTTGTACAGCTCCGGAATTTTTTCTAGTCATCACGAACCGCCCCGAACCACCTCGAACCGGCCTCTAAAATAACAAATTATGGCAAAAATTGGCTGAACCGGACCAAATAGGTCCCAGCCTAGCCGAACCAGTCCAAACCGGACTGGCCGTCACTTGAACCGCGCCTTTTGAAACTCTAATGCGCGCCTCCATCACGACAGCGTCGAGACACTGTGTTGATAGCGTCCCGACGTTGCGCGCTTTCCATATCTGGCGCCTGCGGTATCGAGACAGCGTCGAGACGCTGTTGAGGTAGCGTCCAGACGCTGTTGCGTCTGGAGGCAGAATCTGGGCAGCAGCAGCATCGATTCTCCGATTTTTGCCCCGATTTCAGCGGCGATTGCTCCATTTTTCATCTCATCAAAACTTATTCTAGACCCGGACTTACATAGGACTCGATTTTACATAATATACCCGAAACACCGAGCCTTACATGATCAAAATACAATAAAAATAAAATCTATGGCCATAAAATTAACCCAAACAGTTCAACGCAAACCGAACATACATTATGCATAAATCGCACCTATTAGAGCCTATCGCAACTTTTAATATTAATTAATAGGGACAGCGATGGCTCTGATGCCGATTGAAGGGAATAAAAGTCCCCACGCAGCGGAAGCGCATCGATTGGACCTTACGCCGTATATTAATTAACATTAAAATACCGTTACAAAAAACTCAAACAAAGTTTAAACTCTCTTTAAAGTTGCTGGAAATTCAGTTTAAACATGCTTAAAAATAAATCTAAATTTATTTTCATGCTTTTCTAAAGAAAAGGGGAAGAACCGTCAAATACCTTCGTTGTAGACTTGACCGTTCTTCGCCAACGATGCTCCAACGAACGAAAACGCAGCAGCCTCCTCGCCTTTTAATCGCTGGAATTTTCTTCTTGATTGACACAATAACCATAGAGGTTACACCGGTATGTCTTTAAGTCTAGGAGGAAAAAGACTTGTGGGAGTCTTTCTCTAAGAGGGAGGCTAGAGAGAATTCTAGGTCTTGTCTTGAGAGTCTAAGAGCAAGAGCAAAGTGTCAAGTGTCTTGGACCAATTAGGTCTAGTGTTCTATTTATAGAAGAGAGGCCATGAATAAAATATTCAATTAAATCAATCTATTCCAAAATTGATTCAATCTTATTCCTTATTTAATCAATCATGATCAATCAATTCTATAATTGATTAATCTTTTCCACCAATGACTAATTACTTCCATAAGTTATTAGATCATTTCCATAAATGATTAATCACTTCCTTAAGTGATTAATTATTTCCATAATTGATTAATTCCCGGTCAATGAATTCTTTAATTAATTAACCACCTCCCGGCCTAGAATTAATTGATTTGCCCAAACACATTTTAGGCCTTAAATTAATTAATTCATTATTTGAACTCTTTCAAACTTCCATAAATTTATATTTGAATTTCTTCAAATATTAATTTCTCTCATAATATATCAATATATATTATATTTGTTTCCCTTAGTAAATTGAACATTTTCAATTTACATTTATTACTTAGTTGCCTCAAATTACTTTATGAGCTACCAGTGAGACCTAATGGACCTGCAGATCAGAAGCTCCAACGATGTGAGATTAATTGGTCAAACTCATTAACCACATTAATCAATATTCGTTAACTGTGTGTTCATTCCACTATAGACTCACAGTTGCACTCTTCTCACTGCAGACATATTTTATGTGTCCACGGATCTAGACCAATATCGACTAGTTAGTCCTTCACGAGTGTCCGTAACACCAGCTGGGTAAAATTACCGTTTTACCCTTGGGTTACCTCCATTTCCTTAAGTACCAGTTCTCCTCTAATGAACAACCTGTTTGTGGTCCAACCATCAAACAGAAAACCCTCTCGTGCCATTGAGAGGGTAGGACCCTTTGTTCAAGACTCGAAGTAACCACTTAAGGGAACACTCATCTGCTTCCCTAAAGTCGGGAAGGAGTGAATTCCATCTTGTACGATTATGTTCCCAGCTCCCCATTCGGTCTTGTCCCCAAAGTGGTAGGCTTATTGAATCGGCGTATTGGCCACTCTCACCCATACAAATCAAAGGACAATCTCTCATGAGCAGGAGTCCATAATCAACTCAGGATTAAGACTAAGTTGTCTAGGTCGTCCTAGTGAAATAGAAAACTAACTAGTAAACGGTGTTATAACCAGTGGTTACTATTTCGCGGTCCGGTCTTATGCAAACTCATTGCATAGGATACCCCCACTCGCATGTCTCCTACACGAACGCGTTGGATCGCACCGTTTGTATCAAATACAAAGTGGGTCGTATCCATAGTGTCACCAGGATAAGACACCCAGTCTTATCCCTATACTATAGACCATTTAGGCTGTTTCTTGAACAATGATCCCATATGTCGTTACATATAGTTCAAGACTCATATTACAGCCTTGGATGTCTAGTTTATTTGATTAGGGTTATTATTAGGCAAAGACATATATAAAATAACTAATAACAATTAATGGAAAAATATATCAATATTATTTTATTAATATCCGGTCAAATGTTACATTCACTATCTACGAGTTTTAGGGCATAAAACCCAACACCGTGGACATAGAAAATATGTCTGCAGTGAGAAGAGTGTAACTGTGAGTTTATAGTGGAATGTACACACAATTAATGAATATTGATTAATTTGGTTAATGAGTTTGACCAATTAATCTCACATCATTGGAGCTTCTGATCTGCAGGTCCATTAGGTCCCACTGGTAGCTCATAAAGTAATTTGAGGCAACTAAGTAATAAATGTAAATTGAAAGTGTTCAATTTACCAAGGGAAACAATATAATATATATTGATATATTATTATGAGAGAAATTAATATCTGAAGAAATTCAAATATTAATATAAATTTGAGTCACATTAAATTTATGGAAGTTTGAAATAGTTCAAATATGAATTAATTAATTTTAAGGCCTAAAATCTATTTGGACAATTAATTAATTCAAGACCGGAAATTAAATATGTGATATTTAATTGGTGGTTAATTAATTAATCGGGAATTAAACAATTATGGAAATAATTAATAACTTAAGGAAGTGATTAATCAATTATGGAAATGATCTAATTACTTATGGAAGTAATTAGTCATTTGTGGAAAAGATTAATCAATTATGGAATTGATTGATCTTGGATTGATTAAATAAGGAATAAGATTGAATCAATTTTGGAAAAGATTGATTTAATATTTTATTTATGGTCACTCTTCTATAAATAGAGCACTAGACCTAATAGGTTTAGTAGCTCTCTTGCTTTTAGACTCACAAGACAAGACCCTAGAATTCTCTCTAGCCTCCCTCTTAGAGAAAGACTCCCACAAGTCTTTTGTCTCCTAGACTTAAAGACATACCGGTGTAACCTCTGTTATTATTGTGTCTTTGAATAAAAATTTCCAGCGAAGAAATCAAGAAAGAGTTGCTGCGTTTTCATTCTTTGGAGCATCGTTGGCGAAGAACGGTCAAGTCTACAACGAAGGTTTGTAACGGTTCTTTCCCCTTTTCTTAGAAAAGCATGAGAATAAAAATAGTTTTATTTGCAAACCTTTTTCAGCATGTTTATAGCGTTTTCAGCGGCTTTAAAGTGTGTTTAAAGTTTTATTTTTCCTTTTCGTAACAGTATTTTAATATTAATTAATATACGGCGCAAGGTCCTATCGATGCGCTTTCGCTGCGCCGGGGCTTTCATCCCCTTCAGAGATGACCAAGAGAGAGAAAAAATAGATCTGGGGAAATCCCACGAAATCGAAGGGAAAATCGCACGGAATCGAAGATGCGCGAGCAAGGAAGACACGGCTGCTCGTGCTTGTTCCAGATTTGGAACGAACTGCCGCTACACAGTATTGGATGTTGCTGGAGAAGAAGCACGAGAAAGCTACTGGCCGGGTGTACAGAACGTCGTCGGAGTGATCCCCACGAACGAACAGACAGCGACGACTCACGAACGACAAACGAACAACGAAATCCTCCCATGAGCGGCAAACGAACGGTAGTGCGAGTAATTGGTTCAAGATCTAATGAAATCCCCCACGAACGGACGACAAAATCACGAAATCCCCACGAATGAATGGACGGCCTTCTCACAATCTCTCTCTCCTTCACGATCTCACTGTTCTTCTTGTTTTGTCCTCTCATCCGTCGAAGCCCAGACGCGCGTGATAGATCTCTAGGCCGATTCTCTCTTCGATTTCAGCAGTGGTAGGGGCTCGTGGTGGCTCGTGGTCCGTGGTGGTGAAGGTGAAGGTTGGCATTAGGGCTTGGAGGGTGGAAGATGGGGAAGAGGAAAAAAAGAAAAGAAAGAGAAAAAAAATTAGCTGCCACTGGCGAGGGCCAACGGTGAGGCTTAAGGTTAGGCTTAGGGTTAGTTGGTGGTGAAAATTAAGAAGAAGAAGGAGGTTTGGTAAAGGTGAAAAAAGAAAATATATTTTTATTATTTTAATATATTTATTTTTAAAAAATATTTTTTTTAATAAAAAAATGGTGTCACGTCAGCAAACTGTTAGAATTTAACAGAAAATTTGACGGAGGGACCAAAAGTGTAACGAAATCCAAACCTCAGGGGCAAAATTGTTGAGTTTGAAAACTTAGGGAGCAAATTGTTACCTAACCCAAACCTCAAGGACCAAAAGTGTATTTTTCCTGGTTTTAATTATAATTAATAATGAAATTTGAAAAGTATTCGTAACTCTTTTAACTCCTACAACTATATAAAGAGGCGTATCTTACTTTTCCTTTTTACAATTTACAATAACTTTGTTTTTAGTAAATAAACATTTGGGGGTGGGAGAGATTCAAACCTATGACCTTTTGGTCGAGGGTACATGCCAATTACCGTTGAGCTGAACTTACTTTGGCCAATTTACAATAACTTATGTATTATATATGTCTACTTTAATTTTATTCTTTCATTCATAGTTTGTTTTGCCTTAATTTTTATTTGAATATTTGATCTATTGATGCCAAAATCAGGACAGGGAGAACTCACCTGACCTTCACTTGCCACCAACGGTAAATTTGTTTGAAAGGGGGAAGACGTGACCTGCAAGACAAGGAAACCTGCACACTAATGTAGTGCTTGCCACACCGCCTCCGATGCTTAAGTCAGCAAGGAGATAAATGGGAAGCAATTAGAGAGCAAGAGTAAGAGGAGAGAGTTTAGAGTGTAGCATTCAGGGATCCATTCTTCAATGACGAAGAAGGGTTTATAAACCTTTTTCCTACCTTAGGGTTTCTAGGCATCTGAAGACAGATTCAGGCTTAACCAAGTTTAACTGGGCTGGACCAGAACACTAGGGACCAAGCGAAGGGGAGAGGACTCGACCCACCGAGGTGGGCAGAGGTATTAGGCCTTGGCCCAATTCGTTTTGGCCTACCTCTCCTCTAGCGTCCGCTTCTTGGTCGTGTCCTTGGGTTGGTGTTGTATTGTCCTCATCCGGTCCTTACATCTCAGAGTGGTCCAGAATTACCTATAACATGATCTACCTTTCATCTTTGACTTTTCTTCTTGTTCCATGTTGATCATTTGCAATTTTGTACAAGGTTTAATGAGACATAGAAACAATTTATTGAGCTTGAAGATGATATATACTACCATTTGGGGTGGGGAATTTGAACCTCTAACCTATTGGTCAAGAGTGCATGTCAATATTACTTTCAAAATTGTAATTCATAATTAACAAATAATATAATTATTATTCGTAAATACTTTCAAATTTTATTATTAAAATTAAATTTTAAAATAGGAAAACCAGGTGCAACACACGTGTTGAAAATCTAGTATATATAAAAGTACGAATGAAGAAGAAACTTATTTTGGACAATAGTAACCTTGACTTTTTTAAAAATGACTTAATTATCCTGAAGGGAATAAAAGTCCCAACGCAGCGAAAACGCATCGATTGGACCTTACGCCGTATATTAATTAACATTAAAATACCGTTACGAAAACTCAATCAAACTTTAAACATACTTTAAAGTTGCTGGAAAATCAGTTTAAACATGCTGAAAAATAAATTCAAATTTATTTTCATGCTTTTCTAAAGAAAAGGGAAGAACCGTTACAAACCTCCGTTATAGACTTGACCGTTCTTCGCCAACGAAGCTCCAACGAACAAAACGCAGCAGCCTCCTTTGTCTTGTGATCGTTGGAAAATTCTTCTTGAATGACACAATAACCACAGAGGTTACACCGGTATGACTCTAGGTCTAGGAGGCAAAAGACTTGTGGGAGTCTTTCTCTAAGAGGGAGGCTAGAGAGCATTCTAGGTCTTGTCTTGAGAGTCTAAGAGCAAGAGCAAAGTGTCATGGACCAATTAGGTCTAGTGTTCTATTTATAGAAGAGAGACCATGAATAAAATATTCAATTAAATCAATCTTTTCTGAAGTTGATTCAATCTTATTCCTTATTTAATCAATCATGATCAATCAATTTCATAATTGATTAATCTTTTCCACAAATGACTAATTACTTCCATAAGTGATTAGATCATTTCCATAAATGATTAATCACTTTCTTAAGTGATTAATTATTTCCATAATTGATTAATTCCCGGTTAATGAATTCTTAAATTAATTAACCACCAATTAAATATCACATATTTAATTTCCGGCCTTGAATTAATTAATTCGTCCAAATAGATTTTAGGCCTTAAATTAATTCATTCATTATTTGAACTCTTTCAAACTTCCATAAATTTATATTTGAATTTCTTCAAATATTAATTTCTCTCACATTAATATATCAATATATATTATGTTTGTTTCCCTTAGTAAATTGAACATTTTCAATTTACATTTATTACTTAGTTGCCTCAAATTACTTTATGAGCTACCAGTGGGACCTAATGGACCTGCAGATCAGAAGGTCCAACGATGTGAGATTAATTGGTCAAACTCATTAACCATATTAATCAATATTCGTTAACTTAGGGACCAAAATGAAACCTAACCAAAACCTCAGGGACTAAAGTGTATTTTTCCCAAAAAAATTAATAAAATCTTTTCTCTCACACTTAACTACATGCAGATTAGAGGTCATCTCATGATCTCTTCACTCTACAATAATATCTCTCTAACACTCTCTCATTCTCTCTCAACAAGGAAACGGAGAAGAAAATTCTTCTCTAGTGACTCTTTCCCAAATTCAAGACGAATCCCACAATTCGGTTCCTAACCTCAGATATATAGCGGGGTAGCCTCGTGGTGGTGTCCGTTGAAGAATTTAGAGTCGTCAACGGAGGTTTGCTTCTTGTTCTATAGGTTAGATCTAATTGCTTAGCCTAAGTATTTGAAAATTTCCAATGTATGGGTATTTTGTATAAATAAAATTAAATATGATACGATCTAATTGCGCTTCCACTTTAACGGAATTGAGAATTTCAATCCTTCAGTATTCCATGAAGAATTCGGCGTGTTCTTGTTCCATGAGCGGCTAGACTCTTCATTCATGTAATTGTGACGTCAAGGTGTAAGTTTAATTTCTTTTAATGAAATCTTTTATTTGAATTCTCAAAAGCATGTTTTTGCGATTTTTTTATTTTTTATATAAGTTTAGATTGTGCTAGGAAAGATTGACAACCTTGACTGTCCTATCTAAATTTACTTGCTAAATCTAAGTAGCAAATAGGCTAACGTTTTGATATTCCTCATGCATCCCTAGAACTAAATGATTTAATCAATTGTAATTGTGGTTTGTTGCCCGTTGCATGTGAATTAATTTAGCTAGATCCCAATGTGATTTAGATTAGTTAATCGACCAATTAATTAATTTAAACTAGAATCAAACTTAGCATTTGCATGTTTGTGATAGTAGGATCATGGCTCTCGGTTTGTTGCCGAAGTACGCCGATCTTAAATTTTTTTTTGACTAATTAGTGAGATTAATGATTTAATTGAATTAAACTTACCATGACAATGTCGATTACATGATCTTTGAGGTATTGATTTATTTCCTTTTTACTTGATTCTCTTACTTTCCTTTTTCATATTTTCCATAATTAGTTTTCTTTCCATAACTATTTTATTTCCAAATAAACCCCCCCTTTTTTGGTTACTTAAAACAAATAAGTAAATTAATATTTGTTTGCATAGACTCCTTGTGATCGACCCCGACCACTACTGCTACAAGTTAGCTTTAGAGGTTGAGGATTATAAATTTATTTGACACGACCCTCGACAAGTCGCTCCGTCAATACCCCTCTCCCTATCTCCCCCCAACATTTTAGATGTTGCAAGTTTAGAGACGATGAGTTGGACCGTGGTGTTGATGGGAACTACGAGGAGGAACCCTAGAGTGGTTGAGTTTTCCTTGTTTATGATTGAATAGGCTAGAGTTGGTTTGGTTAAATTGTTGCTTCTATTATGGTGAGAGATTCACCCGAGATGTTTATGCTTTTGTGAACTTGAGGTTTAGCTTTGTTAGTTTTGGTGAAAGAACAAAGTTGTTTTAGCTAGTATGTTGCTAAGTTGAATTGTTAGTCTTAATAAAGATTTGGTTTATGCTATGTTGCTTTGTATTAGTGCAATGCGTGTTGCTACGAGACCTGACTCGTATAGTGAAGTTAGGTTGTGAAATCTGCATTGCAGTTTAGTGGAGTTCGGTTTGTGAATGTTTAGAAGGATTTGTTTTGTTTATCATGTGTTTGAAAATTTTGGGTTAGCCAGTCTTACGCCGTTATGCTACCGAAATTTTTGGTACATTCAGTTTTAAATGGCTCAGTGTCGTGGTTAATGATTTAGAGTTGAAATAGCGTTGTTAGGCTAGTGGTTGAAAAACCTAGAGCG
Source organism: Luffa acutangula (assembly GCA_036850905.1). Lineage (NCBI taxonomy): Eukaryota > Viridiplantae > Streptophyta > Magnoliopsida > Cucurbitales > Cucurbitaceae > Luffa > Luffa acutangula. The sequence continues at coordinate 38,344,624 of CM072088.1, forward strand.
TTACAAACATGGACGGATCCATGAAGGGGCCAGGGGGGCACGTGCCCCCCCTCAAATTATCCCGTCTTTATATTTTTAATATAATATAATGAAACATTTGCAATATTAATAAACAAAAATCATTTCAAAACTTGAAATGAATGTTTAGTTCATTGGTAAGGGGGGGCACAGTTTCTTCTTTACGTTCACGGGCTTGGGTTCAATACACGTTGGACTCAATTTTTTTTTTATCAAACACAATTCAAATTTCTCCTTGATTGATGGGCTTAATTAAATGTCCAAAACCAGCACTTAGGTTAAAAATTATAGAAAAATTGTAATGGATGACTAAATTATAATGGTTATTCTACTAATAGAAATCGATAGTGTATTTGATTACGTGATAATTTTATACATATATTTTTTTTTTCTTTTATCACCTAATTTGAACTACAACCAATCACACCTTACTAAATTGACAGAAAAAAATAGCAAATTTCAAACAAAACACAGAAATAATTGATAGAATCTATCAGTGATAGAATTTTTTCACTGATAGAATCTATCGGTGACAAAAAAAAATTATTACATTCTTATGTATATTGTGCCCCTATGTGAAATTTCTGGATCCGCCACTGGTTACAAACACTATATACAGAGGTGTTCTTATATACATTTTTTGAATTATCTAATAGTCTCTTTGCCTTACTTTATCGAACAATTTTGAGCTTTCAAGTCTTGTCCAAAAAAAAAAATTGAGCTTTCAAGTCGTCAATGGTTTGACCGTTCAAAATCTGGACGCGCACTTGAAATAACATTTCGAATCTTTATGAAATAAAACAAAAGTTGTAATTTCTATCATCTTCAATTTTCAATAATTTATCCCATTCCAATATTTATTAATTTCAATAATATTATGTTTTGTACAAATTTAAATTTAATCAATGCACAAATTAATACATTTGATACAACACTTTGCCATAAACTTCAAAATTTTAACAAAAATGTAGCTATAGTTTGATTTTTCTTTCAAATTTTATCAATTATATACGTACCATGCATGTATATATTTTGCAATTCATCAAAAGCATATGAAAAATATTTTTTTTAATGTTCCAACGAAAACTTATTGAACGATAAAAATTGCAATACTTTTTCAAGTTTAAAGTTAAAATTGTAACACTTATTTAAGTTCAATGCAATTTGATGAACTTGATTGTTTATGGTAAAATTTGATACAACTTGACAAGTTTAGAGGTAAAAACTACTTTTCTTTCTAATATAAAATCAGGTTGACTGAAGGAACATATACTAAAAAAAAAAAAGTTTAAATTATATTTTGATCATTATACATTGAATTTCCTAATTATTTGTTCATGTACTCTTAACATGTCAATTTTAGTCATTATATTTTTAGACTTTATCCATTTTTATTCCTATACTTTAAAAAATATCCATTCTTTTTCTTTGTAATAACAATTTTAATTGTCACTACTTTGCACAATTAATTCTAAGACATTTTTTACACTATAAAAACCTTTTAATACAAAAGGTAGAACAATATTTCAAGAAATCTATTGAGTATAGTGTTGTCCTAAAATTATGATAAAAAATGAAATGGAAAAGTAAGCATACTTGGTGTTATAGGTAATTCTGGACCATCCCGGAATCGAAGGAGTAGACAAGGACAACACGGCTCGGAACCGAAGACACAACCCAGAAATGGACCTGAAAGGGGAATGAGCCATAGGATTGGGCCAAGGCCGAAGGGATTGGGCCAAGGCCCAACCCTGCTCGGCCCGCTTGTGCGGGCCGAGTTTCCTCCCCTTCGCTCGGTTCCTAGAGTCTTTTAGTTGCTCCGGTTCAACTTAGTTCAGTCCCGAATCGTCTTCCAACGCCTGAAAAGCCTAATATGCTAACCCAGGTATAAATACCCTTCTTCACGACTGAAGAAGGGTTCGAAACCTCAATTCTTATCTCTCTTAACTTCCTATTTCGCAGACTTAAGCATCGGAGTAGGTGTGGCAAGCACCACACACCAGTGTGCAGTTTTTGCTGGTTTTGCAGGTCACGTCTTCCCCAGCTTCTACAAATTCACTGTTGGTGTCACATGAAAGTCAGGTGAGTTCTCTGTCTGGATTTTGGCACCAACAGTTGGATTAAATGGTAATTTTTTCAAGATCAAAACCAACCTTTCAAAAGTCTATAAACTAAAATGGACAAAAAGTTGTAATAGTTTATTTTGTTTCTTCAAGTTTCAAAACATCTATTTTATTGAAATTAAGAAATCAATTAAAAAATAAATACATAAATTAAAGTAGATATTTTAAAAGTATAAGAGAAATAAAATAAACAATTTTTTTTTTCTTTGAGTACAAACTTTTGATTTTTAAGTTTTGATAGATGATAAATATTTTAACCAATTCAATTATCCTCAAACTTCCTCTTGTTTACAAAATTGTCACTCTCTGTCTCTCGAATTAAAACAAAACGATCCAAGACCCATTAAAATTAGACCCTACTTTCCACCAATTTCATGGAATTAAATCCAATTAAACTCGAAATTAGAGAACTTGAGTTTTACCTTTAATTGCTGACGTTACAAGTCTAGTGGTTGCGTTGCATATGACACATAATTCATGTGTAGGTGTGCAACGTGGCACGTAATTCACGTATTGGTTTTGCGTTGCATGGTATGTAATGCATGTGTTTGGTTTTACGCAGCATGGCGCACAATGCATGCGTTTGTTTAGTGTAGCATGGTGCGTAATGCATGTGTATGTTGCATAGCATGATGCAGAAATCATATGGGCTAGGTGTGCAGCGTAGTGCATAATTCATGTATTAGTTTGCGTAGCATGATGCGTAATTTATGCGTTAGGTGCGGAGCATGACGCATAAATCATGTGATGTCTAGTAGGGTGTGTGCATAGTGTGGGAAGCAAATGCATGGTGTGGTTTACTGCTTTCTCAGCATGTTGAGTGTTATGGCTTTTTAAGCATGTTGTTTGCGTGTGAGAAGCATGCTAGATGTTCATGGTTGTTGTTTGTGACTTACCAAGTGTGACCTGCTTACCAATACTCTGGATTAAACTGATACCTATTGCACTTTTCTGCAAGCGTACGGTTGCCCAAGTAATATTAAAACGGAAAGTATTCCGAGTATCGAATCCTCAAGGAAATTGATTTAAGTCCATTAATTACCAAAAACCATCATGTTTAATTTTATTTAGAAGCTCAACTCTTAAAAGAAATAAAGAACTAACAAGAAACTAAAGAAATCATGCAATTAAAGAAAATTTCCTATTAAGGGGACTTGACCTAGGGTGTTATCTATCGTTTTGGATTTGTAGCTCAATTAATTGGATAAATGTAATTACTAATCTTTAATTCCATAAATCTAGAAGTAATTTTAAGTGGATTTCTCTTTCAAGCTGCTCCACATCTCATACTAACATAACTAATTCATGTGTCCATTTCCTTAGTTAATCATAGTATGACATTAAGCAACTTCATTATCAATTTCTAACAATTCTCTTTCACTCTCGTGTTCCAAGAAATCGTTAGCCATGCAATTAGGATCTAATCTAATTTCTCTCTGTCGAGTAACAATTTAGACCAACACATCAATTAATCCGTAATCAAGAAATTAAAAACATTAAGAATGAATTGCATAAATGAAATATGAAGAAATTCATTACATAATCCAAGTAATTGTGCTACAATATCCAATTAACTAGAATAACGACCCTGAGCCTCAAGATCTACTCACAAATGAAAATAAATCTTCCCAAGTGAATCTTGATCCATAGGTCTAACTCAAACTATAATAAAGAATTACAAAGAAGTAAGGAAGAAATAACCGATAAGTTGATCCAATGCTCCCGTTGCGATCATCACGAATCTCGAGCCTTGGAATCTCTCTCAATTCCACCTTTTTTCTCACAATTCTTCTCACTTTTTCTCTCTATTGAGCTAGGGGAGAGCTCCCCAAAAATGAGATGATTTGAACCAAAGGAAGGGGGCCTTTTTATAGGGGAAGGGACGGAAGGTTTCTTGCTGCACAAGCCGACAGCGTCGCGACGCTGTGACGTCATAGTTTTCTTGTCGCAGAAGTTGGTATAGCGTCGCGACGCTGTCGCGATTCCAGACTCTTCTTCATTGTTTACCTAGCGTCGCGACTCTAGGCCTTCTAGAAGCCTTAAACACGGATTTTTTTTGCCTTCATTCTTCATTTCTTTTGGGCTTTTGGGCCTCCAATTTGAATATACTCCATTCTTTTCTTTAATATTTGCCCAAATTCTTCTTTTTATATCCAAAATAGGTAAATTCTTGGTTTTGCATCTCGAACTCGGTTTTCTACAAAATCAACATAAAAAGACATTAAAGCTCACAATTAACGCACAAAAACTAGTCAAAATATATAGGAAAAAGATAGCATTTTTGCATGCTATCAATACCCCCTCCCTATCTCTCTCAACATTTTAGATGTTGCAAGTTTAGACGATGAGCTAGACCATGGTGGTGATGAGGAGAACTACACGGAGGAATCCTATAGTGGTTGTGTTTTCCTGGTTTATAATTAAATAGGCTAGAGTTGGTTTGGTTAAATTGTCGCTTCTGTTATGGTGAGAGATTCACCTGAGATGTTTATGCTTTTGTGAACTTGAGGTTTAGCTTTGTTAGTTTTGGTGAAAGAACAAAGTTGTTTTAGCTAGTATGTTGCTAAGTTGAATTTGTTAGTTTTAATAAAGATTTGGCTTATGTTATGTTGCCTGATTTTAGTGTAATGTATGTTGCTACGAGACCTGACTCATATAGTGAAGTTAGGTTGTGAAATATGCATTGCAGTTTGGTGGAGTTTTGTTTGTGAATGTTTAGAAATGTTTGTTTTCTTTATCAGGTGTTTGACAAAATTTTGGTTTAGCCAGTTTTACGTTGTTATGCTATCGAAATTTTTGGTACATTTAGTTTTAAATGACTCAGTGTCGTAGTTAATGGTTTAAAGTTGAATTAGCATCGTTAGACTAGTGGTTGAAAAACCTGGAGCGTTACAAAAACTATATATAGAGATGTTCTTATTGATCCATTTTTTCAGTTATCTAATAGTCTACCTTACTTTATCGAACAATTTTGAGCAAGTCTTGTCCCAAAAAAAATAATAATAATAAAATTGAGCTTCCAAGTTGTGAATGGCTTGACCGTTCAAAATCTGGACGCTCACTTGAAATAACATTTCGAATCTTTATGAAATAAAACAAAAGTTGTAATTTCTATCATATAAAATTTTCAATAATTTATCCCATTTCAAAATTTATTAATTTCAATAATATTATGTTTTCTACCAATTTAAATTTAATGAATGAACAAATAAATACTATTGAGAATAACTTGGTCAAAACTTCAAAATTTTAACAAAAATGTAGCTGTTGTTTGATTTTTCTTTGAAATTTTATCAATTATATATATATGTACCATGTATACATTTTGCAATTCATTAAAAGCATATGAAAAATATTTTTTTTAATGTTCAAATGAAAACATATTGAACAATAAAAATTGCAATACCTTTTCAAGTTTATAGTTAAAATTGTAACACTTATCTAAGTTCGGTGCAATTTGATAAACTTGATTTGTTTATGGTAAAATTTGATACAACTTGCCAAGTTTAGAGGTAAAAATTACTTTTTTTTTCCAATATAAAAAGGTTGACTGAAGGAACATATACAAAAAAAAAAAAAAAAAAAAAAAAAAAAAGTTTAAATTATATTTTGACCATTATACATTGAATTTTCCTAAATTTTTGTTCATGTACTCTTAAAATGTCAATTTTAGTCCTTATACTTTTAGGCTTTATCCATTTTAATTTCTATACTTTAAAAAATAACCATTCTTTTTCTTTGTAATAACCATTTTACTTTAGTCACTACTTTGCACAATTCTAAGACATTTTTTACACGATAAAAACCGTTTAATACAAAGGGTAAAACAATATTTCAAGAAATATATTGAGTATAGTGTTGTCCTAAAATATATTATGATAAAAATAAAATGAAAAAAGTAAGCATACTTGGATTAAAAGGTAATTTTCTCAAGACCAAAACCAACCTTTCGAAAGTCTATAAACTAAACAGAAATTATGTTTAATGACCATCTTTAAGCCCCATTTTACAAAAATGTCCAAGATAGGAAAAATTTTCTGATTTAGAATTTTCATTTTTTTTGTGACAAATTTGCCCTTTTTGGCTTCATCTCTCCTCAATAATTTTCCACCATATTATCTCTCTTCATTCAATTTGGCTTCATCTCTCCTCAATAATTTCCCACCATATTATCTCTTTTCATTCAATAATATCTCACCTAGATTTTCCTGATTTTGAGGCATTTAAGGAATTTTAATTAATATGTTTTATTTTTTTTCCTTTTTTTATTGTTCTGAAAAGTATACCTATTAAAAACTTGCCGTTTTGCATTCCCTTAACCCTAAATCTATCTATTCTCCTCCCTCTCATTCTTCCCCAAATTTCGACCATCTCTTCACCGTCGCCTCTCACTCTCTGACGGCCAGCCACACCGTCGTCGTCGTCCCATGTATTTGAAATAACTCAGGGACCACACCGATGCCGTGGCCATTTTTTGCGGTAAGAACGTCAAACCCAGGGGCCAAACCGTCTGTTCATCGTCATCCCTATATTCAAGTTCATAAATTATGTTATGGTTTTCGTCATCCCTATCTTCATCCGACATTCAACCTTCAGTCGGCTTATGAGTATTTATGATATATATATATATATATATATATATACATATAATTTTATTATTTTCGTGTTCTTCAATATCTGATGTTATATTAGCATATTTTCCCGAACATAAAATATGTGTCGTTGCTTTACCCTTGCATATTCTTATATATATATGACAGAATTACGTAGTATATATATCTTCACTTTAGGTTCGCATAATGTTGTCCCCAGTATGTTCATATATAGGATTCGTAATTTCACTATGTTTATAATATATTTAATTTGTCCCTTTGTATATCTATTTTTTTGAAAATGCACTATCGGTATTTATATAGAATATATCCGTGTATGACTTCGTTACATTCTCCAGTTTAGTCTATTATATTTCATTATATATTATTCATTCCGTAGTATTTATCAAATTTCAGTATGTTCGTAATATATTTAATTCGTCCCTTTGTATATATCTATTTGCTTAAAATGTAATCTCGGTATTTATATGGAATATATCCGTGTATGAATTCGTTACATTCTCCAGTTTAGTCTATAATATTTCATTATATATTATTCATTCCGTCGTATTAATCAGTATAATAAAACTATACATCCGTATATATCAGATATCAAATGTTTGCAATTTTTTTTACTCTAGCCATAACCTAATATATATAATTCATATACACCGGGATATAATATGCATACAGAACACTAAGCATATATTCATGGAAACAATCTCAGCAATCATATATATACATATCACCATACAATATATAATCAGTATAATAAAACTATACGTCTGTATTTATCAGATATCAAATGTTTGCAATTTTTTTACTCTAGCCATAACCTAATATATATAATTCATATACACCGGGATATAATATGCATATAGAACACTAGGACATTTATTCATGGAAACAATCTCAGCAATCATATATATATATATATATATATATATATATATATATATATCAACATACAATATATAATCGGTATAATAAACTATACATTCATATTTATCAGATATCAAATGTTTGCAATTTTTTTTACTCTAGTCATATACTAATATATATAATTCATATACATCGGGATATAATATGCATACAGAACACTAAGCATATATTTATGGAAACAATCTCAACAATCATATCAGGAAAAAAAATGATAATGGGATAGAATGCAAAACGACAAAAAAGGAAGAAAAAAAATTACACAATTTCCCTAAAGCCTAAAAACAAAACAAAAAAAAAACAAAAAAAAAAAAGGTTGCAAAACGGCATAAAAAATTAGGAAAAAAATTACCAATTTCACAAAAACGAAAAAAAAAAATATTGATGGGAGAGAGAGAAAATTTTCAGCCATTATTGATGGGGGAGAGATGTTTGACCATTATTGATGAGAGAGAGAAAAAATGATCATTAATGACAGCGATGGAGCTACAGTAGGCCCAGGGGGGGCTCGAGCCCCTCCTGAACTTTATTGTATATTAGGTTAATATTAAAAAGTTCACTTAAATAATCAAGTTTTTTCCTTACCTTGTTGGCAATATGGCCTCAAGCCCCTCCTAATGTGTGCTTCCTCATCGAGTTCGAGGCCTTTCAGATGTGGATTTTTTTGTTTTTTCGCTTTCAAATCCGTTTTTCTACCACTCAGTGACCGGGTTCGAAGCCTCTCAGACGTGTTTTTTTTCTCGCTTTTAAATCCGTTTTTTTAGCGTCTAGTTAGTGACGGAGATCAAAGCCTCATGTTTTTGTTTTTTCGCATTTATTTAATAAAAATATATTTGAAAGCTGTTTTTTTCCAGTGATTGAATTCAAGCCTTGTGAAGCGTATGTTTTTATTTTTTATTTTTCGTTTTGAGTTCGTTTTTTCCTTTTTAAATAACTTTTTGTTTTTGTTTTAATTTCTTAGAAAACTACTCTTATTGATTTAATATGTAGAAAACTATATTTTTCAAGGAAATAAAATTAGACCTATAATATTTTTAAATGCTACTAGGTTGTTTTTTAATAATCGATTCTATTCGAAAAACTATAATTATTATGATTTATATATATATATGTCTATAATCTTCCTGTATAAATTTTGGAAACATATTGACATTGTGTCTTTTTCTTAAATGGAAATTATTATCATTATTTTTACGAAATTTAATACAAATTTACTTCAAACTACCAAAATAAGTACTCATTTTAAGATTTATTGAAAGTACGTGGACTAAATTTAGACATTTAAAAATATAGAGACTAACATGAAATGAGACCTAAAGTACATTGACCAAAATTGTATTTTAACCTAAAAAATGTTGATAATATTTTCTATTGAACAAACTAGTATCAAAATATATCAAACCCCCCTAAGATAAAGTTCTGAATCCGCCACTGATTAATGATGAAAGAGAGGAAATGACCATTAATGAGGGAGAGAGAAAAGATATTTAGCCATTATTGAGGAGAGATGAAGCAAAGGACTCTTTGTTAAAATGACCATGACTTTCATGTAAAAAATGGAGGCTCAATGTCTATTATTGAAAAAAATAGTGTAGTTGGACAGATTTGATAATAGGCCCTCCAATTTGGGCTATATATGTGCTTTATCTCTAAACTAAAATGGACAAAAAGTTGTAATATAGTTTATTTTGTTTCTTCAAGTTTCAAAACATCTATTTTATTGAAATTATATAAAAACCAATTAAAAAACAAATACATAAATTAAAGTAGATATTTTAAAAGTATAAGAGAAATAAAATAAACAATTTTTTTTTTCTTTGAGTTCAAACCTTTGATTTCTAAGTTTTGATAGATGATAAATATTTTAACCAATTCAATTATCCTCAAGTTAAAAAAAAAAAAAAAAAAAAAGAAAATAATGTTGAATAAGATGGTGGTTTCAACTTAAAATCACAACTTGCAAAAACTCTAATTAAGAATTCGATCGGGTGCACATGCAATTTTAGAAGCCAGCACACGCGTTGGCTACACAAGTTGGAGGGTTAGACCGTCGCCTCGTAATTTGAATATCCAATTAAATTCAAATTTGTCAACTCATTTCCTTATATACCATTTTCTCCATTCCCACCCAAAACTCACCTTCTATAAAAGCTCTTCCTTTCATTCTCTTCTCAATTCAAACCACAAACAATCATCCAAAAATGAACACAACAGCGACTTCTTCCTTTGCTTGCCTCTTCTTCATTGGGGCTCTCCTCCACGCTGTCGTCGTCGCCGTCGCCGTCGAGCATCAGGTCGGAGGTATTAAGACTGAGGGTAAATAAGTTTTGCATATAAATCCAGTGATCAAGGGCTCAATATATACCCAAGGGAAATACAGTGAGGATACAAAAATAGATAACAAAAAGTAGAAAAAGAAGGAAAAAGGGTATATCGTAACAAGAATAAAACTAATTAGTAAACTAATTTACTAACTAATTACTAAGATTCTAATACTCCCCGTCAAGATGGATGTAAAACATTAAGAACACCCATCTTGTCAATTAAAAGCCGAAACACAGATAAAGGCAATGTCTTTGTAAAAATGTCAGCTAGTTGGAGATTCGAGCGAACAGGCATGAGCTTAATATCGCCACGAACAATCTTGTCTCGAATAAAATGACAATCGACCTCAATATGCTTTGTACGTTCATGAAAAATAGGATTGGAAGCAATGTGAATGGCCGACTGATTATCACAAAAAATTAAAGCTGGTGATGGAGGAGAAACTTGCAGATCACGTAACAGTTGAAGTAACCAAACCAACTCACTAGTAGTAGCAGCAAGTGCTCGATACTCAGCTTCTGCTGATGATCGAGAAACGGTGGTTTGTTTCTTAGCCTTCCAGGAAACAAGTGAATCACCAAGGAATATACAAAAACCGGACGTTGATTTGCGGGTGTCTAAGCAAGAAGCCCAATCTGCATCAGCAAATGCTTTCAACTGAAAAGAACAAGAAGCAGAGAGAAAAATCCCTTGACCGGGACTGCCCTTCAAATAACGTAATAAATAATGAGCAGCGGATAAATGAGGTTGTCGTGGTTGGGCAACAAACTGACTGAGCTTGTGAACAGCAAACGTTATATCAAGGCGAGAAATGGTCAAGTATAAGAGACGACCAAGAAGACGCCGATAAACAGTAGGATCTTTTAGCAAAGTCCCTTTGTCAGATTGAAGCTTAATATTCGGGTCCATGGGCACAGAACATGGATTACAAGCGAGAAAACCACTGTCCTCAAGAAGTTGAAGAGTGTATTGCCTTTGAGACAGTAAGAGACCTTTAGAAGATCGAGCTAACTCTAAGCCCAAAAAATATCGCAAGGCCCCCAGATCCTTGAGTTTAAAAGCAGTATTGAGATGCACCTTAAGATTGTCAACAACACGAGAGGATGCACCAGTGATGATTATATCATCCACGTAAACAAGTAAGGCAATAAACGAAGAACCAGAACCACGGATAAACAAAGAGTAGTCTGACTTTGACTGAGTAAACCCAAGTAGCAGCAAAGCATGAGAGAATTTATCAAACCATTGCCTGGAGGCTTGTTTAAGGTCATAAATGGACTTATGAAGTTTACAAACTAAACGACGCTCCCCCTTAGATGCAACCACATTATGCTTATAGCCAAGAGGCAAATCCATATAAACCTCTTCATTCAAATCTCCATGAAGGAATGCGTTATTTACGTCAAGCTGAATCAAAGACCAATTTAGGGATACAACAAGGGAGAGGAGTACCTTGACAGTCACAAATTTCGCCACTGGCGAAAAAGTTTCAATATAATCGAGTCCCTCTTGTTGAGTATACCCTTTTGCCACCAACCGAGCCTTAAAACGTTCAACTGAGCCATCGGGTTTATGCTTGACTTTATATACCCACTTGCAGCCAATAGAGTGATGTCCCTGTGGAAGAGGAACAACTGACCAAGTCTGATTATTTTCCATCGCCTTAAGTTCAACACGCATGGCCTCTCGCCAATGAGAAAATGAGACTGCCTGATGATAGAACTGTGGTTCAAACATAGAGGAAACATTTAGAACAAAATTCTTATAAACAGGATTCAATGTTTCATAAGACAGTACACTACTTAGTGGATACTTGGATGAAGTGGCTGGCGGTATATTGGTTGAAAGAAGACTACAATGATAGTCCTGCAGATATAGAGGCACTTTACACGATCGACTAGACCGTCGTAAGGGAGTCTGAGATGCAACAACATCAACCTGTATGTTATCAACATGTTGGGAAGCAGTAGAATCAGGTGTAACAACATCATCCTGAGAAGCATCCACAATAGATACAGGAGGATTGGCATTAGACGACGATGTTGTGTCAAAAGAAGCACTGTTATGCAAAATAGAAGACTCAGGGACATGATCTGGCGGGAAGCCCGAGAAGCCAAAAGCAGTAGGAAGAACCAAATCTGGAAAAGAATCAACAGCATCTTCTTGAAGCATAACAGTATGAAAAGGAAATATGTCTTCATAAAAGACAACATCGCGTGACACCAAAAATATCTTGTTTGCAATATCATATAAGCGATAGCCCTTCATCCCAGGAGGGTAGCCAAGAAAAACCGCAGGCAAAGCACGAGGATGAAACTTAGACCGTTGTGAAGACAATGTGGAAGCAAAACATAGGCAGCAAAAAACACGAATATTAGAATAATCAGCATGCTGTCCATTCAAGCGATAATAGGGTGTTTGCCAATCCAATAATGGTGATGGTGTGCGATTAATGAGAAAGCAAGCAGTGAGAATGCATTCACCCCAGAACTGAATAGGAACTCGTGACTGGAAAAGTAAGGAACGAGCAACATTCAACAAGTGTTGATGCTTTCTCTCAACAATAGAATTCTGTTCGGGAAGACCAACACACGAAAACTGATGCACAACACCCTTAGATAAGAAAAAGTCAGTAAATGCTAGCTCCGGCGCATTGTCAGAACGAAACTGCTTAATAGAGGCATTATATTGTGTTTCAACCATCGTGAAGAACCGTGGCACAATGAGTAAAGCATCAGACTTTTGTTTCATTAAGAAGACCCAAGTATAACGAGAAAAATCATCTACAAGGGTGAGAAAATAACGACAACCAGCATGAGTTGGAGGCTGATACAGACCCCATACATCACAATGCAACAAATCAAACTTGTGGTTAGACAAACGATTATTAGATTGAAAAGACAAACGTCGTTGTTTAGCGAGAGGACAAATAAGACAAGGCTTAGCATGAAAAGACTGATGAGAGCCAAAATGCAAAACATCCTTTAAGGCAGACAAGTGTTTTGGGGAGGGATGACCAAGTCTATCATGCCATGTGTGAAAAGAAATAGACTGACAAACAGTATGAACAAGCAAACAATCAGAGCGCTTGGATGGTGCAGCTTGAAAAAGATATAATCCTTGCCAAGAATCAGCCTTCCCAATCGTCTTCGAAGAGGACTTGTCCTGAATAATACAAGAAGTGCCAACAAATTGTACAGTAAGAGACTGATCTTTGGTTAATGCACTGATAGAAATCAGATTAAAGCAGAATGATGGTATAAACATCACGTTGCGTAGAGTAATGTGTGGAGTAAGTTGTATATCACCAATGAATTCGACGACAATGCGTGTTTGATTAGGCAAAGAAACAGTCATTCCAGAGACAGGCACAAGAGTGGTAAACAAGTCTCTCAAATAACATATGTGAGTTGATGCACCAGAATCAAGAACCCAGGAGCCGAAAGAAGGACCAAGATTATGAGAAGAGCTAATAGTACCTGCTACGTGAGAGGTTGTCGACGTAGTTTCAGGAGTGACTTTTGCCTTGGCCAAATGAGATTAAAGCATGGTCAACAGGCCCTGACATTGTTCAGTGCTCAGGGAAGAAAGAGGATCAGAATTTCCAGTAGTTGGATCAGCAGGTTTGGAAGTATGCTTCTGGTTGTTACGGTATCCAGGAGGATAACCATAGTTGGCTCAGGCTCCATTAAAAGTAATTGAGTACGAAGTGGAGCAAACGTCTCATTCAATCCCATAAGGAAGGTCATGACAAATTCAGTCTGGAAGTAATCAATTAATTTCTTGACACCACCACAAGAACATTTGCCACAAGAACAAGTCGGGCGATATGAACCCAATTCATTCCAAAGCGTCTTCAATTTGGTAAAATACGTCGTGACTGATTGTTGATCTTGAGTAAGATTTGCCAAATCACGTCGAAGCTGGAATATGCGAGGTCGATTCTTACGCTGGTAGCGTTCTTGAAGATCCAACCAAATATCCCGAGCAGAAGCAGAATAAAGGACACTGGCAGAAATCTCCCTAGAAAGCGAATTAAGGATCCACGCAGTAACAACTCCATTGCAGATAATCCACGAGTTTTGTAGTTCTCCAGTCGGTCGCAACAAAGTCCCATCAACAAAGCCAATTTTGTTCTTACAGGTGAGTGCGATGATCATCGAATGGCTCCAAGAAGTGTAATTAGACTCTGTCAATAAATCAGAGACTAAAACAAGGCTGGTGTTGTCAGAATGGTGAAGATAATACGGATTGATATAGTGATCAATGGCAGGAACACCCATGGGTTGAATAGTCGAAGAAGAAGTAGACTTTTCAGTAGAAGGTGTAGCCTTCGTCAATGGATGATCGGCCATGATTGCAGAAAAGAAGAGAAGAAAAAAAAATGATGCAAGAAAAGCCCTCAAGAAAAACCTAAAAAAGAGAAAGTAACTTCTGATACCATATTAAGACTGAGGGTAAATAAGTTTTGCATATAAATCCAGTGATCAAGGGCTCAATATATACCCAAGGGAAATACAGTGAGGATACAAAAATAGATAACAAAAAGTAGAAAAAGAAGGAAAAAGGGTATATCGTAACAAGAATAAAACTAATTAGTAAACTGATTTACTAACTAATTACTAAGATTCTAATAGGAGGCCCTTTCGGTTGGAACATACCACTGACGCCCACCTTCTTCTCCGAATGGGCTAGCAGCAGAGCTTTCTTTGTTGGCGACAAACTCAGTAATCATAAACTATCTACACTTGGTTTTAGTAGCTTTCACTAACTTCTCTTTTTTGCGTACTGAAAGAAGTGTGTTTTTTTTTTCCTTCTTCGTTTTGTAGTATTCAGATCAAGTGCCAATGAATCTCACACCATCGTCGAATCAAGATTTAAATCGGAGTTTGATGGGTGCATCAAGCCAAAACTCGATATAGTTTATGACAATTTCATTGCCTTATATCGTCCCGGTCCTTATTATTTTATCTCCATTAATGGAGACGATTGCAATATCGGCATGAAATTTGCTATTGACGTTATGCCTAAACCTGGAGCAATGCCAAATTCTGCTGTCAAAGCTGGAGCATTGCCAGTACTTCTCTTTGCCACCATCATGGCTAATCTACTATTCTTCATTTGAGATGTGTATCCAAGTCAAGTATCATGCATCATATTTGGAAATTTTAGTATTCTTTTTCTAGCTCTCTCGCCATTGTAATAACTACACTAGTGTGACTTAACCCTACTTGTTTCAAATAAAGATTTAAGTGTTATTTTTATTCAATACGTCACAATTTTACTTCTACTCACTATTCATTTTAGTTTCTAAATTTTAATAAAATAATTATTTTGGTTCTTACCATTACTCAATATTCCTCCTAGCTACCCCTACCCGACACTACACACTAGATCAAATTCCAATTCAACGTGGTAAAGCTTACAAAGCTGTTATGCATGTTGAGGATCCCACATTGAAAGATTGGTGGAGACCTCACAATATACAAGCTACAAGGGTCACTCCACTCATTGTCAATTAGTTTTGAGATGAAACTCCATGTAATTTAATATGGTATCAGAGCCCATTAAACCCAAACGGGTATTCGGTCCAATAAAAAAAAAAGAAATTGGGATCCGACGAAGTCCATATAATCTAATAATGCAATGATCCATTTTTTTTTTTTTTGGCTTATATTGCTAAGAGAGGCTACTACATGCATGCTCATAATATCTATAAAAAAGCCATTGAGAAATGCTATAAAAAATATAATCTTCTATATATAAAGCATAATTTGTAAATAATAATTGAACATATTTTTATTATTTGAGATCATATTATTAAAAAACATAAAAATAAAAGTAAATTTATAAATAAGTACTTACCAACGCTCACGAAAAAGTCCCTCATTATTTAATTATACATCAATATGATAAGGGATTATTGAGTTATTATCATTATACATTTCTTGACGGAACATATATATTTGTGATCATGCACATGCTAGAAATCCCATCAAATATATGATAAATGGCTAAGAAAAAACGAGGGGATTTATGATAAATGGCTAAGAAAAAAAACTGTACTGCTTTTTTTAAGCTAAATCAGATTGGAGTTTAAATAATAGCTACCGCAATTTGTGGAAGAATTAATTGGTAATTTATATGTCCATTTTACTCCGAGTGTATATTGTTATTTACAACTCTGTCCATTCCAACTACCAATACTTCAGCTTTTTTTTTAAATAGATGTAGGATTTTTTCCATTGAAAAAAATCTTAAAGTTGCATGATTTTTTCTAAATATTAGTTAAAAAGAAAAACCGTGATGCCTCGTGTATTTTGGTGTAACTAATTCCATGTATCTAATGGAATGAAATGTAATTTTTATTTTGGTTTGTATTTATGGAATTATTAAGTTTATACCAAGTCATTTGGAATTAGTTCTTGAAATTTAAGTGTTGCATTAAATTAATTTTCTCCCTAAAAGCTCCTTATATTTTTTAAGCTAGCGTTTGGTTGCAAGGTTTGTTAAGGCGTTGAAAATTTCACGCTGAATAAGAGAATTGGTTGGGAAAAATCTATATTTGGAGTTCTATTCTTGGATGTCTATTTTTAGAGTTCTAATTTTTTGGGTTAAGAAAATAAAAAGAAGAGACATGAAGAAAAGGAAAGAAAATATCTCCAACAATTTACTTAGATTTTGGATGGATTTTTTGAATTTACTTCGATTAAAGTTTGGGTGTAATCCAAATTTTATCCCAAATTGAAATTTCAATAAATTCCAATTCAAATTTCATTCAAGCCAAAATATGGAAAATTTTATTTTAATCTAAAGTTTGGGCATAATCCAAATTTTTTATGTCCAAACTTAAGTTCAAATTAAAATTGTCACCAAACAAGAAAATAAAAAATTTGTTCGAAATTCAAATTTTGATTAATTGGTATAAAATCTATGTGTCAAAAAAAAAAATCAAAATTGAGAACCAACTTCATGTTTTGATTTAATTGACACGTCCAAGGGAGTTAAAAATCAAAGGTTATATTTTGATTCCCAGATAATCTTTTTTCGAGCTTTACCTACACATAATTTGTGCATAAATCTCGAAAAGAGACATTTGTTGAAGGAGAAATTTTGGCCAATCACAAGTTGCCACGTTGTTATCCAAAATGATAATGGGTATTCCTTATGTCAATCATACTACATTGAGAAAATGCTGAAAAAATTTGATCACTTTGATAAATCACTTATAAGAACCCCTTATGATGTAAGCATTAGTCTTAAAAGGGACCAGGGCGACGGTGTATCTCAGTTCGAATCTGCAAAAATATTAGGTAGCGTTATGTTTCTGATGAATTACATTAGACATGATATTGCATATGTTGTTAATAGGCTTAGTAGATATACACATAGCTTTGGTAAAGAACATTGGACTGTGCTACATCGCTTGTTAAGGTATCTCAGAGGTACTATGGATTACTGTTTGCATTTCAACAAATTTTCTGTTGTGCTTGAAGGATATTGTGATGCAAATTGGGTAACAGATAACGATGAGGTAAGCTCCACTAGTGGGTATGTTTTTACCTTTGGTGGAGGTATCTTGTGGAGATCAGCAAAACAGACCTACATTGGTCGTTCTACTATGGAATCTGAGTTCATAGCACTTGAATCGTTAGGCCAAGAGGTCAAATGGCTAAGAAGTCTTCTTGGAGACATGCCAATGTGGGGAAAGATTGTACCTGTGTCCCTGACGTGCGTGCTGCTAATGCAACACCTGCTCGAGTGCAAGTATACACTGCCAAGTAATAAAGTGGAAAATATTCCGGATATCGTACCAAAAGGAGATGGTGACTAGTTGCAAACACAAGACTCTGTAAAAACGGGAACCTCCTCTAAATTTTCAACCAAAGTTGGTAACCAGAAAAATAGATTGAATGAGGTTTTGATTGAATACAAAAGTAAAATAAGCAAGTAAATAAAAACGACAGAACTTTATGAGATAAACGAGGGAATTCAAATAGCATCAACTTTAAGCATTATGAAGGATTAAAATTCCTTTTGGCAGCGGAAGCAAACAAGAACAACCTCGTTTTTAATTTCAATTTTAGAAAAACCTCTACGTTGGCAAATCAATTCAGAAACAAATTTCTAAATTAAAACGATTAAGCATGCAAAATTGATTCAAAATCAAGAATACTTACCGGATTCCGAAGAACACTGCACAATGCTCCAAGGATCTCGTTCTTGGGACTTCCAACGGACACCACCACTCGAATCACCCACTATTCTCTTGGGTCGCTGAGATATGGCTTGTGGGAACCCAAAATTCATCTTGGAAGGGAATTTTACAGCAAAGAATCTTGCTGTTTTTGAGAGAGAGAAGAGAGAAAATCCTCAGAGAGCTTTTCTGTGTAAATCGTGAATGAGAGGAAAATGGGAGACCCTCCAGCAAACTCCCTCTCCCCTGTACGATAAGTGGGGAGGGAGTTATTGCCCTATTAGATCTAGACCGTTAGATCTAAATCAAAACGATCTCGGCCATTAACTAATTAAATAATAAATATTTAATTAATTAATTAATTATAATTAATTTAATCAAATTAAATGAATTATAATATATAGTTTTTAATTCAATTTGAATCATATTCAATTAAATTAAATTGGCCATTCAATTAATTCTAAATTAATCGATCCCACATTAATTAAATATCAAATATTTAATTAATTTTATAATTGAATCATATTCAATTTAATTTCTCTCATTTAACCTATAGTTTAAATGTGCATCAAAATGTACATCAATATAAACTATAGTTTTAATTTGATTAAATCACATTTAACCAAATTAAAATTAAATTAATTAATTCCCCAATTAATTAATTCATGAATTAATTAAATATCACATATTTAATTAAATTCATAATTTTCTCATTAATTAATTTTGAATCATATCCAAAATTAATTTTATTATAAAGTTTAATTCATTAATTAAACTTATACTATAATGTATCTCCATACATTATATTAATTGTATCAAAATACAATTAACTTATATTCCCTTTAATAATCAAGACTATATTATCTCAGAACCCGTTATGAGCTAGCAGGTGGACCTAATGGACCTACAGATCAGAAGCTCCAACGATACGAGATTGATCAGCTAAACTCATTAACCGAGTCAATCAACATTCGTTAACTGTGGGTCACTCCACTAAAGACCCACAGCTGCACTCTTCTCACTGTAGAATATTTCTGTGTCCACGGATATCGACCAATGCAGTAAGTCAATCCTTCACGTGTGTTCGTAACACCAGCTGGGTCAAATTACCGTTTTACCCCTGGGTTACCTCTGGATCCTTAAGTACCACTGATCCCTCTAATGAACAATTTGTTTAGGGTCCAACCTCTAAACAAGAGTTCCTCTCGGGCCAAGAGAGGACGGCGCGCCTTTGTTCAAGCCCCGGAATCAGCCCTTAAGGGAACACACATCTACTTGCCCCAATAGGGGAAGGAGTGAATTCCTTCTTGTATTGTCATGTCCCCAGCCCCCCACTCGGTCTTGTCCCCAAGAAGGTAGGCTTATTGAGTCGGCGTACTGGCCACTCTCACCCGTACTAATCAAAGGACAATCCCTCGTGAGAAGGAGTTCATGACACACTCAGGATTAAGATCGAGTTACCTAGGTCATCCTATTGAAACAGTAACCTAACTAGTTAACGGTGTTACATCTAGTGGTTTACTATTTCGTGGTCCGGTCTTATGCAAACTCATTGCATAGGATACCCCCGCTCGCATGTCTCCTACATGGACGCCTTGGATCAATACGTCTGTATCGAATACAAAGCGGGCCGTATCACGTAGTGTTACCAGGATAAGGTACCCAGCCTTATCCCTGTACTATAGACCTTTTAGGTTGTTACTTGAACACTGATCCCCGTATGTCCCCACATACTAGTCCAAGTCTCATGTAAACAACCTTGGATCTTAGTTTATTGGATTTGGGTCATATTGTGCAATTCTAGACTTAATATGACAATAACACTTTATTACATAAACCTCAATAACACTTTATTGATACAAGTGTATAATTCGTTAATCATTCACTATCTACGAGTTTTAGGACATAAAACCCAACACATTAGATTGCACCCACCTTTTTCGCCAACAGCTTACTCAGGCATTGCAGTCGGCTAAGAAACACTATCTATGTTGCCCACATAGACATGGTGTAGATAGTACATAGACATGGTATAGATAGCATCTCTCAGTTGTGCGTTGATGCACAATTTGCTTACCGCAAATGTGCGGGTCAAGTAATAATATAGTGTTTTCGTGTAAAACGAGTATCGTCCTCTGGATTGGTTTTCTAGCAAATTAAGTATCGTGAATATTTTTGTTCAATTTTATTTAGGGAGAAAAACTTAATGAAAAAGATAAATCTAAAGACAAAAAACATAAAATAAAGGGTGGAGACTCAAATGGAAAGACTCTTAGGGAATTGATTTCATTATTTAAGATTGAGGATTGATTAATAGGAATGAATTGATCGTGCAGTTATTCTACAAGCCAAGGAAACTTTTATCATGATTACCTCTCCCGAGTATAATTGATTCTCATGCATATAACTAACTTGATATCCCTATCTAAGTTCATTAACATGCTGTTGGGTTTTATGCCCTAAAACTCGTAGATAGTGAATGTAACCGTTGACCGGATATTAATGAAATAATATTGATATATTTTTCCATTAATTGTTATTAGTTATTTTATATTTGTCTTTGCCTAATAATAACCCTAATCCAATAAACTAGACATCCAAGGCTGTAATATGAGTCTTGAACTATATGTAGCGACATATGGGATCATTGTTCAAGAAACAGCCTAAAGGGTCTATAGTATAGGGATAAGACTGGGTGCCTTATCCTGGTGACACTATGGATACGGCCCACTTTGTATTTGATACAAACGCTGCGATCCAACGCGTTCATGTAGGAGACATGCGAGTGGGGGTATCCTATGCAATGAGTTTGCATAAGACCGGACCGCGAAATAGTAACCACTAGTTATAACACCGTTAACTAGTTGGTTTTCTATTTCACTAGGACGACCGAGACAACTTAGTCTTAATCCTGAGTTGATTATGGACTCCTGCTCATGAGAGACTGTCCTTTGATTTGCATGGGTGAGAGTGGCCAATACGCCGACTCAATAAGCCTACCACTTTGGGGACAAGATCGAATGGGGAGCTGGGAACATAATCGTACAAGATGGAATTCACTCCTTCCCGACTTTAGGGAAGCAGATGAGTGTTCCCTTAAGTGGTTACTCCGAGTCTTGAACAAAGGGCCCTACCCTCTCAATGGCACGAGAGGGTTTTCTGTTTAATGGTTGGACCATAAACAGATTGTTCATTAGAGGAGAATTGGTACTTAAGGAAATAGAGGTGACCCAGGGGTAAAACGGTAATTTGACCCAACTGGTGTTACGGACACTCGTGAAGGACTAACTAGTCGATATTGGTCTAAGTTCCGTGGACACAGAAAATATGTCTGCAGTGAGAAGAGTGCAACTGTGAGTCTATAGTGGAATGTACACACAGTTAACGAATATTGATTATTGTGGTTAATGAGTTTAACCAATTAATCTCACATCGTTGGAGCTTCTGATCTGCAGGTCCATTAGGTCCCACTGGTAGCTCGTAAAGTAATTTGAGGCAACTAAGTAATTAAATTGAAAATGTTCAATTTACTAAGGGAAATAAATATAATATATATTGATATATTATTATGAGAGAAATTAATATTTGAAAAGTTCAAATATAAATTTATGGAAGATTGAAAAGAATTAATTAATTTAAGTCCTAAAAGTGTTTGGGCAAAATTAATTAATTCAAGGCCGAAAATTAAATATGTGATATTTAATTGGTGGTTAATTAATTAAAGAATTCATTAACCATGAATTAATCAATTATGTAAATAATTAATCACTTAAGGAAGTGATTAATCATTTATGGGAATGATCTAATTACTTATGGAAGAAATTAGTCATTTATGGAAAAGATTAATCAATTGGGAATTGATTGATCATGATTGATTAATTAAGGAATAAAGATTGAATCAATTTTGGAAAAGATTGATTTAATTGAATATTTTATTCATGGCCTCTCTTCTATAAATAGAACACTAGACCTAATTGGTCATGACACTTGACACTCTTGAAAGACAAGACCTAGAATTCTCTCTAGCCTCCCTCTTAGAGAAAGACTCCCACAAGTCTTTGGCCTCCTAGACTTAGAGACATACCGGTGTAACCTCTGTGGTTATTGTGTCAATCAAAGAAGAATTTCCAGCGAAGAATACCTTGAAGCGGCTGCTGCGTTTTCGTTCGTGGAGCTTCGTTGGCAAAGAACGGTCAAGTCTACAACGGAGGTTTGTAACGGTTCTTCCTCTTTTCGTTAGAAAAGTTTTTCAAAATAAATTTAGATTTATTTTAGCATGTTTAAACCGATTTTACAGCGGCTTTAAAGTTAGTTTAAAGTTTTGTTTGAGTTTTCGTAACGGTTTTTAATGTTAATCAATATACGGCGTAAGGTCCAATCGATGCGCTTCCGCTGCGTGGGGACTTTTATTCCCTTCAATCGGCATCAGAGCCATCGCTGTCCCTATTAATTAATTTTAAAAAGTTGCGATAGGCTCTAATAGGTGGGATTTATGCATAATGTATGTTCGGTTTGCATTGAACTGTTTGGGTTAATTTTATGGCCATAGATTTTATTTTTATGTGATTTTGATCATGTAAGGCCCGGTGTTTCGGGTATTTTATGTAAAATCGAGTCCTATGTAAGTCCGGGTCTAGAAAAGGTTTTTATGAGATGAAAATCGAAGGAATCGCCGCTGAAATCGAAGCCGAAATCGGAAAAATCGTTGCTGTTTTGCCCAGATTCTGCCTCCAGACGCAACAACGTCGGAACGCTCCTTCAACAGCGTCTCGACGCTGTCTCGATACCGAAGGCGCTCGGTAAGGAAAGCACACAGCGTCGGGACGCTACCTCAACAGCGTCTCGACGCTGTCTCGATTACGCAGGCGCCAGATATGGAAAACGCACAGCGTCGGGACGCTAATCTACACAGCGTCTCGACGCTGTCACGATGGAGGCGCGCACTAGGGTTTCAACAGGCGCGGTTCAAGCAAGGACGGTCCGGTTCGGACCGGTTCGGCTGGGCTGGGACCTATTTGGTCCGGTTCAGCCAATTTTTGGCATGGTTCGTGATTTTGGAGGCCGGTTCGAGGTGGTTCGGGGCGGTTCGAGCTGTCTAGACCAATTCCGGAGCTGTACATGGATTTTTAGGATAGAATTTAGCTAAATTATTGTAATTTAATGCTTTATTTTATCCTAGGGGCCAAAATTAACCGGTTCAATTGCTATTTATATGCTTTATGGATGTCATATAGATTATTTAATCCCACCTTAGGTTATAAACATGCTCATGCATTTTTTATATATTATAAATTGTTATAATGTATGTTTAAATGCATGGATTGGTTTTCATATTTCTTAATATAAGTGTATATTAATTTATATGAAAAATTGGAAAGCATGAAGCATGTCATTACTTAAATTAAATATAAATAGTTATGTTTAATGTGATGAATGAAGCATGCTTGGTTGATTTTCTTGATTGGCTTATAATTGTTATAATAAAAGAAAATCAAAATTGCATGAAGCATAAAACATCCATAGTTATTAATATAATTGTTATATTATTCATGCAATTGATGTGGCTTAATTATTCAATTTGAATGAGATTGTTGAATGAATTAAACCCTAGATTCTTGATTATAGGATTAATCATTAAAATTTGAAATAGTTCTTTAATATTAATGGTTAGAAACCGTCAATCTATAATCAAGATTTGCATGCAAACATAAGATCATAGGATAAATTGAATTAATTTTAAATTGTTTAAAATTAATTAGACCTAGATCGATTTCTAATAGGATTAGAATCTTTTCTTACTTAGAATTAAAAATAGTTTTAATTTACTAAGTAGGAAAAACATTACTATGATTATAAGGGAACTCCACCGGTAACGTTCTGTCTAAGGCTGGAGGTATTTAAGTTGACGGTTTACGGAACACCTCCTACCTGGGAACTGACCTGGAATACCGGAGTTGAATTAATCATAGTTAAATGTTAGCATGCAATGTCACTAGGTTTATTAAAAGTGTTTAATGCACCTAGATCTTTAGAGTAAAGACCTTACATTACTGAGGTTATAAGGGAACTCTCTCGGTAAAGTTCTGTCTAAGGCTGGGGGTATTTAAGTTGACGGTTTACGGAACACCTCCTACCTGGGAACTAACCGGATTGAGTTGAATTAACCATAGTAATGTTGACTTGCAATGTTGGGTTTATTAAAAGAAGTTTAATTCACCCAAAAGATTGCAGTTGAATCCTTTCCATAATTGTTATAATAGGATCAGACTTAGATAGATTGACTTAGCCGAATACTATCTGAGTTAAACAACCCTATATTAACCTTAGGACATTTTCAGTGGGAGGAAAATTACAAAACGAGATTTAAATCAAGTTTTGCTCCTACGTCCCTATATTCACAACGTGAGATTCATGCTCGGCTTCGAGTCGCCCTAGGAGCGGCCTCCCTTCGGAAAGTGTTTGCATGGGTCAATATCAAGGTGAATGGGAAAAATGTCCAGAGTAAGTGGGAGCGGGACACGTGTCAACGTATCCCTCGGTCTCCGCCCATAGTTCACACCGTGAAAGTCCTATGATCCGCCTGCAGGTTGCCCTGGCGCATCCATCCCTTCGGAGGGCCTGATCATAGGATTCGGAACATCGTGAACTCCTGAAAAGGATAGGAGCTCTTATGCTAATCACCAACAGTTGTCTTTCCCTTCGGTAGCCTGTTGGTGCGTGCCTCTGAGATCTGAAAGTGGGAGGGTTACACTTACGAGGATGAGTTAAAATTGTTAACAAATCCTTGACCGAACAACGGTGGCTAATGTCTATAGGAATATGAGTTATTCTGGAATTAGAATTAGCTGAGAGGTGTCTCATTTCAAAGGAGGAGTACCTGATCACCCTTCGGTGGCTGATATTCTAAACCTCTGAAACGTCGTTGCAAAACTAAATCAATAGTTTTAGGGTTCTGTGATTGTCTGTTTTGCTAAATTAATTGGATTGTGTGCAATTGTTTGCTTGTATGATGGGTTAAGGCAAAGATAACTAATACGGTCATTGTTTGTTTAAAATTTCAGCAATGTCTTCCTCAATTGTCTCTCTGCTTAAAAATGAGAAATTAACCGGCGAAAATTATGCTACGTGGAAGTCGAACTTGAATACGATTCTTGTTGTCGATGATCTGCGGTTCGTCTTAACGGAGGATTGTCCTCCAGCCCCTGCTCGTAATGCATCCCAGGCAGTTAAGGATGCTTATGACCGCTGGACAAAGGCCAATGATAAGACTCGCGTCTATATCTTAGCCAGCTTATCTGAAGTTTTGGCTAAAAGGCATGAGGGCATGGTAACAGCGAGGGAGATTATGAACTCTCTCCGGGAGATGTTTGGACAACCGTCCTACCAACTCCACCATGACGCTCTCAAATACGTTTATAGCTGTCGCATGAAAGAAGGCACGTCTGTTCGGGAGCATGTCCTGGATATGATGGTCCAATTCAACGTGGTAGAGGCAAACGGGGTGATCATAGATGAGCGTAGTCAGGTTGCATTCATCTTAGAATCTCTTCCGAAGAGTTTTCTGCAGTTTCGAAGCAATGCAATGATGAATAAAATAACATTCAACCTGACTAGCCTCCTTAATGAGCTACAGCTCTATCAGTCTCTTCTTAAGAACAAGGGACAGATAGAAGGAGAGGCAAACGTTGTTCACTCCAAAAGAAAGTTCGAGAAGGGTTCATCCTCTGGAACTAAATCTGTAGCCACTTCTTCAAAGAAAACGAAGAAGAAAGGAAACAAGGGGAAAGCTCCCAGTACTGCTGCCAAAAGCAAGGGAAAAGCCAAAGCTGTGGCAAACAAGGGCAAATGTTTTCACTGCAATGTAGATGGACATTGGAAGAGAAACTGCCCAAAGTACCTTGCTGAGAAAAAGAACGAAAAGGAAGGTAAATTTGATTTACTGGTTTTAGAAACATGCCTGGTAGAACATGATGAGTTTACCTGGATACTTGATTCAGGAGCAACTAATCATGTTTGCCCTTCTTTTCAGGAAAATAGTTCCTTTCGGCAGTTGAACGATGGAGAAATGACACTCAGGGTCGGAACTGGAGAAGTCATTTCAGCTAAAGCAGTGGGAGCTGCGAAGTTATTTTTTAGAAATAGATTCTTACTTTTAGAAAGTTTGTTAATTGTTCCCAAGATTAAGAGGAACTTAATTTCTATTTCATGTTTGATTGAACAATCGTATACAGTTACTTTTGATATGAATGAAGCGTTCATTTATAAAAATGGTATACTTATTTGTTCAGCAAAATTGGAAAATAACTTGTATGTTTTAAGACCAACCGAAAACAAAGCACTTTTAAATCACGAATTATTTAAAACTGCTGAAACTCAAAGTAAAAGGCAAAATATTTCTCCATCAAGTAACAATACTCATCTTTGGCATCTTAGACTTGGTCATATAAACATCGATAGGATCGGTCGTTTGGTAAAGAATGGACTTCTAAGCAAGTTAGAAGATGATTCACTACCACCTTGTGAATCTTGTCTCGAGGGAAAAATGACCAAAAGACCCTTTACTGGAAAAGGTTACAGAGCCAAAGAACCCTTAGAGTTAATACATTCGGATCTATGTGGTCCAATGAATGTAAAAGCTCGAGGAGGGTACGAATATTTCATCTCATTTATAGATGATTATTCAAGATATGGTTACTTATACCTAATGGGACATAAGTCTGAAGCCCTTGAAAAGTTTAAGGAGTTTAAGGCTGAAGTTGAAAACCTATTAGGTAAATCTATTAAAGTACTTCGATCTGATCGAGGAGGGGAGTATATGGATCAAAGATTCCAGGACTATATGATAGAACATGGAATCCAATCTCAACTCTCAGCCCCTGGTACACCTCAGCAGAATGGTGTGTCAGAAAGGAGAAATAGAACCTTGTTAGACATGGTTCGATCAATGATGAGCTATGCTCAATTGCCTAACTCGTTTTGGGGATATGCAGTAGAGACTGCAGTATACATCTTGAACAATGTTCCCTCGAAAAGTGTTTCTGAAACACCTTTCGAGTTATGGAAGGGGCGTAAACCTAGTTTGCATCACTTTCGCATCTGGGGTTGTCCAGCACACGTGCTTGTGACGAATCCTAAGAAACTGGAACCTCGTTCAAAACTGTGCCAATTTGTTGGTTACCCTAAAGAAACGAGAGGTGGTTATTTCTACGACCCACAAGAAAATAAGGTGATTGTATCGACAAACGCCACTTTCTTAGAGGAAGACCACATGAGAGATCATAAACCACGAAACAAAATAATATTAGGAGAAGCTACTGAAGAATCATCAAGAGTTGTTGATGAAGTTGGACCTTCAACAAGAGTTGATGAAGGAACTAGTTCTTCAGATCCATCCCGTCCATCTCAAACGTTGGGAATGCCTCGACGCAGTGGGAGGGTTGTGTTACAACCTGATCGCTACTTGGGTTTAACTGAAACTCAGGTTGTCATACCTAATGATGGCATTGAGGATCCATTGTCCTATCGACAGGCAATGAATGACGAAGATAAGGATGAATGGGTCAAAGCCATGAACCTGGAAATGGAGTCAATGTACTCCAATTCTGTATGGGAACTTGCAGATCTACCAAATGGGGTAAAACCCATAGGGTGCAAATGAATCTATAAGAGAAAAAGAGATGCAGCTGGAAAGGTACAGACCTTCAAAGCTAGACTAGTGGCAAAGGGTTATACCCAAAAGGAGGGGGTTGACTATGAGGAAACCTTTTCTCCTGTAGCCATGTTAAAGTCCATAAGAATTCTTTTATCCATTGCCACATATTATGACTATGAAATATGGCAAATGGACGTCAAGACTGCCTTTCTGAATGGTAATCTTGAAGAGAATATCTTTATGTCTCAACCCGAAGGGTTCATAGCCCAAGGTCAGGAACAAAAAGTTTGTAAGCTAAATCGATCCATTTATGGATTGAAACAAGCATCCAGATCATGGAACATTAGATTTGATACTGCAATCAAATCTTTTGGCTTTGACCAAAACGTTGATGAGCCTTGTGTATACAAGAAAGTCAACAAAAGGAAAGTAGCTTTTCTAATACTTTATGTAGACGATATCATACTCATTGGGAATGATGTAGGATACCTCACTGACATTAAGAAATGGCTAGCTGCCCAATTCCAAATGAAAGATCTGGGAGAGGCTCAATATGTTCTGGGAATCCAAATCATTAGAGATCGTAAGAACAAAACGCTAGCTCTGTCTCAAGCAACGTATATTGACAAGATGTTGTCTCGATATTCGATGCAAAACTCCAAGAAGGGACTCCTACCCTTCAGACATGGGGTACACCTATCTAAGGAACAATCTCCTAAGACACCTCAAGAAGTTGAGAACATGAGACACATTCCCTACGCCTCAGCTGTGGGCAGCTTAATGTATGCCATGCTCTGCACTAGGCCTGACATATGTTATGCAGTGGGAGTAGTCAGTAGGTATCAGTCTAATCCAGGGTTGGACCACTGGGGAGCGGTTAAGAATATCCTCAAGTATCTTCGGAGAACGAGGAACTACATGCTTGTGTATGGAGCTAAGGATTTGATTCTTACTGGATACACTGATTCTGACTTTCAAGCTGATAAGGATTCTAGGAAATCCACATCAGGGTCAGTATTCACCCTCAATGAAGGAGCAGTAGTGTGGAGAAGCATCAAACAAGGATGCATAGCAGACTCAACCATGGAGGCTGAGTATGTAGCAGCTTGCGAAGCAGCTAAGGAGGCAGTATGGCTCAGAAAGTTCTTGACTGATTTGGAAGTAGTTCCGAATATGAACGTGCCCATAACACTATACTGTGACAACAGTGGGGCTGTAGCCAACTCAAAAGAACCTCGTAGCCACAAACGGGGTAAACACATCGAGAGGAAGTATCACCTGATACGGGAGATTGTGCAAAGAGGAGATGTGATCGTCACTAAGATCGCCTCGGAGCACAACATCGCTGATCCATTTACAAAGGCTCTCACGGCTAAAGTGTTTGAGGGTCATCTAGAATGTCTAGGTCTACGAGATATGTATGCCATCTAATCTAGGGCAAGTGGGAGAAATGTATAATGGGTATAAGGATGCCCTAGTTCATTGTATTTCCAGCTTTAGATTATTGCATTTACATCCCACTAACTAGTGTTTTAGTTCAAGTGAGAGTTTGTTGGGTTTTATGCCCTAAAACTCGTAGATAGTGAATGTAACCGTTGACCGGATATTAATGAAATAATATTGATATATTTTTCCATTAATTGTTATTAGTTATTTTATATTTGTCTTTGCCTAATAATAACCCTAATCCAATAAACTAGACATCCAAGGCTGTAATATGAGTCTTGAACTATATGTAGCGACATATGGGATCATTGTTCAAGAAACAGCCTAAAGGGTCTATAGTATAGGGATAAGACTGGGTGCCTTATCCTGGTGACACTATGGATACGACCCACTTTGTATTTGATACAAACGCTGCGATCCAACGCGTTCATGTAGGAGACATGCGAGTGGGGGTATCCTATGCAATGAGTTTGCATAAGACCGGACCGCGAAATAGTAACCACTAGTTATAACATCGTTAACTAGTTGGTTTTCTATTTCACTAGGACGACCGAGACAACTTAGTCTTAATCCTGAGTTGATTATGGACTCCTGCTCATGAGAGACTGTCCTTTGATTTGCATGGGTGAGAGTGGCCAATACGCCGACTCAATAAGCCTACCACTTTGGGGACAAGATCGAATGGGGAGCTGGGAACATAATCGTACAAGATGGAATTCACTCCTTCCCGACTTTAGGGAAGCAGATGAGTGTTCCCTTAAGTGGTTACTCCGAGTCTTGAACAAAGGGCCCTACCCTCTCAATGGCACGAGAGGGTTTTCTGTTTAATGGTTGGACCATAAACAGATTGTTCATTAGAGGAGAATTGGTACTTAAGGAAATAGAGGTGACCCAGGGGTAAAACGGTAATTTGACCCAACTGGTGTTACGGACACTCGTGAAGGACTAACTAGTCGATATTGGTCTAAGTTCCGTGGACACAGAAAATATGTCTGCAGTGAGAAGAGTGCAACTGTGAGTCTATAGTGGAATGTACACACAGTTAACGAATATTGATTATTGTGGTTAATGAGTTTAACCAATTAATCTCACATCGTTGGAGCTTCTGATCTGCAGGTCCATTAGGTCCCACTGGTAGCTCGTAAAGTAATTTGAGGCAACTAAGTAATTAAATTGAAAATGTTCAATTTACTAAGGGAAATAAATATAATATATATTGATATATTATTATGAGAGAAATTAATATTTGAAAAGTTCAAATATAAATTTATGGAAGATTGAAAAGAATTAATTAATTTAAGTCCTAAAAGTGTTTGGGCAAAATTAATTAATTCAAGGCCGAAAATTAAATATGTGATATTTAATTGGTGGTTAATTAATTAAAGAATTCATTAACCATGAATTAATCAATTATGTAAATAATTAATCACTTAAGGAAGTGATTAATCATTTATGGGAATGATCTAATTACTTATGGAAGAAATTAGTCATTTATGGAAAAGATTAATCAATTGGGAATTGATTGATCATGATTGATTAATTAAGGAATAAAGATTGAATCAATTTTGGAAAAGATTGATTTAATTGAATATTTTATTCATGGCCTCTCTTCTATAAATAGAACACTAGACCTAATTGGTCATGACACTTGACACTCTTGAAAGACAAGACCTAGAATTCTCTCTAGCCTCCCTCTTAGAGAAAGACTCCCACAAGTCTTTGGCCTCCTAGACTTAGAGACATACCGGTGTAACCTCTGTGGTTATTGTGTCAATCAAAGAAGAATTTCCAGCGAAGAATACCTTGAAGCGGCTGCTGCGTTTTCGTTCGTGGAGCTTCGTTGGCGAAGAACGGTCAAGTCTACAACGGAGGTTTGTAACGGTTCTTCCTCTTTTCGTTAGAAAAGTTTTTCAAAATAAATTTAGATTTATTTTAGCATGTTTAAACCGATTTTACAGCGGCTTTAAAGTTAGTTTAAAGTTTTGTTTGAGTTTTCGTAACGGTTTTTAATGTTAATCAATATACGGCGTAAGGTCCAATCGATGCGCTTCCGCTGCGTGGGGACTTTTATTCCCTTCACATGCAAGACATTATTCGGTTTAGTCCTTGTTATACTTGTAGAGATATTCCAAATTCCGTCACAAACTTATAATTTCTACTCTAGTCATGCAATTAAACAAGGTAAGTCTTAGGCCAAATCCTCTCTCCCGAGTTAGATTCAACACTCAAATAATTCAATTAGTGATCAAGTAATTGAAAGCATTAAACAAAATTGCAAGAATAAAATAAAGGCACGTTCATCCCAAAAATCAATCCAACAACCTAAAAACAACTACATCAAAACCTAAGACAAATAACTAGCAATTCATAGTCTTTGAACCACAAACACTAATTGCAAGAAAAGCCATAAAAACTACAAGAGGTAAGGGAAAGTGAAAGGAAAACTCAAATCCCTCGAAACCGGCATGTCCCCATCATGATCTCCACGTCTTCTCGCTTGATTCCCGCTCATTGGCCTTGCTTCAGCTCCCACCAAAGGTCTCTAGTCGAAATTAGGGCTAAAATCTAACCAATTGGACTCCCCCAATCTGTAGCACAAAAAGAAGATTTTATAGGAAATCTGCCGATAGCCTGTCGCGCATTCTGAATAAGGAAAAATCGAGAGTGTCGCGACGTTGTGGACCTAGCGTCGCGACGCTGCGCCAGATTCCAGCATAATGTCTTCTCGGATTGGACAACTTCTAATTCATTTCTAATTAATTTCCTTTGCCTCCTTTTACCATTCCGAGCACTCGATTAACTCCAATTTCACTTTTTAGCTCCAATAAATCAATTCCTACAAAATAAACATTAAAGTGCATTAAAATGGCCAAAAATTACTCAAAGACTAACAAAATTAAATAGGGAAAAATAGCTAGCTATGCTCGCTATCATGCACCCGCAATTACCCTGACAACTAGATTGTGAGTTAAGTCCAACTTCTATTCAGTTCTGCTGTAGGTGCCTTTAAAAGACTTAGCCAATTAGACATCTATTTCCAGGGCTAGTTGATACTTAGATAGATAACGCTTCACGACTCATAAAACCCTAGTGGTTCCAGTCCTATTTCTAGGATGCAAGAAGACAAAGTCCTATTTCTAGGATCTTTTCCACTATTGTTTTGCGAACCCGCGCCTTTAACTCCAACCTTTCAGTCATCAGCTAAATACAAACTATGCTAACCTAAGTGATTAGTTTAAGCTAACAATAAACTTTAATTTCAACAAAAACAAACAATGCTAAGATGACACAAGTTGCTTTTGCATAGAACGAGCTTTCTTCTACTCAATGAATCTACATATTTGAACCCCCAAATAGAAGCTTAACTCATAATTGAAGATAAAGTGCAAAATGATGAGTAAAAAGAACAACAAATGGAAAAACACATAGAATTCATATTAATTGAATGCATGAAGTACAAAACTTATAACTTACAACTGAAATAAAGGAAAACAAAAACTAAAGAATGCTGGAAATAGAAAACTAAAGCAGAAAATAAAAGACAAGACTCTATTAAGGATCTATCCCTCTCTATCTAGCTTGTTCTTGCCTTTTTTCAAGGAGAGACAAGCCTTTCTCTTCTTCTTCTTTCGAATGGAAGAGCCGACAGAGGTTGAAAGACCCGAAACTCGGAGTGGTTACAAGATGAAAAGAGAGAAAAAACATAAAAATCTATCCTAAGTGTCGCAACGTCATCGCGACGCGGAGCGGCCGACGTCCTTTCCTAAGGGTCTCTTTCGAGGTGAGAGGTTTGGAGTCACCACCAATCATCTTGGGGTGTGATTGGTCACCCATTTTTAGAAAAAGTGGTCTTTGAAAACCAGAAATTAGGTTCGGGGATCAGTTGTGTGTAGGGAAGGTGTTAGCACCCTACAACACCCGTTTGAAAACATTTTATTTTATTACTCGAATTCATTAAACAAAAGGTCCGTATCTTAACGAAAATAAACAAAAAAAAATGAAAATTGAAAATTAATTGTCTCACTAATTTCACCTTATCTTTAAATAAAGTAAGGATTTAATTTTGTGAGTGGGGTTAACCCATGACTTTATTATCATGTAAAAATTTCCTAATTAAAGAAAATCTTTCACCTCAAGAACTTGAAAATTATTTCAACTCCATCATAGACTTTACATGATATTATTTATCCCATGTCTATTATTTCACATTTTAGGAATAAAATGTGAATTAATAATTATGAGTGGTATGACACCATTCAACAAAAAGAAATCATTTTTTTTATTTTCCAAATAAAAAAAAACTAATTAGAAATTTCAAAGTTAAAAATTAAAATAAAGAATTTGAAATCAACTAAAAGAAGGTTAAATAATTTAGAAATTCGAACTAAAACAAAATTAAAATTCAATTGGAAATCTCAGTTTAAAAGTCATTTTGAAATTGTTTTGAGAATTCCAATTTAAAGTCAAATGGAAGTTGATTTCAAAAATTCGAAATTAAAAGTTGATTGCAAAAATATCTAGGCTAATTTCCAGGCAGGGTGTTCCCTTTCGATCAGCTTAAATACCCGTTCTTAGACAAAATTAGCCTAAAGTTTCCATAATCAACTTTAAAAAACTTTCCTTGAAATCCAATTTAAAACTAAATTAAATTCCATTTGAGATTCATTTAAATAGTTCAAATTTAAATACCAAATTTAAATTCACTTTGAAATTCATGGGTATTTCAAATTTAAATCGTTTGAAGGAATTCAAATATTAACCAAATTAAGATTGACTTCAAAATTTTCAATCAAAACCTATTTTGAAATTTATTTAAGAAAACCAATTTACATCCAACTGAAATCAATTTTGAAAATCTAAAATAAAAATAAAATTGAAATTCATTTGTTAATATCAAAACTACAAATGAAACCAATTTAAGATTTTATTCAAATTAAAATCAATCAAAGGAAAATTAAAATTCTTATTTGAAAATTTCAAACCAAAACTAAATTGAAATTGAGTTAATTTAAAACCAATAATGAAATTGAATTGAAATCCAAATTAAACCAAATTGACATTGATTTTGAAATTCTACATTAAAACTTATTTTGAATTTTACTTAGAGATTCCAAATTAATTAGATACAATTTGAAATTCATTTGAAAAAAAAATCCAATGTCACCTTGAAATTCATTCACTAGAACTTGAAATTAAAACCATTTGAGGGGAAATTGACATCTAATTTGAGATTTTGAATTAAATTCGGTAAGCAATTATTAAATTAACCCTCAAATTAGAATTTAATTGAAATAGATAAAAAAAAAAGTTCAATTTTAAAGCAAATTTGAACATGATTTAAGAATTTAAAAGTAAAAGCTAATTTGAGATAAAACTCCAATTCGAAATCTCAATTATAAGTCAATTAAAATGACAAATAAAGATTAGAAAACTAATAAAAGAGAATAAAGAAAAGGAGGAAAAGACATGAAAGCAAAATATATACCAAAAATAAAATTAAAAGAGAAAAAAAAAATGTGAAGACAATTAAATGGGGAGGGACTCACTTACCTTTTCTCTCTTTCCATTTTGTTTAATCTAAAATCAATTTGAAACTTGTTTGGAAAATGAAGGGAAATTGAAATCCAATTTGAAAATATCAAATTAAATCATCAAAGGGGAAGAAAAAAAAAACTTGAAATTTTATTTAGAAATTTCAAATTAGAATCAAACTACATCCAATTAGAGACTTTAATTTTGAAAAGAAAGAATGAAAGGGAAAAAATAATAATAAATAAATAAATGAAATGAAATAAATTGCAATTGATTTGGAAACTCAAATTCATAGCCAAAATGAAATGGAAAAGTTTGGATACAAAAAAAAAAACATTTTCTTTTCTTGTTTTAAGAGGAATAATAATAATAGTAATAATAATAATAATAAGACAAATAATAAGAGAGAGAAGTGAAAAGAATAAAGAATTTAAAATGTGGGACCCACCTTATTCACCTTCTTTCTTCTTCCCCAACTTCCTCTTTTTCTTTTTTCCCTTCCACTTTCCCTCCCCTTTTCCACTTAGTTCTCACTTAGGAACTTTGTTGGAATCAACGGAAAGCGACGGCACGGTGGCGGCAATGGCGGCGTTGGTACGATGGTGAGTGGCGGCGGCGGTACGGCGGTGAGTGGCGGCGGTAGCTTTGGTTTTTGGAAAAATCCTTCTCCAAACTATATTTTCCCTCTCAAACTCACTTTCTCTCTCTAAGCTCTCCCACCATTCTTCTCTTTTTTTCTTGTGTCCTTCTTGTTCTTGCTTCCCCCATCCATCCTCCATAAGCTCTCATTATATAGTAGAGTTTGGAGGAAGGGGTTGAGAAAAATGGGGAAAGAATGGGAGGTTGGGAGAAGGAAGGGGAGAGTTGAGAAAGATGGGGAAAGAATGGGAGGTTGGGAGAAGAAAGGGGAAGAGTTGAGAAAGTGGGGGAAAGAATGGGAGGTTGGGAGAAGGAGGGGGAATGGAGAAGAAAAAGGGAGAGGGAGAAAGAATAGGGGAGTTGGAGGAAAGATGAGAGAGGGAAACGTGGGGGAAGAAAAAAAACAAAAATAATAATAATAAATAAAATAAATAATAAAGACATAAATAAATAAATAATAAGTGAATAAAAGAATAAAATAAAAATAGAATGAAAATAAAATATAAAGTAAATAAAAATAAAATAAAAATAAAAACAAAACATAATAAAATAAATAAATAAATAAAATGAAATAAAGAAATAAAATTAAATGAAATAAATGAAATGAAATAAAATAAAATAAAAAGATAAAGAAGAAAAAAGAAAATAAACAATGAAAACCAAAAAAACAAATTTTTTGATAATATGGAAGGAGAGAGATTTGAACCTCCAACCTCATGGTTATCAGTACAACTTTATGCCAGTTGAGCTATGCTCTTATTGTCATACTAAAAAAAACAAATTGACCACCAAATACTGAAAATTTCAAACATTATTACTAAAATCAAACCGGACCAAATACGGTGTCTACAGTTTGCCCCCCATTGTGTATCATTGAAATATTGAAAGGGTAAACAAAGGAAAAAGACAAAGTATTGGGAAGACGAAGATTTTCGTTAAAAATAAAAGAAAGGGCTTCAGTCTTAAAACAAACATAGCCTATAATTGGAAAAGGAAAATGAACCTCACTTTGACCAGATTTTCATCTCTAATCAAAGATAAAGTTCGATTTAACCAAAAGGAAAGGGGAATGGACCTGGCTCAGACCAGGCTTCGACCTCTACTAACTAGCAGGGTCGATTTATCCAAAAGAAAAGGGGAATGGACCTGGCTCAAACCAGGCTTCGACCTCTACTGACTAGCAGGGTTCGATTTAACCAACAAAATAAAACATGAAATGGACCTGACTCCAACCAGACTTCGAACTCTACTGACTAGCAGGGTTCAATTTAACCAATCAAAATAAAACATGAAATGGACCTGACTCCAACCAGGCTTCGACCTCCACTGACTAGCAGGGTTCGATTTAACCAATCAAAATAAAACATGAAATGGACCTGACTCCAACCAGGCTTCGACCTCCACTGACTAGCAGGGTTCGATTTAACTAACCAAATAAAACATGAAATGAACCTGACTCCAACCAGACTTCGACCTCTACTGACTAGCAGGGTTCGATTTAACCAATCAAAATAAAACATGAAATGAACCTGACTCCAACCAGGCTTCGACCTCCACTGACTAGCAGGGTTCGATTTAACCAACCAAATAAAACATGAAATGGACCTGACTCCAACCAGGCTTCGACCTCCACTGACTAGCAGGGTTCGATTTAACCAACCAAATAAAACATGAAATGGACCTGACTCCAACCAGGCTTCGACCTCCACTGACTAGCAAGGTTCGATTTAACCAATCAAAATAAAACATGAAATGGACCTGACTCCAACCAGGCTTCGACCTCCACTGACTAGCAGGGTTCGATTTAACCAACCAAATAAAACATGAAATGGACCTGACTCCAACCAGACTTCGACCTCTACTGACTAGCAGGGTTCGATTTAACCAATCAAAATAAAACATGAAATGGACCTGACTCCAACCAGGCTTTGACCTCCACTGACTAGCAGGGTTCGATTTAACCAACCAAATAAAACATGAAATGGACCTGACTCCAACCAGGCTTTGACCTCCACTGACTAGCAGGGTTCGATTTAACCAACCAAATAAAACATGAAATGGACCTGACTCCAACCAGGCTTCGACCTCCACTGACTAGCAGGGTTCGATTTAACCATCAAAGAAGTGAATCATAGACTTGCAAAATCTCAAAATGTAGAGTATGTTTAAACGTATGAGATTCAAATTTACATGCAGCATGAAAATGTGCAGGGCACAAGTTTCAAAAACACAAACTTCAAAATTAGCGAGTTTTGAAAACCAGAACTATAAAGTAGCTCATTTCTTGCGTTCCGCCTTTATAGATTGAGACATAGACGGAGTGAAGTAAGCTGTTTTGCTGACGATGAACCAAAACACTTTGAGGTCTTGATTTAAAGACTTCCGAACGTCTCATAGCAAAACGTCCTGTGAGTGGAATTTTCCAATGCTCCTCCCACTAAACCCTTTGCACTTCGGATTCTCTTCTATCGAAGTCTATTGAATAAATGGCATTGCTTTAGATGTCGCAGACATTGAAAACTTTCAATTGGTATTGCATTGACAATAAAAACATTAAGCCACCCATGAATCTATTGAGAGGAAATAAAGATTTATCAGTCAAGGAAGCTTTCAAAATATATAACAATAGACATCTTCGGATCTTGATTGCCTCTCTTTCTCTTTCTTTTCCTTTATCTTTTCTTTATCTTTTCTTTTTCTTTTCTTTTTGATGCTTTCAACACTCGAGAGAAATTGTATGTGTCAATCAAAGTTGCTCGACCTAAAAGAGATCATGTATGTTAATCAAAGATTGCTCAATCATATCGAGTATGGTAGGTTTTTTAGAAGTGTCTCATGTGCTAGCTTAGAGAGCTATCAATGGTAATTCATAACATTAAACATCTTACCTGATTCAAACGCTTCATAACCTTAGCCTTGTAGTGGACAAAAAAGGTTCGATACAAGAAGATGAATTTGGCCTAGAGACAAATGGGAATGGTAATCAACAAAGAAAGAGAGAAATGACTGAAGGAAGAAAACATGGGTCACAAATGCCTTCATAAGAAATCTCTTGAACAATAAGAGATTGAACATAATTCAAATGAAAATATTTGTTAAGGTGACCTCAATTCCTTGGACAACCACTACGAGAACAAGGAGTAGCTCCTCAAGGGATTATCTCATATATCTCTTTCTTTCTTTAAGTCAGCTCGAAATCTTTGATGAAAAATCCACATTACTGTGATTGTCATTTATCTGCATGTGATTCTTCTATGAAAATGTGATTCAGTTTTCTATTCTTGAATGTAGAGAACTGCTCGAGATTGGAAGATTCTTCATAAGAGAAGCGTGATTCTCTTAACTTGGCTCTTGCCCCAATCTAAAACAGTTTACATAAATGGTAAAATGACTTTACTGTAGTATAGTGGTGAAGACCCTTTGTCCCAATTTAATAATAACGGTTTTGCCCTAGTATAATGATGAAAGCTTTGCCCCAGTGTAGCAATGAAGATTCTTGCTCCAAATGATAATTGACAAAGAAAATCTCCAAATCGATTGGAGGTGTGACCTCTTGATCTACATTGATTGCCCCAATCATGCATTTCAAGAATTATCTTGGCCTTGTACATTTCTTTTCCTTTTCGTTTTTCTTTTTTCTTTTTCTTTTTTCTGTTTTTCATAACTCTTTTCGTTTTAGGCAAAATACATGCTTTCATGACTAGCAAATGATACAATCACGTGTAGAAGATCAACCATTTGTTAAGTCATCACTCCATTTTGTTTCTTTGTCAGCACTCCTTGGTACCATGATAGGGTTATTTCTCACGCAAAACTTATTGAAAGGATTTGAGACTTCGAGACCCCTTCTCAAGTTACTAAGTCCAAATTCTCAAGATTATCGTCTTTAGTCTTGGAGTCACCTTCCAATAAAAGGAGAGAAGATAAACGATAGAAATGGTAGGAAAAGTGTAGACTGAACAAAGTTGAAATATAGGAATACTCAAAGAACTACAAGTCTTAATTATGAAGCATTAAATCATAAGAGTTTAATCCCTATTTCATTACTATTGAAGGTCCCTTGGTAATATTGGGTGGATATTTTGAAATGTTTGCCACATGGTTAGATGTGACAGGCTTAGCAAAAGGCTCTCAAGTGGGTAGACAAATACGGAGATTCAACGCAGTTATACGCGACGAGTTTAGCAAAGGGTTCAATTGTGAATAAGTAATTCATGTTGGCCTACCACAAAAATCACGCGTGGTGGGCTAGGCTCAAGGTTTCATAGTAAGTAATTTCGAATTCTTACTTCACGAGGGGGTGCTTTGCCCCAGTATGATAATTGGAACCTTGTCTGGGAAGAAATGGTAATTTGAAACTTTGCACATGAACGACGATCAAAATAAAGGTTGTAGTTGATTGAGAGTATAGCTGATAACAACGAACATAATTTCCATGAAAAGGGTAAAATAGGCAAGAATTGACCAATTTTCCTCAACGATTATAGTGAAAGCATCTATTTTCTTTCTTTTTCTTTTTCTCTTTTTCTTTTCTTTTCTTTCTTTTTTCCTTTTTTTTTGAAAGATAGTGGAGAGGCTGGACAATGAAATACCCGAACTTGAGATGTAACATGCATAATTTGCATTTGTGATTGACATAAAAATAATAACTATACTGGTCAAAATGGAGGAAGCAAATCTTTTATTAATCAATAAAGTACACAATGAAGAAAAGAAATATCTCCAAATTGAGAGGGTGGAGATGGTGAGGGATAAACAACCCTTTTTTAAACAAAATACTGAGACTGAAAGGAAACTTTCCAAAACACTTATTGAGTACTCTGCAACTTTGTCTAGCCTCCTTAGGAAGGGTAGTCAGGCAATCTATGCATAATACTTCCGAACATAGTCTGAATTGACTGGGCTTGATAATTCACAGCCATCCATATTGGTTAAGATTAATGCCCCACCAGAGAAAGCCTTTTTCACCACAAATGGTCCTTCATAATTTGGAGTCCATTTTCCTCGATGATCCTTTTGAAATGGAAGGATCCTTTTCAGCACCAGATCTCCCTCTCTGAATCTTCTTGGACGAACTTTCTTATCATATGCTCTCATCATCCTTCTTTGATAGAGCTGACCTCTACTCAATGTTGTTAATCTCTTCTCTTCAATGAAATTGAGTTGTTCATAACGATTCTGGACCCATTCAGCCTCTTCCAATTTAGCTTCCATAAGAACTCTTAGTGATGGAATTTTCACCTCAATTGGGAGCACAACCTCCATACCATATACTAAGGAAAAAGGTGTTGCTCCAGTTGATGTACGAACTGACGTGCGATAGCCGTGTAGAGCGAAGGGGAGCATTTCATGCCAATCTTTGTATGTTATAGTCATCTTTTCAACAATTCTTTTTATGTTTTTGTTTGCAGCTTCAACAGCCCCATTCATTTTTGGTCTGTAGGGGTGGAATTGAGATGTTTAATCTTGAATTGCTCGCATAGCTCACTCATCACTTTATTGTTCAAGTTTCTAGCGTTATCTGATATGATGGTCTCAGGGAGGCCGTATCGACAAATGATCTCCTTCTTGATGAATTTGATCACGACCCCTTTTGTCACATCACGATAAGAGGCTGCCTCTACCCATTTGGTAAAGTAATCTATGGCCACCAAGATAAATCGATGTCCATTTGAAGCTTTAGGATCAATGGGTCCAATCACATCCATTCCCCACATAGAGAAAGGCCACGGAGCAGTTAAAATGTGTAACTCGGATGAAGGAGCATGAGTCTTGTCTGCATAAATTTGACATTTATGACATTCTCTTGCATACTTAATGCAATCTGTTTCCATAGTCAGCCAATAATAACCAGCTCTCAAAACTTGTCTAGCCATCATATGCCCATTTGCATGGGTACCACAAATTCACTCATGGATTTCTTTCATAATCTAGTTAGCCTCTGTGGCGTCCACACATCTTAACAGTACCATGTCATAGTTTCTTTTGTAAAGTATCTCCCCATTCAAGAAGAATTTCATTGCCAATCTTCTCAGAGTTCGCTTGTCAGTTTCTAATGCATTAGGAGGATAGGTTCCACATTTCAGATATTGTTTGATGTCTTGAAACCACGACTTTTCATCTGACTCATTCTCAATATTCATGCAGGAGGCGGGAACATCTCGCTTTTCGATTTTAATTGGCTGGACCCCTTCATCAAAATCCACATTAAACATGACTGCTAGAGTAGCCAATGCATCTGCTATCCGATTATTCTCTCTTGGGGAATAATCAAAAGTAATTTGATCAAACTGTTGAGATAATCTTGTTATAAGTTGCTTGTAAGGCAATAATTTAGCATCTCTGGTTTTCCATTCTCCTCTTAGCTGATGAATCACTAGCAAAGAGTCCCCCAAGACCTGAAGCCTTTCAATCTTCATATCTAGAGCAACTTGAATGCCCATTGAACAAGCTTCGTATTCAGCCATGTTGTGCATGCAATCAAAACACAGCTTAGCAGTGAGAGGGAATAATTCTCCTCGAGGCGATATTAATATTGCGCCTATTCCGTGACCCAATTCATTTGAAGCCCCATCAAAGAACATGGTCCACATATCTGGATTCGATATTTCTTTCTCTGTTGCTACAGTGAGGATATGCTCATCAGGGAAGTTGAACTTCATCGGCTCATAGTCCTCTATAGGTTGTTGTGCCAGATAATCAGCTAGAGCGCTCCCCTTTACTGACTTTCGAGTCACATATGTGATGTCATACTCGGATAAAAGAACTTGCCACCTTGCAATTCGTCCCGATAAAGACGGCTTCTCGAAGATGTATTTCACAGGATCCATTTTTGAAATAAGCCATGTCGTGTAATACAACATGTATTGCCTTAAGCGACGTGCAACCCAAGCAAGAGCACAACAAGTTTTTTCCATTGAGGAGTGCCTGGTTTCACAACTGGTGAACTTTTTGCTCAAATAGTATATAGCTCGCTCTTTCCTACCAGAGTCATCATGCTGCCCCAGTACACATCCCATTGCACTTTCTGTTACAGTGAGATACAAAATGAGCGGACGTCCAGGCACTGGTGGTACGAGGATCGGTGGATTTCGTAAATACTGCTTAATTTTATCAAATGCTATTTGACAATCTTTATTCCAAATGCCATCATTTTTTTTGCGAAGCAACTTGAAAATAGGCTCACATGTTGTGGTCAATTGCACTATGAACCTGGCAATATAATTTATCCGACCCAAAAATCCTCTAACTTCTTTCTGTGTTTGCGGAGGCGACATTTCCAGAATTGTCTTAACTTTGTCAGGGTCGACCTTGATACCATCTTGGCTAACCACAAATCCTAACAATTTACCAGAGGTTGCCCCGAATATACATTTGCTCGGATTGAGCTTGAGCTGGAACTTTCTCAATCGATCGAACAACTTGCGGAGAACGATTGTGTGTTCTTCCTCCTCTTTCAACTTGGCAATCATTTCATCTACATATACTTCAATCTCCTTGTGCATCAAATCATGGAATAAAGTAACCATGGCTCGCTGGTAGGTGGCCCCAACATTTTTCAAACCAAACGACATAACTTTGTAGCAAAATGTTCCCCACAATGTAATAAATGTAGTTTTTTCTTGATCTTTATGTGCCATTTTTATTTGATTGTAGCCTGAAAAACCATCCATAAAAGAGAAGGTAGAAAAACCAGCAGTGTTATCTACCAACACATCAATGTGAGGGAGTGGAAAATTATCTTTAGGGCTTGCTTTGTTTAAATCCCTATAATCCACACACATCCTAACTTGCCCATTCTTCTTTGGCACAGGAACAATGTTTGCAACCCATTCAGGGTAATTGGACACAGTCAGAAATCCAACATCAATTTGTTTCCTGACTTCATCCTTTATCTTAATTAACATATCTGGCTTCATCTTTCGCAACTTTTGTCTTACTGGTTTGCACTTAGGTTTGAGTGGTAAATGATGCATTACAATATTCGTGTCTAGTCCAGGCATGTCTTGATAGGACCAAGCAAAGATATCGACATATTCTGTGAGCAAATCAATAAGCTTTTTGCGAGTTTCTGTAGAGACATTAGTGCCAATTTGAACCTCCTTGACTTCTGCTTGTGATCCCAGGTTAATTATCTCTGTTAACTCTTCATAGGGGCCCAACGTTTTTTCCCCTTCCTCTATCATTTCTAACAACTCAGCATTAGGTTCAAAATCTTCTTCTTCCTCATCAGACTCAACATTGTGTATAGGAATATCAAGTTCGTATTGAGAATCGTTTGCACACTCAATCTCGGTATTATTTGACATCTTAACAGCAAATGACGGTAATTCAATAGTACTCCAATTGTTGAGCTCGAAGTTTTCTAGGCACGGGTAGATCCACGGACCCATTTCTTCCTCTTTAGTCACTACTACAACTGCAAAATCTCCTGGACGAATTATACCAGCACTTTCAAACGAGTGGTAGAGATGAGGGATGACTTTTTCTCCATATTCTGGTTCGCGACTTTCAAATCTGGCCAAACGCCTATCTTTTTCTCGCTTCTGTACCCTGATCATATCTGCTTTATCCGACTTATACCCAAGCCCAAATATTTTTGTATTTTTTGATAGACTTAAAACATCATCTAAACGACTGTTGCTTTCTTTGAACGTCTTGACTGAAGATCGAGATTTAGATTTCTTGCCTTCCCCATATAGTGTTGTAGCACTTGCCACCTCGAATGTTTGAAATGATGACTCAAAAGCTTCCTCTGCTGCATCAATATATGGCATTGAAGCTGGCCTAGAAACCAAGATATCCTCCTGACCAGATACAATTACTAGGCTCCTTCCAATTGAAAATTTAAGTTTCTGGTGCAGCGATGATGGCACAGCTCCTGCAGAATGTATCCAAGGCCGCCCTAATAAGAAACTGTAAGCAGAGGGGATATCCATAACTTGGAAGGTTATGTTAAATGTGCATGGGCCGATTTGTATTGGAATCTTAATGTCACCCACCACCTGACTGCGTGCCCCATCGAAGGCCCTTACTACTACGGTACTTGGCCTCATATGGGACATATCCACTGGCAATCTTTCGAGCGTTGATTTTGGCATTATGTTCAAAGAAGACCCATTATCCACCAGGACTTTTGCTACTAAAAAGTTCTTGCACTTGACTGAAATATGAAGTGCCTTCGTGTGTCCTGTGCCTTCGGGCGGTATCTCATCATCAGTGAAAGTTATGGTGTTGTGAGTGT
This sequence comes from Luffa acutangula, assembly GCA_036850905.1. Classification (NCBI taxonomy): domain Eukaryota; kingdom Viridiplantae; phylum Streptophyta; class Magnoliopsida; order Cucurbitales; family Cucurbitaceae; genus Luffa; species Luffa acutangula. Next base: position 38,389,331 of record CM072088.1, read on the forward strand.
TGGGATTTATGCCCTAAAACTCGTAGATAGTGAATGTAACCGTTGACCGGATATTAATGAAATAATATTGATATATTTTTTCCATTAATTGTTATTAGTTATTTTATGTTTGTCTTTGCCTAATAATAACCCTAATCCAATAAACTAGACATCCAAGGCTGTAATATGAGTCTTGAACTATATGTAGCGACATATGGGATCATTGTTCAAGAAACAGCCTGAAGGGTCTATAGTATAGGGATAAGACTGGGTGCCTTATCCTGGTGACACTATGGATACGGCCCACTTTGTATTTGATACAAACGCTGCGATCCAACGCGTTCGTGTAGGAGACATGCGAGTGGGGGTATCCTATGCAATGAGTTTGCATAAGACCGGACCGCGAAATAGTAACCACTAGTTATAACATCGTTAACTAGTTGGTTTTCTATTTCACTAGGACGACCGAGACAACTTAGTCTTAATCCTGAGTTGATTATGGACTCCTGCTCATGAGAGACTGTCCTTTGATTTGCATGGGTGAGAGTGGCCAATACGCCGACTCAATAAGCCTACCACTTTGGGGACAAGATCGAATGGGGAGCTGGGAACATAATCGTACAAGATGGAATTCACTCCTTCCCGACTTTAGGGAAGCAGATGAGTGTTCCCTTAAGTGGTTACTCCGAGTCTTGAAGAAAGGGCCCTACCCTCTCAATGGCACGAGAGGGTTTTCTGTTTCATGGTTGGACCATAAACAGATTGTTCATTAGAGGAGAATTGGTACTTAAGGAAATAGAGGTGACCCAGGGGTAAAACGGTAATTTGACCCAGCTGGTGTTACGGACACTCGTGAAGGACTAACTAGTCGATATTGGTCTAAGTTCCGTGGACACAGAAAATATGTCTGCAGTGAGAAGAGTGCAACTGTGAGTCTATAGTGGAATGTACACACAGTTAACGAATATTGATTATTGTGGTTAATGAGTTTAACCAATTAATCTCACATCGTTGGAGCTTCTGATCTGCAGGTCCATAAGGTCCCACTGGTAGCTCGTAAAGTAATTTGAGGCAACTAAGTAATTAAATGTAAATTGAAAATGTTCAATTTACTAAGGGAAATAAATATAATATATATTGATATATTATTATGAGAGAAATTAATATTTGAAAAGTTCAAATATAAATTTATGGAAGATTGAAAAGAATTAATTAATTTAAGTCCTAAAAGTGTTTGGGCAAAATTAATTAATTCAAGGCCGAAAATTAAATATGTGATATTTAATTGGTGGTTAATTAATTAAAGAATTCATTAACCATGAATTAATCAATTATGTAAATAATTAATCACTTAAGGAAGTGATTAATCATTTATGGGAATGATCTAATTACTTATGGAAGAAATTAGTCATTTATGGAAAAGATTAATCAATTGGGAATTGATTGATCATGATTGATTAATTAAGGAATAAAGATTGAATCAATTTTGGAAAAGATTGATTTAATTGAATATTTTATTCATGGCCTCTCTTCTATAAATAGAACACTAGACCTAATTGGTCATGACACTTGACACTCTTGAAAGACAAGACCTAGAATTCTCTCTAGCCTCCCTCTTAGAGAAAGACTCCCACAAGTCTTTGGCCTCCTAGACTTAGAGACATACCGGTGTAACCTCTGTGGTTATTGTGTCAATCAAAGAAGAATTTCCAGCGAAGAATACCTTGAAGCGGCTGCTGCGTTTTCGTTCGTGGAGCTTCGTTGGCGAAGAACGGTCAAGTCTACAACGGAGGTTTGTAACGGTTCTTCCTCTTTTCTTTAGAAAAGTTTTAAAAATAAATTTAGATTTATTTTAGCATGTTTAAACCGATTTTACAGCGGCTTTAAAGTTAGTTTAAAGTTTTTGTTTGAGTTTTCGTAACGGTTTTTAATGTTAATTAATATACGGCGTAAGGTCCAATCGATGCGCTTCCGCTGCGTGGGGACTTTTATTCCCTTCAATCGGCATCAGAGCCATCGCTGTCCCTATTAATTAATTTTAAAAAGTTGCGATAGGCTCTAATAGGTGGGATTTATGCATATTGTATGTTCGGTTTGCATTGAACTGTTTGGGTTAATTTTATGGCCATAGATTTTATTTTTATGTGATTTTGATCATGTAAGGCCCGGTGTTTCGGGTATTTTATGTAAAATCGAGTCCTATGTAAGTCCGAGTCTAGAATAGGTTTTTATGAGATGAAAATCGAAGGAATCGCCGCTGAAATCGAAGCCAAAACCGAAGAAATAGTTGCTGTTTTGCCCAGATTCTGCCTCCAGACACAACAGCGTCGGGACGCTCCTTCAACAGCGTCTCGACGCTGTCTCGATACCGAAGGCGCTCGGTAAGGAAAGCACACAGCGTCGGGACGCTACCTCAACAGCGTCTCGACGCTGTCTCGATTACGCAGGCGCCAGATATGGAAAACGCACAGCGTCGGGACGCTAATCTACACAGCGTCTCGACGCTGTCACGATGGAGGCGCGCACTAGGGTTTCAACAGGCGCGGTTCAAGCAAGGACGGTCCGGTTCGGACCGGTTCGGCTGGGCTGGGACCTATTTGGTCCGGTTCAGCCAATTTTTGGCATGGTTCGAGGTGGTTCGGGGCGGTTCGTGCTGTCTAGGCCAATTCCGGAGCTGTACATGGATTTTTTAGGATAGAATTTAGCTAAATTAATGTAATTTAATGCTTTATTTTATCCTAGGGGCCAAAATTAACCGGTTCAATTGCTATTTGTATGCTTTATGGATGTCATATAGATTATTTAATCCCACCTTAGGTTATAAACATGCTCATGCATTTTTTATATATTATAAATTGTTATAATGTATGTTTAAATGCATGGATTGGTTTTCATATTTCTTAATATAAGTGTATATTAATTTATATGAAAAATTGGAAAGCATGAAGCATGTCATTACTTAAATTAAATATAAATAGTTATGTTTAATGTGATGAATGAAGCATGCTTGGTTGATTTTCTTGATTGGCTTATAATTGTTATAATAAAAGAAAATCAAAATTGCATGAAGCATGAAACATCCATAGTTATTAATATAATTGTTATATTATTCATGCAATTGATGTGGCTTAATTATTCAATTTGAATGAGATTGTTGAATGAATTAAACCCTAGATTCTTGATTATAGGATTAATCATTAAAATTTGAAATAGTTCTTTAATATTAATGGTTAGAAACCGTCAATCTATAATCAAGATTTGCATGCAAACATAAGATCATAGGATAAATTGAATTAATTTTAAATTGTTTAAAATTAATTAGACCTAGATCGATTTCTAATAGGATTAGAATCTTTTCTTACTTAGAATTAAAAATAGTTTTAATTTACTAAGTAGGAAAAACATTGCTATGATTATAAGGGAACTCCACCGGTAATGTTCTGTCTAAGGCTGGAGGTATTTAAGTTGACGGTTTACGGAACACCTCCTACCTGGGAACTGACCTGGAATACCGGAGTTGAATTAATCATAGTTAAATGTTAGCATGCAATGTCACTAGGTTTATTAAAAGTGTTTAATGCACCTAGATCTTTAGAGTAAAGACCTTACATTACTGAGGTTATAAGGGAACTCTCTCGGTAAAGTTCTGTCTAAGGCTGGGGGTATTTAAGTTGACGGTTTACGGAACACCTCCTACCTGGGAACTAACCGGATTGAGTTGAATTAACCATAGTAATGTTGACTTGCAATGTTGGGTTTATTAAAAGAAGTCTAATTCACCCAAAAGATTGCAGTTGAATCCTTTCCATAATTGTTATAATAGGATCAGACTTAGATAGATTGACTTAGCCGAATACTATCTAAGTTAAACAACCCTATATTAACCTTAGGACATTTTCAGTGGGAGGAAAATTACAAAACGAGATTTAAATCAAGTTTTGCTCCTACGTCCCTATATTCACAACGTGAGATTCATGCTCGGCTTCGAGTCGCCCTAGGAGCGGCCTCCCTTCGGAAAGTGTTTGCATGGGTCAATATCAAGGTGAATGGGAAAAATGTCCAGAGTAAGTGGGAACGGGACACGTGTCAACGTATCCCTCGGTCTCCGCCCATAGTTCACACCGTGAGAGTCCTATGATCCGCCTGCAGGTTGCCCTGGCGCAACCATCCCTTCGGAGGGCCTGATCATAGGATTCGGAACATCGTGAACTCCTGAAAAGGATAGGAGCTCTTAGGCTAATCACCAACAGTTGTCTTTCCCTTCGGTAGCCTGTTGGTGCGTGCCTCTGAGATCTGAAAGTGGGAGGGTTACACTTACAAGGATGAGTTAAGATTGTTAACAAATCCTTGACCGAACAACAGTGGCTAATGTCTATAGGAATATGAGTTATTCTGGAATTAGAATTAGCTGAGAGGTGTCTCATTTCAAAGGAGGAGTACCTGATCACCCTTCGGTGGCTGATATTCTAAACCTCTGAAACGTCGTTGCAAAACTAAATCAATAGTTTTAGGGTTCTGTGATTGTCTGTTTTGCTAAATTGATTGGATTGTGTGCAATTGTTTGCTTGTATGATGGGTTAAGGCAAAGATAACTAATACGGTCATTGTTTGTTTAAATTTCAGCAATGTCTTCCTCAATTGTCTCTCTGCTTAAAAATGATAAATTAACCGGCGAAAATTATGCTACGTGGAAGTCGAACTTGAATACGATTCTTGTTGTCGATGATCTGCGGTTCGTCTTAACGGAGGACTGTCCTCCAGCCCCTGCTCGTAATGCATCCCAGGCAGTTAAGGATGCTTATGACCGCTGGACAAAGGCCAATGATAAGACTCGCGTCTATATCTTAGCCAGCTTATCTGAAGTTTTGGCTAAAAGGCATGAGGGCATGGTAACAGCGAGGGAGATTATGAACTCTCTCCAGGAGATGTTTGGACAACCGTCCTACCAACTCCACCATGACGCTCTCAAATACGTTTATAGCTGTCGCATGAAAGAGGGCACGTCTGTTCGGGAGCATGTCCTGGATATGATGGTCCAATTCAACGTGGCAGAGGCAAACGGGGCGGTCATAGATGAGCGTAGTCAGGTTGCATTCATCTTAGAATCTCTTCCGAAGAGTTTTCTGCAGTTTCGAAGCAATGCAATGATGAATAAAATAACATTCAACCTGACTAGCCTCCTTAATGAGCTACAGCTCTATCAGTCTCTTCTTAAGAACAAGGGACAGATAGAAGGAGAGGCAAACGTTGTTCACTCCAAAAGAAAGTTCGAGAAGGGTTCATCCTCTGGAACTAAATCTGTAGCCACTTCTTCAAAGAAAACTCAGAAGAAGAAAGGAAACAAGGGGAAAGCTCCCAGTACTGCTGCCAAAAGCAAGGGAAAAGCCAAAGCTGTGGCAGACAAGGGCAAATGTTTTCACTGCAATGTAGATGGACATTGGAAGAGAAACTGCCCAAAGTACCTTGCTGAGAAAAAGAAGGAAAAGGAAGGTAAATTTGATTTACTGGTTTTAGAAACATGCCTGGTAGAACATGATGAGTTTACCTGGATACTTGATTCAGGAGCAACTAATCATGTTTGCACTTCTTTTCAGGAAAATAGTTCCTTTCGGCAGTTGAACAATGGAGAAATGACACTCAGGGTCGGAACTGGAGAAGTCATTTCAGCTAAAGCAGTGGGAGCTGCGAAGTTATTTTTTAGAAATAGATTCTTGCTTTTAGAAAGTTTGTTAATCGTTCCCAAGATTAAGAGGAACTTGATTTCTATTTCATGTTTGATTGAACAATCGTATACAGTTACTTTTGATATGAATGAAGCGTTCATTTATAAAAATGGTATACTTATTTGTTCAGCCAAATTGGAAAATAACTTGTATGTTTTAAGACCAACCGAAAACAAAGCACTTTTAAATCACGAATTATTTAAAACTGCTGAAACTCAAAGTAAAAGGCAAAAGATTTCTCCATCAAGTAACAATACTCATCTTTGGCATCTTAGACATGGTCATATAAACATCGATAGGATCGGTCGTTTGGTAAAGAATGGACTTCTAAGCAAGTTAGAAGATGATTCACTACCACCTTGTGAATCTTGTCTCGAGGGAAAAATGACCAAAAGACCCTTTACAGGAAAAGGTTACAGAGCCAAAGAACCCTTAGAGTTAATACATTCGGATCTATGTGGTCCAATGAATGTAAAAGCTCGAGGAGGGTACGAATATTTCATCTCATTTATAGATGATTATTCAAGATATGGTTACTTATACCTAATGGGACATAAGTCTGAAGCCCTTGAAAAGTTTAAGGAGTTTAAGGCTGAAGTTGAAAACCTATTAGGTAAATCTATTAAAGTACTTCGATCTGATCGAGGAGGGGAGTATATGGATCAAAGATTCCAGGATTATATGATAGAACATGGAATCCAATCTCAACTCTCAGCCCCTGGTACACCTCAGCAGAATGGTGTGTCAGAAAGGAGAAATAGAACTTTGTTAGACATGGTTCGATCAATGATGAGCTATGCTCAATTGCCTAACTCGTTTTGGGGATATGCAGTAGAGACTGCAGTATACATCTTGAACAATGTTCCCTCGAAAAGTGTTTCTGAAACACCTTTCGAGTTATGGAAGGGGCGTAAACCTAGTTTGCATCACTTTCGCATCTGGGGTTGTCCAGCACACGTGCTTGTGACGAATCCTAAGAAACTGGAACCTCGTTCAAAACTGTGCCAATTTGTTGGTTACCCTAAAGAAACGAGAGGTGGTTATTTCAACGACCCACAAGAAAATAAGGTGATTGTATCGACAAACGCCACTTTCTTAGAGGAAGACCACATGAGAGATCATAAACCACGAAGCAAAATAATATTAGGAGAAGCTACTGAAGAATCATCAAAAGTTGTTGATGAAGTTGGACCTTCAACAAGGGTTGATGAAGGAACTAGTTCTTCAGATCCATCCCGTCCATCTCAATCGTTGGGAATGCCTCGACGCAGTGGGAGGGTTGTGTTACAACCTGACCGCTACTTGGGTTTAACTGAAACTCAGGTTGTCATACCTAATGATGGCATTGAGGATCCATTGTCCTATCGACAGGCAATGAATGACGAAGATAAGGATGAATGGGTCAAAGCCATGAACCTGGAAATGGAGTCAATGTACTCCAATTCTGTATGGGAACTTGCAGATCTACCAAATGGGGTAAAACCCATAGGGTGCAAATGGATCTATAAGAGAAAAAGAGATGCAGCTGGAAAGGTACAGACCTTCAAAGCTAGACTAGTGGCAAAGGGTTATACCCAAAAGGAGGGGGTTGACTATGAGGAAACCTTTTCTCCTGTAGCCATGTTAAAGTCCATAAGAATTCTTTTATCCATTGCCACATATTATGACTATGAAATATGGCAAATGGACGTCAAGACTGCCTTTCTGAATGGTAATCTTGAAGAGAATATCTTTATGTCTCAACCCGAAGGGTTCATAGCCCAAGGTCAGGAACAAAAAGTTTGTAAGCTAAATCGATCCATTTATGGATTGAAACAAGCATCCAGATCATGGAACATTAGATTTGATACTGCAATCAAATCTTTTGGCTTTGACCAAAACGTTGATGAGCCTTGTGTATACAAGAAAGTCAACAAAAGGAAAGTAGCTTTTCTAATACTTTATGTAGACGATATCCTACTCATTGGGAATGATGTAGGATACCTCACTGACATTAAGAAATGGCTAGCTGCCCAATTCCAAATGAAAGATCTGGGAGAGGCTCAATATGTTATGGGAATCCAAATCATTAGGGATCGTAAGAACAAAACGCTAGCTCTGTCTCAAGCAACGTATATTGACAAGATGTTGTCTCGATATTCGATGCAAAACTCCAAGAAGGGACTCCTACCCTTCAGACATGGGGTACACCTGTCTAAGGAACAATCTCCTAAGACACCTCAAGAAGGTTAGAACATGAGACACATTCCCTACGCCTCAGTTGTGGGCAACTTAATGTATGCCATGCTCTGCACTAGGCCTGACATATGTTATGCAGTGGGAGTAGTCAGTAGGTATCAGTCTAATCCAGGGTTGGACCACTGGGGAGCGGTTAAGAATATCCTCAAGTATCTTCGGAGAACGAGGAACTACATGCTTGTGTATGGAGCTAAGGATTTGATTCTTACTGGATACACTGATTCTGACTTTCAAGCTGATAAGGATTCTAGGAAATCCACATCAGGGTCAGTATTCACCCTCAATGGAGGAGCAGTAGTGTGGAGAAGCATCAAACAAGGATGCATAGCAGACTCAACCATGGAGGCTGAGTATGTAGCAGCTTGCGAAGCAGCTAAGGAGGCAGTGTGGCTCAGAAAGTTCTTGACTGATTTGGAAGTAGTTCCGAATATGAACGTGCCCATAACACTATACTGTGACAACAGTGGGGCTGTAGCCAACTCAAAAGAACCTCGTAGCCACAAACGGGGTAAACACATCGAGAGGAAGTATCACCTGATACGGGAGATTGTGCAAAGAGGAGATGTGATCGTCACTAAGATCGCCTCGGAGCACAACATCGCTGATCCATTTACAAAGGCCCTCACGGCTAAAGTGTTTGAGGGTCATCTAGAAGGTCTAGGTCTACGAGATATGTATGCCATCTAATCTAGGGCAAGTGGGAGAAATGTATAATGGGTATAAGGATGCCCTAGTTCATTGTATTTCCAGCTTTAGATTATTGCATTTACATCCCACTAACTAGTGTTTTAGTTCAAGTGGGAGTTTGTTGGGATTTATGCCCTAAAACTCGTAGATAGTGAATGTAACCGTTGACCGGATATTAATGAAATAATATTGATATATTTTTTCCATTAATTGTTATTAGTTATTTTATGTTTGTCTTTGCCTAATAATAACCCTAATCCAATAAACTAGACATCCAAGGCTGTAATATGAGTCTTGAACTATATGTAGCGACATATGGGATCATTGTTCAAGAAACAGCCTGAAGGGTCTATAGTATAGGGATAAGACTGGGTGCCTTATCCTGGTGACACTATGGATACGGCCCACTTTGTATTTGATACAAACGCTGCGATCCAACGCGTTCGTGTAGGAGACATGCGAGTGGGGGTATCCTATGCAATGAGTTTGCATAAGACCGGACCGCGAAATAGTAACCACTAGTTATAACACCGTTAACTAGTTGGTTTTCTATTTCACTAGGACGACCGAGACAACTTAGTCTTAATCCTGAGTTGATTATGGACTCCTGCTCATGAGAGACTGTCCTTTGATTTGCATGGGTGAGAGTGGCCAATACGCCGACTCAATAAGCCTACCACTTTGGGGACAAGATCGAATGGGGAGCTGGGAACATAATCGTACAAGATGGAATTCACTCCTTCCCGACTTTAGGGAAGCAGATGAGTGTTCCCTTAAGTGGTTACTCCGAGTCTTGAAGAAAGGGCCCTACCCTCTCAATGGCACGAGAGGGTTTTCTGTTTAATGGTTGGACCATAAACAGATTGTTCATTAGAGGAGAATTGGTACTTAAGGAAATAGAGGTGACCCAGGGGTAAAACGGTAATTTGACCCAGCTGGTGTTACGGACACTCGTGAAGGACTAACTAGTCGATATTGGTCTAAGTTCCGTGGACACAGAAAATATGTCTGCAGTGAGAAGAGTGCAACTGTGAGTCTATAGTGGAATGTACACACAGTTAACGAATATTGATTATTGTGGTTAATGAGTTTAACCAATTAATCTCACATCGTTGGAGCTTCTGATCTGCAGGTCCATAAGGTCCCACTGGTAGCTCGTAAAGTAATTTGAGGCAACTAAGTAATTAAATGTAAATTGAAAATGTTCAATTTACTAAGGGAAATAAATATAATATATATTGATATATTATTATGAGAGAAATTAATATTTGAAAAGTTCAAATATAAATTTATGGAAGATTGAAAAGAATTAATTAATTTAAGTCCTAAAAGTGTTTGGGCAAAATTAATTAATTCAAGGCCGAAAATTAAATATGTGATATTTAATTGGTGGTTAATTAATTAAAGAATTCATTAACCATGAATTAATCAATTATGTAAATAATTAATCACTTAAGGAAGTGATTAATCATTTATGGGAATGATCTAATTACTTATGGAAGAAATTAGTCATTTATGGAAAAGATTAATCAATTGGGAATTGATTGATCATGATTGATTAATTAAGGAATAAAGATTGAATCAATTTTGGAAAAGATTGATTTAATTGAATATTTTATTCATGGCCTCTCTTCTATAAATAGAACACTAGACCTAATTGGTCATGACACTTGACACTCTTGAAAGACAAGACCTAGAATTCTCTCTAGCCTCCCTCTTAGAGAAAGACTCCCACAAGTCTTTGGCCTCCTAGACTTAGAGACATACCGGTGTAACCTCTGTGGTTATTGTGTCAATCAAAGAAGAATTTCCAGCGAAGAATACCTTGAAGCGGCTGCTGCGTTTTCGTTCGTGGAGCTTCGTTGGCGAAGAACGGTCAAGTCTACAACGGAGGTTTGTAACGGTTCTTCCTCTTTTCTTTAGAAAAGTTTTAAAAATAAATTTAGATTTATTTTAGCATGTTTAAACCGATTTTACAGCGGCTTTAAAGTTAGTTTAAAGTTTTTGTTTGAGTTTTCGTAACGGTTTTTAATGTTAATTAATATACGGCGTAAGGTCCAATCGATGCGCTTCCGCTGCGTGGGGACTTTTATTCCCTTCAGTGAGCAGTTATATTCCCCACGATATTATCTAGACCATCTGAAGTGATGTCTTTGGAAACATATGCTTGATTCAAAGCTTCCAATATCGTGTCTCGAGGCGAATCAGAGGATAACAACAAAGATAATATGGAAATCTTAGCAGGCGTCTGAGCTAGCTGTTCCACTACTTTGTATTCACTCTGCTTAACCAACTTTAGAAATTCTTGAGTTTCTTCTTCGGACACAGTCTGTTTGCCCCTTGATTTCTTCATCACTGTTGTTTCTTTAGGCTTGACATTGCTACCTGTGTTACTTTCGACTTTCTCATTTTTCTCTTCTATTGTATTCTTTGAGCACTTCAATAACTGATCTGGAGTGTAGGATTTCCCACTCCGTGTTACGCCTCCCGTTCCGGAAATGTTGTCAACTGGAAGTGAGGGCGTTTCTGAGTTAATAGTTACTTTGTACTCATAACTTCATGGTACTGTCTTAGAACTTTTGTACTTGAAAGGAGTCGGCACCTGAATGGTGATCGACTTTGGATCATGGGTAGTAGTTTTCTCACGGTAATAGATCGTGAGTGGCTTTAGTTTGAAAGATGGATTCAAATTTCCTTTAGGCAACAATTCTTCCACGACGCCTATTTCATTATCCTGGTGATGGGCTTGGGCAACCACAAGAAATTTTGAATCCACCAGTTCTTGGATCCTTTTATGAAAACGATGACATTGTTCCAAAGAATGTCCCTTTGCCCCAGCATGAAATAGGCAAGTCAGATTATCATCAAATTCTTCTTGAACAAGGTCCTTGTGTGCATACTCAATTGATACATATCCGTTAACGAGGAGGATCTTAAAAAGCTTCTCCTTGTGAGTCTTGATCTCTGTAACATCTGCCTTCTTGATAATATCCTGACACTGATCTATTGCATTCACCTGGTGGTTTGGTAAAGGATTATTATCAACATTGGGCCCCTCCTCCTTTTTGAAATTTAACCATCCGGCCTTAATGAGCTCTTGCACCCTATACTTCAAAGCAGTGCAATTTTCTGTAGAATGCCCAACAGCACCTGCATGGTAATCACACCTTGCATTGGGATCATACCATCTTGGATAAGGGGGTTGCAGTGGAGCATCAAGCTTGGGTGCCAACTGATGGTTCTGAATTAACTGAGGCAAGAGCTCAGTATATGTCATCGGAATCGGATCAAATTGGGCTTGCTTGTAAGGTGCTCGATTATTTTGCTGACCTGGAGTGACTGGTTGTTGTTGCCTTCGAGACTTAAAGTTTTGATTCATTTGGGGTCTGGTATTTTGGCCATAAAATGGGGAGTACTGCGCTGATGCATTATTCACCTGGTGTGGATAATATCCGTACGTAGGTAAATAATTCGAAGGATATTGTGTGATGGGTTGATGGATTTGTCGATGGGACTTATCCACCTTCCCTATCATCTGTACTTCTCCCTCCTTCTTTTTTGAAGTATTGCTCTTCTTCGTGCTTGAGGATTCAGCGGTTTTGGCTATTCTACCATGTTTGATCCCGTACTCAATTCTTTCTCCAATTGTCATGATATCAGAGAAATTGGTTGACACACTTCCAACCTTATGTTCATAGAATGGGGACCTTAAGGTATTGATGAACATGGCAGAAAGCTCCTTATCCGTTAAAGGGGGTTGGACTTGAGCTTCCGTATCCCGCCACCTTTGAGCATAATCTTTGAAGTCTTCAGTACTCTTCTTTTCCATCCTCTGTAAGTCCAGTCGGTCGGGAGCCAAATCAATATTGTGCTTGTACTGTTTGAGAAAGGAATCAACCAAGTTCTTCCATGTGACAACATGTGAACTATCCAATTGCATATACCAACGGGCAGCTGGACCATTTAAGCTATCCTGAAAGCAATGTATGAGCAGCTTATCATTATGAACGTGCGCTGCCATCTTCCTACAGTACATAAAAATGTGACTTTTAGGGCATGTTGTCTCGTCATATTTTTCAAATTCAGGAAGTTTGAATTTTGGTGGGATCACAACGTCTGGAACTAAACATAATTGAGTGGCATCCATGTTTCCAAAAACACTAGTGCCCTCAACCGCCCTTAACCTTTCCTCTAGAACTTCAAGTTTTTCATTAGAGGGTGTGGCTAACTCGTTCTTTACTTCTGGGTCATCCAAGTTAGGGACTGCAAAAGGTATTTTTGAAAATTCTGGCTTGAAATAAGAAGCACCAGCTTGGCTTGCCATGGGTAATTGGGGAATTTGACCTTCTTTAAATGATGGAAAAGGGTATTGCCCAACAGGTATGTCATATAAGGGGTTATAGGAAGTATGTTGTGGCATGGACGCTTCTGCTGTCGTACGAACATGTGAAGCGAAACTGGGTGGAAACGGTAGGCCAGCTTGAGGGTTTCCAATCGGAGTGTCTGGTGTAGTCGTATCTGCAATCATTTTTCCCTTTTCTAAAGCGACAATGATTGCATCAACCTTTTCCCTAATTTCCTCAATGTCCCGCTTAGTCTTCTCTTGTTCACCCTTTTCTTCCATAATCCTTGCTCTACGCCTAGTGTGGTAGACTCTTGTTAAACGAGCTATTTTATTGTTCTGTTTTTATTTTTAAAAGAAAAGTCTTAGAGAAAGTAAAAAGAAATAGAAGAAAGAAAAGTATGAGATGCATGAATGAATGAAATTTTATTATTGAAGGAAAAAAAACAAAGAATATATCTACAAAATAAACAATTGGAGAATTGGAAAACAAGAAGACAGGGAACATTAATGAAAGTGACCAAAGTACCCAAGGTCTCTACGAATCATCCCTAAAAACTCAAACAACTCCTCTGCATTAGAGGCCATAGTTGATGTATTCTCTCACAGATCCCTTGCCCATTCTGAAAATCCTCGGGCTCTCCTAGCCATGATCTTGATAGTGTTCATGGTTCGACTTACTTTCCCAAGAATTATCTGCATGTCTTCTCTCATAGTGGCATAATCTCCCCTTAATGAGGAGTATTTCTCCTCTAATTGTCCTCTCTCTAGTGACAACTATTCGCTTGCCCTTTGAAATGCTTGGAGCTGACGTTCCAACGAGCTTGAATAACTTTTAAAAGCTTCAGACTCTTCTGATTGAGCCTGTATATTCACGCGTAGATTGTCCAGCGTTCGCCTTAGAGCAGTATTGGCTTCTTCAAACTCGATAAGTTGTGTTTTCTGCTTGTTGATGGTTTCGTTTAATTCCGCAACTAACTCTAAGAGAGTCTCTTTGCCTCTTGAAAGGTCTTTGATCTTATCCTCTTGTGAATGAGTTGCCCTTCGCAATGCAGTATTTTCATTCCTCAAAGCGTGATTCTCCTTAATCAATCTTCTATTCTCCTCGTCCAATATATCACAATCTCTTTCCCGCTTGGCTCGATTTTTTGAAACTCTCTCTACTTTTTCGAGTTTGCCACTAGCTTGAGTTACCTGGTCCATCAAACGTTTTACCTCTTGCTGTAATTTTTCATTTTCTAGTTTCAATGTTTGATTTCTTCCCACTAACTCCTTCCGCTCTGTCGCTAGCTGGCTAGGCTTATCTACTGCTCTACTAGATGATTCTCCCACATTGTCACGAGTCGTAATTGGGATATTGCTCCTCTTAATGCGCCATTGCAGATATTCTGGAGTAACTCCCTCAGAGTGACTATTGCCATTTATCCTTCTAACTGTTCTCCAGGAAGTCAGCACTTGTCGCTTCTTTTCGTTAGAATCCTCGCAACTGTAGGAAAATTCTAATTTATGCAGACCATGAGTTTCTGGTATGAACTGTTTAAACCAACTTTGTCGCAAGGGCAACAACGGAGCATAATGGACGCATCCCCAAGGGCCTACTAGAGGAACTGTGTGGAAGCTCCCGCATCTGTAGATTAAGGCTTTTAGGGACATCCAATGTGCCTTCCAAATCACATGCTCTAATTTGGAATTCGAAAAGAAAGACACCCATGCTTCTTTCCTCGGAAAACTTGAGTTCCATGGGGCCGTGCCAAATTCTGCAATTGTACTCCTTGTTAGATTCCACGTGCTGCTGAAGTTGATTTTTGGACAGCCAAAATCTTCTGGGAACTTAAAATGACTATGCACCCAAATATAGAGTAAGGGCACACATCATCTCAACTTCCCGCCTTTGTTGGACTTACAGTAATTGAGCGCCCGAACCGTTTCTGCTAGAAGAGGTATGGCTGGATCCACCCCTTGCTCAATGCCGAAGAATAGCTTCAAAACATCACCGTCCACATATCCTTTAACTCTGGGATACAAGACCATCCCGTAGATGCACAAAGCTAACAGAACCAGGCCCCTTTCTTCATTTATGTGTTTGCGAGCGAGTTCTGTTAGATAATCTGCAGATATAGACTCTTCAACCCCTTTCACTTTCACATTTTTCTGCACTTCCTTTAGGTGTACAGCTAGAAATCTGGATAAAGTTCTCTTTGCAGTTAGTTGTGGGTTGAAACAATAGATCATTTCTCCACTTTTTTCTTCAATGTTCAGCATCGTATGGTACTCCTCAATGGTCGGGACTAAGTCGAAATCTTGAAATACGAAACACCTGTAGGCCGGGTCCCAGAATTCTAACATAGCCTGGACGGTGAACAAATTAACTGGAATATACATGAGGTCTGCAATATGGCCGTATCTCTTTGAGAACAAAAATCTTCTTTCTGGCGTTAAACCTTCCAAAATGGCTTTCAGCTCCCCTAGCTCGTTAGCAATGATTTGAACTTGACTTGAGAAGGATGACGACACGGGGCTTTTAAAAGGCAGATTATCCCCATGCTTTAGTTGTGTCTGCTCTGTCCATTGTAGCACAGTACTCAACTCATCATACTCAGAGGAAGATGACCATATCGACTCTATGGGTACGTTG
Organism: Luffa acutangula; assembly: GCA_036850905.1. NCBI lineage: Eukaryota > Viridiplantae > Streptophyta > Magnoliopsida > Cucurbitales > Cucurbitaceae > Luffa > Luffa acutangula. The sequence goes on from CM072088.1 coordinate 38,404,935, forward strand.
GCATTCATTTTGTTCCCTTTTGGAGAAAAAGAAAATGTAAGGAAATAATAATTAACTACCGCTTTAAGTTAAAATAGATTTTTCATGCGCCTACACGGGAGCATTCGCAATCCCCTCGAAGGTCGACATTACTTCATCTAAAAAAGCAAGATAGTACCATGAAGAAATGAATTTAATTTGAAAATGTGAGAAAACTACTTAATGTCATGAAAAATGGGGAGGACCTTTCATGTGCCTACACGGGAGCATTCGCAATCCCCTCGAAGGTCGACACTACTAATTCCAAAACATGATGCATGACCCAAACTAAATGGTATGGCTAAACTAAATACTAAATTCGACTTCAAATGGAGGAAAGGGAAAAAAAACGCTTCTTGGGATAAACTATTTTTTAGAAAAAAAAAAAAAAGAAAAGAAAATGGAGAGTAAAAATCTAAAATGGAAAGAATGTAGAAATATTTACTTCTCCAATTAAACAAAATAGAAAGACTTTTTTTAGAAAACAAGTTTTTCCTCCTAAAGAAAGTTTTTTGTTTTGGCAAGACTTCAATTTCTTAAAAACTCTTTTTAAACAAAAAAAAAAAAAAAAAATGAACTCTTTAACCAATCTTACAAAAACTTCTTTGTCTTGTCAAAATTAAACTTTTTATTTAAAAGAAAACCCCTCTTTCAAAACAAAAATTAAGCTAAAAAAAAAAAAAATTCATGTAAACAAAACTTGAACTTTTATTTTGACAGAACTTTTAACTCTTTAGAATTTCAAGCAAAGTCTTAATTTTAAACTTCAAAGAATTTCTATTCATGACAAAACTTAAATTCTTTTTTTTAAAAAAACATTTTTTTTTAAAAAATACAAAGTTCAAATTTAGTTTTCAAAGAATTTTTCACTTGACAAAACTTAAAATGCTTGAAAAGAAAACAATTTTTTTTTTTTTAAACAAAGTTACACTTTTTTAAAGAATTTTCTTTGAAAAAAACTTTAATCCTTTAAAAGAGAACTTTTTTTTTACAAAGTCTAAGTTTTTTTTTTTTTTTTAATAATTTTTATTCTTGACAAAAACTTAAATTCTTGAAAAGAAAACCTTTTTTTTAAAAAAACAAGTTTAAACTTTATTTTTCAAATAATTTTTATTCTTGACAAAAACTTAAATTCTTGAAAAGAAAACCTTTTTTTTTTTAAAACAAGTTTAAACTTTATTTTAAAAGAATTTTCTTTTACAAAACTTAAACTCTTGAAAAGAAAACTTAAAGTTTAAGCCCTTTTTTTTAAAAAACAAGAAAAAAAAACAAGTGACACCTAAAAGAGTGGACTTTGAAACCTATGATGTTGGCTTTTTGGCCCTTAATCTCAAATTAATTAATTTTAATTAATTAATTAATCAATGTTTTGATGATAACAAACCCAATCTTTAATTACTAAAAATTTTAGTATTTCAATGTGCCCATAGCGTAGAGCTCGGAACAACGATTCCAACGCCTCTCGAATCACTCAAATCGGAGCTAAAACGAAGAAGTTATAGCCGAAACAAGCCTTAACGAAAAATACCCGTGCGCGATGACGTGGCGGCTGAGTCAGCATCATGGACCAATCCAACGACGACACGTGGAGCTTTGGAAGAGTGACATGTGGGCTTTTGGTTATTTAAATATTATATATATATATATTATTTTATTAAAAATGTATTGTGAGTAAACGGCTAATTAAAATTATAAAAAAAAAAAAAAAAGGCATTAAATGCTTCTGCCGTTGGGTGTTCAGTTAAAAAAAAAAAAAAAAAAAAAATTTACCGTTACTCTCATTAGATATATATATATATATATATATATATATATATTATTATTATTATTATTATTATTATTATTATTATTATTATTATTATTATTATTAGTTTTCAAATTCTTACCGTTGGAATGTTTAAAATTGAAAATTATTTATTTATTTATTTATTTATATTACTTTATTATTTTAAATTTATTTTTAGTTTTAATTTCTTTTAATCTCCACCCTTTATTTTTCTTTATCTTCAAATCCAACGGTCCAAATTTAAATTCACTTTTTACCCCATTTCCCTCTCTTTTTAAACTCATCTTCCTCCCCAAATTTTTACCAACAATTTTACAATTTTACAATCCTCCAAAACTCAAAAGTTTCCATTGTTGCTCTCTCCAAGCTCCCAAAATTTTTCTTTTCATCTTATTCTTGAGAGAGTGTTATTGTATTGTGAGGATACATTTATTGAGTGCTCAAATTTGTAAATCTACTCTATTGAGAGTTGTATTGTGTTATCCAAAAATTTCATCACTTGTAATGGTTTGATCCTAACCCGTGGAAAGGATCGGGTTTGCTCTTGAACCCGTAAAAGGAGCTGTGGTGTAACAGTTGGGCTCTAATCCGTGGAAAGAGTCGAAAGGTTTTTATTCAAATTCCCAAGAGGCGCTTGGGGAGTGGAGAAGGTCGAGTTTGACCGAACCACTATAAAAATTACGGTGTCTTCTTCTCTAACTCTTTCCTTTTTATTTTTGCAATTAATTTAAGAATCTATTGCATGCTTTAGTTTGTTCTTATTTGTTGCATATATTGAAATTTCTCTTATTGCTTATAAAAAGTGTGTTAATTAGTTTAATTGAGTCTTTTTAAGAAAAAGTTTTATTAAACCCTATTCACCCCCCTCTAGGGTTGCCATACCGATCCAACAATTGGTATCAGAGCGGGTTGCTCATCTTGAAATATTTATTTCTTGATAAACATAATTGTTTTTGAGCTATGGCAACTTTAGGTTTTATCCCTTTTACCGATAGTCAATCTATTACAAAGCCTCCTTTCTTTAATGGTACTAATTATAGTTATTGGAAAAATAGAATGAGATTTTTCTTGCTTTCTATTGATTATGATTTATGGGATATTGTTGAAGAAGGTTTTAAAATTCCAACAAAAGATGTTGATGGTGTTAGCTCTATAAAACCTAAGGAAGAATGGTCAATAAATGAAAAGAAAGCATGCTCTTTAAATGCCAAAGCTATTAATTGCTTATTTTGTGCTTTGAATGAAATTGAGTATAATAGAGTGTCTATTTGCAAAACCGCTAAAGAGATATGGGATAAATTAGAAATTACTCATGAAGGAACTAGTCAAGTAAAAGAAACAAAGATTGATATGTTAGTTCATCAATATGAAATGTTTAAAATTGATGAAAATGAAGCTCTTTCCGATATGTTTATTAGGTTTACTAACATTGTCAATGCTTTAGAAGGACTTGGGAAAAAGTACTCAAATCTTGAGAAGGTAAAGAAGCTATTGTGGTCTTTGCCTAAACAATGGGAGCCTAAAGTCACCGCCATTCAAGAGGCAAAAGATCTCAAATCTCTCTCCATTGATGAACTCATGGGTTCGTTGTTGACACATGAGATGAAGATCAAGAAAAACATGGAGGATGAGAAGAAAAAGAAAGAGAAGAGTATAGCCTTAAAGACCATCTCCTTGGAAGTTGACTCCGAAGATGAGGATGTTCTTGATGAAGAAGACGTTGCCTATCTTTCACGTAAGTATAAGAACTTCATCAAGAGAAAGAAACAATTCAAGAAGCATTTCTCCAACCAAAAAGAGTCAAAAGGTGAAAAGAGCAAAAAGGATGAGGTAATATGCTATGAATGCAAGAAACCGGGTCATATTAGAACCGATTGTCCTCTTCTCAAATCATCCAAGAAATCCAAAAAAAAGGCAATGAAGGCTACTTGGGATGATAGCGATGAAAGCGAAAGTGGGAGTGATAATGAAGAAGTGGCAAACTTTTGCTTCATGGCTCATAGTGACAAAGAGGATGAACAAGATGATGAGGTAACTCTAGAACCCCTTTCTTATGATGAGTTATTTGAAGCTTTTGAAAATATGCAAAATGATTTAGAAAAACTTAGTTCTAAGTATGTTGTGCTTAAAAAGAAATACGATGTTTTATCTAGTAAAAATAAGTCTTTACTTGAAGAAATTGCTTGCTTAAAAGAGAATGAGCATGATGTTATGCAAATTGATGAAATGAATATCTCTTGTGACAAGCATGCTTTTGATTGTGATGAGAAAAATGTCGTGCTTGACAAAGTTAAATTTCTTGAGCATGATAGTTGTGAAAAAGATAATTTGATTAAATTACTCAAAGAAAAGGAATTTAGTGCGTTGCAAGAGCTTGATAAGGCTAAAGAATCTATTAAAAAGTTGACAATAGGTGCTCAAAGATTAGATAAGATAATTGAAATAGGCAAGCCTTTTGGTGATAAAAGAGGTTTAGGCTATATTGATGAATGTTCTACTCCTTCAAGTTCTAAAACTATCTTTGTTAAAGCATCTCATAATATGCCTAAGCTTAATATGCCTAAGGTTGTGTCCAAGCATGTTAAATCTAACTTTGTGCCTATATGCCATTATTGTGGTGTTGAAGGTCATATTAGACCTAAGTGCTTTAAATTGAAATATGCTCATACTACTTCTCCAAGAAGAAATTTTCCTCAAAGAGCAAAGTTTCACAATGCTCCAAGGAATAATTTCTCCAAGAAAAGTAGAGTGCATAAATTTGTTGTGAGAGATAAATCTTTGCATAATGTTGTTTGTTTCTCATGTGGCAAGTTTGGACATACAAATTATTCTTGTTACTTGTCTAAATCCAATGCCTTAAATGTTTATGCAAAAATGAAATGGATTCCCAAGTTTGTCTATGCTAACCATCTAGGACCCAAACAAGTGTGGGTACCAAAGAATCAAACTTGAACATTTGTGTTTGTAGGTATGTTTGAAAGCCTCCAAGAAAAACAAGTGGTACTTGGATAGTGGTTGCTCGAGGCACATGACGGGAGACCCATCCAAGTTTGTTTCTCTCTCCAAAAAGGATGGAGGTTTTGTAACTTTTGGTGACAACAAGAAAGGTAAAATAATTGGTAAGGGTAGTATAGGTAATGAATCTTCTATTTTAATTGAAAATGTACTTTTAGTTGATGGTTTGAAGCATGATTTACTTAGTATTAGTCAATTGTGTGATAAAGGATTTAGAGTTGTGTTTGATAAAAAGAATTGCATCATTGAAAATGCTAGTGATAGAAAAGTTATATTTGTTGGAAATAGAGATGAAAATGTTTATACTATTGATTTGAATGATTGTCCTATTAGTGATAAATGTTTATCGGCTTTGCATGATGATTCTTGGTTATGGCATAGAAGACTAGGACATGCTAGCATGCACTTAATTTCAAATATTTCCAAGAATTCTTTGGTTAGAGGTCTTCCTAAATTTAAATTTGAAAAAGACAAAGTTTGTGATGCTTGTCAAATGGGTAAGCAAACTAAGTCCTCTTTCAAATCTAAAAATGTGATCTCTACAACTAGACCCCTTCAACTATTACACATGGATTTATTTGGCCCTTCTAGAATTGCTAGTTTTGGAGGGAACTATTATGCCTTTGTGATAGTTGATGATTTTTCAAGATTTACTTGGGTTTTGATGCTAAAACATAAGGATGATGCTTTAAAAAGTTTTGCTAGTTTTGCAAAAAGAGTTCAAAATGAAAAAGGATTTTTGATTTCTAAAATTAGGAGTGATCATGGAGGAGAATTTGATAGCAATGCTTTTGAATCTTTTTGTGAAGAAAACGGTTTTTTCTCATAATTTTTCCGCTCCAAGAACTCCTCAACAAAACGGTGTAGTTGAAAGGAAAAATCGTACTCTGCAAGAATTTGCTAGATCAATGTTGCATGAGTATGGTTTACCTACATACTTTTGGGCGGAAGCCGTTAACACTGCCTGTTATGTTTTAAATAGAGTTTTAATTAGACCTTCTTTGGATAAAACTCCTTATGAACTTTGGCATAACAAAATTCCAAATATTGGGTATTTCAAAGTTTTTGGTTGCAAATGTTTTATTTTGAATAACAAAGAAAAACTTGGAAAATTTGATTCTAAGACGGATGTTGGTATTTTCCTTGGTTATTCCTCTACTAGTAAAGCTTATAGAATTTTCAATAAAAGAACTTTAGTAGTTGAGGAATCTATGCATGTAGTATTTGATGAATCTTGCAATGTTATTTCTAATGAGCCTATTTGTAGTGATGTTTTAGAAGGAAATTTTGGAGATTTGCTTGTTAGTGACAAAGGCAAAGAAATTGTTTCTAGTAAGCAAGAGGTGAGCTTAATCGAAAAGAACGAAGTTGGTTCTTCATCCATGCCTAAAGAGTGGAGGTATGCTCCTTCCCATCCCAAAGAATTAATTCTTGGTGATCCCGAACAAGGTGTGAAAACTCGTTCTTCTCTTAATATGTTTAATAATCTTGCTTTTGTTTCTCAAATTGAACCAAAAAGTTTTAAAGATGCCGAAAATGATGAATTTTGGATTTTGGCTATGCAAGAAGAATTAAATCAATTTGAAAGGAATAAAGTTTGGGAATTAGTCCCAAGACCCTCTAATGCTTCTATAATTGGTACTAAATGGGTCTTTAGAAATAAAATGGATGAAAATGGAAATATTATTAGAAATAAAGCTAGACTTGTAGCTCAAGGTTATTGTCAAGAGGAAGGAATAGATTATGAAGAAACTTTTGCACCCGTTGCTAGATTAGAAGCTATTAGAATGTTGCTTGCTTTTGCTTCTTATAAGAATTTCATTTTGTATCAAATGGATGTGAAAAGTGCCTTTTTAAATGGTTATATCATGAAGGAAGTTTATGTAGAACAACCTCCGGGCTTTGAAAGTTTTGATTTTCCTAATCATGTCTATAAGTTGAATAAGGCTCTTTATGGCTTAAAACAAGCTCCAAGAGCTTGGTATGATAGACTTAGTAATTTCTTGCTTGAGAATGGATTTAAAATGGGTAAAATTGATACTACTCTTTTTATTAAGACTAAAGAAAATGATATGCTTTTAGTACAAATATATGTGGATGATATTATTTTTGGTTCTACTAATCCATCTTTGTGTGAAGAATTTTCTAAGTTTATGCATAGTGAATTTGAGATGAGTATGATGGGAGAACTTAGCTTCTTCCTTGGACTTCAAATCAAACAACTCAAGGATGGTATCTTTATAAGTCAAGAGAAATACACAAGGGATTTGCTCAAAAGATTCAAGTTCAATGAAGGTAAAATTGCAAAAACTCCTATGAGCACATCCACTAAGCTTGACAAGGATGAAAAAGGTAAGTGTGTGGATATAAAATCTTATAGAGGTATGATTGGATCTTTACTTTATTTAACTGCTAGTAGACCCGATATCATGTTTAGTGTATGTCTTTGTGCTAGATTTCAATCTTGTCCTAAGGAATCACATTTGCATGCCGTTAAAAGAATTTTTAAATATTTGCTTGGTACTATTGATTTAGGCTTGTGGTATCCTAAAAATGTTGAATTTAATTTGGTAGGATATTCCGATGCGGATTTTGCGGGTAGTTTACTTGATCGTAAGAGTACTAGTGGGACTTGTCAATTCCTTGGTAGTTCCTTAGTTTCTTGGTTTAGTAAAAAGCAAAATTCGGTTGCATTATCCACTACGGAAGCGGAATATATTGCGGTTGCTAGTTGTTGTGCTCAAATTCTTTGGATGAAACAAACTCTTTGTGATTTTGGATTAAAATTTGATAATGTGCCTATATTTTGTGATAATACTAGTGCTATAAATTTGACTAAAAATCCTATACATCATTCTAGGACTAAGCATATTGATATTAGGCATCACTTTATTAGAGAGCATGTGCAAAATGGTAATATTACTCTTGAATTTGTAGGCTCTAATAATCAATTAGCGGATATTTTTACCAAGCCTTTGAATGAAGAAAGCTTTTGCAAAAATAGGCTTGAGCTCGGTATTATTCGTTGTGATGCCTCTTGATTTTATAATTTTTCTTGTTAAATCTTTTAGAAGGCATTTTGATAGGGGGAGTTATGAAAAGCATGTGTTAATTTTCTAAGGGGGAGTTGTGCTAAATTTATGTTGATGTTTTTAAGGGAATCTTTTATCTAGTTCTAAATTTTTCTTAATCTTTTTGATGATTCCAAAGGGGGAGAAGTTTAAGAAAAATAAGTTATAAATTTGTTATGATTGTATTAGTTAGGGGGAGAATTTATTTTTGAGTGAATTTCAAGAATGATCTTTATGGTGATATGTTGATTTCTTTTTATGTGCTACATATGGTTACATGTATGGTTACATGTATTTTAAGTTATTTTTCTTGAATGGTTTGTCATCATCAAAAAGGGGGAGATTGTTGGCTTTTTGGCCCTTAATCTCAAATTAATTAATTTTAATTAATTAATTAATCAATGTTTTGATGATAACAAACCCAATCTTTAATTACTATAAATTTTAGTATTTCAATGTGCCCATAGCGTAGAGCTCGGAACAACGATTCCAACGCCTCTCGAATAACTCAAATCGGAGCTAAAACGAAGAAGTTATAGCCGAAACAAGCCTTAACGAAAAATACCCGTGCGCGATGACGTGGCGGCTGAGTCAGCATCATGGACCAATCCAACGACGACACGTGGAGCTTTGGAAGAGTGACATGTGGGCTTTTGGTTATTTAAATATTATATATATATATTATTTTATTAAAAATGTATTGTGAGTAAACGGCTAATTAAAATTAAAAAAAAAAAAAAAAAAAAAAAAAAAACATTAAATGCTTCTGCCGTTGGGTGTTCAGTTAAAAAAAAAAAAAAAAAAATTACCGTTACTCTCATTACATATATATATATTATTATTATTATTATTATTATTATTAGTTTTCAAATTCTTACCGTTGGAATGTTTAAAATTGAAAATTATTTATTTATTTATTTATTTATATTACTTTATTATTTTAAATTTATTTTTAGTTTTAATTTCTTTTAATCTCCACCCTTTATTTTTCTTTATCTTCAAATCCAACGGTCCAAATTTAAATTCACTTTTTACCCCATTTCCCTCTCTTTTTAAACTCATCTTCCTCCCCAAATTTTTACCAACAATTTTACAATTTTACAATCCTCCAAAACTCAAAAGTTTCCATTGTTGCTCTCTCCAAGCTCCCAAAATTTTTCTTTTCATCTTATTCTTGAGAGAGTGTTATTGTATTGTGAGGATACATTTATTGAGTGCTCAAATTTGTAAATCTACTGTATTGAGAGTTGTATTGTGTTATCCAAAAATTTCATCACTTGTAACGGTTTGATCCTAACCCGTGGAAAGGATCGGGTTTGCTCTTGAACCCGTAAAAGGAGCTGTGGTGTAACGGTTGGGCTCTAATCCGTGGAAAGAGTCGAAAGGTTTTTATTCAAATTCCCAAGAGGCGCTTGGGGAGTGGAGTAGGTCGAGTTTGACCGAACCACTATAAAAATTACGGTGTCTTCTTCTCTAACTCTTTCCTTTTTATTTTTGCAATTAATTTAAGAATCTATTGCATGCTTTAGTTTGTTCTTATTTGTTGCATATATTGAAATTTCTCTTATTGCTTATAAAAAGTGTGTTAATTAGTTTAATTGAGTCTTTTTAAGAAAAAGTTTTATTAAACCCTATTCACCCCCCCTCTAGGGTTGCCATACCGATCCAACATATGACAATACAAAATGATGACATGAATATGAAGTGAGGTAGAGAAATTCTAACCCTAATGGATAAAAAGGTCCCCAAATTAATCCAAGTGTTATAAAATAACAAATAAACTAACTTGAGTGAGGATTTTTCATGCGCCTGCACGAGGGCAATTATGTCCCTTCGAAGGTCGACACTACTACATCCTCGATCCTAATCCTAAAGGTAAAGCCCGGGTATAGAGCTGTGGTTGTGTGTGATATGCATGACAATATAATATGAATTAACCATGCATTCATTAAAGCACAAAATATATTCACACAAGTCACTCCAATAATAACTATGCATAAAATAAGATGGACCACATAATAAATAAATAAATAACAAAATGAATCGAATAATAAATAAAAAAAAATGAAAACGGCATTGACCCTCTTAAGAAAAGTCCCCAGTGGAGTCGCCAAGCTGTCGCAACGTCATCGCGACGCAGAGCGGCCGAAGTCCTTTCCTAAGGGTCTCTTTCGAGGTGAGAGGTTTGGAGTCGCCACCAATCATCGTGGGGTGTGATTGGTCACCCATTTTTAAAAAAAGTGGTATTTGAAAACCAAAAATTAGGTTCGGGGATCAGTTGTGTGTAGGGAAGGTGTTAGCACCCTACAACACCCGTTTGAAAACATTTTATTTTATTACTCGAATTCATTAAACAAAAGGTCCGTGTCTTAACGAAAATAAACAAAAAAAAAAAAGAAAATTGAAAATTAATTGTCTCACTAATTTCACCTTATCTTTAAATAAAGTAAGGATTTAATTTTGTGAGTGGGGTTAACCCATGACTTTATTATCATGTAAAAATTTCCTAATTAAAGAAAATCTTTCACCTCAAGAATTTGAAAATTATTTCAACTCCGTCATAGGCTTTACATGATATTATTTGTCCCATGTCTATTATTTCACATTTTAGGAATAAAATGTGAATTAATAATTATGAGTGGTATGACACCATTCAACAAAAAGAAATCATTTTTTTTTATTTTTCAAATAAAAAAAACTAATTAGAATGTTCAAAGTTAAAAATTAAAATAAAGAATTTGAAATCAACTGAAAGAAGGTTAAATAATTTAGAAATTCGAACTAAAACCAAATTAAAATTCAATTGGAAATCTCAGTTTAAAAGTCATTTTGAAATTGTTTTGAGAATTCCAATTTAAAGTCAAATGGAAGTTGATTTCAAAAATTCTAAATTAAAAGTTGATTGCAAAAATATCTAGGCTAATTTCCAGGCAGGGTGTTCCCTTTCGGTCAGCTTAAATACCCGTTCTTAGACAAAATTAGCCTAAAGTTTCCATAATCAACTTTAAAAAACTTTCCTTGAAATCCAATTTAAAACTAAATTAAATTCCATTTGAGATTCATTTAAATAGTTCAAATTTAAATACCAAATTTAAATTCACTTTGAAATTCATGGGTATTTCAAATTTAAATCGTTTGAAGGAATTCAAATATTAACCAAATTAAGATTGACTTCAAAATTTTCAATCAAAACCTATTTTGAAATTTATTTAAGAAAACCAATTTACATCCAACTGAAATCAATTTTGAAAATCTAAAATAAAAATCAAATTGAAATTCATTTGTGAATATCAAAACTACAAATGGAACCAATTTAAGATTTTATTCAAATTAAAATCAATCAAAGGAAAATTAAAATTTTTATTTGAAAATTTCAAACCAAAACTAAATTGAAATTGAGTTAATTTAAAACCAATAATGAAATTGAATTGAAATCCAAATTAAACCAAATTGACATTGATTTTGAAATTCTACATTAAAACTTATTTTGAATTTTACTTAGAGATTCCAAATTAATTAGATACAGTTTGAAATTCATTTGAAAAAAAAAATCTGATGTCACCTTGAAATTCATTCACTGGAACTTGAAATTAAAACCATTTGAGGGGAAATTGACATCTAATTTGAGATTTCGAATTAAATTCGGTAAGCAATTATTAAATTAACCCTCAAATTAGAATTTAATTGAAATAGATAAAAAAGTTCAATTTTAAAGCAAATTTGAACATGATTTAAGAATTTCAAAGTAAAAGCTAATTTGAGATAAAACTCCAATTCGAAATCTCAATTATAAGTCAATTAAAATGACAAATAAGGATTAGAAAACTAATAAAAGAGAATAAAGAAAAGGAGGAAAAGACATGAAAGCAAAATATATACCAAAAATAAAATTAAAAGAGAAAATAAAAAAAATAAAAAAAATGTGAAGACAATTAAATGGGGAGGGACCCACTTACCTTTTCTCTCTTTCCATTTTGTTTAATCTAAAATCAATTTGAAACTTGTTTGGAAAATGAAGGGAAATTGAAATCCAATTTGAAAACATCAAATTAAATCATCAAAGGGAAAGAAAAAAAACTTGAAATTTTATTTAGAAATTTCAAATTAGAACCAAACTACATCCAATTAGAGACTTTAATTTTGAAAAGAAAGAAGGAAAGAGAAAAATTAATAATAAATAAATAAATGAAATGAAATAAATTGCAATTGATTTGGAAACTCAAATTCATAGCCAAAATGAAATGGAAAAGTTTGGATACAAAAAAAAAAAACATTTTCTTTTCTTGTTTTAAGAGGAATAATAATAATAGTAATAATAATAATAATAAGACAAATAATAAGAGAGAGAAGTGAAAAGAATAAAGAATTTAAAATGTGGGACCCACCTTATTCACCTTCTTTCTTCTTCCCCAACTTCCTTCCCCCTCTTTTTCTTTTTTCTCTTCCACTTTCCCTCCCCTTTTCCACTTAGTTCTCACTTAGGAACTTTGTTGGAATCAACGGAAAGCGACAGCACGGTGGCGGCAATGGCGGTGAGTGGCAGCGTCGGTACGGCGGTGAGTGGCGGCAGTAGCTTTGGTTTTTGGAAAAATCCTTCTCCAAACTCTATTTTCCCTCTCAAACTCACTTTCTCTCTCTAAGCTCTCCCACTATTCTTCTCTTTTTTCTTGTGTCCTTCTTGTTCTTGCTTCCCCCATCCATCCTCCATAAGCTCTCATTATATAGTAGAGCTTGGAGGAAGGGGTTGAGAAAAATGGGGAAAGAATGGGAGGTTGGGAGAAGGAAGGGGGAGAGTTGAGAAAGATGGGGAAAGAATGGGAGGTTGGGAGAAGGAAGGGGAAGAGTTGAGAAAGAGGGGGAAAAAATGGGAGGTTGGGAGAAGGAGGGGGAATGGAGAAGAAAAAGGGAGAGGGAGAAAGAATAGGAGAGTTGGAGGAAAGATGGGAGAGGGAAACGTGGGGGAAGAAAAAAAACAAAAATATAAAAATAAAAATAAAACATAATAAAATAAATAAAGAAATAAAATGAAATAAAGAAATAAAATAAAATTAAATAAATAAAATAAAATAAAATAAAATAAAAAGATAAAGAAAAAAAAGAAAGTAAAATGAAAATGAAAATAAACAATGAAAACCAAAAAACAAATTTTTTGATAATATGGAAGGAGAGAGATTTGAACCTTCGACCTCATGGTTATCAGTACAACTTTATGCCAGTTGAGCTATGCTCTTGTTGGCATACTAAAAAAAAACAAATTGACCACCAAATACTGAAAATTTCAAACATTATTACTAAAATCAAGCCGGACCAAATACGGTGTCTACACTAAGGATGAAATTCCGAGCTTTCTTTGCTTCTTGCATCTTGGTCCCCTTTTATAGACCTCAGAAGGTGAGGTCGGTTGTCGAGATCGGTGTGAGAAGGCCTTGAAAGGTAATAATCGACAATCTTTGAAGATTTGATACCAGATTGGAGATTTTTGGACAATTCTGTGAAGATCCCGCAAATCTCGGTATTCTATCAGAAAGCCCAATTGCGGTCGCATATCGGGTGTATTTCCTTTTGTGTGCTGTTTTGAAAATTTTGTCTTCAGCTGGGGCCACTTTCCTTATATGGCTTGCGGGTGCATTTTGGTCGCATAACTTACATCCTCAAGTTCAGATGCAGGCACAAATCTTCAACTTTACTTCTTTTGCTTCGTTAACATTTAATCTCCTCTTGCGGGCGCATCTTCCTCGCAAAGTCCTCTGCACAAAAACATTAACTTGGATAAATTCTTACAAAAATAATCTCTTTTCGTACACTTTATGCTTAAATTCTATATTTTTAAGATTTACCTCGTGATTCTACAACTTTTGCTAAATTGACTTGAAATGATAAGATTTTAACCACAAAGTCCTTTCTTTCTAAACAATAACCTAGGTTTTAAGGCTAAATAACACACAAAAATGAGTGTTATCAGTCCCTACACTATGACTCATAGGTTGCCATATGGATTGCCAAAAACGTGTACAATGGCAAGATAAGCTACATACGCCGGAGACATAGAGTCGTAAAGTAGTTGCTGAAAGATGGAGTTATCTCCTTGGAAAGAGCTAAGGAGACTCTTTCTAGAGCTTTCACGATGACCCAAGATTTTGTGCATGACAATTAAAAGCACTTGATAACTATCGCGAAATCAAAATCGAGGATCAAAATGTGTTGTGGGGGTCTCAACTATAAATATTGGAAGTTCAAGAGGTATTAATGCTTAAGTTTATTATCCTTGCTCAGGAAACTTTCTTTCATCTTAAATCTCTTTGCTTTACTATTTTGTCATTCGTGGGGGATTTGTTGGAAATGACAAATAGTTTATGTCACACATTGGAAGCGTAACTCTTGGGAAGTTGGTTTAAAAGCATTTGTTGTGTATTGGGCTTATAAACTTGATGTGAGGTATGCCTAGACCAAGGCCCAGATGCGCGTCGTTGCTGCCACTGCCTGACTGGCTCGGGCACGGGCACAGGCTTATCTTTTTGGGACTTTTTTCTTCAAATTCCTTTCAACTGCTTAGTAAAATCCACGTGGCAGTCTCGGAGCAAGTTAAGGATGCATATGTTGGTTGAAGAAGTCAGAGGACATGTGGCGTCTACAGAGGAAGGGAAGGCTGGTCAAGCACACGTGGGTGGCCACAGATTTTTGGGTTTTTTATTTATTTAAAAAAATCCACTTCTATTTTGGGCGACTTTGATAGTGAATGTAGCAAGCTATTTTTTCCTAATTAATTTAGTTAGTCTTCGATATTAAATTGGCCAAATTCATGCATTTTGATGTTTTATTTGTAGGAATTGTTTAGTGGAGCTAATTTGAGAAAATGTGATTGATTGGGTGTTCGGGACATGAAAAGAGGCCAAAGAATCGAAGTTGAATCGACGTTGGAAGCTTACAATTGAGTTCAAGCCGAGAGCCAGCGTCGAGATGCTAGTTTTTGGGCGGCTCGACGCTGGAATTTTCTTATTTGATTCAGTCGGCAAAAGAGCACAGTTTCAGGACGCTGTGCTAGAGCGTCTTGACGCTCTCAGAGTTTTCCTAAACAGATTGTGGAACAGATGACAACGGTGTGATGCTGTGCCTATAGCGTCTCGACGCTGTCAACTAAATCCCTATAAATAGAATGCGATTAGGGTTGGTTAAGGGGGACTTCTTTTGATGCAATTTCCGCCTAAGCTCGACTAAACACCTTCTGTGGGAGATAAAGAAAGTTGGAGAAGCGGGATTCGAAGGCTTGGCTCGTGGAGATCGTGACGGGGAAGTGCGGTTTCGGCCACTTAGCGCTTAGTCTCCTTTCCCTCTTGATTTTAGTTGTTTTTAATGGATGTTTTAGACTTAGCTTATATCGTAACGCGTTGTATGAGTAGCTAGGTTCTTTATCTTAGGGATTGATGTAGCCCTTTGGGCAATTATGGATTGATTCTTGGATGTTTGTTATGATTTCATTTATGCATAGACTTTCTTTAATGCTTTCAATTTATTGGCCATGAATTGATTGATGATTGTGTCTAAATCAGGCTTGGGAGAGGGGGTTTAGCTTAGATCTCGTTATGCATAACTAGGATAGTCTTGAGATCGGGAGATAAAAGATAATCTTAGAAATCGTTAAAAAGGATTAGCCTTAAGGTCTTGCATGTTAATGAATTTAGATAGGGATATTGGATTCATTGCATGTGAGAGAAATATTTATGCTCGGGAGAGATAAATATGAGTTATGTTATTCCTAAATTTATGAAACATAGCATGTTAAATCATCCATAAATTGATTCATAATCCTAATTGGTGAAATCAGCTCCCTAAGGATTTGCTATCATTTGATTTCCATATTTTTAGCTTTGTATTAATTTTCCATTCTTTATAACTAAGTATAGTTCCCTAGATAAAATTGGACTTTAGTATTTGCGGTAATTAAAATGATTAGAAACCCAATCCAGAGGACAACATTCGATCTTAAAAATCACTATATTATAACTTGGCTCGTACACTTGCGGTTAGCAAATTGTGCATCAAGTTTTTGACGCCGTTGTCGAGGATTGACATATTTAATCAAATTAATATCATAGAAAAAATTTCCGGTCTTAATTTAGGGTGTATTTTATTTTTTTGTTATTTTTATTTTTAGGTATATTGCTTTTTTTTTTCTTATTTGATTTCTTTCCATATTTAGTTTTTCCTTATTTGATTAAATTTTCCATAGATATATTTTTCCTTTTTAGTTATATCCTTATTAGATTTATTTTCCCTTATTTGATAGTTTCCTAAATTGTTTTTGTCATATTTGCTTTATGCATTCCTTATTGGTTTGTCTTTTTCTTCTATAGAATATATTTTCCTTATTTGAATTTAGTTCTTTCCTTTTCTAGTTTCTTTCCTTATTTGTCTTCTTTCCTTTTATTTTATTTTCCTTTTATAGGTTAGATTAGATTGTGCATGCGAAAGGTTAGGGAGTTGGCCTTAGTTCCCTTTGACCCGGAGATAGAAATGACTTATAATAGCCTTCGAAGGGAGAATCAAGAAAATCTCATTCAAATGGCCAATCTAACCATGAGGAGCCAAAGCCAATTAGGGACTATTTTCAACCAGTCTTTTAGGAGCAACAATCGGGGATTGTCTATGCCCCGATCAATGCTAACAATTTTGAGCTGAAAACTGGTCTCATTCAGATGGCTCGAGACTGTGCCTACAGAGATCACCCATGGAGGATCCAAATTCTCACCTGAAATCTTTCCTAGACATCTGTGGGACGGTAAAGTTAAATGGAGTGTCTGAAGACGTCATTCGCTTACGTTTATTCCCTTTTTCTTTGTAGGATAAAGCAAGAGACTGGTTGCAATCGATTCCACCTGGGAGCATTACCACTTGGGATGCTTTGGTCCAAGCGTTCTTAAAGAAATTCTTCCCTCCCGCCAAGACGATCCAGCTGAGGACCGAAATTGGGACGTTCCAACAGCAGTTTGATGAGCAACTGTTCGAGGCTTGGGAGCGTTACAAAGAGTTGCTGAGGAAGTGCCCTCGGCATGGTTATTCTGACTAGTTACAAATCCAACTCTTTTATAACGGTCTGAATCCCAGAACTAAAACCATTGTTGATGCAGCTGCCAATGGGACTGTATTGTCCAAGATTGTGGAGAATGCGCGCACACTACTAGAGGATATGACCACCAACAATTATCAGTGGTCATCTGAGCGATCTGCACCGAAAAAGATTGCTTCTGGAGTATTTGAAATCGACAACGTAAGTGCACTCCAAGCCCATATGTCTTCCCTTGCTAATTCTTTTATAAAGTTTTCAGGTACAGGGAATGCTTAATCGATTGAGTCTACAACTGCCCTTGCATCTCAGTCTCAGGAGGAGGCTCTAGATCAGGTTCAGTAGGTTTCCAATTTTAATTCTAGGGGATATAATAATAATTCTATACCTACACATTATCACCCTAGCAATAGAAATCATGAGAACTTCTCTTATGCTAATAATAAAAATGTGTTAAATCCTCCCGATTTCACCACTCCTAAGCAAGAAAATAAACAATCGTTAGAGGATCTTGTTAGAGCTTTAATTTCAGAATCTAGTAACAGGACGAACAAGCTTGAGGAGGCCGTGATCGCTATAAACACCACGGTAAATGGCCCTAGTGCATCAATAAAGAACATCGAAACTCAGCTGGGACAACTGGTAAGTGTTGTCAACACCATAAACAAGGGTAAGGTCCCAACTGAATAGGAGAAATCTCATTTGGAGTACTGCAAAGCCATCGTTGTGCATCAAGAGGAGGAAACTCAAGTAGTTGAGGAGCAAGAGACTACTGAACCAGAGGATCTCACTGAAGAAGCTGAAGATGGCACAACCTCAAACAAAGCTGAAAAGCTTAATCCTGAGCCCTCTATCCTTTCTCCTACTGTTCCAGTCCCTAAATTGAGGAAAAAGAAAAAAGAAGAATTCAAAAGGTCAATTTGAAAAATTTTTAGATGCTTTTATGGATTTGAATGTTAATATTCCTTTTGCAGATGCACTGGGACAGATGCCTATTGGGTTTTATGCCCTAAAACTCGTAGATAGTGAATGTAACCGTTGACCGGATATTAATGAAATAATATTGATATATTTTTCCATTAATTGTTATTAGTTATTTTATATTTGTCTTTGCCTAATAATAACCCTAATCCAATAAACTAGACATCCAAGGCTGTAATATGAGTCTTGAACTATATGTAGCGACATATGGGATCATTGTTCAAGAAACAGCCTAAAGGGTCTATAGTATGGGGATAAGATTGGGTGCCTTATCCTGGTAACACTATGGATACGACCCACTTTGTATTTGATACAAACGCTGCGATCCAACGCGTTCGTGTAGGAGACATGTGAGTGGGGGTATCCTATGCAATGAGTTTGCATAAGACCGGACCCCGAAATAGTAACCACTGGTTATAACACCGTTAACTAGTTGGTTTTCTATTTCACTAGGACGACCTAGACAACTTAGTCTTAATCCTGAGTTGATTATGGACTCCTGCTCATGAGAGATTGTCCTTTGATTTGTATGGGTGAGAGTGGCCAATACGCCGACTCAATAAGCCTACCACTTTGGGGACAAGACCGAATGGGGAGCTGGGAACATAATCGTATAAGTTGGAATTCACTCCTTCCCGACTTTAGGGAAGCAGATGAGTGTTCCCTTAAGTGGTTACTTCGAGTCTGGAACAAAGGGCCCTACCCTCTCAATGGCACGAGAGGGTTTTCTGTTTGATGGTAGTACCACAAATAGGTTGTTCATTAGAGGAGAATTGGTACTTAAGGAAATAAATGTAACCCAGGGGTAAAACGGTAATTTGACCCAGCTGGTGTTACAGACACTCGTGAAGGACTAACTAGTCGATATTGGTCTAGATCCGTGGACATAGAAAATATGTCTGCAGTGAGAAGAGTGCAACTGTGAGTCTATAGTGGAATGTACACACAGTTAACGAATATTGATTAATGTGGTTAATGAGTTTGACCAATTAATCTCACATCGTTGGAGCTTCTGATATGCAGGTCCATTAGGTCCCACTGGTAGCTCGTAAAGTAATTTGAGGCAACTAAGTAATAAAAGTAAATTGAAAATGTTCAATTTATTAAGGGAAACAAATATAATATATATTGATATATTATTATGAGAGAAATTAATATTTGAAAAGTTCAAATATAAATTTATGGAAGTTTGAAAGAGTTCAAAATAATGAATTAATTAATTTAAGGCCTAAAATGTGTTTGGGCAAATTAATTAATTCTAGGCCGGGAATTAAATATGTGATATTTAATTGGTGGTTAATTAATTAAAGAATTCATTAACCGGGAATTAATCAATTATGGAAATAATTAATCACTTAAGGAAGTGATTAATCATTTATGGAAATGATCTAATCACTTATGGAAGTAATTAGTCATTTGTGGAAAAGATTAATCAATTATGGAATTGATTGATCATGATTGATTAATTAAGGAGTAAGATTGAATCAATTTTGGAAAAGGTTGATTTAATTGAATATTTTATTCATGGCCTCTATTCTATAAATAGAACATTAGACCTAATTGGTCATGACACTTGACACTCTTGAAAGACAAGACCTAGAATTCTCTCTAGCCTCCTTCTTAGAGAAAGACTCCCACAAGTATTTTGCCTCCTAGACTTAGAGACATACCGGTGTAACCTCGGTGGTTATTGTGTCATTCAAAGAAGGAATTTCCCGCGAAGAAAAACAAAGGCGGCTGCTGCGTTTTCGTTCGTGGAACGTCGTTGGCGAAGAACGGTCAAGCCTTCAACGAAGGTATGTGACGGTTCTTTCCCTTTTCTATAGAAAAGCATGAAAATAAATTTAGATTTATTTTTAAGCATGTTTAAACCAATTTTCCAGCAGCTTTAAAAAGGGTTTTAAAGTTTAATTGAGTTTTCGTAACGGTATTTTAATGTTAATTAATATACGGCGTAAGGTCCAATCGATGCGCTTCCGCTGCGTGGGGACTTTTATTCCCTTCAATTGGTATCAGAGCCATCGCTGTCCCTATTAATTCATTGTAAAAGTTGCGATAGGCTCTAATAGGTGGGATTTATGCATAATGTATGTTCGGTTTGCGTTGAACTGTTTGGGTTAATTTTATGGTCATAGATTTTATTTTTATGTGATTTTGATCATGTAAGGCCCGGTGTTTCGGGTATTTTATGTAAAATCGAGTCCTATGTAAGTTCGGGTCTAGAATAGGTTTTGATGAGATGAAAAACGGAGCAATCGGCGCTGAAATCGGGGCCAAAATCGGAGAATCGACGCTGAAATCGCCCAGATTCTGCCTACCTCAACAGCGTCTCGACGCTGTCTCGATACCGAAGGCGCTCGGTAAGGAAAGCGCACAGCGTCGGGACACTACCTCAACAGCGTTTCGACGCTGTCTCGATATGCAAGCGCCAGATAAGGAAAGCGCACAGCGTCGGGACGCTACCTCAACAGCGTCTCGACGCTGTCTCGATACGCAGGCGCCAGATAAGGAAAGCGCACAGCGTCGAGACGCTATCAACACAGCGTCTCGACGCTGACACGATGGAGGCGCAACCTAGGGTTTCAAAAGGCGCGGTTCAAGGCTGTGGGCGGTCCGGTTCGGACTGGTTCGGCTGGGCTGGGACCTATTTGGTCCGGTTCAGCCAATTTTTGGCATGGTTCGTGATTTTCGAAGCCGGTTCGAGGTGGTTTGGGGCGGTTCGTGCTGTCTAGACCAATTCCGGAGCTGTACAAGGATTTTTTAGGATAGAATTTAGCTAAATTAATGTAATTTAATGCTTTATTTTATCTTAGGGGCCAAAATTAACCGATTCAATTGCTATTTATATGCTTTATGGATGTCATATAGAATATTTAATCCCACCTTAGGTTATAAACATGCTCATGCATTTTTTATATATTATAAATTGTTATAATGTATGTTTAAATGCATGGATTTGTTTTCATATTTTTTAATATAAGTGTATATTAATTATATGAAAAATTGGAAAGCATGAAGCATGTCATTACTTAAATTAAATATAAATAGTTATGTTTAATGTAATGAATGAAACATGCTAGATTGATTTTCTTGATGGACTTATAATTGTTGTAATAAAAGAAAATAAAAATTGCATGAAGCATGAAACATCCATAGTTAATAATATAATTGTTATATTATTCATGCAATTAGTATGGTTTAATTTTTTAATTTGAATGAGATTGTTGAATGAATTAAACCCTAGATTCTTGATTATAGGATTAATCATTAAAATTTGAAATAGTTCTTTAATATTAATGATTAGAAACCGTCAATCTATAATCAAGATTTGCATGCAAACATAAGATCATAGGATAAATTGGATTAATTTTAAATTGTTTAAAATTAATTAGACCTAGATCAGTTTCTAATAGGATTAGAATCTTTTCTTACTTAGAATTAAAAATAGTTTTAAATGACTAAGTAGGAAAATTGCTATGATTATAAGGGAACTCCACCGGTAATGTTCTGTCTAAGGCTGGGGGGTATTTAAGTTGACGGTTTACGGAACACCTCCTACCTGGGAACTGACCTGGAATACCGGAGTTGAATTAATCATAGTTAAATGTTAGCATGCAATGTCACTAGGTTTATTAAAAGTGTTTAATGCACCTAGATCTTTAGAGTAAAGACCCTACATTGCTGAGGTTATAAGGGAACTCTCTCGGTAAAGTTCTGTCTAAGGCTGGGGGTATTTAAGATGACGGTTTACGGAACACCTCCTACCTGGGAACTGACCCGAAAATTGAGTTGAATTAACCATAGTAATGTTGACTTGCAAAGTTGGGTTTATTAAAAGAAGTTTAATTCACCCAAAAGATTGCAGTTGAATCCTTTCCATAATTGTTATAATAGGATCGGACTTAGATAGATTGACTTAGCCGAATACTATCTAAGTTAAACAACCCTATACGTGAGATTCATGCTCGACTTCGAGTCGCCTTAGGAGCGGCCTCCCTTCGGAAAGTGTTTGCATGAATCAATATCAAGGTGAATGGGAAAAATGTCTAGAGTAAGTGGGAGCGGGACACGTGTCAACGTATCCCTCGGTCTCCGCCCATAGTTCACACCGTGAGAGTCCTATGATCCGCCTGCAGGTTGTCCTGGTGCAACCATCCCTTCGGAGGGCCTGGTCATAGGATTCAGAACATCGTGAACTCCTGAAAAGGATAGGAGCTCTTAGGCTAATCACCAACAGTTGTTTTTCCCTTCGGTAGCCTGTTGGTGCGTGCCTCTGAGATCTGAAAGTGGGAGGGTTACACTTACGAGGATGGGTTAAAAGTGTTAACAAATCCTTGACTAAACAACGGTGGCTAATGTCTATAGGAATATGAGTTATTCTGGAATTAGAATTAGCTGAGAGGTGTCTCATTTCAAAGGAGGAGTGCCTGATCACCCTTCGGTGGCTGACATTCTAAACCTCTGAAACATCGTTGCAAAACTAAATCGATAGTTTTAGGGTTCTGTGATTGTCTATTTTGCTAAATTGATTGGATTGTGTGCAATTGTTTGCTTGTATGATGGGTTAAGGAAAAGATAACTAATACGGTCATTGTTTGTTTAAATTTCAGCAATGTCTTCCTCAATTGTCTCTCTGCTTAAAAATGAGAAATTAATCGACAAAAATTATACTACGTGGAAGTCGAACCTGAATACGATTCTTGTTGTCGATGATCTGTGGTTCGTCTTAACGGAGGATTGTCCTCCAGCCCCTGCTCGTAATGCATCCCAAGCAGTTAAGGATGCTTATGACCGCTGGACAAAGGCCAATGATAAGACTCGCGTCTATATCTTAGCCAGCTTATCTGAAGTTTTGGCTAAAAGGCATGAGGGCATGGTAACAGCGAGAGAGATTATGAACTCTCTCCAGGAGATGTTTGGACAACCGTCCTACCAACTCCACCATGACGCTCTCAAGGGGAAAGCTCCCAGTACTGCTGCTAAAAGCAAGGGAAAAGCCAAAGCTATGGCAGACAAGGGCAAGTGTTTCCACTGCAATGTAGATGGACATTGGAAGAGAAACTGCCCAAAGTACCTTGCTGAGAAAAAGAAGGAAAAGGAAGGTAAATTTGATTTACTTGGTTTAGAAAAATGCCTGGTAGAACATGATGAGTTAACCTGGATACTTGATTCGGAGCAACTAATCATGTTTGCTCTTCTTTTCAGGAAAAGAGTTCCTTTCGGCAGTTGAACGATGGGGAAATGACATTTAGGGTCGGAACTGGAGAAGTCATTTCAACTAAAGCAGTGGGAGCTGCGAAGTTATTTTTTAGAAATAGATTCTTACTTTTAGAAAGTTTGTTAATCATTCCCAAGATTAAGAGGAACTTAATTTCTATTTCATGTTTGATTGAACAATCGTATACAGTTACTTTTGATATGAATGAAGCGTTCATTTATAAAAATGGTGTACTTATTTGTTCAGCCAAATTGGAAAATAACTTGTATGTTTTAAGACCAACCGAAAACAAAGCACTTTTAAATCACGAATTATTTAAAACTACTGAAACTCAAAGTAAAAGACAAAAGATTTCTCCATCGAGTAACAATACTCATCTTTGGCATCTCAGACTTGGTCATATAAACATCGATAGGATCAGTCGTTTGGTAAAGAATGGACTTCTAAGCAAGTTAGAAGATGATTCACTACCACCTTGTGAATCTTGTCTTGAGGGAAAAATGACCAAGAGACCCTTTACTGGAAAAGGTTACAGAGCCAAAGAACCCTTAGAGTTAATACATTCGGATCTATGTGGTCCAATGAATGTAAAAGCTCGAGGAGGGTACAAATATTTCATCTCATTTATAGATGATTATTCAAGATATGGTTACTTGTATCTAATGGGACATAAGTCTGAAGCCCTTGAAAAGTTTAAGGAGTTTAAGGCTGAAGTTGAAAACCTATTAGGTATATCTATTAAAGTACTTCGATCTGATCGAGGAGGGGAGTATATGGATCAAAGATTCCAAGAGTATATGATAGAACATGGAATCCAATCTCAACTCTCAGCCCCTGGTACACCTCAGCAGAATGGTGTGTCAGAAAAGAGAAATAGAACCTTGTTCGACATGGTTCGATCAATGATGAGCTATGCTCAATTGCCTAGCTCGTTTTGGGGGTATGCAGTAGAGACTGCAGTATACATCTTGAACAATGTTCCCTCGAAAAGTGTTTCTGAAACACCTTTCGAATTATGGAAGGGGCGTAAACCTAGTTTGCATCACTTTCGCATCTGGGGTTGTCCAGCACACGTGCTTGTGACAAATCCTAAGAAACTGGAACCTCGTTCAAAACTGTGCCAATTTGTTGGTTACCCTAAAGAAACGAGAGGTGGTTATTTCTACGACCCACAAGAAAATAAGGTGATTGTATCGACAAACGCCACTTTCTTAGAAGAAGAACACATGAGAGATCATAAACCACGCAGCAAAATAATATGAGGAGAAGCTACTGAAGAATCATAAAGAGTTGTTGATGAAGTTGGACCTTCAACAAGGGTTGATGAAGGAACTAGTTCTTCAGATCCATCCCGTCCATCTCAAACGTTGGGAATGCCTCGACGCAGTGGGAGGGTTGTATTACAACCTAACTGCTACTTGGGTTTAACTGAAACTCAGGTTGTCATACCTAATGATAGCATTGAGGTTCCATTGTCCTATCGACAGGCAATGAATGACGAAGATAAGGATGAATGAGTCAAAGACATGAACCTGGAAATGGAGTCAATGTACTCCAATTCTGTATGGGAACTTACAGATCTACCAAATGGGGTAAAACCCATAGGGTGCAAATGGATCTATAAGAGAAAAAGAGATGCAGCTGGAAAGGTACAGACCTTCAAAGCTAGACTAGTGGCAAAGGGTTATACCCAAAAGGAAGGGGTTGACTATGAGGAAACTTTTTCTCCTGTAGCCATGTTAAAGTCCATAAGAATTCTCTTATCCATAGCCACATATTATGACTATGAAATATGGCAAATGGATGTCAAGACTGCCTTTCTGAATGGTAATCTTGAAGAGAATATCTTCATGTCTCAACCCGAAGGGTTCATAGCCCAAGGTCAGGAACAAAAGGTTTGTAAGCTCAATCGATCCATTTATGGATTGAAACAAGCATCCAGATCATGGAACATTAGATTTGATACTGCAATCAAATCTTTTGGCTTTGACCAAAACGTTGATGAGCCTTGTGTGTACAAGAAAGTCAACAAAAGGAAAGTAGCTTTTCTAATACTTTATGTAGACGATATCCTACTCATTGGGAATGATGTAGGATACCTCACTAACATTAAGAAATGGTTAGCAATCCAATTCCAAATGAAAGATCTAGGAGAGGCTCGATATGTTCTGGGAATCCAAATCATTAGGGATCGTAAGAACAAAACGCTAGCTCTCTCTCAAGCAACGTATATTGATAAGATGTTGTCTCGATATTCGATGCAAAATTCCAAGAAGGGACTACTACCCTTCAGACATGGGGTACACCTGTCTAAGGAACAGTCTCCTAAGACACCTCAAGAAATTGAGAACATGAGACACATTCCCTACGCCTCAGCTGTGGGCAGCTTAATGTATGCTATGCTCTGCACAAGGCCTGACATATGTTATGCAGTGGGAGTAGTCAGTAGGTATCAGTCTAATCCAGGGTTGGACCACTGGGGAGCGGTTAAAAACATCTTCAAGTATCTTCGCAGAACGAGGGACTACATGCTTGGGTATGGAGCTAAGGATTTGATTCTTACTGGATACACTGACTCTGACTTTCAAGCTGATAAGGATTCAAGGAAATCCACATCAGGGTCAGTATTCACCCTCAATGGAGGAGCAGTAGTATGGAGAAGCATCAAACAAGGATGCATAGCAGACTCAACCATGGAGGCTGAGTATGTAGCAGCTTGCGAAGCAGCTAAGGAGGCAGTATGGCTCAGAAAGTTCTTGACTGATTTCGAAGTGGTTCCGAATATAAACGTGCCCATAACACTATACTGTGACAACAGTGGGGCTGTAGCCAACTCAAAAGAACCTCGAAGCCACAAACGAGGTAAACACATCGAGAGGAAGTATCACCTGATACGGGAGATTGTGCAACGAGGAGATGTGATCGTCACTAAGATCGCCTCGGAGCACAACATCGCTAATCCATTTACGAAGGCTCTCATGGCTAAAGTGTTTGAGGGTCATCTAGAGGGTCTAGGTCTACGAGATATGTATGCCATCTAATCTAGGGCAAGTGGGAGAAATGTATAATGGGTATAAGGATGCCCTAGTTCATTGTATTAATATACATGACATTTCCAGCTTTAGATTATTGCATTTACATCCCACTAACTAGTGTTTTAGTTCAAGTGGGAGTTTGTTGGGTTTTATGCCCTAAAACTCGTAGATAGTGAATGTAACTGTTGACCGGATATTAATGAAATAATATTGATATATTTTTCCATTAATTGTTATTAGTTATTTTATATTTGTCTTTGCCTAATAATAACCCTAATCCAATAAACTAGACATCCAAGGCTGTAATATGAGTCTTGAACTATATGTAGCGACATATGGGATCATTGTTCAAGAAACAACCTAAAGGGTCTATAGTATAGGGATAAGACTGGGTGCCTTATCCTGGTAACACTATGGATACGGCCCACTTTGTATTTGATACAAACGCTGCGATCCAACGCGTTCGTGTAGGAGACATGCGAGTGGGGGTATCTTATGCAATGAGTTTGCATAAGACCGGACCGCGAAATAGTAACCACTGGTTATAACACCGTTAACTAGTTGGTTTTCTATTTCACTAGGACGACCTAGACAACTTAGTCTTAATCCTGAGTTGATTATGGACTCCTGCTCATGAGAGATTGTCCTTTGATTTGTATGGGTGAGAGTGGCCAATACGCCGACTCAATAAGCCTACCACTTTGGGGACAAGACTGAATGGGGAGCTGGGAACATAATCGTACAAGATGGAATTCACTCCTTCCCGACTTTAGGGAAGCAGGTGAGTGTTCCCTTAAGTGGTTACTCCGAGTCTTGAACAAAGGGCCCTACCCTCTCAATGGCACGAGAGGGTTTTCTGTTTGATGGTTGGACCACAAACAGGTTGTTCATTAGAGGAGAATTGGTACTTAAGGAAATAGAGGTAACCCAGGGGTAAAACGGTAATTTGACCCAGTTGGTGTTACGGACACTCGTGAAGGACTAACTAGTCGATATTGGTCTAGATCCGTGGACACAGAAAATATGTCTGCAGTGAGAAGAGTGCAACTGTGAGTCTATAGTGGAATGTACACACAGTTAACGAATATTGATTAATGTGGTTAATGAGTTTGACCAATTAATCTCACATCGTTGGAGCTTCTGATCTGCAGGTCCATTAGGTCCCACTGGTAGCTCGTAAAGTAATTTGAGGCAATTAAGTAATAAAAGTAAATTGAAAATGTTCAATTTATTAAGGGAAACAAATATAATATATATTGATATATTATTATGAGAGAAATTAATATTTGAAAAGTTCAAATATAAATTTATGGAAGTTTGAAAGAGTTCAAAATAATGAATTAATTAATTTAAGGCCTAAAATGTGTTTGGGCAAATTAATTAATTCTAGGCCGGGAATTAAATATGTGATATTTAATTGGTGGTTAATTAATTAAAGAATTCATTAACCGGGAATTAATCAATTATGGAAATAATTAATCACTTAAGGAAGTGATTAATCATTTATGGAAATGATCTAATCACTTATGGAAGTAATTAGTCATTTGTGGAAAAGATTAATCAATTATGGAATTGATTGATCATGATTGATTAATTAAGGAGTAAGATTGAATCAATTTTGGAAAAGATTGATTTAATTGAATATTTTATTCATGACCTCTCTTCTATAAATAGAACACTAGACCTAATTGGTCATGACACTTGACACTTTTGAAAGACAAGACCTAGAATTCTCTCTAGCCTCCCTCTTAGAGAAAGACTCCCACAAGTCTTTTGCCTCCTAGACTTAGAGACATACCGGTGTAACCTCGGTGGTTATTGTGTCATTCAAAGAAGGAATTTCCAGCGAAGAAAAACAAAGGCGGCTGCTGCGTTTTCGTTCGTGGAGCGTCGTTGGCAAAGAACGGTCAAGTCTTCAACGAAGGTATGTGACGGTTCTTTCTCTTTTCTTTAGAAAAAGCATGAAAATAAATTTAGATTTATTTTTAAGCATGTTTAAACCAATTTTCCAGCAGCTTTAAAAAGGGTTTTAAAGTTTAATTGAGTTTTCGTAACAGTATTTTAATGTTAATTAATATACAGCGTAAGGTCCAATCGATGCGCTTCCGCTGCGTGGGGACTTTTATTCCCTTAATTGCCTAGCTACAAGAAGTTCATGAAGGAATGACTCATAAAAAAAAGAAGGAAAAACAGTTGGAGACAGTGTACCTTGCATCAACTTGCAGTGCTCGCCTTCAGCAGAGAGTACCTGAAAAACTGGCAGATCTAGGGAGTTTTTCTATACCTTGTAATTTTGGTACTTACTCTTGTAGAGCATTATGTGATCTAGGTGCCAACATAATTATTATTCCTTTATCATTATGCGAGAAACGAAACATAGGAGAAATAAAATTTACTTCTGTTAGGCTCTAAGTTGCTGTCTGGTCTGTGGTTAGTCCATATGGAATTGTAGAAAATGTGTTAATTAAAGTAGGTAAATTTTTCCTTCTTGTTGATTTCTTTGTGATGGATATCAAGGAGAATCCTGTTATACCTATTATTTTAGGGAGACCATTCCTTGCCACAGGGCGAGCCATAATTGATATTGAACGCATGAAGCTTATCATTAGGGTCCAACATGAGAAAGAAATTCTGAAAGCGTTTGAGGACCCTCAGAGCACATCAGAGACAATGGTAGTGGGCTATAGGAAAGGTGCAAGGAAGAACACCATTGATGGAACACCTGACATTAGACCACCATGATGCATATTCGATCAACACGTCGAGCTAATGACACTAAACAAGCGCTTATGGGAGGCAACCCAAGTGAGTTCATTTGTGATTTTCTTTTTGCTTTTGATTTGCTTTTTGTTTTTGTTTTGTAGGTCTTGTGATCCCATGACTCTTGGCTTGCAAACATCCATGAGAAGGTCATCATCATTCTAGGATAGTATTGTTCACTCCTTCCATTCTTTTTTTGTTCTCATGCTTGATTATGCCTTACTTTTATATACATTGAGGACAATGCATGCTTTAAGTTTGGGGGTGGAATGCTTTGCTTGTTGAGCCCTTGAGCATCTGAGTTCGAGCAAATTTGTTTTTGAGTTTTCGTTGAATCTAGCATATGGTTGTTTAGTGGATGCTATTTTTGCATGACTATGGTTTCCTAGGATAGGCTTTCTTGTCAATTTTCAAGTTTTTGATGAGTTGTAAGCATGAGTGCCCAAAAAGGGAGACTTTAAACTTTTTCTAGGAGATGTCTTGCATTGGTAGAGTATTTTCCTTTGTTAGAATATGATTTGAATGCTTAGGAGCGAATTATTAGGTTCATATGCTTGTTGTCACCTCAATAGGTGTAGGGAAGAGCTAAAGAGTTATTTTTTTTTTTTTTTTTTGCAAATTAGCATGTTTAATCTCGCCTAGAAGGAAAGAAAAGAACATATGCTTATCATGATCATGAAAGAAAAAAAATCATTCTTGTCTTTACTTTTGAAAGAAAAATAATGGCGTCATATGAGCTCAATATGCAATGTTTAATAATGTATTAGGCAAAAAGAACTACCCCTGTTGTGAACAGTTCGACCAACCAAGGGTTAAACTCGGGTTATGGGTCCCTACAATAGGTGTGTGAAAGCTAGTGCCACTTTTAATTGCTTGATTCAATTTAATTTAAAAGCACTTATGTTTGGATGAAAATAAACTAATTTGTTCCATTGACTCATTAGTAAATCCTTAAAACCAGTGTGGAGAGAAGATGAGTTGAGAGTTTAATAATCCAATCCGGAGCTAGTATAGTCTAATCTAAGTAAGTTAGATCTCTCTTATGCAAGTTAATTTTGGAAAACTTTTGATTTGTCTCCCTCATTGGGTCTTATGTGCATGTCTCTTGATTGCTTGTTTATTGACTTGGGAGCCTTGAGGAGTGAGTCATGTTTGCTGCATCTATTCTTCAACCATTGCTTGATTTTTAGTTTGCTCGAGGACTAGCAAAAGCTTAAGTTTGGGGGTGTTTGATAGCGAGCGTAGCAAGCTATTTTCCCCTAATTAATTTAGTTACTTTTCGATATTAAATTGACCAAAATCATGCATTTTGATGTTTTATTTGTATGAATTGTTTAGTGGAGCTAATTTGAGAAAATGGGATTGATCGAGTGTTCGAGACGTCAAAAGAGGCCAAAGAACTGAAGTTGAATCGAAGTTGGAAGCTTACAATTGAGTTCAAGCCGAGACGCTGGAATTTTCTTATTTGATTCAGGCGGCAAAAGAGCACAGCGTCTCGACGCTATGCTAGAGCGTCTCGACGCTCTTAGAATTTTCCTAAACAGATTGTGCGGCAGACAACAACGTTGCGACAATGTGCCTATAGCATCTCGACGCTGTCAACTAAATGAATATAAATATAATGCTCTAGGGCTGGCCAAGGGGACTTCTTTTGATGCAATTTTCACCTAAACCCGACTAAATACCTTATGTGGGAGCTGAAGCAAGTTGGAGAAGCAGGATTCGAAGGCTTGGCTCGTGGAGATCATGACGGGAACGTGCGGTTTCGGCGACTTAGCGTTTAATCTCCTTTCCCTCTTGATTTTAGTTGTTTTCAATGGTTGTTTTAGACTTAGCTTATATCGTAACGCGTTGTATGAGTAGCTAGGTTCTTTATCTTAGGGATTGATGTAGCCCTTTGGACAATTATGGATTGATTCTTGCATGTTTGTTATGATTTCATTTATGCATAAACTTTCCTTAATGCTTTCAATTTATTGGACATGAATTGATTGATGATTGTGTCTAAATCTTGCTCGAGAGTGGGGGTTTAGCTTAGATCTCGTTATGCATAACTAGGATAGTCTTGAGATCGGGGGATAAAAGATAATCTTAGAAATCGTTAAAAAGGATTAGCCTTAAGGTCTTGCATGTTAATGAATTTAGATAGGGATATTGGATTCATTTCATGTGAGAGAAATTATGATGCTCGGGAGAGATAAATATGAGTTATGTTATTCCTAGATTTATGAAACATAGCATGTTAAATCATCCATAAATTGATTCATAATCCCAATTGGTGAAATCAACTCCCTAAGATTTGCTATCATTTGATTTCCATTTTTTTAGCTTTGTGTTAATTTCCCATTCTTTATCACTAAGTTTAGTTCCCTAGATAAATTTGGACTTTAGTATTTGCGGTAATTAAAATGATTAGAAACCCAATCCAAAGGACGACATCCGATCTTAAAAATCACTATATTATAACTTGGCCCGTACACTTGCGGTTAGCAAATCGTGCATCACACTCTTGCAGTATAAATACAATCATCCCCCTGCCTTCTTCATCATCACATCTTCTTTTCTCTTATTTTTTTCCTCTCAGCTTTCCATTTTCCTTTCCTGAGCACGAAATTGATTCCACTCCGTCCCGACGAGTGCACGTCTGTTTCGGAGGTTGTGTTAACCTTTAGGAGCATACTGGCAGTTAAATGATCTAGCACTGAGGTCGTGTCGTGTTTTGCTTTCAAGGAAGTGGTTCCGTTCACGACACAATGATTTTGTCTTACAATTCCAATTTTACCCTTCATTCCGGCTAACATCTTCTAGTGTTTTGACACTTCTCAATGGGGTTGAGATGCTGCTTTCTCGACCTAAAACGTCCAATTGAGGCTTCCATCCATGCTAATTAGCCTTTCCACTAGCTCTATTAAGCTCGTTTTTATCATCCTTAATCGTTTGAAAGTCTCGGGTTTGCTATTTTCATCCAAAATCTACCAAATCAATAAAAATAAGCATCAAAGCACACAAATTAGGCACAAAACTACCTAAATACTAAGAAATAGATAGCATATTTGAATGTTAATCATGTAATTAAGAGAGAAACTTCTTGTTAATGGCGTAGAAAGCTTATATGAATCATATTTTGGATTATCTCTTCTAAGTAGTTGCTAATGTTGCCCTTGGAATGCTTATGATGGAGCAGATCTTTGAGGGCTCGTATCATAACGTTCTCGTTTCCCGTTTCTCGTTACTGGTTTTTTGTTTCCTGTTTCTTGTTTCTTGTTTTTTAAGAACTAAAAACAGAAACATGTTTAATAACTATTTATGTTTCTTGTTTCTCTAAAAAAAGAAACAGAAACACATATGTGTTTGATAATTGTTTCTCGTTTTTTGATATTTAGTTGAAATAAAATTTGGTACATATAATATAAAAATAATATATAACATACATTAAAATTAATAGTTAGAGGTTTCCAGTGGCGGCTCGTCGGCGGTGACCAGTAGTCGGAGGTTGACGGTGACGATCAATAGTTAGAGGTCGAAGGTTGAAGGGAATAAAAGTCCCCACGCAGCGGAAGCGCATCGATTGGACCTTACGCCGTATATTAATTAACATTAAAATACTGTTACGAAAAACTCAAACAAACTTTAAACATACTTTAAAGTTGCTGGAAAATTTGTTTAAACATGCTGAAAAATAAATCTAAATTTATTTTCATGCTTTTTTAAAGAAAAAGGGAAGAACCGTTACAAACCTTCGTTGTAGACTTGATCGTTCTTCGCCAACGACGCTCCTACGAACGAAAACGCAGCAGCCTCCTTAAAGTTTCTTCGCTGGAAAATTATTCTTTAAAGGCACAATAACCACAGAGGTTACACTGGTATGTCTCTAAGTCTAGGAGGCAAAAGACTTGTGAGAGTCTTTCTCTAAGAGGGAGACTAGAGAGAATTCTAGGTCTTGTCTTGAGAGTCTAAGAGCAAGAGTAGAGTGTCATGGACCAATTAAGAGCAAGAGTAGAGTGTCATGGACCAATTAGGTCTAGTGTTCTATTTATAGAAGAGAGGCCCTGAATAAAATATTGAATTAAATCAATCTTTTCAAAATTTGATTCAATCTTATTCCTTATGTAATCAATCCATGATCAATCAATTCCATAATTGATTAATCTTTTCCACAAATGACTAATTACTTCCATAAGTGATTAGATCATTTCCATAAATGATTAATCACTTCCTTAAGTGATTAATTATTTCCATAATTGATTAATTACCGGTTAATAAATTCTTTAATTAATTAACCACCAATTAAATATCACATATTAATTTCCGATCTTGAATTAATTAATTTGCCCAAATAGATTTTAGGCCTTAAATTAACTAATTCATTATTTGAACTCTTTCAAACTTCCACAAATTTATATTAGTATTTGAATTTCTTCAAATATTAATTTCTCTCATAATATATCAATATATATTATATTTGTTTCCCTTAGTAAATTGAACATTTTCAATTTACATTTATTACTTAGTTGCCTCAAATTACTTTATGAGCTACCAGTGGGACCTAATGGACATGCAGATCAGAAGCTCCAACGATGTGAGATTAATTGGTCAAACTCATTAACCACATTAATCAATATTTGTTAACTGTGTGTACATTCCTCTATAGACTCACAGTATGCACTCTTCTCACTGCAGACATATTTTCTGTGTCCACGGATCTAGACCAATATCGACTAGTTAGTCCTTCACGAGTGTCTGTAACACCAGCTGGGTCAAATTACCGTTTTACCCCTAGGTTACTTCTATTTCCTTAAGTACCAGTTCTCTTCTAATGAACAACCTGTTTGTGGTCCAACCATCAAACAGAAAACCCTTTCGTGCCATTGAGAGGGTAGGGCCCTTTGTTCAAGACTCGGAGTAACCACTTAAGGGAACACTCATCTGCTTCCCTAAAGTCGGGAAGGAGTGAATTCCATCTTGTACGATTATGTTCCCAGCTCCTCATTCGGTCTTGTCCCCAAAATGGTAGGCTTATTGAGTCGGCGTATTGGCCACTCTCACCCATACAAATCAAAGGACAGTCCCTCATGAGCAGGAGTCCATAATCGACTTAGGATTAAGACTAAGTTGTCTAGGTCGTCCTAGTGAAATAGAAAACCAACTAGTTAATGGTGTTATAACCAGTGGTTACTATTTTGCGGTCTGGTCTTATGCAAACTCATTGTATAGGATACCCCCACTCGTATGTCTCCTACACGAACGCGTTGGATCATAGCGTTTGTATCAAATACAAAGTGGGTCATATCCATAGTGTCGCTAGGATAAGGCATCCCGTCTTATCCCTATACTATAGACCCTTTAGGCTGTTTCTTGAACAATGATCCCATATGTCGCTACATATAGTTCAAGACTCATATTACAGTCTTGGATGTCTAGTTTATTAGATTAGGGTTATTATTAGGCAAAGACAAATATAAAATAACTAATAACTATTAATGGAAAAATATATCAATATTATTTCATTAATATCCGGTCAACAGTTACATTCACTATCTACGAGTTTTAGGGCACAAAACCCAACAGGCGGTCATTTAGTGGAGGTCGGTGGCGGCTGGTTAGCGGAGGTCGACGACACCCGATAATCGGAAGTCGATGGTGATGCCCAGTAGTCAGAGGTCCACAGTGGCGGTCGGTTAGTGGAGGTCGATCTGCGGAGGTCAACGACGAATGATAGTCCAAGGTCGACGGTATCGGTTGGTCGCAACCGGTAGTCAAAGGTCGACGATGGCCAAAACATAGTGTCGCGACGCTGTGACCAACGTCGCGACGCTCTCGGTGAATTTTCCAAATTCACGGTATCGCGACAGCGTCGCAACACTACGACCAAAATTTTCCCTATTTATATTTTGCAATTAGGGCTTTTTGGGGGACTTCTTTTGGGACGATTTGGAGCCGTAAAACAGAGGAAAAAGGGGCTTTTGAAGTTGAATCAATGGGAAGAAAAGCGGGATTCAAGGCTTTGTTCGTGGGGACCGTAACGGGGACGTGCGGTCTCGGCCTACCTAGTGTTTAATTCTCTTTACCCTTTACTTTTGTAGTTTCATGGCTTATATTGACTTAGTTTATATCGTAACGCGGATTATGTATAACTAAGTTTAATTCTTAGGGATTGATGTAGCCGTTGGGCACTTTATGGATTGGTTTAATGATTTTATTGCTATTGATGTCATTTATGCATAATTGTGTTCTTACTGCTTTCAATTTATAGGCCATAAATTGATTGTTGTTTGTGCTTGAATCTAACTCGGGAGAGAGGATTTAGCTTAGAAATCATTATGCATAACTAGGATTTAGCTAGAAATCAGGAGATAATAGTTAATTCTAGAAATCGTTAAAAAGGTTAGCCTTAATGCCTTGCATGTTTAATGAATTTAGATAGGGATATCGGGTTCATTGCATGTGGGAGAATCATGTATGGTCGGGAGAGGTATTTGTGATTTTAGTATTCCAAGATTTATGAATCATAGCATGTCATTAATCCATTAATTAATCCAGAATCCCAATCGGTGAAATCAAATCCCTAAGACCGTTGTCTCCACTAGATTGTCATACTTTTTCATTGTTTTGTGTTTGATTTACATTCATTCTCACTCTGTTTGGTTCCTTAAATAAAATTCGGCAAGAGTATTTCTGGTAATTAAAATTGATTAGAAATCCAATCCAGAGGACGACATTCGAATATCACATTCACTATATTATTACTTGACCCGTGCGCTTGCGGTAGGAAAATTCCACATCAAGTTTTTGGCGCCGTTGCCGGGGATTGGCATATTTAGTCAGTTTTAATATCGGAAAAAAATTGTTCAGTCTTAGTTTAGGGTGTATTTTATTTTTTATTATATTTGTTGTTTTTATTTTTAAGTAGATTGCATTTTTTTTCCTTTATTTTTTTTTCTTTTTCATATTTAGTTTTTTTCATATTTGTTTGAATTTTCCATAGATAGAATTTTTCTTGTTAGTCTTTTCCTTTTTAGATTAGTTTTTCCTTATTTGCTAGTTTTCTTATTTGTTTTTGCCATATTTGTTTTTGCATTCCATATTTGTTTATCTTTTCCTTTTGTAGATTATATTTTCCTTATTTAGATTTAGTTATTTCCTTTTTTAGTTTCTTTCCTAATTTGTTTTCTTTCCTTGTTTTTTATTTTCCTTTTTAGGTTAGTTTTGTTGGTGTATGCGAAAGGTTAGGGAGTTGGCCTTAGTTCACTTTGACCTGGAGATTGAGAGAACTTTTAATAAACTTCGAAGGGAAAGAAAAGTTAATCATATCCAAATGCCCAATCCTAACCCCGATGAGCCTAAGCCTATTAGGGACTACTTTCAGCTTGTCTTTCAGGAGCAACAGTCGGGGATTGTCTATGCCCCGATCAATGCTAATAATTTCGAGCTGAAAACGGGTCTCATTCAAATGACTCGAGACTGTGCCTATAGAGGGTCGCCCACCGAGGATCCAAATTCTCATTTGAAATCCTTCCTAGACATCTGTGGGACGGTAAAGTTAAATGGTGTTTCTGAAGATGTCATTCGCTTACGTTTATTTCCTTTTTTGTTGTAGGACAAAGCGAGGGACTGGTTGCAATCGATTCCACCTGGGAGCATTACTACTTGGGGGATGCTTTGGTCTAGGCATTTTTAAAAAAATTCTTCCCTCTTGATAAGACGGTCAAGCTGAGGACCGAGATTGGGACGTTCGAGCAGCAGTTTGATGAGTAGCTGTTCGAGGCTTGGGAGCGATTTAAAGAGCTGCTAAGGAAGTGCCCTCAGTATGGCTATCCCGACTGGCTTCATGTTCAATTATTTTATAATGGCTTAACTTCTAGTACAAAAACGATTGTTGATGTAGCTGCAGGTGGGACTCTGTTGTCCAAAACTGTTGAGAATGCTAGGACTTTTCTAGATGAAATGGCCACCAATAGCTATCAGTGGCCATCTGAGCGGTCAGGATCGAAAAAGATTGTTGCTGGAGTGTTCGAGATTGACAACGTAAGTGCACTTCAGGCCTAGATGTCTTCCCTTGCTAATGCATTTTTAAAGTTTCCAGGTACAGGGAGTGCTCAATCAATCGAGTCTGCAGCTCCCCTTGCATCCCAGACTCAGGAGGAAAATCTCGAGCAGGTTCATTATGTCTCTAATTTTAATTCTAGGGGGTACAATAATAATTATACACCTACACATTATCACCCTAGTAACAGAAATCATGAGAATTTTTCGTATGCAAATAATAAGAATGTTCTGAATCCTCCTGGCTTTACTCCTCAAAGTCAAGAAAGTAAAAAATCTTTAGAGGATCTCGTTGGAGCTTTTATTGCAGAATCAAGTAACATGTCAAATAAGCTCGAGGAGGCCGTGATTGCCATAAACACCACTGTCAATGGTCATTCTGCAGCCATCAAGAACATCGAGACTTAGTTGGGACAAGTGGTAAGTGTTGTCAACACAATGAATAAAGGTAAAGCCCCTGCTGAACAGGAGAAATCTCCATTGGAGTACTGCAAGGCCGTCACTGTGCATCACGAGG
Source organism: Luffa acutangula (assembly GCA_036850905.1). NCBI lineage: Eukaryota > Viridiplantae > Streptophyta > Magnoliopsida > Cucurbitales > Cucurbitaceae > Luffa > Luffa acutangula. Next base: position 38,442,440 of record CM072088.1, read on the forward strand.
AGGAGACTCAAGTAGCTGAGGAGGAGGAGACTACTGAAACTGAGGAACTCACTGGAGAAGTTGAGGAGGATACCACCTCAAACGAAGCTGAAAAGCTTATACCTGAGCCTTCTATCCCTTCTCCTACTGCTTTAGTTCCTAAGTCAAAGAATAGGAAAAAGAAAAATTCTAAGGCTCAGTTTAATAAGTTTCTTGATGGTTTTACACGATTGACTGTTAATATTCCTTTTGCAGATGCACTAGAGCATATGCCTCATTATAAGAAGTTCATGAAGGAATACCTGAACAAAAATAAGAAGGAAAAGCAGATGGAGACTGTATACCTCGCATCGACATGCAGTGCTCGGGTCCAACAGAACGTACTAGAGAAATTGTCTGATCTAGGGAGTTTTACTATTCCTTGTAGTTTTGGTACTTATTCATGTAGAGAGAGCATTATGTGATCTAGGGGCTAGCATAATTATCATTCCATTATCATTGTTCAAAAAGCTAAATATATGAGAGATAAAATCTACTACTGTTAGGCTCCAGTTGGCTTACCAGTCTGTGGTTAGTCCATATGGGATGGTTGAGAATGTACTGATCAAAGTAGGTAGATTTTTCCTTCCTGTTGACTTCTTTGTTTTAGATATTAAAGAGAATCTTGTCATGCCTATCATATTAGGGAGACCATTCCTTGCTACAGGGAGAGTCATAATTGATATTGAGCGCAGGGAGCTGATTATTAGAGTCCAATAGGAGAAGGAGATCCTAAAAGCTTTTGAGGACCCTAAGAACACATTAGAGACCATGTTTGTGGGATCACTACTACAAAAATCACTTTTAATGACAGGCAATGCCCGTCATTAAAAACTTTTCATGACGGGCGGCGTCCGCGATCTATACGAGTGTCGTCGTAACTTGTTATGACGGGTGACTTTTAATGACGGGCATTGTCCGTCATTAAAAGCTGTCTGTCATAACAAGTTACAATGACAGACGTTTTTCATGACGGTCAATGCCCGTCATGAAAAGCCGTCCGTCATCAAAAGTCCGTCATTAAAGGGTATTTTCCAACCAACCAGATCTTTAATGATGGGCAATGCCCGTCATTAAAAGCTGTCCGTCATGAAAAGTCCGTCATTAAAAGATATTTTTCAACCAACCAGATCTTTAATGACAGGAAGTGCCCGTTATTAAAAGTCGTCCGTCATGAAAAGTCCGTCATTAAAAGAGTTTTTGCGAACCAAATGTTTGTCATTAAAGGTCCGTCATTAAATGTCATTTTTTATGACAGGCATTGCCCGTCATTATTTTGTTCATGATTTAATAAAAAAAATTGTTGGTTGCCCGGTGGCAAACCAACAATATTTTCTTCATTTGTCAACCTGTAAAGAAAGTAATCTTAATTTTAAATGTGCAAAATTGTATAGAAATCTAATATTTGTCAAATTTCATTCCAATGAGCCAATGAACCAAATTTGTTCATACAATTTTTATTCATATAAGTTTGATATAAAAATAAAATTACAAACACTCACACTTAAAAGCCTCAAAATTACTAAACACCTATGATTTAAAGTCTACACCTACACTAAAAAAAACAAAAATTCTCGTACATGCCGCTTTCATTCCTATCACCATAATCTTGCTCGTACATCAAACTTGAAGAACCTAAGAAAAACAAATTGTAATTAGGTTCGATACAACGCCAAAAAACGAACTCACATAACAAACATATGTCCAACAACTAAAAGAACCTAAGAAAAATAAATTTAGTTAACAATAAAATACACAAAAAAAAAACCAATCTCGATGAGTATCGAAAAAAATTGTTAGAAAACTCAATAAACTCCAAAAGCTTACAAACTTCAAGATATCAAGTTTATCCCCTTCAGAGAACCTGTAATGCTCTAGGTTTCTATACTTAACCTAGAGACATTACTAAATCATCTATCTAATTCTAACCAGTTGCTCTAAAAATTTCGACAGCATAACGACATACATATGACTAACCCACAAATTTTTAAACTTGTTAAACAAGATAAACACATTTCTATATGAAAAAAAAATCACCCAACTACAGCCTCACAACACTTCAAGTTCACAACAAGACCCCAAATATCCTAAAACTAAGCAAGAAACAAACTTTTCATTATGATTCAATCCCCTAAGAACAAAGTCCAAGCAAACAACAACCAATTAAAAGATCACTACCTCTACTTTAGACCTTATGATTCAATCAATTCACTTCTCTACAAATCTCCACCAAATACCAAAAGATTAAAAGCGGAGTTTGGTAAGATAACACATATAGTCAGCAAAGAAATGCTTCAAGGAGCGAACATGAGCTAGCTCAAATAGCATAAAGCATGTACAATCAATCACCCCTCACATATAGTCAGCAAAGAAATGCTTCAAGGAATTTGAAATGCTCATTTTAAAGGTTCTAGTTTGAATTAAAGCTTGAATTGAATCCCAAAGGCTAAAATAACCAAGAAACAAATGAACTCAATTTATTTGTATCCATACTAATATTTAGTTGTTCAAGTTCAGATCAACCCAATAAGTAAATATATCTAACATTTCCAACCAGTACGCTCCCCCTCTCTTCCTCCCTTCTTTTGAAAGGAAAAAAGAGTCGGCACAATTATCAGATTCTTTTCATTTCACAATCCAGTATATCACTTATTATAAGTACTAAGTAGGATTCTTACCATGCACCAAAAGTATAACTCGTGGAAAACAGAGATGGCGTACCTATGGAGACAATGTTATCTGAAAGCATCTACCAGAAGTGTTTATGGTGCTCAGGAGTTCGATAAATTTGATCTGACAGAGCACGAAACTGGAAACAAAATGGAAATAAGGATACATATTTCAGGAAGCTCGCTTAGAGCCGTCAAATGTAATTAAATAGGGGTATTACAATTAGCAACAAGGAATTGAAATTACTAAGGTAACAACTAAAACTAAAGATATCTAAAATCATGACATAGTGATCACCCGTTGTACTATAATATGAGACGTTCGCCCCAGTGACACCATAGCAGACAAAACTTAGGAGTTAGGATGATGCAGTAAGAAGAACTAACTTGACAGTTACCATCTCGTTGCACTTTCAGCTCGATCAAATCATATAGCTGCTAGATAAAAGTATAGGTGTTTAGATAAAAGCAGATGGTTAGCCATATAGAAATGCAGGGAGAGAAGGTAAATTTTAGGATTGGAGGAATTGAAAAGGGTACTGCAAATGTACTAGGCAGTTGCACACAACAATTGGGAGAACATTATTTTTTTTTTAAAAAAAACATTTTACAACTATAAGAACTATTGTTGCAATTAAGTGCAATAGTTTGAAGACTTACGCTTGAGCGGTGCTAAGAAGCACCTTCATGCGAGCCTTCCAAGTAAGTGTGTTGTGTTGGCACATGGCTCCATGCAACCACTTTTCTAGATTTCCATGAACACAAAAGCTCCATCTGTTTGTTACTTAAAAACTAATTACAAAGAAACAACTAGAAGTAAATGAATAAATAAATAAATAGATATGTTCTTTCCTTTCATGGTGCTTCTATGTTCAGTTGTGGCAAGAAAATGCAACAAAGAACATAAAAGCTCACAACCAAAATAATAGAGATTAGAAAGTAAAACAACCAAAAGAAAACTCAGAAGCAAAGAAAAACCCAGTAAAAAAAAACCCAAGAGGAAGAGGAAAGGCAAAAAAAAAAGATATGTTGCCTGCATGTGTGTTTTGTCTCGAAAGTAGAAAAAAAATAAAATGAGTTGATCAGACAAATAAAACCAATAAAAAACAACGTCAAGCCAGAAAAACAAAACCCAATAAACTTATTTTCTAAGGAAAAGAGATCACCCAAATAAATACACATGACTCATGAAAAGATATGTTGCCTGTGTGTGTGTTTTGTCTCGAAAGTAGAAAAAAAAATAAAATGAGTTGATCAGACAAATAAAACCAATAAAAAAAACAACGTCAAGCCAGAAAAACAAAACCCAATAAACTTATTTTCTAAAGAAAAGAGATCACCCAAATAAATACACATGACTCATGAAAAGTGATCAGACAAATAAAACCAATAAAAAAAACAACGTCAAGCCAGAAAAACAAAACCCAATAAACTTATTTTCTAAAGAAAAGAGATCACCCAAATAAATACACATGACTCATGAAAAGTACAGACTAAATCAAAATCAGCAGCATATAACACACATATCACTTAACTCCATCCTGTTCAAAGTTAAAGAAGCATTCGGCGGACTTATATAAGATGACATGCACAGCTCGGAGTGCATACTGCTCTTTCCTTGCAGCGAGGTACTATAACAAACAAAAATAAAAGAAAACGCACATACCAATCTTGGATGATAGATGGAAAATAAACAGGATTCCATTCCCAGAACATAGAACACATACTTAAACCAGAGAACTGATCATTGAGAAGGATTACCTAAATCCTTCCTAGCTTGTTCGATTTTCCCTTGTTCTTGAAGCCTCATGTATCGCTCATGAGCCTTTTGTTTCTCTATTTCCTCTATGGAAAAGAAATAAACAGAACTTTATCAGCTTTGTGCATGCCTAAATCTATATGTTGCCACATTTGTTTCCAGAATAAAAAACATAGAAGTTCAAGTAAAATTTAAATATTCTTTAAAACAAAGAAAATAGAACTTGTAACAACCTTTCACGCCTTGAAAGTTCAGTTGTTTTCCCAATCTGCAAAATGAAGCGAAATTATAACTCTATTGTATAATAATGTTCAAATTACAAAACCATTTGATATCTCTAGCTTTCAAGGTTTTTGGCTTTACCAAGTTAGGATTTTCAATCTCAATAATACCTTGAGTGCCTTTCCTCTGGCAGAATTTGACAACAAAATACAGGTGATTTAGTCTCCCTCAGCAAAAATAAAAAGCAACAAAAGATGTGGAAAATTCTTATAGCTTAAAAAATAGGTGATTGAATACAAACTCTAGGCTTATCGCCTTGATCGTCAGATTCATCTCCAGATTCTTGTTCAGATCCTTCCTCAGATTCTTCCTCCTCCGTGTGTTCAGCTTCTACCAATAATACTAAATTAAACACCTCATGTGCACAAAAACAAGTAAATAGAACCTGTCTAAATGTGCGTGGACGCAAGGAAGTAGCTACTGAAGGAAAAGTTGCAACACATCACAGTTGGGAACTCCGTGTGTGTGTTTCTTGAGATACAGAGAGAGAGAACCTGTCTAAACGTGCGTGGATGCAAGGAGGTTCCAGCAACTACAATGAATTCAAAAACTTGAAGTTAGCAATGCAAATTTAAGCCACCTTAAAATTCCTAAATAGTGAAGTCTTTAGTTTTGCCGATGATTCTTCTATAGGAAAATCTTAAGAACTGAAGAATTTTAATCACAAACGTGTATACATAATGCGTTGAACACAAAATTTGGGTTTTGCTTTGCAGGTTAATTCTTCCTCGACACCATCCATCTATCCTTAACTAGTTTTAAGAAGCAATTCCAAAAAGAAACGTGTTTAACTCTGCGGTAGAAGTAAGACGTGCAATATGCAATTCCAAAGAAGGTGCAAACACTAGAGTTATCCTACTACTATGGATTTTGAACTCACCGATGTGAGGAGATTCGCAAGGGGGAGGTCGTGCAACAGTGGTCTTGCGGTCTCGTCAATCGACGAAGAGGGTTGCACCGTCGTGGGCTTGCTGGAGGAGGTGTTGTTGGACTGCTACCGCCAGAGGGCGAGGGGTCACGCCAGCGTCGAAGAAACACCAAGCAGATTTATATTGGGGAGAAGACGAGAGGAAGATCAAGAAGATGATGATGAAACCCACGCTACCAGTCGCCGTCCAGTCGGTCGAAACGCACGCGAAGAAGATCCTTTTGGTCTCCGTCCAGTCGCAGCCGATGAAGATCACCCTACCATTCAATACATCACACCGTAGCACTCAATCACAGTTACAGGTAACCCCTAGCTAATCTCGTCAATCTCTTTTGGAACTGTTTTGGACAAATACAATGCAATTTCAATAGTAGTTTTCAAACTCTAGAACAATAAAACACACATTTTGATGCACCTCTTTGTTACACTATTTCCAAAACCCAAAAGAAAAAGAGAGCAGATAAAAAAAAAAGTGAGCAAGGACTGTAAAACCATAAACATTTTGCAATCATCATGAGTCAAAAACACTCACACATATCAGTGCACCCAACTAAACAGCCAAATTGGTTAGCAAGTAGTGAAACTAAAAGCATATCATACCTCAACCATCATGCCCAATGAATTTTTCAAGCTCCAAAAAGGATCTGATGGGATAAAAAAAATTGCAACATAATGTCTCAAAAGCCTAACCAAACAAGGAACACAAACAAATTAACAATCCAATTATGCAACAACACAAAATAATGGTGATAGTGAACAGTGAGAGAAGAAATGTCGCGAGAAAAAGGTTGTTGGTGGCCAAGGGAAAAGAGAAGAAAATTCTGTAAGAGTGAGATAATAACTAAAATGAGGCTAATAAAGGCAGTTTTTGTTGAAAACTATTGTCTATATTTCATGGGAAGACAACAAGTGTTTCCTTATTACAACCTTTAGCATTTCCAACAGCACACATGGGTAAAAATGGTTTCATTGTGAAATAGCTAATAATGAGATAGTGAAATAATTCAATTCTTTAAGGCTTTTGATTATGGCAATTTCAAAATAACTGTATTCATAATGATTCTTGTAACAATTTCTAATAAGTCAAGATCGCAATTCACAAATGAAATATGAAAAAGGAAGTTGCAAGTGTGTGTGTATATGATGAAAAACAAGAGCCAATGACATTGATCCTTCATGAGTAAAACACTGGTTAGTGGAAAAATATTCTCTTAATTAAGAGTAGAGAGCTTCTTGTGATGTACCTAAAATAATTCTTCTTTTCATATTTGAACTCCTACGAATTATAGTGAATGGAGGCTTCTTGTCGAACCACACAAGTCTTGTGTGTTGTTGTACCTCGTTGCATCTTCTTCTTCTTTTTCTCTTTGAGCTCCATTCCATTTTTTATTCTCTCTGACTCATGTCATTGTAGGATTGAAAGTTAGTAAAGTTGCTCCACTATGTTTAAAAAAACAAGGGCTTAATATTGAAGACCAATGAGAAAAGTTCATTTCATGGATCAGGACAACAACCTCTCACATCATTAAAAACATTAGCAATTCAAACAACAGTAGCAAATATCCAATAACTACAACAAATCAACTTCATTACAACAATATATGTGTAGGAGATAGATGCTTAGACAAGTTGGTATATATTCTTTACAGCTTAGAAAACATTCCTCGAAAGAACACATTCAACTACAACATAAATTGACTTTTTAACGTTGAAGCTCTTGGCTTTCCAATAATATTTATTTCTATTCCATAGTTTTATCCATATCAGTCAAACTTCCAAAATGCAACATGTTTTGAGCGTATCAAAAAAAAAAAAAAAAAATATTTGTTTCATCTCTTCTGCTCTTCACAACATCATTGGTTTTAACAACTAATCACCAACATTTGCTCTATCCCGACTTTTCAACTTGCCAAATATGAATGACAGGAAAACATTCAATACTTAAAAGATATATCCAACAACTTGCCAAACTAGATGCTATGCTCAATGCTAAAAAATGTTTGCTGCCAAAATTTGATCTTTCAGTTGAATCAGAAAAGAAAGAATTATACTTGTTGCTCCATGTGTTCCTAAATTGTGTTCCAAATAGCTTATGGGGCAAGGGATAAAAGACATGATGAGATCTCATAAGTTTAAGGTGCTCTAGTTCTGTACTACACTAAATACTTTTGCTCAGTCATTCATCGAGTTCTCTCCGTTTATAAGTTTTTATAGACCAGTTTAAGCCATTATTTCCATAACCATGTGGAATTTACCTTGTAGGTTAAAGAATATCCTGGTTACAACTTTATTGGCTTAATATATGGTCCTAGTGGTGAATATCAAAAGCGATTAGAAAAGGTAAGGAAATTGCTGGTAGAACTCTTCAACATCTGCAACCACAAGAACTAACCTGTTAGAACGCGAGAAAGAAGTCGACGAAGGTGAAACCCACGATGTCCAATCGCCTTTGGTCGAAACGCACGCGAGAAACAAGCTTCTGGTCGCCGTCCAGTCACCGCCGGTGAAGATCTTGCTGCCGTCGCTGAGGTTTTGTTCGTTGTCGTTGGTTGAAGACAAGGGGAAGGAGAGCTCTAGCGGCCGAAGGTTGAAGAAGGGAAGAACGACAGCTGCGGCGACCGAAGGTTGAAGAAGGGAGGAACGAAAGCTGCGGCGGCCGAAGTTGAAGAAGAAGGTTGAAGAAGGGAGCTGCGGCGGCTGAAGGTTGAAGAAGCTAGGGTTTTTTAAAACCTTCGGGGAGAGAGAAAAGTGATTTGGGTTTTTTACCGTTTTAAAAAAATAATAAAAAAATTGGGCTTTTAACGACGGGCTATGCCCGCCATTAAAGGTTGTTTTTAATGACGGGCAATGCCCGTCATTAAAAATTCATTTTTCTGGAAAAACGCACGTCCGACATTAAAAGTGGCGCGCGTTTTCCGTCCGTCATTAAAGGTCCCGCCCCCTTTTTCTGTCTGTCATTAAATGCTATTTTTGTAGTAGTGGATACAGGATAGGTGATAGGAAGAGCACTATTGATGGAACACCTGACATTAGACCACCTTGATGCCTATTCGGTTAACACGTCGAGCTATTGACGTTAAACAAGTGCTTATGGGAGGCAACCCAAGTAAGTTCAGTTGTGTTTTTTTTTTTTTTTTTTGCTTTTGATTTATTGTTTGTTTATATTTTGTAGGTCTTGGTTCCAGTTTCTCCTTTGCTTGCAAGCTTCCATAAAAGAGGACATCGCCATTCCAGGACAGTATTATTCACTCCTCCTACTCTTTTATTGTTCTCATGCTTGATTATGTTTTATTTTCTTCATACATTGAGGACAATGCATGTTTTAAGTTTGGGGGTGGAATAACATGTTTGTGGAGCCCTTGTACGGTGGTGGTTGGTCGTTGAAGGTTGACAACAGCTGGTCGTCAGAGGTTGACGGTAGTTTTCGTCCTCGATCGGTATTTGAAGGTTGACGGAGGTCGACAGAAGTCAGTGACGGCTGCTAGTCCGAGGTCGACGGTAACGGTCGGCGCGACGGCCGGTAGTCGAAGGTCGACGAAGGCCGATAGTCGGAGGTTGACGGTGGCGGCTGGTTGGCAGAGGCCGACGACGATCGATAGTCGGAGGTCAACGATGGTGGCCGGTAGTCAGAGATCGGTGGAGGTGATAAAAAAAGGATAAATGAAAGAAATAACACAAATAATAAAAAAATGAAAGATAAAGAAATAACGAAAAAAAATATAAAAAAAAAAAAAAAAAAGAAAGAGAACCAAATAACACAAAAAAATATTAAAAAAAAAGACGAAGAAGTTATTAAAAAAAATAGGAGAAGAGAAGAGATTGGTGTTGGAATGGGAGAGAGATGGATATGCATGAAAGATAGAAAAAAATATATATAGATACAGAATTTGAGAAACAACTTTTTTTAGTTTCTCAAATTTGGCCTCTTTTTTAGAAACGTTTCTAGAAATTTAGAAACAAGAAATAATGATGAGTTATTAAACAAGTTTGTTTCTTAAAAAATGAGAAACGAGAACAAGAAACAGGAAACAGAAACGTTATCAAACGAGTCCTGAGTAGCTTAAGTTTGAGAGTTCTGGTGAGAATTAAGGTTTGCCCAGAGTAGCTTGAGTTTGAGAGTTGTTGTGAGAATTAAGGTTAGGCCTCTTATTATCCATTGTAAATTGCTTATTGAAATTTCTAGTGATTTCCAGTTGATGTAGATCCTAATTTGGAATCCAACCACTATATATTGTCATGTCAGTGTTCTCATCCCTTACTCCCTATTTTTCTTTTTGAGTTCATCGATGTTATTCTTCGTCTTTGATTGATATATTTTTGTGTTCATTTCTTATTAAATTGCTAATAAAGGTGAGCTGGAAGTTGGTAGTGTCCGATTCAACATTTAAATTATCACTCAGTCAATTTTCTTTCTCATAGATTTGGTATTCATGTATTTACGAGATGAGATCTATGTAATTCCATCTTCCTTACATAATCTTCATTAGTTTTTCTTCTTTGTTTATTTTTTTTCATAATTATTCTTCAAATACAAGACAGATTATCATTCATGAACAATTATGAGTCAAAACATTGATAATGATCCAACATAACTTCCAAATAAAATTTATATTGCCACCAAAACATAATTTATTGGAACACTCTTTGAAATTATTCCAATATTCCATTACATATTTGATTCTTCTATATTATAATGTTATTCATGAAAACAATAGGATTCGAATCATCTAAAAAATTTGAGTGGCAAATATGTAAAGAAGATTTATTAAAAAAATGATCAAATGGGATCCAATCTTGGGAACAAGCATAGTGAGATGAAATGGATATGGAAAAGGGGAAAGTGATGAAAAGAGAATAATGTCTAAAATCGAAGGGCCATAGCTTTGTAAGTTGCACGCCTAAGTGCAAAGAATGCATTTTTTTGGTCATCAATTACATCATGGTGTTTGCACTTTGTCTGCAAAATCTCACCCAATAGGATTCTCATCATTAAGATTCCCATCCAACTTTTCTCATGGGAAACCGTGTTCGCATTCTTCCAGCCACTTCTTGTTTTCTTGCATGAACTTCGCCTTTGTTGTCGATTAAGAATGAGTGTGAGACTTTTTATTAATTCGATCTAATTAGGTGAAATGCTTTCTTTTTATGAATAGTTTTGAGGAGAAAGAAGGATATAGTAAGTTGGTGTTTCATATGTATCAAAAAGGTGTTTTTGCATGTTAGTTTTGGATGTATATTTATTTTAGGATAAATTATAAGTTTAGTGCCTCAACTTTTAGGGTTGTGTCAATTTGGTCTATGATGTTTAAAAAAGTGACTAATAGGTCTCTGAACATTCAATTTTGTGTCTAATACATCCCTAACTTACATTTTTGTGTCAAATAGGTCCCTGACATGTTCGAGATTTTTAAAAATTAACTCAGATATAAACTTGAATTTTATGCCTACTGGGATCCTAATAGGCTTCTGAATTTTAAGAAATGTCAAATAGGTCGAGAATTTATTAGACACAAAGTTGAAAGTTGAGAGATCTATTGGACACAACAGTGAAAGTTTAAGGACATATTGGATATTTTCTCAAAAAAAAAAAAAAAAAAAAAAGGACATTGGATACTTTTTAATATTCAGGGACCTATTGGACATAAAAGTGAAAGTTTGAAGGCTTCTTTGAAACTTTTTAAAGTTCAGTGACCAAAATTGGCACAATCCTGAAAGTTCAGAGACTATTTAAAGTTCAGATTAATATTTCGTAGGATGACCATGTAACTCGATCTCAATCTTGAGTGAGTTATAGACTCCTGCTTGTGAGGGATTGTCATTTGATTTGTATGGGTGAGTGTGGCCCGAGATGTCGACTCAATAAGCTAGTCTACCATTTTGTGGACAAGATCGAGTGGAGAGCTGAGAACATAACTTTACAAGATGAAATTCACTCCTTCCCGACCTTAGAGTAAGTAAATGAGTTGTTCCTTGTGCTGACTCTTGGTCTTGAACAAGGAGCGCCACCCTCTCACTGGCACGAGAGGGGCTTGGTTTATGGTAGGACAATAACAAATTGTGAAAGAGTTAATATAACTAACGCATGCAGAAGCAATTAGAATCTAAGACACTTAATCTACATCAATTTTAGGAGTTAAGCATGCTAGTTCAATGATAAAAAATAGGGTATTCGAAGCCTACCTCTTGTAGCTCAAAATTGATGCAATCCGTTGGTTATTTCTGAACACGAACTCAATGTGGACTACTGCTAGTGTCTTCCCTGCTATTCTCTGACCTTAGAACGGATTGTGGGATCCAATTGTGATGGAATTGGAAGGGAAATGCTTGAAGGTTCAAGCTATGGAGTGAGAGTTTGAATGTTTGGATTTGAGAGATCAAATTTGCAGCATAATAGTAAGTTCAAGACTATCTTTTTGCATATTTCCATCCTCTATTTTAAGGAGGATTTCATACAAATCAATCTCATTACAAGATGACACCAATTCATAGAGGATTAAGAGTGGGATTAGGTGGCTTATGGAGGTTCAAGCATGGGATTACATGATAATCCACTCCACCTCTTTAAATTCTTTTTATTTTTGAATTTCCTAAATTCAAAAATAATTTATTTTATTTTTAAATGAAATTAATTCAAATAATTAATTAAACATTTAGTTAATTTTATTGTTGGGTTTTATGTACTAAAACTCGTAGATAGTAAATGTAATAAAGTTAATCATAATCACTAAAGCGTTATTGAGGTTATTCAGTAAGATATTATTGAATGGTTGTTTTTAATTCTGCATTAAATAACCCAAATCCAATAAACTAGAACCCTGGCTATGATATGAATACTTGAACTTTATGTGAAGATGTAAAAATAGATCAAGTTTGAGTAAATAGCCAAAACGGTCTATATATAGTGTAGGGATAAGGTTGGGTACCTTATCCTAGGGACACTATGAGATGCGGCCCACTTTGTATTCAATACAAAAAATGTTATCTTGAATCGTTCATGTGAAGACAGGCGAGTGGGGGCATCCTATGCAATGAGTTTGCATAAGACCTGGACCGAAAAATAAGTCACTTTCACTTTATAACGCGGTTTACTATTGAGACTGACTTATGTAGTGCGATGACTTAGGTAACTCAATCTTAATCTTGAGCTAACTATGAACTCCTATTTAATCGGGATTATCCTTTGATTTGCATGGGTGAGAGTGCCCGAACATCGCCGACTCAATAAGCCTACCATTTTGGGGATAAGACCGGGTAGATAGCTGGGGACATAGTCATGCAAGATGAAATTCACTCCTACCCGCTCTTAGAGATGGTAGAGAAGTTGTTCCCTTAGGTACTGATTCCGAGTCTTGAGCAGGGTGCCCACCCTCTCATTGGCCCGAGAGGGACTCGGTTTGGTGGTCGGACCATAAACCACATTGTTCATTAGAGGATCAGTGGGACTTAAGGAACAAGAAGTAACTTTAGGAGTAAAACGACCCAGCTATAGTTACGAACAACCTGTGAAGGGTCGACTTACTAATCATGGTTATATCTAGTGGATATAAATATATCTACAGTGAGGGAAGTGCAGCTACAAGATATAGTGGAGTGTCCCCACTACAAGAAAGTTGACCTATTTCAACCATGTTTTATCGAATGTTATAAAAAACCTTTGAAAAATATATACATTTACCAAAGGTACTTAAATAACCTTTAATAAATATCTACCTTTATCGAAGGTTATTAAAAACCTTTGATAAAAGTATAATATTTTTTAAAGGGCCTTAAGAACCTTTGAAAACTATATTATCTTTTATCAAAGGTATTTAAAAAAACCTTTGATAAATATCTACATTTTATCAAAGGTTCTTAAAATCCTTTGACAAAAATATAATATTTATCAATGAATATTAAAAACCTTCGAAAATTATATTATCCTTTATCAAAGGTATTTAAAAAACCTTTGATAAATATTTACAACATATCAAAGGTTATTAAAAACCTTTGAAAAAGATATAAATTATATTATCATTAATCAAAGGTATTTAAAAAAACCTTTGAAAAGATATAATATAATATTTATCAAAGAATATTAAAAACCTTTGAAAATTATATTATCCTTTATCAAAGGTATTTAGAAAACCTTTGATAAATATCTACTATTTATCGAATGTTCTTAAAAACCTTTGAAAAGGATATAATATTTATCAAAGAATATTAGAAACCATTGGAATTTATATTATCCTTTATCGAAGGTTATTAAAAACCTTTGAAAAAGATGTGCATTTATTAAAGGATATTAAAAAGCTTTGAGAATTATTATATAAGCATTTATCAAAGCTTTTGAAAAAACCTAAGAAAAATATATACTTTTATTGAAGGTTATTAAAACCTTTTGGTAAATATATTATATTTATTGTGGGCCATCAACATCCTTCGAAAAAGTTTTAGAAGTCATATGCCATTTTTCTACTTTTAATTGAAGGCTATTAAGAACCATTGATAAAGATGTTTATGAAATTTGTTATTTAAGTATTTTAAAAATAAGGGTTAATTAGATAAATTTCTCAAAAAAAAAAAAAAAAAGTTAATTAGATAAAATTACAATTGGAAAACACGTTGTCTTCGTTTTGGGCATTATCTTCTAGGTCAGCGATAGCAGTTTCACCCCGAACCCTAATCACACTGTGAGTTTTCTTCTCCAACTCAACTCTCTAGTTTTCTAGGGCAAAGACTATAAGGTATGTACATTTCTCCATTTCCATGGGTTTCACATCAAGTGACGCTATGAATTTGGTTTTGTTTGGTTGGATGAATTTAGCTTTGTCCCTTTTGCATGCCTATGAATTTGGTTTAGAAACTCAAGAAATTCAAGTCGTATTCCTATTTTTTTTGTTCAATACGTTTGTATTGCTCGATTTCGTTTCTAATTAATAGCTTTTAGTGCGATTTCTGTTTTGTGCTTTGAATCTCTAGTCGCGTTATGTGGAATTTTAGTAGTTTGTGTTTGTACTGCGTTTTTGATGTTCAGCTGCAATTTTATGCCCTGCTACTCTACAAATTTCCTCCATCACTCTCTCCCTAAACCTCCCATTCTCTCTCATCCAATCTCTCTATAACGCCCCAGGTTTCCATAAACTACTAACCTAGCGACATTACTAATTCATGACGAAACTAACCTAGTGCTCCAAAAATTTTGCCAGCATAACGACGTAACTTTAACTAACCAAAAATTTTAAACACCTAAAAACAAGAAAGACACTTTTGATTCATATAACAATTTCAACTTCACTTGACGACATACATCCCAAACATACTCAGTAACATAAGAACTATTTCCAACTCTCAAGCAGATATATTACGAGTTAGATCTCGTAACAAGTACAATTATTAAAACTAACACATCCTAGATAAAAGAAATTAAACTCTTAAGTCTATTAAAAGAGCTCATAAAATAATCGACAACTACTTCAGTTTTCGGTATGACAAAACCCAACCAAACTCTAACCACGAAAGTAAATCAACGAAGCGAGCTAACTAATGGTCTTTCCTTCAAGCCTCCTCTTCATCACCAAGTCTGGATGTGCTCATCACCTGCAAAACCTAGTGGTGGGTCAGTACAAAAGTCACGGTACTGAGTAACTGACTCACACCTACAAAGCCATCAATCACATACGCATATAAGGTAGATATCGTGATTTCCACACACAGCTCAATATACATGGAAAATAGTTAACACATACACCATGCATGAAACCATACATCAAGCAACATACTCATGGGACATACATCCATAACCACTAACTCAAGCTCTATCTAACTCCTCCGAGTCATCTCAACTCCTTTGAGTTCTCTCAATTCGACTCCTCTAAGTCCTCTCAACTCGACTCCTCTGAGTCCTCTCAACTCGACTCCTCTGAATCCTCTCAAAGATCTCCAAGACTGACCCTTCAAGTCACACTGACCCCTGACCATTTGTACCCAGGGCCTCAGGCTTCTCTACGGAGCTCGGTGTTCGACCCTTGACCATTTGTACCCAAGGCCTCGAACTGTGCATCGCCTCTTGGCCATATTATCCAAGGTACCTGATGACTTCAAATTCTCGTAGCCCTCACAAAGGTCTCCAAGACTGACCCTTCGAGCCGCATTGTTCCCGGACCATTTGTACCCAGGACCACAATGCTCTCTACGGAGCTCGGCGTTCGACCCTTGACCATTTGTACCTAAGGCCTCGAACTGTGCATCGCCCCTTGGCCTATTACCCAAGACACCCGATGACTTCATAATCAAACTGTATATCGCCCCTTGGCCATATTACCCAAGGCACCCGATGGTCCTCTTAATCCATTGGTGACATACCACCCCTCGACCATTTTTACCTGAGGCACCAGACATTCACCTAACTTTCCTTTAACACATACAAGGTCCTTTGACCTCTATCACATACAAGGTCCTTTGACCTCACGGTCTCACTATCACACAAGGTTCTCTGACCTCACAGTCTCACTATCACACAAGGTCCTCTGACCATTCTTGCACTAGACAGGTTCACAACTTACAAAGCACAACCTAAACATGATCTTCTAGCTCATGTCATACTTTTAGTCCATGCAACAACCAAAAGTACAATACATGCTCACAACATTAAAATAATTCTCTATAACTAATCACAATAAGATAACAACATGCTTATCACGGGCAGATCGCATCACGACAACTCAACATACATCAGTACAACAGTTCGATGTATCAGATCAACATGCTCAAACTCGTCATTAACATAACATATACATATATCCACATATAGAAACTAAACGAATAAAACACGCAACAAGCTAGCACACAAGCGAACAAACTCAACAGGTAGAATTCCACTTACTTATATCGCTACTAGAATAATCCAAGAGCCATTACAGAACTCGAAAAGCTCCTGAACAGAAAGATTAACTCTTAAAGGTCAGAATCAAGCTCAAAACCTTAATTCAAACTAAGGAATCCTTAAAGATGAACTTCTTATCGAAACCAAACTTGGATTCAAGCATGCAAGCTAGATCGACAGCTGGTGTGTGATCAGTTAAATGGATGGAAGTGAGATAAGATGATCAATGAAATAATAAAGAATAATTTAGCTAATACTTAAGTGTAAGTATACACTGTCGCATGTAGCAATAAAAAACCTTAGAAGTACTCCAAGGGTATCGATCCCACGAGGAATAAACTAGAAATTCAGATTTGATGAAGAAACTGCTCAAATGATTGCTTTTGAAAAAGGTAACCAAAGAAAATAAGCTGATTGATTGGGTTTTTTAAAAGATAAATAAAACAAGCAAATAAATGATAAAAAATAACAATAATAAACAAACGAGGTATTCAACATGGATTCATCCCTAAGGCAACAACCATACTCATGCAATATTTAACTTAAGCGTATTTAATGCATTGGGTCAGATTTAACTCCTATTTGGCCCTTGTTCCAAAAAACCGTTAGAAGGCTAAGCGAGTACCGTTATGCACATTTCTGTGACTCTCTCACTTTTACAAGATGGGAATGAGTGAAACTCTCTACAAACCACAAGGTTTGATGTCTAACTCTCCCTCGAGTTAGAATTTGGTCATCTAAGAAGGACCTCGGACATCCCTACTCATTGGCGTCGAGCCAGGGTTCTGTCACCATCCTTTTCTTTCAAACGAGTTCCGCTAGAATTTGACTTTGAATCCCGAGCTTATATAGTGTAGAAATTGGTTGAGAAGCTGTGAAATAGGTGCTGGAAGGTTGCCCAGTCAGTTTCGGGGTCAAAACAACCGGTTAGGTGTGAAAAAGCCTCGTCAACAACGACCCGCGCGTGACTCGGAATGACCTCTAATTTTCCAGAAATGTGATCGTATTTATATTTTGCCTTCCCAGAAATGCGGTCGCGTTTCTGGGAAGTTCCAACTTTTCCTCTGTTTTTCTGCACAACAGCAAACTAAGTCAAATTTGCTTCAAATCAAGTCTTTTTAAGCACAAATAAGCATAATTCAACAAAAGTGACTTTCAACACCCTAACTTATCAAAACAACATATTTTGAGCTCGGAAATAGTAAAATTTACCTAAACACTCAATATTTGATCAAGAAATGAGCTAAATATAAGGGTAAAATAGGAATATTTTTTACCATTATCAACAGCCAGGAATTCCTAAAACAAGAACATTTGAACACTAAGAACTAACCTAAGGCACCAAACCAAGATTGAAAGGGCTTAAGAAGCCTTAAAACTTACTGATCGACACCTACACGACCTTGAAGCTTCTTGTCCAGTGATGGAATGAGCTCGAAATCACCAATCCAAACCTCCTAGCTTATGGGCATTCAGTCCCAAGGGTGTTCGGGTTATGGGTATTAGTCGAAAGCCAATTTCGAGCCCAAACGCTCGCTATTTGGTTTTCCAAAAACCTCTAACCTGTAAGTTAGAAGCCAAAAAGGAATGAGTAAACCATATTCGAACTCAAACAAGCATGGGTCATGATCTAGGACAACCTTGAGGACTAAAACTACATGGGTACATGCTGAAACTTGAAGGAAATCGAGTGGGTCTTAAGCTAAACTTACCAAATGCTTACAAGAAGAAGAATCAGGATAAAACTCACACATTAAAGCAGACTGGAGGGAGAAAAACATGCCTGACGCCACTGCTCGTGCCACTAAAATGCTAATCTGTCGTGGGTCTCGCGAATCCTGCTGCATGCAGAAGGAGAGAGAGACAACAGCAACGACACTCGAGAGAGGGAGGCGACAGCGACGTGGGTTCTTGCTGCTCAGACGGAGTAGAGCGTGAGAAGGAGAGGAAAACGCCCACGGACTGCGGCCACACGTGATTGATGCTAAGATCGAGCTCGTCGGCGAACACGCGAGAAAGATGTCGGAGAAGAAGAAGCTTGACGGAAAACTCACGAAAAGCGAGTAACAACTCGAGCTGACCACGACGACTTGGCAGCTACTACTCGACACACGACAGTGACAGAGGGCTAGGCAACGGCGGCGACGGCGCGAAGAAACGGCGGCGACGACGCTAAGAAATGGCGGCGGTTGGAGACTGAAAATCAGGGGGGCTGAACGGCGTAAAGAGAAAGGAAAGGAAGAAGATGCAAGAAGGCTAGGGTTTATTTTTCTTTTCTTTTTCTTTCTTTTTTTTTTTTTAATTCTCCAAATTAGAAGAGTGACAAATATTGAGAGGGAAAATTCTAGGGATTTACTTTAAACTCCAAAAATTCTTTTCTTTCCTAAATTGAAAACCAAAATTAAAACTCCTAAAAGGATTCAAAGAAATTTCTAATTAATATGAGATTTTGGTTGGAGGATAAGAGGTCTAAATTTATATCCCAAACTTTAGGAATTAAGGATTTAATTAAAAAAAAATTCCCTAAATTATAGAAATATAATTTAACAACCCAAGGCTAAACTTAAATTCTAAGTTTTCAAATTAGAGTAAGAACGCCCAATTAATTCCAAAATGGATTGACTTCGAAATGCGGGGCGTTACACTCTCTCTCAGAGCGGTTCCACGGAGTTCATCTTCTGTCCTTCAACTTCGAATCGCACATTAAGGAAACTCGGAGCTCAGATCTTGATTCCACTTCCACTCTCAAGAAGATCCATATACCAATTCTCTAAGCTCATTTTCTATGAACTATAATTCTTACTAAGATGAGATAATCACCTTTTGTTTCCGTAATCTTGGTTTTTTTTTGTTAAGGGACAACGGACACGACACATCTCCACAATGGTATGATATTGTCCACTTTGGGCATAAACCCTCATGGCTTTGCTTTTGGTTCACCCCAAAAGGTCTCATACCAATGGAGATACTAGTCCTCCCTTATATACCCATGATCATCCCCTTATCTAGCCAATGTGGGACTTTGGTTGCACTCCCAACAATCCTCCCCTCGAACAAAGTACCACCGAGCCTCCCCTCAAATATTCATCTATCCGTCTAACTTTCTAGGCTTCACCGCTTTACCGAGAGTTCTTGCTCTCATCTAGGACGACTCCTCTTCTTCGGAGTTATACCGCCTACCTAGAGCTCAACCACAGACCTCCCCATGACTATTTCAAGGCTCACAACTTTCTTTGTTCGGCATCCGAGGATTCTACCTGACACAGCTACTCCCGGGGCATGGCTCTGATACCACTTGTAAGGGATCCACATATCTCTTTCCAGGTCTGCCGCTTGGATTCAACTCACGAAGGAAATAAACTCAGACATGCAAAGTTCAGTATCCACCAAAAGGATCAATCAAAGAAACCTCACGATTCTCTCAAGTACACTCAGGAAGAAGAAGAACACAGCACAAGAACACAGAAGCAGAGAAAAAAAGAAGCCAAGATGTATAGTGGTTCGACAACTTGGCCTACATCCACTCTAGGAAGGGAGATTCTTATTCAAGGTCAGAATTATAGAGATATTACACAAATGTATGCCACTCTCACTGATCAATTTCACTCATCGTTTCTTCTTAAGGACTATGGAGAATATTTATACTGCTGATTGGTTTTTTACCTTGCCTGTTATGATAGGTAACTTCAAATTGGTTGATTGCAACCGTTTCATCAGGTAAACACCTTACAATTCTCCCCCTTTGAAATTAATCAATTTGAGTCAAGTTTCTCCTCCCTTCCTTTTATTTTCGTTCATCCTTTTTCTGGTAGGAAAAACCCTACCATTTCCAGACAGTGTTGGAACTTCAGTTGAGGCAACGACTTCGTCAGAATACCAGCGACGTTGTCAGAGGTATGAACTTTTACAACTTCGATTTCCCTCGTTTCAATTTCTTCACGAACAAAATGGTATTTGATATCAATGTGTTTTATTCTATTGTGAAACTGAGGGTTCTTTATAAGGAATATGGTGCTCTGATTGTCACAGTAGATTTTAATTTTTGTTTGCTTTATCCCGAAGTCTTGTAACAATCCCTTTAGCCATATTCATTCTTTTATTGCTTCTGAAAGGGCTATGAATTCAGCCTCGGTTGTTGAGAGTGCCACTACTGACTGTAATGTGGCTTTCCAACTGAGGAGATTCTGTCCGAGTAAGAAAAAATAGCCCGATAAGGATCTTCTTCTGTCTAGGTCTCCTGCAAAATCAGAGTCTACAAAACCATAGACTTCATTAGCTTCTTGATTGTTTTTTCGATATGTAAGAGCAGCTTCTTTGGTACCTTTTAGATACCTTAGGATCCATTTGACCGCTTCCCAATGCCTTTTACCTGGATTTGCCATATATCTGCTTACCAAGCTTGTGGCATAGAACAAATCAGGCCTTGTAGATACCATTAGGTACATAAGACTCCCTACTTCTTGAGAGTAGGGTACTGATGACATGTAGGATAGATGTTCTGACTCGTTTTCTTTTGGTGAGTTGGCTGCTGAGAGTTTAAAATGATGTGCTATAGGGGTGAAGACAGACTTAGCATCATCAAGTTTAAACTTCCTGAGTACCTTATCACAGTAGCTTTGTTGACTGATTAGGAGTGTGGAGGTATCTCTTCTTCTATTGATTTCCACTCCTAATATTCTCTTGTACTCACCTAAATCCTTCATGTCAAATTCCTTCTTCAGAAGATTTTTCACCTGATTCAAATCTTCTTTTGTCTTACCAGCAAGAAGCATGTCATCTACATATAGGAGTAGATGAACACAGTGTTTAAATGACCTTGAGTTGGTGTACACACAATTATCATATGAGCTCTTTAAAAACCCAATCTGAGAGATGTACTCATCGAATCTCTGATACCAACACCTGGGAGATTGTTTAAATCCATAGATGGACTTATTCAGCAGACAGTAGAGATCTTATTCTCCCTTCTTTACATACCCCACAGGCTGTTTCATGTTATATAGTTTCTACTAGATAGCCATGTAAGAAGGTTGTTTTCACATCCAGTTGGTCAAGCTCCAAGTCATTTTGAACTACAAATGACAGTAACATCCGGATTGAGGTGAGCTTGACCACTGGTGAGAACACTTCAGTGTAGTCTATGCCTTATTTTTTAGTATACCCCTTAGCTACAAGTCGTGCCTTGAATCTTGGTTTTAGAACACCAGATATTCCCTCTTTTATCTTGAATATCCACTTGCACGCAATTGGTTTGTAGCCTTTAGCAAGAGGTTTCAATGTCCATGTTATGTTTTCTTCCAGAGACTGTATTTCTTCATTCATGGTTGTAATCCAACTTCTTGCATTTGGTTTATTCACTGCTTCTTCAAAGCTGTGAGGTTCATCAAAGTTAAGTGAGTCAGCCACACTAAGAGCTAGAGATATACAATCTGCCTCACTAAATCTGGATGGAGGCACAATATTTCTTGTCGATCTCTAGCTAAGGAGTAATTCTGTAGATCAGGTTGTTCTGGAGGTGTTTCAGTAGCTTCGTCTTCATCATGAGATTCACCTTCTTCCAGTATTTCTTCAGGATTTACTCTTGAAGTTGAAGGCAGTGTATCATGCTCCACCTCAATTTCTAAGTCTTGAGTTACTGTCTTATCTTTCTCTGACTTGTTGTGGAGCATAAACATTTCTTGCTCTCTGAAGGTGACATCTCTGCTATTGACACATCTTTTCTCGACTGGATGCTAGAGCCTATAACCTTTTACCCCTTCTGTGAACCCCACAAACATACATTTAACAGCTCTTGGTTTGAGTTTGCCTTGATTCTGGTATACATATCCAATACAACCGAAGACTTTAAGGTGTTGTACTTTAGGTGCCTTCCCTGTCCATCTTTCTTCTGGTGTTTTGAACTCAATGGATGTGTGAGGACATCTATTAAGTGTGTACACAATGTAAGAAGCAGCCTTAGCCCAGTATTTTTCAGGTAACATTGCATCTACAAGCTGACTTCTCACCCTTTCCATGATTGTCCTGTTTAGTCTCTCAGCTACTCCATTCTGTTGAGGTGTATACCTCACAGTTCTATGTCTCAAAATGCCATTAGTTTTGCAAAAAACATTAAATGGTTCATTACAAAACTCTAATCCATTGTCTGTTCTTAGGCATTTAATAACTTTGCCTGTTTGTTTTTCAATCATGGTTTTCCACTCTTTAAACTTTTCAAACACTTCATCTTTAGTTTTTAGAAAGTAAATCCAACTTTTCCTTGAAAAATCATCAGTGAAAGTGAGAAAATACCTTGAATCACTCAGGGAGTTTGTAGATGCTGGCCCCTAGAGATCAGAGTGCACGTATTGTAAGATTTCCTTTGAATGATGTTGGGATGAAGTGAAGCTATGTCTCTTTGCTTTCCCAACAATACAATATTCACAGAATCTTAG
Organism: Luffa acutangula; assembly: GCA_036850905.1. Lineage (NCBI taxonomy): Eukaryota > Viridiplantae > Streptophyta > Magnoliopsida > Cucurbitales > Cucurbitaceae > Luffa > Luffa acutangula. Next base: position 38,465,388 of record CM072088.1, read on the forward strand.
ATTGTCACCAGTGCCATGAGGTAAAATCCCCTGTTTTGCTAGGACTTGTAATCCTTTTACACTGATGTGCGAAAACCTTTTGTGCCACAACTCACATTCAGTAGGATTGTCTGCTGAGATAACCAAAGCTGACTGCATCATTTCAACATTTCTAATCACATACAATCCATTTATCTTTTCTCCAACCAGCACAGTCTTATCGTCCTTTTTTATTTCAATTGCTCCACCACTACCTCCATAGGTGCATCCTATAGAATCCAACATACATAAGGAAATAAGATTCCTTTTAAGGTTTGGAACATGTCTCACGTTCCTTAGTAATTTGACTGACCCATCCTTCAGCTTTAAGGATACAGAGCCAATCCCAATTACCTTACATGTGTTGTTGTTGCCCATGTAAACAATTCCACCGTCCCAGTTTCGGTATGTGCTGAACCAACCTCTTTTTGGTGTCATGTGGAAAGAGAAACCAGAATCGATCACCCAATCGTGGAGTTCTGAAGGACATTGATCATCATGGCGTTTATCTGATGTAGCTAATGCATCAGAGTATGTGACTGAATTCTCACCAACAGATGCTTCTGACTGCTTGTTTTTCTTGAACTTTTGGTTCTGATTTCTTCGCTTAAGTGAATAGCAGTCTCGTTTAATGTGCCCTTCTTTGTGGCAGTAGTTACATTTGATCTTAGATTTAGGTTTGTCTTCTTGTTGGCTTTTACTTTCTTTTCCCTTAGGTTTACTTTTAACAAATAAACCTTCTGATGCTTCCTTTTTCTGGGCAAGAATTTGGAGCTCCTTAGTTCTGATGGTTGAAATAATTCCATCTGTTGTGATGGAAACCCTTCCATATTTCAAGGCTGTTTTCACCTCTTTGTATGCTTCTGGAAGGGAATTTAGTAACACAAAAGCTTCATTTTCTTCTCCTATTTTCTCTCCTGAGTTCTTTAATTCTGAGGTCATCTTCTTGAATTCATCAAGATTCTCAAATAAACTCTTGCTGGCGTCCATTTTGAAGGTGAAGAACCTTTCTCTCATGAAAATTTTATTGTGAGCATCCTTCGTTTCATAAAGATCTTTCAGCTTTGTCCAGATCTTGAATGACGTATCTTCCTCTATAACCTGTCTCAACACATTATTGCTAAGGTTTAGAATGATAGTACCATAGGCTAACATGTTCATATTCTCCTTTTCATCTTCGGTCATGGACGTTGGTAGCTCTTTAGGATCTGTAAGTGCACGCAATGCCTTCTGTTGGCCCAAGATAGCTTTAATCTTGGCCTTCCACAAGTCGAAATCACCTTTCCCATCAAACTTCTCTATATCATATCTTGCGACTGCCATTCTTCTTTCCAAGAACCTTCAATCTTGATTGATCTCACTGAAGCTCTGATACCACTTGTTAAGGGACAACGGACACGACACATCTCCACAATGGTATGATAGTGTCCACTTTGGGCATAAACCCTCATGGCTTTGCTTTTGGTTCACCCCAAAAGGCCTCATACCAATGGAGATACTAGTCCTCCCTTATATACCCATGATCATCCCCTTATCTAGCCAATGTGGGACTTTGGTCGCACTCCCAACATTTTTGTTGGTTGAGTTGATGCATGATGTGGAAATTTTGGCTTCCAAGTGTGGGGAAGTAGCTTGAATGAGTTTGCATTTCTGATTCTTGTAGGAGATGATGTATGTGTGGATAGATAAAGATTATGGAGGCTTTGCGGTGTTATGTTAGAATGTGATTGGGGTTGATCGGGGAAGTTTAGCTAATTGTTTTATGGATTTATGTAGAGAAATGGGTTTTTAGCTGGTGAAGTAGATTAATTTGGAAATGTTACCTTCCTGTTTAGTGCATGTTTCTTGGTTATCTTAGGCAAACAAATGACACCAGAGACAAGGAAATGTTGTATTCTTGGTCTTGGTCACTAATTACTTGAGAAAACCAATAATTGCGTTCGAAATATCATTTTTGTTTACTTAATGTACTTCCTTCTTATGTTGATTGTTGAGCAGGAACCTTTAAATGGAGTTCGAAATAGCATTTCTTATTAGGCAAGAAAAGTTGAACTTGAAAACTTAGCCATTTTCTATCTACCGTCACTTGGTTGAGAACTTGAGAATGTTTTTTCCCTTTCATTTTTTTAAGGACTTAACTTTAGGGATGTAAAATTAGTTATCTGTAAAATACATCAAAGTGAGATTAATTATCTTGTTGTTTTTGTGTAGAATTTTATATTAAACTGCTAAAACGGGTCTTGCTTATAGTATTTGACTGTGCGAATAATTTTTGTTGCTATACAAACTACAAGGACAACGATCCTTGGTGATGTAGAAAACTGAAGGAACAGATGGAAGGGAACAACAGAGGAGATTTTCTTGGAAATGTAGTCAAACCATCTTCTTGGTGTGAATTGGTTTTTTCTATATGGAAATATAATATGACACATTTAAGGTGAAGATTTAGATTTGGGATGTTCAACTCAAACCTTCACCCATTAAAATTTGTACTCAAATTTGATATGAATTTTATTGAAAATCCAATTTAACTTGTATTATGGTCTTGTTGTAAAGTGATTTTTTTTTTATTTAAATTAATGTTGCTAAAAGGGTTTTTATGTCAGTCCTTCCCTTTCATGTTAGCTTCTCAGTACTCACTTCCCTTTCCTAATTAGTTGTTTTTCTTTATTGATGTTCCTTTTTCTTCAAATGTTGAAGTCCATAGAAAAAGGCAATCTCACATAAGGTGGGTTCCTCTTGAAGTTGTTGTTTGCATATCATGGTGTCCTACACAAGGTACTTCTTCTTTCATATTATGATTCTATATTTTTCCATGCATCAGTGAAGAGATAGCTCATGTTTCTATAGATTTTCTTGACCTTGGTAGTTCTTTCTCACGTTTGTTAATGTGATTTTGTTGCATATAATCTCTCTCACTTTTTAATTGATGTGAAACCTTAGTCGCAACAACTCTAATAGTCCTTTCTTGGTTGGTTGGTTTGACAAATTTAGGACACCAATCTGTCAAACATAGCAGTTGATGTGCAATTCATTAAAGTTCCTTTTTGCCCTCTTCTTGCTTTTCACTTCGTTGTTTCTATTCCAACCTCCTTGTTTGAATACCAAAACCTTTTGTCTCTGTTTGTACTGGAAATCTGGGTGCCCTGGCCATAAAAGTCCTCAATTCCATGGTTATTTAAATTGAAGTGTTATATGCAATTGGTCTTTTTCACTTTTATGTAAAATCTGCAAGTTAAGGATAGGTTTTAGAATGTTCGTAACCAATGCTCTCAATGATGAATTTGTAATTTTGGAGTTTATAGTTTCTGTTCGTATATCATTAGGCAAGAGAATCCAAAGAATTTGTAATTTGTAATTATTATTATTAATCTTAAATAGTAATATATTCCTTGTTTTTCTTATGAGGCTTTTTCCACACCTATTCTTTGTAGCCTCTTGCTTTTTACAAAGAAGAGTATCTCATTCTTGCTACAAGGTTATTGTATAACACGGATAAGAGTTGGATGCAAATTGGAAATCAAGTTTTGCAAGAATATAGAAATGGAGTTAGAAGTTTTTTAGATTTTGCATTTATGAATGCAACATCCAGTCAAATTTCTTGTCCATGTAAGAGATGCAATAATGCAGTAGTTAAAACTAGAGATGATGTTGAAGCAGATCTGTTAATGTTTGGGATAGTTCCAAGTTACACTCAAGCTTGGTAGTAATGGATCCGATGAAGCAGAACAAAATGGTAATGGATCCGATGAACAAAAATTTTGGTGTTTTTAACACTGACAACTGGTAATGGATCCGATGAAGAGGATGCTTTAGAAATATTAGAGGATCATTTTGGTGTTTTTAACACTGACAACTGGACCGATAAAGGAAAATCAAACAAGCATGGTAGTAATGAAGAAGCTTCTAAGTTTTATATATTGTTGAATAATGCACAAAAGGAGGTTTATCCTGGGTGTAAGAGATATTCTAAGTTGTCTTTCATTATGAAGTTGTTTCATCTCAAGTGTCTTGGCAATTGGAGTAATAAGTCCTTTACTTTACTACTTGAATTATTAAAAGATGTACTTCCAGATGACACTGATCTGCCTAATAATTACTATGAGCCAAGGAAAATCATTCAAGATTTAGGGCTTAATTACTCAAAGATAGATGCGTGCTCAAATAATTGCATACTGCATTGGAAGGAAAATTGTAACGCCCCAAGCTAGAGATGATGTTGAAGCAGATCTGTTAATGTTTGGGATAGTTCCAAGTTACACTCAATGGACAATGCATGGTGAAAAAAATTTGTCATATGAAGCAGAACAAAATGGTAATGGATCCGATGAAGAGGATGTTTTAGAAATATTAGAGGATCATTTTGGTGTTTTTAACACTGACAACTGGACCGATAAAGGAGAATCAAACAAGCATGGCAGTAATGAAGAAGCTTCTAAGTTTTATATATTGTTGAATAATGCACAAAAGGAGGTTTATCCTGGGTGTAAGAGATATTCTAATTTGTCTTTCATTATGAAGTTGTTTCATCTCAAGTGTCTTGGCAATTGGAGTAATAAGTCCTTTACTTTACTACTTGAATTATTAAAATATGTACTTCCAGATGACACTGATCTGCCTAATAATTACTATGAGCCAAGGAAAATCATTCAAGATTTAGGGCTTAATTACTCAAAGATAGATGCGTGCTCAAATAATTGCATACTGCATTGGAAGGAAAATTGTAACGCCCCAAGCTCAGGATTCGGAATCCGGATTCGGCACTTAAGGCCCCGACATTCCCTTGCGACCCGGCCACGTTACCATAATTGTCTGAAACTGCTTTCAAGAGTGAAGACTATCCCCACAAACCAACAGGGGGTCCTTTTAGCATGCTTTGTCCTCACTCACATGCTTCCTAGGAAAATTCCTAGGAGGTCACCCAACATAGAATTTCTCCAAGGCAAGCACGCTTAACTTTAAAGTTCCTATGATTGAGCCACCGAAAAGGAAGGTGCACCTTGTTGGTATAGGTAGTATCTATCAATTCTTTTAAGCTTATCTAGGTCATACTTTCATGTCCTTAGGATCCCACTCATTCGGATGTGATCTCGGTTCATTCATGTACCCTCCTAACTTCGGGTGTCACATGCCCACCAGCTTCCGCCTTGGTTCGTCCCCGAACCACATCCTACTGGGAGAGGTTCCGCTCTGATACCATCTGTAACGCCACAGGCCCAGGATTCGGAATCCGGATTCGGCACTTAAGGCCCCGACATTCCCCATACGACCCGACCACGTTACCATACTTGTCTGAAACTGCTTTCAAGAGTGAAGACTATCCCCACAAACCAACACAGGGTCCTTTTAGCATGCTTTGTCCTCACTCACATGCTTCCTAGGAAAATTTCTAAGAGGTCACCCAACATAGAATTTCTCCAAGGCAAGCACGCTTAACTTCAAAGTTCCTATGGTTGAGCCACCGAAAAGGAAGGTGCACCTTGTTGGTATAGGTAGTATCTATCAATTCTTATAAGCTTATCTAGGTCATACTTTCATGTCCTCAGGATCCCACTCATTCGAATGTGATCTCGGTTCATTCATGTACCCCTTCTAACTTCGGGTGTCACAAAAATACTAATGCTAATGAATGTTCAATTTGTGGGGAATCTAGGTGGAAGCCAGATGAAACAAATAAAAAGAAGAAAGTTCCACAAAAGGTTTTGTGATATTTTTCTCTAACTCCAAGATTAAAAAGGTTATATATGTCGAGAAAGACTGCATCAAGTATGGCATGACATTTTAATGGATGAGTAGATGATGTGGCTCTTAGGCATCCTGCTGACTCTATGACTTGGAAAACACTTGATGAATCATATAGTTTATTTGCTTCATAGCCTCGAAATGTTCGACTTGGATTGGCTAGTGATGAATTTAATCCATTTGGAAATATGAATCTCTCTTATAGCGCATGGCCTGTCATTCTTATCCCATTCAATTTGCCAGCATGGATGTGTATGAAAGAGCCTTATTTCATGTTATCCTTACTTATTCATGGGCCCAAAGGTCTTGGTAATGATATTGACATCTTTTTATAACCATTAGTTGATGAGATGAAGTTTTTATGGGAGGTAGGGATTGAAATTTATGATGCTTCGCTAAAACAAAATCTTAACATGTGTGTTGCATTATTATAGACAATTAATGATTTTCCTACATATGAAAACTTATCTCGTTGGAATACGAGAGGTACTTTAGCTTGTCCTACATGTAATTTTGATACTCGATCACTGTATTTGAAAAAGGAGTGGGAAAATGTGCTACATGGGTCGTCGTCGTTTTTTACCCATAGAACATGAATGGAGACTGCAACCAAAGTTGTTTGATGGGCTTATTGAAGAAGAATTACCTCCCGAGCAATGGTCTGGAAGTAATATACTTGAATAAGTGAATCAATTTGGAGAACATGTATTTGGAAATAGTGTGAAAAAGCGGAAGCGCTCTAAAAACTGGCTAAAGAAAAGTTTATTCTTTGGCCAAAAACTTGTTGGTAGGTGTACGATTATCCGCAAGCGCACGGGTCGTCACAAGTTATATAAAACGGAAAGTATTCCGAGTATCGAATCCTCAGGGAGGCGAAGCGAAACTTAAGCAAATAATTAAAATTCTCTTGAGCACTGAAAATACTTAGGTGAAATAATATTTAGGGACCACGCTCATGCAATAAAAGGACTTAAATTCAAGACAAAAAATGAAAACAAATTGATCAATCAAAAAAAGTAAAATGTGGAGAAAGAATTTTCTTTAAATGGGAAGAGGGGTCTTGAAAATCAATGGTTAGCTAAATAATTGCTATAATTATTTTATCTCATTGCCCAATTAATTATAATCCTAGAATCTCCGTTAATCACATAGGTTCTCCTGTCGGTTTCCCCTAATTGTAATTAATTCATTTTAACAACCTAAGTGTCCTTAGCGCTATTAAAAATCATTAATTATTACGCTCTGATTCATTTTAGGAATCTAAGTTTAATCAACTAATCCCGGTGTCACAACGGGCAATTAAACTAGTTGCATGGATTATGACCTATCCTAATTTCTCTTCGTCGAGTTTCCATTAAGAATCGAATCATTACACAATTGGCCAGATTGAGTAAAGCATTAAGCACATCCATACAAATAATTAGGATATGGGCAAGAGACAAGAAATTATAACAATATTTCAACTATCATTTCATTTCAGGACCCCAAATTGGGGTTTAGCTACACATAATATTCACAATAATTACAAGGGAAAGCATATTAAAGAGCATAAAAGGAAAGGAATTGACCGTCGAAAAACCCCTTGCTGACGCTTGGAGCCCCCGCTGACTACTCCTCGAGCCTCTAAGATTGCTCCCCAAAATTCCCAAAATTTTCCCACTAGAAGAATCCTCTTAAAAGGCTTAAAAGCCTTGAGAGGGGCTCCAAGAAAGGAGCCTAAGAAAGGAAAGAAAGGATGAATTGGTTGATGGTTTGATTGATGAGAAATGAGGCACCCAAGGGCGCCTATTTATAGGCCTGGAATAGGGGTAGCGTCGCGACACTGCCTTGCTAAGCGTCGCGACGCTGCTGCGCACGCGGCTTGGGCAACAAGAAAGGGCAGCGTCGCGACGCTGCCTTGCTAAGCGTCGAGACGCTGTCCAGATTTTCCAGATTTTTCAGCTTCCTTTTGGGCTGGTTTTTGGGCCTTCTTCTTCCTTTCTCTTGGTCTTTTCTTCATGGATGTCTTCTTTGGGCCTCCAATTGCATTAAGCTAGGATTTGGGCTATAATTTCTTCAATTTTGGCTCTTTTTCTCCCAAAATCACCAACTTAGCTCCTAAGGACCAAATAACAAAATTCATTAAATATATTCATTAAAAACACGATTAAAGCACCAAAAAACTTAATAAATTGAGACTAAAATAGCGACATTTCTGCTCGCTATCAGTTACCTTACTGGAGCACTTTATTGTTGCATCATAATTTAGATGCCATGCATATTGAAAAAAATGTTTGTGAAAATGTGATTGGTATCCTATTGGGTATTAAGGGAAGGATTAAAGATAATTTGAAGTCTCGTCTAGATCTTCAAGAAATGGATATAATAAATGAATTGCATCCAGTACAAGAAGAAAACAAAGTGTATTTACCAGCTTCATATTGCACTTTATCATTAGATAAGAAAAATGCATTTTGTGAGTACTTCAAGACATTGAAAGTTCCAGATGGATTCTCCTCAATTATTGGAAGGTGTGTCAATCTAAAAGGAAGAAGAATATTTAGTCTTAAAAGTCATGACTATCATATTATTATGGAATATCTACTCCCATATGCATTGCAAGGGTTGATGAAAAAGGAAGTTCGAGATGTATTGATTAACTTGAGCAATTTTTTTAAGATTTTGTGCTCAAAAGTGGTTAAAATGGATGATATAAATATTATTGAAGCTGAAATTATAGGAATTCTTTGTAAAAAGAAAATGATGTTTCCTCCATTTTTTGATATAATGGTACATTTATTAATCCATTTACCAAATGAGGTTAGAATTGGTGGACCAATTCAATATAGGTGGATGTATCCATTTGAAAGGTACTTAGGTAAGTTAAAATCTTATGTGCGCAATCGAGCTTGTCCTGAAGGTTACATCGACAATGAATGTGTAATGTTTTGCACAAGATATTTTCATACCATTGAATCGATGTTCAATCAAAAGAGAATAAATTAAGATAATGATCATAGTTCTTATGAAGGAATATCTATCTTTAAATCAGTTGGTTTTCCTATGCGACGAAGTATACAATCAAGAAGGTTAACAGAAGAAGAGTGGAGACAAGCTCATCTTTATGTTTTAAGGAATTGTGATGATGTCTTACCATATATATATTAGGTAAGTAAAATTTTCCATCTGTGATAATTTTTTAATATTTTGAAATGGAACCTAAAGTTTCTTTTAAGTTTCTTTTAGTGAGCACATACAATGATTACAACATGTTGATGCTAGAAATGCACAAAAAAAGCATGATAAGGAGTACATAGAATGGTTTGAAAGTCATGTAAGTGAGAAAGATATAATAGTTTTGATATTTATTTATTGATATCTTGATTTTTACTCATTATGAAACATGATAATATTGTATATGTAGGTTACTAAATTGTACAATGGTGGAAGCAATGAAGTTGATAAGAAGTTATTAGATTTATGTTAAGGTCCATCACAAGAAGTAATATGTTACAAAGGATATATTGCTAATGGATTTAGATTTCGTATAAAAGATGATGATGGTTTAAGAAAAACACAAAATAGTGGGGTGGTAGTGAAAGGAACTAATGGTCGAGAGTACTTTGGTGTCTTGAATGATATTATTGAATTGCAATATACGGGTGAATGTAAAATTATTCTGTTTAAATGCAAATGGTGGAATATCAATAGTCAATAGGAGTTGATGATCATGGACTGACTAGTGTGAATACGACCCACATAGAAGTTTTCTATCTTGAAGATAGAAGAAATTCAATTTGGAATTTTGTGTTGAAAATTGATGTAAGTGACTATTACAAGATTCCTATAAACACAAATGAAGATTGTCAAGAAGAAGATGACGATGGGGGAATGTAATATCAATCAAATTTTATATTGTCATTTTTATTTCTTTTTTGTTTGTTTATGTTTCTATTCTTAATTGAAATAGTTGTGAATATTGATTGTGGTGCTCAAGATTGGATGTTGTTGCTTATGCTAATTGAATGTTCAATTTCTTCTCTTTAAGTGCAATACAATTTGATTGAAAAAAAGGATGAAAAGTTTCTCATCACATAAAGCAACAATCAGGTACAAAGATGGAAATAGTGTAGATAATTGTGAGAATAGTATGACTACATCTACATCTAATCAACTAGTTGATGATCAACCATCTTCAACAAAATCTAAAACACAAGTTGGTCTAGAAGCTTCATCATCGTTTACAGGAGAAATTGGATCAACTATTGGTCATGAAAAGTCTGTTAATGCAGGTAAAAATCTTTTTGGATATATTATTTTCATTTGATTTTTTGCTAACTTGCTTTCTCTTTTTCCCCTTGTCCTTTAGAATCTTCTTTTGCGGGACAAAGAAAAGTGTGTGGTCCCACACGTAATCTCAAACTGGTTAAATTACCCCGTGGGATAAGATTTGAAGTATCATTGAGGAAAAAAAGACATGTTGGAGATAATGCCGATATTTTAAAAGCCCAATGCACTATGTTAGCTAGACAAGTCAACTTTACTCCTCTACAAGTAAAAAGTTGGAATGTTATTGATACAACAACTAAAAGAAAACTATTTGAGCTTATGTTGGTATGTAAAATTTAGTAATTATTTTCTTTACTTCTTGCATTATTAATTTACAATTACCATTTTCTTTGTAGGAGCGATTTAAAGTTGAAGATCGTGAGGCTTCAGTATTGCTTCAAATTCATCGATCTTATAATAATTGGAGAGATAGTTTAAAGAAAAAATGGTTGTACAAATATGATACAGTTGCAGAAGTTTTGGCATACCACAAGAAATTACAAGAGAAGATGCAGAATATCTTGAAAAGTTGTGGAAGTCAACTGAATATCAAGTTATATTCTTGATAGCGAGCATAGCTAGCTATTTTTCTCTAATTAATTAAGCTAGTCTTTTTCAATTATTTGCCCAAATTTATGCATTTTTATGTTTTATTTGTAGGAAGTATGTGCTTGAAGCTTAATTCAGCAATTGGAGTCAAATGGAGCTTCCAATCTTAAAAAAAAAAAATAAAAAAAATAAAAAATAAAAAAAAATTCATAGCGTCGCGACGCTATAGAAAATTTTCCAAATTTGCGGATCGGGACAGCGTCTCGACGCTACAACGAAATTTTGATATTTAAGCATCTTTTCGGCTAGGTTTTTGGGGATTTTCGATTTGGGGACTTTTGGAGCCGACAATAGGACAGAATTGAGGGATTTTTGAGCTGAAGCAAAGGGGACGAAGTGGAAATCAACTCATTGTTCGTGGGGATCGTGACAGGGACGTTCGGTCTCGGCCTACAACGAGTCTATTTCTCTTTTCCCTTACTTTAGATAGTTTTTATGGCTTATTTAGACTTAGTTTATATTGTAATGAGGATTATGTGTAGCTAAGTTTAATTTTTAGGGATTGATGTAGCCGTTGGGCACGTTTTGGATTGATTTACGGTATTCATGCTATTGATGTCATTTATGCATATGTTGTATCCTTAATGCTTTCGATTTACTGGCCATAAATTGATTGATGTTTATATTTGAATCTAACTCGGGAGAGAGGATTTAATTTAGTAATCAATATGCATAACTAGAATTTAGCTAAAAATCGGGAGATTAAGGTTAATTCTAGAAATTGTTATAAAGGTTAGCCTTATTGCCTTGTATGTTTATTGGATTTAGATAGGGATATCGGGTTCAATTGCATATGGGAGAATCATGTATGCTCGGGAGAGATATGTGTGATTTTAGTTGCCAAGATTTATGAATCATAGCATGTGTTAATCCGTTTATTAATCCATTACTCCAATTGGTGAAATCAATTCCCTAAGACCAATTATTCCCATTTGATTGTCACTTTTTAGCTTTAGTTTCGTGTTTGATTAATTCATATTCTCATTCAATTTGATTCCCTAAATAAAATTGGTCAAAATTATTTTCGATAATTAAAATTTGGCTAGACACCAATCCAGAGGACGACATTCGATTTAAAAATCACTATATTATTACTTGACCCGTACACTTGCGGTTAGCAATTTGCACATCAAGTTTTTGGCGCCGTTGCCGGGGATTGGCATATTTAGTCAATTTTAATATCGAAGAAAAATTGTCCGGTCTTAGTTTAGGGTGTATTCTATTTTTTTTGTTATTTTTGTTATTTTTGTTTTAGGTAAATTGCATTCTTTTTTTTTCCTTTATTGTTTTCTTTTCCATACTTCAATTTTTCCATATTTAGAGTTTTCCTTAGTTGTTTGAATTTCCCATTGTTAGATTTTTACTTTTTCCTTTTTAGATTAGTTTTTCTTTATTTAGATTTAGTTATTTTCCTTTTCTTGTTTCTTTCCTAATTTATTTTATTTCCTTTTCTTTGCCTTTTTAGGTTAGTGTAGTCGGTGTATGCGAAAGGTTAGGGAATTGGCCTTAGTTCCCTTAGATCTAGAGATCGAAAGAACTTTCAATAGACTTCGAAGGGAAAATCAAGAAAACATCCAAATGGCCAATCCTAATCCTGAAGAACCTAAGCCCATCAGGGACTATTTTCAGCCGATCTTTCACGAGCAACAGTCGGGGATTGTCTATGCCCCAATTAATGCTAACAATTTTGAGCTGAAAACAGGTCTCATTCAGATGGCTCGAGATTGTGCTTATAGAGGATCACCCATGGATGATCCAAATTCTCATCTGAAATCCTTCCTAGACATCTGTGGGACGGTAAAATTAAATGGTGTTTCTGAAGATGCCATTCGCTTACGTTTATTTCCTTTTTCGTTGCAGGACAAAGCGAGGGACTGGTTACAATCTATTCCACCTGGGAGCATTACCACTTGGGATGCTTTGGTCCAGGCATTCTTAAAGAAGTTATTTCCTCCTGCCAAGACGGTCAAGCTGAGGACCGAAATTGGGACATTCCAGCAACAATTCGATGAGCAGCTGTTCGAGGCTTGAGAGAGATTTAAAGAGCTGCTAAGGAAGTGCCCTCAGCATGGATACCCTGACTGGCTATAGGTTCAATTATTTTACAATGGATTAACTCCTAGCACGAAAACTATTGTTGATGCAGCTGCAGGTGGGACTCTGTTGTCCAAGACTGTTGAGAGTGCTAGGACTTTGTTAGAGGATATGGCCACCAACAGCTATCAGTGGCCATCTGAGCGGTCAGGACCCAAAAAGATTACTGCTGGAGTGTTCGAGGTTGACAACGTAAGTGCACTTCAGGCTCAGATGTCTTCCTTGGCTAATGCATTTTTAAAGTTTTCAGGTTCAGGGAATGCTCAATCAATTGAGTCTGCAGCTGCCCTTGCATCCCAGACTCAGGGGGAAAATCTCGAGCAGGTTCAGTATGTTTCGAATTTTAATTCTAGGGGGTACAATAATAATTCCACACCTACACATTATCACCCTAGCAATAGAAATCATGAGAATTTTTCCTATGCTAATAATAAGAATGTTTTGAATCCTCCTGGCTTCACTCCTCAAAGTCAAGAAAATAAGAAATCTTTAGAAGACCTTGTTGGAGCTTTTATTGCAGAATCAAGTAACAGGTCAAATAAGCTTGAGGAGGCCGTGATTGCAATAAACACTACTGTCAATGGTCATTCTGCAGCAATCAAGAATATAGAGACTCAGCTGGGACAACTGGTAAGTGTTGTCAACTCTATGAATAAAGGTAAAGCCCCAGTTGAACAGGAGAAATCTTCTTTGGAGTACTGCAAGGCCGTATCTGTGCACTATGAGGATGAGACTAAATTAGCTGAAGAGGAAACTACTGAACCAGAGGAACTCACAGGAGGAGTTGAAGAAGGCACCACCTCAAACGAAGCTGAAAAGCTTAATCCTGAGCCTTCTATCCCTTCTCCTATTGTTTTAGTCCATAAATCAAAGAAAAAGAAAAATTCTAAGGTTAAGTTTGACAAATTTTTAGATGCTTTTATGGGTTTGCATGTTAATATTCCTTTTTCAGATGCCTTGGAGCAGATGCCTCACTACATAAAATTCATGAAGGAATGGCTCAACAAGAAGAAAAAGGAAAAGCAGTTGGAGACTGTATATCTTGCATCGACGTGCAGTGCTCGTGTCCAACAGGGAGTACCAGAGAAATTGTCTGACCCAGGGAGTTTTACTATTCCTTGTAATTTTGGTACTTATTCTTGTAGAGCACTATGTGATCTAGGGGCCAGCATAAATATTATTCCATTATCTCTGTGCAAAAAGCTTAATATAGGAGAAATAAAATCCACCTCTGTTAGACTTCAGTTGGCTGACCAGTCTGTGGTTAGTCCATATGGGATGGTTGAGAATATTCTGATTAAAGTAGGTAGATTTTTCCTTCCTGTTGATTTCTTTGTGCTAGATATTAAAGAGAATCGTGCTATGCCTATCATATTAGGGAGACCATTCCTTGCTACAGGGAGGGTTATAATTGATATTGAACGTAGGGAGCTAATCATAAGAGTCCAACAGGAGAAGGAAGTTTTAAAAGCTTTTGAGGACAAGAACACATCAGATACAATGATGGTGGGCTACAGGAGAGGTGCTAGGAAGAGCACCAGTGATGGGAAATCTGACAGGAGACCACCCTGATGCATAGTTGGTCAACACGTCGAGCTAATGACGTTAAACAAGCGCTTATGGGAGGCAACCCAAGTGAGTTAGTTATTTCTTTCGTTTGAGTTTTATTTATTGTTTGTGTCTGTTTTGTAGGTCTTGTTTTCTTTCTCTCCTTTGCTTTCAAGCTTTCAAGAGTCCAAGCATTCAGTCAAGAAGTCATCATCATTCAAGGGCAGTATTGTTCACTCCTTTCATTCGTTTATTGTTCTCATGATTGTTTATGCTTTATTTTCGTTATACATTGAGGACAATGAATATTTTAAGTTTGGGGGTGGATTAGCATGTTTGTGGAGCCCTTGAGCATATGAGTTCGGGCTATAGTTTTGAGCTTTCTTTGAATTACGCATATGGTTGTTTTCTGGATGCTACTTTTGCATGACTATGATGTCCTAGGATAGGCTTTCTTGTCAATTTTCAAGCTTGTGATGAGTTGTAAGCAAAAGTGCCCAAAAAGGGAGACTTTTTAAAATTTTTCTAAGAGATGGCTTGCATGAGTAGAGTATTTGTCTTGGCTAGATTTGGATTTGAATGCTTAGGAGCGAATTATTGGGTTCATATGCTTGTTGTCACCTCGATAGGTGTAGGGCAGAGCTAAAGAGTTAATTTTTTGCAAATTAGCATGTTTGATCTTGCTTAGGAGAAAAGAAAAGAATATCTGCTATTTATGCTCATAAAGAAAAATCATTCTTGTTGTTACTGTTGAAATAAGATAATAATGTCATGGCTTGTGCACAATATGCAATGGTTAATAAAGATTAAGGCAAAAAGAGCTACCCCTGTTGTGATCAGTTAGGCCAACCAGAGAAAACTCAGGTTAAGGGTCCCTGCAATGGGTGTGTGAATGCTAGTGCCACATATACATGCTTAATTTAATTGTTAATTATAAGCACCTAAGTATGGAGATAAACAAACTAATTTGTTCCATTAACTCATTAGCGAAACCTTAGTGCCAGTGTAGAGGGAAGATGAGTTGAGAGTTTAATAATCCAATCCCGGGCTAGTAGAGTCTGATCTTGTTGAGTTAGATCTCGCTTTTGCAAGTTAATTTTGGAAAAAAATTTAATTTGTCTCCCTCATTGGTCCTTATGTGCATTTCTCTTGCTTGCTTGACTATTGACCTTTGAGCCTTGAGGATTGAGTTATGATTATTGCATCCATTCTTCTACTGTATGCTTGATTTTTAGTTTGCTCGAGGACTAGCAAAAGCTTAAGTTTGGGGGTATTTGATAGCGAGCATAGCTAGCTATTTTTCTCTAATTAATTAAGCTAGTCTTTTTCAATTATTTGCCCAAATTTATGCATTTTTATGTTTTATTTGTAGGAAGTATGTGCTTGAAGCTTAATTCAGCAATTGGAGTCAAATGGAGCTTCCAATCTTAAAAAAAAAAAAAAAAAAAAAAAAAAAAAAAAAAAAGCATCGCGACGCTATAGAAAATTTTCCAAATTTGCGGATCGGGACAGCGTCTCGACGCTACAACGAAATTTTGATATTTAAGCATCTTTTCGGCTAGGTTTTTGGAGATTTTCGATTTGGGGACTTTTGGAGCCGACAATAGGACAGAATTGAGGGATTTTTGAGCTGAAGCAAAGAGGACGAAGTGGAAATCAACTCATTGTTTGTGGGGATCGTGACGGGGACGTTCGGTCTCGGCCTACAACGAGTCTATTTCTCTTTTCCCTTACTTTAGATAGTTTTTATGGCTTATTTAGACTTAGTTTATATTGTAATGAGGATTATGTGTAGCTAAGTTTAATTTTTAGGGATTGATGTAGCCGTTGGGCACGTTTTGGATTGATTTACGGTATTTATGCTATTGATGTCATTTATGCATATGTTGTATCCTTAATGCTTTCGATTTACTGGCCATAAATTGATTGATGTTTATATTTGAATCTAACTCGGGAGAGAGGATTTAATTTAGTAATCAATATGCATAACTAGAATTTAGCTAAAAATCGGGAGATTAAGGTTAATTTTAGAAATTGTTATAAAGGTTAGCCTTATTGCCTTGTATGTTTATTGGATTTAGATAGGGATATCGGGTTCAATTGCATATGGGAGAATCATGTATGCTCGGGAGAGATATGTGTGATTTTAGTTGCCAAGATTTATGAATCATAGCATGTGTTAATCCGTTTATTAATCCATAACTCCAATTGGTGAAATCAATTCCCTAAGACCAATTATTCCCATTTGATTGTCACTTTTTAGCTTTAGTTTCGTGTTTGATTAATTCATATTCTCATTCAATTTGATTCCCTAAATAAAATTAGTCAAAAGTATTTTCGATAATTAAAATTTGGCTAGACACCAATCCAGAGGACGACATTCGATTTAAAAATCACTATATTATTACTTGACCCGTACACTTGCGGTTAGCAATTTGCACATCAATTCTAAAACTTGTTTTCTTGTAAAAAAAAAAAATAATGTTTGCTTATTTCATTAATTTGTAGTGACTATATTTTTCAAATGTAGGAGATTTGTGAAAGGAACCAAAAGAATCGTTCTAAATTGAACGAATATCACACATGTGGTTCACAAAGTATACAACAAAGACTAGAAAATGAGGTAAATCACAATTACATGTACTTTTTTTTTTAATTTAGTAAAATAATCTAATGCATTTTTAATTTAAATAGGTTCGAGACACTAATAAAGAACCTAGTTGAATCACAATTTGGGAGCTAACCCACCTGAGAAATAATGGAACAGTTGTGAATGAAACTACACAAGAGAAAATGGTAAGTACACAATACTTTTTAAAGCTACTGATAGCGAGCAGAAATGTCGTTATTTTAGTCCTAAAATATTAAGCTTTTTAGTGCTTTAATTGTGTTTTTATTGAAGATATTTTATATATTTTGTTATTTTTTCTTTAGGAGCAAACTATGGAATTTGGTGAAAAAATGCCCAGAAAGAAGCAATTCTAGCCCAATTTCCATACATGGGTCAAGGGAGAAGCCAAGAAGGTCAATCATGAAGAAAAGACCCAAAAAGAAATGAAGATAGGCCCAAATTCAAGCCCAAAACCTCAGCTGAAAGTTATGGAATTCGCCTAGCGTCGGGACGATGTAGGAACAACGTTGCGACGCTGATCCCATTTCTTGGTCGTCAAGTCGATGACGTCACAGCGTCGCGACGATGCCCCAATTCCGAGCCTATAAAAGGTGCCCCTTGGATCCATTTTCAAGCATCAATCATCATTTCCTCATTCCTTCCTTTCTTTCCTTAGCTCCTTTGGAGCCTCTCTCAAAGCTTTCTAGCCTTTTTGAGAGTTTCTTTAGTGGGAAAATTTTTGGGGGAATTTTGGGAGCATCTTAGGAGGTTCAGGGAGTGTTCGGAGGGACTCCAAGCGCAACGACGGGGTCTTTGACGGTCAATTCCTTACCTTTAATTGTACTCTTAATTATGCTTTCCATTGTAAATTTTGTGAATATTTTAGCTATGTATAGCTAAACCCCAATTTGGGTCTTGAAATGAAATTATATATTAAATGTTGTTATAATTACCTATCTCTTGCCCTTTTTACTAATTATTTGTATGGATGTGCATAATGTTGTATGCAATCTTGCCAATTGTATATTGATCTGATTCTTAATGGAGACTCGACAGAGAGAAGTTAGGATAGATCATAATCCATGCAACTAGTTTAATTGCCCGTCGTGACAAGGAGATTAGTTGATTAAACTAAGATTCCTAAAATGAGTTAGAGCGTAATAATTAATGAATTTTAATAGCGTTAAGGACACTTACGTTGTTAAAATGGATTAATTACAATTAGGGGAGACCGACAAGAGAACCTATGTGATTAACGAAGATTCTAGGATTATAATTAGTTGGGCATCGAGATAGGATAATTATAATAATTGTTTAAGTTAATAATTGATTTTCATGACCCCACTTCCCATTAAAAACTCTTTCTCCATATTTTTATTTCTTGATTGATCAAAATTGATTTCTTTACTTGCTTCGATTTTTAAATTCCTTTTGATTGCATGTTTTGGTTCCTAGATATTATTCATTTTAAGTATTTTTAGTGTTCAAAGAGTCTTTGCTTGCTTAAATTTCGCTTCGCCTCCCTGTGGATTCGATACTCGGAATTCTTCTGTTTTACTATTACTTGTGACGACCCGTGCGCTTGCAGATAATCGGTCAAGCAGACAACAACTACTTAGATTACAAATTGGTTTACATGCTTGAAGTTCTGTTTTAATCCTTGTAAATTGAAATCTTGGACTCATGTTGATCATGTGTTGGCTTTGATTATTCATTTGTTGGATTACTTGCTTCTGAATGTATTTGGGGTGGGGAAGTATTTTCTTTGAGTACAATTAAGGTTTCCAGTCTTGTAGCTATTTTTGGAATGATAAATAGAGAGACGAGGAAGGAGGTATTGGTTAGAACATAAATAGGTCGTAGATATATACCTTAACTAGTTGAGTCTCATGTTGGGTGAGAAGTTCATTTTTGTTGAATTATGTTTCTTTTATGTTCTTTTGGTTAATGTTGTTGGTAAAATGCGGGTATTGGTTCGATCCACAGTTGAAATTATGCTATCTCTACAAAACTTTCTTGACTTTCTTGCAACGACATTCTGTTATGGTAGTTAACGACATCGACTAACTGGGATTAGAAGTCTATTTAACGGTACTTTGTAGTATATTTTACTTTATTGATGTAGTAAATAGATGTCCAGTTTGCAAGGACAGGTTTAAAAGTTGTCCACTGGTGGTGTTTAAGTTTTCAGAGTCAATCTTTAACTTAGCTTCCACATAAAAAGTTGTAAACAGTGTGTGTTGCAATTTGGAAGTGTTGGGGTTGGTGCCCTAAAACTCGTAGATAGGGAATGATACAAAATAGTTATATTCTTGTTCGATAAAGTCGTTATGGAATTTTTGTTCACTCAAGTCATTAAATGAGTGAATTGCACGTTAAAATAACCCAAATCCAATAAACTAGTATCCTTGGCTATGGCATGAGTGCTTGAATTGTATGTTCTGACACAAATATGGATCAAGTTCAAGTAATAGCCTAAACGGTCTATAGTATAGGGATAAGGTTGGGTACCTTAATCCTAGGAAAACTATGTGACGCGGCCCACTTTGTTTGAGTACAAACGACGTGATCCTGAATCGTTCATGTATAAGACATGCGAGTGGGGCGTCCTATGAAAATGAGTTTGGATAAGACCAGGACCAAGAAAAGTCATTCTTGCTTTATAATGTCGTTTACTGTCAAGACTGACTATTTCAATGCGATGACTTAGGTAACTCGATCTTAATCCTAAGCTAACTATGAAATCTTATTTATTTGGGCTTGAGAAAGACCGGCAAAAGGCATAAATTATTTAGTTTAATATTAGATATTAAATTGAATAATAATAATTAATTAAAAAAAGGATTTAATTAATTATTATTATTTTTATTATTGAAATTCATTATACAATTTGTAATTACAATTGATAACAGGAAATAAAAATGAATTTATGAAATTCATTTTTGAAATTGAAAATTGTTTTTCATTTTCATTTTTCCATATCTTTTATTCAAGAGGAAAATTGCCTTTGATTGCCACATAATTGGATGAAATCCAATTCACCTCTTTGTTGTCTTCATGTGGATGAAGAAGATGTCTGAGAATGGTCTTTAAAAGCAAAGCATTCAAGCTGATCAAGAGGTTGGAAAAATTCAGCACAAAACTCTCTCTAAAACCCCATCTCGTTCTTCACTTGACTCATCACGTTCTTGAGTCCCACAACTCGTTCTAAGGCCGGAAAATAGCGGGGAAGACTCTCGTGGTTGTCTACAACCGATTTGTGCAAAGAATTCATCCACGGATTGCAAGAATTTCATCCAAAAGGTTGGATAAAATGTTGCTCTGTTTTCGGTTAAGTTTATGCATGTTTTCATAACTAAAACTAAAGGAAATTTGAGTGTTTAGATCCAAATTGCTTCCGCTCGTGTATTGTACACTCCTTCAGGAGGTGAACAAGAGACTATATGTCAAATCTTTTTTGTTATTTTCTTGTGTTTTTTCTCTTTCATTCATGGCTATTGGAATGTGCATTCTGTCTGTACCATCATATATCTTTCTAGTTATCTTTTATCTCGAGCTTTCGAAATTGTTTTGGTATTTGAAGTGGGCATTCAAATACCAAAATTGTTATGAAAGTACACATTTCTTTTTGTTTTATTCGCTACCTATTACTTTTTGTTTATTTTTGTGTTTGTGTTACAACATTTTAAGATATGCATTAGCTTTGCTTGTGGCCTCTTCTGTTTAAATGCTAAAGATATTTGCAGAGCTTTTTCGAAGGATTTACAAATGTTGATAAAAAACTATTTTCAAAGGCTTAAAATTTGTTGAAAATAACCTTATAAAACATTCAAAAATAATGAAAACCTTAAAAAAAAAAAGGTAGTTTGACAATAAAGAATTAGCGGTAAGTAATTTGAAATTGTCAAAGGAATGTGACCTTTGAAAAATAATAATAAAATTTGAAGGTTTATGTACCTTGGAAAAAAGTTTTTTCGATGGGATCTATTTCGACACTTTTTGAAGGTTTGGATAACCTTCGAAAAAAGATTTATTGAAGGTTTGTTTAATACTTTTTCGAAGGTTGTGACCTTCGAAAATGGTTAGATTTCTTGTAGTGTCTGTTAGTTAACGAATGTTGGTTAACTAGGTTAATGAGTTTAACCGGTTAATCTCGAATCGTTGGAGCCACATTGTCTATACTATCTACAAACTGGGCCGCGTCTCATAGTGTCGCCAGGATAAGGTACCCAACCATATCCTTATACTATAGACAGTTTTGGCTATTACTCGAGTCTGATCCACTTTTATGTCTCTACATAAAGCTCAAGTGTTCATCCTATAGCCAAGGATTTTAGTTTATTGGATTTAGGTTATCTAATGTGCAATTTACTTATTCAGTAATGAATTTACTTAATAAATCTCAATAACGACTTTATCGAACAAGTATATAATTCGTTTGAACATTCACTATCTATGAGTTTTAGGGACTAAACGTGAAACCACTTTTTGTTTGTTTGAAATTGCTATTGAGTTGCGACCGCATTTCTGTCTTAAGGAAATCTAACTTTGATTTGCAGTTTCTTTTGCAGGTTCAAGTTGGTGCATGAGCAAAGAGCATCATCTCTTCGAGCTGGACCTTGAGATAGAAAGAAAGAGCAACAGGAGTTGAGCGCACGGGGACATCTTGAAGAAGCTACTTCCATTAGAGAATTTCTAATAGATCTACCCTGAGTCAATCCTCCTCTTGACCAAAAAAAACAAAAAAAAAAAAAAAAGAAAAAGGAAAAGGGCGATAGAAGATAAGCATAGCCAAAAGGTTTGATAGCTCAAAATAACCCACATGTGGAAGAAGACATCGTCATAACATTGAGTGTAGAAATCACATCAATGGCTTGTCATTCTAATTTCTTTTGTGTTTATTGTGCTAAGATTCATTCTTTTTTGAAACTTGTCCATCTAATCCTTACTATAAAGGGCAATCAGACAACGATAGTCCTATTTTTCGATCCTTATCGACAATGGGTGTAACATCATTGCATCTCATGGGAAAAGCAACAAGATGTTAGCAAACCTAATCCAATGCCTCATTTGGAGCAAGAATTTCTACCTAGTCTTGCAGATCAATATCAAGATCACTATGCCCAACAAGAGATGCAACAAGAGATGGAATCACAAGTGTCAACCAGCTTGGAAGAACTCATAAGAGAATATATGCTGAGATGATGCTGAAATTCAAAGCCAAGTCAAATCATTGCAAAACTTGGAGATTCAAGTAGGGCAATTGATAGAGGAATTGAAAAATAGTCAACAAGAAATCATGTCTGACAACAAAGGGAATGTGGAGCTAAAAGAAAAAGAGCAATGCGAAGGGATGCCATTTCAAAGTACATTGGAGCATGAAGAACCTGAACTCCCAATAGAAGCAAGAAACATTACAGCACTTGAGAATACTGATGAGACAAAAGAGAGAGAAGAAACTAAAGAAGAATCACCTCAAAAAGAGAATAAAGAGAAGGCATCAGAGAAAGAAGTTGCAGTGAGCCATGCAGATACCACTTCACAACAAGTGAAGTTCAATGTGCTTCAGGCATTAGAACACCTTGATGAAATGAAGGGATGTTTTGCTTTTGATCCTATTGATTCTTTCACTTGTTATAGCTTGCAGAAAAAGTTAGAAAAGGATGGATTTGATGACGACCCTAATTATTGCTTTGCTTGTTGTAGCTGGCAGAAAATGTTATTCGAGGAAGAAATCAAAGAGGAAATCATGGAGGAAATCATGGAGGATGAAAATATGCAATATACGACAGAGGATGAGACCACAAAGTCTACATTCAAGAGCAGACTGAGTGAGCAGATAATAGAGACAAAACACTCCATGATTAAAATGCCTCAGTTAAAACCCAAATCTCGTCCTTTATCAAGACCTAGGGTCAAGATGAAAGTCGATGGCCCAAGAAGTAGGAATAAAGCTTTAATCTCCCTGTTGGAGATCAACTAAGTCATTATTTTTCTTTGCCTAGATAAGTATTAAAAAAAAAAAAAAAAAGGGACGGAAAATATAACATATTTGAGCTTTTGAACTTTTTGATCTGTTTGTTTATGTTTCAGGAAGTTAATAAGTAGAAGGAAGTTAGGAGACAAGAGGAAGAGAACTTGAGGGGGAGAAAAGGTCAAAGAAAAAAAAGGAGTTGAAAAAGGACCATTAGACTTATGCTCGATAGAGGGATGAGGCTATCAAGTGGATGTTCCTGGCCAGCTCATCTGATGAA
Source organism: Luffa acutangula (assembly GCA_036850905.1). Lineage (NCBI taxonomy): Eukaryota > Viridiplantae > Streptophyta > Magnoliopsida > Cucurbitales > Cucurbitaceae > Luffa > Luffa acutangula. Next base: position 38,488,572 of record CM072088.1, read on the forward strand.
GCTTCAATTGCCCTCCATTTTTATCATCCCTCCTGGATGAACCTGAGACCTCTGATATGGAGGACAGATCTTCCCAGAGCTAGGGGAGTTTCCACTCTTTTTAACTTCTTATTGCTTTCCTTATTAAATATCAACATGTTCATTTGTTTAGTTAGATCTTTAGCAATTTGTTTCATGCATTAATTCATTGTTCTTTTAGTTAGGTTTAACATTGTTAGTTTTGTTCTTAGCATATTGTTTTAATATATTACTTTGTTAGTCTGTTAGGTTAGTTTGTTGATGCTCAAGTTAGTTTTCTTTAAGAGCTTTGATAAATATCTGGAGATTTTCTTAAGAGTTGAATTGGCTATGGCTTTTTAACTTCAATTTCCTTAGGAAAATTTTCACTTAAAAGAATAGGGGAGTTTCCACTCTCTTTAATTTCATGTTTCCTATCCCTTCTGAGGGCTTGAGCATGGGGTAGCAAGGCGAACTCCATAATGGATAGGGTTTCTTAGGTTTTGCTCCAACATTATCTTTCTCTATCGTAGCTTGTTGGGGTGGACCTCTGGAATCTTAAAGATGGTGGGTCACACTTACGGGAAATTATTAATATGTTAATAATTTCTTGACCGAACAACGGTAATTAAATACTAACAGGATAAGAGTTATTATGGTGTTAGAGTTTGGTTGAGAACGCCTCGGTTCAAAGGAGAAGTAGTTGATCACCCCTCGGTGGTTGTTGCTCTAAACCTTTGAAGTATTGTTGCAAAAGAATTTTGAATTATAGGGTGCTTAATTGTTGTTACTAAATTCATTGGATATTGTATACAAAGTTTAGTATTAATTTGTTTATTTCAGCAATATGTTGAATTTTGTATGTGCTTTGTCTGACGCCAAATTAAACGGTCTATATCATAATACCAAGAACGCTAACACTAAATGAGTGGCAAACGATTTAAGGGTCTTAAGAGAGGAACGCCTTCAAGTAAACTGCTTAGCAAACGAAAACACAACCAAAGACTTATTAGTCTTGGAAACGTGTTTAGTGGAGAACAATAGTTCAACCTGGATACTCGATTCAGGGGCCACAATCACGTTTGTTCTTCGTTTAATGGAATCGGTTCCTGGAAATAGTTTGAAGCTAGTGAGATGACTCTCATAGTTGGAACTGGAGAGGTTGTCTCAGCTACAACAATAGGAAAGGTGAAATTATTTTTCCAAGATAACAAGTATATATTATTAGATAATGTGTACATAGTTCCTAAAGATTAAAAAAAAATTGATTTCTATATCTTGTTTGCTCGAACAAACCTATTTTGTATCTTTCTCATTAAATGAATCTTTAATGTCCAGAAATGGAGTTAATGTTTGTTCAACGTTGTTGGAAAATAATTTGTATGTTTTAAGACCTATCGAGAGTATAGCAGTTAACAATATTAAAATGTTCAAAACAGCTACTACTCAGAATAATAAAAGGCAAAAGATTTCTCTTAAAGAGAATACCTATCTTTGGCACCTGAGGTTAGTGATAAGGATAAAAAATATATCTATTTTACCCTTATATTTAGCTTATTTCCTTGTCAAATATTGCATGTTTAGGTCAATTTTACTGTTCCATAGCTCAAAATATGTTAAAGTTGATAAGTTAGGGTGTTGAGATTCAATTTTGTCAAATTGTGCTTATTTGTGCTTAAAAAAACTTAATTTTAAGAGAATTTGACTAAGTTTATTGATGTGCAGGAAAACAGAGGAAAAACTAGATTCTGCCCAGAAATGCGACCGCATTTCTTGGAAGGCAAAATGAAATGAGACCGCATTTCTAGAAAAACCGAGACCGTTCTGAGTCATCCACGTGTCGGACGAGTCTTCTTCGCACCTAACCAGTTGTTTTGACCCCGAAACTGACTGGGCTACCTTCCAACACCTATTTCGCAACTCTTCAACCACCTCCAACACTATATAAGCTCGTGATTCGAAGTCAAATTCAAGCAGAACTCACTTGTGAAGGTGTTCATATAACACATGCGGAAGCAATTGAAGATCGAAAGTACTTAAGACATTCAATTTTGCTCCTAAAGCATGCATGTTCTATAAAAGACAGAATAGAGAGTTTAGAGAACACCAACCTTTATAGCTCACTTATGTTGAACTCTTGTGGTGTTTGCCTCTCCTATGCTCCTTGGACAACCTCTAGAGTCTTCCCTACTATTCTCTTGGGCCTAGAAAGACTTGTGGGAGTCTATAGAAGTAAGAAATAGGAAGGGAATGCTTGATGGTACAAGCTTTAGGAAGAGATGAAATGAGAGACTGTTTGAGGGAGAAAATCTGCAGCATAACTCTAAGATGAAAGCTTAATTCTTCTTGAATCTGATTCAAGCTCCTTTTATATACCTGTCCCATGCAAAGACAAGCTTCATGACACTAGACACATGGTGAAAATGCAACTCAAAGTGGATTCTAGGTGTTTAATTCACAACACATGCATCAAGTGCATGGTTATGTTGTTTTCCACTATGCATCATGATGCAAGAGTGGAAATGCCACTAAATCCACTATGAATTGAATCCTAATTGTGAATTTTCAGCTTGCAATTCATTTCAATTTCAATTCAAAATTGAAATTGATTTCTAGGCAATTAATTGGGACATTTCCAAGTAATTTTGATATGATTGATCCAATCAATCTTTATCACCTAATGCCATGAATTATATATGATTCATAATACATATATATGGTATTTATAACACTTTTAAATACCTTATCTCTCAATTCCTAATTTAATTCATAATTAAATCATTGTGTCGAACACGTTTTACGATAAAACCCTATTTCCCGTTTTTGAACGATTAAAAGATTCCTATCAAAATATTCTAGGCTTTAATCCGATATGAGCTAGTAGGGGGACCTAATGGACCTATAGATCATGGGCTCCAACGATTCGAGGCTAACCGACTATTCTCATTATCAAAGTTATCCAACATTCGTTAACTACCGGGACACTCCACTATAGCCCGATAGTTGCACTCCCCTCACTATAGATATATTTCCGTCCACTTGATTTAACCATGTTTAGTAAGTCGTTCCTTCACAGGTTTTTCGTAGCTCTAGCTAGGTCAAATAACCATTTCACCCCTATAGTACTTCTTGTTCCTTAAGTTCCACTAATCCTCTAATGAACAGTCGGTTTGTGATCCAACCATCAAAGCTAAGTCCCTCTCGATCCAACGAGAGGGTGGGGCCCCTTGTTCAAGTCCTCGAGTTAGTACTTAAGAGAACAACCTCTCTGCTATCCCTGAAATGGGTAGGAGTGAATTCTGTCTTGCGAAACTATGTCCCCAACTATCTATTCGATCTTATCCCCAAAATGGTAGGCTTGTTGAGTCGACGATGCTGGCTACTCTCACCCATGCAGATCAAAGGATAATCTCGAATAAATAGGAGTTCATAGATAGCTCAGGATTAAGAACGAGTTACCTAGGTCATCTATGAGAAATAGTCAGTTTCTTCAGTAAACGGCGTTATAAAGAGAAAGTGACTTATTTCGTGGTCCAGTCTTATGCAAACTCATTGCATAGGACGCCCCCACTCGCATGTCACCACATGAACGATTTAGGATCTCATTGTTTGTACTTAATACAAAGTGGGCCGCGTCCATAGTGTCTCCAGGATAAGGCACCCAACCGTATCCTTATACTATAGACTATTTTGACTATAAACTTGAACTTGATCCTACGATATGTCCCTACATATAGTTCGAGTATTTATTTTATAGCCAATGATCTTAGTTTATTTGATTTAGGTTAATCATTCGCAATTTACATATTCAATAACATCTTTTACTCAATAACCTCAATAACGTCTTTATTGGAAATAGAACATGTTAATGATTTACAAACTACGAGTTTATAGGACATTAAACCCAACAACTTGGAAGACGAGGGTGGTGACAGAACCCCTAGTTGACGCCTATGAGTAGGGATGCCCGAGGTCCTTCTTAGATGACTGAATTCTAATCTTATTTAGACATCAAACCTTGGGGTTTGTAGGGATTTTCACCCATTCCCACTTGTAAAAGCGAGAGAGTGGATTGTCTAAGCAAACTCTAGAAGGATTGAGTAAATAGAAAACCCATAATATTTAGCTATCTCCACTATTTCCAGCTTTTGATACTTTTCATTATTCTGTATTCTTTACATTCTTATTTCAATGAAAATGTATTCATTTGCACTTTATCCCACCATGAGTAGCTAAATTCTGTTGAGGGGTTCAATATGGTGAATTTCCTTATGGTTTAATAGCTTGAAAGTGTTTTATTTGCATAAGTTTCGTTCAATGCAAGTCATTCTTTATTGATTATCATTCTAATCTTGATGAGTTTAACTTGATCACTTAGACTTTGCATGCTATGTGAGTTTGATCTCGAAAGGGACAGACGATATCGGTTCTCATAAAGGTGATATAGGAGAAAAAACTTGAAAGAGATTGTTCGGCGGTATAGGGCAAGCTGCCTAAGGCACCGTATATCGATTATAGGGTTATAAATTACATTCATGAATTATCTATGTCGGAGTCGAGTCACAGAAATGTGAATAACGGTACTCGCTCAGCCTTCTAATGGTTCTTGGGAGCAAGGTCAAATAAAAGTTAAATCTGACCCAATGCATTGAATAGGCTTAAGTTAAGTACTTCATGACTAGGGTTATTGCATTTGGGATGAATCCATGTTGTATACCTCGTTTTATTTTATTGTTATTCTTTTATTCTTTTGCTTGTTTTATTTATCTTTTTTTTTTAAAACCAATCATCAAACTTTTTCGTTGGTTACCTATCTTTAAGCAATCAAGTTGAGCAGTTTCTTATTCAAATCTGAATTTCCAGTTTAGTCCTCGTGGGATCAATACCCTTGGAATACTTCGAAGGTTTTTTTTTATTACTACGTGCGACAGTGTATACTTGCACTAAGGTTGGTTGAGTTTCTTTTTATTATCTCACATCTATTAACTCAGCTAACGACGCACCAAGTTTTTGGCGTCGTTCCCGGGGACCAAAAGTGAAACCAGTTTTGTTTTTGAAATTGCGATCAGATTGCGACCGCATTTCTGTCTCAAAGGGAATTTGACTTTGATTTACATTTGTTTTGCTTTTGCAGGTTGAAGTTAGCGCATAAACAAGGGGTGTCCACTCCTTGACATTGATCCTCAAATAGAAAGTACCTTTTAGTCGTCAAAGGAAGGAATAGAGACGAAAGAGAAGGGAACAACAAAAGAGCACATAGGAACCTCTAGAAGAAGTTTCTTACATACAAGAGTTTCCAATGGAACCTCCTGGAGTTGATCCTCAAGTTGATCCACAGAATCGTGGAAGGGAGTAAAATGGTGGGAGAATTCCTCCTGTTCCTCCAGTTCCACCGGTGCCAGAATAAGAAAATCCAATCTACATTGCTGAAGATCGCAATAGAGCAATAAGGGACAACGCTTTACCAGTTTTTCAGACATTAAATCCAGAATTTTGGAGCCACCGATTGATGCTCCATAGTTTGAACTTAAACCAGTGATGTTCCAGATGTTGAACACCATGGGCCAATTCTCTGGACTTCCAAATGAAGATCCACACAAACATATTAAGCTATTTTTGAGAGTTTGCAATTCTTTTGATGTTACAGGAGTGCCTGAAGATACTTTGAAGCTAAAGCTTTTCCATTTTCTTTGCAGGGAGATGCTGAAGCTTGGTTGGATTCATTCCCTCCAAACTCCATCACTTCGTGGAATGATTTGGCTGAGAAATTCTTAGAGAAGTTTTTTTCCTCTAATAAAAATGTCAAGTATAGAGCTGAAATTATTACTTTCAGACAATCTTACAATAAACCTCTAGATGCAGCTTGGGAAAGATTTCAAAGGCTGGTTCAGAAGTGTCCACACCACGGATTGCCTGTTTGCATCATCTTGGAGCATTTTTATAGTGGATTAGATCAAGCTTCGAAGGCACTAGTCAATGCATCTGCAAACAGATCTTTCTTGAAGAAGTTTGCGAATGAGGCACATTATATTTTGGACACCATAGCCACCAACAATCGCCATTGGGGAGAGATTGAGCCAACTACAATCCTAAAGAATCCAGTCAAAACAGTGAAAACAGAGGCTAACTCTACGATGCAAGCCCAAATCAAGGCTATCCATAGCATGATGAAGGGCATGACCATGAACAATCAAGCCAATATAGCCCCTGCCAATGTTATTTCTTCTCCTGCATCTGTCTTTTATGTAGGACAACAAGGGAGCCAGAACCAGAATAGATGGAATCCATATTCGGCCACGTACAACCCAGGTTGGAGACAACATCCAAACTTCTCTTAAGGAGGATAAGTCGGTTCGAGTAATTTCAACACAAATCAATTTGGGAAACCTCCTACACAAAAACAGCCGCAGAAAAACTTCCAGCAAATTCAAGTGCAGAGTCAAGAGTCAAATCTAGAGACTCTTATGAAGGAATATATGGCAAGAAACGATGCTGTAGTAAGGAATTTGGAAGTACAACTTGGAAAAATTGCTCAGGAGATTAAGAATAGACCACAGGGGACGTTGCCAAGGAAGACTGAGATCCCTCAAAGAGAAGGAAAGGTGTAATGCAAGCAGTGACCTTAAGAAGTGGATTAGAATACGATGGCCCAAAGTACCCAGTAAATCAAGAAACAGAAATCCCAGAAGAAGCTCGAGAAAAGATTTTAGAAAATAAGTTAGACATTACCTCATATACTATACAAAATAAAGAAGATAAAGTAGAAACGACCAAGGAACCTGAAGACTTGGTAGAAAAAGAAGAAAAATCAAAGTTAGAGAAAAAACAGGGGAATGCGACTGCAAAACCCCAAAAATTTGTAATAGATCCAGAATACAGACCACCTCCTCCATACCCTCAGAGATTCAAACATGCTTCGCAAGATGTACAGTTCAAGAAGCTTTTAGATGTATTAAAGCAACTACACATCAATATCCCATTGGTAGAAGCACTTGAACAAATGCCTACCTATTTGAAGTTCCTGAAAGATATTCTATCAAAGAAGAGAAGGTTGGGAGAATACTAAACGATTGCACTCACTGAATGTTCCAGTGCACTGGTCATGAATGAGATCCCTCCCAAGCTCAAAACCCAGGAAGTTTCACCATTCCATGCTCCATTGGAGGCAGGGATGTAGGCAGAGCTTTGTGCGACTTAGGAGCGAGCATCAACTAAATGTCATACTCGGTTTTTAAACAGTAAGGGATAGGAGAAGCGCGACCAACAACTGTAACCTTACAGTTGGCGGACAGATCACTTACACATCTTATTGGAAAGATTGAAGACGTATTGGTCAAGGTTGATAAGTTTGTTTTCCCTACAGATTTCATTATTTTAGATTGTGAAGTTGACAAGGATGTGTCAATCATCTTAGGACGGCCGTTCCTAGCCACTGGCAGAACCTTAATAGATGTACAGAAAGGAGAATTGACCATTAGGTTCAACGACCAGCAAGTCACGTTCAATGTGATGAATGCAATGAAGTACCCTGGAGATTTCGAGGAATGTTCTATGATTGATGAAATTGATGAACTCTCCTAGTCTACTTTTCAGGAAATAATTAAAGGAGAAACACTGGAGGATATATTTGAAGATGAAGAACCAGAAGTAAAAGGTGGGAAAAAGATTGAAGTTGAAGAGACCAACCAACCCATGAAAAGACAAAGAATCAAACCATATTGGGGGAAGGGCTTCGAGGATGAGGAAGCCCATGTCTCCATGATTGACCTGGTATGACTTCTACACTTTGAAAGATTAATTTTTGTATATTATCTGGATCTACAGTGAAATAATAATGTAGACAGGGACTCCAAAATATCTGGAGAAGAGTAAAAACTCTGTTTAGGAAAATCCTGTCTAGGAAAAGGTATTTAAGTTGACCGAAGGGAACACCTTTTCCTGGGGATTTACTTGGGAGTTTGAAAAGTCCATATTATTTTGTACCCTATCTTTTGTTAAAATAAAAGAAAAAAAGGGAAAAAAATATATAGGAAAATGTGAAATTGTAAGTTTGTAATAAAGGATTTTTGATCAAGAGGGAATTTTGTCTAAGGAAAGTATTGCCTAGGCTGAGGTATTTAAGCTGACCGTAGGGAACACCTTTACCTGGGAACTTACCTGGAAGTTGAATTTATCAAAACATCTTAGTTTCTCTTAAAAGAAAAAAAAAGAAAAAAAAAGAAGAAAAATAATGAAATAAATCATGATTAAGCATGTGAGCTTTCTAACATATTTGTGAGTGTTTTAGCAAAGAAGAAAAAGCACAGGAAAAATGAAAAGAAAGAAAAAAATAGAGAAGGCAGAAACTGGGTGAAATGCGACCACATTTCTCCCCAGTGTATTCGAGAATGCGACCGCATTTGTCCAAATAAGAGGGAAGTCATGAAATTTGTTTACCAGCACGTGACCTAATTGGAAAATTATAAATAGCTGACTTATAATCTTTCCCTCTTCACCAACCACTTAACTCTTTTGCATTCAAGTCGAAACCTCAAACTCTCCATATTTTCTCATCTTGAAACCGAAAACCCACATCAAGAACCATGAAGAACACATAAAAGCCTTCATCATCACGCAAGCTTACTCAATCCCAGAGTAATCCAACCGTCGACGCAGCTGAAACAAGTGTTCGACGGCAAGAGGATAACCCTGAAACACCCATACACGACACGAGAAGAATGAGACCCACGGGATTCTCGTCGGCGATCGTGACCCAGGAGCCTAACGCTCAAACTCCATCTTCTTTGACAATGTCGGCCACGTCGAGGGAGAATCGGAGTTCATCTTCACCGAGAAGGTCCATGAGCGCCACTGTCGTCCGCCTAACCCAAAAACCCGCCACTCAACAATTTAGAAAACGCTTGCGGGAGTGGTTTTCCATGATCCAGACAATGAGAGTTCAAAGATGTGATACTCCTGAAGAGGAAGCTAATAGGCGAGATGAAGAAAAAGCCGCCAAGGCAGTAGGAAGCTCTCAACAAGAGGGAACTTCAACGGGTAAAGTTTCTGAACCTTCAACTAACCCTCTTCATCTTGTAGGGCCAAACCATTCGTTACCTATAGTGCAAGGAAGAAGAGCCCGAAGAAGGTTGTGCCCGAAAAGCCTCTTGTCATCGAGCCCCTTAAAACCACAAGAATTCCACCGGATGTGTTTGAAGACATAATCCGTCAAGCCGTGGCAAAGGCTCTTGTGATTGCTCAGGGATACAAGGTTGAACAAGAAGCTTTGAAGGAAATTGAAGCTAAAAGAGAGATGAAAAATTAGCACATGATGGAGGAGGATGAGTCTGCGAGAAAAATAGATCTTGAAGAAGAAAGGAAAAGAGAAGAGGAAAGACAGGAGGTCAAGATGGCCGAGTTAACTGAGGAAGAAGAGAGAAAGTTAGGTGAAAACCTCAGGAGGGCAACCATTGAATTGCAACTCCATGAGGAAGAGAAAAAAAATAAGAGAAGAGTTGAAAGAAGATGAAAAAAGAAGAAAGGAACGTGAAGACTTCCTTGCAGCTTTTGAGCCACTCCACAAGGCTCAAAGTGAGGTTGGAGTGCTGCAAGGAAGAGAAGAAGAGGCCCAATAGGGGCCAAGTGAAGAAAGTTCAGAAAAAGAAAAAGAAAAAGAGCAAGTGGATGAAGGCCAGAATGTGACCGCATCTGGGCCGCATTTTGAAGAAGGCCTAGCTGAGGCCACTGAAACACAGCCTGCTGAAGAGGTTTTCAAACCTCTATTCAAGGATGACCCACCAGCAGCTGATAGCACCTCTTCGGGAGAGAAGAGGGATGAAGAAGAAAAAGAAGACAATGAGGGCGAGACCTCCAGTGACTCTGAAACAAAATCAGATTCAGAGATTAGGGAATTGGATGATGACCAAGTTTCTATCTGTACAGCGTTGAGGAGAAAGAGGAAAAGAGAGATGAAAGCTGAAATGAGGACTAAGAACAAGAATGATCCTATTTCTGCCAAGATGTCGAGGACAAGGTCCATGGACCCTTCTCTTGTAGTTCCTCCTATCGTCTCACCCGCCAAGCCAAAGGGCAAATCAGCTAAGGCAACATCTTCTAAAAATTAATTCCCCGAGGTATTCAAAGATGTTAATTTTCAGGAACGGGTGGAGATCATGAGAAAAAGGGATTTCCTCAATGAGAAGGGATTCTCTAACAGAGCTGGAGCACTGCCAGAGTTCGTAAGCAGAGTTATCTCCCAAAACAAATGGCAGGAGTTCTGTGCTCACCTGAAGGAGGCCATAGTGCTGTTAGTTCGAGAATTTTACGCCGGCCTAAGGGAGGAAAACATTACTATGGCGGTGGTGAGAAGCAAGATGGTCAGCTTCTCTTCAGTAGACATTAACAGGGTGTAAAGGATCAAGGCACCCCTGAATCCAAGAGGGAACGATGTCATCAGGAACCCTTCGACCAAGCAAATGAAGGAAGCTCTGAAACTTGTGGCCGATAAGGGTTTCCAATGGAAAGAATCTCAGAAAAAAGTGAAGTGCCTAGTGCCAAGCGACTTAAAGCCAGAATCGGCAGTTTGGCTTCACTTCATCAAGAACCGCTTGATGCCAACCACCCACGACAATACAATCTCAGTAGAGAGAGTTATGCTCCTTTACTGCATTATGAAAGGGTTGGAAATCAAAGTGGGGAACATAATAAGGGAGGAGATCCTAGCCTGTGGAAGAAAAATGGTAGGCAGCTTTTCTTTGGATCACTCATCACTAAGCTCTGTCAGAGGGTGAAGATTGTTCCAAGCAAGGACGAGGAGCTCCATTTCTTTAAGCCAACTATTGACTTGTCCTTGATAGGAAAGCTCCAGCAGAATAAGAACCAGAGAAAGGATAAAGCCTCCACATCTCAGGCTACTCCTCAATCAGGGCCAAATGTAGCTTCTCCATCCCAGCACACTCCTTTCACAGGACCTTCACCATCTTCTGAGGCCCTATCCATTACCTACCGCCAGATAGATCAACTCAGGGACAACCTGAGAACATATTGGGCATATGCAAAGGAGAGGGACGAAGCCATTAGAGAGTTTTATCTCTCTATTGCCTCGAGTATTGCTTCAGTCTTTCCAGATTTCCCTCGATCGCTGTTGCCTCAAGAAGACAAGGACTAGGGGAGTTTTCTAACCCCTTTACTTGTTGTTTTTTGTATATAATACTGTTTTTATTGCTTGCTGTTTTTTTAGTTTTAGCATGTTCAAATTCTGTTTTTAGTTGTTTAGTTGTTGTTTTGATTGTTTTAATTGTTTAGTTTGTTAATAGTGTTGATCTTAGGGTAGTTTAGATAACTTTTTGATAGTTTAGATTAGAAAAACTTGAGTTTTAAATCATTTCTTAGAAAAATCTGCTTGCTGTTTTTTAGCTTTACCTATGAACTTTTTGAAAGAAAAATCAACTTTAAGAAGAATTGCTTGATAAGATTTTTTGGAAGAAAACCATGTTTTCAAAGGAGTTTTCTTTTAAGCCCTTGATGATGATAACTAGAGCTTTGTTCTATCTCAAAAGTGTCACCGTCACAACTGAATTGTTTTCTAGTCATAGGCTTTCCATTAGTCTTTTTCTATACAAAATTTTCTTAAGTCTAAACTTCCTCGTGTTTAACCTTTCTAACACTCTAGGAGAGTTTAGCCTTGAAGTTTTAAAAACCGAAAGCATCATGTTAAGCCCATGCCTCAAAAACAAAGCCAATGAGGACATTGTCTAACTTTAAATTTGGGGGGGGGGGGGTGCTTTATGCTTTGCTATGTACATATTTTTGTAAATTTGTACTGCTGGAAAAAGAATATGTGCTCAGCATAAAAAAAAAAAAAAGAAAAGAAAAATGAAAAATCGAGAGTTACTCCTCCTTCCTAGGGTTTACTGAGTAACAAGGTGCATTCATGACACCCATGGTTTGTCACTACATGAAAGGTTTACCTAGGAAGTGAGTATCATTCCAAGCTTGTGAACTTTGCTTGTAGTTGGATATCTTCACCACAAAGTGTCGATAAGCTAGAACGAAGGTAAAGATGACAGCAAGGATGCTCTTGGGAGAAAAAGAAGTTGAATAAAAAGAGCACCAACAGTCAAATAAGTTTGGGGGAGATAGAAAAGGTTTAGTAATTCATGTATGCTTATTTTTACCTCAAGATTGCTTTTCTTAACTAAAAGGACTATACTAGGCTCTATGAGTAGAAGTTAGGTAGTTTAAACACATTTGTTAGGATGGATTAGGGAGAGTTTTGCTTCAGAAAAGAACAATAGAAATCTTCATGCCTAGGAAACTCAGACGTTGTGACTGGCACTAGAGTAGAACCCTTTCCTGAAAGGCAAACGTTTTAGAAAACGATCTTGGAAAACATGTTTACTTGATTCCATGTCACTTGATTTACAATTTAAAATTGATACTAGTACCATGATTGATTACTACACACGAACCTTAATGTTTTGGTTTGCAATTTAATATTGAGCTCTTACATTCAAATTTGTGATTAAAAAGTTGATCTCTAACATTTTGATTGGCTATTGCTTGAGGACAAGGAATGAGTTAAGTTTGGGGGTATGATAAGGGTAAAAAATATTCATATTTTACCCTTATATTTAGCTTATTGCTTTGCCAAATATTGCATGTTTAGGTAAATTTTACTGTTCCCAAGCTCAAAATATGTTAAAGTTGATAAGTTAGGGTGTTGAGATTCACATTTGTCAAATTGTGCTCATTTGTGCTTAAAAAGACATAATTTTAAGAAAATTTGACTAAGATTATTGTTGTGCAGGAAAATAGAGGAAAAGCTGAATTCTGCCAAGAAATGCGACCGCATTTCTGGGAAGGCAAAATGAAATGCAACCGCATTTGTTGACGAGTCTTCTTCGCACCTAACCGGTTGTTTTGACCCCGAAACTGATTGGGCTACCTTCCAACACCTATTTCGCATCTCCTCAACCATCTCCAACACTATATAAGCTCGTTATTCGAAGTCAAATTCAAGCATAACTCATTTGGAAGAAGATGGTGGTGACAGAACCCTAGTTGATGCCTATGAGTAGGGATGCCTAAGGTCCTTCTTAGATGACTGAATTCTAACCTTAGTTAGACATCAAACCTTAGGGTTTGTAGGGATTTTCACCCATTCCCACTTGTAAAAGCGAGAGAGTGGAGTGTCTAAGCGAACTCTAGAAGGATTGAGTAGATAGAAAACCCATAATATTTAGCTATCTCCATTATTTCCAGCTTTTGATACTTTTCATTATTTTTTATTCTTTACATTCTTATTTCAATGAAAATGTATTCATTTGCACTTTATCCCACCATAAGTAGCTAAATTTCGTTGAGGGGTTCAATATGGTGAATTCCCTTATTGTTTAATAGCTTCAAAGTGTTTTATTTGCATAAGTTTCGTTCAATGCATGTCATTCTTTATTGATTATCATTCTAATCATGCTGAGTTTAACTTGATCACTTAGACATTGCAGGTTATGTGAGTTTAATCTCGAAAAGGGACAGACGATATCGGTTCTCATAAAGGTGATATAGGAGAAAAAGCTCGGAAGATATTGTTCGGCGGTATAGGGCAAGCTGCCTAAGGCACCCTATATCGACTATATTGTTATAGTTTGCATTTGTGAATTATCTATGTCGGAGTCGAGTCACAAAAATGTGCAAAACGGTACTCGCTTAGTCTTCTAACGGTTCTTGGGAGCGAGGCCAAATAGAAGTTAAATCTGACCCAATGCATTTAATATGCTTAAGTTAAGAACTTCATGACTAGGGTTATTGCCTTTGGGATGAATCCATGTTGAATACCTCGTTTTATTTTATTGTTATTCATTCATTTGCTTGTTTTATTTATATTTTTTTAAAAAACCAATCATCAAACTTATTTCTTTAGTAACTGATAACTTTCCAACAGGTGGTTATTTAGGCTTTATTTCTATAGGGATTTGTGTGTCTTATGTGCTTAATAGGGTTGGTTTTAGATATATATTACATGTTTTAACCCATTTGGAAGAATGGATGCTTTGAAAGTTATTTTGTGTAGAATATATTGTTGAGCGACTTGAAGAAGCAAAATCTGTGCTGCAGCAAAGTAGGGAGCAAAACTGCCACGTCACAGCTCGTTAGCCATTTTAATAAAGTGGCGTTAGCTGAAGTATTTCTGGATCTAAGAAGCTGGGAGAGCCCTCCATGTGTCCAATTTAACGTAATTAGGTTAAACCTCATCTAATAAAAGGAGGAGCCGTCACAAATGAAGTGATTCACGACTTGGAGACGGAATCAATCGACCGGAGGCCGAATTGACTACAGAATGGAGATCTAAGAAGACCATTTACGATTCAACTCAAGAAGACAAAGTTCTTATATGTTCTTGGTAGTTTGGAGCAGCCGTTTCATCTCCCCAATTGCTAAAAGGATTAGTATTTCTTGTGTATTTTGCATTATGGATGTGCTTATCAAGATTGTAACGTATTTTATGTTTTCAATCATGAACTAATATCTTTGTAGGCATAGGTTAAGAATTATGTGATTGTTATATTTATAAAATCTGGAAATTCTATTTGATCATGATCATCTTGAATTATTGTTGATCGTTAATTTCATTATGTGCCCGCCTAGCTAGCCGGTATGTATAACTTCTCCTAGTTTCAGGGATGATTTAGGAGTTGTGTGGCGATAATTCACGCTAGAACATTGTGTATTGGTGAACGCCAGTGACTGAGTTAGGGATAGCTAGTTGCCTAGTGCTTGATTGGTAGTACGTCATTGGAGTTGAAACATATTCCAAAAAATCAGGAGTTCTGGGAGGATCCCGCTGATAATATTGCATGAGATAGACAGATCAAAAGAATTGTTGGAGCATTTTTATAACTATTACAGAAGTCTTAACCTGTGTCTGTTTCCATTCTGTTTTCTCTAGTCGTAATCATTTACTGCTTTAGTATTTCTTTTGTTTCAGCATTTTAAAAACCCAATCAATTTAACGAACCTTTTGAAATCACTAAAAAGGCAAATTAAATCAATAGAGGTAGACATTTCAAGACCCTATGGATACGATAAATACTTAGCACTTGCTGCTAGATTGTGTATACTTGCACAGTATTTTGGTGTTAATTTATCTCATATTTTTAACTGCTCCAGAATTGCAACAAGTTTTTGGCGCCGTTGCCGAGGACTTGAAATTGTTTTATTTGATTGATTTTTTTTGTGTGTGTATTTTTGGTGATTTGGTGCGTGAACTTTTTGACTGTTTCTTTTTTTTTGTAGGTGTGACTTTGGCATATGAGCGATCCCCTTGCGATTAGGTTTTCAAGAAATTCAAGTGAATCTCGGAGAGGAACTGTGCAATGCAGCAAAATCCGCCGCTAGAGCAAAATGGACAGCAAAATAATTAGGCTAAGAATCATATCCTTGTAGCAAATGATAGGGACAGAGCCATTAGTGCGTATGTTTTCCCAATAGTTGACGAGTTAAATCCAGTGATAGTGTGTCCAGTTATTGAGGCAACAAACTTTTAAATGAAACCGGTCATGTTTCACATGTTAGAGATGGTTGGCCAATTCCATGGTTTATCATCTGAGGACCCCCATTTACATCTTAAGTCTTTTCTAGGAGTTAGTGATTCATTTGTTATCCACGGAGTGTCGAGAGATGCCCTTAGATTAACCCTATTCCCTTATTCCCTTAGAGATGGAGCAAAGGCGTGGTTGAATTCTTTTGCTCCAGCATCGATAAGTATGCGGAATGAGCTAATAGAGAAATTTCTTAGTAAGTATTTTCCACCAACTAGGAGTGCCAAGTTGAGGAGTGAGATAGTGGGATTTAGTAAAAATGAAGAAGAAACTTTTAGTGAGGCTTGGGAAAGGTTTAAGGAGCTTTTGCGAAAGTGTCCCCACCACTGTTTTCCATATTGTATTCAAATGGAAATATTTTACAATGGGTTAAACATAGCAACCCAGTGTATGGTTGATGCTTCTGCAGGAGGGGCTCTTTTGGCAAAAACCTTTCATGAAGCTTATGAGATTTTAGAGAGAATATCAACCTACAGTTGTCAATGGTCAGAAGTTAGAGGCTCTAGTAGGAAAGTTAAGAGTGTGATAGAAGTTGATGGTGTGTCTACCATTAGGACTGATATTGCAGCATTAGCTAACGCTCTTAAAAACATAACTGTGGTAAGCAATGTTCAGCAGCCGCCAGTGGTGGAGTCAGTTGCAGTTGTAAACCAAGTGGTCGCTGAATCTTGTGTCTATTGTGGTGAAGAGCATAATTATAAGTTTTTTCCTAATAATCTAGCTTCTGTGTTTCTTGCAGGTTATTAGAGGAATAACCCATATTCAAATTTTTATAATCCAAGTTGGCATAACCACCCCAACTTTGCGTGGGGAGGGCAAGGAAGTAATTCGCAAGCCCCCCATGCAGAACAAAAGGTGGCGAATCAACAAGGATTTATTTTGCAGAACCAGCAAGGTTTGCTCCAGCAAAATCAGCAGGCTGCCCATCAAAATTCGGGTAATTCTCTAGAGACAATGATTAAGGATTATATGGCTCGTAATGATGTCTTAATCCTAAGTCAGCAGGCTTCATTGAGGGCCCTAGAGTTGCAAGTGGGTCAGCTAGCTAATGAGCTGAAGGCACGACCTCAAGGGAACATTCCTTCAGATATTGAACACCCTATAAGGGAAGGTAAGAAGCAGGAGCAGACAGTGACTTTATGGAATGGTAAGCCACTAGAAGGGAGGAAAGAGCCTAGTAAACCCCAGGAAGTAGAAAAAAACAGTGATAAAAATAATGTTGTTGAAAAAGAGTTGGAGTCTGGTCAGGGTGCTGGAGGCACAAATAATAATGTTGGAGCATCTGGTTCTGTTCCAGATGTGGAACCACCTTATGTACCGCCCCCACCCTATAACCCACCCTTACCTTTTCCACAAAGGCAAAAACTTAAGAACAAGGATGATCAATTTAAGAAGTTTTTAGAGATTCTTAAGCAGTTTCATATAAATATACCCCTAGTAGAGGCTTTAGAACAAATGCCAAATTATGCAAAATTTCTTAAGGACATCTTGACTAAAAAGAAGAGATTAGGAGAGTTTGAGACTGCGACTCTTACTGAGGAATGTAGTGCTATTCTTAAGAATGGGCTACCTTCCATGGTTGAGGATCCAGGATCATCCACTATTCCTGTCTCCATAGGTGGAAAGGAGTTGGGGAGAGCACTTTGTGATTCAGGCACGAGCATAAACCTTATGCCTCTTTCGGTTTATCGAAAGTTAGGAATAGGTGAAGCTAGGCCTACCACAGTTACGCTCCAATTAGCAGATAGGTCTATCGCATATCCTGAGGGTAAGATTGAGGATGTTTTGGTCCAGGTAGATAAATTTATCTTTCCTGTCGATTTTATTATTCTAGATTATAAGGCAGATAAGAATGTCCCAATTATTCTTGGTCATCCATTTTTGGCAATTGGTAGATCGTTGATGGATGTCCAACAGGGAGAGCTTACAACGAGGGTGCATGACCAAGATGTGAAGTTTAATATGTTTGATGCAATAAAATATCCTAATGATTTTGAGGATTGCCCGTGCATTCAGGTGTTGGATGAGTTTGTTGAGGACCACTTTGAGAAGGAATTGATGGAGTACCATACCCAAAAATTTGGAGAAATCCAAATTGAGGATTCGGAAACAGGTGGATTGGAGCATGAGCATAAATTTGTAGGTGAGATTCCTAGTTTTAAGAGGACTTTTGAATCTTTAGAGCCAATAAATAAGAAATCCAAGCCTATTGAACCTTATAATTCATTGACATTGCTCCAGCAACCTGAGATTAGGAAATCCTTCCTTGATGAGCGGTTACTTACTGTAGCTCATATTAAGGCAGTGAAAACACCTTGGTATGATGACTTTTCCAATTACCTTGATTTTGGAAATTTGCCTCCTGGTTTATTAAAGAGACAGATGAAAGAATTTTTCCATGAGGTGAAGTTCTATTTATCGAATGATGCATCTATGGTTAGACAATGTGTTGATGATGGCTGTGAGTTTAAAGTAAAAGGGCAATGAATAAAGCACTATGGGGGAAGGAGTTTCCTTCGAAATATCCTTCCCTAAAATTGGTCGATGAATGAGGAAGCAAGAGTTTTGCAGGAGCATTTCATATTGCAATATTTTTATCTCCTAGTGTTGTTGCGATTTTATTTTATCTCTTGGATTTTATTCTGGTTTGATTTAATTTGAATTAGATTTTATTTATTTCAATTTTATCTGATTTATTTTAATTTGTTGGTATTTTTATAGATTTTATGTTCGTTTTATTTATTTATTTTTATTTTGGCCGATTTTATTCTTAATTTAATCAGATTAGTTCTGTTTAGATTTGATTTCAGTTTGAATTTTTAATTTCTGTTTAGATTAGATTTTTAATAATATATCTTCCTGATTTAATTCTGAAATATTCTTCTTTGAAGTTGCTGGCAGATTAGGGGAGCGCAGGTTTTGAGGGAGCAAAAATTTCAGCATTCTAATCAGAAGCTCCCATTATTTGTTCTCGTTTTTTTATGTTAATTTTGATTTATTGTCTGTTTTGATATTATTTTGATTTGATTTGATTTTTATTCGGTTAGATTTGTATTTTATTATTTATTTTATTTTTATTCTTTTGGTAGGTTAGTTTAGATTTGATTTTGAAGAATTTTATTTTCAAAAGATTTTTCCAGATTTAAAATAATATATCTTGTGGATGTTATTTTTTTAGAAAAAAAAATTGATTTCATCGTTTTGTTGAGAAGATCAGAGATTTTATTCGGTTAAGATTTTTTGTGAGATAAGATTATTATTTTACCGTTGAGATTTTATTGTGGTTAGCAAGATAATTAAGTGGGATGTAGTTAATTACCAAAGATGTCATGTGTTGAGCAGAGGGCAGCTGGCATTATGGTTGTTACACACAGAGGGAGCGCAGTAAATTGAAGATCTTACCGTTTGACAGATAATAAAATTTTTTCATGAATCCATGTGCTTAAAACGGTAACTTAAATTAATTAGGAGATAATTAGGGGCTAATTATTTATTGAAGATTCTGGAGTTAGTGCCATATTTATACTAGCTCCAATCAGGTACGTTTTTCACACTAATTTTGTATCTAACCTGGTGTGAATTTTTCTCTGTGTGTATTATTATTGTGAGGAAAAAAAAACATGAGCAAGGAAAGAAAGAGAGTCCAAAGAAGAAGTGTTGGTAGATAAGGATACGATGGAAGAGAGGGTTGAATAGGCTTCGTAGAGACCAAAGATAAAGAAGAAGAGGTCTGAGAGAGAAAAAATTTTTGGTACAGGAGATTTATCCATGAAGAAGCAAAACAAAAAAAATATCAAGAAGTCCTGAAGCGAGATGTTCTTATGGAACGTGACTTCGATCGTGGCAAAGAGCTCACACATTTTCCTTGAGCGGAAATCACTAATAACGGCTGGGAACGGTTGTGCGCAAAGCTGGAGCCCACTGTTGATCAACTAGAATGGGAGTTCTATGCCAACATCGATGAAAATGAAGGATTCTTGGTTATTGTTCATGAAGTTGTTCTCGACTGAAGCCCTAGAGTGATTAATTCTCTATTTAATTTGCAAGACTCCCTCCACGCTGTTTTCAACAAAATATTAGTTGCTTCCTCATATAAGCAACTAAATGCCCAGTGGAGGCTGTCTAGGATGTGGGCAAGAACATTCCAGTCAGCATACCTGAAGTGTGAGGCTAACACTTGGCTCAACTTTGTCAAGCAGAGATTATTGCCTACAACGTACACCTCCATTATCCCCCGTGATCTAGTGCACTTGAAGGTTCAGAGTCCCAAAGAGTTCCAGTGATATAAACTTGTTTGCCAAGGGGATTATTGACACTGCCAATCTGGCTAGGCTTTAGAGAGGTAAGGCATGCCAGGGTGGTTTGTTGTGAGGTGTCCATAGAGTGTTGGAGCAACTTATGATGGTTCTCAGTAGGCTATAATTCCCTGAGAGACAACTTCAAAACTACTAGAGCTATGATCATAGAAGGGACACCACACTAAGGAGGGCTATGCAAGTGAATTTTTCTAAGCCATATCAAGCCTTCCTAATTTTCCTTGATGATCTTATGAACCTATGCGTTCCACCCCCACCCATCATTTGAGAGGAAGAAGAAAACCCAGAGCCTGAACATAAAGAAGAATTAAAGGGAAGTTTCAGTTTCTTCGAGCAAATATTTTGGTGAATGATTTTTTGTGCTCGCCTTGCATGTGTTGTGTTCTTTCCGCTTATGTTATATTCTGTTTCTTTGTTTTTATCTATTGTTTTAAAATCTATCTCTGTCATGATTACGTAAATCTGTGATCTTAATCTTTAATGAAATCAAATATTGTTTTGTTTTGCACATTTGAGTATCTAACTTAATTTTCTTCTGAGTTTTTGAAGTTTGGACTAGTTAGCTTAATTAGATCAAGGTGTTCTAATCTCCATAAACCTTTTGTTTGAGCATTTCTTCTAGCCTGGTCGTTGCTGCGGTGAGAAGATTCTGAGGTAGTGTTGATTTATTTGATCCATTTTAAGCTTACTTCTAGTGCCACGACTAGTTTAAAATTAAGATAGAAAAATTTAAGTATGGGGGTAAAACTTCATAAAATTAATGTTTCATTGAGGACAATGAATAATTCAAGTTTGGGGGACTTTTTGCTGCTCCAAGTGTCTTGCTCGAGCATTCCTCTCCTTCATTGAATAATTTGCTAGGTTGTTGAGTAACCAGGGACATTTGTGATACCCACAGTTTGTCTTTGCGTCAAAAGATGACCTAGGAAATATAAAAAAATGAAAAATTATTTGCTGAAAAAAAATCGATTATTGAAAATTTTGCTGAGAAAATTCATGGAGCAAAAGTTTTGAAGGATGAATGATAATCCAGCAGTTTTTCTATCTCCCAGAACTTAGGTGAGCATGATCATAAAACGTCGCCATTCTGAGGGGCAAGAGACAGAATAACTAAGGATTTTTTAGCTTTACAATGAATATTTAGTCTAGTTGGTGATGAGTTTGAGGCAAGGGTATACTGCACCATAAAGTGGGTCATCCCAAGCTTAAGAACTTAGGATTGTAGGGCTGCTTTAAGTCTGAAAAACAAAAATATAAACCCCTTAAAAATGTGTTTTAGTATGTTTGATAATAGAGCTAGGCTGTGGAAAGTTCTTAGAATTGAGTTAAAAGTGGTGATTATTTGTCCATGCCAAAAGAATTATTTTGTTGCAGCAGTCCTTGGTTTTGCAGAATTCTCAGGTAGAGGTTGAAGGAGGTGTTGGATTATCTGATTTCATTAAGCTATGTTTTGTCTAATGTTTTGAATTCTTAAGGAAAGGTAGGTTAGTATTGCTCGGGACGCGCAATAGTTCAAGTTTGGGGGTGTGATAAGTCTCCAACAGGTGGTTATTTAGGCCTTATTTCTATTGGGATTTGTGTGTCTTTTGTGCTTAATAGGGTTGGTTTTAGATATATATTACATGTTTTAACCCATTTGGAAGAATGGATGCTTTGAAAGTTATTTTGTGCAAAATATATTACTGAGCGACTTGAAGGAGCAAAATCTGTGCTGCAACAAAGCAGGGAGCAAAACTGCCACATCACAGCTCGTTAGCCATTTTAATAAAGTGGCGTTAGCTGAAGTATATCCGGATCTAAGAAGCTTGGAGAGCCCTCCATGTGTCCAATTTAACCTAATTAGGTTAAACCTCATCTTATAAAAGGAGGAACCGTCACAAATGAAGTGATTCACGACTTGGAGACCGAATCAATCGGCTGGAGGCCGAATGGAGATCTAAGAAGACCATTTGCGATTCAACTCAATAAGACAAAGTTCTTATATGTTCTTGGTGGTTTGGAGCAGCCGTTTCATCTCCCCAATTGCTAAAAGGATTAGTATTTCTTGTGTATTTTGCATTATGGATGTGCTTATCAAGATTGTAACGTATTTTATGTTTTCAATCATGAACTAATATCTTTGTAGGCATAGGTTAAGAATTATGTGATTTTTATATTTATAAAATCTGGAAATTCTATTTGATTATGATCATCTTGAATTGTTGTTGATCTTTAATTTCATTATGTGCCCGCCTAGGTAGCCGATATGTATAACTTCTCCTAGTTTCAGGGATGATTTAGGAGTTGTGTGGCTATAATTCACGCTAGATCATTGTGTATTGGTGAACACCAATGACTGAGTTAGGGATAGCCAGTTGCCTAGTGCTTGATCGGTAGTACGTCATTGGAGTTGAAACATATTCCAAAAAATCTGGTGTTTCGGGAGGATCTCGCCGATAATACTGCATGAGATTGACGGATCAAAAGAATTGTTGGAGCATTTTTATAACAATTATAGAAGTCTTACCTGTGTCTGTTTCCATTCTGTTTTCTCTAGTCGTAATCATTTACTGCTTTAGTATTTCTTTTGTTTCAGCATTTTAAAAACCCACTCAATTTAACCAACCTTTTAAAATCACTAAAAAGCCAAATTAAATCAATAGAGGTAGGCATTTCAAGACCCTGTGGATAAGATAAATACTTATCACTTGCTGCTAGATTGTGTATACTTGCACAGTATTTTGGAGCTAATTTATCTCATATTTTTAACCGCTCCAGAATTGCGACAGTAACCTATAAGCAATCAAGTTGAGCAGTTTCTTATTCAAATCTAAATTTCCTGTCTAGTCCTCGTGGGATCGATGCCCTTGGAATACTTCTAAGTTGAGCAGTTTTTTTTTAATATCTTCTTCATGGTTGACTTCTTGGGCTCCCCCTTTGACCCATGGTAGGATTTTAGGCTTGGATTACTCATTTTAGGGCCTTTTTCCACCAAAAATTCATAAAATGCTCCTAAAGACAAAATAGCAAATTATTTTAGATTTCTTCAATAAAAACACAATTAAAGCTCTCAAAAGCTTAATAATTTAGGACTAAAATAGCGACATTTTTACCCGCTATCACACTCCCAAACTTAAGCTTTTGCTAGTCCCGAGCAAAATAAATTTGAAAGATGCATGAAATAGAATCACTCAAGCCTCAATGATTTTGGAACTTTTAAGCTAAAATGGAAAACATGCAAGTGGAATAAGCAAGCACCACATACTCATGAAGAAATCTTAAAAGAATCTGAACTTAAGATTAATGAATAACATGCTCAAGACTTATTTGATGATTCTTTTACTAACTTAGATTAGTCTTATGGTTTTCTCCATTTGTTTTCCCCTACACTAGCTAAGAGTCCCTAATAGGTCGAAGTTCTACTATCATGCAAAAAAAAAAAAAAAAAAAAAAAAAGAATCTAGGGAGCATGACATTTTCTTTTTCATCGGGGAGCTAAACTCACAAATATTTTTCACTTTTCTTTTTCTTTTGCTACTCCCCAAAACTTGCATTTTTATATCTAATGGTACTAGCTTTCACACTATTGTGTAGGAACCCTTAACCTGAATTTTATTCTCTGGTTGGCCTAACTGATCACACTGCAAGTAGCACTTTTTACCCCTAGTCTTTTCTTTTGTGCAAGCAAAAATTTACTTTTTTTTTTCAACTGCTTTTTCTTTTTTCTCTCTTTTTTTCTTTTTGTTGCTTTTCTCTCAACAGACATAACAATTTGTTTTTCTACCTAGTTCTTAAAACAATCAAGCATGAACTCCTAGTGTTAGAAACTAAGCCTATCGGGGTGACAACAAACTTTAAAAATCATAATAAAAATCTAGATTTTCAAAGATGTCATAAGATAAGTCTATCGCATGCATTGGACATTAAAACTAAGTATAAAAAAATTTTAAAATTTCACAATTTCTGCTATGCTCCCACATTACACAACATATAAATCATTTTCTCCCAAAACTTCTAAAATCACATCCTCGACTATCGTAGCTATCTACTCATGCATCCAATAGAATTTAAATATGCTCAACACAGCAAAAGCATCCCCCCAAATTTAAACTAAACATTGTCCCTAATGTTTATAAACAAAAAAAGCATAAAGAGGGATACTGAGACTTCTCTGAGTTAGGAGCAATTCATCCTCCTCCTTTGAATCCAGAAAATTGGATTCTTGGAGCTTTGAGACTTGCTAAGGTGATCCTGCAAAACAAAATTGGATCACAAAGCAAGGAAAATTATTTACCGCAAAAATTATCTAAACTTTTAATCCTTGGGTTGCCTCCCAAGCAGCGGTTTCTTTAACGTCTTTAGCTAAACGAGGCTCGGCACGCTCACGGAGGCTCGAAATAAAAATTTTCATCGTCCTCAGGGCCTAGAAGGAAATCATGCACCGACTTACAAACTGCAAACAGTGGAGAAAAAAAACTTTCCTCTGGCTCGTCATCACTGAAGAGATTATCATAATAACATTTCAAAAAATATGTAGCAGCATCAAATCTCTTTTCTAAGTCTCTATTCATAAAAGAATGATATCTACTGGTCTAGGATCTAAGGATGACTTATCAACTATGCCTATCCACTCATCAGATATAATATTTACTTGCTCATGAGATTCCTGAGACTCAGTATTCAAAAATGATTCAACTAAGCTATCATATGACTCATCATCAGAAGAATCAAAGAACTCAAGCATTTCGTGGTCAGATTCTATACTATCCACATCATCAGGATCCGAATTAAAACTATCAACAACATCAGGGTCCGACTCATATACTCAACGATGTCAGGATTAGACTCAATAGATTCAGCATTATCATGATCAGACTCAAAATTATCATCTATCAACTAATCCTCTCCATTCAAAGCATGCAAATCATCTAACACAGGCATTTCCAGCTCATTCTAAAAAACAGGCAAATTAATTTCATTCTCAAAATTAGGCAAGTCATCAATTGCAGACAATTCATTCTCTAAAGCAGGTAATTCCAATTCATTTTCAAAAACAACCATTTTAATATCTATCAGCTCATTTTCAAATAGAGGGTCATCAAAAAATGCATTAGGATTAAAATTTCCATCATCCATAGGCGCCTCTCCTAATCCTAGGCCAAGATTATATTCTACCTCTTCATCATCGTCAGTCAAATATTCTGGACCAATAAAAAACATGTATGCAACCTACATACAGACTCATATTGTCCAAAAATACTGAAAACGACTTTTTCATCATCCACATTCAAGGTAAGCTTACCAGTATGCACGCTAATTTCAACCTTACCTATGGCTAAGAAAGGTATGCCTAAAATGATGGGTATCTCTTTGTCTTTTTGCATGTCAAGCACCACAAAATCTACAGGGAAGATGAATTTGTTGACCTTCACCAGCACGTCCTCCACAATACCCATTGGGTGGGTGATCGATCTATCAGCAAGCTGGAGGGTGATGTCGGTGTCTTTCAATCCTGTCAAACCAATCTGCTTGTACAATGAATAGAGCATCAAAATTATACTAGCACCTAAATCACACAAGGCCCTATCAAAAGATACTTCTCCTATAATACAGGGAACAGTAAAACTCCCTGGGTCTTTTTGTTTAGAAGGCATCTTTCCTGACACTATGGTGCTACTGTTTTCAGACAACCTAAAAACCTCTTTTTTTTAAAACTTTTCTTCCTAGATAACATTTCTTTCATCAACTTCCCATAATTAGGCATATATATAAAGCATCAACTAAGGGAATGTTCACATATAACTTTCTAAACATTTCTAAGTGTTGGGCTCCTAGAGTGAGTAAAAATATGGTATGAAAGACTCTAGAACTCTGTGCAAGTATACACAGTCCAAAGCAAGTAATAAGTATTATCAATCCAAGGCCTGAATTAGCTTCCACTTTATCTCTTTTGCGTAACTCTCCAATGGTTTCAAAGTTGGTAAAAATGATTGGTTTCTATAAGAATAATGCTGAAGCAAAATAAATGACAGAACAAAGAATAAAAAAATAGGCAGACAGATTAGAAATAGGCGCTGGTCAGGTTTTAGTAATTGTTTAAAAAGATGCTCTAGCAATATTATTGATCATGCAAACTCTCGCAGTATTATTAGCAGATTCCTCCTAGAACTCCGGATTTTTTGGAATGTGTTTCAACCCCAATGAAGTACGACCGATCAAGCACTAGGCAACTTGCTATCCCTAGCTCAGTCACTGACGTTCACCAATACACAATGATCGTAGTGTGATTAATCGCCACATTCTCTCTAAATCATCCCTGAAACTAGAGAAAGGTATTCACACCGGCTGGCCAGGCGAGCATAAAATAGAAACAAGCACAACAATTAACCAAGATGCAATAATCAATATATATTATTAGAGATGAAGCACGACAATCACATTATTCCTAACGAACGCCTAAGCTACTTAGTTCATAATGTGCATGGAAATGCAAGTTACAATCTAAGTAAGCATGCCCATAATTACAAGATAATAAAAGGAAATGTTAATCTCCTCGATCACCTTGCAATGATGGTCTCCTTGATAGTTCCAACCTCCCTTTACTATTCGGCTCCCAAGAAATGGAATGAATTTGACTTAGGCAGCTACTACCTTTTATAGAAGGATAGGAGGCTTGACTTAGGTCAACCTGGACACGTGTAGGGCTCTCCTTGCTCCTTTATCACGAGAATAACTCAACAGAATTCGGTTCATGAAGTTGGCTAACGAGCTGTGACGTGGCAGTTTTTCTCCCAGTTTTGCAGCAGCACATAATTTGCTACCTCCAGTCGCCTAGCAATGCATTCTGCATAAAATAATTTCCAAAGCTTCCATTCTTCCAAATGGGTTAAAACATATAATATATATCTAAAACCAACTCTATTAAGCACAAAAGACACACAGATCCCTATAGAAATGAGGCCTAAATAACTACCTTTTGGATAGTTACCACTAAGTATTTCTGAAACTGTTCATCCAATTTAACATTTTTAAAACGCTGAGGAAAAGGCAACTCCATATAATCAAAGGTAGGACATTCGCCCCTCTGCTTGGGCGGGCTAATGTGCGAGCCTTTGTCATGGTGGTTGCACAGGACCACTTCTTCCTCGTTCAACTTTTCTTTCTGCTTTTCATCTTTCTTTGATCCTGCAAAAGGGTTAGAAAAATCACAATTAAAATTAACAGAGTTAGGAGGATGTTGGGACCTTTCAGAGGAGGCTTTTTGTGCCTCAACCCTTCCATCTTCATCCTTGCTCTTCTCATTTTTCTTCAACTTCTCTGAACTGATCTCCAATTGTCTACCACTTCTCAGTGTCACCATCTTGTACTGCTCTCTAGGATTGGTTTCAGTGTCGCTTGGAAACTTCCCTTTCTGAAGGGCATTCACTGCTGAAGTTGTCTGACCTATCTGAACTTCCATATTCTTAAGAGCTACGTCGTGGTTATTAACTATTGTCTGAAGATTCACATTTAAAACCTTATGTTCCTTGATAAACATGGCCACCATCTCTTCCAAGTTGCTTTTCTTTTTAGGAACACTTGATGACGCAAATTCTGGCGGTGGCTGCAATACGTTCTTGGTGTTGGAGTACGAAAAGTTCTCATGATTGCTCAGACTGGGATGGTAAAAGTTCGGTACTCCTTGAGTGAATGCTCTATTTCCCACATACTGAACTTCTTCGACATCTTGATTTTCCTTCTTTGAATATCCTTCAGCCAAGGTGGAGATAGATTTGACCACCTCAGATGAAGTAAGCTTATTCAGAGCATTTGTCAATGATGTCATATGTGCTTTCAGAGAGCTTGACTCATCTATTTCATAAATGCCAGTCTTCTTGGAAATTGTCCCCCTTTCAGTCTGCCATTGGTTGGTCACTGCCATTTCCTCTAAAAGATCCTTGGCTTCCGTCACTGTCTTGGAAAGAAAACTCCCACCCACTAATGTGTCTAGAACCGTCTTAGTAAAAGGATTCAATCCATTGTAAAATAACTGCACCTAGAGTCAATCTGGATAGCCATGCTGTGGGCATCTCCTAAGCATTTCTTTATACCTCTTTCATGCCTCGTAAGGTTGCTCCTCGTCCAATTGCCTAAATGTTCCAATCTTAGTCCAGAGCTTTGTAGTCGTGGCAGGCGGGAAAATTTTCGTCGAGAATGCCTGGGCAAGCTCGTCCCATGCGCTGATACTGCCCATCTCGACTGATTCAAGCTAATCTTTCGCCTTATCCTAAAGATAAAATGGGAATAACCTTAATCTTATCGCGTCGGTCGGAACTCCATTCATCTTTACCGTCCTGCATATCTCCAAGAATGATCACAGATGCGAATGCAGATCCTCCGAAAGGTGTCCCTTAAAAGAATTGTCTCGCGCCATCTGGATCAGTCCTGTCTTTAACTTGAAATGTTTGCTTGGATCGGGGCGAAAACGATGCCTGAATTCTCGGTTGGGAGGATTGGTTGTAAAAAGTCTTTGATTGCCTTGGGAGCTTCTTCTTGTTGGCAGGCAATTGCTTCCACTAATCTTTTCTCTCTACGAAGGGCTCTAATCGTCCTGTTAATTTCAAGATCTAGAGGAAACAATTTAACCACCTTATATCATCACATGCAACACTCCCAAACAAGTCAAGAGAGTAAAAAAAAAAAAAAAAAACAAAAACAAAAATAAAATATTCACAAAAATATTCCCAACCAAATTACTATTTATCCCTATCTTTTTGATGTCAAGAAAAAAAAATATTTTGTTTAAAAATCAAACCTCCTCGGAAATGGCGCCAAAAACTTGTTGCCAACACCACACCGCAAGTGCACGAGCCGCAAGTAATATAAAGAGTAATTGCAGTGGGTGGCAAATTAATTATCTATAATAGCAAATTTAACACCAAGTAAAAAGAATTGAAAATATGGCAAAAAAATTAGAATATTCTCATTTTACCCTTCTCTTTCTCTCCCTTCCCATTTACCCTTTCTTCCCTCATTTCTAGTGTATATGATTTCTTCTTTTTTTTTTTTTTTTTTTTTTTTTTTTTTTTTTTTTTTTTTTTTTTGCTTTCTTCTTCTTTTTTTTTTTTTTTGTGCATTTATGAGTTGTTATGATTTCTTTATTTTTTCTCTTTTTTTTTATAATGAGCTATTACGATTTCTTCTCTTTTTTTTGTGCATTTATGAGGGTGGAGTTCTTGTGTGATTAATATGCTTTTTTTTCCCTCTGTGTTGTGCATTTTCTTCTTCTTTTTTGATTTGATTTGCTTTTTATTCTTCTTCCCACAAGGAAGGTTATCAATACAACTTTATGTCAATTGAGCTAAGCTCTTGTTGGCCTTCTTTTTAATTCAAGAATGCCAAGAATACAAAAATAGCAATTTTGGTGAGTGTTTGTATAGGTATATCAAAGTATATCACTGATATACTCCGGTTAATCGTAGTCTGTCACTGACTATCATTGGTCGAACTCTATCAGGGCTATAATTGATAGATAATGAGATACAAAGAATATAAGAATAACAATTTTATGGTGGTGGTCACGGAGCTTGTGTGTTAGGCTTTAAAAATTATATTGTTGATTGAGAGTCCCTTGTTCGTAATAGTTATTTTTGGATTTTATGTTCTAATTACCACAAGAGACTTAAATTTTTTGTTCAATTTATGATTGTAGTATAATAATTTTGGATGAGTTTCTAATTACAAAGATGATTGCAATGCAAAATACTTTACTGATAGATTTCAATTAAATTGATTTCTATCAGTAACAATAATTGGTAGACTTCAATTAATTGATAATTAATTGATTTCTATCCGAGATAGAAACTGATAAACTTCAATTAACTGATTTCTATCCTCGATAGAAAATGATAGATTTGAATTAAACTAATTTCCATAAGTGATACAAGTCAATAGACTTTAATTAAATTGATTTCTGATAGAAACTGATAAACTTCAATTAAATTGGTTTCTATCCGTAATAAAAACTAATAGTCTTGAATTAAATTGATTTCTATCAGTGACAGAAACTGTTAACCTTGAATTAAACGGTTTTCTATTAGTGATTATCACTTATAGACTTAAATTAAACTGATGGATAGAAACTGATAGCCTTGAATTAAACTGAACTAATAGCCTTGAATTAAATTGTTTTCTATCAGCGACTATCACTAATAGGCTTGAATTAAACACGATAAAAACTTATAGATTATGATCGTCAAAGTCTATCAGTGATACACACTGATAGACTTCGACTAATCAAAGTCTATCAGTGTCTATCACTAATAGACTCCGATTAATTGAAACTTACAATCAAAGTCTATCAGTATTTATCATTGATAGACTCCGATTAATCGAAGTCTATCAGCGACTTTCAATAATAGGGACTGATAGACTATTGGAGATACTAAGGGTATTTTCATAATTTAACGTATTTTTTGCTATTTCCACAAATAATTTTATTGTTTTGTTATTTTTGCAATTACTTTTCCGATTTTTGCTATTTGTGCAAAGCCTCCTAATATAAAATGGAAATATTCCGAGTATCGAATCCACAGGGAGGTGAAGCGATATTTAAGCAAAGCAATAATTTCTTGAACACTAGAAATACTTGGGCGAAATAATATTGAGGGACCAAATCAAGAAAAAATGAATTTAAAATTAAAGCAATTAAAGATTAAAATTTGATCAATCATGGAAATTAAAAAAAATATGGAGAAAGAGTTTTGAGAGAGAAGTGGGGTCTTGAAAATGAATTAATAGCTAAATAATTATTACAATTATCCTATCTCGTTGCCCAACTAATTATAATCCTAGAATCTCCGTTAATCACATAGATTCTCCTGTCGATTTCCCCTAATTCTAATATTAATCCATTTTAACAACCTAAGTGTCCTTAGCGCCATTAAAAATCGTTCATTATTACGCTCTGATTCATTTTAGGAATCTAAGTTTAATCAACTAATCTTGTTGTCACGACGGACAATTAAACTAGTTTCATGGATTATGATCTATCCTAATTTCTCTCCGTCAAGTTTCCATTAAGAATCGGTTCAATATACAATTGGCCAGATCGCATACAACATTACGAGCATCCATACAAATAATTAGTAAAAGAGGGCAAGAAATAGGCAATTATAATAACATTTAACTATATATTTTCATATCAAGACCCCAAATTGAGGTTTAACTATACATAGCTATGTTGGGTTTAATATCCTATAAACTCGTAGTTCGTAAATCATTAAACATATTCTATTTCCAATAAAGACGTTATTGAGGTTATTTAGTAAAAGATGTTATTGAATATGTAAATTGCAAATGATTAACCTAAATCCAATAAACTAAGATCCTTGGCTATAAAATGAATACTCGAACTATATGTAGGGACATATCGTAGGATCAAGTTCAAGTTTATAGTCAAAATAGTCTATAGTATAAGGATACGGTTGGGTGCCTTATCCTGGAGACACTATGGACACGACCCACTTTGTATTAAGTACAAACAATGAGATCCTAAACCGTTCATGTGGTGACATGCGAGTGGGGGCGTCCTATGCAATAAGTTTGCATAAGACTGGACCACGAAATAAGTCACTTTCTCTTTATAACGTCGTTTACTGAAGAAAATGACTATTTCTCATAGATGGCCTAGGTAACTCGTTCTTAATCCTGAGCTATCTATGAACTCCTGTTTATGCGAGATTATCCTTTGATCTGCATGGGTGAGAGTGGCCAGCATCGCTGACTCAACAAGCCTACCATTTTGGGGATAAGATCGAATAGATAGCTGGGGACATAGTTACGCAAGACGGAATTCACTCCTACCCATTTCAGGGATAGCAGAAAGGTTGTTCCCTTAAGTACTAACTCCAGGACTTGAACAAGGGGCCTCACCCTCTCGTTGGATCGAGAGGGACTTACGTTTGATGGTTGGACCACAAACCGATTGTTCATTAGAGGATTAGTGGAACTTAAGGAACAAGAAGTACTATAGGGGTGAAACGGTTATTTGACCTAGTTATAGCTACGAACAACCTGTGAAGGAACGACTTACTGAACATGGTTAAATCAAGTGGACGGATATATATCTATAGTGAGGGGAGTGCAACTATCGGGCTATAGTGGAGTGTCTCGGTAGTTAATGAATGTTGGCTAGCTTAGATAATCAGATTAGTCGGTTAGCCTCGAATCGTTGGAGCCCATGATCTATAGGTCCATTAGGTCCCTCTACTAGCTCATATTGTATTAATGCTTAGATCAAAATGATAGGAATCTTTGAATCGTTCAAAAACGGAAAATAGGGCTTTATCGTAAAAATGTGTTTGACACAATATTTTAATTATGAATTAAATAAGGAATTGAGAGATAAAGTATTTAAAAGTGTTTTAATTACCATGTATATGTATTAGGTATCATATACTATTAATGGCACTAGGTAAGAATGATTAATTAGATTAATCATGATAAATTACTTGGAAATGTCTCAATTAATAACCTAGACATCAAATTCAATTTCAAATTGAATTAGGGAAAATTGCAAGCTGAAAATTCATGTATGAAGATTCAGTTAAGGGATTTAGTGGCATTCCCACTCTTGCATGTTGATGCATAGTGGAAAACAACACAACCATGCACTAGTTGCATGTGTTGTGAATTAGACACCTAGAATCCACTTTGAGTTGCATTTTCACCATGTTTCTAGTGTCATGAAGCTTGTCTTTGCATGGAAGAGGTCTTTATAAGGAACTTGAATCAGATTCAATAGGGAGAGAGCAATTTACCTATTGTTATGCTGCTGTTTTTTCCTCTCAAACACACACACTTCTTTAGATCTCTCAAGAGCTTGTTCCTTCAAGCATTCCCTTCCCTTTCCTTATCACTATAGACTCCCACAAGTCATTCTAGGCAATGAGAATAGTAGAGAAGACACTAAAGGTTGTCCAAGAGAAGTCGGAGAAGGAAAACACCACAAGGAGTTCCTCTCAACTGAGCTACAAAGAGGTTGGTACTCCTTTACTTTCTGTTCTGTTTTTCTAGAACATGCATGCTTTAGGTGCAAAATTGAATGTCTTAAGTGCTTTCGAGCTTCAATTGCTTCCGCATGTGTTATATGAACACCTTCAATTGGTATAAGAGCATGATTAGAGCACTTAAGTCGTTTTAATTTTGTTGTGGTGGGTACCATTTTGAAATTGAATTTTCTGTGTGCTAAAATGGAAGTGTTCTGGTTTGGCAATTTTTTTAGCTTTTAAATCTTCATGAAATTGTAATTTCTCGAAAATGTAAGAGCGTTAATGTGTGTACTAGAGTCTGTAAGTTTTATAGAGTCATTAGAGTCCATATAGGATGTAAAATCGAAGAAGAATGGGAGAAGACGCAGCAGAAAAATAGCAGCAGTGGGCTCTCTTAGCGTCCCGACGCTGATGAACCAAAATTCCAGCAGCAGTTTTTTCCAGTCCGGTTCGGTTCAGCTGCTTCTATTGGGGTCCGGTTCGGTCTGCTGCAACTTCTTTAGACACTTTTGAAGTCCGGTTCACTCCATGGAGGGTTGGTTCGGGTCGGTTCGTGAAGCTCGGGAATGCTACAAGCTATTTTTAAATGATTATTATCTTTACCTAATGAATCATAAGTCTGAAGCCCTAGA
Organism: Luffa acutangula; assembly: GCA_036850905.1. NCBI lineage: Eukaryota > Viridiplantae > Streptophyta > Magnoliopsida > Cucurbitales > Cucurbitaceae > Luffa > Luffa acutangula. The sequence continues at coordinate 38,522,105 of CM072088.1, forward strand.
AAACTTCAAGGAGTATAAGCCAAAGGTTGAGAATTTATTAGGTAAAACTATTAAAACACTTCGATCAGATCGATGTATCGTAAAGGAGAAATAAAATCTTATTAGATATGGTTTGTTCCATGATGAGCTATGGTCAGTTGCCATACTCGTTTTGGCGTCACGCAGTAATGAATGTTGTTTATATTTTGAACAACGTTCCATCCAATAAAAAATAGCGTTAGAAGTAATCTAGACCTAATTATTTATAATTTCCTAATCAATCCACTAAACATAAGGCAATTGGTTGATTGTTTAATTTGATAGTCCAATTGAATTAATTAATTAATCAATTAATGTTTAATTCGATGGACGTTGTATGATTGGGTTAGATGGCTTAGGTGGGCTTTGGGTATTTTCTGGGTTCAAATTAGATCGATTGGGCAAGTGAGCAATTCAAACTAGCCTTTAATAGGTAGAGATTCAATGATCAAAGTAAATCATTCAACCCCAATAATCACTCCAATCGGTGTCACCTAATCTAATTAAATTCCTCACATTTTTATGACTTCTGCAACTTTAATTTCTTGTCCCTTTAAATTTTAGCAATTTAATTTTCTCTGCATGTTTACCTTTTGAGTATTCCAATCCCCTCTTTCCTACTTTCACTACTCAAAATAAATAGGAAATAAATAATCAACCGCCACTCTCTGTGATCGACCCCTGCCACTAAATTTTATTTGGCAAACTGGGAGCCTTGACAACTCTCGTCCCATCAATTATACTAACCTCTGGAGCTCAAATTGGAACGATTCGTTGGATGATTCTCAGCACGATCGAGTCGTGGACGACCATCGAGATCTTCCCTGCTATTCTCCGGCCTTAGAACAAGCTTGTGGGAGCTTGAGAGTAATGAATTTAAGGGAGAAAGAAAGTTTTGTGTTCATGGGTTCTTTAGATGAAAGTACACGGTTTTGAGAGAGAGATTTTATCTTTGTTTTCAATCAAAAACAACACACATATCAACCAATGCTCACCTTCTCAAGCACCCATATATATATGATATTGAGCATGCATATTGGATCTTTCTCAAGAAGACACCAATTGAAGTTTTGAGGCATTTGGTGGCAAGTTTTCAGATTGCCTCTTGGAAATGTTTAAATGAAAAAAGAATTTTGAAAACCAATTTTCCAATTTCAAAACTTTAATGAATTTCATAAATTCATCTAATTTCCTTTTCTTTAAATGTTTTTTTAAATTTAAAATTAATTCAAATGATTAATTTTAAATACAAAACAAATTATTTAATTTTAATATCCAATATTAAACTTAATAATTTGTTCCAATCTCGAATTCTCTCTAAACTCGATAAATTTGAATCACTATTCAAAATTTAAACCGAATACCTCGAACGTGAATCCCTATTCACATGTGTTATATTTAAATCATATTTAAATAATTATAACTCTCTCAAAATATATTTTAATACACAATTAAACTTAAACGTCAAATTATATCAAATATAATTAACAATATCTCCCTAAGTTGAATTTGAACGTTTCAAACTCTTTCATCACTTTGTTCTAAAGGTTAATCCCTTTGAGCTAGCAGGGGGACTTAATGGACGTATAGATCATGGGCTCCAACGATCTGAGATTAACAGGACACTCCACTATAGCCCGTAGCTGAACTCCCCTCACTGTATATATATTTATGTCCACCCGATATAACCATGATTAGTAAGTCGACCCTTCACAGGTTGTTCGTGGCTATAACTAGGTCTAAAGTCCGTTTTACCCTTGTAGCACTTCTTGTTCCTTAAGCCTCCACTAAGTCCCTAATGAACAATTGGTTTGTGGTCCCACCACTAAACCTAAAACCTCTCGGGCCAATGAGAGGGCGGTGCACCTTTGTTCACATCCCAGAGTCCGCACTTAAGGGAACAACCTCTCTACTATCCCTAAAGTCGGGTAAGAGTGAATTCCATCTTGCAAGACTATGTCCCCAGCTATCTACCCGGTCTTATCCCCAAAATGGTAGGAACTTATTGAGTCGGTGATGTTGAGCCACTCTCACTCATGCAAATCAAAGGATAATCCTGAATAAACAGGAGTTCATAGTTAGCTCAGGATTAAGATCGAGTTACCTAGGTCATCGCTTTGAAATAGTCAGTTTTATGGTAAACGACATTATAAAGTGAAAATGACTCATTTCGCGGTCCGGTCTTATACAAACTCTTTTGTATAGGACGCCCCCACTCGCATGTCTCTACATGAACTTTTTAGGATCACATCGTTTGTACTAAAACAAAGTGGGTCGTGTCACATTGTTTTTCCTAAGATAAGGTACCCAGTCTTATCCCTATACTATAGATCGTTTAGGTTATTACTTGAACTTGATCCACTCTTATGTCACTACATAAAGTTCAAGTGTTCATATCATAGCCAAAGATTCTAGTTTATTGGATTTGGGTTAATTAATAAATAATTAAAAGCTATTATTTGACAACCAGAGATCGAATAATCTCGATAACGCTTTATCGATACCAATTGACTTTGTTACATTTACTATCCACGAGTTTTAGGACATAAAACCCAACAGGACTATATGCTCATGAATGGCGATAAGGACTTGATCCTTACAGGATACACTTATTTTAACTTCCAAACTAGTAAGGATTCGAGGAAGTCCTTATCGACACTACAACAAATTTGGCTTTTAATGTCGGTCGCGTTTAATGTCAGGCAATGCCCGACATTAAAAGCCTCTTTTAATGTCGGTTGCTTTTAATGTCGGTCATTGCCCGACATTAAAAGTACCATTTTAATGTCAGTCATTGCCCGACATTAAAAGGATCCTTTTAATGTCATCCAACAAGCTTTGACCGACATTAAAAGTGACTTTTAATGTCGGTCAATGCCCGATATTAAAAGTGAACTTTTTATGTCGGTCAACCACTCTTTGTCCGACATTAAAAGTCACTTTTGATGTCGGTCAGTTTTTAATGTCGGTCATTGCCCGACATTAAAAGCTGTGACATTAAAAGTGTCCGACATTAAATGTGCGACATTAAAAGTGTCCGACATTAAATGTGTGATATTAAATTTAAAAAAAAAAATTGTTGGTTGCACACGTAGCTAACCAACAATACTAATTCTTCATTTTGTAAAAACTTGTAAATAAAATAGAATTTAAACATATACATAAAATAAAATCTCGAAAGTATTTTGACATAACAACTAAAACTCAACGAACATGAATTTAATTAATAAAATATAACAGTGTATATAATACATGAAACTTTCTGTCCATCCACAAATCACATCCACGAACCAAATTTACAAAGAAAAAGTAAAAATACTAAAATAAGTACACAACTCCTGATGCTCTTTCCCAAGTTCATCGTCGAGCTTCTCTTCAAGAATATTCATTTCATCATCTGCAACCGTTCTCGCTTAACAAGATGAATTCCAAACCTTATACAAATAAAAAATGTATAAGTGAAATACAATCGACACACATCTCCAATCAAATCCTTAAACTAAAATTAAAGCTCAAGACGTATGGGTAAAGTAGAGAAGATGAATAAAAATGTTGTAGAACAAAAAAGGAATTGAACTAGAATAGCAACTTCATGCATAAACATTTAACATTGTAAAACAGCAAGAGAAGATGAATAAAAATGCAAGAATCGATTGTTCAATCAAAATTTGTGTCAGTAAAATTTATCAATGTTGTCAGACAGAATGAAATAGACCTAATATATTAAGCAAGACAACATATTAGTATAACAATGAATGAGAATAGATGGACCAATGTGCACGACAGTCAGAAAATAGTAAACCATATCCCATAGAAGCAGCAGTGGATGACAACTGATGAATATAAGATCAGCAAAATACATAGCTTAACTGGTACCTTGTAAGAAGAGAGAAGGTTGATGACCAACTTCCGAGCATCAGCATTGACTTTGGCAGGCTTACAATTGTCTTCACAACACCTCCATTTCCCGTTAAATCTATTGTATCTCCATTTCTCACCAAATGTGAACGTACTGGATCAAATAAATGAACACAAACATATTAGCACTAGGCAAAGTTTCAAGCTATACCCAATTTGTTTTGAGTAATTTCAAGATCACCATACACATACAAAGTTCATTTTCTGAAACTCTAATCTGTTAATGCAAAAAGACCACCAACATAGCTAATGGAATGGAAATGAATCCTATTGCAACTGAGAGAAAATCCATAACTAGGGTTCCTTAAAAACTTCAAGAGCTACATAAAACACCTTAATATATAAAATTGAACTAACCCCCCCCCCCCAAAAAAAAAAAAAAAAAAAAAGAAAAAGTAAGGATTGTAAAGAAGTCAAATATGTTTTCCATAATTCTTACACCAAAAACCAAAAAGAGCCAAAAAGAAAAATGGAGTACCTTTGCCTGTCAACAAAGTCATTAAACAACCATCTTTTCTCATCAATTATTGAGTCGATTTTAGCCTGAGTTTCGATGGCAACTCTATATGATATTCAGATACGAGAACACTTTAAAAACCACCAATAATTGTACTTAAACAGGAAGTTTTAACAATAAATAGAATTTGAACTAGGTAACCAAAACCAAACAAATTTGCATATTCGTTCTCCTAGATTTGAAAAGCATTCAACAACAATAACCTACTAAACATATTATCTAACTTTTTACAACTTACGAACATAACTACTAAACTCAATTATCATAAAAAAAATCAAGTTAACACAATAAACTAATCGACACTTACGAAATAAATACCAAAATTTATCATGAACTGCTAGCTAAACTCATCAAAACTAAATTAGTCAACATTGTTAATGATAATTAATGTCAAATAGTTACAAATATGGCATGATTAATATTATTCTAAACATATCCCTATATGTAATCTCCTCCCTCAAGTGTTTGCTTCTGAATCACAATCAGTTGGGCAAACAAAGTACCATCTCCACCCTCCTTGACTGTTAGATCTAATCCGATCTCACATCCTACTAAAACGTAAAAAATGACATGGTTCAATTAAAAATGAACGAATGAAATTGCAAGAAAATATTTGTGAACCAAAAATATGCAAATCAAAATTAACTCCAAAATTGACTTAAGCTCCCAGATATCCAAACTCAAGGCAAAAATAGTAGAGTCAATGAATAATTAATCTTAAAAAAGATACTAAAACTGAGAGTGAAATAAGTAATATATATTGGTTTTAGAATATATCTTTATATGAAGAGAGACACATCCATAGAGCCACATGTAGGCCAAAGTCGAAAATGACAATAATTAGTTATAAAGGTGTTAAGATTAAATAAGAAAAAAGGACAAAAAGGAAGAGAGAAAAGTAACTAGAATACGTACGTTAGAACAACTGTCATACTTCTTCCATTCACTCTAGTAACATTTATACGTGTAGAAACTGACATTTCAGCATTATCACCAAGCATTTCAATCTTTATTGGCTTCCCATCCAGTAAAACATTGTTATAGCACTTCAGAGTAGCAAATGCATCATTTCTACGAGTATATACCACCTCTGTGGAGCCCTTTAATAAACAATGGAAAGTTTATCAGCCAACTAAAGCTTGATAAGATAGCTAACTATTAAGAAAACATTTAAAAAAGGAGTACAATAATTATCATATGTGCTTATAATCGCATGTTAACTTATCGCCTCCGTCGCAACCTGGTCCTCCTCTTCAAAGCTCTTCTCGAATTATGATGTTTCTTCTATAGCTTTGAATTGGAAAGTTTTTATGTAACTTCTCCCCGTATGCCTCTTACATGCGGTTTTCAATAAAGTATCCTTTTCCAAAAAAAAAACAAGAAACAAAATATGAATAACAAGAATAGGCAGAGACAAGCAAGAAGAACAAGAATCAGAACACACGGTCAAGGAACAATATGCACTAAAGAATGAGGCCATGGCACCACTGCGACAATAAGAGAACAATCATACGTGACAATAACATTACTAATTAAAATCTTCAAATTAACAAAGAATTTCAATAGTAGGAGCAAATAAGATGCACGTCTTGATTCAATCTAACTCAAATACATTATGAATGATTAATGGCAACTAACCTCCACTCAAATGTTTTCAAATCACCTCTGGTGTATTGATACCATAGGCAGAAATTTAAGAACAACTAAAAAGATCCACCGCATCCAATTTGTACCTGTACAATCATAGCTTCAGTCATTTGTGAACAATTATATTAACATATCAAAGAAGTAAAACACATAACTGTAACATATGAAAGATTGTAAATTTGAAATAATTGCCTACATTACTTGACTAAGTTTCAAACTTAGACACAAAACTGTACGTGCACGATTTACATATAAAAATACAAATATATTGAGAAAGAATAAAAAAACCTCAACTGTTAGTTCTTAGAAGAATGGAAAAGAAACCCAAAACTTTTATAATAACTCCTTAGAAGAATGGAAAAGAAACAAAAACATTCCAACAAACAACATTGTTGTAACCAATTTCAAAGACAAAAAGCAAAACAGAAACCCCATCTCCATTTCATTGATTGAAGGAATGATTACGAGGTAAGTGTTGGGCTCCTAGAGTGAGTAAAAATATAGTATGAAATACTCTAGAATTCCTGTGCAAGTATACACAGTCTGCAGCAAGTAATATTATCAATCCAAGGTCTGAATGAGTTTCCACTCTACCTATTTTGTGCAACTTTCTAATGGTTTCAAAGATAATAAAAATGTTGAGTTTTATCGGAATTATGCTGAAGCAAAATAAATGACAGAACAATGAATAAACAAATAGACAGACAGATTAAAGACAGGCGCTGGTTAGGTTTTAGTGATTGTTATAAAATATGCTCTAGCAATATTATTGATCATGCACTTCCCGCAGTATTATTAGCGGATTCCTCCCGGAACTCCGAATCTTTTGGGATGTGTTTCAACCCCAATGAAGTGCGACCGATCAGGCACTAGGCAACTGGCTATCCCTAGCTCAGTCACTAGCGTTCACCAATACACAATGATCGTAGTGTGGATAATTGCCACACACTCTCTAAATCATCCCTGAAACTAGAGAGAGCTATCCATACCGGCTGGCCAGGCGGGCATAAAATAAGAATAAGCACAACAATTAACCAAAATGCTATAGTCAATTTATTACTAGAGATGAAGCACAGTAATCACATTATTCCTAACCAACACCCTAAGCTACTTAGTTCATAATAGGCATAGAAATACGAATTACAATCTGAGTATGCATGTCCATAACTACAAGTTAAATAAGAAGGTAAACTCCCTAATTAGCTTGCGGTTAATGGTGTTCTTGATAATCTTCAATCTCCCTAACTATTCGGCTTCCAAGGGAAAACATGGAATATCCTTTGACTTTGACGGCTACTTCCTTTTATAGAAGGATGGGAGGCTTGAATTAGGTCAACTAGGACACGTGTAAGGCTCTCCTTGATCCTTTATCCCAAAAATATCTCAATAGAAGTCGGTTCATGAAGTTGGCTAACGAGCTGTGATGTGGCAGTTTCTGCTTCCAGTTTTGCTGCAGCATAGAATTTGCTCCTTCCAGTCGCTCAGCAGCATAATCTGCACAAAGTGATTTCCAACGCTTCCATTCTTCCAAATGGGTTAAATCATGTAATATCTATCTAAAACCAACCCTAATAAGCATAAAGGACACACAAATCCCTATATAATTGAGGCCTAAATAACTACCTTTTGGGCAGTTATCAGTAAGGCATGTACAACTTCAGCTATTTTACATGAAAACAAAGGGACAAAACAGGCGTGTAACCATCAATATAAAAAGATCATCTCAATTTGGACTCGACGTTTCACTCTTCATCAACACACAATGCCAATAAAAGGAAAAAAAAGGGGAATTCCATGTTAATTTTCCATTATAATTTGGCCTCTCTAGTTTTGGAGACATATCATCGAACACCTGATGAGCATAAACCAAACACACACCAACACCACCACGGTCCTCATCGTATCGAACTCCTAAATTTCTCATCTCTTTACACAACAGTTGCAGAAAATTGAACAAGCTGTTCAAAAGTCAAAAGCAAGTAGCCCAAATTTTTTTAAAAAAAAATTAAAAGGAAATAAAAAAAAATCACCTTCAAAGCAATCGAGGTTGATACGACTCAAATATGAAAAATCTAACTAGATCTAACTCAGATTTGTTCAGATCTGCTACCCTCGACCTTAGATCTACTACCGAGCACAACCCACGACCTCAACGTCCACCACCCACGGTCGAAACAACCACCCACAGCAAAGAACAATCACCCACGACAAAAAAAAAGTAACACCAACAGCAACCCACGCCACACCACCTGTGAGAAAAAGAAACCCACGACAATCCACAACGTGTCGTCGCCGATGAGAGGAAGAAACGTCTTCGGTGAGAGAGAAAACAAGGGAGGGGTAGCGTTGGAGGTATTTTCGGGGAGAGAGACACGCCGTCGATGAGAGAGAAAACAACGAAGGAACGCGTCGCCGCTGGTGAGAGGAAGAAGACGATCCGCTAAAAATCAAGAGAGAGGAAGAAGACGATCTGGGCAAAGAAATGAAGAAAACGATCTGTGGAGGTATTTCAGGGAGAGAGAAGGCAACTGAGTACTATTTCTGGATGAGAGATAAAATTGATTTTGTTTAAATTCCACCGTTTGACCGACATTAAAAGCCTGAAAACATTTAAAAAATGCGCGTTTCGCTCGTCCGACATTAAAAGTCTCCGTGTTTTTTTGTCCGACATTAAAAGTCCAACGCGTTGTTTTTCGTCCGACATCAAATGTATAATTTGTTGTAGTGCGAGGTCAGTATTCACTCTGAATGGAGGAGCAATACTGTGGCGTAACATCAAGCAGGGATGCTGATAGCGAGCATAGCTAGCTATTTTTCCTTAATTAATTTAGCTAGTCTTTGATATTTGATTGACAAAATTTATCCATTTTAGTGTTTTATTTGTTCGGGTATATGTCCTAGAACTCGAGTTTTGTTATCCTTTATATAAATAAAGATGTTATTTAGTGAAATTGTTTATTTATATTTCAAAGATCCAATAGAAACATCCATGGTTATAAGATGAGATACTTGAACTATATCTAGGATATAGACAGGGATCAAGTTCAAGTATATAACCTAAATAGTCTATAGTAAATGAATAAGGTTGGGTACCTTGTTTTGGTAACACTATGGGTGCGTCCTACTTTGCGAATAAGGCAAACGACGTGATCCTGGATCGTTCATGTAAAGACATGCAAGTAGGGGCATCCTGTGTAAAAGATGTTTACACAAGATGGGACCAAGAAATAAGTCACTCTTACTTTATAACGTCGTTTACTGTAAGAATGACTTTTTCATACGATGACCTAAGTAACTCGATCTTAATCCTGAGCTTACTATGAACTCCGGTTCGTTTTGGGTTTCCCTTTGATCTACATGGGTGAGTGTGGTTCAAAAGTACCATTCAATAATCCTAGCATTTTGGGGACAACAATAGATGAATAGTTGGGGACATAGTAATGCAAGACGAAATTCACTCCTACCCGACTTCAGGGATAGTAGAAAGGTTGTTCCCTTAAGTGCTGAATCCAAGGCTTGAACAAGGGGTCCCACCCTCTCATTGGCCCGAGAGATCTCGTTTATTGGTTGGACCATAAACGAAATGTTCATTAGAGGATCAGTGGACTTAAGGAATCTAGATGTACTGTAGGGGTAAAACGGACATTTGACCTGTCTATAGTAACGAACAACCTGTGAAGGATTGACTTACTAATCATAGTTATATCGAGTGGACGGAAATATATCTGCAGTGAGGGGAGTTCAACTACTAGGCTATAGTGGAGTGTCTCGGTAGTTAACGGAAGTTGGTTAACTAGTTTAAAAAGGGTTTTGACTAGTTTGACCTCGCACTGTTGGAGCCCATGATCTGTAGGTCCATTAGGTCCCTTTGCTAGCTCGAGACTAACCTTTGGAATAATATGATGGATTGAATATGAATTGCTTTTAAAGTTCATGTTGAGGAAAATGAATAAAAATGATAGGTTTTGATGATACGTCGGGTTTTGCGAAAACCGAATACATATGGATTTTAATACGATTTAAAAATTGAGAACATGAATAGGGATTCATGTTAGAAATAATAACATTTTGGAAATGTTAGGGTAAAGTGGCAAAATATTAATTTAATATTAAGATATTAAATTATTAATTAAATTAATTAATTTTGAATTAATTTAAAAATTAAGAAATTGAAAATTATTTTTCAAAATTTCAGATTAATTAAATAATTAAGTTAGTGGATTAATCCAAGATAATATTGGATTATTTAAAATCAAAATTAAATTTGATTTTTTGGAGGTGGAGTGCATGGTGACTAAACCCATGCACTCACCTCTCTTGAGCCACTTAATACTCCATTAATTTGGAGTTGATTTGGTGGCAAATCTTGGGCATTTCCTTCAGCTTCAATCCCTCTATAAAGCTAAAGAAGAAGGCTGGAAAAAAAAAAAGAGAGGAAGATAGTGTTGAAATGCTGCCAAAATCCATAGTCACACCTAATATGTTATTGAACTCGTTTTTCATCTTTTCTCTTTAAAATTCCATAACTTGAGGATCCCACAATCCATTCCAAAGGCTTGAGGATAGCAAGAAAAACCCTTTGGTAGTTCGTGACTCATTGGTGAAGAAAATCAAGCATCCAATCCAACCAATTTCTCTATTAAAGACAAGGTAGGTTGTTGTCTCTGTTTTTCTCTCAATGAACAACATGCCTTTGATGATCAAATTGAGCTCATTAAGTGTTCTAGATCCAAAATTGCTTCCGGTTTTATGATATTAACACTTACAATTGGTATCAGAGCAAGTTTGGGCACCTAATTCGCTCTAATTTGATCACGGTCAGTAACATTTTGAAAATGTTTTTGCATGGGTGCTGAAATGGATATATTAGGTTTTGGCAATTAATTTCTCTTCAATTTCTTGATGAAAATGTAATTGCTCACATGTATATGAGCTTTAATATGTTGAGAAGAGGCTGTAATTTTTTGGGAGTCATTAGAGTCCATTTAGTACTGTAATTGATCGAAAGAAGGAGAATAACACATGGTTGCCAAAGAACAAAGGGCTCCAAATCACGAGAGCGTCGCGACGCTGTTCATCATAACGTCGCGACACTGATGCGTTTTTTAAGAAAAGGCGCACATTTTCCAGATCTCGGCGGTTCAAGAAAATTCTGGTCTGGTTTAGTGATTCTCGGCTAGTTCAGACCCCTTTGGACTGGTTCTATGTGTTTCAAGCCTTTGGAGGTCCGGTTCGGGTCCAATTAAGTCGGTTCGTGATGGTTCGATGTTCCTAGGAGCTTCTCAACTAATATTTTTATTATTATTTGTAATAATTTAGTTAATTGCTTGTTTAGATTCCCAAAACTGGTCCATTTCAGTGTGTTTAATTATTTATGCTTTATGAATGCATGATATTATTAATTCTGAATGAGATATGCATAATAGTATGTCATATAGATTTAAAATTCCACCATAGGAAGCATGCATCATGCATTTTAATATGTTATAAGTAGTTATAATATAAGTATGCATGATTTAGGTTTCATGTTAGATACATGCTGAATGATTAATTCTCGTTTATTATAATCGTTATTAAGGTTAAACGAAAATGAATGAGCATGCAGCATGAAACTACCTTAGCTCGGTTTTAAAGCGTTAATGTTGAATAGAAAGCATGTTATAGGTTAATCTCTTTTATAATCGTTTATAAAATGAGGTAGACGTAAAATCTATAACAAAGATAAAATGCATGCTCACCTAAGTTAATATGGACCAAATCGATCAATCTCTTAGAATAGGTTGATAACTTGTAAAGCTAAGGTTACGAGAGAACTCACCCGGTTCGATGCGGTCTAAGGCTGGAGGTATTTAAGTTGACGGTTTACGGAACACCTCCTACCTGGGTATCGGGTCGGTACTTGAGTTAGGTTAACCTAGGTTTTAACTCACCTAGACATTGTAGGTTAATTATAACTCACCTAGACATTGTAGGTTAATTATAACCTAGACTTAGGAATATATTCAATTAGCCGGAATATGCCTAAGTAACATATTACCCGAAATTGTTTAAAATACTTAGTGGGAGAAATAGGATAAAACATAATTTTCCTCACGTTCTCCTTATAATTCACATGGTGAGATTTATGCATAGCCTCTTGTTACTTACTAACGTAACCATTCCATTCGGAAGGTTATTGCATAAATTAATATCAAGATGAATGGAGAAAATATTTATAGTAAGTGGGAGAAGGAAGCATGTCAACGCATCTTACGGTCTCTAATGTTGGTTTACAACGCGAGTTTTCTATGTTCGCCTGCTAAGCACGCCCTGGAGCTGCTCAACCATTCGGAGGGTTGAAACTTAGAGATTATAGCACAGTAAACTCCCTATAAGGATAAGGGATTTCTCAGGACCGTTCCCAGCATTAGCTTTTCCATTCTGTTGCATTACTGGGACCGTTCTCATAAATTTTAAAAATGGAGGGTCACACTTACAAGATAAACTAAATGGTTAGCTTATACTTGACTGAAGTAACGATAACTAAAATGATAACAGAAATAAAGAGTTACTCTGGTTATAGGATTTTTTAGTCAAGAATGTTTTGATTCAGTGAAGGAATGACTGACTGCCCCTCGGTAGCAGTTATTCTTGAAGGATTGGAATTCCCAATTCCGTTACAGCGGAAGCAATTGGATCGTTCGTAAATTAATTTTGTTTTACAAAATACCAATACATTGGCAAAAAGGTTAAGCGATGAGAAACATACCTTCGTTGACGACTCTGAATTCTTCAAGAACGTCTTTCTTGATTGCTCTGCAACAACGAAGAACACCACCATTTGATCTTCCCCGCTATAACTCTGAGATTAGGAACGTAGTTGTGGGACTACCTAATCTTGAATGGGAAAAACTCTAGAGAGAAAATTCTCCCTAGAGTTCTTGAGTTGAGAGAATATGAGAGGATCTTATGGTGGTCATGTGTTGTGGTACCTAAACCCTAGGGTTAGTGTTCTATTTATAGGAGAAAGACCATGAATAAAATATTCATTTAAAATCAATTATTTCCATAACTGATTTAATCTTTTTCATAATCAATCAATTCCATAACCAATCAATTCCATAATTGATTAATCTTTTCCATAAATGATTGATCAATTCCATAAGTGATTAATCACTTCCATAATTGATTAATTACCAATTAATTAATTTTTTAATTAATTAATCACCAATTAAATATCATATATTTAATTTCAGACCTTCTTATTAGTTAATTAATTAATTACCCAATTAAATATCATATATTTAATTTCAGACCTTCTTATTAGTTAATTAATTAATTACCCAATTAAATATCATATATTTAATTTCAGGCCTTCAATTAATTAATTCCATAATATGAATCAAATTCATATTAAAACTTGAACTCCTTCAAATTCTCTTATATCCTATAAATTTAATATGAATCAAATTCATATTAATATTTGAATTTTTTCAAATATTTATTTCTCTTATAGACTATAGTTTAATTAAATCTCGTTTAATTTAAACTAAATTGAATAATTAATTAATTCATAATTAATTAATTCATCTTCTAATTAAATACCATATATTTAATTAGACATATATTTGAACTCTTTCAAATATATTCAATCTCTCAATATAATAAAGTTTAATCTCAAATTATACTTTATATTTTAATGCATCACTATACATTATATTAATTTGTATCTCATACAATTAACTTAATTCCCAATATGAATTTGAACTATTCAATTTCTCTCCAGATATATTTGTTCCTAATTACTCTTTACGAGCTAGCAGGGGGACCTAATGGACCTACAGATCAGAAGCTCCAATGATATGAGGTTAACTGATTAAACTCATTAATCAAGTTAACCAATTCATTAACTGTGGGTCATTCCACTAAAGACCCACAACTGAACTCTTCTCATTGTAGAACATTTCTGTGTCCATGGATGTAGACCTATGCCGGTAAGTCAATCCTTCACGAGTGTTCGTAACCACGGCTGGGTCAAAGGACAACCCCTCGTGAGAAGTGAGAGGGTGGGATCCCTTTGTTCAAGTCCTGGAGTCACCACTTAAGGGAACACTCATCTACTTCTCCTAGAAGTGGGAAGGAGTGAATTCCATCTTGTGTTGTCATGTCCCCAGCCCCACACTCGGTCTTGTCCCCAAGAAGGTAGGCTTATTGAGTTGGCGTGCAGGCCACTCTCACTCATACTAATCAAAGGACAACCCCTCGTGAGAAGGAGTTCATGACACACTCAGGATTAAGACTGAGTTACCTAGTTCATCCTATTGAAACAGTAACCTAATTAGTTAACGGTGTTATAACTAATGGTTGACTATTTCGTGGTCCGATCTTATGCAAACTCATTGCATAGGATACCCCCACTTGCAAGTCTACTACATGGACATTTTGGATCAATACGTCTGTATCAAATACAAAGTGGGTCGTATCTCATAGCGTTACCAGGATAAGGTACCCAACCTTATCCTTGTACTATAGACCTTTTAGGTTGTTACTTGAACATCGATCCTTGTATGTCCCCACATACTAGTTCAAGTTACATACAAACAACCTTGGATCTTAGTTTATTGGATTTGGGTCAAATTGTGCAATATTTAATAATAACACTCTATTGTAGAAACTCAATAACACTTTATTGAAACAAGTATACAATTTGTTTACATTTACTATCTACGAGTTTTAGGGCATAAAACCCAACAAACTCCCACTTTAACTAAAACTCAAGTTAACGGGAAAGTATATACAATATAATCCAAAGTTGGAAATGGTACATGTATGTTGTACATTACATGATAAGTAAATATACAAAATACAATAAACTAGGGCATCTTTACACCCATTACACATCTCCCACTTGCCCTAGATTACGCTATATACATGTCTCGCAGACCTAGACTTTCTTGATGACCCTCGAACACTTTAGCCGAGAGGGCCTTCGTAAACGGATCGGCAATGTTGTGCTCGGAAGCGATCTTGGTCACGACCACATCTCCTCTTTGCACAATCTCTCGAATCAGATGATACTTCCTCTCTATGTGTTTACCTCGTTTGTGGCTGCGAGGTTCCTTTGAATTGGCTACAGCCCCACTGTTGTCACAGTATAACGTAATGGGCAAGTTCATATTTGGAACAACTTCCAAATCTGTCAAGAACTTCCTTAGCCAAACAACTTCCTTAGTTGCTTCACAAGCAACTACATACTCAGCCTCCATCGTGGAGTCGGCTATGCATCCTTGCTTTATACTTCTCGAAACTACAGCTCCCCCGTTAAGGGTGAACACTGACCCTGACGTGGATTTCCTGGAATCCTTATCAGATGAAAGTCAGAGTCGGTGTATCTAGTGAGAACGAACTCTTTAGCCTCAAACACCAGCATGTAGTCCCTCGTTTTCCTAAGATACTTGAGGATTCCTTTAACGGCGGTCCAGTGGTCTAACCTTGGATTTGACTGATATTTGCTGACAATCCCTACAACATAACAGATGTCAGGCCTCGTGCAGAGCATGACATACATTAAGCTATCCACTGCAGAGGCGTAGGGAATTTGTCTCATATCCTCAACCTCTTGAGGTGTCTTAGGAGACTGTTCCTTAGACAGGTGAACTCCATACCTTAAAGGTAATAAACCCTTCTTGGAGTTCTGCATCAAATATCGAGCCAACATCTTGTCGATATATGTTTCTTGAGACAGAGCTAGCGTTTTGTTCTGTCTATCCCGAATAATCTGGATGCCAAGAACATACTGAGCCTCATCTAAATCTTTCATTTGGAATTGAGCTGCTAGCCATTCTTTTACGTCAGACAGATACTCTACATCATTCCCAATAAGTAGGATGTCCATCAACATAAAGTACAAGGAAAGCTACTTTATTTTTGTTGATCTTCTTGTATACACAAGGCTCATCAACATTCTGGTCAAAGCCAACAGATTTGATCGTTGTATCAAATCTGATATTCCAAGATCTGGAGGCCTGTTTCAACCTATAAATGGATCGATTCCGTTTACAAACCTTTTGCTCCTGACCTTGGGTTATGAACCCTTCGGGCTGAGACATAAAAATACTCTCGTCAAGGTTGCCATTCAAAAAAGTTGTCTTGACATCCATTTGCCATATTTCATAGTCATAAAACGTGGCAATGGATAAGAGAATTCTTATGGACTTAAGCATAACAACTGGAGAAAAGGTTTCTTCATAGTCCACCCCTTCTCGTTGGGTATAACCCTTTGCTACAAGTCTCGCTTTGAAAGTCTGTACTTTCCCAGCAGCATCTCTTTTCCTCTTATAGATCCATTTACACCCAATGGGTTTAACCCCTTCAGGTGGATCTACAAGTTCTCAAACTTGATTGAAGTACATAGACTCCATCTCAAGGTCCATGGCTTTGGCCCACTCGTCCTTATCTACGTCATTCATTGTCTGACGATAAGACAATGGATCTTCTATGCTGTCATCAGGTATGACTACTTGTGTTTCTGTTAAACCCAAGTAGCGGTTAGGTTGTATCACAACCCTCCCACTGCGTCGAAGCTCTCCCACTACGTCGAAGCTCTCCCACTACATGAGGAGGACTAGATTGATGAGAAAAACTTGATTCTCCAACAACTCTTGTTGAAGGACCAAGTTCATTAACAACCCTTGTTGATCCTTCTGTAGCTTCTCCTAATACTACTTACTTCGTGGTCTATGATCTCGAATGTGGTCTTCCTCCAAGAAAGTTTCATTTGTCGATACAAATACTTTATTATCTTTAGGGTCGTAGAAAAGACCACCTCTCATTTCTTTCGGGTATCCAACAAATTGGCATATTCTCGTACGTGGTTCCAATTTCTTAGGATTGGTCACTAACACATGTGTAGGACAACCCCAAATACAGAAGTAACGGAAACTAGGTTTACGCCCCCTCCATAACTCAAAAGGAGTTTCAGAAACACTTTTTGAGGGAACACTCTTAAGAATATGTACTGCAGTCTATACTGCATACCCCCAAAAAGAGCTAGGCAATTGAGCATAGCTCATCATATATCGAACCATGTCTAACAAGGTTCTATTTCTCCTTTCTGATACACCATTCTGCTGAGGTGTACTAGGTGCTGAGAGTTGGGATTGGATTCCATGTTCTATCATATAGTCCTGGAATCTTTGATCCAAATACTCTCCACCTCGATCTGATCGAAGTGTTTTAATTGTTTTACCTAACAGGTTTTCTACCTCAGCCTTAAACTCTTTGAACTTTTCAAGAGCCTCAGACTTATGGCCCATCAGGTATAAGTAACCATATCGTGAATAATCATCTATGAAAGAGGTGAAATATTCAAAACCACCTCGAGCTTTTACATTCATTGGACCACAAAGATCCGAATGTATCAGTTCAATTGGTTCTTTGGCCCTATAACCTTTTCCAGTAAAAGGCCTCTTGGTCATTTTACCCTCGAAACACGATTCACAGGGTGGTAAAGATGTATCTTCTACGTCAGTTAGAAGTCCATTTTTAACCAAACGATCAATCTGATTGATGTTAATATGATCGACACGGAGGTGCCAAAGATACGTATTGCTACTTAGAGGAGAAATCTTTTGCCTTTTATCTTGCGTTTTGGTTGTTTTAAACATTTCATGACTTAAAATAGCCTTAGCGTCAGTTGGTCTTAACACAAACAAATTATTCTCACGCTTAGCTGAACAAATATAAATTTCATTCCGTGAAATTAAAGCTTCATTAAGCAAGAATGAAATAGTATAACCTTGTTCAAGTAAAGTAGAAACATAAAGAAGATTCCTTTTAATTCTAGGAACCAAATACAAGTCCTCTAAAATTAAAGACTTATTTCTAAAAAATAATTTTGCAGCTCCCACTGCACGAGCTGAAACGACTTCTCCTGTTCCAAGCTTGAGAGTCATTTCACCATCAGCCAGCTGCTGGAAATCATTTCCCTGAAAAGAAGAGCAAACATGATTAGTGGCTTCCGAATCCAATATCCAGGCAAACTCATCATGTTCTACGAGACAAGTCTCTAATACACGTAAATCGAATTTACCTTCTTTTTCTCTCTTTTTCTCAGCGAGGTAACGGGGACAATTGCGCTTCCAATGATCATCTACGTTGAAGTGGAAGCATCTTCCTTTGTCGGCCACGACCTTGGCCTTTCCCTTACCTTGCACAGCTTGTGTAGAAGTCTTCCCCTTGTCTCCCTTCCTCTTATGGATTTTCTTCGATGAAGAAACTTGAGGTACAGATTTAGTCCTTGAGGATGAACCCTTCAGGCACTTCTTTTTGGAATGGGCCACATTGGCTTGTCCTTTTACAACATTTTTGCCCTTGCTTTTCTACAAGGACTCATAAATCTGTAACTCCGAGAGGAGGGTAGTGAGGTTGAACTGAATCTTATTCATGCTCGCGTTCGTCCTAAAAGATAAATAGCTCGCTGGAAGCGAGTGAATGATGAACGCAACCTAACTACGCTCGCAGACTACCCTGTCATTTGCCTCAGCAATATTGAACTGGTTAATCATGTCCAGGACATGTTCTCGAACAGATTGACCCTCTTGCATCTTGGCATTGAAAACATTCTTCAAGGCACCGTGGTGGAGCTGATAGGACGGGAGTCCAAACATCTCCTGCAGGGAATTCATAATCTCCCTGGCAGTTTCCACGTTCTCGTAACGCTTGGCCAAAACTTCAGACAAGCTAACCAGTATATAGACTTTGACCTTTTCATTGGCCTTAGTCCAGCGTTCGTGGGCATCCTTTACTGCCTGAGCGGCAGTGCGAGGGGGAATGGGAGGACATTCATCCGTTAAGACGAACCTAAGATCTTCTACCACGAGTATGGTATTTAGATTCGATTTCCATTGTGGAAAATTTTCGCCCGTTAGTTGTTCGTTTTTAAGCAGGGAGATAATAGAGGAAGACATTGCTGAAAAACAAACAATTGACCGTATTAGTTATCTGTGCCTTAACCCATCACACAAGCAATACAAACAATTGCATACATTCAAACAATTTTGCAAACAAGCAATCAAAGAACCCTAATAAAACTATGATTGTGTTTCGCAACGATGCTTTAGAGGTTTAGAAGAACAGCCACAGAAGGGTGATCAGTTGTTCCTCCTCTAAAATGAGACTCTTCTCAGTCAATTTCTAATACCAGAATAACTCATATTCCATTAGATATTAACCATCATTGTTCGGTCAAGGATTTGTTAACAATTAACTCCTCCCCGTAAGTGTAACCCTCCCACTTTCAGATCTTCGTGGCGTGGACCAACAGGCTACCGTTAGGAAAGACAACTGTTGGTAATTAGCCTAAGCGATCCTATCCTATTCAGGAGTTCACGGTGTTCCGAATCCTATGATCAGAACCTCCGAAGGGATGGTTGCGCCGAGACAACACGCAGGCGGATCATAGTAATCTCACGTTGTGACCTAGGGGTGGAGATTGAAGGATATGTTGACACGCTTACCGCTCCCACTTACTATAGTCACTTTCCCTATTCACCTTGGTATTGATCCATCCAAACACTTTTCGAAGGGAGGCCGCACTAAAACGACACCAAGCCGAGCATGGATCTCACAGTGTGAACTTCACGGGGACGTAGGAGCCAAACTCAATTTAAATCATGTTTTGTAATTTTCCTCCCACTAAAGTAACTTATCAAGTATTTTAGGGTTTGATTAGACCTAGATAAATTCGGCTAAGTCATTT
This sequence comes from Luffa acutangula, assembly GCA_036850905.1. Taxonomy (NCBI): domain Eukaryota; kingdom Viridiplantae; phylum Streptophyta; class Magnoliopsida; order Cucurbitales; family Cucurbitaceae; genus Luffa; species Luffa acutangula. The sequence goes on from CM072088.1 coordinate 38,541,943, forward strand.
ATCTAAGTCTAGTCCTATTATAACTATTATAATAAGACTTAATGTCTAGGTGCATTAAATAAAATTAATTTACCTAGCGACATTATTTTAACATTAACCTGTGATTAATTCAACTCTGGTGTTCCAGATCAGTTCCCAGGTAGGAGGTGTTCCGTATACCGTCAACTTAAATACCTCCAATCCTTAGACAGAACTTCACTGGTAGAGTTCCCTTATAATCTCAGGAGTGTTTGTCCTACTTAGTTCATTAAAACTATTTTAAAACTAAGAATTTCTAATCCTATTAGAAAATTATCTTAGGTCTAATTAATTTTAACTCATTAAAATTAATTCATTGTAACCTAAGATCCTATGTGAGCAAGCATATCTTGATTATAGATTGACGGTTTCTAATAATAAATTTTAAACTATTTCAAAATTAATGATTAGCCCTATAATCATGCATACTAAAGTTTTAATAACAATTAACAATCATATTCTAGTTAATGAAATTAAAACTATATAACAACATTGCATGTATTTAATATAACTCTTATATCAAACTATGGATTTAACATGCTCAATGCTTCTTTGATTTCCATTTTCAATAAATAAAAAATTTAATTATTGCCAAAAATGGTAAATCAAATTAGCATGCTGCAAACAATTCATTTTTAATATAACTCTTATATTAAAACTATGTAATTGCATGCATCATACTTTTCCATTTTCATGAATTTAATATAACTCAACTATATATTAAATCAATCATGAAAATCCATGCATTATCCCATACATCATAATCATATTATAATATACATAATGCATGAGCATGCTTTATATCCTAAGGTGGGATTAAATTTAAATGACATCCACAAAGCATTTAAATAGCGAATAAACCGGTTTAATTGGCCCCTAAGATAATTAAAGCAAAACTTACTCTAATTAAAGCTTTAAAACTATCTTATTACATAATGTACAACTCCAAAACTGGTCTAGAATCCACGAACCGACCCGAACCACTTCGAACTGGACTTGAAAATCACGAACTGCGCCCAAATCGGGTTAAACCGGACCAAACCGGTCCCAGCTCAACCGTTTCACACGAACCGAACCGGCCAATTAGGGTTTCAACCCACATCTGCACATAAAACCCAACTGCCGCACATAAAACCCAACTGCCACACGAAATCGCGACAGCGTCAAGACGCTATAGCCATAGCGTCCCGACGCTAGCGCGATTTCAACAATCCATAGCGTGAAATCGCGACAGCGTCGAGACGCACAACGCCTAGCGTCCCGACGTTGTTGCGTCTGGAGCTGTTTTCTGGGCAAAACCGCGGCTGTGCTTCACCGAATTGATGCAATCCCGCTGCGATTTTCACCGATCATCAAGCGAAACCTAGACCTGGACTTTACAGACTCGATTTACAGAATTTTGCCCAAAACGCTAGGGCCTTTACATGATCAAATCAATTAAAAAGGTTGTAAATCTAAGGCCAAATCAAACCTAAACAGTTTATCGCAAACCATACATTCAAAATGCAATTAATCCCACCTATCAAAGCCAATCGCAAATCTCAAAACAACGTTTAAAATTCGATAGGGCTCTGATACCAATTGTAGGGATAAATAACCCTATGCAGCGGAAGAAGTCAGAGACCTTTTTCGATTTAAACGTTTATTGGGATACCAATACGACGACAAAACAAACTTACAGCAAGAAAACAAATAAAGCATGTTGTAACATGGATATAAATCATGCTTGAACTTAAAAAAGAAAAAATCTAGATCTAATCTAGATAGGATCCTAATGATCCAATAATTCAAGAAACCTTACTGTGAAGATGTTCTTGACAAGAATCGCCTTTTCCCTCACGAAATAGCAGAAAAAACAACAACCTTCGAGGCTTGATCTCGCTGATTTTGGGAGGACACCACCACAAATCTTCACCAGTATTCTCACAAGGAGTTTAAGCGTTGTTGCTTGTGGGAACAAGGCAATTCCACATGGGATATTTTCACTCTGTACTCTAGAGAGAATTTTGCACACCAATACCGTAACTGAGAGAGCCCTTTTACATGAACCCAAGTGAGAGAGAGAGAGATCTGGTAAAAACCAACCCTTTTTTTTAAGAAAAAAAAATAACGATTCAAGTAAAAGCTCCCTTAAAACTCTCTCAACCACGCAGAATTTTTAGGTTAGTGGGCAAGACCTTATCAGTTGAGATAACTGATAACAAATTAAATTAAATTAATAATCAAATTATTAATTAATTTAATTGAATTTAAATTAACATTTAATTTAACCACGTTTATATAAAACAATTTTACATAAAATGAACCACATAACCTATAGTTTTAATGCAGTTTAATTAAATCAAATATAATTAGACTAAATTAAAGCAATAATTAATTAATTTATAATTAAATATCACATATTTAATTATATTCCTCTCTCAAATAAACTATGGCATTAATATATACATCTAATGCACATTATTTATAACCTATAGTTTTAATATGAATCAAATTCATATTATGCTATAATATTCGAACTCATTCGAATATTTAATTATCCCATAGAAATTTACCTCAACGCCCTTAGTGAGCTACCGGTGGGACCTAATGGACCTACAGATCAGAAGCTCCACCGATATGAGATTAATTGGCTAAACTCATTAACCAAGTTAATCAATATTCGTTAACTGAGGTTCACTCCACTATAGAACCACAATTGCAGTGAGAATATATTTCTATGTCCACGGATATCGACCGTCAACAGCAAGTTAGCCCTTCACGTGTGTTCGTACCCCAGTTAGGTCAAATTACCGTTTTACCCCTAGACTACCTCCTTGTCCTTAAGTACCAGTGCTCCTCTAATGAACAACCTGTTTGAGGTCCAACCAACAAACAGAAATCCCTCTCGTGCCATAAAGAGGGTAGGGCCCATTGTTCAAGACCTGGAGACACCACTTAAGGGAACACACCTCTACTTACCCTAATACAGGGAAGGAGTGAATTCCATCTTGTAAGGCTATGTTCCCAGCTCCCCACTCGGTCTTGTCCCCAAAATGGTAGGCTTATTGAGTCTGCAAAACAGGTCACTCTCACCCGTACAAATTAAAGGACAATCCCTCATGGACAGGAGTCCATAATCCACTCAGGATTAAGGCCAAGTTGCCTAGGTCATCCTAGTGAAATAGAAATCGAGCTAACTAACGGTGTTGCAGTTAGTGGTTAACTATTTCGTGGTCCGGTCTTTGTGCAAACTCATTGCACAGGATACCCCCACTCGCATCAACTACATGAACGCGTTGGATCAATATGTTTTTATCAATATTCAAAGCGGGTTGTATCCATAACGTCACCAGGATAAGGTACCCATCTTCATCCCTATACTACAGACCCTTTAGGCTAAAACTTGAACATTGATCCCCGTATGTCCCTACATACTAGTTCAAGCCTCATTCTATTAGCCTTGTATGTTTAGTTTATTGGATTAGGGTCGATAAGACAAGATATAATACAAACATTGAATAATACATCACTTTTATTAATGTTCGGTCAAATATACATTTACTATTTACGAGTTTTAGGGCATAAAACCCAACAGAAGGAACCTCGCAGCAATAAACGAGGAAAGCACATTGAAAGCAATTACCATCTCATACGGGAGATATTACAGAGAGGAGACGTGGTCGTCACCCAGATACCCTCGAAGCAAAACATCGCTGATCCGTTTACAAAACTCCTCTCGGCTAAAGTGTTTGAGGGACATCTCCAGAGTTTAGGACTACGAGTTTTTTAGCTTATAAAGTGTTGCTATGTTAACTAAACAAAGTTATAATCTCACTTGATTTATAGTCCAAGTGGGAGTTTATTGGGGTATTGTCCTATAACTCAAGTTTTGTTATCCTTTATATAAATAAAGATGTTATTCAGTGAAATTGTTTATTTATATTTCAAAGATCCAATAGAAACATCCATGGTTATAAGATGAGATACTTGAACTATATCTTGGATATAGACAAGGATCAAGTTCAAGTATATAACCTAAATCGTCTATAGTAAATGAATAAGGTTGGGTACCTTGTTTTGGTAACACTATGAGTACAGCCTACTTTGCGAATAAGGAAAACGACGTGATCCTGGATCGTTCATGTAATGACATGCAAGCAGGGGCATCCTGTGTAAAAGATGTTTACACAAGACGGGACCAAGAAATAAGTCACTCTTACTTTATAACGTCATTTACTGTAAAGACTGACTTTTTCATACAATGACCTAGGTAACTCGATCTTAATCCTGAGCTTACTATGAACTCCTGTTCGTTTAGGGTTGCCCTTTGATCTGCATGGGTGAGTGTGGTTCAAAAGTACCATTCAATAATCCTACCATTTTGGGGACAACAATAGATGAATAGCTGGGGACATAGTAATACAAGACGGAATTCACTCCTACTTGACTTTAGGGATAGTAGAAAGGTTGTTCCCTTAAGTGTTGAATCCAAGGCTTAAAAAGGGGCCCCACCCTCTCATTGGCCCGAGAGGGATCTCGTTTATTAGTTGGACCATAAACGAATTGTTCTTTAAAGGATCAGTGGACTTAAGGAATCTAGATGTACTGTAGGGGTAAACCTGTGAAGGATTGACTTACTAATCATGGTTATATCGAGTGGACGGAAATATATCTACAGTGAAGGAGTTCAACTACTAGGCTATAGTGGAGTGTCCCGGTAGTTAACGGAAGTTGGTTAACTAGTTTAAAAAGGGTTTTGACTAGTTTGACCTCGCACCGTTGGAGTCCATGATCTGTAGGTCCATTAGGTCCCCTTGATAGCTCAAGACTAACCTTTGGAATAATATGATGGATTGAATATGAATTGCTTGTAAAGTTCATGTTGAGGAAAATGAATAAAAATGATAGGTGTTGATGATACGTCGGGTTTTACGAAAACCGAATACATATGGATTTTAATAGGATTTAAAAACCGAGAACATGAATAGGGATTCATGTTAGAAATAATAATATTTCAGAAATGTTTGGGTAAAGTGGTAAAATATTAATTTAATATTAAGATATGAAATTAATTATTTAATTAATTAATTTTGAATTAATTTAAAAATTAAGAAATTGAAAATTATTTTTCAAAATTTCAGATCAATTAAATAATTAAGTTAGTTGATTAATCCAAGATAATATTGGATTAATTAAAATCAAAATTAAATTTGATTTTTTGGAGGTGGAGTGCATGGTGACTAAACCCATGCACTCACCTCTCTTGAGCCACTTAATACTCCATTAATTTGGAGTTGATTTGGTGGCAAATCCTATGAATTTCCTTCAGCTTCAATCCCTCTATAAAGCTGAAGAAGAAGGCTGAAAAGAAAAAAGAAAGGAAGATGAGTGTTGAAATGCTGCCAAAATCCATAGCCACACCTAATATGTTATTGAACTTGTTTTTCATCTTTTCTCTATAAAATTCCATCACATGAGGATCCCACAATCCATTCCAAAGGCTTGAGGATAGCAAGGAAGACCCTTTGGTAGTTCGTGACTCATTGGTGAAGAAAAACAAGTAGCCAATTTCTCCATTAAAGACAAGGTAGGTTGATGTCTCTGTTTTTCTCTCAATGAACAACATGCCTTTGATGATCAAATTGAGCTTATTAAGTGTTCTAGATCCAAAATTGCTTCCGCTTTTATGATATTAACACTTACATTATTTATAGGAAATGTGTATTGGGGCTAAATTGAGAAATTGGAAATGATCGGGTGTTCAGGATGCAAAAAGATGCCAAAGAAACAGAGTGAATCGAAGCTAAGAGCCTTTTGAAGTGTGCAAATAGAGGGTCAGCGTCGAGACCCTTGGTTCTGGGCGTCTCAACGCAGGAGCTATCCTCTTTTAATTCAGGCGGCAAAAGGTCACAGCGTTGCGACGCTGTGCCTATAGTGTTTCGGCGCTATCGACTATTTTCCTATAAATAGATTGCGATTAGGGCTGGCCAAGGGGACCTCTTTTGATGCAATTTCCATCACAAACTCGACTAAAACCTTTTGTGGGAACTGAAGCAAGTTGGAGGAGCGGGATTTGAAGGCTCGGGTCATGGAGATCGTGACGAGGACGTGCGGTTTTGGTGACTTAGCGTTTAATCTCCTTTCCCTCTTGAATTTAGTTGTTTTAATGGTTGTTTTAGACTTAGTTTATATCGTAACGCGTTGTATGAGTAGCTAAGTTCTTTATCTTAGGGATTGGTGTAGCCCTTTGGGCAATTATGAATTGATTTATGGATTATTGCTATGATTTCATTTATGCAAGATGTTTCCTTAATGCTTTCAATTTACCGACCATGAATTGAATGATGCTTGTGTCTAAATCTAACTCGGGAGAGGGGTTTGACTTAGATTTCATTATGGATAACTAGGATAGTCTTGAGATCGGGCGATAAAAGATAATTCTAGAAATCGTTAAAAAGGATAACCTTAATGCCTTGCATGTTAAATGAATTTAGATAGGGATATTGGATTTATTGCATGTGAGAGAATTATGTATGCTTGGGAGAGATATATATGAGTTTTGTATTCCAAGATTTATGAATCATAGCATGTTACTCATCCATAGATTGATTCATAATCCCAATTGGTGAAATCAACTCCCTAAGAAATTGCCATCATTTGATTTCCATCTCTTTAGTTTTGTGTTAATTTCCATCCTTTATTTCACTAAGTTTGGTTCCCTAAATAAAATTGGATTAGAGTACTTGTGGCAATTAAATTGATTAGAAACTCAATCTAGAGGATGACATTCGATTTAAAAATCACTATATTATAACTTGGCCCGTACACTTTCGGTAAGCAAATTGTGCATCAGATGCATAGCAGACTCGACCATGGAGATCGAATATGTAGCTGCCTGTGAAGCAACGGAAGAGGCGGTATGGCTCAGGAAGTTCTTGACCGATTTAGAAGTCGTTCCAAATATGTATCTGCCCATCACTATTTACTGTGATAATAGTGGTGCAGTTGCAAATTCAAAGGAACCTCGTAGCCATAAGAGAGGCAAGCACATCGAAAGAAAATATCATCTCATTAGGGAGATCATGCAGTGAGGAGACGTGATGTCACAAAGATAGCGTCAGAGCACAACATTGTTGATCCATTCACGAAGGCTTTCACGGCTAAAGTGTTCGAGAGTCATCTAGAGGGTCAATCTCTGTGAGATATGTACGGGAAATAATCTAGGCCAAGTGGGAGGATTGTAACCGATATTCAATACCGTGATGTACTAGGTATTATGATGCCCTAGTTTATTGTATTTGTACATTGTAATACCTTTTATGTTATATACATGTATTTAGTGACGTGTATGATTCTCACGGTGTGAACTATCTGGAGATACGTGGGAATAAAAACTCGATATGATACATCTCATTTTTATACTTTTCCTCCCACTGAGTATTTTAACGATTAGGGTCTATTTTACTTAGGTAAATTCTAGCTAAATGAATCTATCTAAGTCTATGCCTTATTATATAAGGTCTTTACTCCATGTGTAAGTGAATTAAACCGTTTTAATTACCTAGTGACGTGTGCATGCTAATAAGACCGTGGTTAATTCAACTCAGGTACCGGTCCATTTTCCAGGAGAGTTCCCTTAAAACCGAAGTCTTATATCCTACTTAATCATATTTTAAAATTATTAAAATACTAAGTAGGACATCTATTCTAATTCTATTAGAGAAGTGATCTTAGGTCTATTAAATTTTTAAACCTTTTTAAATTTAACTCAATCCTAAGATCCTATTTAAGCATGCAATTCTTTGTTATAGGTTTGACGGTTTCTATTCATTAACTTTTATAACTATTATATCTTTGAATGAATTTAGCCCTATAACATGCTTCTAATGGTGATGAAAGCGTATAACAATCAAATACCAAGTTATATAAAGCACCATTTAGAAGCGACCTATGTCTAGGTGTGTATAACGATTTATACTTATGATGTCTATGTGATAAACTCATTTAAACCTTACATCGCTCACACATGCTCATAAAACTCGGGTTAACCTAACTCAAGTACTGACTCGATGCCCAAGTAGGAGGTGTTCCGTAAATCGTCAACTTAAATACCTCCAGCCTTAGGCAGAATCTCACCGGGTGAGTTCTCTTGTAACCTTAGCTTCACAAGATATCGACCTATTCTATTCGAATCGTTCGAGTTTAGGTTCGTTAACCCTAAGTGAGCATGGTTTTATCTTTGTTATAGATTTTAACATCTATCTCGGTTTATAACTCTTTAGAAATAACAATAAATCTATAACATTCATCTATGCTAAGGTGGTTTCATGTTGCATTCTTGTTCGTTTTCGTTTATTAATATAACGATTATACTAAGCGACCTAAACGAATTTAAAACATACAACATGCATGCATCTATACATGAAACCCCAAATCATGCATTTCATTTTTATTACAACACTTATAATAAATTACTAATGCATGAAACATGCTTTCTTCCTATGGTAGGATTTTAAATCTATATGGCATACATTATGCATATGTGATTCTAATTTAATTTAAACATACATCCATTATGCATAATAAATTAAACACACTAAAATGGACTGATTTTGGCATCCTAATCAAGCAAATAACTAAATTATTACATTAATAATTGAAAAAATATCTTGAACCGCTCCCGAACCGTTCGAACCAGCCCGAACCACGTTGAAATTGCTTGAACCGAATGAAAATTGGCTTGAATTGGTCTGAACCGGCCTGTGAAGAGGTGAACCAAACCGAACCGACGCTGAACCGGTCCGACTCACCGTTTGAATTTGGGCGCAGTTTGAAGATGTTCATTAGCGTTGAAACACTGACGCGTCTGGAGCCATGCTCTAGTCTCGACCAGCACGAACAACTCGTCTTCTTCCTTCGATTACAACCTAGCTAGTTTCAACTCTATTGACTCCTAAATTTTTACAGACTCAAGCCAAGACATATATGCCCATAAACATCTATGAAATTACAACTTTAATTTGCAAATCAAAGACTAATGTGATGCCAAAACCCTAATGAGTCCACTTTAACTCCCAAACATACATCACATGCAAAAATCAACCCACCAAGCTAAAATTAAACGAAATTGAGTGCCCAAATCATGCTCTGATACCAATTGAAAGAGTGTGCGAGACACTAGCAGAAGCGATTTGGATTGAAACACTCAAAATTCTTTTTAATTTTAGTTAAGAAAGAAATACATTCATAAACCGAAAATAGTGAGCATTTGAATACCAACCTTTTTAGATCGAATCAAGTTTCTCCTTTTGCGTTGTCTTCTCACAAACGAGCTTTGGACTACCACCTTGATCTTCCCCGCTAATCTTCGGCCTTAGAACGAGTTGTGGGACTTGAACTTGTGATGGATTTGGGAGAAAATACTCAAGAACTCAAAAGAAATAATGAGTCTTGAAGCTATTAATTTTTTGGAGAGTTTTGACAAGAATTTCGTGAATGAATCTTCAGCAAAAAGCACCACCTCTTCAACCTTCTTCTTCTCTTATATATGGAGCATCTCATGCATGAATATACAACTCAATTAAGGGAGACGAAGACAACATGGTTGTAATGGGATTTATCATGCTTTATGTGTCAAAGCATGAAATTATGCAATTCATGCATAATTGAATTAATTTCAATTTAATGAAATTAATCTCATTCATTAATTTTATATATAAAATTAAACTAGTTAATTTCAAATAAAATTAATTTAGATAATTAATAAAATAATTTTAATTAATTATATTTATTTAATTTAATATCTAATATCAAATTAAATAAAACGCATCAATCCCATTTTCTCTCAAATCCGGTTTCTAATATAAATCTCTATCCATATCCAAACCGATATATTGTATCCCATACTTAAATCATATCCAAATATTTCCAACTCTTTCTAGTTTAATTCGTAATTAAACTTTAACGTTAAATTTATCGAACATAATTTAACGATAACCCCCTATGATGAATTTGGACGTTTCAAATTCTTCATCACTTGTTTTCTAAGGTTTATTCCGTATGAACTAGCAAGGGGACCTAATGGACCTACAAATCATGGGCTCCAATAATCCGAGATTAATTGGCTAAACTCTTTTAACCCAATTAACCAACATTCGTTAACTACCGGGACACTCCACTATAGCGTGATAGTTGAACTCCCCCTCACTGTAGATATATTTCTGTCCTCCGATATAACCATGATTAGTAAGTCACCCCTTCATAGGTTGTTCGTAACTAGAGCTAGGTCAAATGTCTGTTTTACCCCTGAAGTTACACATCTTGTTCCTTAAGTCCCACTGAGTTCCTAATGAACAATTGGTTTGTAGTCCGACCACTAAACCTAAAACCTCACGAGCCAATGAGATGGCAGGATCTCTTTGTTAACGTCTTGGAGTCAGTACTTAAGGGAACAACCTCTCTACTATCCCTAAAATGGGTAGGAGTGAATTCCGTCTTGCAAGACTATGTCTTCAGCTATCTACCCAATCTTATCCCCACAATGGTAGGCTTATTGAGTCGGGATGTTGAGCCACTCTCACCCATGCAAATCAAAGGATAATCCCAAATAAACAGGAGTTCATAGTTAACTCAGGATTAAGATCGAGTTACCTAGGTCATCACACTAAAATAAGTCATTTTCATCAGTAAACGGCGTTATAAAGGAAATTGACTTATTTCTTGGTCTTGGTCTTATGCAAACGTTTGCATAGGACGCCCCCACTCGCATGTCTCTACAAGAACGATTCAGGATCACATCATTTGCACTATATACAAAGTGCGTCGCGTCACATAGTGTTCTCAGGATAAGGTACCCAGCCTTATCCTTATACTTATAGATCATTTAGGCTATTACTTGAACTTGATCCACTTTAATGCCACTACATAAAGTTCAAGTATTCATATCATATAGCCATGGATGTTAGTTTATTGGATTTGGGTTATTTAACGTGCAATTCACTTATTTAATAACTTAAGTGAACAAAACTCAATAACGACTTTATCGAACACGTATATAACTATTTGTTTCATTCACTATCTACGAGTTTTAGGGCACCAACCCCAACACATGTGAAGACATGCGAGTGGGGGCGTCCTATGCAATGAGTTTGCATAAGACAAGGACAAAGGAATAAGTCACTTTCATTTATAATGTCGTTTGCTATTGAAACTGACTTATTTAGTGTGATGACCTAGGTAACTCGATCTTAATCCTGAGTTAACTATGAACTCCTGTTTATTGGGGATTATTCTTGATTTGCATGGGTGAGAGTGGCTCATCACCGTCGACTCAATAAGCCTACCATTTTGGGGATAAGACCGAGTATATAGTTGGGGACGTAGTCTTGCAAGACGGAATTCACTTCTACCCGTTTTAGGGATAGTAAAGAGGTTATTCCCTTAAGTGCTGACTCTGGGACCTGAATAAAGGGATCCTACCCTCTCATTGGCCCGAGAGGGATTAGGTTGGTGGTTGGACCACGAACCAATTGTTCAATAGAGGATCAGTGGGACACTTAAGGAACTAAAAGTTACTTTTGGGGTAAAACGAACTTTTTGACCCAACTGTAGTTACAAACAACCTGTGAAGGGTCAACTTACTAAGCATAGTTATATTGGTGGACAAAAATATATCTTCAGTGAGGGGAGTGCAACTATCGGGCTATAGTGAAGTGTCCTGGTATTTAACGAATGTTGGTTAACTAGGTTAAAGAGTTTTAGCCGGTTAATCTCGGATCGTTGGAGTTCATGATCTGTAGGTCCATTAGGTCCCCCTGCTAGCTCATACAGAATATACCTTAGAACAGCGTGATGAAAGAATTTGGAACGTTCAAATTCGATTTATGGAGTTACCGTTAATTATATTCGATATATTTAACATAATAGTTTAATTATGGATTAAACTATATTTGAAAGAATTGGAAATATTTGAATATGATTTGAATATAACAAATATGTATGAGTTACATATTTCGGTTTGGATATGAATAAGGATTCACATTCAAGATCGGGTTGAGAGAGATTGGGATTAGTATAAAGTTTTAATATTAGATATTAAAATTAAGAGAAAAATACACTTTTGGTCCCTAAGGTTTGGGTTAAGTGACACTTTTGTCCCTGAGTTTTCAAACTCAACAAAAATACCCCCGAGGTTTGAGATAAGGAGCACTTTGGTTCCTGCCGTCAATTTTTCTGTTAACTTTTAACGGTTGCTGACGTGACACTATTATTTTAATATAAAAAATTATTTATTTTATTTTTTAAAATAAAAACTATTTAAAAATATAAAATATTAATATTTTAATATATATTTTTATTCTTTCTCCCTTTCTCTCTCATCATCTTCTTCTTCTTTTCCATCTTCTCCACCTTCTCCTTCCTCCTTCTTCTTCTTCCTATGTTCGACGACCGGCGACCACCGCTCGCCGCCGGCGACTGGTTTTTTTTTTCTTTCCTCTTTTTCTCTTTTTTCTTCTTCTCTACATTTTCTTCACTGATTTTAAATAAAAAATTAAAAAAAAGAAAGGGGAGGGAGGTCCCTCCATGGAACGGAGGAGGGAGGTCCTCCGTTTCCGGATCTGGAACGGGGGAGGGAGGTTCCTCCCTTGGAACGAGGGAGAGAGTCCCTCCTCCGAGGAGGGAGGTCCCTCCTCCTTCCCTCCCCTTTCTTTTTTTTTATTATTTTTTATTGTTTTTAAAAAAAAATCAGTGAAGAAAATGTAGAGAAGAAGAAAGAAGTGAAAAAGAGAAAAAAAAAAAAAAAAAACTAGTCGCCAGCGGCCGGCGGCGGCAAGTGGTGGTCGCCGGTCGTCGGTCGTCGGACATAGGAAGAAGAAGGAGGAAGGAGAAGGTGGAGAAGATGGAAAAGAAGAAGAAGATGATAAGAGAGAAAGGGAGAAAGAATAAATAAAATAATAATATATTAATATTTTATATTTTTAAATATTTTTTATTTAAAAAAAAATAAAATAAATAATTTTTTTATATTAAAATAATAGTGCCACGTCAGCAACCGTTAAAAGTTAACAGAAAAATTGACGGTAGGGACCAAAGTGCTCCATATCTCAAACCTCGGGGTATTTTTGTTGAGTTTGAAAACTCAGGGACCAAAGTGTCACTTAACCCAAACTTCAAGGACCAAAAATGTATTTTTCCCTAAAATTAATGTAATTAATTATTTAATTTTATTTAAAATAATTTTATTTAAAATTAATTTAGAAATTAAAATTGAAATTAATTATAATTATTTGAATTAATGATTAATTTCAAATTTTGCATTTACGAATTAAATGAGTTTTTTTGAAATTCATTAAACAAGAGGTTTGTTCTATTGGTAAGACACATAACTATACACCTATCCATGAGAAATGCTTTGGTGTCTTCATAAGCTTCAAGATTTTTGCTTGAATCTTGTCTTTAAAAGGCAGTCTGAAGCATAAGGAAAATGGTTGGCTGAATACGCACTGGAATTTTCCATCAATCTCTCTCAAATTATTCTTCACCAACTCCCAATCGTAGCTTGAGTTCTACAAGCTTTACTCTTCAAGTTCATCACCATTTAAGCTCCCACAAACGGTTCTAAAGCCAGAGAATAGCGGGGATGGCTTCGTGGTAGTCCATAGCTTGCTCGTGATCAATTTCATCCATGAAAGTGTTCAAATTCGACTCCAAGAGGTTGGTGATCTTTCTCCTCTATTTTCGGGTTTTAAGATGCATGCTTTTCCTTTCTAAAATTAAAAGAAATTAGAGTGCTTTTGATCCAAATTGCTTATGCTAGTGTATCGTACACTCCTTTAGATTACTCGTTCTCAGAGTAATTGAAGCAACCCACGCACAGAGCAAGCTAGTCAACTCCATGAGGAGGACTCACATTCACGCATGCACAAAGGGGCAGCCGAAAGACCCACAAGTTCTTCAAGAACCACCGGGGAACAAAGACCCACGCCTAAAACTCCTTCATAAACGAGAATGTCGACCTCTACGCACGGTAATCCAAGTGTTTCACGACAAAAGAAGACCAAGCCCACCGATAGCCTCCACCGCACACAACAACCTGTGGAGAGACCTTTTAAAAAGCGATCCAAGTAGTGGTTCGCGAAGATCCGAGCCATGGGAGCCCAAAGACGCGCTGCTATTGAGGAAGAGCCAAAGCATTGTTGGGACCGTGAGGTTGAAGATCCATTCCCTATCGTCGACGAGAGCTCGAGGCATGGAAAATCTTCAAATGGTAAGGTCAGAAGTTCTCTAACCGATTCTGGTTTGTGCAGGGATAAACCGTTTGTAACTTATCAGTCCAAAAAGAAGAATGCTAAGGAGAAACCAAGTAAATTTGGGACTAATAAGTTGTTGGTGATTGATGAGTGCAAGTATACACTATCAAGTAATAAAGTGGAAAGTATTTCGGATATCGTATCCAAGGGAGATGGTGACTAGCTGAAAAACACGAGATTCTGTAAAAACGGGAACCTCCTCTAAATTTGCAACAAAAAATAGTAACCAAAGAAATATTTTGAAGATGGTTTTTGTTTAAGACAAAAGTAAATTCAACATGTAATTGAAAACGGATAACTCTATGAGATAAACGGGGGAATTCAAATAACATCAACTTTAAGCATTAGATTGCGCTCACCTATGCGTCTGCAATTTACTCAGACACTGCAGTCGGCTGAGAAACACTTGCCCACATAGACATGGTGCAGATAGCATCTCTCAATTGCGTCCGCATGCAATTACCTTGACAACTAGATTGTGAGTTAAGTCCGACTTGTTGAAAAATGCCTTTTGGATATTCATCTCAGTAAATGTTTGGTATTTACCACAGTGAATAAAGGACTACAATTACAGCTGGAAGAAGTCATGTGCTGAGAGGCCATTCTTGTTAGTTATGGCCGTTGATAGGTGGATTCTTACATCCTTTAGGTGTGGCCCACTGAGAAAGGGAGAATAGGTCACAAGTAGGGATTTCACCGGCTATAGCAGGTCTTCTTCAACAAGGGTTTAAGATACACAATGGCTGTTTTCGAAAAGATAGAGTGTTGAGCAGAAAACAGAGTGGCTGTGAGTTGAGTGTGTATGAAACCTTTTGTAATTGTGTTGATCAGCTGTGATTGATATCAATAAAGGTGTGGGTGATCTCTTTGACAGTGGACGTAGGCTAATCTTAGTCGAACCACTATAAATTTCGTGTTATTCTTCTTCCCCCTTTTTATGCTATTATTCTCTCGTCCTTGAGCTGATCTGATTACATACAAACTGCATATGTGGAATGAGTTTGGTTTTATAACAAGTGGTATCAGAGCCTGGGATCGATCTTCTGGAAAACCTTGAGGTTGGTAAAATCTGGTTTGGGTTATCAGTGTTATTTCTAACTCGTCTATTTTTTTTTCTGAAGCTATGACTACCAAATTCGAGGTAGATAAGTTTTCTGGTAAAGGAGATTTTGGATTGTGGTGAAAGAAGATCCGAGCATTGCTGGTTCAGTAGAAAGTGGCAAAGATCTTGGATGATCCAAGTACATTACCGGAAACTCTCACGCAAGAAAAGAGGGATGAGATGGCAGAGATAGCGTTCAGCACAATGATACTTTACCTATCAGACAATGTCTTGCGACAAGTTGATGAGGTAATGACTGTTGTTGATCTTTGTGTTGGGTTTTATGCCCTAAAACTCGTAGATAGTGAATGTAACCGTTGACCGGATATTAATGAAATAATATTGATATATTTTTCCATTAATTGTTATTAGTTATTTTATATTTGTCTTTGCCTAATAATAACCTTAATCCAATAAACTAGACATCCAAGGCTGTAATATGAGTCTTGAACTATATGTAGCGACATATGGGATCATTGTTCAAGAAACAGCCTAAAGGGTCTATAGAATAGGGATAAGACTGGGTGTCTTATCCTGGTGACACTATGGATACGGCCCACTTTGTATTTGATACAAACGCTGCGATCCAACGCGTTCATGTAGGAGACATGCGAGTGGGGGTATCCTATGCAATGAGTTTGCATAAGACCGGACCGCGAAATAGTAACCACTAGTTATAACACCGTTAACTAGTTGGTTTTCTATTTCACCAGGACGACCGAGACAACTTAGTCTTAATCCTGAGTTGATTATGGACTCCTGCTCATGAGAGACTGTCCTTTGATTTGCATGGGTGAGAGTGGCCAATACGCCGACTCAATAAGCCTACCACTTTGGGGACAAGATCGAATGGGGAGCTGGGAACATAATCGTATAAGATGGAATTCACTCCTTCCCGACTTTAGGGAAGCAGATGAGTGTTCCCTTAAGTGGTTACTCCGAGTCTTGAACAAAGGGCCCTACCCTCTCAATGGCACGAGAGGGTTTTCTGTTTAATGGTTGGACCATAAACAGATTGTTCATTAGAGGAGAATTGGTACTTAAGGAAATAGAGGTGACCCAGGGGTAAAACGGTAATTTGACCCAGCTGGTGTTACGGACACTCGTGAAGGACTAACTAGTCGATATTGGTCTAAGTTCCGTGGACACAGAAAATATGTCTGCAGTGAGAAGAGTGCAACTGTGAGTCTATAGTGGAATGTACACACAGTTAACGAATATTGATTATTGTGGTTAAAGAGTTTAACCAATTAATCTCACATCGTTGGAGCTTCTGATCTGCAGGTCCATTAGGTCCCACTGGTAGCTCGTAAAGTAATTTGAGGCAACTAAGTAATTAAATTGAAAATGTTCAATTTACTAAGGGAAATAAATATAATATATATTGATATATTATTATGAGAGAAATTAATATTTGAAAAGTTCAAATATAAATTTATGGAAGATTGAAAAGAATTAATTAATTTAAGTCCTAAAAGTGTTTGGGCAAAATTAATTAATTCAAGGCCGAAAATTAAATATGTGATATTTAATTGGTGGTTAATTAATTAAAGAATTCATTAACCATGAATTAATCAATTATGTAAATAATTAATCACTTAAGGAAGTGATTAATCATTTATGGGAATGATCTAATTACTTATGGAAGAAATTAGTCATTTATGGAAAAGATTAATCAATTGGGGAATTGATTGATCATGATTGATTAATTAAGGAATAAGATTGAATCAATTTTGGAAAAGATTGATTTAATTGAATATTTTATTCATGGCCTCTCTTCTATAAATAGAACACTAGACCTAATTGGTCATGACACTTGACACTCTTGAAAGACAAGACCTAGAATTCTCTCTAGCCTCCCTCTTAGAGAAAGACTCCCACAAGTCTTTGGCCTCCTAGACTTAGAGACATACCGGTGTAACCTCTGTGGTTATTGTGTCAATCAAAGAAGAATTTCCAGCGAAGAATACCTTGAAGCGGCTGCTGCGTTTTCGTTCGTGGAGCTTCGTTGGCGAAGAACGGTCAAGTCTACAACGGAGGTTTGTAACGGTTTTTCCTCTTTTCTTTAGAAAAGTTTTAAAAATAAATTTAGATTTATTTTAGCATGTTTAAACCGATTTTACAGCGGCTTTAAAGTTAGTTTAAAGTTTTTGTTTGAGTTTTCGTAACGTTTTTTAATGTTAATTAATATACGGCGTAAGGTCCAATCGATGCGCTTCCGCTGCGTGGGGACTTTTATTCCCTTCACTTTGGAAACGACTAGAAGAGTTGTACCTGACTAAATCTTTGCCTAATAAGATTTTCTTGAAAGAGAGGTTGTTTAGCTTTAGGATGGATCCTTCTAAGGGGATAGAAGCAAATCTAGATGAGTTTAAGAAGATAACCATAGATTTGGCCAACATAGGTGAGAAGATAAGTGATGAGAATCAGGCCATCATACTTTTAAATTCTTTTCCAGAGTCTTATAAAGAGGTTAAGAATGCTATAAAGTATGGTAGGGACTCACTAACACTAGCTGTTGTGTTAGAGGCTTTGAGATCAAAGGAGCTCGAACTGCGGAGAGAAAAGAGAGATGGGGAGATACTGTTAGCAAGAGGCAGGACAGAAAAGAAGAATTGGAAAGGAAAAGAGCAGAGAAGGAGATCTAAATCCAAAGCTAAATCCAAGAAGTGCTATACCTGCAACAAAGAAGGTCATTATAGGAAGGATTGTCCACAGAACAAGGGCAAAGAGAAAGTAGAATCAAAGAAAGAGGAAGGCGAATCAGCTAACTATTTAGAAGGTTATGATTCGGCAGAAGTCCTCATGGTCTCTGATTTTGAAGTTCATAAAGAGTGGATCCTTGATTCAGGGTGCTCATATCATATGACACCAAAGAAAGAGTATTTGACTAATTTTAGAGAAATGAAGGGTGCAAGAGTTCTTTTGGGAAATGATGAAGCTTGTCAAGTTGAAGGGATTGGTTCTGTTAGAATCAAGGCCCATGATGGACAAGAAAAGATCCTTAGTGAGGTGAGATATGTGCCTCAACTAAGAAGGAATCTTATTTCCCTTGGTGAGCTTGATAGATCAGGTTTCTCATATAAGTCAGAAAAGGGCTCTTTGAAAATCTATAAAGGATCACTGCTAAAGCTCAAGGGAATCCTTAAGAATGGCCTATATGTACTTGATGGGACAACGGTTGTAGGGGAAGCATCTGTGGTGTCTGAAACAGCAAGTAAGCACACTGAGTTGTGGCATAAACGGCTAGGACATGTAAGCGAGGGTGGTTTACAGGCTCTCTACAAACAAGGTTTGATTGGAGAACAAAAGCTAGCTGATTTTCCATTGTGTGAGCATTGCATAATGAGTAAATCCACAAGAGTAAAGTTTGGAACAGGAAAGCACACAACGGGACATATAATGGATTATGTCCATTCGGATCTGTGGGGTCCTGCTAAAGTTGCCACTCAAGGAGGAGCTAAATATTTCCTCACGATAATTGATGATTACTCGAGGAAAGTCTGGATATATCTTTTGAAACAAAAGAGTGAAGCTTTTACCAAGTTCAAACATTGGAAGGTATTGAATGAAAACAAGACAGGCAGAAAGTTGAAGTGTTTGAGAACAGATAATGGGCTGGAGTTTCTGAGTAATGAGTTCAAAGAATTCTGCAACCAAGAGGGAGTGGAAAGACACTTGACAGTGAGATTGACTCCCCAGCAAAATGGGTTGGCAGAAAGGTATAATAGAACTATTCTCGAGAGAGTGAGGTGCCTACTCTCAAATGCTAAACTTCCTAAGATTTTTTGGGGTGAAGCAGCTGCCACAGCTTGTTACTTGATCAATAGGTGTCCTTCCACAGCAATAGGGTTAAAGACCCCTCAAGAACTTTGGGTAGGAAAGCCACCAGACTTGAGTAACCTGAGAATTTTCGGTTGTACAGCATATGCTCATGTAAAAGAAGGTAAGTTAGATCCAAGGGCAGTGAAGTGCATTTTTCTGGGATACCCTCATGGAGTTAAAGGGTATAAATTGTGGTCATTAGAGGAAGGGAAAGGTAAATGCATAATCAGTAGGGATGTTATCTTCAACGAGCAAGAAATGGGATACTCATTGAAGACAATCACTGATTCAAGCAATGAATCGAAGGAGACTCAAAGTTATGAAATAGAAACTGAGGAGATTCAAACTGATTATGAACTCCCTTCAATCCAAGCTACTGACACAAGAAATGCAGAAACAACAGAAAATATGGCAAGCACTTCAGAGAGCTCAGGTGGATCAGAATCTAACACAAACCAACAGATACAAAGAACATTAGTTGATGAGGGGGATTTCAATGATCAAGGAGTGACAGAAGATGAAAATCCTCAGTCATATCAGCTGGTTCGTGACAGGGAAAGAAGGAACAAGAAGGTTCCTATCAGGTATGGATTCTCTGACTTGGTTGCTTTTGCTTTGAATTGTGCAGGGGAAGTGGATGAAGATGAACCATTGACCTACAAGGAAGCAGTAAACTCACTTAATGCAACACAGTGGCAACAAGCAATGGATGAGGAGCTTGCCTCATTGCATAAGAATCATACCTGGTCGTTGGTTGAAAGGCCTTCTACACAGAAAATTATCCAGTGTAAATGGATATATAAAGTGAAACCAGGGATAGATGCAGATGCAAAACCTAGATTTAAGGCGAGGTTGGTTGCAAAAGGGTATACTCAGCAAGAGGGAGTAGATTTCAGTGAAGTGTTTTCACCTGTAGTAAGACATTCCTCAATTAGAATCATATTGTCTTTAGCCACATACTTTAATATGATAATTGAGCAGATGGATGTGACTACAGCCTTCCTTCATGGTGAGTTGGAAGAGAAGATCTACATGAGTCAACCTCAAGGCTACAAAATACCCGGTAAGGAGAATCATGTATGTTTGTTGCACAAATCGTTGTATGGCTTGAAACAATCACCTAGACAGTGGTATATCAGGTTTGATACCTTTATCATGTCACGAGGTTTTCTAAGAAGTTCATATGATGCATGTGTCTATAGAAAACAGATTGAGAATGATGAATATATATACTTACTACTGTATGTTGATGATATGATTCTTGCATCTAGAGATCCAGATGAGGTTTCTAAGCTTAAAGATCAGCTAGGTTCTGAGTTTGAAATGAAAGACTTAGGTCCCTTGAAGAAAATTCTTGGAATGGAGATTAAAAGGGATAGGATGAAAGGAACTATGTCTATAACACAAAGCTCTTATGTTCAGAAACTTTTGAGTAGGTTTAACATGGCAAGTTGCAAGGTAGTTAAGACACCACTTTCATCACATTTCAAACTGTCAGCTGAGCAATCTCCAAAATCAGTAGAAGAGGAATTAGAAATGGAAAATGTTCCATATACTAATGCAGTAGGATGTATAATGTACTTGATGGTTTGTTCTCGACCAGATTTAGCACATTCAATGAGTCTTGTGAGCAGGTTTATGGCGAAACCGGGTAAGGCTCATTGGGAGGCTGTTAAATGGATATTGAAGTATCTAAAGGGCACTGTCAATCATGGTCTGCAATATGGTAAAGATAAAGCTAATGAATTGTCATTGATAGGCTTTACAGATGCTGACTATGCTGCGGATTATGACAGAAGGAGATCAATATCAGGGTATGTTTATACATTGTGTGGAAATGTAGTTAGCTGGAAAGCATCCTTGCAGTCTGTTGTTGCTCTCTCAACCACAGAGTCAGAATATATAGCTGTTGGAGAAGCTGTAAAGGAAGGACTATGGTTAAGAGGCATGGTGAACGAGTTGCTGGATGAAGGGTTAATTCCTCTGTTGTACTGTGACAGCCAAAGTGCCATACACTTGGCTAAAAATCCAGCGCATCATGAAAGATCCAAACACATTGATGTGAGACATCATTTTGTTAGGGATGTGATTGCCAAAGGAGATTTGAAGTTGAACAAGGTGAGCACAACTGAAAATCCTGCAGACATGCTCACGAAAACACTACCTTCAGTTAAGTTCAATTATTTTATGAACTTACTGAATATTGAACCTGGCTAAGGGAGCTTAACAAAGAGATCACCCTAGGGAGATGATTATCAAGGCAAGAGGGAGATTTGTTGAAAAATGCCTTTTGGATATTCATCTCAGTAAATGTTTGGTATTTACCACAGTGAATAAAGGACTACAATTACAGCTGGAAGAAGTCATGTGCTGAGAGGCCATTCTTGTTAGTTATGGCCGTTGATAGGTGGATTCTTACATCCTTTAGGTGTGGCCCACTGAGAAAGGGAGAATAGGTCACAAGTAGGGATTTCACCGGCTATAGCAGGTCTTCTTCAACAAGGGTTTAAGATACACAATGGCTGTTTTCGAAAAGATAGAGTGTTGAGCAGAAAACAGAGTGGCTGTGAGTTGAGTGTGTATGAAACCTTTTGTAATTGTGTTGATCAGCTGTGATTGATATCAATAAAGGTGTGGGTGATCTCTTTGACAGTGGACGTAGGCTAATCTTAGTCGAACCACTATAAATTTCGTGTTATTCTTCTTCCCCCTTTTTATGCTATTATTCTCTCGTCCTTGAGCTGATCTGATTACATACAAACTGCATATGTGGAATGAGTTTGGTTTTATAACACGACTTCTATTCTAGGGCTAGTTGAAACTTAGATTAATAACGCTCACGACTCTTAAAACCCTAGTGATTCCAGTCCTATTTCTAGGAAGCAAGAAGACAAAGTCTTATTTCTAGGATCTTTTCCACTACTGTTTTTGCGAACTCGTGCATTTAACTCCAACATTTCGACCATCAGCTAAATACAAACTATGCTAACCTAAGTGTTCAGTTTAAGCTAACAATAAACTTTAAACTTCAGCAAGAACAAACAATGCTAAGAGGAAGCAAGGTTGCTTTTGCATAGGTAGAGCTTTCTTTTACTCAAAGTATCCACATATTTGAACCCCCAAGTAGAAGCTTAGCTCATAACTGAAAGTAAAACGCAAGACATAAAAGAAAGAAAACTCAACATATAAAACCAACTTGAATTCATATTAAATAAAGAATTGAGTATAAAAATTTAAATTACAATTGAAAGTAAAGGAAAAACAGGAACAACACTACTGAAAAAAAAAAAGAAAATTCAACATATAAAACCAACTTTCATAGAACACAACATTTTTCAATTATTCTCATCCTTCCTACCTAAAGAGGAATATTCCCACTGTAAAATGTCATTTTAGTTGAAGGGAAAAATACACTTTGGGTCCTTGAGGTTTGACTTAGGTTTCATTTTGGGTCCCTAAGTTTGAAAACTTGACATTTAGTCCCTGACATTTGGATTTTGTTTCATTTTTGTCCCTCCGCCCAATTTTCTATTATTTATTAACAAATTGCTGACATTATTTTTTTAACTAATTTTTTTTTAAATTTTTAAAATAAAATAATATTAGATTACTAAAAGTATATTTTTTTTTACTGTTTCATTTCTCCCCTTCTACTTCTTCTTCTCTTCTTCTTCTCAACAATAATCGTAAGCCCTATCGTCGGTCGTCGCCAACAGAAGAATTTTCTTTTCCTCCTATTTTCTTCTTTTGTTTTTTTCCCTTCTCCTTATTTTCTTTTTTTCCTCAAAAACCGAGAGGAGGAGATGAGGAGGGAGCTCTCTCCTCCGTTTCCATTTCAAATTTGAAACGGGAAGGGAGGAAGGAGCTCTTGCCGCTTCTCGACGATGGGAGCGGTGAAGACTACACTCCACCAAGGAGTGTGCAACAATTCAAGCACATGTGTGGAGGATCACTAGTCCGGTGATTTTTCAAATCGTTTGTCAATATGGAAGCAACTCAATTATGGATATTTTTGTGGATCAACTTTGCGGGCTTGAACTCTCTGGGATTTCCATTGTCATCTCTGTTATTGCCACTTTTACTTTCGATTTCATGGTCTGCATTCTTTCTCTGTGTTTCATTCTCTGTTTCATTCGAAGTTCTTGATTCATGCTTCCTTTGCTGCTGACATGTCCATTTTTCTAACTCAATTTGTTCTGGTTTTTTTTTTTTTTTTTTATTAGAATTCTAAATGGTTGATACTCGCATTGTTTCTGAAACGGGGAGGTAGGAAGGAGCCCTTCTCCATTTCCATCGCCATAAATGGAAGAGGGTGCTCTCCCTCCTTCATTTTTTTGAAAAAGAAAAGGAAATTAGGAGAAGGAAGAAAAAAAGAAATGAAGAAGAACAGAAAAGGAAAAAAAAAAGAAAGAAAGATTTTTTTTTAAAAAAAAAAAAAAAAACCACCGGCAGTAACTGCGGACCGGGGAGGAGAGAGAAATAAAAAAGTAATATATATATATATATATATATATATATATATATATATATTATTAAATTAATATTATTTTATTTTTTAAAAAATAATTTTTTTAATAAAAAAATAGTGTCACATCAACAATCCATTTGTAATTAACGGAAAATTGGACGAATGGATCAAATTGAAACGTAATCCAAACCTTAGAGACCAAAATGTGGAGTTTTCAAACTTTGAGACCAAAATAAAACATGTTGCATCAATTATAGACAAATTTTATCATGTCTTAAACGACTTTAACCTCTTTAAGGGGCTGTTTGGGGCGCTGAATTGGTTATAATATCTAGTGGTTATAATAATTTGGCAATTATAATAATCTGGGGGTTACAATAATATGTGTTTGGGGTGCAGATTATTATAGTATGGGATAAAATAACCTGTGTTTGGGGTGCAGATTATTTTAATCTGGAATAAAATAATCTGTGTTTGGAGTGTTGATCTGTTTTAACATGAGGTTCTGAATCAAAGGTTCAAACTGACTGTTTTCTTTTTTTTTTTGTTACATATCAAAAAAGTTTAGGTTTTGGTATAGAAAAATCATATTAGTTAACTTTTAGTATTGTCAAAATAAAAATTTTAAATGTTTAGTTCAAAAATCATATTAGTTTTTTTTTTTTTTATCAATAAAATCATTTGAAATATACTTGAGTGTGGTAAATATAATTTCGTTTGAATGTTTTTTTTTTAAGTTGATTAACCTTCGATGTTGTCAACGACTTTTCCGGCAACCTTTGATGTTTTTTTTCTTTATTTTTTTTTTATATTTTTCAAAATGAAATTGAGAAGAAATATGGAAAAAAAAAATTTGTGGCCGGAAAAGTCATCGGCGATCGCCGGAAAAGTCGTCGGCGGTCGTCGGAAACTTCGCCGGCTGACGGCGGCCGACGGTCGTCGGAAAAGTCAAGGAGTCGCATGGAATAAGTGAGGAGATAGTTACTGTAGTGGGTTGAATAATGGTTACTGTAGAAAATGGATAAAATAATCAGAGGTTAAAATAACCCACCTCACCAATTATTTTTGTTGGTGCCCCAAACATTGAATAGGTTATAATAAAGGGGGTTATTATAACATATTCAGTGCCCCAAACACCCCCTAAATAGATACCATATTCATACCTAAAACTCAATGTTTCGGTATTTGATATCCTCAATGTTAAATTATAATTTCTTATTTTATTTGTAAATTCTCATATAAAATCTTCAGTATATAACCTGGGACGAGAATTCATATTGCAAGTGAAGTTCAAGGATGTTCAAGTCATTTTGGATCATGTAGAAACTTTTAATCTTCAATCTCAATTTCATCCTTCATTTCTTAAGGTCCTGTTTGATAACCATTTGGTTTTTGGTTTTTGAAAATTATGTTTGTTTTCTCCCCCATTTTCCTACCATGGTTTTCACATTTGTCTAGGGCACATTTGAATTTCAAGCCAAATTCCAAAAACAAAAACAAGTTTTTGAAAACTACTTTTTTTTAGTTTTCAAAATTTGGTTTGGTTTTTGAAAACATGGAAAAAATGTGTTAGGAAAACAAAGAAATTTGTAGGTGGGAGTAGTGTTTATAGGCTTAATTTTCAAAAACCAAAAACAAAAAAACAAATGATTATCAAACGGGGCTTAAAAGATCAAACACACATACAATTGAAAAAAAAAAAATTATGATATAGATCTATTTCTATTTTGATAAATTTATAAGATAACTAAATAGCAACTAAGACTTATCAAATATATAAAATCTAAAACTTCTAGTCTAGAGTTAAACCAAAAAAATAAATAAATAATTCCAAATCTTTATTTCTTCAGACAATGAACATAAAAAATTATTCTATTACTTATAAATAATAATAAAAATAAAAAAAAAAAGTAAAAACAATTCTAGAATCAAAGTACTACTGGAATTGATGCAAAGAATGCATTCTTCACTCTTGTCTTTAAAATCAATTGGAGGAAGGAAAAAAAAAAAGGTTAAATTATCAAAAATACCCCTAAACTTTAAGGTTTGTTTCAATTATGCCCATAGACTTTCAAAAGTTTCAATTATGCCCTTGAAGTTTCAAAATTGTTTCAAAACTACCCTTGAAGGCTTTTTTTTTTGTTAAATTCATGGATGTAAAATGACGTGTTTGCATATATATTGTTGCTTATGTGAATAGATTTGAACACATACGTGGAAAAAACGATAAAAACACATGCAAATGCATCAATTTTGTCGATAAATTTAACGGAAAATGTCTCCAAGGGTAGTTTTGAAACAAATTTGAAACTTCAAGGGCATAATTGAAACTTTTGAAAGTCCAGGGGTATAATTGAAACAAACTCTAAAGTCGAGTGGTATTTTTGATAATTTAACAAAAAAAAAAAAAAAAAGATTATAGATTATCATTAAATCCCTTCTTCTTATGCTATGGTTCTTGCTGAGAATTTTTCAATCTTTTAGGTAGTGGAAAGGGAGGCAGTTGATTAAGATGTTTTTTTCCCTCCCTTTTTACAAGTATTATACTTTATGCAAATTATTAAACAAATTGGATGGTTTGAAAAGTTATACGATCTTTTTTTAGTTCTCGAGAGATGTCTACACAAATTAGGTCAGCAGTAAATCTATTCTTTCTTGTGAAGTTGGAGGTTAAAATTTTGACTCTCATATTTGTTGTACTAAAAATGTTTAATTTTGTAATAGAATGAAAAAAAAAAAAAAAAAACCTATTTTATTTTTTAAAAATTGAAACTATTTTATTTCTCAAATGATCCATTTAATTCAAACTTAAAAAATATTCAATCATGTGGGACACTTTTTTTTTCTTTTCATGAAAACATTGGATACTTATTTTAAATTTTATTAAATTATTTTTTTATTAATAATACAATTACTTAAATGTTGACCTAACACGTTGATTAGACTAACTAGACACATTCATGTGTGATATAACACAAGGAAGTAAAGAAATAGGACAACAAAATAAGGAAGAAAAATAATCAAAAGATTTGATTTAAAATGCCATCATTTGACCAAGGTATTATTTTGTGCCACATCTCACCTAATCATAACTTGGTAGTTCAATTAGGCATGTCATATCAATATTTAATTAACAACATTAATGGTATGAATTTATTAGAATCAAAATAAAATAAAGAATTCAAAAATACAATTGAAATTTTTAAAGCCCCGTTTGACAACCATTTGGTTTTTTATTTTTTGTTTTTTAAAATTATGTTTGTTTGTTCCTAATTTTCTTATCATGGTTTTCCATCTTTGTCAATGAAACATTTGAATTCCTAGCCAAATTCCAAAAACAAAAATAAAATTTTGAAAACTACTTTTTTTTAGGTCCCATTTGATAACCATTTGGTTTTTGGTTTTTGGCTTTTGAAAATTAAAGCTTAGAAACATTACTTTTATCCATAAGTTTCTTTGTTTCATTATCTACATTTTTCGCATGCTTGAAAAACCATGTTAAGTTTTGAAAACTAAAAAGAATAGTTTTCCAAAACTTGTTTTTGGAATTTGGAATTTTGCTAAGAATTCACATATATTTTCCTAACAAAAATGAAAACTATTTTAAGGAAATTGCATGAAAACTAGCATAATTTTCAAAAACCAAAAACCAAAAACCAAAAACCAAAAACCAAAAACCAAATGGTTATCAAACGGGGTCTAGTTTTCAAAATTGGCTTGTTTTTTTAAAACTTTTGTATTTTTAAAAAACCAAGGCCCCCTTTTGATAACCATTTGGTTTTTTGTTTTTGGTTTTAGAAAATTATGCTTGTTTTCTCCTAAATTCCCTACCATGGTTTTCATTCTTGTTAAGGTTCCATTTGAATTCCTAGCCAAAATCTAAAAACAAAAACAAGTTTTTGAAAACTATTTTTTTTCCAAAATTGGACTCGGTTTTTAAAAACAAGAAAGAATATGAGTACTAAAACAAAGAAACATATAGGTGTGAAAGTATGTATGTATAAGCTTAATTTTCAAAAACTAAAAACCAAAAACCAAAAACTAAGGCCCCGTTTGATAACCATTTGGTTTTTGGTTTTTGGTTTTTGAAAATTAAGCTTAAAAACACTACAAAGTTTCTTTATTTTTCTATCTGCCTCATTCCCATGTTTTCAAAAACCAAGTCAAATTTTGAAAACTAGAAAAAATAGTTTTCAAAAACTTGTTTTTGTTTTTGGAATTTGGCTAGGAACTCAAGTGTGTCTTTAACATGGATGAAAACCATGGTAAGGAAATTAGATGAAAACAAGCATAATTTTCAAAAACCAAAAACCAAAAACCAAATGATTATCAAACGGGGCCTAAATGGTTATCAAACGGGATCTAAATGATTGGATTAGTAGGGCATTGGGATGATTAGATTTTACCCTAAGAAGAAAGGGAATGAGAGATAAGTGTTAGTGTGTGAACGGACGCAGAGGATGAAGATCCAAAAAGGCAAAGAAGATAGATAATAAAGGAAAGTGGGTTCTCAAGAAGAACAGGAAGGCCCCACAGAGCACTGAAACCACCAACATTAGCATAAAGTAGGAGATGGCTCCATGGGCCTTGCCTGGCTTTTCAAAAAGTCTTGTTTGGCTGACTCATGAAACTTCTACCACTACACAATGACTTGACACACCAAAAACATGGTTGGAGCCATGGAGTTTCAATTCTTATGCTTGTGTTTTCCATAAACAAGCCCTTGTTCCATATCTATATGCATTTTAAATAGGCTAAACAAACCAATTTGGTCCCCGGTTTAGACTTCATTTCAAGTTACCTTGTTCATACGTACGTTTCAAAGTTTCATTTCAACTTGTTGAGTCACACTAAGTTGTCTAATCGTCTTTTTACCCATGTCCTTGTTTCAAACTCTAATATTGTTGGTTGACACAGTTGAACAAAATGTATCGCGTATTCAATAAAATAATGACTTACAAATTAAATTACATACATATCTAACTTGTGAGATTTTAAGTTTGAACCGATAACAAGAATTAAGTTGGAAATTTTGAAATCATAAAACTAAATCAAAATAATCAATAAAAATTTATATTTCTTTCTTTCTTCGTTCTCGTTTCAAGAATTTGAATTTCTTAAAGTTTAAAGAAAACATTATCTAGGTAACTAAAAGAATGTATACCTTATATATCATTTAGGCCCTGTTTGATAACCATTTCGTTTTTGGTTTTTGAAAATTATACTTGTTTTAATTCAATTTACTTACAATGGTTTTTATCTTTGTTAATGTCACATTTGAATTCCTAACCAAATTCCAAAATAAAAAACAAGTTTTTGAAAACTACTTTTTTTAGTTTTCAAAACTCGAATTAATTTTTGAAAACATGGGAATTAATGAGGTAGATAAAAAATTAAAGAAACTCACACGGGTGGAAGTAGTGTTTTCAAGCTTAATTTTCAAAAATAAAAAACCTAAAACCAAAAGGTTATCAAACAGGACTTTAATTATAGTTTTTATTTATTTAGTTGTGTTAATGAACATGTGGAGTGATTGAGAATATAATGTCTTAAGCCGTTCAGATATGTTCATGTTGAGCCGTGTTTATTACTCCTACGGATAAATGATATAAGGGATTATAAGTTGCGCAACTTCTACCATGCCTATATCAAATAGGTTGCAGGCCATTTCGATATAAGCAAATGTTAGGTTGAGAATGACCTTTAGCATTGCCCTACCTATCTCCACTTCGACAAACTATATATTGACATATAACACTGATAATTCATATTCATTTTACTTAGTTACCTATAATTAATAATTGTCTTAATTTTCTCATTAATTGTTATCTCTTAAATAATTGATTAGAATAAAAGCTATAAGCAAATAAAAACTTATTTTTTGATTGATTAAACCAACGTATAACTATTTAGTATTTAAGTATTACTAAAAGATTATTTAGTAATAGTTAGATACTAAATAATTTTTAGGTCGGTGTTGTACTCGAATAGGGCAGGTCATTCGACAGATGCAAATGTTAAATCGAGAATGACCTTTGGACTTTACCCTATCTCCATTTCGATGTGGTTAGGGCTAGTGATCGAACCATGTGGTAAACCATATATTGACTCATAACATTGATAATTCATATTATTCTTTTTACTTGGTACCTATAATTAATATTTGTCTTTCTCTCTCTCAAAAAAAAAAAAAAAAAAAAACTATTTGTCTTAATTTTCACATCAATGGTTATCACTTAATTAATTGATTATTATAAAGCTTTAAGTAAATAAAAACGAATTTGTTGATTTAGTAACACTCTCGGTCTAGTATTCCAGAACTTTCCTAAGCTAAGTACACTTAATTTTGAAGTTCCCACGATTGAGCTATCGAAAAAGAAGAGTGTGCCTTGTTGGTATAAGTATTAATCATACTTTCAAATCCTCAGGATTCCTCTCATTCAGATGTAGTCTCGGTTCATTCATATACCCCGCCTATGCTCATGTCGTTACTTTTGTATTGATTTAAATTAATTAAGGGCTACTTGCGAAAATAACAAAAAATGGAAATGGAATTTGCAACCATGTCTTCCAGTTTTTTAATGTTGCACATATTGCAAAAAAGAAAAATATATTGGCCCAGCCTATAAACATTAAAGTTAAAAAGTCCAAAGAACCCCTTAAAACGCTAGAAGTCGGAGGTTTAAGAAGTATATCAATGATGTTATTAAATACTTTATATCAAGTACATCATTCATTTGTTTAGTGTTTGATATACTCAATATAGTTTGCATATCGATCAATTGATCTACTTTAGATTTGGTATATCGGTTAACTAATATATTAAATATATAGTGTATTAGATGTATATTTAGTTTTTTTTTTTGGACGGTGTGTGGTGAGGGATTCAAACCTCTAACATTTTCGTCGAATGTGTATGTTTTATGCTAGTTGAACTATTCTCATGTTGGCAAATATAACATCGATATACTATACTCATTTTAATGATATACTTGAAATTATATTTTTAGTGAGTACTAATGTACTACATATACACCGATGTTATATTTAAATTTGCATCTTATTGATATACTAATTGTTGATGGTCGATTTTGGCCAGAGGATCTCACCTGACCTTCACGTGCCACCAACGGTAAATTTGTAGATGAGGGGGGAAGACGTGGCCTGCAAGACAGTAAACCTGCACACCGGTGTGGTGCTCGCCACACCGGCTCCGATGCTTAAGTCAGCAAACAGAACGGTAGGGAGTGGAAAAGTAAGAGCAAGAGGAGAGAGTAGAGAATATAGAATATCGTTTAGGGATAGAATTCCGGATCCTCTCTTCAGTAGCGAAGAGGGATATAAATACATGTTCATCCTCCTAGCCTTTTTAGGGTTTCGGAGGCGTTTTAGGTCAAACCAGGCGAAACCGGGGCATCCAGAGGCGGTGGGGACCAGACGAGACCGAACGGGCTAGGCCCGCGCGAGCGGGCCGAGGGTCGGCCTCGGCCCATGGCCGAGGCCGAGCAGGGGGTCGGGCCTAAAACCCGACCCCTTCGGTCTTGGCCCGTCTCACTTGCCGGTTTTGCCCCCTTGGTCCATCTTTCAGCCCGATTCCTCCCCGGTTGTCCTCGTCAGCTCCTTGTATATCGGGGTGGTCCAAAATTGCCTATAACATTAAACCCCCACTCTTGAATTGGGATTCGGGGTGACTTATTGCTATAAGTTGAGCTCCTTAAGCCCGATTTAAGAGTAATGACCCTTGCCCTGCGCTGGCTTACGTGTAGCTTTGTTGTCATCCTACAAAGTAGGATAGAAGTAGACACTCCCTGAATAGGGGTTAGATGAAATGGAAATGAAAAAGGGTGAGAGATTACAAAAGTGGTGCTGGTCGGCCTCGGCCTCGGGAAGAGGCCGAGCACAGTTATCTCCCTTTCTGCTTGCCTGGTCGGCCTCGACCTCGGGAAGAGGCCGAGCAGTTTTCTAATGAGACCCCCGTACTGGGTCATTCAGAGTGCTTCATTTCAGGTTCATGTCTGCAAGAGAAAAGTTAGGGAAAAGGCTAGGGTCGGCTTCGACCTCAAGCCCCCGTTAGCTTAAAATTTGGCTCCCTGCATCCATATGTTAGTCCTTGTAGGAAAATAATAAGAGAATAGGTTTGAACATGTAGATTTTAGTAGAATATGCTAAACCTGGGTGCTTTTTGTTTAATAGGGAGTGCATATCCCCTTTGTAGCCCCCAATCTTAAGTAGAACTTCACTTAAACATAAAGTATAAAATAGGGGAATACCTTTAAAGTTTGTGCTTAGCCTCGGCAAGAGGTGCTCGGCCTTGGCAAGGGGTACTCGGCCTTGGCAAGGGGTGCTCGGCCTAGGCAAGAGGTGCTCGGTCCCGACTTCTGTAGGGTGAGCTTGACTTAGATGAAGTGTATGGACTCATGCCAGTTGAGGTGAGGTAGACTCGTTAGTCCTTGCTCACATGGTCTCACTCTGGATGAGGCGAGGTAGACTCGGCAGTCCAGGCTCGCCTGATGTAAAGATGCTCAGGCCAGAGGAGGTGAGATTGACTCGTTGGTCCAGGCTCACATGGTCTCACTCTGGATGAGGCGAGGTAGACTTCGGCAGTCCAGGCTCGCCCGGTATAAAGATGCTCAGGCCAGAGGAGGTGAGGTAGACTCGTTGGTCCAGGCTCACATGGTCTCACTTTGGATGAGGCGAGGTAGACTTCGGCAGTCCAGGCTCGCCCGGTGTAAAGATTCTCAGGCCAGAGGAGGTGAGGTAGACTCGTTGGTCCAGGCTCACATGGTCTCACTCTGGATGAGGCGAGGTAGACTTCGGCAGTCCAGGCTCGCCCGGTGTAAAGATGCTCAGGCCAGAGGAGGTGAGGTAGAATCGTTGGTCCAGGCTCACATGGTCTCACTCTGGATGAGGCGAGGTAGACTTCGGCAGTCCAGGCTCGCCTGTAGGCGTGGGCACTATAGGCTCGCTGAAGCGTGGGCACTATAGGCTCGCATGTAGGCGTGGGCACTATAGGCTCGCTGAAGCGTGGGCACTATAGGCTCGCATGTATGAGCGTGGGCACTATAGGCTCGCTGAAGCGTGGGCTCTATAGGCTCGCATGTAGGCGTGGGCACTATAGGCTCGCTGAAGGGTGGGCTCTATAGGCTCGCATGTATGAGCGTGGGCATTATAGGCTCGCTGAAGCGTGGGCTCTATAGGCTCGCATGTAGGCGTGGGCACTATAGGCTCGCTGAAGCGTGGGCTCTATAGGCTCGCATGTAGGCGTGGGCACTATAGGCTTGCATGAAGCGTGGGCTCTATAGGCTCCCGCATGTGTTCGATCTCGCTTGAAATAAGCGTGGGCTCTATAGCTTAGAGTTGGCTTTGGCCTAGGGTCGGCCTCGGCCTCGGGATGACCATAGTTGTGGGTTGGTCTCGGCCTCGGCCAAAGGATGACCATAGCTTAGAGTTGGCTTTGGCCTAGGGTCGGCCTCGGCCTTGGGATGACCATAGCTGTGGGTCGGCCTCGGCCTCGGCCAAAGGATGACCGTAGTTCAGGATGACGACATTCTTTTCCTGGTGTCTTCAATCTTGTCAAAGTCTCTGTTTGTTGTTGATTTGTCCTCCAAAGGGGGTTCTGATCTCTTGTGGGGTTTCCTCCTAATCGGTCTGGATGAACACCTTCGGTTGGCCTCGGCATGGTCGGCCTCGGCATGGTTCGTCTGGTAGTCGTTGTTTGGCTTGGAGTCATTTAGCTTCTGCAAGTCTCCTTGATGACTTCCGAGTTCTTTTTGGGTGTCCAGAAGCTCGGTCGTCATAGGGAGATCATCTTTTCTGGCCTCGGCCTCGGCTACGCTGGTCACGGGCTTGGCAGCCCTGGCTTCCACTTCGACAGTTTTGGGACTTCTGCGTTTATCCTCGATCAGATTCCTCTGGTCTATCTTGGTATGACCGTAGCTTGGTGTTGAAACTGTGTGGTCATGACCCTTTAGCATGCTTGGTTCTGGGCTCCTCGGAATTATGTGATCTGTAGGTTTGAGCCCCCTGATCTTATTGGCGCCAACTGTTGATGGTCGATTTTGGCCAGAGGATCTCACCTGACCTTCACGTGCCACCAACGGTAAATTTGTAGATGAGGGGGGAAGACGTGGCCTGCAAGACAGTAAACCTGCACATCGGTGTGGTGCTCGCCACACCGGCTCCGATGCTTAAGTCAGCAAACAGAACGGTAGGGAGTGGAAAAGTAAGAGCAAGAGGAGAGAGTAGAGAATATAGAATATCGTTTAGGGATAGAATTCCGGATCCCCTCTTCAGTGGCGAAGAGGGATATAAATACATGTTCATCCTCCTAGCCTTTATAGGGTTTCAGAGGCGTTTTAGGTCAAACCAGGCGAAACCGGGGCATCCAGAGGCGGTGGGGACCAGACGAGACCGAACGGGCTCGGCCCGCGCGAGCGGGCCGAGCAGGGGGTCGGGCCTAAAACCCGATTCCTCCCCGGTTGTCCTCGTCAGCTCCTTGTATATCGGGGTGGTCCAAAATTGCCTATAACACTAATAATAAATTTTAGCATTCAACGACCTTCATAATACACCAACAATTAAAAATATATATCTATAAACTTTTTTTAAAAAAAAAATAGCAAGTTATCATTGATGTACCTACCTACTTATAATTAGGTATATCATGTTATTAATTCCTTAAGTAATATAGCAAATATGGTATATCAATTGTATATAAACATTCATAACAAATACAGAAGACAAACATTTAGCCTATAAAAGACAAACATTTTGTTTAAATTATGTAAATAATATAGTACGATTCAATAAGAGAGAAAATGAAACATAACAAATATAAGCAAAGAGAAGTAACAATATCAAATACATCATCAACATATCAACATTCATATCAGACGTATCATTCATATATCGATACTCATAATCAAGTATATCAAATTAGATATATCAAATGAGGTATATATTTCTGGTATATCATTAGTATATTCGATATATTGTTGTATTCATTTGAGATAAAACATTATTATATCATTTTAGTAATATTTTGAGTATGTTAGGTAGTATAGCATACATAGTCAATATTCATTTGAACTAAAACATTTTTTTTAGTACATCAACATTTGAAGTAAAACATGATTGTATCATTTTAAAAGTATTTTGAGTATATCATACATGAATCAGGATTTTTTTGGACATTTCTTATGGGTTAAGGTAATTTTAAGTATATTAAATTTGGTATATATCAGTTAACTGATATATTTAAAATTTGGTAAATATCAGTTACCTGATATACTTTAAATTCCGTATATCAGTTATAGTATTGATATACTAGTTGATACACTAACAAGGACAAAACTAGAAAAATAAGTTAAACGGAATTCAAATTTTAAAAATTTTGCTATATTCGCAAATCTGAAAGGAAAAAAAAAAAACAAGGCTAGATTTACAAATATCTTAATATTTTTTTTGCTATCCATTACAATTTCCCATTAATTAATCGACTAAATAAATACATTCAATAATTATAGTTCTAATGGTTGACGTAAATAAGTAGTTAAACTTTGTTTATTTTTCAAGTTTTCATAAACAAAGCTTACATAACTAACGAATATTTTCATAGGGATTAATTAAAAAACAAACTAAGCCCACTGCCCAAACCAAATTTAAATAGGTTTTGTTTGGCTTTCTTTTTTCCTTTCTTTATGTCTAAACTAAACCAACAAATAATACACTCATTTGATTCACCAAAGTTTTTATTTATGTCCAAATCAATGTGTATTTGTGTTAAAATTTAAAATATAAATATATATGTTATAGGTAATTTTGGACCACTCCGATGTACAAAGAACTAACGAGAATAACCAGACAGAAATAAGGCTGAGAGATGGACCTTAGAGGCGAAACCGGCAAGCAGGACGGGCCAAGACCAAAGGGGGAGCTTTTGGCCCGACCCCCTGCTCGGCCCGCTTGCGCGGGCCGAGTCCCTCCGGCTCCGTTTAGTTCCTACCGCCTCTGGCCGCCCCGGTTCCGCCTGGTTTGTCTTTAAACGCCTCCGAATTCCTAAAAACCCTAGGAGCACGAGCAGGTATTTATACCACTCTTTGCCACTGAAGAAGGGGACCCAAACCCTATTCTCGACTTCTCTCGTTACTCTCTAGCTATTCCTTCCGTTTTCTGACTTAAGCATCGAAGGCGGTGTGGCTAGCACCACACCGGTGTGCAGATTTTCCGTTTTGCCGGCCACGTCTTTCCCCGCTCTCAAATAAATTCACTGTCGATTATCACGTAGAGCGAAGGTAATTTGCCTAGCGAAATTTGATCATCAACAATATATATATATATATATATATATATATATGAAAAATAATAAGTGTTTTTTATCAAATTGAATGACTTTTTATAAAGTAATTACTTTTAATACATGTAAGTGAACTGTTCAAAGAACTTTTTGATGTTGATATATATAATTTTCATTTTATTTGTTAGATTCAACTATTAAAAGACTTCGAATTAATTCGATACATTTTGCATTTTATTTGTGGGATTTTTGTACATATTTCATATGTATAATTAAAATAAGCAAGTATATATAATATAAGAAACAGTGTTGGAGAATAATTTTAGAAATTGAAATGACAAAGAAACGAACCGAATCAAACAGAACCAATTGGTTTAATCTTGAAAATATTGAACAGTTTTGTTTTTGTTTCCTGTTTTATTATTATTTTTAAATAGTGATCAATTTCAAGAATTTCATTTAATAAAAAAACCAAACTAAACCGACAAAACAAAAGTAATTTCATGTACACAGTAATATGAACCTTTACAAGTTGTCAAAGATATAACTGTTAAAAATTATAAAAAAATAAAAAAAAATAAAAAAAAAATAAATAAAGAATCCAACATTTACTCCTGAAGTTTGAGATTATTGTTGTGGTTAAGTAATTTAGGTCAAACTATGCTTTTATTTTTAAAACATTAAGATGTAAATATTTTGTAAATTAGTTTTCGATAAATTTTAGTTTTAAACCTGGAAAAATGATTATAATATTCGATAAATTAACACTAAATTGTTGTGGTTTAATTATAATGACTAAAATTGGTAAGACATTCCTAATTATGCAACGTTTGGTTTGTATTTAACCTCAAAGTTTTTGTAAGGGAAATTAAAATTTGATATTATTTAAATTAATATGCTATTTTATTTACTCTAAACTATTTGAAAAACGATTATGTAAAAGAATTTTTACAAAAAAAAATTATACGAAAGAAAATTTTATTCAAATTTAAATACAAAGAAGGTAAACCAAAAAAAGAAATTAACAGGAGGGTATAATCAAGAAATTAAATTGAGAAATTTCTTTTTATGAGATTGAATACATGGTGAATTTAGTTGTCTTAGAACCTCTATACATATAAAAAAAAATGATTTTTTTTTTTTATAATTCAGAAGTTGATATTAGTTGAATTGTGCAAATGAGTTTGAAATTTTGATTTTTATGTGAATAATATATAATTAAGTTTACCAAATACTTGTTAAGGTGAACATGTAACTTTGACGGATTCAAATCTTAAAAAAAAAAAAGTTTATCAAACGATTAAAACAATCAAAATTCTTATACAATCACTTCAAAACCTTCAAAATATATGCCAAACACACTCTTACTAAGATGAGTTAATTTCTATATTCAACTTTCAATTTCTTCTAACTTAGATAAACACTGCAATTTTTACCTTCCGTAGGACCTCCATTTAATGAATTGTAAAAGGATTTTGAGAGGTCTGTCCAATCATTTAGATCTTGTGCATTGATAAATCGTAACTTGATTTTGTGTCTTTTATTTATTGGAGCTTGTTTATTTTTGAACTTCATGGGTTTTATAGATTTTATGTCATCGATTTTTCTTAAAATTAGTGGATGAATATGATGTAAAACAAAAATGAAAAGATAGTGTTTTTTTAGATCATTAGTATTTGGAGGTAGGGATTTGAACCTCTGACTCTTTAGTTGAGGGAACATGTAAATTGCTGATGAATTTTTTTTTTTTTTTTTTTTAGTGAAAATGATTAATATTCTCAAATTTAGATGGAAAAAATAAAAAGTTTTCCTTTTAAAAAAAAAAAATTGAAGAAATCAATCTACCAAACCAGCCCACAACTTTTGAAAAAATTACACCTTGATATTTTATATATATATGATTAAAAAAAAAATCATGATGATAAAACCCAATTGGGCAATAAAGGGTCCCCCATCTTTATTTGAAACTCCACCATGGTCTTGATTGATGTTGATGACACATCCTAAGCCATGGTCCACCACCATCATCCCCCCAACTAGTCTTCATCATATTCCCTCAATTTAAATAAAATTAAATTAAATTAAATTAACCTCTTCAACACCACACATGGGTTGCCACCAAATCAGATCATGCTTGATCTCCATCATCATCATCATCATCATTCTCCTTCAATCTCCACCCTCCATTTTCTCCTTCTAACTCTATATAAAAACCATCCAATCACAACCCCAACTCCTCCTAATTTAACTTTCTAGTGAGAAGAGAAGCTGCAGGCCCAAGTTCCAGGCTATGGAGAAGAGCAAATCATTCCCCAAGTACTCGTC
The DNA here is from genome assembly GCA_036850905.1 of Luffa acutangula. Classification (NCBI taxonomy): domain Eukaryota; kingdom Viridiplantae; phylum Streptophyta; class Magnoliopsida; order Cucurbitales; family Cucurbitaceae; genus Luffa; species Luffa acutangula. The sequence goes on from CM072088.1 coordinate 38,580,267, forward strand.
CTCGACTTCGGGCGAGTTCGGTTTCCAATCCCGATCCAACTCGTACAATTTCAACGGCCCGACCGGGAAGGGGAGCGGGTTCTCGTCCTCGGCCGATCCCGAGCTCCAAAGGAAGAGAAGGATTGCCTCTTATAATGTTTTCAACATGGAAAACAAGGTCAAGTCCAGTGTAAAGAACAGCTTCAAGTGGATCAAAACCAAGTTTAGTGACATTCGCTATGGTTTGTGAGTTTATTAATTAAGGGTTTTTTTTTTTTTTTCTTCTTTGTGTAAACATTTTGGAATTTGCTGTCTTTAAAGACTTGGAACCAAATTGAAGATATAATTAAAGAGTTTGGAAGGTGTGTGTTTGGCCCTGGCTTTGTTTCTCCATGCAAATATATAAGCCTTTTTTGTAATGTACAAAATCAATTGCATGCCTATAATTTTAGAATTTATTTTCCCTGTTTTTATTTTTGTTTGGTTGTTTATTTTAAATTGACATTAATTTTTTTTTCATATATCTTATAAAAACTGATCATAATAGGGATGAGATGAACAGTAAGTTGGAGTGAGGTTTGAGATCATTCAACTATGGAAATAATTGTGTATATTTGCTGAATAAAGGGAGTAAAAGTTTACTTTAAAAAAAATCTTCATTCTAGTGGTAGCAATTTAGATTAATAATTATAGAAATTAGAAATTTTGATGGATTTTTTTTTTAAAAAAATAAATAAATATAGAAATTAGTGGTGTAATATAAAGTAAAATGATTTGAAGATTAGAGCCAAAATAAAATTGGTTGAAATATTAGTAAAGTTTTTATTCCTATGGTGATCAATTTAAATTTTTATTTCTCATATGTGACAAATCATTTGACAATTTTTTTTTTTTTTTTTTTTTTTTTTTTTTTTTTTTTGAGAAATTGACAAAATCTAGTTGATATCTTTCAATCCAAATTCACAACTTTGTTGGAGATTAAATATATACATGTCTAATTTATTTGTATGATTAAAAAAAAAAAAATTGGAGACTGGAGTATATTCTGTTTTCTAATTGCAAATGAAAAGCTATTTGGACAAACCAAAAAAAAAAGAAAAAAGAAACAAAAGTTGAGACTTTTTTTCCCTTTTCCACACGCCTTTGATTAAAATGAAGATTCCTTGCCAAAAAGTTGTCATTCTTGAGCGCAACCGTGTATCAAATATTAGAATAATGAATTAATTACAATAAACCGGGGTCAAAGAGGGATGAAATAAGAAGAATATTATCAGGAGAAAATCTCTATCATATTCAAGTTAACTTAGTGATTACAAAAGGAAGAAACTGCGCCAGTATATATACTACAAGGATAGAAATAAAAAACTCTTGGAAAATACCATATTTACAGCAACAGAAAATGGAAAAATCCTAACAACTCTGAAACAGAAAAATTCTAGAAGCCACATACTAACAACACACTTGGACTTGCACTGAAACTCATATTGGCCTGAGTATTTAATGGACTGCATTAACACCCCCCCTCCCCCCTCAAGCCAATGCAACATGGATCTCGAACATTGAGCTTGGACCTTAGTTTAATGAAATTAACAGCAGACAACGGTTTAGTGAGTATATCAGCAACTTGATCAGCAGCCGATAAATGTTGAACGTGAATTTTCGTGTAAAGAACTAAGTCTCATACAAAATAAATGTCCAGTTCAACATGTTTAGTTTTAGAATGCAATACCGGATTAGCACCCAAATGCAGTGGCGGATCCAGGATTTTATACCACGGGGGGCACAAGTTCATATAAATGCAACTTTAGAAGCATTGATACAATATTTAAATACATAATATCGATTAGGTTAAATTACAAGTTTAGCCTCTGAATTTTTGGATTTGTGTCTATGGTCCCTAAACTTAAAAATGTGTCTAAGAGAATCCTAAACTTTCAATTTTGTGGCCAATAAGTTCTTGAATTTTCAATTTTGTGTCTCATAGGTGTTATTTGACATTTTTCAAAATTCACGGGCTTACCAAACACAAAATTGAAAGTTTAAAGTTTCATTAGACATAAAATTCAATTATGAATGTTTAGGATTTAAATTGATACAATTATTAGTATGAAGTTTTAATTGACCCCAAAGTTTAGGGGTAGAATTGATTTTTTTCCTAGTTTTTTAAAAAGAAACTTATAAACTCATTTCATATTCTTTTTAGGTTAAAATATCATTTTGGTCATTGTATTTTGGAACTTATTTTATTTTATTGTCAATAATTCCAATGTTCAAATATAATCATTGTACTTTTAATAATCTTAAAATTAGTCTATGGTTAACGTTTTCAAAACAAATTTAGTCTTTATTAGCTTTCGCTTTATAAATTTTGAAAACATATTAACAATTGGTGTGTTTTCTTTAGGAAAAATTATGATTATTATCATGTTTTAGAGTAACTTCAAATTAATAATGACTAATCTAAAGATTCATTGAACTAAATTAGAATGAGTCACAAAATACAAAGATCAACAATACTATTTTAACATTCGTTCTATTTCATAGGAGGATTTAAATTCATCAAAGAAAATGAAAATTTTATTTATTAGATAATGATAAAAAAAAAAAGCTTAAACAAAAATATAAAAATATATTTTTAAAATGTTTAAATTATTCTGTTTGAAAAATCAATATATGTTATTAACGAAAAGCAAAACTGAAAATCACATTTGCCTAAAAAAACCGAACTATTAAAAAAAAGAAAACTGAAAATAAATAAATAAATATGTACTTATCGAACTCAGGAAAAAAACTGAAAAACTGAACCATTAAAAATAAACACAGAAAAGAAAAATGAAAAGATGAAAGAGGGGTCAGCCTAAAAAAAAACTGAACTGAAAAAAGAAAAATATATACCTATAATTGGATTTAAAACCAGGACCACGCGAGGGGCACCAACACACAGAGAGGGACAAAAACCAACATGCCAAAGATATATTTTAAAATGAAATCGGCATATTTAATATATATAATATAAAAAGTTTTAAATTGAGGGGGGCACGTGCCCCCCCTTGCCCCTTCTTAAATCCGCCCCTGCCCAAATGAACCACACTCAAATTGTTACACCATAAAACAGGTAGTTAAGTTAAAAGAACACCCAAATCAAAGAATAAGGATTTCAACCAAACTAGCTCAGCAGCAACAAGAGCTAAACACCTGTACTCAGCCTCAGTACTAGACCTCGAGATCACAACTTGCTTCTTAAAACCCCACACGTAATCAAAATACTGCAAAAAAATACACAAAAACCGGATGTAGACTTGCGGTCATCGGGGTTAGAAGCCCAATCCGCATCAGCAAACCCATGCAATGAGAAATCAGGAGATTTATGAAGAAAAAGGCCATGAGTAAACGTACCCTTAAGATACTTTAAAATCCGTTTCACCAACTGCCAATGAAGTATAGTAGGAGCATGCATAAATTGGCATGCTTTATTCACATTATAGGAGATTTCTGGACAAGTTAATGTGACATACTACAAAACAACCAACCACACTCCTATAGAGATGGACACCCTGAAAAGATTCTCCCTGACGAGCATATAATAAAGGGCCACTAACCATTGGAGTAGATATGGAATTTGTTGGGTTTTATGTCATAAAATTCGTGGATAGTAAATGTAAACAAAGTCAATTATAAACGATAAAGTGTTATCGAGGTTATTCAATTTCTTGTTGTTTTCAATTATGTATTAATTAACCCAAATCCAATAAACTAGAATCCTTAGCTATGATATGAAACACTCGAACTTTATGTAGTGACATAAAAGTGGATCGAGTTCGAGTGATAGCCTAAACGGTCTATAGTATAGGGATAAGACCAGGTACCTTATCCTAGAAAAAACTATAGACACGACCCACTTTGTTTTAAGTACAAATGATGTGATCCTAAATCGTTCATGTAGAGACATGCGAGTGGGGGCGTCCAATGCAAAAAGAAGTCTGCATAAGACCGGACCGCAAAATTAGTCACTGTAGACACCGTACTTGGTCCCGCTAGGTTTTAATATTGTTCGAATACCTCTAATATGTAATATTAATTTTAAAATGAAACCATAGCATAAAAAGTTTTAATTTCATTTTATTTTTAATTGTAAAGTTTAATTGTAATTTTATTTTTGGTTATTTATTCATTTATTGTTTTTTATATTTATTATTATTATTATTATGGTTTTTTTTTTTTTTCTCCACCCCACTCTCCTTCTTCCCCTATTCTTTCTCTCATTCCTATTCTAGAGGAAATTATGCATGGCCACCCACCAATCTCTCACCCATCACTCCTCCCAAAATAGTTAGGCCTTTTAGTATAAATGGAGGGGGTGAGGAAGAAGAACAACAAGACATTTGAGCAAGAGTTTAGTTTAGAGAGAGTTTAGAAGAATGTTTTTTAGGGAGAAAGGAGAAGAAGAAGATTTGAGCATAAGCTTAGTTGAGAGAGTTTGTAGGTGAAGTGGATGAAAGCCCCTACGCAGCGGAAGCACATCGATTGGACCTTATGTCATATATTAATTAACATTAAAATACTGTTACGAAAAGGCAAAATAAACTTTAAACATGCTTCAAAGTTGTTGGAAATTGTTATAAACATGCTCGAAAATTAAATCTAAATTTATTTTCAGGTTTTTTCTAAAAAAACGGGAAAGAACCGTTACAAACCTTCGTTGTAGACTTGACCGTTCTTCGCCAATGACGCTTCAACGAACAAAAACACAGCAGCCTTCTTGTAGTTTCTTCGCTAGAAATTTCTTCTTGAAAGACACAATCACCACAGAGGTTACACCGGTATGTCTCTAAGTCTAGGAGGCAAAAGACTTGTGGGAGTCTTTCTCTAAGAGGGGGGCTAGAGAGAATTCTAGGGTCTTGTCTTTCAAGAGTGTCAAGTGTCATGACCAATTAGGCCTAGTGTTCTATTTATAGAAGAGAGACCATGAATAAAATATTCAATTAAATCAATCTTTCCCAAAATTGATTCAATCTTATTCCTTAATTAATCAATCATGATCAATCAATTCCCCAATTGATTAATCTTTTCCACAAATGACTAATTACTTCCATAAGTGATTAGATCATTCCCATAAATGATTAATCACTTCCTTAAGTGATTAATTATTTACATAATTGATTAATTCATGGTTAATGAATTCTTTAATTAATTAACCACCAATTAAATATCACATATTTAATTTCCGGCCTTGAATTAATTAATTTTTCCCAAACACATTTTAGGACTTAAATTAATTAATTTATTATTTGAACTCTTTCAATCTTCCATAAATTTATATTTGAACTTCTTCAAATATTAATTTCTCTCATAATAATATATCAATATATATTATATTTGTTTCCCTTAGTAAATTGAACATTTTCAATTTACATTTATTACTTAGTTGCCTCAAATTACTTTACGAGCTACCAGTGGGACCTAATGGACCTGCAGATCAGAAGCTCCAACGATGTGAGATTAATTGGTTAAACTCATTAACCACATTAATCAATATTCGTTAACTGTGTGTACATTCCACTATAGACTCACAGTTGCACTCTTCTCACTGCAGACATATTTTCTGTGTCCACGGATCTAGACCAATATCGACTAGTTAGTCCTTCACGAGTGTCCGTAACATCAGCTGGGTCAAATTACTGTTTTACCCCTGGGTTACCTCTATTTCCTTAAGTACCAATTCTCCTCTAATGAACAACCTGTTTGTGGTCCAACCATCAAACAGAAAACCCTCTCGTGCCATTGAGAGGGTAGGGCCTTTTGTTCAAGACTTGGAGTAACCACTTAAGGGAACACTCATCTGCTTCCCTAAAGTCGGGAAGGAGTGAATTCCATCTTGTACGATTATGTTCCCAACTCCCCATTCGGTCTTGTCCCCAAAGTGGTAGGCTTATTGAGTCGACGTATTGGCCACTCTCACCCATACAAATCAAAGGACAATCTCTCATGAGCAGGAGTCCATAATCAACTCAGGATTAAGACTAAGTTGTCTAGGTCGTCCTAGTGAAATAGAAAACCAACTAGTTAACGGTGTTATAAACAGTGGTTACTATTTCGCGGTCCGGTCTTATGCAAACTCATTGCATAGGATACCCCCACTCGCATGTCTCCTACACGAACGCGTTGGATCGCAACGTTTGTATCAAATATAAAGTGAGTCGTATCCATAGTGTCACCAGGATAAGGCACCCAGTCTTATCCCTATACTATAGACCCTTTAGGCTGTTTCTTGAACAATGATCCATATGTCACTACATATAGTTCAAAACTCATATTACAGCCTTGGATGTCTAGTTTATTGGATTAGGGTTATTATTAGGCAAAGACATATATAAAATAACTAATAACAATTAATGGAAAAATATATCAATATTATTTCATTAATATCCGGTCAATGGTTACATTCACTATCTACGAGTTTTAGGGCATAAAACCCAACACAATTAACTTAATTCCCAATATGAATTTGAAATATTCAAATTCTCTCAAGATATATTTGTTCCTAATTACTTTTTACGAGCTAGCAGGGGTCCTAATGGACCTACAGATCAGAAGCTCCAATGATATGAGGTTAATAGATTAAACTCATTAATCAGGATAACCAATATTCATTAACTGTGGGTCATTCCACTAAAGACCCACAACTGAACTCTTCTCACTGTAGAACATTTCTGTGTCCATGGATGTAGACCTATGCTGGTAAGTCAATCCTTCACGAGTGTCCGTAATCACAGCTGGGTCAAATTGCCGTTTTACCTCTGTGTTACATCTGTCTCCTTAAGTACCAGCGCTCCTCTAATGAACAACCTGTTTATGGTCCAACCATAAAGCAGAAAGTCCCTCTCGGGCCAGTGAGAGGGCGGGATCCCTTTGTTCAAGTCCCGGAGTCACCACTTAAAGGAACACTCATCTACTTCACCTAGAAGCGGGAGGGAGTCAATTCTTTCTTGTGTTGTCATGTCCCCACCCACCCACTCAGTCTTGTCCCCAAAAAGGAAGGCATATTGAGATGGTGTATTGACCACTCTCACCCATGCTAATCAAAGGAAGATCCCTCATGAGAAGGAGTTCATGATACACTCAGGATTAAGACTAAGTTACCTAGGTCATCCTATTGAAATAGTAACCTAATTAGTTAACGGTGTTATAACTAATGGTTGACTATTCCGTGGTCTGGTCTTATGCAAACTCATTGCATAGGATACCCCCACTTGCGTGTCTACTACATGGACGTTTTGGATCAATACGTCTGTATCAAATACAAAGCGAACCGTATCTCATAGTGTTACCAGGATAAGGTACCCAACCTTATCCTTGTACTATAGACCTTTTAGGTTGTTACTTGAACATCGATCCTCGTATGTCCCCACATACTAGTTCAAGTTACATACAAACAACCTTGGATCTTAGTTTATTGGATTTGGGTCAAATTGTGCAACATTTAATAATAACACTTTATTATAGAAACTCAATAACACTTTACTGAAACGAGTTTTAGGGCATAAAATCCAATAAACTCCCACTTGAACTAAAACTCTAGTTTAGTGGGATGTACAATAATCTATACAGCAATGGGTGTATAAATATATGTATAAAACATATACAATGTACAAATACAATAAACTAGGGCATCACTATACCCATTACATTTCTCCCACTTGCCCTAGATTACACCTTTGTACATATCTCGTAGATCTAGACCTTCTAGATGACCCTCAAACACTTTAGCCGAGAGAGTTTTTGTAAATGAATCAACAATATTTCATTCAATTTAATGTGTTTGCTTGTCTTAGGCTGCGATGTTCTTTTGAATTTGCCACAACACCACTATATCACTATAAAGTGTGATGGGCAAGTTCACATTTGGAACACATTCCAAATCAATCAAGAACTTTCTAAGCCATACAGTCTCTATTGTTGCTTCACAAGCAGCTAATTTTTCGGCCTATACGGTCAAGACTGTAACTATGCCATACTATAGCTCTATCGTAAAGAGTGACCACAGATACTGATGTAGATTTCCTCAAATCCTTATCAGTCTTAAAATATGTGTCAGTGTATCCTGTAAGGATCAAATCCTTAGTCCCATACACGAGCATATAGTTCCTCGTTCTCCTCGAATACTTGAGGATATTCTTAACGGTTTTCCAATGGTTAAATCTTGGATTAGATTGATACTTACTGACAATCCGTATTGCATAGGGCATTCGTTTCATCTCCTCAACTTCTTGAGGTGTCTTAGGAAACCGTTTCTTAGACAAAAAAGAATTCCACGCCTGAAAGGTAGTGAACCCTTCTTGGAATTCTGTATCTTATATCTAACTAACATCTTGTAGATATAAGTCACTTGAGACAAGGCTAGCTTTTTGTTCTAACGATTCCTAACGATTTGGATCCCAAGAACAAACTCGGCCTCTCCCAAATTTCCATTTGGAAATGAGCTGCTAGCTCCTTTAATGTCAGTAAGATAGCCTACATCATTCCCAATGATTAGGATATCAATCATATACAGCACTAAGTAAGCTACTGAACTATTAATGATTACTTGTAAACACAAGACTCATTAATGTTCTTATTAAAGCCAAAGGATTTGGTCACTATATCAAATCTTATATTTCAAGATCGAATAGGTCAATCCATGAATGGATCACTTAAGCTTGCAAACCCTTTTGCTTTCGATCTTGCTGTATGAACCCTTCGGGTTAAGACATTTGTCTCATTTTCTCTTGTAAATCCACTTGTAACTAATAGGTGTTACCCATCAAGCAGATCTACCAGATTCCAGATGGAAGTGAAATACAAAAGACTTCATTTCCAGGTCCATGAATTTAATCCATTGGTCCTTGTCAACATCATTCATTTTCTTTCTAAAAGATAATGAACCTACTATGTCATCAATAGGTATGATGACCTAGGCTTTAATCAAGCCCATGTAACGTTCAGGTTATAAAACAACCCTCCCACTACATTGAGGCAGTCTCAACTATTGAGATGGATGTGACTAACTAGATACGTTGATCCATCAACAACTCTTGTTGAACAGTCAGCCTCATCAACAACTCTTGTGGATGTTACTGTAGCTTCATTAGTTAACTTACTTAAACCGACTTTACTCTTGTGGTTTATGATTTTTGATGTGGACTTCTTTTGAGACTTCTTCTGAGAATTTAGCATATGTCGATACAAATTTTTTATTCTCTTGTGAATTGAAGAAGTATCTACTTCTCGTTTCCTTTGGGGTTGCCTACTACAGTATGCAATGCAGTCAACACTGCATGACCCCAAAACGAGCCAGACAATTGAGCATAGCTCAACATGGAATGAACCATATCCAATAGGGTTCTATTTCTCCTAAATGAGATTTAGGGTGTGATCCTATGTACTATCAAATAGTCCTGGAATCTCAAATCCCTATACTCAATACTTTGATCAGATCGAAGTGTTTTATCATCTCACCTAACAAGTTTTCAACTTCAGTCCTAAGCCCCTTCGAATATCTCAAGAGCTTCAGACTTAAGTTGCATTAGGTAAAGATACTCATACCTTTGAATAATCATCCAAAAGAGATCAATTATTCATGCCCTCCCACTGCTTTAACATATTGAACCACAAAGATCCAAATGTACAAGCTCTAAGGGCTCTTTGGCTCTTAGATCTTTTCCAGTAAATGATCTATTAGTCATATTGCCCACAAGGCATGACTTACAAGGTAGTAGAGAGTCATCTTCTAACTCGCTTAGAAGTTCACTCTTGACCAATCTCCCAATCAAATTGAGATTAATATGGTCTACCTTAGAACCAAAGAAATGTATTTTCCTTTAGGAGAAATCCTTTGCCTCTTTTCACATTGAGTAGTAGCCGTCTTAAACAACCCAGTGTTCATGACTGTTTTGCTCTTGATTAGTCCTAAAACATTTAGGTTACTTTCCAGTAAAGCTAAACAAATGTCAACTCCCTTTCTTGAAATAAAACAGTGTTAGCAGAGAAAGGTAAAGAGTAACATTGTTCCAACAAATAAGACACAGAAATCAAATTTTTTTGATCTTAGGAATTACATACACATTATCTAATAATATGTATTTTCTCCCACTGAGAAAAATAACTTAATGTTCCCCACTGCTATAGCCAAAATAATCTCTCTAATTCTAACTTTGAGAGTTATTACACAAGTAGCAAGCTGTTGTCAGGAACTTATAACTTTAAAAGAAGAACACACATGATCTGTGGCCCCTGAATCAAGTATTCAGGGAGAATCACTATTCTTTACTAATCACGTTTTCAAGACAAGTAAATGAAAATTATGGTCTTGAACAAGTTCTCTTTTGCTAAGCAAGTTTCTATGTCATATTCATCAAGAACAATTATTGATGAATTAAACATATGGGGCATGAGGACATTCCTCAGTTAAGAATAATCCTAGATTTATTTATCGCAATTTGTCGTTTAAGCATGTTGTATTCCCGTTATTTATAAAATGACGTAAGACAATACACATAAAATTATTATATAATTGTTGAAGTAACAAATTACTTGTATTATTAATAGCCTAACTCTTAAATTAATTATACAAGAAAATTAAAATTAAGCATTGACTATTTTCATACATTAAGATAACATTTATATTAATATATCATGAAAATTAATTAAGTATGTTAATTTCTTATATAAATATAACTCTTATATTTTTTAAACTAAAGTAATTTCATGCTCAATTCAAATTAATTTTCTTCAATTAATCTAACTCTTAAATTAATTACTCAAGAAAATTAAAATAAGCATTCACATTTTCATACATTAACATAACACTTTATATTAATAGCTCATGAAAATAAATAAGCATATAAATTACTTTCATAAATATAACTCTTTATATTCTTTACTAAAGTAATTTCATGCTCAATGCTTCTCAATTTTCATTCATTTAATCATAACAATTTACATTAAATACTAATGAAAAAAAATTCATACATATTTCATACATTATAACATTTATAATAATAAATATGCATGAATATGCTTAACCTATGGTGGGATTTTAAGCTAAATGACATACTTTATGGAACAATCAATTAATTTAATACATACATCACATGCATAATTAAATTAAAACTACCAAAATTGACCGACATATTTGGCATATCCTAAGGAATTAAAAGTAATTTAAATTACAATAATTTAAATCCATGACATATCTTGGTTTCAAATTTTTTCCTTTTTGGCATTTACAATTGATCTAATCAAAAGTATAAATCTAATCCCAACAAATATGCCAAAATAATGAATTTTGTAAATTAAACCACATATCACATATATGAAATTAAAATACCAAGCATTGAATCAATGCTAATTTTAGAGAAACAAAATTAAATCTACGATCGGCTCTGATACCAATTGAAGGATTTGGAATTCCTCAATTCTGTTAAAGCGGAAGCGTAATTGGGATCGGTTCTTAGTTAATTTTGTTTATCCAAAAATACTATTGCATTGGTTAAAACATAGAACAAATTCTATACAAACTTAAGGCTAAGCATACAAAATTTATTAGATCTAAATCTAAAGGGGAGAAGCAAACATACCGTCGTTGACGACTCTGAATACTTCAACGGACACCTTTCTTGATTTTGGACCAAGCGTCAACAATTGGGACACCACCAATTGATCTTCCCCGCTATGACTCTAAGATTAGGAACGTAGTTGTGGGACTACCTAATCTTCAATGGGAAAAACTCTAGAGAGAAAATTCTCCCTAGAGTTCTTGAGTTGGGAGAATATGAGAGGGAGGCTAGAGAGAATGCAAGAGTGCATTCTTGTGGCCTTATGTTGTAGTACCTAAACCCTAGGTTTAGTGTTCTATTTATAGGAGAAAGGTCATGAATAAAATATTCATTTAAAATCAATTATTTCCATAACTAATTTAATCTTTTCCATAATTAATTAATTCCATGACCAAAAAATTTCATGACCAATCAATTCCATAATTTATTAATCTTTTCCATAAATGATTGATCACTTCCATAAGTGATTAAATCATTTCCATAAATGATTAATTAATTCCGTAAGTGATTAATCATTTTTATAATTGATTAATTTCCAATTAATTAATTTTTTAATTAATTAATCACCAACTAAATATCATATATTTAATTTAAGACCTTCTATTAGTTAATTAATTAATTACCCAATTAAATATCATATATTTAATTTGAGGCATTCAATTAATTAATTCTATAATATGAATCAAATTCATACTCAAATTTGAACTCCTTCAAATTCTCTTATATTCTATAAATTTAATATGAATCAAATTCATATTAATATTTGAACTTCTTCAAATATTTATTTCTCTCATAGACTATAGTTTAATTAAATATCATTTAATTTAAACTAAATTGAATAATTAATTAATTCATAATTAATTAATTCATCTTCTAATTAAATACCATATATTTAATTAGACATATATTTGAACTCTTTCAAATATATCAATCTCTCAATATTATAAAGTTTAATCTCAAATTAGAATTTATATTTTAATGCATCACTATACATTATATTAATTTGTATCTCGTACAATTAACTTAATTCCCAATATGAATTTGAACTATTCAAATTCTCTCAAGATATATTTGTTCGTAATTACTTTTTACGAGCTAGCAGGGGGACCTAATAGACCTACAGATCAGAAGCTCCAATGATATGAGGTTAATAGATTAACTCATTAATCAGGTTAACCAGTATTCATTAACTGTGGGTCATTCCACTAAAGACCCACAGCTGAACTCTTCTCACAGTAGAACATTTCTGTGTCCATGGATGTAGACCTATGCCGGTAAGTCAATCCTTCACGAGTGTCCGTAATCACAGCTGGGTCAAATTACCGTTTTACCCCTGTGTTACATCTGTCTCCTTAAGTACCAGTGCTCCTCTAATACAACCTGTTTATGGTCCAACTATTAAGCAGAAAGTCCCTTTCGGGCCAGTGAGAGGGCGGGATCCCTTTGTTCAAGTCCCGGAGTCACCACTTAAGGGAACACTCATCTACTTCACCTAGAAGCGGGAGGGAGTGAATTCCTTCTTGTGTTGTCATGTCCCCAGCCTCCCACTCAGTCTTGTCCCCAAAAAGGAAGGCATATTGAGTCGGCGTATTGGCCACTCTCACCCATGCTAATCAAAGGACAATCCCTCATGAGAAGGAATTCATGATACACTCAGGATTAAGACTAAGTTACCTAGGTCATCCTATTGAAACAGTAACCTAATTAGTTAACGGTGTTATAACTAATGGTTGACTATTCCGTGGTCCAGTCTTACGCAAACTCATTGCATAGGATACCCCCACTTGCATGTGTACTACATGGACGTTTTGGATCAATACGTCTGTATCAAATACAAAGCGAGCCGTATCTCATAACGTTACCAGGATAAGGTACCCAACTTTATCCTTGTACTATAGACCCTTTAGGTTGTTACTTGAACATCGATCCTCGTATGTCCCCACATACTAGTTCAAGTTACATACAAACAACCTTGGATCTTAGTTTATTGGATTTGGATCAAAATGTGCAATATTTAACAATAATACTTTATTGTAGAAACTCAATAACACTTTATTGAAACAAGTATACAATTTGTTTACATTTACTATCTACGAGTTTTAGGGCATAAAATCCAATAGAGCTATCAATTCTTTATTCAACCTCCAGGACTTTCCGCATGCAGGCTTCAATGAGATGGTGGTAGCACCATTGAATGATCAATTAAATGTGGCTGTCAGAGAGGTTGACATCGAGGGGGCTCAGTGGAGACTATCAAAGACGGAAAAACGCACATTTCAAGCTGTTTATCTGAAGAGTGAGGCCAACCCATGGATGAGCTTCATCAAGCTACGCTTACTGCCGAAAACTCACGATTCAATGGTATCTCGGGACCGGGTACTTCTTGTGTTTGCTATTCTTTGTTTGATGAGTATTGATGTAGGCAAAATTATTTCTAGCAAGATTATGGATTATTGGTGCAAAAAGGTTGGGAAACTGTTTTTCCCAAACACTATCATGGTGTTATGCCAAAAGGCAGTCCAATGAACGCAGATGATGTTACTCTGATGGACAAGGGAATAATCAACACACCAAACTTGGCTAGGCTTCAGAGGACACAAGGAGCACACCAAGGTGGTTTGGTGTGCGACATCCATCAAATGTAGGAACAATTATAGATGCATTCCAACAGGATGGAGTTTGCTGAAAGGCAATTATAAACCTTCTGGAATTATGTTAAGAGAAGGGATGTCGCATTGAAGGGGGCCTTGCAATCGAATTTTTCTAAGCCGTATTCGACCTTTCCTATATTCTCTGATGATCTGCTGAACCTTTGGATTCTGCCAGTGCCTGTGGAGAGAGAAGGAGATGAAGAAGAAGATCCTGGTCAGGAGGATTGAAGAATGAAAATTGGGCGCGCAATTATTTTGATGAAATATTTTTGTTGCTTGCGCATTTCTGACCACATCTTTTTCTGTTTTTGCTTGTTTTGTTGTTCTGCTTGTTTTTAATTTTTCTACTTCTGGACCACCGAAAAAATATATCTGTTGATGTAATTTCTTTCTTTTATTTTTCAATGAATTTTTCAATAGTTGTTTCTGTTCTGTGGCACTGAGTAATTCTAACTTAACTAATTTTCTTCTGAATTTTTGAAGCTTGGACTGGTTAAGCTTAATTAGATCAAGGTATTCTGATCTCCAGAAACCTTTTGCTTGAGCATTTCTTCTAGCCTGGTCGTTGCTGCGGCAAGACGATTCTGAGGTAGTGTCGATTTATTTGATCCACTTTAAGCTTGCTTCTAGTCCCACTCTTAGTTTGAAAATTCAGATAGAAAAATTTAAGTTTGGGGGTAGACTTCGTAAAATTAATGATTCGTTGAGGAGAATGAATAATTCAAGTTTGGGGGACTTTTTGCTACTCCAACTGTTTTGCTCGAGCATTCCTCTCCTGCATTGAATAATTTGATAGGTTGTTGAGTAACCAGGGACATTTGTGAAACCCACAGCTTGTCTTTGCGTCAAAAGATAACCTAGGAAATATGAAAAATGAGAAAAATTATTTGCTGAAAAAGTTGATTATTGAAAATTTTGCTGAGAAAATTCATGGAGCAAAAGTTTTGAAGAATGAATGATAATCTAGCAGTTTTTTCTGTCTCCCAGAACTTAGGTGAGTGATAGCGAGCAGAAATGTCGCTATTTTAGTCCCAATTTATTAAACTTTTCTGTGCTTTAATCGTGTTTTTATTGAAAATATTTAATGTATTTTGTTATTTGGTCTTTAGAGTAAAGTTGTGGATTTTGGGGAAAAAGTGCCCAAAATGAAGACATTCTAGCCCAATTTCCATGCTTGGGTCAAGGGGAGTCAAAAGAAGTCAACCATGAAGATAAAGCCCAAAAAGAATTGAAGTTGGCCCAATAAAAGAAGTCCAATCCGCAGTAAAAAATTATGGAAATCGCATAGCGTCGAGACGCTGTAAGGACAGCGTTGCGACGCTGTCCATTTCTTGGGCGCCAAGCCGATGACGTCACAGCGTCGCGACGCTGTGCCAAATAGCATCGCGACGCTACCCCCTTTCCGAGCCTATATAAGGCGCCCCTTGGTGCCTCATTTCACCATCAATCACCATTTCCTCCATTCTTTCTTTCCTTTCTTTGGCTCCTTTGGAGCCTCTCTCAAGGCTTTCTAGCCTTTTTGAGAGCTTTCTTTAGTGGGAAAATTTTGGGGAATTTTGGGGAGCATCCTAGGAGGCTCAAGGAGTGTTCGGTGGGACTCCGAACGTCAGCGAAAAGGTTTTTTGACGGTCAATTCCTTTCCTTTTATTATGCTCTTAATTATGCTTTTCATTGTAAATTTTGTGGATATTTTAACTATGTGTAGCTAAACCCCAATTTGGGATCTTGAAATGAAATTATAGTCAAAATGTTGTTATAATTTCCTGTCTCTTACCCTTTTTCCTAATTATTTGTATGGATGTGCTTAATGCTTTATGCAATCTGGCCAATTGTGTATTGATCTTATTCTTAATGGAAACTCGACGGAGAGAAATTAGGATAAATCGTAATCCATGCAACTAGTTTAATTGCCCGTCGTGACAACAAGATTAGTTGATTAAACTTAGATTCCTAAAATGAATCAGAGCGTAATAGTTAATGATTTTTAATGGCGCTAAGGACACTTAGGTTGTTAAAATGAATTAATTACAATTAGGGGAGACCGACAGGAGAACCTATGTTATTAACGGAGATTTTAGGATTATAATTAGTTGGGCAATGAGATAGGATAATTATAACAATTGTTTAGCTAATAATTGATTTTCAAGACCCCTCTTCCCATTTAAAGGAAACTCTTTCTCCATATTTTATTTTTGTTCGATTGATCAAATTATATCTTTAATTGATTTTATTTTTGAACCCTTTTTAATTGCATGAACTGTTCCCTAAATATTATTTCTCCCAATTATTTTTAGTGCTCAAGAGATTTTTGCTTTACTTCATTTTCGCTTCGCCTCCCTGTGGATTCGATACTCGGTATTACCTATCGTTTTATATTACTTGTGGCCCATGCACTTTGCGGTCTAACAGTGAGCTTCATCATAAAATGTCGCCATTCTGAGGGGCAAGAGATAGAATAACTAAGGATTTTTTAGCTTTACAATGAGTATTTAGCCTAGTTGGTGATAAGTTTGAGGCAAAGGTATACTGCACCATAAAGTGGGTCATCCCAGGCTTAAGAACTTATGACTGTAGGGTTGCTTTAAGTCTGAAAAACAAAAATATAAACCCCTTAAAAATATGTTCATAAATGTTTGATAATAGAGCTAGGCTGTGGCAATTTCTTAGAATTGAGTTAAAAGTGGTGATTATTTGTCAATGCCGGAAGAATTATTTTGCTGCAGCAGAGCTTGGTTTTGCAGAATGCTCAGGTAAAAGTTGAAGGTAGTGTTGGATTATCTGTTTTGATTAAGTTATGCTTTGTCTAATGTTTTGAATTCTTAAGGGAAAGTTGGTTAGTATTGCTCGGGACGTGCAATATTTCAAGTTTGGGGGTATGATAACTCTCCAAAAGGGAGTTATTTAGACCTTATTTCTATATTGATTTGTGTGTCTTTTGTGCTAAATAGGGTTGCTTTTAGATATACATTACATGTTTTAACCCATTTGGAAGAATGGGTGCTTTGGAAGTTATTTTGTGCAGAATATATTGTTGAGCGACTTGAGGGAGCAAAATCTGCGCTGCAGCAAAGTATGGAGCAAAACTGCCACGTCACAGCTCGTTAGCCAATTTAATGAACTGAATTCAGTTAAGCTATTCCCAAATTTAAGGAGCAAGGAGAGCCATCCACGTGTCTAGGTCAACCTAATTCAAGCTTGTCTTCACTCTATAAAAGGGAAAAGCCGCCCAAGTCAAATTGATTCCACTCTTGAGGAAGAGATCGTTTCTCGTTTCCATCATTTGAGGCCGAATAGAGGAGAAAGATTAGGGACTACAAGAAGACCATATTACGAAGTTGATCAAGGGAATTTGAATTTTCTTGTATTATTTTGTAATTATGGATGCACTTATTCATATTGTAACGTGTGTTGCCATGTGCTCTATGAACTAAGTAACTTTAGGTGTTGGTTAGGAAATATGTAATTGTCGTGCTTAATCTCTATGCAATATATGTTGATTTGATGCATCTTGATTATTTGTTGTGATCATTTATATTTTGTGTCTGCTTGATCAGCCGGTATAAATATCACATCCTAGTTTCAGGGATGATTTGGGAAGTGTGTGGCAATTAATCACACCAGATCATTGTGTATTGGTGAACGCCAGTGACTGAGCTAGGGATAACCAGTTGCCTAGTGCTTGATCGGTAGTGCGTCATTGGAGTTGAAACATATTCTAAAAAATCCATTGTTTCGGGAGGATTCTGCTAATAAGACTGTAAGAGTTTTGCCTGATCAATAATATTGCTAGAGCAACTTTATAAACAATTACTGAATCCTGACCAACACATGTTTCTAATCTGTCTGCTTATTTTTTTACTTTCTGTTCTGTCATTTCTTTTGTTTCAGCATTCTATAAAAACCAATCATTTTAACCACCTTTGAAACCATTGAAAAGCTAAACAAAATAGATAAAGTGAGAGTTAATTCAGACCCTAAATTCGATAAATACTTATTACTTGCTGCTGATTGTGTATACTTGCACAGAGTTCTAGAGTCTATTTAAATACTTATTACTTGCTGCCGATTGTGTATACTTGCACAGAGTTCTAGAGTCTATTCACATCGTAGTTTTACTCACTCTAGGAGCCCAACAATGGGAAACCAGAGCTCAGCTAGCATTGTTGGGTTAGGTGATATTCGTGTGAAGACAAGTGTTGGGTGCATGCTTACATTAAAGAATGTGCGCCATAATCCTAATTTACGCCTTAACTTGTTGTTTGCAAATGTTCTTGATCAAGAAGGATTTTGACATACCTTTGCAGATGGTAAATGGAAATTGTCTAAGGGTTAAATAATAGGTTCTCGTGGTGAGTTGTGTTGCTCTTTGTATAAAACATACTTGAGTGTATGTTCTTCTGAGCTGAATGCAGTTGAAGAAAAGAATTCTCATCACTTGTGACATCGAAGGCTAGGGCATATGAGTGACAAGGGGATTAAATTGTATGCTGGTAAGTCTCTTATCCATGTTCGTAAAACAGTTCCTCTTGACCCTTGTGATCATTGTTTGGCAGACAAGCAACATAGAGTTTCCTTTTCTGGGAAGTCCACCAGAAGGCAAGGAAAGTTGGAGTTAGTTCACTCTGATGTTTATGGTCCTATTGAGGTTGAGTCTCTTGGTGGCAACAAATATTTTGTCACTTTCATTGATGATGGTACTCGAAGAACTTGGGTGTATATGTTGAAGACAAAAGGCCAAGTGTTCAAGATTTTCAAAAAGTTTCATGTCATGGTAGAAAGGGAGATCGAAAGAAAGTTGAAACGTCTTCGATCTGACAATGATGGTGAGTATACTTCGAAAGAATTCAAGTATTATTGTTCACAACATGACATTAGACATGAGAAGACAGAGCCCGACACACCACAACACAATGGAGTTGCTGAGAGGATGAACAGAACCATTGTAGAGAAGGTGAGGTGCATGCTTATAATGTTTGATATTCTTAAGATATTTTGGGTTGAAGCAGTGTAATGTGCCATGTATTTGATTAATCGATCTCCATCGGTTTCTCTTGGTCTAGACATTCCAGAGAGAGCATTGAAGGGGCGTGATCCTACTTATTCACATTTGAGAGTCTGTGGCAGCAAGGCGTAATGCATGTGCCTAAAGGACAGAGGTAAAAGCTTGATTTGAAGACCAATTCATTTGTATTTGTTAGGTATGGGGATGAGGAATATGGTTACAGGCTCTACAATCCAGAAAAGAAGTGGGTAGTGAGAAGCAGAGATGTAGTATTCTTTGAGCACGAGAAGGG
This sequence comes from Luffa acutangula, assembly GCA_036850905.1. Lineage (NCBI taxonomy): Eukaryota > Viridiplantae > Streptophyta > Magnoliopsida > Cucurbitales > Cucurbitaceae > Luffa > Luffa acutangula. The sequence goes on from CM072088.1 coordinate 38,599,785, forward strand.
TGCAGATTTTCTGAGTATAAGGTACACTTCTACTTCAGAGTTGTTTCTTGATACTACTAATGATTCTACCTCTATTCCCTCTGTTATTCAACTAGCAAATGAGAATGTTGAAGATGTACTTGATAATGTACACGATGGTGTTGGTGAGATACAACATGATGGTAATGTACCAGATCATGTTGGTGATGATAATCTTGACAAGTATTCATCTGATGAAGAAACACATGAGGAAGTGATTCATGAGGAAGTTCATGAGCAGGGAGAGCAACCTACCCCTCAAGTGGAGGATACACTAGTTCTAAGGTCCACCAGAGAGCGTAAACCTTCAACAAGGTATCCAAGCTCAGAGTTCATTCTAGTTAGTGAAGATGGAGAGCCGGAGAACTATCAAGAGGTCTTGTCTCATGATGAAAAAGACCAGTGGCTCAATGCAATGAAGGAAGAGATGAATTCTCTGAAAAAGACTGAAACCAATGAGCTAGTGAAACCTCCAAAGGGCAAGAAAGTCTTAAAAACATATGGGTTTTCAAGTACAAGAAGGATGGTAAGAAGATAGTGAAGCTCAAAGCCAGATTAGTGGTAAAGGGATGCAACCATAAAAAAGGGCATTGACTTTGATGAGATCTTCTCTCCAGTGGTCAAAATGACATCTATCAAAACAGTGTTGGGTTTAGCAGCAAGTCTTGATCTTGAGTTGGAGCAACTTGATGTAAAAACTGAATTTTTACATGGTGACTTGCATGAAGAGATCTACATGGAGCAACCCGAAGGATTTACAGAAAAAGGGAATGATAAACTTGTTTGCAAGTTGAAGAAGAGTCTTTATGAGCTTAGACAGGCACCAAGACAGTGGTACAAGAATTTTGATTTGTTTATGATAAGCAATGGTTATAAACGAACTACAGCTGATTCTTGTGTGTATTTTAGAAAGTTCCCTGGAGGTAACTTCATCATTCTTCTTTTATATGTAGATTATATGTTGATAGTTGGATATGATGCATATATGATTCATAGTTTGGAGAAAGACTTGTCTAAGTCATTTGACATGAAAGATTTAGGTCCTACAAAGCAAATTTTAGGCATGGAGATTGCTCGTGGTTATCCCAGGAGAAGTATATTGAACGAGTGCTTGAAAGGTTAAATATGAAGCATGCATGCTAAGCATGTTAGTACATCCCTAGCTACTCACTTCAAGCTAAGTATGAGAGCTTGTCCTACAACAGAGAAGGAGAAAGAAGTTATGTCTGAAGGGGATAAAAGCTCCCACGCAGCGGAAGCGCATCGATTGGACCTTACGCCGTATATCAATTAACATTAAAATACAGTTACAAAAAACTCAAATAAACTTTAAAAATACTTTAAATTTGCTGGAAAATTGGTATAAACATGCTGAAAAATAAATCCAAATTTATTTTCATGTTTTTCTAAAGAAAAGGGAAAGAACCGTTACAAACCTTCGTTGTAGAATTGCCAGTTCTTCGCCAACAGCGCTCCAACGAACGAAAACGCAGAGATTCCTTCTTGATTTCTTCGCTGGAAATTTCTTCTTCAAAGACACAATAACCACAGAGGTTACACCGGTATGTCTCTAAGTCTAAGAGGCAAAAGACTTGTGGGAGTCTTTCTCTAAGAGGGAGGCTAGAGAGAATTCTAGGTCTTGTCTTGTGAGTCTAAGAGCAAGAGGAGTGTACTGAACCAATTAGGTCTAGTGTTCTATTTATAGAAGAAAGGCCATGAATAAAATATTATTCCTTATTTAATCAATCCATGATCAATCAATTCCATAATTGATTAATCTTTTCCACAAATGACTAATTACTTCCATAAGTGATTAGATCATTTCCACAAATGATTAATCACTTCCTTAAGCGATTAATTATTTCCATAATTGATTAATTCCCGGTTAATGAATTCTTTAATTAATTAACCACCAATTAAATATCACATATTTAATTTCCGGTCTTGAATTAATTAATTTGCCCAAATATATTTTAGGCCTTAAAATTAATTAATTAATTATTTGAAATCTTCCGTAAATTTAATGTGACTCATATTTATATTAATATTTGAATTTCTTCAAACATTAATCAATATTCGTTAACTGTGTGTACATTCCACTATAGACTCATAGTTGCACTCTTCTCACTACAGACATATTTTCTGTGTCCACGGATCTAGACCAATATCGACTAGTTAGTCCTTCACGAGTGTCCGTAACACCAGCTGGGTCAAATTACCATTTTACCCCTGGGTTACTTCTATTTCCTTAAGTACCAGTTCTCATCTAATGAACAACCTGTTTGTGGTCCAACCATCAAACATGAAACCCTCTCGTGCCATTGAGAGGGCTCCCTTTCTTCAAGACTCAGAGTAACCACTTAAGGGAACACTCATCTGCTTCCCTAAAGTCGGGAAGAAGTGAATTCCATCTTGTACGATTATGTTCCCAGCTCCCCACTCGGTCTTGTCCCCAAAATTGTAGGCTTATTGAGTCGGCGTATTGGCCACTCTCACCCATACAAATCAAAAGACAATCCCTCATGAGTGGGAGTCCATAATCAACTCAGGATTAAGACCAAGTTGTCTAGGTCGTCCTAGTGGAATAGAAAACCAACTAGTTAACGGTGTTATAACTAGTGGTTACTATTTTGCGGTCCGGTCTTATGCAAACTCATTGCATAGGATACCCCCACTCGCCTGTCTCCTACACGAACGCATTGGATCGCAGCGTTTGTATCAAATACAAAGTGGGTCGTATCCATAGTGTCACCAGGATAAGGCACCCAGTCTTATCCCTATACTATAGACCCTTTAGGCTGTTTCTTGAACAATGATCCCATATGTCGCTACATATAGTTCAAGACTCATATTACAGCCTAGGATGTCTAGTTTATTGGATTAGGGTTATTTTTAGGCAAAGACAAATATAAAATAACTAATAACATTTCATGGAAAAATATATCAATATTATTTCATTAATATCCGGTCAACGGTTACATTCACTATCTATGAGTTTTAGATAGGAAGTTCATGCTTGATTGTTCTAAAGAACTAGGTAGAAAAAAATATGTCTGCTGAGAGAAAAAGCAACAAAAGAAAATGAGAGAAAAGAAAAATATGTTGAAAAAGAAAATTTTTGCTTGCACAAAAGAAAAAGCCTAGGGATAAAAAGAGCTACCTACGGTGTGATCAGTTAGGCCTGATGCACGATTTGCTAACCGCAAGTGTACGGGTCAAGTAATAATATAGTGAATGTGAAATTCGAATGTCGTCCTCTGGATTGGTGTCTAGTCAAATTTTAATTACCGAAAATACTTTTGACCAATTTTATTTAGGGAACCGAATTGAGTGAGAATTTAAGTAAATCAAACACAAAGTAATGCAAGTAATGAAAATCCAATGGAAACAATGGCCTTAGGGAATTGATTTCACCAATTGGGATTATGGATTAATTAACGGATTTACACATGCCATGATTCATAAATCTTGGTAAACTAAAATCACACATGTCTCTCCCGAGCATACATGATTCTCCCATATGCAATTGAACCCGATATCTCTATCTAAATCCAATAAACATACAAGGCAATAAGGATAACCCTTTTTAACAATTTCTTGAATTAACCATAATCTCCCGATTTCTAGCTAAACCCTAGTTATGCATATTGATTTCTAATTAAATCCTCTCTCCCGAGTTAGATTCAAGCATAAACATCAATCAATTTATGGCCGGTAAATTGAAAGCATTAAGGACACAAATATGCATAAATGACATCAATAGCATAAAAACCGTAAATCAATCCATAAAGTGCCCAACGACTACATCAATCCCTAAGAGTTAAAGCCTAGCTACTCATACAACATGTTACGATATAGCAATAGTCTAAAACAGCCATAAACACTAACTAAGTTGAGGGAAAGAAGAAGAAAACTCAATGTAGGCCGAGACCGAACGTCCCCGTCACGATCCCCACGAACAATGGGTTGATTTCCACTTTGCTCCCCTTGCTTCAGCTTCAATATGCTCTGTTTTCCTCTGTTTTACGGCTCCAAAGTGTCCAAAAAAAATCCTCCATTCAGCCCTAGCCGAAAACTAAATATAGTGCAGATTTTTGTCGTAGCGTCGAGACGCTATCAAGACAGCGTCTCGACGCTGCCTCTAAAACGCGCGTATTCAGAAAAGGAAAGCTAGCGTCGAGACGCTGAAGGAGCAGCGTCGAGACGCTGGTCTGCATTTTATCCCAAATTGACTTTTTCTTCTTTGATTCTCTTTGGTTCTTTTGCAACTTTTCACGTCCCGAGCACCCGATTGACTCTAATATCACGTTTTAGCTCCAATCAACAATTTCCTACAAAATAAATATTAAAGCACAATAAAATGGCCAATAAATCATCAAAGACTAGCTAAATAGATTAGGGAAAACTAGCTAGCTCTGCTCGCTATCAAACACCCCCAAACTTAAGCTTTTGCTAGTCCTCGAGCAAACTAAAAATCAAGCATACAGCAGAAGAATGGATGCAACAAACATGACTCAATCCTCAAGTCTCAAAAGTCAATAGTCAAGCAAGCAAGAGACATGCACACAAGGACCAATGAGGGAGACAAATTAAAAATTTTCCAAAATTAACTTGCACAAGCGAGATCTAACTCAACGAGATCAGACTCTACTAGCCTGGGATTGGATTATTAAACTCTCAGTTCATCTTCCCTCTACACTGGCACTAAGGTTTTACTAATGAGTTAATGGAACAAATTAGTTTGTTTTCCTCCATACTTAGGTGCTTATAATTGACAATTAAATTAAGCATTTATATGTGACACTAGATTTCACACACCTATTGCAGGGACCCTTAACCCGAGTTTTCTCTGGTTGGCCTAACTGATCACAACAGGGGTAGCTCTTTTTGCCTAAAACTTTATTACTCATTGCATAATGTGCATAAACCATGGCATAAAATTTATCCAACAGTAACAACAAGAATGATTTTTCTTTATGAACATGATAAGCAAGTATTCTTTTCTTTTCTCCTAAGCAAGATCAAACATGCTAATTTGCAAAAAAATTAACTCTTTAGCTCTACCCTACACCTATCAAGGTGACAACAAGCATATGAACCCAATAATTCGCTCCTACGCATTCAAATCCAAATCTAGCAAAGACAAATACTCTACTCATGCAAGCCATCTCCTAGAAAAAGTTTAAAAAGTCTCCCTTTTCGGCACTCATGCTTACAACTCATCGCAAGCTTGAAAATTGACAAGAAAGCCTATCCTAGGATATCATAGTCATGCAAAAATACTTCCAGAAAACAACCATATGCTCAATTCAAAGAAAGCTCAAAACTATAGCCCGAACTCAAATGCTCAAGGGCTCCACACACATGCTAATCCACCCCCAAACTTAAATCATGCATTGTCCTCAATGTATAAAGAAAATAAGGCATAATCAAGCATGAGAACAACATAAAGAAAAGGGGGAGTGAACAATACTGCTCTGGAATGATGATGACTTCTTGACTGGAGGCTTGAACGCTTGAAAGCAAATGAGAGATTGAAACCAAAACCTACAAAACAGACACAAACGATAAATAAAATTCAAAATAAAGACACAACTAAACTTACTTGGGTTGCCTCCCATAAGCGCTTGATTAACGTCATTAGCTCGACGTGTTGACCGAAAAGGCATCAAGGTGGTCTCCTGTCAGATGTTCCATCACTGGTGCTCTTCCTAGCACCTCTCCTATAGCCCACCAACATGGTATTTGATGTGTTCTTGGGGTCCTCAAAAGCTTTCAGAGTCTCCTTCTCCTGTTGAACTCTGATGATCAGCTCCCTGCGCTCAATTTCAATTATAACTCTCCATGTAGCAAGGAAAGGTCTCCCTAATATGACAGGCATGGCAGGATTCTCTTTAATATATAGCACAAAGAAATCAACAGGAAGAAAAAATCTACCTACTTTGATCAGCACATTTTCCACAATTCCATAAGGACTAACCACAGACTGGTCAGCAAACTGGAGCCTAACAGCAGTAGATTTTATTTCTCCTATGTTAAGCTTTTTACACAATGATAGAGGAATTATATTTATGCTAGCCCCTAGATCACATAGTGCTCTACATGAAAAAGTACCAAAATTACAAGGAATAGTAAAACTCCCTGGGTCAGACAATTTCTCTGGTACTTTCTGTTGGACACGAGCACTGCACGTCGATGCAAGATATACAGTCTCCAACTGCTTTTCCTTTTTCTTCTTGTTGAGCCATTCCTTCATGAATTTTTTGCAGTGAGGCATCTGCTCCAAGGCATCTGAAAAAGGAATATTAACATGCAAACCCATAAAAGCATCTAAAAACTTGTCAAACTTAACCTTAGAATTTTTCTTTTTCTTTGATTGAAGAACTAAAACAGTAGGAGAAGGGATAAAAGGCTCAAGATTAAGCTTTTCAGCTTCGTTTGAGGTGGTGACTTCTTCAGCTTCTCCAGGGAGTTCCTCTGGTTCAGTAGTCTCATCCTCCTTAGCTACTTGAGTCTCCTCCTCGTGATGCACAGTGACGGCCTTGCATTACTCCAATGAAGATTTCTCCTGTTCAACTGGGGCTTTACCTTTATTCATAGAGTTGACAACACTTACCAGTTTTCCCAGCTGAGTCTCTATATTCTTGATGGCTGCAGAATGAAAATTGACAGTCGTGTTTATTGCAATCACGGCCTCCTCAAGCTTATTTGACCTGTTACTTGATTCTGCAATAAAAGCTCCAACGAGATCCTCCAAAGATTTCTTATTTTCTTGACTTTGAGGGGTATAGCCAGGAGGATTCAAAACATTCTTGGTATTTGCATACGAAAAATTCTCATGATTTCTATTACTAGGGTGATAATGTGTAGGTGTAGAATTATGATTATACCCCCTAGAATTGTAATTCGAAACATACTGGACCTGCTCGAGATTTTCCTCCTGAGTCTGGGATGCGAGGGCAGCTGCAGACTCGATCGATTGAGCACTCCCTGTACCTGAAAACTTTAAAAACGCATTAGCCAAGGAAGACATCTGGGCCTGCAGTGCACTTACGTTATACTCCGGCAGCAATCTTTTTGGGTCCCGACCGCTCAGATGGTCACTGATAGCTGTTGGTGGCCATATCCTCTAACAAAGTCCTAGCACTCTCAACAGTTTTGGACAACAGAGTCCCACCTGCAGCTGCATCAACAATAGTTTTTGTGCTAGGAGTTAAGCCATTATAGAATAATTGAACCTGGAGCCAGTCGGGGTAACCATGCTGAGGGCACTTCCTTAGCAGCTCTTTAAATCTCTCCCAAGCCTCGAACAGCTACTCATAGAATTGTTGCTGGAATTTCCCAATTTCGGTCCTCAGCTTGACTATCTTAGCAGGAGGGAAGAACTTCTTTAAGAATGCCTGGACTAGAGCTTCCCAAGTGGTAATGCTCCCAGGTGGAATAGATTGTAACCAGTCCCTTGTTTTATCCTGCAAAGAGAAAGGAAATAAACGTAAGCGAATGACATCTTCAGAAACACCATTTAATTTTACCGTCCCATAGATGTCTAGGAAGGATTTCAGGTGAGAATTTGGATCCTCCATGGGTGATCCTCTGTAAGAACAATCTCGAGCCATTTGAATGAGACCCGTTTTCAGCTCAAAATTGTTAGCATTGATCGGGGCATAGACAATCCCCGACTGTTGCTCCTGAAAGACCGGCTGAAAATAGTCCCTGATAGGCTTAGGCTCCTCAAGACTGGGATTGGCCATTTGGATATTTTCTTGATTTTCCCTTCGAAGTCTATTGTATGTTCTTTCTATTTCTGGATCTAAGGGAACTAAGGCCAATTCCCTAACCCTTCGCATGCACAATCTGACCTAACCTAAAAAGGAAAAAGACAAGAAAAGGAAAGAAAACAAATTAGGAAAGAAAACTAGAAAATGAAATAAAAGAATCTAAAATAGGAAATTACAAAAGGAAAAAGATAAACAAAAGATGAGTGCAAAGACAAAATATGGTATAAACAAATAAGGAAACTAGCAAATAAGAAAAAAATTATTAAAAAGGAAAAAAACTACTAAAAAGAGAAATTCTAACTATGGAAAAATTCAAACAAATATGGAAAAAAATATAAATATGGAAAAAATCTAAATATGGAAAAGAAAAACAATAAAGGAAAAATGCAATCTACCTCAAAACACAAAAATAACAAAAAATAGAATACACCCTAAACTAAGACCGAACAATTTTTCTACGATAGTAAAATTGACTAAATATGCCAATCCCCGGCAACGGCGCTAAAAACTTGATGCACGATTTGCTAACCGCAAGTGTACGGGTCAAGTAATAATATAGTGAATGTGAAATTCGAATGTCGTCCTCTGGATTGGTGTCTAGTCAAAATTTAATTACCGAAAATTCTTTTGACAAATTTTATTTAAGGAACCGAATTGAGTGAGAATTTAAGTAAATCAAACTCAAAGTAATGCAAGTAATGAAAATCCAATGGAAACAATGGTCTTAGGGAATTGATTTCACCAATTGGGATTATGGATTAATTAACGGATTTACACATGCCATGATTCATAAATCTTGGTAAACTAAAATCACACATATCTCTCCCGAGCATACATGATTCTCCCATATGCAATCGAACCCAATATCTCTATCTAAATCCAATAAACATACAAGGCAATAAGGATAACCCTTTTTAACAATTTCTTGAATTAACCATAATCTCCCGATTTCTAGCTAAATCCTAGTTATGCATATTGATTTCTAATTAAATCCTCTCTCCCGAGTTAGATTCAAGCATAAACATCAATCAATTTATGGCCGGTAAATTGAAAGCATTAAGGACACAAATATGCATAAATGACATCAATAGCATAAAAACCGTAAATCAATCCATAACGTGCCCAACGGCTACATCAATCCCTAAGAGTTAAAGCCTAGCTACTCATACAACATGTTACGATATAGCAATAGTCTAAAACAGCCATAAACACTAACTAAGTTGAGGGAAAGAAGAAGAAAACTCAATGTAGGCCGAGACCGAACGTCCCCGTCACGATCCCCACGAACAATGGATTGATTTCCACTTTGCTCCCCTTGCTTCAGCTTCAATATGCTCTGTTTTCCTCTGTTTTACGGCTCCAAAGTGTCCAAAAAAAATCCTCCATTCAGCCCCAGCCGAAAACTAAGCATAGTGCAGATTTTTGTCGTAGCGTTGAGACGCTATCAAGACAGCGTCTCGACGCTACCTCTAAAACGCGCGTATTCAGAAAAGGAAAGCTAGCGTCGAGACGCTTGTCGGGTTCCTAGAGTGAGTAAAAATATGATATAAAATACTCTAGAATTCCTGTGCAAGTATACACAGTCTGCAGCAAGTAATATTATCAATCCGAGCCCTGAATTAGTTTCCACTCTACCTATTTCTATGTAACTTTCCAATGGTTTCAAGAATAGTAAAATGATTTGGTTTTATCGGAATTATGCTGAAGCAAAATAAATGACAGAACAACAAGTAAACAAATAGATAGACAGATTAAAGACAGGCGCTGGTTAGGCTTTAGTGATTGTTATAAAATATGCCCTAGCAATATTATTGATCATGCATTTCTCGCAGTATTATTAGCGGATTCCTCCCGGAACTCCGAATCTTTTGGGACGTGTTTCAACCCCAATGAAGTGCGACCGATCAATCACTAGGCAACTGGCTATCCCTAGCTCAGTTACTGGTGTTCACCAATACACAATGATCGTAGTGTGGATAATTGCCACACACTCTCTAAATCATCCCTGAAACTAGAGAGAGCTATTCACACCGGCTGGCCAGGCGGGAGTAAAATGAGAATAAACACAACAATTAACCAAAATGCGATAGTCAATATATTACTAGAGATGAAGCACAGTAATCACATTATTCCTAACCAACACCTTAAGCTACTTAGTTCATAACAGGCATAGGAATACGAGTTACAATCTGCGTATGCATGTCCATAACCACAAGTTAATAAAGAAAATAAACTCCCTAATCAGCTTGCGAAAGATGGTGTTCTTGATGATCTTCAATCTCCCTATACTATTCGGCTTCCAAGGGAAAACAGGGAATATTCTCTCCCCAAAAGTGGAATAAAATCTCCCTTGGACTTGGGCGGCTCCCTCCTTTTATAGAGGTGATAGGAGGCTTGAATTAGGTCAACTAGGACACGTGTAAGGCTCTCCTTTCTCCTTTATCCCGAAAATAACTCAACAGAAGTCGGTTCATGAAGTTGGCTAACGAGCTGTGACGTGGCAGTTTCTACTCCCAGTTTTGCTGCAACACAGAATTTGCTCCCTCCAGTCGCCCAGCAGCATAATCTGCACAAAGTGATTTCCAAAGCTTCCATTCTTCCAAATGGGTTAAATCATGTAATATCTCTCTAAAACCAACCCTATTAAGCATTAAAGACACACAAATCCTTATATAAATGAGGCCTAAATAACTACCTTTTGGGCAGTTATCACACCCCCAAACTTGAACTATTGCGCGTCCCGAGCAATACTAACCAACCTTCCCTTCAAGAATTCTAAACTTTAGACAAAGATTAGCTTAATCAAACCAGACAATCCAATACTACCTTTAACCTTTACCTGAGCACTCTGCAAAACCAAGCTCTACTGCAGCAAAATAATTCTTCCGGCATGGACAAATAATCACCACTTTTCAACTTAATTCTAAGAACTTGTCACAGCTTAACTCTATTATCAGACATTTCAAAACATATTTTTACAGGGGCTTATTTATCAGACTTAGAACAGCCTTTCAATCATAAGCTCTTAAGCATGAGATGACCCACTTTATGGTGCAGTATACCCTTGCCTCAAGCTCATCACCAACTAGGCTCAATACTCATTATAAAGCTAAAAAATCCCTAGTTATTCTTTCTCTTGCCCCTTAGAATGGCTACATTTTATGATGAAGCTCACCTAAGTTCTGGGAGACAGAAAAACTGCTGGATCATCATTCATCCTTCAAAACTTTTGCTCCATCAAATTTCTTAGCAAAATCTTCAACAAATAATTTTTCAGCAAATAAATTTTCTCATCATTTTTTCATATTTCCTAGGTCATCTTTTGACGCGAAGACAAACTGTGGGTATCACAAATGTCCCCAGTTACTCAATAACCTAACAAATTTTTACTTGAAGGAGAGGAATGCTCGAGCAACATAATTGGAGTAGCAAAAAGTCCCCCAAACTTGAATTATTCATTGTCCCCAATGAATCATTAATAAAGCAATTATACCCCCAAACTTAAATTTTTCCATCTGAATTTTTAACCTAAGCGCGGGACTAGAACTAAGCTTTAAGTGGATTATATAAGTCAACACTACCTCCAGAATTTTTCTTCGCCGCAGCAACAATCCAGGCTAGAAGAAAATGCTCAAGAAAAAGGTTTCTGGAGATCAGAATACCTTGATCTAATTAAGCGTAATCAGTCCAAGCTTCAAAAATTCAGAAGAAAACTAGTTAAGTTGGGCATTACTCAGTGCTTCATAGAACATAAACATCCAGAAATTCATTAAAAACATAGAAAAAGAAATTACATCAGCAGATATATTTTTGTTTAAGAAGCATAAATATGAAAGAGAAACAAACATAACATCAACAGAAACGGAAAGTAGAAAATGCGCGAGCAAACAAAAAGTCAGAACAAAAATCGTGCTCGCTCAGGGCCACTTCATCCTTCAGTCCTCTTGGCCCGGTTCATTTTCATTTTCCTCTCCTCCTCCTTCCATTGGTGGGGGTGGAATCTAGGGGTTGAATAAATCTTCAGGGAATGCTGGAAGGGCTGGATATGGTTTCGAAAAATTCTCTTGCAACGCCTTCTTGAGATTCGCATCACGATTTTTAACATAGCTCCAGAAAGTCAAAGCTTGCCTTTCAGCAAACTCCTGCCTGCTGGCCGAAAGTGCGAGTTGTTCTAAAATCGTGTTGATGTCGTGGACCATCCTGCAGGGTTAAAATCCCTTGCGCAGCGGAAAAGGTCAGAGATCAAAGCCCAATTAAATTTGTGATTCAAATACTAATACGAAGGCAAAAATCAACAACAATAATCTAATTAAAACATGCTGCACATGGCTATAAAACATGCTAATTATTAATAAGAAAACCTAGATCTAATCTAGATTAATTTAAGGTATTCAAAAGAAATAAAGAATACTTACTTCCGTTGACGATCTTGACCGAAATCACCAACCTTTTTGAAGTTATTCTAGCGAATCTTTGTGAACACCACCACGAGAATGACACCGGTATTCTCTAAGGATTGAAAAGAGGCTTGCTTGTGGGAGCAAAAACAATTCTCTGGAAGAAAATTTTTCTAGGAGAGAAAACACACTGAGATCCTTTGAGAGCGTTATCAGAAAAAACTCGTCTTCCGAAGATACCATCTCTCACTCTCTTAACTACTGGAGTAAAAGAAGGAAACTTAATCATGTAACCACCCACGATCAAGCACCCGTAAAACTGATCAAATCAGTTAATTCTCCTTTTGTTTTATTATTATTTTTTCTTTCATTTAAATCTAATTTTAAAATTAAATTTAAACTAAAACTAATTAAAAATAATAATAATTAAATTGATCATAACTAATTAAAATCTCATTTAATTAGTTAATTCATTTAAATTATCATTTAAATGAATTTCCTTCCTTTACCTTATAGTTTTAATTAAATCAAATTAAATAAAACTAAAATGATTAATTAATCATCAAATTGAATATCACATATTCAATTATTTTTCTCTCACATATACTATAGTATTAATGTGCATCCAATGGACATTAATTTTTAACCTATAGTTTTAATATGAATCAAATTCATATAAATTTTCCTTAGTAAATTTACCTCAATGCCTTACACGAGCTACCGGTGGGACCTAATGGACCTACAGATCAGAAGCTCCAACGATATGAGATTAATTGGCTAAACTCATCAACCAAGTTAATCAATATTCGTTAACTGCGGTTCACTCCACTATAGAACCACAGTTGTACTCTTCTCACTGTAAATATATTTCTGTGTCCACGGATATTGACCAATACCAGCAAGTTAGTCCTTCACATGTGTTCGTACCCCAGCTAGGTCAAATTACCGTTTTACCCCTGGGTTACCTCTACATCCTTAAGTCCCAGTGCTCCTCTAATGAACAACCTGTTTGAGGTCCAACCAACAAACAGAAGTCCCTCTCGTGCCATAGAGAGGGCAGGGCCCTTTGTTCAAGTCCCGGAGACACTACTTAAGAGAACATACCTCTACTTACCCTAATATCGGGAAGGAGTGAATTCCTTCTTGTGTGATTATGTTCCCAGCTCCTCACTCGGTCTTGTCCCCAAAATGATAGGCTTATTGAGTCGGCGTGAGGGCCACTCTCACCCATACAAATCAAAGGACAATCCCTCATGAACAGGAGTCCATAATCCACTCAGGATTGAGACTAAGTTGCCTAGGTCATCCTAGTGAAATAGAAACCTACCTAGTCAACGGTGTTATGGCTAGTGGTTAACTATTTCGTGGTCCGGTCTTATGCAAACTCATTGCACAGGATACCCCCACTCGCATGTCCTCTACACGAACGCGTTAGATCAATGCGTTTGTATCATAATACAAAGTGGGCCATATCCATAGTGTCAACAGAATAAGGTACCCAACCTTATCCCTATACTATAGACCCTTTAGGTTGTAACTTGAACAACGATCCCCGTATGTCTCCACATACTAGTTCAAGTCTCATACTAACAACCTAGGATGTTCTGTTTATTGGATTAGGGTTATTTAGGCAAGATACAATACAAACAATAATAATACAGGAAATATTATTTTATTAATGTTCGGTCAAATGTTTACATTTACTATCCACAAGTTTTAGGGCATAAAACCCAACACATCCCACCCTGACGCACCTCCTGCATTCGCTGAAGTCGCGCCAAATTGGGCGTATCAATGATTCCCTTATCAAACAAAATTACATCATTTTCATCCACCGGAACCCCTGCGTTTTTGCACAACATAGTAATTGTATTTGGGAAGAACAACTTCCCCACCTTCTTTTTCCAGCAGTCAACAATCTCAGAAGAAATTAGTTTCCCTACATCTATGCTCATTGATCGAAGGATGGCAAAAACAAGCAACACTCTGTCCCGCGATATAGTGGAGTCATGCGTTGTCGATAGTAAGCGGAGTCTAATGAAACCCATCCAAGCGTTGGCTTCACTTTTCAAATAAGCAGCTTGAAATGTGTGCTTCCGTGTCTGTGACACCCTCCATTGAGCCCCCTCAACACCTACCTCTCGGACCGCCGCGCTTAATTGGTCGCTCGATGGGGCAACCATCATTTCATTGAAAACTGCGTGTGGAAAGTCCTGAAGATCAAACAAATTATTAATGGCCTCTGGGCTCCATTAGACAGGCACTCCTCGCACTATGACTTCGAAATCATCCTTCATGTCCAGATTGGCGTAGAATTCCCGAACGATGTTGGCATTGACAGGATCAGGATTCGCACAAAACTGTCTCCACCCAAGGCTCGCTATTCCGGACTCCAAGAACCTAGGCAAATCACTGCCAAAACCTCGTTCGAATAAGAAATCACGCTTCAGTACTTCCTGATATTTTGCTCTGGCAAGTTCATTGACGAAGCGAATGAATGGTGCCCTCGGCTCCTCAATCTCACCCAATGCTTCGGCAATTCCTTTGCCTTTGCTTTTTCTCTGTTCTCGCAAACGTTCTTCTTCTGCCTTCCTTGCCTCTTCTTCTTTTGCCTTATTTTCCGCTTCCCGTTTCTCTTCTTCTCTTTCTGCATTCTCTCTTTCAGAATCAGTGGTTGGAGGCGAGGGGGTATTAGTTCGAACTACCTGAATACGGCCGGCTTTTCGCTTAAAGCGGCGTCGCTTAGGTACCTCTGGTATGATCACCTCCACTCGAGCCTCCTGAACTGGCTCATTCTCAGTCGCAACCTCTGTCTGTTCATCCTCATTCCATTTTTCTTGACTCTCCTCTCGAACTACCTCTGTATCTGCAACTCTCTGCTCAGCCTGTTCTGGGTTCTGTTCTTCTGGTTCTTTTGGGACTTCTTCAACTTCATCTGCTGCCTCCTGGACCTCTTCTTGTTCCGCAGCCCTTTGCTGCCTTCTCCTTTTCTTCGCTTCTTTTTCCTTCGGCGTCCTCTTCTTTTTCATTTTCGCTTTCTGAACCTCGGGGGTAACGGGTATCTCTTCTCCCTCATTCTCTCTCTCTTTTCTTGCTCTCGTTTTGGCCATTGAAGGTTCAAAGAGTTTGACAGAGAATACCAACAAAGAAAGAAGAATGCACACAGCAAAGATTCAAATCAAGAAGACGAAGTGGAAAGAACTTACCAGCGGTTGTGAATAAATAAGGCTTCAGCACATCGAATCCTAACCAAAATGATTTGCTCAACATTAAATAATATTACCGTTTAATTTGAAGTAAATGTATCCTGAAAATTTGAAACCAACAACGGTAAAATTGTGGATTCCAAACGCCCATGGTAAAAATTGGTGTGCTGTCCATCATTGAAGCCTTCGAATGATTACTCTGCGACACGTGGCGTCATCAGATGATGCATGCAATTTTACCTGTGAAAATTCAAAGAAAATCTCAACGGTCAAAATAATAAGTTTCCAACGGAAACCCTTGTAATTCAGATGATTTTGCTTTCGCCATATCTTTGCCGCAACAATCTGCTGAACCTGAAGAATCTTAGATACGGAATTCGAATTTCAAAGCAAGAAAAATCAAAGATTTTTTTTCTTTAAATTAAATTTTAACCAATCATCCCAATCTTTTATTTTCAAAAGAAGCCGAATAAATTAGAGAAAATCTCTATTAATTAAAACTAGAATTCAAATAACTGAAAATAAAATCAAGATAAAATCTAATAAAATCTAACTAATTAAAAGATAATTGAAAGATAATTTAAATAAATAACCTGAAAATCAAATCAAATTCAAAACAAAATAGATAAGATCTAATCAAATATTTAAAGACAAAATCTAATAAATCTCGCAAAATCAAATCTAACCTAACCGCAATTAAAATCAAATCAACGAAAAATAAAATCAATACAAATCCTGGGAGCTCAAAATTTTGCTCTGTGAAATGCTCCCGCAAAAATCCTGCTCTCTCAATCATCAACCAACCTTAGGGAAGGATATTTGGACTGAAACTCCTCTCCCCAATAATGCTTGACACGCTGACCATTCACCTTGAATACTCTCCCATCTTTTTCATCTTGCAAAGTAACTGCTCCATGGGGGAAAACCTCAATCACAACAAACGGACCTGACCATTTGGACTTTAGTTTCCCAGGAAACAATTTTAATCTAGAATTATAAAGCAAAACTTTTTTACCTTTGACAAATTCTTTAGGTCTAATTTTCTTGTCATGCCACAACTTAATCTTTTCTTTATAAATTTTCGCATTCTCATAAGAAAAGTGGCGAAATTCTTCCAATTCGTTGAGCTGCATTCGCATTGCTCCCGCACTACTCAGATCAAAATTCAACTTTTTCAAAGCCCAAAACGTTTTATGTTCCAGCTCTAATGGTAAATGACAAGTTTTCCCGTATACCAACCGATAGGGAGACATACCTAGAGGAGTCTTATAGGCTGTCCTATAAGCCCAAAGAGCCTCATCCAACCTACAAGACCAATCCTTTCTAGATGGATGGACTACTTTTTCTAGAATTGATTTAATTTCCCTATTACTTATCTCAGCTTGACCATTAGCCTGTGGGTGATAGGGGGTAGCTATCTTAGAAATCCTATGACCTAACACTATGCCCTCCTTCACCATGAAGTGGCACTTCTCCCAATTAAGAAATAGATGGGTATCCTCACATCTTTTTAACACCTTACCTAAAGTATCTAAACAACTCTGAAAAGACCCTCCAAAAACTGAAAAATCGTCCATAAAGACCTCAACAGTGGACTCAATCATATCAGAAAAAATTGCTAACATACACGCTGAAATGTTGCTGGAGCATTGCAAAGGCCAAAAGGCATTCGCCTGAAAGCAAACGTCCCATAAGGGCAGGTGAAAGTGGTTTTTTCCCGATCTTCAGGAGCAATAGTAATCTGGTTATACCCAGAATAACCATCCAAGAAACAGTAGTAGGCCTGACCAGCCAATCGATCCAACATCTCGTCAATAAATGGCAAAGGGAAGTGGTCCTTACGGGTGGCTTTGTTAAGCCTCCTGTAATCCATGCAAACCCTCCAACCAGTTACTGTCCTAGTTGGGATCAACTCATTGTCTTTATTGCTTACCACAGTGACACCTCCTTTCTTAGGAACACATTGGATAGGGCTCACCCAATTGTTGTCTGCAATCGGATAAATGATGCCAGCATCCAACCATTTAATCACCTCCTTTTTAACCACTTCTTTCATTGCAGGGTTAAGCCTTCTTTGTTGCTCAATACTCCTCAAGGATCCCTCCTCTAGAGTGATTTTATGCATACAAAAAGATGGGCTAATCCCCTGAATGTCAGCAAATGTCCAACCAATAGCCTTGCGGTATTGCTGCAGCAACTTTTATTAAGGCCTCTTCATGCTCCAGCATTAAATCTGATGCAATAATAATGGGCAACGTTTCACCTTCCCCAAGATACACATACTTCAGATGATCCGGCAAGGGCTTCAAATCTAAAGTAGGTGCCTCAATCAGGGACGACTTAATTGGAGGAGCCTTCCTTTGATCTAAATCTAAAGATTCGAACACACCTAAACAATTCTTTTTCATTTTTTCTATCTAAAGAACAAACTTCTAAATCCTCTACACTAACCTCTCCATGATTTTCCAAATGCTTATTAGCCGGATCCTGAATTGCTTTCTCAACAATTGTGTTCTCCAGAATCCTAATGAAAGAGCAATCTTCCATCTCGTCTGGATACTTCATGGCCTTAAACACATTAAATTTTACTTCCTCATTACAAACTCTCATTGTTAATTCCCCTTTTTGAACATCTATTTGAAGGATTGGAATTCCCAATTCCGTTACAGCGGAAGCAATTGGACCGATTCGCAATTTAATTTCGTTCTACAAAATACCGATACATTGGCAATTACGAATTCATAATTCTACAAAACTAAGGTTAAGCAAACTCACCGTCGTCTGACGACTCCGAATTCTTCAAGAACGTCTTCTTGAATGCCAGGGACCAAAAATGAAATCACCAACAATGGTTTAGACACCACCATGAGATTTCCCTGCTATCCTCTGAGATCAGGAACGAGATTGTGGGATCTCTGAATCTCGAATTTGGGATTAAAAAAAACAGAGAAGAATTTCTCTCTGTTTTCTTGTTGAGAGAGAATGAGAGAGTGAGAAATCTTGAGAGAGTCAGTATCATGCAGAATCCACCTTTCGCCAAAAAGACCCCTTCTGCGTTAACTTAATCGTTGGTGTGAGGGATTGTGACATGTGTCATACATCAAATAGCACCTTAAAATTAACAATTAATTAAAATTAATTTAATACAATTAATTAAAATATAATTTAATTAATCATATTAACTAATCAATTAAATATCTCCATATTTAATTGCATGTGCATTTTAATCATATTAAATGCATTGCCCTCACATATTATATAACTTTAATTAAGATGAATTAAATCATATTTAATTAAATTAATTAAACCACATAATTAATTAATTCAATGATTAATTGAATATCACATACTTAATTAACCCATCGTTTGAATCATATTCAAATGTGCATCTCTCTTATAACCTATAGTTTTAATATGAATCCAATTCACATTAAAATTAATCTATAGATATTAATTTAATTAAATCACATTTAACTAAATTAAATTCAACAATTAATTAATTCAAAATTAATTAATTATTGTGATTAATTAAATATCACATATTTAATTAATTACATATTAGAATCATATTCTAATTAAATCTCTCATATAATATATTGTTTAATTAAATCATATTTAATTTAAACTAAATTGAATAATTAATTAATTCATAATTAATTAATTATATATTTGAACTCCTTCAAATATATTATTCTCTCAATTTAATAAAGTTTAATCTCAAATTAAACTTTACATTATAATGTATCACAATACATTATATTAATTGTATCTCATACAATTAACTTGATTCCCAAAATTGAATTTGAACTATTCAAATTCTTTCAAGATAAATTGTTCCCAATTACTCTTTACGAGCTAGCAGGGGGACCTAATGGACCTACAGATCAGAAGCTCCAATGATATGAGGTTAACCGACTAAACTCATTAATCGTGTTAACCAATATTCATTAACTGTGGGTCACTCCACTAAAGACCCACAGTTGCACTCTTCTCACTGTAGAATATTTCTGTGTCCACGGATATTGACCAATAACAGTAAGTCAATCCTTCACGAGTGTTCGTAACTACAGCTGGGTCAAATTACCATTTTACCCTTGTGTTACCTCTGGCTCCTTAAGTACCAGTGCTCCTCTAATGAACAACCTGTTTATGGTCCAACCAGTAAACAGAAAGTCCCTCTCGGGCCCATGAGAGGGTGGGATCCCTTTGTTCAAGACCCGGAGTCACCACTTAAGGGAACACTCATCTACTTCTCCTAGAAGCGGGAAGGAGTGAATTCCTTCTTGTGTTGTCATGTCCCCAGCCCCCCACTCGGTCTTGTCCCCAAGAAGGTAGGCTTATTGAGTCGGCGTGCAGGCCACTCTCACCCGTACTAATCAAAGGACAATCCCTCATGAGAAGGAGTTCATAACACACTCAGGATTAAGACTGAGTTACCTAGGTCATCCTATTGAAACAGTAACCTAACTAGTTAACGGTGTTACATCTAGTGGTTTACTATTTCGTGGTCCGGTCTTATGCAAACTCATTGCATAGGATACCCCCGCTCGCATGTCTCCTACATGGACGCCTTGGATCAATACGTCTGTATCGAATACAAAGCGGGCCGTATCACATAGTGTTACCAGGATAAGGTACCCAGCCTTATCCCTGTACTATAGATCTTTTAGGTTGTTACTTGAACACTGATCCCTGTATGTCCCCACATACTAGTTCAAGTTACATATCAACAACCTTGGATCTTACTTTATTGGATTTGGGTCATATTGTGCAATTCTAGACTTAATATGACAATAACACTTTATTGCATAAACCTCAATAACACTTTACTGATACAACTGTATAATCCGTTAATCATTCACTATCTACGAGTTTTAGGACATAAAACCCAACAAACTCCCACTTGGACTAAAAATCTAGTTTAGTGGGATGTATGGGATGTACAATAATCTATACCAGCAGTGGGTGTATAAATACATGTATAATACATAAAACGTATTTACAATGTACAAATACAATAAACTAGGGCATCACTATACCCATTACATAATGGTATCACTATACCCATTACACTTCTCCCACTTGCCCTAGATTACATCTGTGTACATAACTAGTAGACCTAGACAATCTAGATGACCCTCATACACTTTAGCCGAGAGAGCTTTCGTGAATGAATCAGCAATACTTTCATTCAATTCAATGTGCTAGCTTGTCTTGCAATAGGCAAGTTCAAATTTGGAACACTTTCCAAATCAGTCAAGAACTTCCCAAGCTACACAGCCTCTAACGCTGCTACACTAGCAGCTACCTGTTCGGCCTAAATGGTCAAGGCTGCAACTATGTCATAATATAACGGCTTTCAAAATATCAAATCTTGGATAGGATTGATACTTACTGACAATCCCTACTGCATAGGGCTTATATCTCATGTCCTCAACATCTTGAGGTGTCTCAGGACACAGTTCCTTAGACAATAGAATTCCATGCCTAAAAAGGTAGTGAACCCTTCTTGGAATTATGCATCTTATATCTAACTAACATCTTGTAGACATAAGACACTTGAGACAAGGTTAGCTCAACTTCTCCCAAACTTTCATTTGGAAATGAGCTGCTAGCCTCTTTTAATGTCAGTAAGACAACCTACATCATTCTCAATGATTAGGATATCAATCATATACAACACTAAGTGAACTACTGAACTATTCATGATTACTTGTAAACACAAGACTCATCAATGTTCTGATTAAAGCCAAAAGATTTGGTTACTGTATCAAATCTTAAATTCCAAGATCGAAATGCTTAGGTCAATCCATGAATACCACTTAAGCTTGCAAACCCTTTTGCTTTTGATCTTGCTTAATGGACCCTTCTGGTTGAGACCTTAAATGTCTCGTTTCCTCTTGTAAATCCACTTGTAACCTATAGGTGTTACCCCATCAAGCAAATTTACAAGATCCCAGATGGAATTGAAATACAAAGACTTCATTTCCAGGTCCATGACTTTAATCCTCTGATCGTTGTCAACATCATTCATTTTCTTTCTAAAAGATAATGAACCCTCTATGTCATCATCAAGTATGACGACTTAGACTTGAACCAAGCCCATGTAACATTCAGGTTATAAAACAACCCTCCCACTACATCAAGGCACTCTCAACTCTTGAGATGGATGTGACTGATCAATTGCACTGGTTCATCAACAACTCTTGATGAACAGCTAGCCTCATCAACAACTTTTGTTGATGTTCTTGTAGCTTCATTAGTTTTCAACTTAAATCGACCTTACTTTGTAGCTCATGATTTTTCATGTGGGTCTTCTTCTGAGAATTATTTAGCATTTGTCGATACAAATTCTTTATTCTCTTGTGAATTGAAGAAGTATCCACTTCTCGTTTCCTTTGGGGTTGCCTACTGCAGTCAATACTGCATGATCCCAAAACGAGCTAGGCAATTGAGCATAGCTCAAGATGGATCGAACCATATCCAATAGGGTTCTATTTCTCCTAAATGAGATTTAGGGTGTGATCCCATGTACTATCAAATAGTCATGGAATCTCAAATCCCTAAACTCAACACTTTGATCAGATCGAAGTGTTTTATCATCTCTCCCAACAAGTTTTCAACTTCAGTCCTAAGCCCCTTCGAATTTCTCAAGAGCTTCAGACTTAAGTTGCATTAGGTAGAGATATTTTAGGAGAAATCCTATGCCTCTTTATCACTTTGAGTATTAGCAGCCCTAAACAATTCAATGCTCATGACTGTTTTACTCTCGATTAGTCTTAAACATATAGGTTATTTTTCAGTCCAGCTGAATAAATGTCAACTCCCTTTCTTGAAATAAAACTGCATTAGCAGAGAAAGGTAAAGAGAAACATTGTTCTAGCATTAATGATACAAAAATCTAATTTCTGTTCATCTTAGGAAATACACATTATCCAATAATATGTATTTGCTCCAACTGAGAAAAATAACTTAATGTTCCCACTACTACAACCGAGATAACCTCTCTAGTTCTAACTTAGAGAGTTATTACACAAGCAGCAAGCTGTAGTCAGGAACTCATGCCTTTAAAAGAATAACACACATGATTTGTAACCCCTGAATCAAGTATTTAGGGAGAATCATTATTCTTTACTAATCATGTTTTCAAGACAAGTAAATAAAAATTACGGTCTTGAACAAGTTCTCTTTTGCCAAGCAGGGTCCTATGTCATATTCACTAAGAACAATTCTTAATGAATTAAACATATAGGGCATGAGGACGTTCCTCTGTTAAGACTAATCCTTTACTTATTTACCACAATTTGTCGTTTAAGCTTGTTGTATTGCCGTTATTTATAAATTGACGTAAGACAATGCACATAAAATTATTATATAATTGCTGAAGTAACAAATTACTTGTAATATATCGCACTAACCCATTACAAATAATCCAATCAAATTCTGCAAAAACAAACAAGCAATCAAAGAAACCCTATAAAACTATTGATTTAGTTTTTGCAACGATACTTCAAAGGTTTAGAACAACAGCCACCGAAAGGTGGTCAGCCACTCCTCCTCTGAATTGAGACAATCTCAACCAAATTCTAACACCAGAATAACTCATATTCCGTTAGCATTTAGTTACCGTTGTTCGGTCAAGGATTAGTTAACAAATTAACTCCTCCCTGTAAGTGTAACCCTCCCACTTTCAGATCTCAGAGGCACGGACCAACAGGCTACCGTTAGGAAAGACAACTGTTGGTAATTAGCCTAAGCGATCCTATCCTATTCAGGAGTTCACGGTGTTCCAAATCCTATGATCAGGCCCTCCGAAGGGATGGTTGCTCCAGGGCAACACGCAGGCGGATCATAGGAATCTCACGTTGTGACCTAGGGGTGGAGACCGAAGGATACGTTGACACGCGTCCCGCTCCCACTTACTATAGACATTCTCCCCATTCACCTTGGTATTGACCCATGCAAACACTTTCCGAAGGGAGGCCGCTCTAAGACGACACGAAGCCGAGCATGGATCTCACGGTGTGAACACAGGGGGACGTGAGAGTAAAAACTCGATATGAAAATCTCGTTTTTATATTTTTCCTCCCACTGAAATGTCCTACCGTATTTTAGGGTTATTTAACTTAGATAAATCCGGCTAAGTCAATCTATCTAAGTCTATGCCTATTATAACTCTTATAATAAGGTCTTTACACTAATGTCTAGGTCAATTAAACCCTTTTAATTACCTAGTGACATTGCATGCTAATAGAACAATGGTTAATTCAACTCAGGTACCGGGTCAGTTCCCAGGTAGGAAATAACTCCAGCCTAGATAGAACCTCACCAGAAGAGTTCCCTTATAACAAAGATCCTATTTGTCCTACTTACCATATTTTAAATCTATTAAAATACTAAGCAAGACATAATTTCTAATCCTATTAGAAATAGTGATCTTATGTCTAATTAATTTTAAACAATTTTAAAATTAATTCATTTTTCCTAAGATCCTATGCTTGCATGCAACTCTTTGTTATAGGTTAATCAATTCCTAATCATTAATATTATAACTATTATAAATTTTAATGAATTAGACCTATAACATGCTACTATGGTGAATAAATCAACAATCAAATTCTAATTAATTTATTACCATACAATAGCAAACATGACATTAAATAATATAACAATTATATTAACAAAGGTAATGTCATGCTCAATGCAATTTAATTTCCTTTAATTAATCTAACTCTTAAATTAATTAACCACGAAAATTTAATAACATGCATTGACTTTTTCATACATCAATATAACCCATTATATTAATAGCTCATGAAAAATTAAAAGAACATATAAATTACTTATAGAAATATAACTCTTATATTTTTAAACTAAAGTAATTTCATGCTCCATGCTTCTCAATTTTCATCCATTTAATATAACACTTTATATTAAACATCCATCAAAATTAAATCCATACACATTACACAATTATAACATTTATAATAATAAATATGCATGGATATGCTTAATCTATGGTGGGATTTAAATACTATATGACATTCATAAAGCAATTAAATAGCTAAGTAGACGGGTTTTGGCATCCTAGGACTCAAAAAATTAGAAAAATTACATTAATTAATCTAATAAAGGTCCTATCCTGCCATTAATAAGCATGAACAGCCTCGAACCGCGTCCAAACTCTTCGAACCGGCAAAAAAATTGAGCTGAACCAGCTGAAATTAACTTGAACCATGCTAAACCACGGAGAACTGGTCAAGAACCAGTCAACTAAATCACGAACCGGGTCGAACCGTTCCTCAAACTGTCGAACCGGACCGAACCGCGTGAACCGCTCATTATAATATACAACGCCCACAAAAAAGAACAGAATATGTCTCACGATCTCGATGGTTAGACGGAAGTTCACATTCCAGCTTGATTGAATGCGCGCGCAAGTTCGATCCCAGACGCACGCGACTTATCCTCATTTTTTTTTTTATTTTTCTGCATGCGTAATAAACATAAAATTTGCTCATCTTGAAGCTCGAACCTCTACCCTCGAAGACCCTGATGCGCGCGCGTGTAACTCCTTGACGCACGCGAGTTCGAAGCGTCTTTTACGCAGATGTTTTTTCTTTTATTTTCACGTTCGTCCGCACGATATCGTCAGTTTTTTTTTTTTTTTTTTAAATTAAATTCATCTGCGCCCAGAATTTCGATTGAAGCCCTCTGTTTTCCAGAATTTTGTCGATTTCCAGCATCAATCTTCATCCGTTTTGGTCCCAATTTGTGTCGAAATTCATCAAAATTGATACACAAACTAAATACATGGAATTACAGACTCGATTTGCAACCAAAATGCCCAAAAACAACAGGCCTTTACATGATCAAATCAAGAAAATTGCAAATCTAAATGCCAAGAACCCAAACCATCTACTAGCAAATAATCATACATCCAATGCACAATTTAATCCCACCAATCAACCAATGCAAATTTTGTAAAACAAAATTAAAATTACAACTTGGCTCTGATACCAATTGAAGGATTGGAATTCCCAATTCCGTTACAGCGGAAGCAATTGGACCGATTCGCAATTTAATTTCGTTCTACAAAATACCGATACATTGGCAATTACGAATTCATAATTCTACAAAACTAAGGTTAAGCAAACTCACCGTCGTCTGACGACTCCGAATTCTTCAAGAACGTCTTCTTGAATGCCAGGGACCAAAAATGAAATCACCAACAATGGTTTAGACACCACCATGAGATTTCCCTGCTATCCTCTGAGATCAGGAACGAGATTGTGGGATCTCTGAATCTCGAATTTGGGATTAAAAAAAACAGAGAAGAATTTCTCTCTGTTTTCTTGTTGAGAGAGAATGAGAGAGTGAGAAATCTTGAGAGAGTCAGTATCATGCAGAATCCACCTTTCGCCAAAAAGACCCCTTCTGCGTTAACTTAATCGTTGGTGTGAGGGATTGTGACATGTGTCATACATCAAATAGCACCTTAAAATTAACAATTAATTAAAATTAATTTAATACAATTAATTAAAATATAATTTAATTAATCATATTAACTAATCAATTAAATATCTCCATATTTAATTGCATGTGCATTTTAATCATATTAAATGCATTGCCCTCACATATTATATAACTTTAATTAAGATGAATTAAATCATATTTAATTAAATTAATTAAACCACATAATTAATTAATTCAATGATTAATTGAATATCACATACTTAATTAACCCATCGTTTGAATCATATTCAAATGTGCATCTCTCTTATAACCTATAGTTTTAATATGAATCCAATTCACATTAAAATTAATCTATAGATATTAATTTAATTAAATCACATTTAACTAAATTAAATTCAACAATTAATTAATTCAAAATTAATTAATTATTGTGATTAATTAAATATCACATATTTAATTAATTACATATTAGAATCATATTCTAATTAAATCTCTCATATAATATATTGTTTAATTAAATCATATTTAATTTAAACTAAATTGAATAATTAATTAATTCATAATTAATTAATTATATATTTGAACTCCTTCAAATATATTATTCTCTCAATTTAATAAAGTTTAATCTCAAATTAAACTTTACATTATAATGTATCACAATACATTATATTAATTGTATCTCATACAATTAACTTGATTCCCAAAATTGAATTTGAACTATTCAAATTCTTTCAAGATAAATTGTTCCCAATTACTCTTTACGAGCTAGCAGGGGGACCTAATGGACCTACAGATCAGAAGCTCCAATGATATGAGGTTAACCGACTAAACTCATTAATCGTGTTAACCAATATTCATTAACTGTGGGTCACTCCACTAAAGACCCACAGTTGCACTCTTCTCACTGTAGAATATTTCTGTGTCCACGGATATTGACCAATAACAGTAAGTCAATCCTTCACGAGTGTTCGTAACTACAGCTGGGTCAAATTACCGTTTTACCCTTGTGTTACCTCTGGCTCCTTAAGTACCAGTGCTCCTCTAATGAACAACCTGTTTATGGTCCAACCAGTAAACAGAAAGTCCCTCTCGGGCCAATGAGAGGGTGGGATCCCTTTGTTCAAGACCCGGAGTCACCACTTAAGGGAACACTCATCTACTTCTCCTAGAAGCGGGAAGGAGTGAATTCCTTCTTGTGTTGTCATGTCCCCAGCCCCCCACTCGGTCTTGTCCCCAAGAAGGTAGGCTTATTGAGTCGGCGTGCAGGCCACTCTCACCCGTACTAATCAAAGGACAATCCCTCATGAGAAGGAGTTCATAACACACTCAGGATTAAGACTGAGTTACCTAGGTCATCCTATTGAAACAGTAACCTAACTAGTTAACGGTGTTACATCTAGTGGTTTACTATTTCGTGGTCCGGTCTTATGCAAACTCATTGCATAGGATACCCCCGCTCGCATGTCTCCTACATGGACGCCTTGGATCAATACGTCTGTATCGAATACAAAGCGGGCCGTATCACATAGTGTTACCAGGATAAGGTACCCAGCCTTATCCCTGTACTATAGACCTTTTAGGTTGTTACTTGAACACTGATCCCTGTATGTCCCCACATACTAGTTCAAGTTACATATCAACAACCTTGGATCTTACTTTATTGGATTTGGGTCATATTGTGCAATTCTAGACTTAATATGACAATAACACTTTATTGCATAAACCTCAATAACACTTTACTGATACAACTGTATAATCCGTTAATCATTCACTATCTACGAGTTTTAGGACATAAAACCCAACACTATTAACGGCCTACCAATAGCCAAAAATGGACGTCCTAGAATAATTGGGACATCTCTATCAGCCTCATAATCTAAAATAATGAAATCAACAGGAAATATGAATTTATCCACTTTTACTAAGACATCCTCAATCTTACCCTCTGGATATGTGATAGACCTATCAGCTAGTTGGAGTGTAACTGTGGTAGGTCTAGCTTCACCAATACCTAACTTTCGATAGACCGAAAGAGGCATAAGGTTAATGCTTGCACCTAAATCACAGAGTGCTCTACCTAACTTTTTTCCACCTATAGACACAGGTATAGTAAATGATCCTGGATCTTTAGCCTTGGTTGGTAGCCCATTCTTAAGAATAGCACTACACTCCTCAGTAAGAGATACAGTTTCAAACTCACCTAACCTCTTCTTTTTAGTTAAAATATCCTTAAGAAATTTAGCATAATTAGCCATTTGCTCTATAGCTTCTACTAAAGGGATATTTATATGCAATTGCTTAAGAATCTCTAAAAACTTTTTAAATTGACCATCCTGATTCCTAGGCTTTTGCCTTTGTGGAAAAGGTAGAGGTGGTACATAAGGCGGGGGCGGCACATAAGGTGGCTCCACATCTAGAACAGAACCAGATGCTCCAGCATCTTTATTGCTGCCTCTAGCACCCTGACCAGACTTCAACTCTTTCTCGACAACAACATTTCTATCACCATTTTTATCTATATCCTGGGTTTTACTAGGCTCTCTTCTTTCTTCTAGTGGCTTACCACTCCTAAGAGTCACTGCCTGCACCTGCTCCTTACCTTCCCTTCTAGGGTGTTCAGTATCGGATGGAAGTTTCCCTTAAGGCCTTGCCTTGAGCTCATTAGCTAGCTGACCCACTTGCAATTCCAGGGCTCTCATTGAAGCTTGATTACTTTGAATTGTAGCGTCTATACGAGCCATAAATCCTTTCATCATTGCCTCGAGAGAATTCTCTGAATTTTGCTGGGGCAAAGCCTGCTTATTTTGCTGGGGCATTACCTGCGCTTTAGCAAATCCCGGCTGGTTCACCTTTTGTTGTGTTTGCACATTACTCCCTTGTCCTCCCCACGCGAAGTTGGGGTGGTTGCGCCAACCTGGATTATAGAAGTTAGAATACGAGTTGTTCCTCTGATTACCTACAAAAAACACAGAAGCTAGATTGCTGGGGCAAAACTCGTAGTTGTGATTTTCACCACAATAGACACATGCTTCCTCTGTGACTTGGTTCACCACTGCAGCAGGCTCCACAACCGGCGGCTGCTGATGACTAATCACCGTCACATTCCTAAGAGCGTTAGCAATCATTGCAAGATCAGCCCTAATGGTGGACACACCATCAACCTCTAATACACTCTTAACCTTTTTATTTGTGCCTCTAACATCCGACCACTGACAACTATTAATAGATATTCTTTCTAAAATTTCATAAGCTTCATCAAAAGTTTTTGCCAAAAGGGCCCCTCCAACCGAAGCATCGATCATACCTTGAGCTACCACATTCAATCCATTGTAAAACGTTTCCATTTGGATACAATGTGGTAGGCCATGGTGAGGACACTTTCGCAAAAGCTCCTTAAACCTCTCCCAAGCCTCACTAAAATCTCATCGTCAAGTTGCCTAAACCCTACTATTTCACTCCTTAATTTCACATTTCTATTAGGTGGGAAATATTTACTCAAAAAATTTTCAGCTAACTCATCCCATGTCCTAATTGTCCCTGGAGCAAAAGAATTTAACCATGACTTTGCTCCATCTCTAAGAGAATACGGGAACAAAATTAACCTAAGAGCATCTCTAGGCACTCCTTGAATCACAAAAGAATCACTAACTCCTAGAAAAGACTTAAGATGTAAATGAGGGTCTTCAGATGTCAAACCATGGAATTGCCCCACGGTTTGCAACATCTGAAACATTACCGGTTTCATTTCAAAATTCGCCGCTTGGATTTGGGGACGGGCAATCCCTGGATTCAACTCATTAAACATCGGAATAGCATATGCTCGAATGGCTCTGGTTCTATCGTTCGCTATCAAGATAGGATTCTCAACCTGATTATTTTGTTGCTCATTTTGCTCAAACAGTGGGTTTTGCTGCAGCAACGGATTCTGCTGGGGGTTCACTGCTACTGGACCTTCAGGAACCTGCGGAAGTTGCAGGGCGTTCTCCTTCTGGTTTCTGCGCTGCTCCCTCCTTCTGTTCCTAAATGTTCTCTCAATTTCTGGATCAAGCTCAAACCGTACCCCAGGCGGATCGCTCATGCACCAAAATCACACCTGCAAAAACAAAAGAAACAATCAAAAAGTTCTAGCACCAAACCACCAAAACACGTACACAAAACAGATCAGATAAAAACTTATTCAATCCCCGGCAACGGCACCAAAACTTGTCGGGTTCCTAGAGTGAGTAAAAATATGATATAAAATACTCTAGAATTCCTGTGCAAGTATACACAGTCTGCAGCAAGTAATATTATCAATCCGAGCCCTGAATTAGTTTCCACTCTACCTATTTCTGTGTAACTTTACAATGGTTTCAAGAATAGTAAAATGATTTGGTTTTATCGGAATTATGCTGAAGCAAAATAAATGACAGAACAACAAGTAAACAAATAGATAGACAGATTAAAGACAGGCGCTGGTTAGGCTTTAGTGATTGTTATAAAATATGCCCTAGCAATATTATTGATCATGCATTTCTCGCAGTATTATTAGCGGATTCCTCCCGGAACTCCGGATCTTTTGGGATGTGTTTCAACCCCAATGAAGTGCGACCGATCAAGCACTAGGCAACTGGCTATCCCTAGCTCAGTTACTGGTGTTCACCAATACACAATGATCGTAGTGTGGATAATTGCCACACACTCTCTAAATCATCCCTGAAACTAGAGAGAGCTATTCACACCGGCTGGCCAGGCGGGAGTAAAATGAGAATAAGCACAACAATTAACCAAAATGCGATAGTCAATATATTATTAGAGATGAAGCACAGTAATCACATTATTCCTAACCAACACCTTAAGCTACTTAGTTCATAACAGGCATAGGAATACGAGTTACAATCTGCGTATGCATGTCCATAACCACAAGTTAATAAAGAAAATAAACTCCCTAATCAGCTTGCGAAAGATGGTGTTCTTGATGATCTTCAATCTCCCTATACTATTCGGCTTCCAAGGGAAAACATGGAATATTCTCTCCCCAAAAGTGGAATAAAATCTCCCTTGGACTTGGACGGCTCCTTCCTTTTATAGAGGTGATAGGAGGCTTGAATTAGGTCAACTAGGACACGTGTAAGGCTCTCCTTGCTCCTTTATCCCGAAAATAACTCAACAGAAGTCGGTTCATGAAGTTGGCTAACGAGCTGTGACGTGGCAGTTTCTGCTCCCAGTTTTGCTACAGCACAGAATTTGCTCCCTCCAGTCGCCCAGCAGCATAATCTGCACAAAGTGATTTCCAAAGCTTTCATTCTTCCAAATGGGTTAAATCATGTAATATCTCTCTAAAACCAACCCTATTAAGCATTAAAGACACACAAATCCTTATATAAATGAGGCCTAAATAACTACCTTTTGGGCAGTTATCAACGCTCAAGGAGCAGCGTCGAGACGCTGGTCTGCATTTGATCCCAAATTGACTTTTTCTTCTTTGATTCTCTTTGGTTCTTTTGCAACTTTTCACGTCTCGAGCACCCGATTGACTCTAATATCACATTTTAGCTCCAATCAACAATTTCCTACAAAATAAACATTAAAGCACAATAAAATGGCCAATAAATCATCAAAGACTATCTAAATAGATTAGGGAAAACTAGCTAGCTCTACTAGCTATCAAGGCCAACAAGAGAATAAAATTCGGGTTAAGGGTCCCTGCACCGTAGTGTGAAAGCTAGTACCATTAGAAATAAAAATGCAAGTTTGGGGGAGTTATAAATAAATAAATATATATATATATATATATATATATATATATATATATATATTTATGAGTTTTGCTCCCCCACGAAAAAGAAAGTTGACAGGCATCCTAGTTTCTTTTTTTTGCATGATAGAAGGACTCTGACCTATTAGGGGCTCTTAGCCAGTATAGGGGGGAAAACAAATGGAGAAAGCCATAAGACTAATCTAGGTTAGTAAAAGAATCAATAGATAAGTCTTGAGCATGCTATTCATTAATCTTAAGTTCAAACTAGTTTAAGATTTCTTCATGAGTATGCGGTGCTTGCTTATTCCACTTGCATGTTTTCCATTCTATCTTAAGAATTCCAAAATCATTGAGGCTTGAGCGATTCTATTTCATGCATCTTTAGAATTTATTTTGCTCGGGACTAGCAAAAGCTTAAGTTTGGGGGTGTGATAGCGAGCATATATGTCGCTATTTTAGTCTCAATTTATTAGGCTTTTCTGTGCTTTAAACGTGTTTTTAATGAAAATATTTAATGTATTTCGTTATTTGGTCTTTAGGAGCAAAGTTGTGGATTTTGGGGAAAAAATGCCCAAAATGAAGCCAATCAAGCCCAAATTCCAAGCTTGGGCCAAAAGGGGAGTCAATGAGGCCAATCATGAAGAAAGAGCCCAAAAAGAAATGAAGAAAAGGCCCAAAAAGAAATGAAGAAAAGACCCTAAAAGAAGCCCAAACCAAAGCTGGAAATTCTGGAAATTGGCACAGCATCGAGACGCTGTGAAGACAGCGTCGCGACACTGTCCATTTCTTGGGCAACAAGACGCTGTGCCATGTAGCGTCGCGACACTGACCCCATTCCGAGCCTATAAAAGGCACCTCTTGGTGCCTCATTTTATCATCAATCAACCATCAATCAATTCTCATTTCTTCCATTTTCTCCTTCCTTTGGCTCCTTTGGAGCCTCTCTCAAGGCTTTCTAGCCTTTTTGAGAGATATCTTTAGTGGGAAATATTTTGGGGAATTTTGGTGAGCATCTTAGGAGGCTTAAGGAGTGTTTCGACGGTCAATTCCTTTCATTTTATGCTCTTAATTATGTTTTTCATTGTAAATGTTGTGGATATTTTAGCCATGTGTAGCTAAACCCCAATTTGGGGTCTTGAAATGAAATTATAGTTTAAATGTTGTTATAATTTCCTATCTTTTGCCCTTTGTCCTAATTATTTGTATGGATGTGCTTAATGCTTTATTCAATCTGGCCAATTGTGTAATGATCTGATTCTTAATGGAAACTCGACGGAGAGAAATTAGGAGAGGTCGTAATCCATGCAACTAGTTTAATTGCCCGTCGTGACGACGGGGTTAGTTGATTAAACTTATATTCTTAAAATGAATCAGAGCGTATTAATTAATTATTTTTAATGGCGCTAAGGACACTTAGGTTGTTAAAATGAATTAATTACAATTAGGGGAAACGGACATGAGAACCTATGTGATTAACGGAGATTCTAGGATTATAATTAGTTGGGCAATGAGATAAGATAATTATAGCAATTGTTTAGCTAATAATTGATTTTCAAGACCCCTCTTCCCATTTAAAGAAAACTCTTTCTCCATATTTTATTTTTTTCGATTGATCAAATTACTTTCTTTAATTACTTTGATTTTTGAATTTTTTTTATTCCATGAGCTCTTCCCTAAATATTATTTCGCCCAAGTATTTTTAGTGCTCAAGAGATTTTATTTCTGCTTAATTTTCGCTTCGCCTCCCTGTGGATTCGATACTCAGTATTACCTACAGTTTTATATTACTTGTGACGACCCATGCGCTTGCGGTAATCGCTCGTCGTAGTAGTCGATACGTCTCAACAATAACCAGTGGATCATAACGTTTGTATCATAACGTTTGTATCAAATACAAAGTGGGTCGTATCCATAGTGTTGCCAGGATAAGGTACCCAGTCTTATAGACCCTTTAGGCTGTTTCTTGAACAATGATCCCATATGTCGCTACGTATAGTTCAAGACTCATATTACAGCCTAGGATGTCTAATTTATTGGATTAGGGTTATTTTTAGGCAAAGACAAATATAAAATAACTAATAACATTTAATGGAAAAATATATCAATATTATTTCATTAATATTCGGTCAACGGTTACATTCACTATCTACGAGTTTTAGGGCATAAAACCCAACAATGTCATCCATTCCTTACTCTTCTATTGTTGGTTCCTTGATGTATGCTATGGTGTATACTAGACTTGATATTACACATGAAATTGGTTTAGTGAGTCGTTTCGTATCTAATCCAGGTAAGACTCATTGGAAAGCAATGAAATGGATCTTCAGATACTTGCAAGGCACCTCCAAATTGAGTTTGTGTTATGGAGGTGGAAAACCTATACTTGAAGGCTATATTGATGCATACATGGCAAGTGATTTTGATAATAGAAAGTCTACCTCAGGTTATGTGCTTACATTCTTAGGGGGAGTCATCTCATGACAATCCAAGCTACAAAAATTTATAGCATTGTCCACAACTGAGGTAGAGTATATTGCAACAGTGGAAGTAAGCAAGAAGATGTTATGACTTATAAGGTTTCTTCAAGAGTTGGGTTTGAAGCAACATGAGTATGTAGTATTCTGTGATAGTCAGAGTGCTATGGATTTGAGCAAGAATTCAATGTATCATGCTCGCACCAAACACATTGACATTAGATATCATTGGTTGCGATATGTGATTGAAGAGAAGAAAATGAAACTGAAGAAAGTCCACACTGATAAGAATAGCGCAGATATGTTGACTAAAGTAGTTCGCGAAAGCAAGATTGCGCTTTATAGTAAGCTTGTCGGGATGAGGTTCAAGTGAACATGGATGTGATTGTGTCTTCTCCGTGATGGGATGGAGGGGAGATTATTGTGGTTGTCCAACCCACTTGTTGCACAAGCAAAGGGTTTATTTTTAAACTTGTGTTTATGAGTCCAATATGTCGGGTTATGTGTTTAGCCCAATTGGGATTAAATGAGTTGGCTTGTATTGTAAGCCTAGGGTTTTTCCTTTGATATGAGATGACCTAAGGAAAGTGACGACATCAGAAAAATACAGAAAAACACATAGAAAAACGGGGAGAAGCAGGGAGAGCAGTGCACTTCGGAGTTTCAGCGACAACGTTTACAACTTTGTCGATGTCCGACGTTTTAACCGTTGGATTTTGCTGCAATTTGGTCAGCCTATTGGGAACATATAGCCCCACGTTTTGACTGATGGGATCGTCGTTTTGAGCTTTGGTTTGTTCGTAATCACTGCTGGACAGAACCTGTACAACTGGAGATATTTTTCATCTTCTTTATCTCACAAGTGTTGATATCTTAGGTATGAAAGTATTGGTGGATTGTGAATTTTTGTATGACTGATTTGAATTCTTTTTCCCTCAATTTTGTCATAATAAGAGAAGGTGACAAGGGTGGACTCCTCACAAGTCCCGTGGTTTTTACTCTTCACATCGAATGGGGTTTCCACGTATAAATCATGCGTGTTATTTGCGTTTTTCAGTCTTCTAAATTTTATGGTTGATTGTTGTCCGTTATTGGTTGATTGCTTGGTGATTGATTTGTGGTTTTTTTGGAGCACTATTAATTGGTTGATTGTCTTGGAGGTGATCCCAGTCGGTTGTTAATATATTACTTGGGTCCTATCACATGTACCAAATATGATAAATTGAGAATATGAAGTACACAAAAGTCGGATCAGTTAGATCATTCCTAGAAAACTAGAAGCTACATTTTCATGAATATCAATGCAGCATCTACTCTAAATTATAGGGTGAATAATATATATTTGCAGAATACAAACCTCAGGAGCCATCCAACGATATGTTCCAGTTTCTGCCAGTCATCACACTAGATTGAGCTTACACTCTGGCAACACCAAAATCAGCTACCTTGACAACCTGTCAAACAATTTGGTTTTAAGGTGGGACTGGAATGGTGAATAGTCCGATAAGAGTAAAAAAAAAAAAACTTAGAGGCACACTTAAGAAAGGGTACCCCGACAGATGACTTAGTACACTAGGATTGACATAAGCTACAATACAAAATCAAATAATGATGATGCCTATAAATGTGTTTATTATAAGGAAGAAAAAACATTGAAATTAAAAAGTAGTTCAAAGCATGCAGTAGAGAGTAATCAGTAATGACAATCAACAATCAATCTGCCGATTGAAATATGTGAAGGCTCAAACTTGCACCCACCCTACTTTCACCCAAAACAAGTTACAAGAAAATTATGAGTTTTACAATGATGATATATTTCCTTTCATCAATACTCAAGTAATAGTATAACACTACAATTCTAATGTGGAAAGAATTTAGGCGACTCAAGTAAGACTGCACTTATAGTGTGAAAAGGACTCGGATCGATCAAGAGAAACAATAATGAATTACACTATTACACTCTTATTTCATGTCACACACTATAGTTGCACAACTCTGACAATGCCTTTTTGTTACTCTATTAATTATTAACACCTATCATTGTCATGTATAGTAGAGAACCAGACAGGTAAATAGTATCGTTCATACAATTGATAGTGACCAATAACATAAAAACTACTGCATGGGAAATTAAAGATATAAGTAGTATTGCCTTTAAATCAAACCGGAAATCAACATGATTCCTGTAAGCACCAGATCAATGGTTATGAAATAAAGATACATAATATTGCCACCAAATTGAATAGCAACAAGCACGATTTTGGAAATTAATAGAAAACAAAAAAGTAATTAACTACATCCTATTGATGAACTTATCAAAAAATCACCAAGTTAAATGAAAAAGTTTATCTCTTACCCCATCTTCGTCCATCAAAAGGCTTTCAAATCTCTATGGATGATATTCTTTTGATGCAAATAGTTCATTCCCTTGGACACATCAATTGCCACTCTTAGTAAGGATGAAAGAGAGGTTGTTCCCTTAAGTACTGACTCCAGGACTTGAACAAGGGGTTCCACCCTTTCATTGGCCTGAGAGGGACTCAGTTTGGTGGTCGGACCATAAACCAACTGTTCATTAAAGGATCAGTAGAACTTGAGGAACTAGATGTCACTTTGGGGGTAAAACAAACATTTGACCCAGCTGTAGTTACGAACAACCTGTGAAGGATCGACTTACTGATTATGGTTGTATCGGGTGGAAAGAAATATATCTACAGTGAGGAGCGTGCAACTACTAGGCTATAGTGGAGTGTCCTGGTAGTTAACGAATGTTAATTAACTAGGTTAATGAGTTTAGTCGGTTAATCTCGGATCATTGGAGTGCATGATCTGTAGGTCCATTAGGTCTGATAGCAGGCAGAAATGTCGCTATTTTAGTCCTAAAAATTAAGCTTTTTAGTGCTATAATTGTGTTTTTATTGAAGATATTTAATATATTTTGGTATTTGGTATTTAGGAGCAAAATTATGGATTTTGGTGAAAAAAAGCCCAAAAAGAAGTCATTCAAGCCCAATTTCCATACATTGGTTAAGGGGGAAGCCAAGAAGGTCAACCATGAAGATGAGGCCCAAAAGAAATGAAGAGAGGCTCAAATTCAAGCCTAAAATCGCGCCAGAAAATTCTGGGATTCGCCTAGCGTCGCGACGCTGATCCCATTTCTTGGCCGGCAAGTCGATGACGTCACAACGTCGCAATGCTGTGCCAATAGCGACGCGACGCTGCCCCATTTTCGAGCCTATAAATAGCGACCCTTGGATCCACTTTTTGACCATCAATCATCATTTCCCTCATTCTTTCCTTTCTTTCCTTGGCTCATTTGGAGCCTCTCTCAAAGCTTTCTAGCCTTTTTGAGAGTTCTTTAGTGGAAAAATTTTGGGGAGTTTTGGGGAGCATTCTAGGAGGCTCAAGGTGTGTTCGGAGGGACTCCAAGCGCCAGCGACGGGGTCTTCGACAGTTAATTCTTTCCCTTTTATTGTGCTCATAATTATGCTTTCCATTGTAAGTTTTGTGGATATTTTAGCTATGTATAGCTAAACCCCAATTTGGGGTCTTGAATTGAAATTATAGTTAAAATGTTGTTATAATTGCCTATCTCTTGCCCTTTTTCCTAATTATTTGTATGGATGTGCTTAATGCTGTATGCAATTTGGCCAATTGTGTATTGATCTGATTCTTAATGTAGACTCGACGGAGAGAAGTTAGGATAGATCATAATCCATGCAACTAGTTTAATTGTCCGTCTTGACAACGGGATTAGTTGATTAAACTTAAATTCCTAAAATGAATCAGAGCGTAATAATTAATGAGTTTTAATGGCGCTAAGGACACTTAAGTTGTTAAAATGAATTAATTTTAATTAGGGGAGACCGACAGGAGAACCTATGTGATTAACAGAGATTCTAGGATTATAATTAGTTGGGCATCGAGATAGGATAATTATAATAATTATTTAGTTAATAATTGATTTTCAAGACCCCATTTCCCATTAAAACCTCTTTCTCCATATTTTATTTTCCTTGATTGATCAAATTGATTTCTTTAATTGCTTGATTTTTAAATTCTCTTTAATTGCATGTTTTGGTCCCTAGATATTATTTTTCCCAAGTATTTTTAGTGTTCAAAAGAATTTTTGCTTTGCTTAATTTTCGCTTCGCCTCCCTGTGGATTCGATACTCGGAATTCGTTCGTTTTACTATTACTTGTGACGACCCGTGCGCTTGCGGCATTGTTGGAATCGACAACAAGGTCCCCCTGCTAGCTCATACGAACTAAACCTTAGAACAGAGTGATGAGAGAATTTGAAATGTTCAAATTTGAATTAGGGAAGAAACGTTAATAATAGTCAATATTATTATTAATGTGTTATTTTAATTATGAATTAAACTATATTAAAGAGAATTAGAAATATTTAAATGTGATTTAAATATAACAATCATGTATGTGATACATATTTAGGTTTGGATATGAATAGGGATTCATATTATTTCTCTTCAATTGCATGTTTTGGTCCCTAGATATTATTTCTCCCAAGTATTTTTAGTGTTCAAAAGAATTTTTGTTTTGCTTAATT
Organism: Luffa acutangula; assembly: GCA_036850905.1. Classification (NCBI taxonomy): domain Eukaryota; kingdom Viridiplantae; phylum Streptophyta; class Magnoliopsida; order Cucurbitales; family Cucurbitaceae; genus Luffa; species Luffa acutangula. The sequence goes on from CM072088.1 coordinate 38,638,444, forward strand.
TTCGTTTCGCCTCCCTGTGGATTCGATATTCGGAATTCGTCTGTTTTACTATCACTTGTGACGACCCATGCGCTTGCGGCATTGTTGGAATCGGCAACAAGGTCCCCGTGCTAGCTCATACGAACTAAACCTTAGGACAGAGTGATGAGAGAATTTGAAATGTTGAAATTTGAATTAGGGAAGAAACGTTAATAATATTCGATATTATTATTAACGTGTTAGTTTAATTATGAATTAAACTATATTAAAGAGAATTAGAAATATTTAAATGTGATTTAAATATAGCAATCATGTATGTGATACATATTTAGGTTTGGATATGAATAGGGATTCATATTCGAAATTGAGTTTTTGAGAGAAGTCAGAATTGATTCAATTATTTAATTTAATGTTGATATTAAAATTAAATCATTATAATTAATTAAAAATGTTTAATTAAAATTAGTTAAATTAGTTTTGATTTAATACTAATTGTTTGAATTAATTTTAACTAAAACTAAATTTAAGGGTAATGGATTTATTCATGAAAATTTGGTTTCAAGCAAAAATTTATAAGAAGCTACATTACCCTTTGATGAGGATTCAATCCCACTATAACATGTTTCCTCATATTTAAACTTGCTTGCTTCAATGTGCTGTGATATTTATAAGAAGCCACATAAGCCACATTACCCTTTGATGAGGATAAGAGATTTTGGATGCAAAATTCTAGCTTCAATGTGCTGTGATATTTCTCTCAAAACAGTGTATTGTTATCTCTCAAACTCATCTCTTTTTTTTTTTTTTTTTATCAAAATTCATCACCAAATTGAGTCCCACGACTCGTTTTAAAGTTGGAGGATAGCAGGGAAGACTCTCGTGATCGTCTACAACTGGATCGTGACAAGAAACAACCAACGGAGTAGCTTAAATTTCATCCGAAGGTTGGTCAAAACTTATGCCCTTGTTTTGGTTTATTTTTCCAACATGCTTTTGTTTGTAAATTTAAAGAAATTTTAGTTGCTTCAATCCAAATCGCTTCCGCTAGAGTGTTCTATACTCCTTCAGTTACAACAGTAAAGAATTTAAAAGATGGGCATAATGGACTATCTTAACAGATTAAATCTAATTGCCTTTTATTCATGATAGAATTACTAGAGTAAAAGCATCCATGTTTTTTTTAAACTAAATTCTTCTCTTTTTTTTTATTAAATGGATTTTATTAAAAATGAACTTGTCTTTTTCTAATGAATTGTAAATCATGAAATTGACTAGCTAGTGTATCTACACTAACTACTAATAATTTTAATTCTTGGTTTTCTTGTTATTCTTCAAAGTATTGGTTGGAAATCCCAAATGCAAAACCTAAAGTTTTTTTTTTTCGAAAGAAACAAATGTAGGAATGTACAAAACTCGAGCAGAAACAATTTCGATCGAAAGCATCACAATTCCATTAATTTTACAAATTAAAAGCATAACAAACATAAACCGAAAACAGAAGGTAGAATACACCAACCTTTTGGAGCTCGAATTCTCACTGATTGATAGTTGATTCTAATCACGAACAGCTTGGTGGACGACCACGGGAGTCTTCCCCACTATCCTCCGACCTTAGAACGACTTGTGGGAGTCTTTCTGTGATGAATTTGGGAGTGATATGAGTTTTAGAGAGCTGAAATATATCAACTTTTTAGAGAGAGTTTTCAGCAAAAAAAAAAAAAAAAAAAAAAAAAAAAAAAAAAAAAAAAAAAATCAACCCTGATCTTGTGGCTTTCTTCTTATTTTAAAGAAGAATGACATGCATCAACATACAATCTCAAGAGGACAGTCCACCTTTGGTTCGATTACTCATATTCTAGGGAGAAAGACAACCAGAGAAGTAACCAGCTTAGTCACATGGTAGGTGGCAAAATCCAGCACTTTACCTCTTCAATTTTGAATTTCCAAAATTCAAAATTAATGGTTTTAATTTCAATGAATTTTCAAAATTCATTTTCTTAAAATTAATTCATATAATTAATTTTAATTAAATTATTAATTAAACATTTTAATTAATTAATTATATTAATTTAATATGAAATATTAAATTAATTTTATACTCCAATCTTGATTTATCTCCTAACCATTCTCTCAAACATGAATCACTATTCATGTGTTTAATGTTTAAATCAATTTAAATACATTTAACTCTCTCAAATTACAGTTGAGTACATAATAAACTATAACACATTAAATGTATTTAAATTGATTTAATCCCTAAACCGAATTTGAACGATTCGAATTCTTTCATCACATTGTTCTTAAGATTTAGTCTGTATGAGCTAGGAGGGGGACCTAATGGACGTACAGATCATGGGCTCCAACAATTCGAGATTAACCCGGTTAAACTCTTTAAGCTAGTTAACCAACATTTGTTAACCACTAGGACACTCCACTATAAGCCCAGTAGTTGCTCTCCCCTGTAGATATATTTCTATCTGCACGATATAACCATGATTAGTAAGTCGATCCTTCACATGTCATTCGTAACTACAATTGGATCAAATGTCCGTTTTACCCCTAAAGTCACATCTTGTTTCTTAAGTCTCACTGATCCTCTAATGAACAATTGGTTTGTGGTCCAACAACTAAATCGATTCCCTCTTGGGCCAATAAGAGGGTTGGATCCCTTTGTTCAAACCCTAGAGTTAGCACTTAAGGGAACAACCTCTCTACTATCCCTAATTCGGTAGGAGTGAATTTCGTCTTGCACTATGTCCCTAACCTATCTACTTGGTCTTATCCCAAAAATGGTAGGCTTATTGAGTTGGCGGAGTCGAGACACTCTCACCTAGGTCATCGTATGAAATAGTCAGTCTCAACAATAAACGGTGTTATAAAGTGAGAGTGACTTATTTCTCGGTTCGGTCTTATGCAAACTCATTGCACAGGACGCCACCACTCGCATGTCTCCACATAAACGATTCAGGATCATATCGTTTGTACTAAATACAAAGTGGGTCACGTCTATAGTGTTCCCAAGATAAGGTACCCAGCTATATCCATATACTATAGACCGTTTTTGGCTATATACTTGAACTTCCACTTTTATGTCTCTACATACAGTTCGAGTATTCATAATATAGTCCAGGGTACTTAGTTTATTGGATTTGTGGTTATTTCGACAAGACTAATACACATATAATCGATAACGCTTTATTGAAATAAATAACTCTTTATTAACGAACATGAAAACGTTACATTTACTGTCTACAAGTTTTAGGGCATATAATCCAACAACAAAACCTAAAGTTTATATTTTGTTTAGTCTTGAAATGTGATATTTAGTTCTTCCTAATCCATCATATTAATTTTCATAGTCTTTCACCATTACAAACTTATATGAGTGACTTTTAAGATTTCTATTAAAAGAAAAAAAGAAAAAAAACCCCTCTCCTATATCAAATATCAACCTCTAAATGAGACTCTATCGCTACCAGCATTATAAAATAATATTATTAAGCATTCCAAAAAGCCAAGACACTATAAAGTGACATATGTTCAATGGATTGATATATTTTAAAGTTTTATTCTTTCTTTTTTTCTTTTTTTCTTTACAAAAGGTTCAATATCTATGAGGTTAGTATAAACACTCTTTTTTGCCCATATATTTTAGATATATTTCACTTAATACCCTTTTTTAGTTCAACAACATTTAGAAAGGTAGAATTCAAACCTCTGACCTCTTGGTCGAAGATATATGTCAATTACCACTAACTTATGTTAATTTTGCTAATACCTATTACCTAGATTCCAAAATCTTAAAATTTTGCTCCCAAGGTTTTAATAATGTTCCATTTTGACCCTTAAAAATATAACATAGAGTAACTCAACGTAATGTTGCGTAAGTCATTAAAATTATATTTGTATTATTTTGAAGCCGACCAAAAACTATTTCCTATTTGTTTTTGGCGTTACATCAAAATTTTTGCAATGTTTAAAATCCCGTTAAAAATATTCTCTACCTATCCCCCCACAATTCTTTAGACCTCGTCATCATTAAAAAATTATCTTCAAAATATACGTATTAAATGAGTAGTTGGGGTTAAAAGGTGGCTAAACAATAATAAATAATTTGTTAATCACATGTTAAATATTGGACAATAATCCAATCCTTGGCTATTTCAAAAAAGTACTAATAAATAAATAGAAATAATCCAATCCCAACATGTTGGAGTTTGGAGCTGCTATTCTTGACGGCATTCTCAATTCAATATTCAATTCAATATTCAATTAGTTCAAATTCAAAACTCTATCAATTCCTTTTTAATTTTTTTTTAAATAATAATAAAAAAAAAAAAAAAAAAAAAAAACTCTATCACAATTTCCACCCAACCAACCCCTTTAAAAACTTCCCTTCTTTTACTCTTCTTCTCAATCCAAAACATCATTCATCAAAAGATGAGTAGAAAAATAGGTTCCCTTGCTTGTCTCTTCCTCATTGGAGCTCTCGTACACGTTGTCGTTGCCGTTGACCACAACGTTGGAGGCGATTTTGGTTGGAACTTTCCCCCAACTCTCACCTTCTTCTCTAAATGGGCTCGTAATAATACTTTCTTTGTCGGCGATACACTAAGGGCCCGTTTGATAACCATTTCAGTTTTTGGTTTTTGGTTTTTCTGTTTTTGGTTTTTGGTTTTTGCTTTCCTGTTTTTTAAAAACAAACACCACATATGTTTGATAACTGTTTTCTGTTTTCTGTTTTTAAAAAACGGAAAACCAACCTTGTTTGATAACTGTTTTTGGTTTTCAATTTTTTAAAAATTAGAAAGATGAAAAGATATTTTAGAGAGAGAAAAATGTGTAAAGACGTTGAAACAAAAATTTAGAGACACAAATATAAATGTTTTCAAGAGATTTTTTTTTTAAAAGATGAGAGAAAAGTTAAACATAGAAAATTTAGAGAGATGAAAGAAAATGTTTAGAGAAAGAATATTAGTTAGACTCGAGAAAATATATTAGTTAGAGAAAAAACAGAAAACAAGTTAGAGTAAAAGCGATAAATTTTAGATTAAAAAAATTAAATAAAAAAAGAAAATTTAGAGAGATAGTAAAGTTAAGAGTAAAAGATATGCTAAAAAACTAACGATAAATTAGAAAAATAAAGAAAAGTTGTAGCGATAGAAAATTTTGGTGACTTTTTTTTTCCAAAAGAAAAATTAGAACATGTTTATTGAGAAGAGAAAAGGTATTGACATATTTTTAGAAATAGACAAGTTATAGAGAAAAAAAAAGTTTTGAGAGAGAAAAATAAATTTTAGAGAGAGAAAAAAAAAGAAAGAAATTTGTTGGAGAGAGAGGTAAAAGAGGAGAAAAGTAAGCATTAGAAGAAAAATGAGTTTTTGAAAAACAGAAATCTGTTTTTAAAAACTACTTTTTTTGGTTTTTGAAATTTACTTATAATTTCAAAAACGTTTTTAAAAAAACAGAAAACAGAAAACAGAAATGGTTATCAAACGGGCCCTAAGTAATCAAATTACTCATGCATACTTTTAGCATATTCTTTTATCGTTTTAAAGATATATGTTTGGAAGTGATTCTAGACATTTTTAAGTCACTTCCAAACATATCCTAAATGGTCCTGCCATTATTGTTGTTTGTTGGTTTATCATACTTATAAATGTATGCATTTATAATGTAGGATTCATACCAAGAGCCAACGAGACTCACACCCATGCGGAAGCACGATCTCAAGAAGATCTTGATAGATGCGAAGAACAAGGATTAGTTTACGATTCTACGGTTATTGTTACCCTAGATAATCGTCTTGGTCGTCATTATTTTATTTGTACGGATGGAAACCATTGCAACATGGGCATGAAATTTTCCATCGACGTTTTACCCAAACCAGGAACAACGTCCAATACTGCAATCAAAGTTGATTCGTTGCCTACACTTCTCTTCATCACCATTATGGCTAATATGTTCTTATTCTTTGTTTGACATATTGTAACCAAGTCAAGCAAACACCATCAGTTTCAATATTACATTTATTCTTTTCGATTCTTGTAGTTTGTGATAAGTTTGGTAATTTGATTTAGCCTATTCAATTGGTCGAGCAAGTTTAATGTGAGAAAAATGTGGTGCACTTAAATAAAGTAAATGGTTAATTTTTCTAAAAATATATTAAATACTTTTAAAATAATTTCATTTCTATCCTATGTAAATCATTTTTTTTAATGCAAGGATTTGAATCAACGAGATACATGTCTGATCATTTGAGAAGTCGGTTCAAATTGTTATAAATAATATTTTTCAAGGTTAAATTAAGAAGAAGAAGTGATGTGATAGAGATTGTTGAGGTCTCTAATCAAATAAGTTTATAATCGTCGGCACTGATCGAGGGTCGAGATCAAATAAAATTTATAATCACCAGTTTCGGGCTAAATCATCACACGGGTTCAACATAAATAATTGAAGCATGCAACCCTCAGACTATAGTTGTTACTCCTCGTAACACCGAATTCTCTTTTTAGACTTTTCTCCTATATCCCCTCCATGACAATCGATATTGCCCAGTCCTTTTTTTATTGAACTCACATTACATGTTAAATTTAAATGACTAGTTTAAATTAACAAGATAGCAATAAAATCAGTAAAGAAAGAAACACATAAGCGACTATGGTGTAAGCAAGTTAACTTTCAAGCTAGTTCATCCTCTAGGGTATTCACCAAATTGAATCCCTTCAAGGGGTTTAAGCTACTCATATTGAAAAATGAAATAACATAAAACATTGCATTAAAGAATAAGTCATGATTAAAAGAATTACAATGCTGAAAAATATAATTAAACAGTGTAGAAAGTAAAATGGAAATTAGGGTTTTGCTCTCTCAATGGCTCTCTCTCCACTCCACTCTTTTTTCAAAGGAAAATTGATGGTTTACAGGCTAAATTCTCTTGTTTGTCTAATCACGGTTAAAGGGTTGGCTTCTTGAGAGAAAATGAGGCTTCACGACACCTAGGATGGCACAAAGATCTGTCACAATACCCAAATCATCACACGAGTTTAGCTTGTTTCAATGGTGTTTGTATGTCCTTTTATAGAGTGCATATGGTTGGTTTGTTGCCAAATTTCTTGCCTTCAGGAAGACTAGGAAGAATCGAATTCAAAGACGGTTTGGTGCATGAAAAACTCAACAATTGCTAACTTGTAAAAGTTTGGGAAAACAATTTTTCTCCAGAAATGCGGTCGCATTTCATTTCGGCCTTGGACAGATTATGGCCACAATTTTCATTCTCCCTTGCTTTTTCTGCACAATACCAAAATATGCTTAGATCTCAATAAAAAATTACTCTTTTGACCAAAATATGTTTCAATGCATAACTAAGTTATATGCCCAAACTGTTGTGGGTGTCCAGCCCACTTGTTGCACAAGTAAGACATTATTTTTAAGGGGCAACAAGAAAAATGACTAAAAATAAATAGGTGGCTTGAAAAATGGCTACAAACGTTTATAAATTAAATAGATGGCTAAACGATTTACTGATTAATAAATCCCTATTTGTAGAAGACAAAAATGTCCCCCAACAAACTGTTCTTAACGTTTAAAACTAAAATCACAAGTTTAGGAGAGATAAAATACACCCCTAAAAATAAGTTGGAGACATTTTAGGAAGTTTGAAATTCAAAAATCCAAGAAACTAATTTGAAAATCTAGATGGATCATACTATTTCTAGTTTGAAGTTTGAAATTCAAAAATCCAAGAAACAATCGTTTTCTACTGGAAAAATTTGTTTCCCGGAAAAATGAGTTACCTTCATTGGGGAAGAAGTACAAAGTTCAACCTCCCTCAGTAGAGAGAAATACCTTCAGAATGCGTTAATTGGAAAAAACAGTTCTCTCAATCTGAAGATATACTACCTGCAACTAAGAAAATCTAAACTTAAAAAACAACTAAGAACACGTTAGTAATTGTCCAGGAATTGAATCAACTAAAAAGATAATACCTTATATGCTGCAATTATGACATGTCATATCACCGCCCACCCTCCCACCAGAACCGCCCTCATGCATTCGCTCCATCTCGTCGGTCCATCTTCGTCTTCCACACCTCGAAACCCTTGAGAGCCAAAAACCTTCATTCCCTACCATTTCCCACCGCCAAACAAAGTGTATTCGCTACCTACCTCTCACATCTCGCCGACGACCCACCTCCGTCGTGCCGACGACCTTCCCCCGCTACGCCGGCGACCATCTCTTGCATGCTCAATCGATTTTTCTTCTACGCCAGGACTGTGCCAAAAAATTTGAACTAAGGTAACGGCTTCATTTCCCTTCCCTTATATTTGCAACAACCTCCCCCTAATTTATAGACAATCCCTTGATTTTAGGGATTTTTTTTTTTTTGGCAATATTTCGTGATTTATGTGCAAAAGGCCAACTACATGCAACCCTTGTGACATATTATTATAATTTGATTGTTTTTTATTGTAAAAATCCTCAAGGATGCTGTTAAGAAAAACCTTGCAAGAAAAATAAAAGAACAAATGGATTAAGAAAGATGTAGTTGAAGAAGTTGACCCCGTCAGAGTGGTATGTACTGATATATACATATATTATTTACACCGTATATGACCTGCTTGTGTGTACTGGAGCCTAAAATTGAGATGTATGTATCTGGATATAACTCTGTCATGTGTATTGAAGGGTGAAAGTGTGTTGGAATGCCTATTGAATAACATTCTACTGTCTGTCTGTACTCTTATATACATGCATATTAGTCATGGCAGTATATAAATTGTGTGCCTCCCCCTACTTTATAGATAATCCCTTGATTTTAGGGATTTATTTTTTTGGCAATATTTCGTGATTTATGTGAAAAATGTCAACTACATCCACCCTTGTGACATGTTATAATTTGATTGTTTTTTATTGTGAAAATACCTCAAGATGTTGTTAAGAAGGATCCTGCAAGGGAAAAAAAAACAAACAATGATGTAGTTGAAGAAGTTGGCTCCGTAAGAGTGGTATGTACTGATATATACATATATTATTTACACCGTTTATGACCTACTTGTGTGTACTGGAGTCTAAAATTGAGATGTATGTATCTGGATATAACTTTGTCTTGTGTATTGGAGGGTGAGATTGAGAAAAGCTTTTAATTACAAACTTACCGCCACTATTTTTATCATTATATGCAAAAAACAAATAAATTAAGCTATGATATTTAAATGAGGGAAAAATATAGGAAGATTAATGGAACTTACCAAACGAAATCTTTTCTTACGGTTGGAGGGATAGAAGAAGCCTAAAATATAGGAAAATCTTGTTTGACGGTTGGAGGGATATCAAAACCCGAAATCCCTGTAAATCAGGGTGCATCCACCCGAAAAAATGGGGAAAATCTGTATGCAGCTGTTAACAGCGTTTGTATATAGACGTATATACGAGGGGTAAAATTGGAAAAAAAAAATCTAAAAAGCAGTTCCTAAAAAGGTGGAAGCCATGTCTGCAATTATTGAACTTCCTTAGCCAAAAAACAAGAGGGGGTATTTTTTCTAGCCATTTACCACAATTCCCCTTAAACTTGTGTTTATGAGCCCAATATGTCGGGTTATGTCTTTAGCCCAATATCTAAATGGGTTGGCTTGTCTTGAAAGCCTATGGTTTATCCTTTGATATGGGATGACCTAAGGAAAGAGACGGTAGTTGAAAAATACAGAAGAACACATAGAAAACAAAGAAAAGCAAGGAGAGCAGTGCAGTTCAGATTTTCAGCGACAACTTCCACAAAATTGTCGATTGCCGAAGTTTCAACTATTGGCTTTTTCTAAAATTTTGTCAGCCTGTTGGGGACACATAGGGCCTCGTTTTGAATGGTTGGATCACTATTTTGAGCTCTGATTTGTTCGTAATCGTTGTTGGACAAAACCTGTAAGACTGGAGATATTTTTCATCTATTTTTATCTCAAGTGTTGATCTCTTATGTATGAAGGTATTGGTGGGTTGTGAATCTTTGTATGACTGATTTGGATTTTTTCCCCCTCAATTTTATCATAATAATAGAAGATGACAAGGGCGGACTTCTCACAAGTCCTGTGGTTTTTACTCTTCACATCGAAGGGGTTTTCCACGTATAAATTGTGTGTTATTTGCATTTTAGTCTTCTAAATTTTGTCTTTGATTGTTATCCATTATTGGTTGATTGCTTCGTGATGAATTGATGATTTATTTGTGGTGTTTTGGAGCACTCTTATTTAGTTGATTGTCTTGGAGGTGATCCTACTGGGTTATTGATATACTACCTGGGTCCTATCAGTTGGTATCAGAGCTCAGTTTTAGTTTAATCATTGTTATGGAGTCTACTAGTAGTAGTGGAGGTACTTCAATGATTAAATTGACATCAACCAATTATTCCATCTGGAGACCGATGATGGAGAATTTCTTATATTGCAAAGACCTGATTGATCTAATTGAAGCAACCACAGAAGTTGATGGTACCATTATTAAACCTGAAAAACCAGAGAAAATGGAAGAGAAAGATGAAGGATTGGAATTCCATAATTCTGTAAAGCGAAAGCGTAATTGGGACCGATTCGTCATTAATTTTGTTTAATCTAAAATACCAATACATTAGCAATAAACTTACAACTATTCTAGATTTATATTAAGGCTAAGCATATAAAAATATTAAATCTAAATTTAATTTATATAGTAACAAGTTACTTACTCTCATTGACGACTCAGATTAAATTCACCAACTGCTTGTGAAATAATCACGAACTATTGCGAACACTACCACTAAGGATACATCGGTATGACTTTGAAACTACTAGAGGCAGGAGACTGGTGGGAGCCTTCAGGAGAATCATCTTCCTTTGAGAGTAGGAGAATGAATGAGATGCCTTTCAGCCCACCCCAAGGGTCCTATTTATAGGAAAAGGCCAAGATCTTTTCCTTATAGAAAAATGTCATGAATAAGATCTAATCAAATCTATTATCTTATTCATATCTAATTTTGATAAATAATTAATTAATTCCATAATTAATTAATTACCCAACTAAATATCATATATTTAATTTTAGGGATTTTATTAAATATTTATTTTATTAATATGAATCTAATTAATATTAATTATTTGAACTCTTTCAAATATTTTTTCTCAAAATTAATTTTTGAAATTAATTAAAAAATTATATTATAAAGATTCATAAACTTTATACTATAATGTACCATCATACATTATATGATTCCCCTAAATAAATTAAACACTTTCAATTTACAATTTATATTTAATCGCCTCAAGTCTCTTTATGAGCTACCAATGGGACCTAATGGACCTGCAGATCAGAAGCTCCAACGATATGAGATTTGATCGGCTAAACTCATTAACCAATTAATCAATTTTTGTTAACTGTGGGTTCACTCCACTAAAGACTCATAGTTGCACTCTTCTCACGGCAAACATAATTTTGTGTCCACGAATATAGACCAATAATAGCAAGTTAGTCCTTCACGAGTGTTTGTAACTCTAGCTGGGTCAAATTACCATTTTACCCCTGAGTACCTCTACCTTCTTAAGTATCAGTGCTCCTCTAATGAACAACCTTTTTGTGGTCCAACCATCAAATAGAAACCTCTCTCGGACCAGTGAGAGGGTAAGGCCCTTTGTTCAAGACCCGGAGACACCACTTAAGGGAACACTCATCTACTTCCTCAAAAGTCGGGAAGGAGTGAATTTCATCTTGTGTGATTATGTTCCCAGCTCCCCACTCGGTCTTGTCCCCAAAATTGTAGGCTTATTGAGTCGACATACTGGTCACTCTCACCCATACAAATCAAAGGACAATTCCTCATGAACAGGAGTCCATAATCCACTTAGGATTCAGACTAAGTTGCCTAGGTCATCCTAGTGAAATAGAAATCTAACTAGTTAACGGTGTTACAGGTAGCGGTTACTATTTCACGGTCTGGTCTTATGCAAACTCATTGCATAGGACACCACCACTCGCATGTCCCCTACACGAATACGTTGGATCACTACGTTTTTATCAAATACAAAGTGGATCGTATCCATAGTGTCGGTAGGATAAGTTATCCAGCCTTATCCCTATACTATTGACCCTTCAGGTTGTTTCTTGAACAGTGATCCTCGTATGTCTCCACACACAGTTCAAGACTTATCCCATAGCCTAGGATGTTTAGTTTATTAGATTAGGGTTATTTAGGCAAGATGTACATAATATAGACAATAACTCTTTATTGAAAAAACATCAAACAATACTTTATTTATGTTCGGTCAATCATTACATTTACTATATATGAGTTTTAGGGCATAAAACCCAACAAACTCCCACTTGAACTAAAACTCTAGTCAATGGGAAGTAAATACAATAAACTAAAGTTGGGAATGTAATGTACATTGTATGTTACATGAAAAGTAAATATACAAGTAGTACAATAAACTAGGGCATCCTTATACCCATTACAAATCTCTCACTTGCCCTAGATTATACAACATACATATCTCGTAGACCTAGACCTTCTAGATGACCTTCAAACACTTTAGCCGAGAGAGCATTCGTAAATGGATCAGCTATATTGTGCTCCGAAGCGATCTTGGTAACGATCACATCTCCTCGTTGCACAATCCCCCTTATCAGGTGATACTTCCTCTCTATGTGTTTTCCTCGTTTATGGCTGCGAGGTTCTCTAGAATTTGCTACAGCCCCACTGTTGTCATAGTATAATGTTATAGGCAAGTCCATATTTGGAACAACTTCCAAATATGTCAGAAATTTCCTGAGCCAAACTGCTTCCTTAGCTACTTCACAAGCAGTAACTTACTCAACCTCCATGGTTGAGTCTGCTATGCATCCTTGCTTGATGCTTCGCCAAACTACAGCTCCCCCGTTAAGGGTGAACATTGACCCTGACGTGGATTTCCTAGAATCTTTGTCAAATTGCAAGTTAGAGTCAGTGTATCCTGTAAAGATCAAATCCTTAGCCCCATACACTAGCACGTAGTTCCTCTTTCTCCAAAGATACTTGAGGATATTCTTAACCGCTGCCCAGTGTTCTAACCTTGGATTGGATTGATACCTACTGACTATTCCCAGTACATAACATATGTCAAGCCTAGTGCAGAGCATAACATACATTAAGCTGCCCACAGTTGAGGCGTAAGGAATGTGTCTTATATCCTCAACTTCTTGAGGTGTCTTAGGACATTGTTCCTTGGATAGATGAACCCCATGTCTGATAGGTAATAAATTTTTCTTGGAGTTCTACATCGAATATCGAGACCACATCTTATCGGTATACGTTGGTTGAGACAATGCTAACGTTTTGTTCTTACGATCCCGAATGATCTAGATCTGAAGAATATATTTGATGACATGCAAAAATGTCATCATTTTCCTATTAATTTTGGCTAGTTTTATGCTTTAATTGTGTGCTTTAATGCTATTTTCTGTTTAAATTTCAGAAAACCGAGTCAAAGAAGTAAAAACGGAATTTTGAGAGATTTTAGATGATTTTGGAGGCCTTTGGAGCAATTTGAAGAATTACATTGAAGATCCGAGTCCAAAAAGCCAAGAAGAATGAATTAGAAGCCCAAATTCATGAATTTCAAGTCTTAAAGTATCAATTTGGGTCAAGAAAAGTGCCCAAAATCCATCACAAGAAGTATTTGGGCCAAAAGAAAGTTGGAGGCCCAAAAATTGAGTCAAAATCGGGCCATTATTGAAAATTCAGGGCCTAGCGTCTCGACGCTAAGCCTGGAGCGTCTCGACGCTAGGCAGCTGCGTGGAAAGATCCAAAATCGCGAGAGCGTCGCGACGCTGTCCAAGTAGCGTCTCGACGCTGAGACGTCTTGGAGCCCAAGAAAAGATGACGTCAGAGCGTCTCGACGCTGTCCTTGTAGCGTCTCGACGCTGAGCCTGCTGGGAGCCTATAAAAGGAGCCTTTTGCATCCATATTTTGTGTGCCAATTTGTGGGTTTTCACCCCTTTCTAGAGTTTACACTAAAATTTGGGATTTTTGGGAGAGTTTTGGAGCTTTGTTGAAGATCTTTGGAGCTCGGGATCGAAGGAGGTCGGCGCGGGATCGAGGAGATCGACACTTTTATGAGCATTTCTCTTCCCTTTTCCTTTATGTTTTAGTTTCTAGAATTGTTGTGATTAGGAATTATTGGATTTTAGTGATTATGAGTAGTAAATTCCTAAATTCTATGAGATTGATTTAGATGTTGAACCTCTGCTGAATTAATGAATTGATGTGGTTTGATTGTCATTATTGTTCATTTGTGCATTTTGTCCGTAATGCTTTTAATCAACTGATCACTGATTAAATGAATCGTTACTATGTGGAAACTCGACGGAGAGAAGCTTAGACTAGAACTGAATGCATGACTAACGGTTATTTACCCGGGTGACACGGGATAAAATAAATAACGTTAGAGGTTGTACTGAAGGGTCGTAATGCCATGCTAAGTAAATAAAGATGAGACTGAAAGGAGATTCTTTATTGAAAGGTATGAGATAGGAGGAGACCGACAGGAGAATCCTTGAAATTAGGCTTCTAGACTTATGAATCGAATGATTAGTCAATCCATATTAGTTAATTGATTAAGCGATTAAAGGTCCAATTGATAAAATCAACCACTCTAGAATTATCCCATCAAATTGTGTCACCATTTATCTTTTGCTTTCTAGATTAGCTTTTTGTTATTCTTTCCGGCATTAGATTTTGTTCTCTAAATAAAGCTAAGCAAGATTATTCGCGGTACTTAATTGAATAAATCCAATCCCTGTGGAGACGATACTCTATACTCAAAATCACTATATTACTTGTCACGACCCGTACGCTTGCGGAATTGAAAATCGTGGTCAACAATATTGTGCCTTTCCCAAATCTTGCATTTGGAATTGGGTCTCTAGCCAGCTCTTAACGTCAGTAAGGTATCCTACATCATTCCCAATGAGTAGGATACCGTCCACATAAAGTACTAGAAAAGTTACTTTGTTCTTGTTGATTTTCTTGTATACACAAGGTTCATCAATGTTCTGGTCAAAACCAAATGATTTGATTGCAGTATCAAATCTAATGTTCCAAGATTTAGACACCTGTTTCAACTCATAAATGGATCGATTCAGTTTGCAAACTTTTTTTTCCTGACCTTGGGTTATGAACCCTTCGGGCTGAGACATGAAGATATTCTCTTCAAGATTACCATTCGAAAAGACAGTCTTGATGTCCATTTGCCATATTTCATAGTCATAATGTTTGGCTATGGACAAGAGAAATCTTATAGACTTTAACATAGCAACAGGAGAAAAAGTTTCCTCATAGTCAACCCCTTCTCTTCGGGTGTAACCCTTTGCTACAAGTCTAGATTTGAAGGTCTGTACTTTTCCAGATTCATCTCTCTTTCTCTTATAGATCCATTTGCACCCTATGAGTTTTACCCCTTCAGGTAGATCTACAAGTTCCCATACGGAATTTGAGTACATTGACTCCATTTCAAGGTCCATGACTTTGACCCATTGATATTTGTCTACATCATTCATTGTCTGTCAATAAGACAATGAATCCTCAATGTCATCATCTGGTATAACGACCAGAGTTTTAGTTAAACCCAAGTAGCGGTTGGGTTGTGATACAACTCTCCCATTGCGTCAAGGCACTCTCAACGTTTGAGAAGGATGAGACGAACCTGAAGAACTAGCCCCTCCATCAACTCTTGTTGAAAGTCCAGCTTCATCAACAACTCTTGTTGATTCTTCAATAGCTTCTTCTAATACTAACTTACTACATGGTTTATGATCCCTCATGTGGTCTTCCTCTAAGAAAGTAGCATTTGTCGATACAAACACCTTATTTTCTTATGGGTCGTAGAAAAGACCACCTCTCATTTCTTTTGGGTAACCAACAAATTGACACAACCTTTAGCGAGGTTCCCGTTTCTTAGGATTTGTCACAAGCACGTGTGCTGGACAACCCCAGATACGGAAGTGTCGTAAACTAGGTTTACACCCTCTCCATGACAAGTCACTTAATCTTCCCTGCAAGGTTCAAAGTTTGCAGCATCAATAACTTTCAATTCTTTGGTACTTTAGACATGGTACATCCTTCAATACAGTTAATTTTTCTTAAGATTAGGGAGCTTTGAGATTTTGAATTCTGTCTTTCTAAGTGTATTGAATGAGCATTCTTACATGGTTTTTTAATTATAAAACACAGGCATGTGCAAGTAATCTGTTCTATCAACAACTGTTCTGATTAATTTCATTGCATTTTACAATGTGCTTTAGCTTGTGGTTGATGCCTGTCTTAGGGAGGCCCTTCAAAATGGTTGCACAATCAGGTTTTAGAATGCCAATGAACTTTCCCCCTCATAAAAAAACTTGTTCATTTTCAACAAATTTTAGAAGCTTCATGAACTCAAACAAGAGCAGTCGTCCTTTAATTATTAAAAATAAATGGCTGAAGCACATGCATAGACTAGTTTTTGTAGTTTCAGAAATGTGGAATTCGAAGGGCTTGTTTGTTGACTGCTTCTTCTTCACCACAAGCCTTAGCCAACTTTTGCTTCATTCTTCATGTGAGATCACATGTATTCCCATGTTTCATATTGGACTCTCTCTCTCTCTCTCCAGAGCACTAAAATTGGATCGAATTAGAACCCATTTATCATGTTTAAGTTCTAGTTTGGTGAGTTTCTTTCCCACAAAATATGCCTAATTAGTGATTGTGTTGATAAGAGGAATTATCATAATATTTTTTTTCCTAATTTTCGAAATTTTTTAGGACGGATCACTTAATTAAGTGTTTACCATTTAGGCGGCTTAAATTAAAGACAATGAAGTCGAGGTAAGTTCTCTCTATAAATGTAAACTTAAATGTTTCAACTCTGCATGAACATCTCAATTGACTTTCCTAGAATTGAGTAGTTTTAGTTTTTTAGTTTGTCTGTAAAAATAGAGTTGATGTGATATTGAAAGTTGCTTGTGTTGCACCTAGTGGTAAGGATCTGTAGTTTCTAGGTTGTTATATACATAATGGATGCTGAGATACTGACGGTAGGATGAATATAGATTTTTGGTTTATTGATGGTCCGCAAAGTGCACGGGCCGCAAGTAATATAAAACGGTAGTAATACCGAGTATCGAATCCACAGGGAGGCGAAGCGAAACTTAAGCAAATAATTAAAATCTCTTGAGCACTAAAAATACTTAGGCGAAATAATATTTAGGGACCACTTCATGCAATAAAAAAGGATTTAAACTCAAGACAGTTAACGAAAATAAATTGATCAATCGAAAATAAAATGTGGAGAAAGAGTTTTCTTTAAATGGGAAGAGGGGTCTTGAAAATCAATGATTAGCTAAACAATTGCTATAATTATCCTATCTCTTTGCCCAACTAATTATAATCCTAGAATCTCCATTAATCACATAGGATCTCCTGTCGGTTTCCCCTAATTTTAATTAATTCATTTTAACAACCTAAGTGTCCTTAGCGCTATTAAAAATAATTAATTATTACGCTTAGATTCATTTTAGGAATCTAAGTTTAATAAACTAATCCCGGTGTCACAACGGGCAATTAAACTAGTTGCATGGATTATGATCTATCCTAATTTCTCTCCATCGAGTTTCCATTAAGAATCGAATCATTACACAATTGGCCAGATTGAGTAAAACATTAAGCACATCCATACAAATAATTAGGACATGGGCAAGAGACAAGAAATTATAACAATATTTGAACTATCATTTCATTTCAAGACCCCAATTTGGGGTTTTAGCTACACATGGCTAAAATATCCATAATAATTACAAAGGAAAGCATAATAAAGAGCATAAAAGAAAAGGAATTGACCGTCGAAAAACCCCACGCTGACGCTTGGAGCCCCCGCTGACTACTTCTTGAGCCTCTAAGATGCTCCCCCTAAATTTCCCAAAATTTTCCCACTAAAAGAATCCTCTCAAAAAGGCTCAAAAGCCTTGAGAGGGGGTCCAAAGGAGCCTAATGAAGAAAGGAATTGGAATGGTGAAGGAATGATTGATTGATGAATAATGAGGCACCCAAGGGTGCCTTTTTATAGGCCTGGAATAGGGGTAGCGTCGCGACGCTACCTTGCTCAGCGTCGCGACGCTGCTGTGCACACGACTTGGACAACACGAAAGGGTAGCGTCGCGACGCTGTCTACTTAGCGTCTCGATGCTGCCCCAAAATTCCAGATTTTTCAGCTTCCTTTTGGGCTGATTTTTGGGCCTTCTTCTTTATTTCTTTTGGTCATTTCTTCATGGTTGACATCTTTGGGCCTCCAATTTCTTCAAGCTTTGGATTTGGGCTTCAATTACTTCAATTTTGGCACTTTTTCTCCCAAAAACACCAACTTTGCTCCTAAGGACCAAATAACAAAATTCATTAAATATAATCATAAAAAACACGTTTAAAGCACCAAAAAGCTTAATAAATTGAGACTAAAATAGCGACATTTCTGCTCGCTATCATTTATTAACATGGAAATTGGAATTATGAAGTTGTTTTCCCTCTTCTTTTGTAGAACATTTTTTGTTCTTTTGTATTGATTACTTCTGCACTCTTTTGAGTGATTATGTTGTAGAGTACCCAACATATGTAGATCCCCTTAACATAACTACTATGGCATATTTAGCTATGCCACTTTGCCCAAGCAAAAGCTGAGAGATGAATTCTAGACATACTTAAGTATCAAGCCCATGCTAATTTGAGCATTGACAAATAGACAGAGTATAATTAAAAATTATTAAAATGTTATGAACTAAATTGAAATTTTTTAAGTACAATAGAGACTAAATTGAAAAACACCCAACATTCATAACTGAAATATATATTTAGGTTAAACATAAGTTAAATCTCTAAGTTAGACATTATTTATGGCTATGTTTTTCCTATTATCAGGTAGGTCTCAAGTACAATGAATTTGTTGTCATAAGGATAACAGGCTGCCCAAATGGTTGTGCTAGGCCTTATATGTTTGAACTTGGATTTGTATGCAATGGTTCTAAAAGCTATCGGTATTATGAATTGCAAGCCAATGGTTTACTCCCTAAACCTTCTAAGTGGAAACTTTTTAGAATGCTACTTAGATTTCACATCTTTATGTTGGCTTAATGTTTATGTGTACTCTTGTCTCGAAATAGATATGGTTTGGAGGAAGGCTCAATCAAACATTATTGGCAAGAACTTTTATGGATAAGCCATGACCTCGAAAAGGTCTCGAACCTTTATTCTATCATCGGAAAAGCACAAACGACACCCTAAAGAATCATTTGAAGACTTCACAAACCACTTGGTGAGTATGTGAAGGGTCTAAAATTATGTACAGTTCTCTTCGTTATTGTCTTACTTTAATTAATAAAATTGTTGTCCTTTTAATTAATGTTCAGGGATTTGAGAAGCTCAAAGAGCTGGTACTTGAAAAATGAGCTGGTCCTTTTAATTATTAAATTATGTACAGTTCTCTTCGTTATTGTCTTACTTTAATTAATAAAATTGTTGTCCTTTTAATTAATGTTCAGAGATTTGAAAAGCTCAAAGAGCTGGTACTTGAAAAATGGGATGGTCGTGTGCTTGTACCAGGCACACGTTATAACCTGAAGCTTTTTGTTACGTTGATAAGGATATGTACGAAGTCGTGGACGACCTTGCAAAGCTTCAGAATAAGAAGGCTCATCAATTAGCATTGGAAGTCATTCGCAACTACGTGGTTTCTCATCAAAATGGGAGGAATGAATGATTTTGTAAGAGAAGTTTAAATTTTCACCTTAGAAGCCAATATTAATAGGGCGAACAAGTGTAATAGTCTCGCTCTCTCCCACGGTACTGTTTTGTAAGAGCTAGAATGAATGGATGTTGCTAGATTTGGTATAATTTTGTACCCAAGTTAATTGTTTGTCTGTATCAACTTTGTTTATCATTTTCTTGGATTTTTGTATCTTATTTTAAGGTTTCTTCTAATAAAATTACCTCATTTCCAACCTTGCTATGTTTCAGAATGTTGGTTGATTTTTGTTCAATATAGTAAAATAGAAGTAGAGAGTACACCTTTGTTTTGAGTAAATGCATGTTGCACAGGAGGAATAAAAATGAGGGGGGGGGGGGCTTTTTTTATTATTTTTTTCAAATACGTATAGTTGACGGTTAAAAAATGACATAAAAATACAATAGTTGACAAATATTAAACATCAATGAAAATATAATATTTGACAATTTAGCATGGTAACTTGACGACTAATAAACGTCAATGAAAGAATATATTGACAATGTAACTATGTCAATAAAGATAGATATATTGACATTTTAGGTGCTATAATTGACAATGAAAACATGTCAACATAAGTCTATATTGACGGTTTATAAATATCAATAAATATGGCAACGTTGACGCTTTATGGATATCATTGACGTATAAAACGTGTCAATAATAAGATTTGTTGATGGCTTATAAACGTCAACAACGACATCTTCGTTGGCATCCTATAAGCGTCAATGAAAACAGTAATATTGACGCTTTAGTTTTATTGATACCACTTCAATTGACTTCTAAAAAGCGTCAATGAAAGTTATAGTTGATACATTTTAGCCGTCAACAAAGGCCAAATTTGTAGTACAACTAGGGGTTACTATTTCGCGATCTGGTCTTATGCAAACTCATTGCATAGGATACCCACACTCGCACGTCCCCTACACGAACGTGTTGGATCATTGTGTTTGTATCAAATACAAAGTGGGTTGTATCCATAATGTCGCCATGATAAGGTACCCAACCTTATCCCTATACTATAGACCCTTCAGGCTGTTTCTTGAACAGTGATCCCCGTATATCTCCACATACAGTTCAAGACTCATCCCACAGCCTAGGATGTTTAGTTTATTGGATTAGGGTTGTTTAGGCAAGATGTACATAATATAGACAATAACTCTTTATTGAAAAAACATCAAACAATACTTTATTTATGTTCGGTCAATCATTACATTTACTATCTACGAGTTTTTTGGCATAAAACCCAACAAAAGATTGGGGAAAGTTAAAGAGGAAAATTTTGGGGACCATTAGACAGTGGATTGATATTATCATTTTCAACCATGTGTCTTAGGAGTCCGAACCATATGCGTTGTGGAAGAAATTGGAAGGTCTTTATGAAAGGAAGACCATACATAACAAACATTCATTAATCAAGAGGCTTGTTCATTTGAAATTGAAGGATAAGAAGTCTGTTTTTGAGCATTTGAGTGACTTCCAGGATATTATTAACAAGTTGACTACCATGAATATTGTTCTTGATGATGAATTACCAAACAGTTGGAAAACTTTGGTTGTGACTATTAGTAACTCTGCTCCAGAAGGTGTTATGTCTTTGAATGTTATTAAAGAAAGCATGTTCAATGAAGAGATAAGAAGAAAGGAGATGGGAGTTGATACTTTACATGCTCATGTTGTTGAGAATCGTGGAAGAAACAAAAATAAGGGACCCAAATGTCGTAGTAACTCAAAGAGGAGGTCCAAGTCTAGAGACAAAGAGACTAGAACATGTCATTACTGCAACAAGCCTGGCCATATCAAAAAGTTTTTCTACTGTTGGAAGAAAAGAAAAGGTAAGAAGCAAGACTCACAAAAAGAGGGGGATGATAAAATTACTGCAACAATCGCTTCTAAGAGTGATGATGATGCCACCTTGATTTGTGCAACTGGTGAGTGTCATCATGTAGAGAGTTTAGATACAGAGTGGCTGGTAGATTCAAATGTTTCATACCATTGTATTCCCAAAAGGTAGTATTTCATGACCTATCAATCTGGTGATTTTGGTAGTGTGAAGATGGAAAACCAGAGCTTAGCTAGCAATGTTGGATTAGGTGATATTCATGTGAAGACAAGTGTTGGGTGCACGCTTACATTAAAGAATGTGCATCATATTTCTTATTTACACTTTAACTGAAGGGAATAAAAGTCCCCACGCAGCGGAAGCGCATCGATTGGACCTTACGCCGTATATTAATTAACATTAAAATATCGTTACGAAAACTCAAACAAACTTTAAACATACTTTAAAGTTGCTGGAAAATCAGTTTAAACATGCTGAAAAATAAATCTAAATTTATTTTCATGCTTTTCTAAAGAAAAGGGGAAGAACTGTTACAAACCTTCGTTGTGGACTTAAGTTTTCTTCGCCAACGATGCTCCAACGATCAAAACGCAGCAACCCCCTTTTAAGTTTCTTCGCTGGAAAATCCTTCTTGAATGACACAATAACCACAGAGGTTACACCGGTATGTCTCTAAGTCTAGGAGGCAAAAGACTTGTGGGAGTCTTTCTCTATGAGGGAGGCTAGAGAGAATTCTAGGTCTTGTCTTGAGAGTCTAAGAGCAAGAGCAGAGTGTCATGGACCAATTAGGTCTAGTGTTCTATTTATAGAAGAGATACCATGAATAAAATATTCAATTAAATCAATCTTTTCCAAAATTGATTCAATCTTATTATTTATTTAATCAATCATGATCAATCAATTCCATAATTTATTAATCTTTTCCACAAATGACTAATTACTTCCATAAGTGATTAGATCATTTCCATAAATGATTAATCACTTCCTTAAGTGATTAATTATTTCCATAATTGATTAATTCCCGGTTAATGAATTCTTTAATTAAGTAACCACCAATTAAATATCACATATTTAATTTTCGGCCTTGAATTAATTAATTCGCCCAAATAGATTTTAGGCCTTAAATTAATTAATTCATTATTTGAACTCTTTCAAACTTCCATAAATTTATATTTGAATTTCTTCAAATATTAATCTCTCTCATAATAATATATCAATATATATTATATTTGTTTCCCTTAGTAAATTGAACATTTTCAATTTACATTTATTACTTAGTTGCCTCAAATTACTTTATGAGCTACCAGTGGGACCTAATGGACCTGGAGATCAGAAGCTCCAACGATGTGAGATTAATTGGTCAAACTCATTAACCACATTAATCAATATTCGTTAACTGTGTGTTCATTCCAGTATAGACTCACAGTTGCACTCTTCTCACTGCAGACATATTTTCTGTGTCCACGGATATAGACCAATATCGACTAGTTAGTCCTTCACGAGTGTCCACAACACCAGCTGGGTAAAATTACCGTTTTACCCCTGGGTTACTTCTATTTCCTTAAGTACCAGTTCTCCTCTAATGAACAACCTGTTTGTGGTCCAACCATCAAACAGAAAACCTTCTCGTGTCATTGAGAGGGTAGGGCCCTTTGTTCAAGACTCGGAGTAACCACTTAAGGGAACACTCATCTGCTTCCCTAAAGTCGGGAATGAGTGAATTCCATCTTGTACGATTATGTTCCCAGCTCCCCATTCGGTCTTGTCCCCAAAATGGTAGGCTTATTGAGTCGGCGTATTGGCCACTCTCACCCATGCAAATCAAAGGACAATCTCTCATGAGCAGAAGTCCATAATCAACTCAGGATTAAGACTAAGTTGTCTAGGTCGTCCTAGTGAAATAGAAAATCAACTAGTTAACAGTGTTATAACCAGTGGTTACTATTTTGCGGTCCGGTCTTATGCAAACTCATTGCATAGGATACCCCCACTCGCATGTCTCCTACACGAACGCGTTGGATCGCAGCGTTTGTATCAAATACAAAGTCGGTCGTATCCATAGTGTCACCAGGATAAGGCACCCAGTCTTATCCCTATACTATAGACCCTTTAGGTTGTTTCTTGAACAATGATCCCATATGTCGCTACATATAGTTCAAGACTCATATTACAGCCCTGGATGTCTAGTTTATTGGATTAGGGTTATTTTTAGGCAAAGACAAATATAAAATAACTAATAAAAATTAATGAAAAAATATATCAATATTATTTCATTAATATCCGGTCAACAGTTACATTCACTATCTACGAGTTTTAGGGCATAAAACCCAACATTAACTTGTTGTTTGCAAATGTCCTCGATCAAGAAAGTTTTCAACATACCTTTGTAGATGGTAGGTGAAAATTGTCTAAGGGTTCAACAATAGTTGCTCATGGTGAGTTGTGTTGTTCTTTGTATAAAACATGCTTGAGTATATGTTCTTCTGAGCTGAATGCAGTTGAAAAAAAGAATTTTCCTAACTTGTGGCATCAAAGGCTAGGGCATATGAGTGTCACGAGGATTAAATTGTTGGCAGATAAATCTCTTATCCATGTTGATAAAACAATTTTTCTTGACCCTTGTGATCATTGTTTGACAGGCAAGCAACATAGAGTTTCATTTTCTACAAAGTCTACCAGAAGGCAAAGAAAGTTGGAGTTAGTTCACACTGATGTTTGTAGTCCTATTGAGGTGGAGTCTCTTGGTGGAAATATATATTTTGTCACTTTCATTGATGATGCTACTCGAAGAACTTGGGTGTATATGTTGAAGACAAAAAGCCAAGTGTTCGAGATTTTCAAAAAGTTTCATGCCATGATAGAAAGGGAGACCGAAAGAAAGTTGAAACGTCTTCGATCTGACAATGGCGGTGAGTATACTTCGAATGAGTTTGAGTATTATTGTTCACAATATGACATTAAACATGAGAAGACAGAGCCCGACACACCACAACACAATGGAGTTGCTGAGAGGATGAACATAACTATTGTAGAGAATGTGAGGTTCATGCTTAGAATGTCTGATCTTCCTAAGACATTTTGGACTGAAGCAGTGCAATGTGTCGTGTATTTGATTAATCAATCTCCATCGGTTCCCCTTGGTCTAGATATTCCAGAGGGAGCATGGAAGGGACGTGATCCTACTTATTCACATCTGAGAGTCTTTGGCAGCAAGGCATACATGCATGTGCCTAAAGAAAAGAGGTCAAAGCTTGATTTGAAGATCAATCCATGTGTATTTGTTGGGTATGGTGATGAAGAGTATGGTTACAGGCTCTACAATCTAGAAAAGAAGAAGGTAATGTGAAACAGAGTTGTAATATTCTTTGAGCACGAGAAGCGTGTAGATCTTCTGAGTACAAGGTACACTTCTACTTCAGAGTTGTTTTTTGATATTGCTAATGGTTGTAGCAGCCAGCTTTTTTTTAAATAAAAAAAAAAGAAGAAAATGGGTTGTTGCCCGGTTAAGAGGGAAGAGTGGGGGGGGAAGTTTTCCCCCACATTTTCGGTCAAATGACCATTATTAAAAAAAACAAAAAAAAATCATATTCTTCTTCTCCCTCTCTTGCAACACTCTCTCCCTCACGCTCCCTCTTTCTCTCCCTCCTTGCCGCCCACAGCCCGTTGCCACCGACGACGTCACCGCTCGCCATCGGTAAACTCTCTCTT
This sequence comes from Luffa acutangula, assembly GCA_036850905.1. Taxonomy (NCBI): domain Eukaryota; kingdom Viridiplantae; phylum Streptophyta; class Magnoliopsida; order Cucurbitales; family Cucurbitaceae; genus Luffa; species Luffa acutangula. The sequence continues at coordinate 38,663,773 of CM072088.1, forward strand.
TCTTTCTCTCTCTCCCTCTCAGTTCTCTCTCTATCTCACGCCCATCCCCTCCCTTCTCTGTCTCATGTTGTAGCAGCGTGGTTGTGCGCGTTTAGCCTTGTTTTCTGGCAACAACACTGTAGGCGCAGACAGCAGCGAGGAGGGACCGTTTTTCTGCGTTTTCGGGTGTTTTAGGTGAGTTCTCACATTGGGTAAGTTGGTTTGAGTCTTATGTGGGTTAGTTCTTGCATTTAAACGATTATCCATTCACTTATTCTCTCGTTCAGCAAGCATACCCATTCAATTTCGGCGATTCAAGCAGTGGGTCTTCGAGTTTCAGCGTGTTTGAGCAATTTCGGCTTTGGGTAAGTGAACTAAGTTAAGTTTTGAATGATTTAATTGTGTTAAAGGAGTACCCATTGATTTTGGCATGTGGTTGCAAGGTTCTCTTAGCTTTTGGGGATTTAATCATCAGTTTGGAGCGTTGTTGGATCATTGGACAGCAAGCTGAAGGTTGAGTTTGGGTAAGTTTTCTGAAGTTGAACCTTCTCTAAATTAATGGGTTCCTAGTTGAATGCTTGGATTAGAGTCCCTATTTGATTGAGAGTTTCGTTCCTTGTTGTAGCTTGCTTAAGAGCCTTGGAGTTAAGAAATTTCTTGAAGGTTGATCCAATATCTTATTCACTAAGGTAAGTAGCCCTTTGGAATAAATTTTACGCTTTAAACTCATTTAAGTTGAGTATGGTTTATAATAGCATGAGTTGGATTTAATCCTTAAGTTGCCGCCCCTTGGAATTTAAGTAGCTAGTTGGATTCAAATTCTATGTTTTAAATGCATTGTATCGTAGCTGAACATGGTAGGTAATTCGTTGCGTTAGCATGAAATGTTTATGCATTGAAATGACTGTTTGCTCCTAGCATGAGTTGGTGTTATATACTTGGATTGAGATTGAGGTGTTATGAATACGGTTGTCTTCAGGAATTTGGTTGTCGCGTACTTGTGCTATGTGATAGGTGAAAGTGCTTGACTGTTTTATTTTATAAGTTGATTGGTATTGTTTGTGGACAACGGGGAGTTTGTGTTTTATCTCTGTGTTTTATCTCTGTTTAGGAGTGTTGTTGTCGCCTTCGTTTCTTGTTCTCGAGATTGATTGAGTTGGGATGGTGTCAGTATTCTCCGTAAAAGAAAAGAACTTGGTTAACTGGGTTGCAGTGAAAAACTAGTAAGTGTTAAGGGGACCTAATGGGTAAAGGATTAAGAAAGGGAAAAGGATGGGCTAGTTGCCTTGATTGAGGGTCGTGTCGATTAAACACCTAGGATTGAGATGTATTAGACTGAAATGAGGGGCTTAATGGGCGGGACTTGGCTTCGTAGACTAAGTGCCATTTACTAACTGTGGAAGTTGATTTCTGACTTAAACCCATGAACGCCCCACCAGTGAAATGGTAGTTTAGAGCGCTACGCGCACACTAGTGCCTTGAGGGATGAGACTCAGCTCCACTGACTGGGTGCCTTCTACCATCAGTTGGAGTAGAGATCTCCCAAAGCATTCACCTGTGCACTTCCAGTGAGTTGGCAAACTTATATGTAGGTGAGTTAATCGATCACGAGGCCCGAACTACAGATTAATGAAATGAAATGAATGAGAATGAGATGACCTAACCCTTAGGTCCTTAACTCGAATAAGATGTTAAAAATTTTGATTGATGCAAGTGTCTTGAAGTATTGCTACTTACTGAGTATTTTCTTAAATACTCTTTCTTTTCCCTTACATACAACTGCAGGTAGAGGTAAAGGTGTACATAACGCGTGATGGAGAGCTGCTGAGCCATGGATCTCCTTTAGGATAGTCTTCCGCATTTTGTGTTTTAAATTTCTTCTTTTGAACTTGTATTGCGAATGATTTAAGGTTTATTCTGCTTTAAGTTTTTGTGTGAATGGCTAAAGTGTTCTTTTGTTCTGTTTTAACTGGGATCCCAGGCTGAAAGGTTTCGAAAATTTCTAAATATGTTTTCTTTAAATGATATTTCCTCGCTGTTCTTAGAAGTAGAATGAAATGTATGTAGTAATGGCCCTAAGATCTAGGCATGAAAAGTGGGGTCGTTACAGAATGGTTCTACTATCACTCATTCTGTTACTCAACCAATAGATGAGAATGGTGAGGATGTACTTAATGATGCACATGATGATGTTGGTGAGATACAACCTGATGGTAATATACAAGATCATGTTGATGATGATAATCTTAACGAGTCTTCATTTGATGAAGAAATCAATGAGGAAGATGTACATGAGAAAGTGATTCCTGAAGAAGTTCATGAACAGGGGGAGTAACCTACCCCTCAAGTGGAGGATACACAAGTTCGAAAGGTCCACCAGAGAGCGTAAACCTTCAACAAGGTATCCAAGCTCAAAGTTCATTCTAGTTAGTGAAGATGGAGAGCCAGAGAATTATCAAGAGGTCTTGTTTCATGAAGAAAAAGACTACTGGCTCGATGCAATGAAGGTGGAAATGAATTCCCTGAAAAAGAATGAAACCTATGAGCTAGTGAAACCTCCAATGGGCAATAAAGTCTTGAGAAATTGATGAGTTTTCAAGTATAAGAAGAATGGTGAGAAGATAGTGAGGCCCAAAGCCAGATTAGTGGTAAAAGGGTTGCAACCAGAAAAAGGGCATTGACATTGATGAGATCTTCTCTTTGGTGCTGAAAATAACATCTATGAAAACAGTGTTGAATTTAGCAATAAGTCTTGATCTTCAGTTGGAGCAACTTGATGTAAAAAGTATATTTTTACATGGTGACTTGCATGAAGAGATCTACATGGAGCAACTTGAAGGATTTGAAGAAAAAGGGAAAGATAAACTTGTTTTCAAGTTGAAGAAGAGTCTTTATGGGCTTAGACAGGCACCGAGACAATGAAACAAGAAGTTTGATTTGTTTATGATAAACAATGGTTATAAACGAACTACATCTAATTCTTGTGTGTATTTTAGAAAGTTCCCTAGAGGTAACTTCATCATTCTTCTTTTATATGTAGATGATATGTTGATAGTTGGACACGATGCATATATCATTCAAAGTTTGGAGAAAGACTTGTCCAAGTCATTTGACATGAAAGATTTGGGTCCTCCAAAGCAAATTTTAGGCATGTAGATTGTTGTGACAGGACACCTGGGAAACTGTGGTTATCCTAGGAGAAGTATATTAAACCGGTGTTTGAAAGGTTCAATAAAAAGCATGCTAAGCCTGTTAGTACACCACTAGCAACTCACTTCAAGCTAAGTAAGAGAGCTTGTCCTACAACAGAGAAGGAGAAAGAAGTTATGTCATTCATTCCTTACTCTTCTGCTGTTGGTTCTTTGATGTGTGTTATGGTGTGTATTAGACCTGATATTACACATGCAGTCGGTTTAGTGAGTTGTTTCTTGTCCAATCCAGGTAAGACTCCATTGGGAAGCAGTGAAATGGATCTTCAAATACTTGTGGGACACCTCCAAATTGAGTTTGTGTTATGAAGGTGTCAAACCTATACTTGATGGTTATACTGATGCAAACATAGCAGGTGATTAAACATATGACTTTATTTTATATGTTTCAATGCATGTTATGTATATATATTTTAAGAATATATAACTAAATTCTCTTTAAGGTTTTAAAAATAGAAAAAAAAAGGAAATTATTATCAAACAAGTTTATGTTTCTGTTTATTTTTTTTAAAAAAAAAAAAAAAGAAGAAACGAAAATAATTATTAAACACATTCCTATTTCTAGTTTTTAAAAAATAAGAAACGGGAAACAAAAAACAAGAAACGAGAACGTTATTAAACGAGGCCTAATAGATTGTGGTTATTTGTAATGGTGAGGATGCAATAACAAAGAAATAATCGCCCTAACATGCTAACACATGTAAACCAAGAAAATTAGTAATGGAAACAAATATATATGAAATTTGGAGTGAAGTAAACATATATATGTATAAAATAATAATAATTACAAGAAGAAATTATTGGTTTGCGGACTCAACAATTTGATTGTTTTTTTTTTTTCGGCAACATGTGGGGTGGGGAGATTCGAACCACAAACCTCTTGATTGTAAAACAGTGAGTATTGCTGAATACTTTCTCATTTTTTATTCATACAAATTGGGTCTCTTTTGTATACAAGGATGGACCAAAGTCAAGGCTATACAAGCCAAAAATTAAGAAAAATTAAATGTACAAATCTTTACAATTAGGAAGCTAAAATCAAGGTAATAATGAGGAGAATTATATGCTCTAATATGCCCCTCAAACTGAAGACGAATATGAAGCCATAAGTTTGCACCTGAGTGAAAGGAATAGCTGAGAAGATAGGGGTTTTGTGAGTAAATCAACAAGTTCATCTTTGGAAGAGATAAAACGTACTGAAATATCCCTGTGAACCACTTTTTCCCGAATGAAATGGTAGTCGATCTCGATGTGCTTCGTTCGAGCATGAAAAACAAGATTGTTTGCAAGAGAGATTGCCAACTATCACACGATAACGTGGGAGGAACAGATAATGGAATATGTAGACCACAAAGAAGTTGACGTAACAAATATAAATCAGTTGTTGTGGTTGCGAGTGATCTGTATTCAGCTTCTGTAGATGATCTGGAGACGATGGGTTGTTTTTTGGCAGCCCAAGAAATGGGACTGGAGCCAAGGAAGGCAATAAATCCAGACGTAGATCGACGATCCGATGTATCACCAACCTAATCAGAGTCACAATATGTAGTGAGTGACATATCCCCATATCAAAATAGAATTCCAAGTTCCTTTGATCCAAAAAGATAACGTAATATGTGTTTTACACTAGAGAAATGAATTGTGGTAGGTCTGTGCATAAATTGACTTACTCAGTTCACTGCAAAGGTAATATCTGGTCTTGTGAATGTGAGATATTGAAGAGAACCAAAAAGTTGACGATACAGTGTAGCATCATTGAATAAAGGCGCAAAAGCATACAAATCAACAGTAGTAGACATAGGAGTTAAACAAGATTTAGCAGATGTCATCCCTGATGTGTGAAGAAGATCAGTGAGGTACCTAGCCTGATTTACAAAAGTACCATCTACAGAAGAGTGGACTTCTAGTCCAAAGAAGTAATTCAATGCTCAAAGATCTGAAATCTGAAATTTAATGGCAAATTGTTTCTTTAAGATCCAGTTACGATAATGTCATCCACATATAACAAGAAATACGTGGAGAGTGTTCCTACCAAACGTATAAACAATGATGGATTAGCAGCGAAGGCAATGAATCCCAATGTTAATACATAGGATGTAAAGCGATCAAACCATCCTCGAGGAGCTTGTTTAAGACCATAGAGACTCTTATGAAGTAAACAGACATTAGTGGGACATGATCTATCTAGAAATCTAGGAGGTTGAGACATGTAGACCTCTTCCTTTAAGTGACCATGTAGAAATGCATTTCTTACATCCAACTGATTTAATGGCCATTTATATTGAGCAGCTAAAACAAGCATTACCCGAATTATTGGCTTTCTAACAACTGGGCTGAAAGTTTCTTCCAAATCAAAGCTTTCAACCTGATGATAACCTTTTGCAACTAAACGAACCTTATGTCGAGCAATAGAACCATCAGGGTGATATTTGGTTCAAAATACCCATTTGCAACGTACAACATTCATAGAAGGAAATCGAGGTACTAAGGTCCATGTACCTTGTTGTTGAAGAGCATTGAACTCTTCGCACGTGGCAGCTCTCCATTCTCGATATTTTGAAGCTTCAGTGTAGGATGAAGGAACAGTTGGAACGAAAGGGCTATGGTGGATAAAAAGGCCTTTGACTTGAAAATTCCAAACTTGGCTCGAGTTTGCATGGAGTGAGTATTAATTGGAATCAAACTCATAGTAGTTGGAGTGTGATCTGTAGTCTCAGGCATCAAATTTGCATTATCTTGAATCTGACAAGAATTATTAGCACAAGTAATATGATCGTTGAACTCAACTATAGATGGACCAAAATTGTCAACAGTGAGTAATTGTACAGGGCTTGGGTTGTGAGGAGTTGATGGAAAGATATTTAAGAGGTTGAGTAATGGATTTGGGTCAATAGTAGTTGGAGGGGAATGAGATTTAGGTTTAGTGGAGGATGTGACAAAAAGAAAAATAGTCTCATGGAAGATAACATGACAAGAGACGATTGATTTCTTTGTTTGAGGATTATAGCATATGTAGCCTTTGAAGTGAAAATGGTAGCCAATGAAAATGTGTTGAGATGTTTTAGGTTCAAGTTTATGTTTGGTGATTGGTTTTAACAGAGGATAACATGCACACCCAAAAACTTTTAAATGATGCAAATCAGGAGTATGACCATAAAGTGTTTTAAACGGAGAAGACATATTAAGGGATGAAGAAGATATTCGATTTATAAGAAAAACTGCAATAGAGAAAGCCTAAGGCCAAAATTCAAGAGGAACATATTTTTTAACCAAAGAAAATAGCCAAGTAAATTTGCTAAAATTATCAATAAAGCTAACATAATAGCGATATCCATTGAGAGAAGTAACTGGAGAAGGTCCCCATACATCACTATGAACAAGTTCAAGTGGTGCAAAAGAAATTGAAAGCGACATAGGAAAGGAAAGCTTAGACATTTTAGCTTTTAAGCAACAAGGACATTCATGAGTAGAAATAGATGAAGATAAAGACTGACCAATACAAGATAGACTAGAATGTAAAATTTTAGGAGCAGGATGTCCAAACCGATGATGCCACAAGGAACACTCCTGTTTTGCATGAAAATTATAGTTTTTGGGGTGCAGACCAGAGCGAGGTAGAGATGACAGACTTGAAATTGGATAAAGGTCATTGACGCTAGCACCGGTGTGTAGGATTTTGCCAGAGACTTTATCCTGAATGAGGAACAAATCAGTATCAAAGATAAAAATGCAATTATTATCATGGCAAAATTTATGAACATATAAGAGGTTAGCAGCAAGTTGAGGAGCATGTAGAATTTTAGAGAGAGTAAAGGTATGGGAGGGAGTCGAAATTATATCACTACCAGTGTTTTGGATATTTAGGGACTGACCATTACCCACTGTGACTAATTCTTCGCCATTGTAGTTATTTGATAACTTGAGATTGGCTAAGTCATTCGTCATGTGAACATTGTATCCACTGTTAGATAACCAAAAAATGTCAGAATTATGAGGAGTATGCTCAGAATTTATTGAATTTATCGCCATGGCTACTAATTGTGTCGAGGGAGACAAAGTTGCACCGATCAGTGTCATAAGAGCTTGATCACGAGAGATCCATTGAAGATAATTGGTACAAACCTTTGTTGTATCTTCGCCAGTGGATGAACGAACAAATTTGTGAGGTTTGGGAAGAGATTCATCAGTGTGGCCGAATAAGGAATGAGCCTTCAAAATAAAAGAGACTTGATATGTCCATACAACGTAATTGGTTGAGTGGAGGCGAAGAGGTACTAGGTTGCAGATGTTGGATAGAAGAAATAGAGGGGAAGACATTGAAGCAGTTGCTGGAGTTGCTAAGGAAGAAGCCATGGTAAACTCGTATAGAAGGAAAAGGAAAAAAAAACAATTAGGTATGCTCTGATACCATGTAAAACAGTGAGTATTGCTGAATATTTTCTCATTTTCTATTCATACAAATTGGGTCCCTTTTGTATACAAGGTTGGACCAAAGTCAAGACAAGATACAAGCCAAAAAATAAGCAACATTAAATGTACAAATCTTTACCATTAGGAAGCTAAAATCAAGGTACTAATGAGGAGAATTATATGCTCTAATATTGATCACTAGTACAACCTTTATGCCAGTTAAGCTATGCCCATGTTGGCACAACAATGATCGTTGTATATGTAAAAAGAATCTTAAAAAAAAATTAAGGGACACCTTTCATGTGCATTGCATGAATAATAATAAAATATGATGTGGGGCCCACTGTTATATGCACAAATAAACACATCCCAAAAATTTGGGACCCCACCCTATAATCATCTACCAACATTTGTTGACAAGCATACAAAATTTCGACCAAGAGACATAAAGAATCTAATATGGGATTCATTCCTTTTTTTTTTTTCTTTTGAATTCAACGATGTGTGGGGTCAGAGTATTTGAACCTATGACCTCTTGGTCATAAACACATACTTTATGATAGTTGAATTATGCTCTTATTGACAATTCATTCACATTTTTAATGGATTATGTCTATTCAATTCACGTATTTGTATATTTAAGAAGATAGATGAATGGATTTGAAGGATTGGAGATTGAATTTAGACCACATAGGTGAATGGTTGTTCCTTTAGTTAAGTCTTTTTAATTGTTATAAATAGGGATGTAATTTTTCATTTGAACAACTTGAATGAAATATCTCATGTCGTATCTCTCAAGCTTTATACTTTCTTTGTATTCTTGGATTAGAATAAATGTTTTAAAACTTTCCATCTAGTCTGATCAAATTACACTTGGAGAGTTCAAAATCTTCTTGATCATCGAACATTGTTTCTAAGTAAACTTTATTTAACCTTCTTAAAGGTTGTTCTATCATTTAGTTAATGAGATTATCCTTATTATTGTTGTGGGTGTTCACCTAGAATAAGGGGAGTTCTCAAGCATAATTAAGGTAGTTTCTTTATCGCAATAGACCTCGTTTAATCATTTTCTCAAAGAAAGACCCCTAGAGCATAACACAATTTTTTATTAAAAAATTAATTAAGCTCTATTTGATAAATTCTTTTCCCAGTTTTTTTTTTTTTTAATTAAGTCTATAAACACTACTCCCACATATAGTTTTCTTGCTTTATCATCTGCATTTTAAAAAAGGGTCGGTTGCAAGGATAGCAATATGGGCCAAAATAATTGCAAATCTAGCAACCCACAAAAAAAATTGCAAAAATGGCAAAATCTAATAGTTTGTGTGTTGCATTTACTAAAATACCCCTCCAGATTTTCTTTCACTGATAGAAAGTTTTTCTATCACTGATAGATTCTATCAGTGATAGAAAGATTTTCTATCAGTGTTAGAAATTTTCTATATTCTATCAGTGATATAAATTTTCTTTCACTATTCTATCATATGATAGAAAATTTTTCTACTACTGATAGATTCTATCGGCGATAGATATTTTTCTATCACTTGTTCGGTGTTCTATCTGTGTTTGGTTGTTGTTATTTGGTTTTCTACCAGTGTTTGGTTTTTGCTTTTCAGTGTTTGATTTCTATAATCGTTCGTTTTTGCTTTATTTTTCAATGCTCGATTTCACCATGTATCACCATCGCTGATAGAAACAAAAGATCTTCTATCACTGATAGAAAAATATCAGTGATAGAAAGATTTTCTATAACTCACGAAAAGTTTTTCTATCAGTCTCAGTGTTAGAGATAGAAAGTTTTTCTATCACTCATAGAAAGATTTTCTATGAATGATAGAAATTTTTTCTATCACTCATAGAAAAAATTTCTATAAGTGATAGAAGATTTCTATCACTGATAGGTTCTATCAGGGATTGAAAGATTTTCTATCAAGAGTTTTCTATCATTGATAGAATATCTTTCTATCACTGATAGAATAGTAAAAATTTCTATCACTGATAGAAATCTTTTATCACTGATAGAAAGCTTTTCTATCGGTGATAGAAAGTTTTTCTATCACTTATAGATTATATCGGTGATAGAAAGATTTCTATTGGAGATAGAAAGATTTTTATGGGTGATCAGAGATTGAAAGATTTTTTATCAAAAGTTTTTCTATGATTTTCTATAAAAAGTTTTTTTTATCACTGATAGAACCTATCAGTGATAGAAATCTTTTATCACTGATATAAAAAGTTTATATTAGTGATATAAATCTTCTATTCTATCAGTGATAGAAACTTTCTATCACTGATAGAAAATTTTTCTACCACTGATAGAATCTATCAGTCATAGAAATATTAGTGATAGAAACTTTCTATCGCCGATAGAAAATTTTTCTACCACTGATAGAATCTATCAGTGATAGAAACTTTCTATCACTGATAGAAAATTTTTCTATCACTGATAGAATCTATCCGTAATAAAAAGACTTTCTATCAGTAAAAAAAAAAAAAAAACTGACGAGGAAGAAGAAGATGGGCACACAGGGGCAATTTAGGAATATAAAAAATTAATTAAAATTTTTTGTCATATTTGCAAATATTTTTAAAAATTGCTATATTTGTAATTATTTACCTTCATGTTGCCACCCATTACAATTATCCTTTAAAAAATGTTATAAAAAACTAAACCAAATTTTGAAATTAAAAAAATAGTTTCTAAAATTTTGATTGTGTTTAAAGTTTGACTTAGAATTCAAACTAAACATGTTAAAAGGATTATAATAAAGCTTACTACAACAAAATTTCAAAATGGGTTATCAAACTAGGGTGAAGTATTTATTTAATTTTTGTGTTCTTAAATTTTTTTATTGCGCCTTCAAAAAAAATAATATTTATTCCACCTCTTCACGTGCATTTTTAAAAGCAGACACGCATTTTTGTCCACAAGTTGAGAGTCTGGAGGCTGTTTTTTTGATTTCTGTGGGCGTTCTGGTTTTAGAATCCAATTCATTCAAATTTGGCAACTCATCTTCTTTCACATTTCTCCATTCCTATATCCAAGCTTCCCTTTCTTTTATTCTTTCTTCTACATCCAAAATCAAATCATCAAAATGAGTACAACAACAAGTTTCCATGCTTCCCTCTTCATCCTCGGAGCTCTCCTACACGTTGTCGTTGTCGTCGCCGTCGACCACCGAGTCGGAGGCGATTTTGGTTGGAACCTACCACCAACTCCCACCTTCTTTTTCGAATGGGCTCGCAATAGAACTTTCTTTCTCAATGATAAACTCGGTAATTAACTTTTCATCTCTACTTTTAGAATCCGTTTGAAATGACTTTTCAAATGTTTAAAATTGCTTTCTTTACCTTTCAGTTTTTTTTTTAAAACATCTAGAATAAAGTCATTCCAAACAGACTCTTAATTTTTTATGATTTTTCTTTCGAGAGATTAAGTGTTTTTTCTTCTTGTTGTAGTAATCAAATCAAGAGCCAATGAGGCTCATGACGTTGCGCAGCCAAAATCTCAAGCAGACTTTGATGGATGCATCCCACCAGGATTTGTTTCCGACTTTTTCGGTTTCGTCGTCCTTAATCGTCCTGGTCGTCGATATTTTATCTCGACTATGGGGAATGACTGCAATGCAGGAATGAAATTTGCTATTGAGGTTATACCAAAACCACAAACATGAATGCCAAATGTTACAGTCAAAGTTTGTTAAGTTATTTTTCTTCATCTGAGATATAATGCAACTGAGTAAAGCTGTCATATGTTCAAAAATTCTACTATTTTTTTTTCAAGCTGTCTAATAATTGTCATTGCAATGTGACTCAACCTATTCATTTGTAAATCTGTGATTGAAATGCTTGATAATGGAGAATTTAAATATACCTTAATTCCTGTCGTAAGTAAATAATATTTGAGAAAAATACACTTTTGGTTCTGTGGTTTGGATTTCGTTACATTTTTAGTCCCTCAGTCCAATTTTCTGTAAAACCCTAACAGTTTGCTGACGTGACACTATTATTTTAATAAAAAAAATATTTTTAAATTTTTCTAAATAAAAATATTATTATTTTATCCAAACCTCATGAATAATTTTGTTGAATTTTAAAACTCAGGACCAAAGTGTAACCTAACCCAAATCTCAGGAAAAAAAAATGTATTTTTTCCATAATATTTTGAATCTCGTAAACTGAATATCCAGCCGGACTCAAAGCAGTAAAAAACAACAAACAGAACAATAAACAGATAAAGTGATTTTTTTCAAAACAACATTGACTATGACTTTATGGGATATAATATTTCTTTTGTAATATTATTGTTTTTTTTCCCAAATATTATTGTTAACTAATATAGTAATTAGCAAAGAGAATTTTTGGAGAAAACGTTCTCAACACAACGATATGAGTTAAAGACATTTAGAACAATATATGATAAATAAATATGTGGTAATTTTTTTTTTCTTTTTGAGTTCAAACATGTGATAGTTATTAGATAATATAGACTTCCATCTCAAAACCAATTGGCAATGAGTGGAGTGACCCTTGTAGAGTATATATTGTGAGGTCTCCACTAATCTTTTCAATGTGGGATCCTCAACATGCCCCCTCAAGATGGTGTCTCTTTGGGTTCACCATTATTGGATCGGATCCCAATTTTTTTTGGACCGAATACTCGTTTGGGTTTAATGGACTTTGATACCATATTAGATAACATGGGCTTCCATCTCAAAACCAATTAGCAATGAGTGGAGTGACCCTTGTAGCTTATATATTGTGAGGTCTCCACTAATCTTTTTAATGTGGGATCCTCAACAATAGTTGTTACAGGATAGAATAAGAAATAATTTTGAGATGAGTAATAGAATGATCAAGGGAAAATTACCCTTTTTAGTCATTGGGTTTTGAGAAATATGATTTAGCCCCTAATTAAAGTTTCAAAATATACCTTTTTAGTCCTTGAGTTTCAATAGGTTTAAAAGGTCCCCTAATAAACAAAACATTCAAAAACAAAATAGGAAAGCGATTAAATAAAAAAAAAAAAACTAAACAAACAATACTGTGAAACAGTGTACTTGTTTAGCCGGTTGTAAGCAATCTCATTCAACAGCAACACTAGTAACAGAATTACCTAATCTCAAAAGTATAAAAGGATGATTAGAGATTAGAGAAAGGAAGAGTGTTGTGATTTTCATCAGTGAGAGTGTGAGTGCCTTTGTAATTCTCTGTAATACTGATTGAAGTAAAATTACCTCCTTTCCATAGTGGATGTAGGCCTCAGTTGCCGAACCACTCTATATCGTGTTGTTGTTCTTCCTCCCTCTTTTTAGTTCCTCTGTTTTCCACTGCATCTCCATAGATTCTTCTTCTTCGACTGGAACGCTTCTTCTTATTTTCTTCTGTGTTTGTTCTCAATTGCATTTCCCTTTGGGAATGATCTTTTCATGCGTCTCTGAGTAGTGCTGAGAGAAAAGGCATCAAGTGTATTGAGTGCGGTTATCCACGTGTATTAGCACTAACAGTGGTATCAGAGCTAGATAATTCAATCAAGAACACAAATATTGAAGTCAAGAATGGTTGTAGCAAGGTATGATATAGACAAGCTCGATGGGAAAGGAGATTTCGATCTCTGGAAGGCCAAGATCAAAGCAGTCCTAGGCCAACAGAAGGCACTTCATGCCTTAACAGAACCATCCAAGTTGCCATCTACCTTGACTGAAGCGGATAAAGAAAATATGAATATGGTAGCCTATGGTACCATAATCTTGAATCTGAGCAATGGAGTACTGAGGCAGGTCATAGACGAAGATACTCCTTTGAAGATATGGGCGAAGTTGAATGATCTTTATGAGAAAAAAGATGCACATATTAAAATGTACATGAGGGAAAAAATTTCACATTCAAAATGGACCAAAGTAAGTCACTATCAAAGAATCTTGATGAATTTAAAAGGATGACCTCAGAATTTAAGAGCCTAAATGAGAAGATAGGAGATGAGAATGAAGCATTTGTTCTCCTAAATTCTCTACCCGAGGCATACAAAGAGGTAAAAACAGCATTGAAGTATTGGCGTGAAACCATTACAACAAATGACATTATTTCTGCTATCAAGACAAGAGAGCTTGAATTGTTATCTCAAAAGAAAGAAGTGACTGAGGGATTGTTTGTCAAAGGTAAAACCAAAGGTAAAGAAGGCAAACATCAACCAGATGACAAAGGAAAGGCAAAGATTAAATGCAATTACTGTCACAAGGAGGGTCACATAAAAAGAGATTGCTACTCACTTAAAACAAGAAACTAGAATCAGAAGTTCAAGAAAAATAAGCAATCTGAGGCAGCAATAGGGGAAAATTCTGTTACATATTCAGATGCTTTAGCCACATCTGATCAGAGTAATACTCAGCAAGGTTCTTCAGAATACCATGATTGGATAATAGACTCAGGGTGTTCTTTTCATATGACACCTGAGAAGGGCTGGTTCAGTACATATAGAAAATAGGAAGGTGGAATCGTGTACATGGGTAACAACAATACCTGCAGAGTGATTGGTATTGGCTCGGTGTCCTTGAAACTAAAGGATGGGACAGTCAAACTCTTGAGAAATGTTAGACATGTCTCCAACCTAAAAAGGAATCTCATATCCCTTGGAATGTTAGACTCTATCAGGTGCACCTATGGAGGGTATGGAGGTTCCATTGAGATAAAAAAGGACACAAAGACAGTATTAACTGGTGTGAAAATTAATGGGCTATATGTAGTAAAAGATGTGGAGATGTTACCAGCAGTCCTCACGGTTTTAGAACCTTGCCTTACAGATAGTGATCTTTGGCATAAAAGATTGTCTCATATTAGTGTCAAAAGGTCTGAAGTACTAGCAAAACAAGGTATACTCCCTCAAGGAACTGGAAGTGACCTCAGTTTTTGTGAGCATTGCATAGCTGGAAAGGCCAAGAGACAGAGTTTTAATAGATCTCAACAAAGCTCAAGGGGAATCCTTTAGTATATACACTCAGATCTTTGGGGACCATCTTCAACAAATTCTCTAAGTGGATCCAAGTATTTTCTATCCTTCATAGATGATTATTCGAGAAAAAGTTGGATATATTTTCTAAAATCAAAAGATCGGGTCTTTGAAAAATTCAAAGAATGGAAGCATATGATTGAGAAACAAACCAACAAAGAAATAAAATTCCTAAGGACCGATAACGGTTTAGAATTTTGTAATGAAATGTTTGATGCTTTTTGTAAAAACCATGACATAGTAAGGCACAGAACAGTGAGGTATACACCTCAACAAAATGGAGTGGCAGAAAGGTTGAATCGGACTGTAATGGAAAGGGTAAGGTGCCAACTATCAGACGCAATGCTCCCTGAGAAATTTTGGGCTAAAGCAGCCAACTACACAGTTTATACACTCAACAGATGTCCACATACGTTCATTGAATGCATGACTCCATAAGAAAAATGGACTGGGAAGGCACCTAAACTTGAACACCTGAAAGTGTTTGGTTGTATTGGATGTGTACACCAAAACAAAGGTAAACTTAAAGCCAGGGTAACTAAATGTATGTTTCTAGGCTTTTCTGAAGGTGTAAAAGGTTATAGATTGTGGCATCCTACTGAGAAAAGGTGTATTAACAGTAGGGACATTGTATTTAGGGAGCAAGAAATGTTTATGCTCCATGATAAACCAGAATCTCAAGAGGCAAAAACCAGAAATTCAGAAATTGAGGTGGAACATTCCTTGTTTCCTTCGACCTCTAGAACTGATACAGAGGATGAACAAGATGGGAATGAAACCCATGATCAAGAAGAAGCCAGTGAAACTCATGAGGAACAACCTGACCGGCAGAATTACTCACTGGCTCGAGAGAGGCAGAGAAGAAATATCGTGCCTCCAACAAGATTTAGTGTGGCAGATTGTATATCCCTTGCTCTCAATGTGGCTGATTCGTTGAACATTGAAGAGCCAAATAGCTTTGAAGAGGCTACAAGTGGACCGAATGCAAGAAATTGGATTGTAGCTATGAATGAAGAAATGCAGTCACAAGAGGAGAATGAGACATAGACTCTAAAACCTCTACAAAAGGGCTTCAAACCAATATCTTGCAAATGGATACTCAAAGTGAAGGAAGGAATATCAGATGATGTCAAGCCAAGATTCAAAGCACGCCTAGTGGCAAAGGGATATACACAAAAAGAAGGCATAAACTACACAGAAGTCTTTTCTCCAGTGGTCAAACTCACCTCCATTCGTATGCTATTGTCATTTGTTGTTCAAAATGACTTGGAGTTAGACCAACTGGATGTAAAAACTACCTTTCTACATGGGTTTCTAGCTGAGACCATCTATATGAAGCAACCAGATGGGTATGTAAAGGAAGGTGAAGAACATCTCTACTGCTTGCTAAATAAGTCCTTGTATGGACTCAAGCAATCCCCAAGGTGTTGGTACCAAAGGTTTGATGAGTATATTTCCAAAATTGGGTTTATGAAAAGTTCTTTTGATAATTGTGTGTATACTAACTCAAGAACTTTCAAACGCACTGTTTTCTTACTCCTATATGTAGATGATATGCTACTTGCAGGCAAGACAAAAGAAGACTTAAGCAAAGTGAAAGTTCTTCTAAGAAAGGAGTTCAATATGAAGGACCTAGGTGAGTCAAAAAGAATATTGGATGTGGAAATAATCAGGAAAAGGAGAGAAGATCTGATTCTAATAAGCCAGTTGAGCTACTGTAACAAAGTATTGAAGAAATTCATACTTGATAATGCTAAATAAGTATCTACTCCCCTCGCACACCATTTCAAATTATCAGCTTCAAATTCACCTAAGGATCAAGAAACAGAACATAAAGCATTTATATCCACAATGCCTTACTCACAAGCAGTTGGAAGTTTAATGTATCTGATGGTGTCCACGAGACCATACCTATCCTATGCTACAAGTTTAGTGAGCAGATACATGTCAAATCCAAGACAAAAGCACTGAGAAGCTGTGTAATGGGTACTGAGGTACTTGAATGGTATTAGAGAAGCAACCTTACACTACAGAAGAAATGACCTAACTGCAAATGAAGTATATGGATATGCGGATTCAAATTTTGTAGGTGACTTAGATAGACGCAGGTCAATCTCTGGGTATTTCTTCTTACTTGGTCAGAATTTGCTTAGTTGGAAAGCCACACTACAATCAGTAGTGGTACTTTCAACAACCAAAGCAGAATGCATTGCCCTTTCAGAAGCAATTAAGGAAGGGATATGGCTCAAAGGTTTGCTGCAAGACTTTAGGATAAAGCAACCTAAGGTAAAAATCTATTGTGATAACCAAAGCACCATCTTCCTAACTAAAAATCCACAGTTTCAAAATAGAACAAAACACATAGATATAAAGTACCATTTTGTGCGAGAAGAAATTGAGAAAGGGAAGATTGAAGTACTGAAAATTCACACATCAGACAACGCAGCGGATATACTTACAAAGCCTTTGCCACGGCTGAAATTTCAGCACTGTCTTCAACTGGTGGGATGTTACCTACCAGAAAAAGGATGAAGAATTAAAGCAAAGGAAAGGAGTATCCATTTGAAATCGATTGATTACAAAGGTGGAGATTGTGAAACAGTGTACATGTTTAGCCGGTTGTAAGCAATCTCATTCAACAGCAACACTAGTAACAAAATTACTTAATCTCAAAAGTATAAAAGGATGATTAGAGATTAGAGAAAGAAAGAGTGTTGTGATTTTCATCAGTGAAATTGTGAGTGTCTTTGTAATTCTCTATAATACTGATTTAAGTAAAATTACCTCCTTTCCATAGTGGATGTTGTTGGGTTTTATGCCCTAAAACTCGTAGATAGTGAATGTAACCGTTGACCGGATATTAATGAAATAATATTGATATATTTTTCCATTAATTGTTATTAGTTATTTTATATTTGTCTTTGCCTAATAATAACCTTAATCCAATAAACTAGACATCAAAGGTTGTAATATGAGTCTTGAACTATATGTAGCGACATATGGGATCATTGTTCAAGAAACAGCTTAAAGGGTCTATAGTATAGGGATAAGACTGGGTGCCTTGTCCTGGTGACACTATGGATACGGCCCACTTTGTATATGATACAAATGCTGCGATCCAACACGTTCGAGTAGGAGACCTGCGAGTGGGGGTATCCTATGCAATGAGTTTGCATAAGACCGGACCGCAAAATAGTAACCACTAGTTATAACACCGTTAACTAGTTGGTTTTCTATTTCACTAGGACGACCTAGACAACTTAGTTTTAATCCTGAGTTGATTATGGACTCCTGCTCATGAGAGATTGTCCTTTGATTTGTATGGGGGAGAGTGGCCAATACGCCAACTTAATAAGCCTACCACTTTGGGGACAAGACCGAATGTGGAGCTGGGAACATAATCGTACAAGATGGAATTCACTCCTTCCCGACTTTAGGGAAGCAGATGAGTGTTCCCTTAAGTGGTTACTCCGAGTCTTGAACAAAGGGCCCTACCCTCTCAATGGCACGAGAGGGTTTTCTGTTTGATGGTTGGACCACAAACAGGTTGTTCATTAGAGGAGAATTGGTACTTAAGGAAATAAAGGTAACCCAGGGGTAAAACGGTAATTTGACCCAGCTGGTGTTACGGACACTCGTGAAGGACTAACTAGTCGATATTGGTCTAGATCCATGGACACAGAAAATATGTCTGCAGTGAGAAGAGTGCAACTGTGAGTCTATAGTGGAATGTACACACAGTTAACGAATATTGATTAATGTGGTTAATGAGTTTGATCAATTAATCTCATATCGTTGGAGCTTCTGATCTGCAGGTCCATTAGGTCCCACTGGTAGCTCGTAAAGTAATTTGAGACAACTAAGTAATAAAGTAAATTGAAAATGTTCAATTTATTAAGGGAAACAAATATAATATATATTGATATATTATTATGAGAGAAATTAATATTTGAAAAGTTCAAATATAAATTTATGGAAGTTTGAAAGAGTTCAAACAATGAATTAATTAATTTAAGGCCTAAAATGTGTTTGGGCAAATTAATTAATTCTAGGCCGAGAATTAAATATGTGATATTTAATTGGTGGTTAATTAATTAAAGAATTCATTAACCGGGAATTAATCAATTATGGAAATAATTAATCACTTAAGGAAGTGATTAATCATTTATGGAAATGATCTAATCACTTATGGAAGTAATTAGTCATTTGTTGAAAAGATTAATCAATTATGGAATTGATTGATCATGATTGATCAATTAAGGAATAAGATTGAATCAATTTTGGAAAAGATTGATTTAATTGAATATTTTATCCATGGCCTCTCTTCTATAAATAGAACACTAGACCTAATTGGTCATGACACTTGACATTCTTGCTCTTGCTCTTAGACTCTCAAAGACAAGACCTAGAATTCTCTCTAGCCTCCCTCTTAGAGAAAGACTCCCACAAGTCTTTTGCCTCCTAGACCTAGAGTCATACCGGTGTAACCTTTGTGGTTATTGTGTCAATCAAGAAGAAAATTCCAGCGATCAAGAGGCGAGGAGGCTGCTGCGTTTTCGTTCGTTGGAGCGTCGTTGGCGAAGAACGGTCAAGTCTACAACGAAGGTATGTGACGGTTCTTCCCCTTTTCTTTAGAAAAGCATGAAAATAAATTTAGATTTATTTTTAGCATGTTTAAACCAATTTTTCCAGCAGCTTTAAAGTGTGTTTAAAGTTAGTTTGAGTTTTCGTAACGGTATTTTAATGTTAATTAATATACGGCGTAAGGTCCAATCGATGCGCTTCCGTTGCGTGGGGACTTTTATTCCCTACAATTGGTATCAGAGCCATCGCTGTCCCTATTAATTAATATTAAAAGTTGCGATAGGCTCTAATAGGTGGGATTTATGCATAATGTATGTTCGGTTTGTGTTGAACTGTTTAGGTTAATTTTATGGCCATAGATTTTATTTTTATGTGATTTTGATCATGTAAGGCCCGATGTTTCGGGTATATTATGTAAAATCGAGTCCTATGTAAGTCCGGGTCTAGAATAGGTTTTTATGAGATCAAAATCGACGAAATCGTCGCTGAAATCGGAAGAAAAATCGAAGAATCGACGCTGTTTTTACCTAGATTCTACCTCCAGACGCAACAGCGTCGAGACGCTACGCTGCCTCGATTCCGCAGGCGCCAGATAAGGAATGCGCACAGCGTCGAGACGCTATCAACACAACGTCGAGACGCTATCAACACAGCGTCGAGACGCTGTCACGATGGCGGCGCGCGCTAGGCTTCAACAGGCGCGGTTCAAGCTGGTGGCCGGTTCGGCTGGGCTGGGACCTATTTGGTCCGGTTCAGCCAATTTTTAGCATGGTTCGTGATTTTCGAAGCCGGTTCGAGGTGGTTCGGGGCGGTTCGTGCTGTCTAGACCAATTCCGGAGCTGTACAAGGATTTTTTAGGATAGAATTTAGCTAAATTAATGTAATTTAATGCTTTATTTTATCCTAGGGGCCAAAATTAACCGGTTCAATTGCTATTTATATGCTTTATGGATGTCATATAGAATATTTAATCCCACCTTAGGTTATAAACATGCTCATGCATTTTTATATATTATAAAATGTTATAATGTATGTTTAAATGCATGGATTTGTTTTCATATTTTTTAATATATGTGTATATTAATTATATGAAAAATTGGAAAGCATGAAACATGTCATTACTTAAATTAAATATAAATAGTTATGTTTAATGTAATGAATGAAGCATGCTTGATTGATTTTCTTGATTGACTTATAATTGTTATAATAAAAGAAAATCAAAATTGCATGAAGCATGAAACATCCATAGTTAATAATATAATTGTTATATCATTCATGCAATTAATGTGGTTTAATTATTTAATTTGAATGAGATTGTTGAATGAATTAAACCCTAGATTCTTGATTATAGGATTAATCATTAAAATTTGAAATAGTTCTTTAATGTTAATGATTAGAAACCGTCAATCTATAATCAAGATTTGCATGCAAACATAAGATCATAGGATAAATTGGATTAATTTTAAATTGTTTAAAATTAATTAGACCTAGATCGTTTTCTAATAGGATTATAATCTTTTCTTACTTAGAATTAAAAATAGTTTTAATTGACTAAGTAGGAAAAACATTGCTATGATTATAAGGGAACTCCACCGGTAATGTTCTGTCTAAGGCTGGGGGTATTTAAGTTGACGGTTTACGGAACACCTCCTACTTGGGAACTGACCTGGAATACCGGAGTTGAATTAATCATAGTTAAATGTTAGCATGCAATGTCACTAGGTTTATTAAAAGTGTTTAATGCACCTAGATCTTTAGAGTAAAGACCCTACATTACTGAGGTTATAAGGGAATTCTCTCGGTAAAGTTCTGTCTAAGGCTGGGGGTATTTAAGTTGACGGTTTACGGAACACTTCCTACCTGGGAACTGACCCGAACATTGAGTTGAATTAACCATAGTAATGTTGACATGCAATGTTGGGTTTATTAAAAGAAGTTTAATTCACCCAAAAGATTGCAGTTGAATCCTTTCCATAATTGTTATAATAGGATCAGACTTAGATAGATTGACTTAGCCGAATACTATCTAAGTTAAACAACCCTAAATTAACCGTATGACATTTTCAGTGGGAGGAAAATTACAAAACGAGATTTAAATCAAAGTTTTGCTCCTACGTCCCTATATTCACAACGTGAGATTCATGTTCGGCTTCGAGTCGCCTTAGGAGTGGCCTCCCTTCGGAAAGTGTTTGCATGAATCAATATCAAGGTGAATGGGAAAAATGTCTAGGGTAAGTGGGAGCGGGACACGTGTCAACGTATCCTCGGTCTCCGCCCATAGTTCACACCGTGAGAGTCCTATGATCCGCCTGCAGGTTGTCCTGGCGCAACCATCCCTTCGGAGGGCCTGGTCATAGGATTCGGAACATCGTGAACTCCTGAAAAGGATAGGAGCTCTTAGGCTAATCATCAACAGTTGTCTTTCCCTTCGATAGCCTGTTGGTGCGTGCCTCTGAGATCTGAAAGTGGGAGGGTTACACTTACGAGGATGAGTTAAAAGTGTTAACAATTCCTTGACCGAACAACGGTGGCTAATGTCTATAGGAATATGAGTTATTCTGGAATTAGAATTAGCTGAGAGGTGTCTCATTTCAAAGGAGGAGTGCCTGATCACCCTTCGGTGGCTGATATTCTAAACCTTTGAAACATCGTTGCAAAACTAAATCCATAGTTTTAGGGTTCTGTGATTGTCTGTTTTGCTAAATTGATTGGATTGCGTGCAATTGATTGCTTGTATGATGGGTTAAGGCAAAGATAACATATACGAACATTGTTTGTTTAAATTTCAGCAATGTCTTCCTCAATTGTCTCTCTGCTTAAAAATGAGAAATTAACCGGCGAAAATTATGCTACGTGGAAGTCGAACCTGAATACGATTCTTGTTGTCGATGATCTGCGGTTCGTCTTAACGAAGGATTGTCCTTCAGCCCCTGCTCGTAATGCATCCCAAGCAGTTAAGGATGCTTATGACCACTAGACAAAGGCCAATGATAAGACTCGCGTCTATATCCTAGCCAGCTTATCTAAAGTTTTGGCTAAAAGGCATGAGGGCATGGTAACAGCGAGGGAGATTATGAACTCTATCCAGGAGATGTTTGGACAACCGTCCTACCAACTCCACCATGACGCTCTCAAATATGTTTATAGCTGTCGCATGAAAGAGGGCACGTCTGTTCGGGAGCATGTCCTGGATTTGATGGTCCAATTCAACGTGGCAGAGGCAAACGGGGCGGTCATATATGAGCGTAGTCAGGTTGCATTCATCTTAGAATCTCTTCCGAAGAGTTTTCTGCAGTTTCAAAGCAATGCAATGATGAATAAAATAACATTCAACCTGACTAGCCTCCTGAATGAGCTACAACTCTATCAGTCTCTTCTTAAGAACAAGGGACAGATAGAAGGAGAGGCAAACGTTGTTCACTCTAAAAGAAAGTTCGAGAAGGGTTCATCCTCTGGAACTAAATCTGTAGCCACTTCTTCAAAGAAAACTCAGAAGAAGAAAGGAAACAAGGGGAAAGCTCCCAGTACTACTGCAAAAAGCAAGGGAAAACCCAAAGCTATGGCAGACAAGGGCAAGTGTTTCCACTGCAATGTAGATGGACATTGGAAGAGAAACTGCCCAAAGTACCTTGCTGAGAAAAAGAAGGAAAAGGAAGGTAAATTTGATTTACTGGTTTTAGAAACATGTCTGGTAGAACATGATGAGTTTACCTGGATACTTGATTCAGGAGCAACTAATCATGTTTGCTCTTCTTTTCGGGAAAATAGTTTCTTTCGACAGTTGAACGATGGGAAAATGACACTCAGGGTCGGAACTGGAGAAGTCATTTCAGCTAAAGCAGTGGGAGCTGTGAAGTTATTTTTTAGAAATAGATTCTTACTTTTAGAAAATTTGTTAATTGTTCCCAAGATTAAGAGGAACTTAATTTCTATTTCATGTTTGATTGAACAATCGTATACAGTTACTTTTGATATGAATGAAGCGTTCATTTATAAAAATTGTCTACTTATTTGTTCAGCAAAATTGGAAAATAACTTGTATGTTTTAAGACCAACCGAAAACAAAGCACTTTTAAATCACGAATTATTTAAAACTGCTGAAACTCAAAGTAAAAGGCAAAAGATTTCTCCATCAAGTAACAATACTCATCTTTGGCATCTCAGACTTGGTCATATAAACACCGATAGGATCGGTCGTTTGGTAAAGAATGGACTTCTAAGCAAGTTAGAAGATGATTCACTACCACCTTGTGAATCTTGTCTCGAGGGAAAAATGACCAAGAGACCCTTTACTGGAAAAGGTTACAGAGCCAAAGAACCCTTAGAGTTAATACATTCGGATCTATGTGGTCCAATGAATGTAAAAGCTCGAGGAGGGTACGAATATTTCATCTCATTTATAGATGATTATTCAAGATATGGTTACTTGTACCTAATGGGACATAAGTTTGAAGCCCTTGAAAAGTTTAATGAAAAGTTTAAGGAGTTTAAGGCTGAAGTTGAAAACCTATTAGGTAAATCTATTAAAGTACTTCGATCTGATCGAGGAGGGGAGTATATGGATCAAAGATTCCAAGATTATATGATAGAACATGGAATCCAATCTCAACTCTCAGCCCCTGGTACACCTCAGCAGAATGATGTGTCAGAAAGGAGAAATAGAACCTTGTTAGACATGGTTCGATCAATGATGAGCTATGCTCAATTTCCTAGCTCGTTTTGGGGGTATGCAGTAGAGACTGCAGTATACATCTTGAACAATGTTCCCTCGAAAAGTGTTTCTGAAACACCTTTCGAATTATGGAAGGGGCGTAAACCTAGTTTGCATCACTTTCGCATCTGGGGTTGTCCAGCACACGTGCTTGTCACAAATCCTAAGAAACTGGAACCTCGTTCAAAACTGAGACAATTTGTTGGTTACCCTAAAGAAACGAGAGGTGGTTATTTCTACGACCCACAAGAAAATAAGGTGATTGTATCGACAAACGCCACTTTCTTAGAGGAAGACCACATGAGAGATCATAAACCACGCGGCAAAATAATATTAGGAGAAGCTACTGAAGAATCATCAAGAGTTGTTGATGAAGTTGGACCTTCAACAAGGGTTGATGAAGGAACTAGTTCTTCAGATCCATCCCGTCCATCTCAAACGTTGGGAATGCCTCGACGCAGTGGGAGGATTGTATTACAACCTGACCGCTACTTGGGTTTAACTGAAACTCAGGTTGTCATACCTAATGATGGCATTGAGGATCCATTGTCCTATCGACAGGCAATGAATGACGAAGATAAGAATGAATGGGTCAAAGCCATGAACCTGGAAATGGAGTCAATGTACTCCAATTCTGTATGGGAACTTACAGATCTACCAAATGGGGTAAAACCCATAGGGTGCAAATGGATCTATAAGAGAAAAAGAGATGTAGCTGGAAAGGTACAGACTTCAAAGCTAGACTAGTGGCAAAGGGTTATACCCAAAAGGAAGGGATTGACTATGAGGAAACCTTTTCTCCTGTAGCCATGTTAAAGTCCATAAGAATTCTTTTATCCATAGCCACATATTATGACTATGAAATATGGCAAATGGACGTCAAGACTGCCTTTCTGAATGGTAATCTTGAAGAGAATATATTCATGTCTCAACCCGAAGGGTTCATAGCCCAAGGTCAGGAACAAAAGGTTTGTAAGCTCAATCGATCCATTTATGGATTGAAACAAGCATCCAGATCATGGAACATTAGATTTGATACTGCAATCAAATCTTTTTGTTTTGACCAAAACGTTGATGAGTCTTATGTGTACAAGAAAGTCAACAAAAGGAAAGTAGCTTTTCTAATACTTTATGTAGACGATATCCTACTCATTGGGAATGATGTAGGATACCTCATTGACATTAAGAAATGGTTAGCAGCCCAATTCCAAATGAAAGATCTGGGAGAGGCTCAATACGTTCTGGGAATCCAAATCATTAGGGATCGTAAGAACAAAACGCTAGCTCTGTCTCAAGCAACGTATATTGACAAGATGTTTTCTCGATATTCGATGCAAAACTCCAAGAAGGGACTACTACCCTTCAGACATGGCGTACACCTATCTAAGGAACAGTCTCCTAAGACACCTCAAGAAATTGAGAACATGAGACACATTCCCTACGCCTCAGCTGTGGGCAGCTTAATGTATGTTATGCTCTACACTAGGCCTGTCATATGTTATGCAGTGGGAGTAGTCAGTATGTATCAGTCTAATCCAAGGTTGGACCACTGGGAAGCGGTTAAGAACATCCTCAAGTATCTTTAGAGAACGAGGGACTACATGCTTGTGTATGGAGCTAAGGATTTGATTCTTACTGGATACACTGACTCTGACTTTCAAGCTGATAAGGATTCAAGGAAATCCACATCAGGGTCAGTATTCACCCTCAATGGAGGAGCAGTAGTGTGGAGAAGCATCAAACAAGGATGCATAGCAGACTCAACCATGGAGGCTGAGTATGTAGCAGCTTGCGAAGCAGCTAAGGAGGCAGTATGGCTTAGAAAGTTCTTGACTGATTTGGAAGTGGTTCCGAATATGAACGTGCCCATAACACTATACTGTGACAACAGTGGGGCTGTAACTATCTCAAAAGAACCTCGAAGCCACAAACGGGGTAAACACATCGAGAGGAAGTATCACCTGATACGGGAGATTGTGCAACGAGGAGATGTGACGTCACTAAGATCGCCTCGGAGCACAACATCGCTGATCCATTTACGAAGGCTCTCACGGCTAAAGTGTTTGAAGGTCATCTAGAGGGTCTAGGTCTACGAGATATCTATGCCATCTAATCTAGGGCAAGTGGGAGAAATGTATAATGGGTATAAGGATGCCCTAGTTCATTGTATTATATACATGACCTTTCCAGCTTTAGATTATTGCATTTACATCCCACTAACTAGTGTTTTAGTTCAAGTGGGAGTTTGTTGGGTTTTATGCCCTAAAACTCGTAGATAGTGAATGTAACCGTTGACCGGATATTAATGAAATAATATTGATATATTTTTCCATTAATTGTTATTAGTTATTTTATATTTGTCTTTGCCTAATAATAACCCTAATCCAATAAACTAGACATCAGAGATTGTAATATGAGTCTTGAACTATATGTAGCGACATATAGGATCATTGTTCAAGAAACAACCTAAAGGGTCTATAGTATAGGGATAAGACTGGGTGCCTTATCTTGGTGACACTATGGATACGACCCACTTTGTATTTGATACAAGCGCTGTGATCCAACGCGTTCGTGTAGGAGACATGCAAGTGGGGGTATCCTATGCAATGAGTTTGCATAAGACCGGACCGCGAAATAGTAACAACTGGTTATAACACCGTTAACTAGTTGGTTTTCTATTTCACTAGGACGACCTAGACAACTTAGTCTTAATCCTGAGTTGATTATGGACTCCTGCTCATGAGAGATTGTCCTTTGATTTGTATGGGTGAGAGTGGCCAATACGCCGACTCAATAAGCCTACCACTTTGGGGACAAAACCAAATGGGGAGCTGGGAACATAATCGTACAAGATGGAATTCACTCATTCCCGACTTTAGGGAAGCAGATGAGTGTTCCCTTAAGTGGTTACTCCGAGTCTTGAACAAAGGGCCCGACCCTCTCAATGGCACGAGAGGGTTTTCTGTTTGATGGTTGGACCACAAACAGGTTGTTCATTAGAAGAGAATTGGTACTTAAGGAAATAGAGGTAACCCAGGGATAAAACGGTAATTTGACACAGCTGGTGTTACGGACACTCATGAAGGACTAACTAGTCGATATTGGTCTAGATCCGTGGACACAGAAAATACGTCTGCAGTGAGAAGAGTGCAACTGTGAATCTTTAATGGAATGTACACACAGTTAACGAATATTGATTAATGTGGTTAATGAGTTTGACCAATTAATCTCACATCGTTGGAGCTTCTGATCTGCAGGTCCATTAGGTCCCACTGGTAGCTCGTAAAGTAATTTGAGGCAACTAAGTAATAAAAGTAAATTGAAAATGTTCAATTTATTAAGGGAAACAAATATAATATATATTGATAGATTATTATGAGAGAAATTTGAAGGAGTGTACGATACACGAGCGGAAGCAATTTGGATCTAAGCACTCAAATTTCCTTTAATTTTAGTTATGAAAACATGTATTCAAGAACTCGAAAAACAGAGCAATTCGAATACCAACCTTTTGGACGAAATTGAAGCAATCCGTGGATGAAATCTTTGCTTAATCTTGTTGTAGACAACCACGTGAGTCTTCCCTACTAATCTCCGGCCTTAGAACGAGTTGTGGGACTTGAATTTGTGATGGAAATGAAGGAGGAAAAATGGTGAAATATAACCATCCGAGAGAGAGTTTTTGAGCCTTTTGGTTTTAAAATTCAACAACCATCATCTTTCTCATCAGCTAAATTCCTCTTATATAGCAAAGTAACATGCACATTAGACTCACATGAAGAAGACAGCTGAAGGTTAATGGAATTACTCATCAAATTAGGTGTCATTACACCAAAGATACACAAAATGTGTTTTGCCAAAATTACATGAAATTCAATGAATAAATTTCATTTTAATTTCTTCTTTCATATAACTAATTCAAAATTAGTTTTTATTTATATTTAAATTAAACACTTTAATTTAATTAAATAATTATTTAATCAATATTAAATAATTACACAAAACTCATTGCCTTTCTAAAACCCGAGCATTTGAATACGAATCCCTATCCATATTCAAACCTCAATATGTATCGAATGCATAATACTAAATATTTAAATCTTATTTAAATATTTTCGACTCTCTCTACTATTAGTTTAATTCACATATTAAACTTTACCGTTAAATATATTAAACATAATTTAACGACCATTTTCCTAATTCGAGTTTGAACGTTTCAAACTTTCTCATCACTAATGTTCTAAGGTTTATTCCGTATGAGCTAGCAGGGGGACCTAATGGACCTACAGATCATGGGCTCCAACGATCCGAGGTTAACTGATTAAACTCTTTTAACTCAGTTAACCAACATTCGTTAACCAGCAGGACACTCCACTATAGCCCGATAGTTGAACTCCCCTCACTGTAGATATATTTTTGTCCACCCGATATAACCATGATTAGTAAGTCGACCCTTCACAGGTTGTTCGTAACTAAAGTTGGGTCAAATGTCCGTTTTACCCCTGAAGTTACATCTTGTTCCTTAAGTCTCTAGTTGAGTCCCTAATGAACAATTGGTTTGTGGTCCCACCACTAAACCTAAAACCTCTCGAGCCAATGAGAGGGCGGGATCCCTTTGTTCATGTTCCAGAGTCAGTCACTTAAGAGAACAACCTCTCTACTATCCTTAAATTAGGTAGGAGTGAATTCCATTTTGCAAGACTATGTCCCCAGCTATCTACCCGTTCCTATCCCTGAAATGGGGGGTTTATTGAGTCGGCGATGTTGAGCCACTCTCACCCATGCAGATCTAAGGATAAGCCCGAATAAACAGGAGTTCATAGTTAGCTCAGGATTAAGATCGAGTTACCTAGGTCATCGCATTTGAAATAGTCAGTCTTGTCAGTAAACGATGTTATAAAGCAAGAGTGACTTATTTCATTGTCCTGGTCTTATGCAAACTCATTTGCATAGAACGCCCCCACTCACATGTCTCTACATGAACGATTTAGGATCACGTCGTTTGTACTCAAACAAAGTGGGCCGCATCACATAGTTTTCTTAGGATTAAGGTACCCAACCTTATCCCTATACTATAGACCTATTTAGGCTATTATTTGAACTTGATCCATGTTTATGTCACAACATATAGTTCAAGTACTCATGTCATAGCCAAGGATACTAGTTTATTGGATTTAAAGTTATTTATTATGCATATCACTCATTTAATAATCTTGAGTGAACCAAAACTCCATAACGACTTTATCGAACAAGTATATAATAATTTGTTTCATTCACTATCTACGAGTTTTAGGGCACTAACCCCAACAAAATTAATATTTGAAAAGTTGAAATATAAATTTATGGAAGTTTGAAAGAGTTCAAATAATGAATTAATTAATTTAAGGCCTAAAATGTGTTTGGGCAAATTAATTAATTCTAGGCCGGGAATTAAATATGTGATATTTAATTGGTGGTTAATTAATTAAAGAATTCATTAACTGGGAATTAATCAATTATGGAAATAATTAATCACTTAAGGAAGTGATTAATCATTTATGGAAATGATCTAATCACTTATGGAAGTAATTAGTCATTTGTGGAAAAGATTAATCAATTATGGAATTGATTGATCATATGATTGATTAATTAAGGAATAAGATTGAATCAATTTTGGAAAAGATTGATTTAATTGAATATTTTATTCATGGCCTCTCTTCTATAAATAGAACACTAGACCTAATTGGTCATGACACTTGACATTCTTGCTCTTGCTCTTAGACTCTCAAAGACAAGACCTAGAATTCTCTCTAGCCTCCCTCTTAGAGAAAGACTCCCACAAGTCTTTTGCCTCCTAGACCTAGAGTCATACCGGTGTAACCTTTATGGTTATTGTGTCAATCAAAAAGAAAATTCCAGCGATCAACAGGCAAGGAGGCTGCTGCGTTTTCGTTCGTTGGAGCGTCGTTGGCGAAGAACGGTCAAGTCTACAACGAAGGTATGTGACGGTTCTTCCCCTTTTCTTTAGAAAAGCATGAAAATAAATTTAGATTTATTTTTAGCATGTTTAAACCAATTTTTCCAGCAGCTTTAAAGTGTGTTTAAAGTTAGTTTGAGTTTTCGTAACAGTATTTTAATGTTAATTAATATACGGCGTAAGGTCCAATCGATGCGCTTCCGCTGCGTGGGGACTTTTATTCCCTACAGATGTAGGCCTCAGCTGCCGAACCACTCTATATTGTGTTGTTGTTCTTCCTCCCTCTTTTTAATTCCTCTGTTTTACGATGCATCTCTATAGATTCTTCTTCTTCGACTGGAATGCTTCTTCTTCTTTTCTTCTGTGTTTTTTCTCGATTGCATTTCCCTTTGTGAATGATCTTTGCATGCGTCTCTGAGTAGTGCTGAGGGAAAAGGCATCAACTATATTGAGTGCGGTTATCCACGTGTTTTAGCACTAACAGTGGTATCAGAGCTAGATAAATCAATCAAGAACACAAATATTGAAATCCTCATGCAAGGCCTTAGGTGAAAAATAACCTAACTTGTTGTGGCCAGCTTGTAAGGGATTATAGGATACTACACATATCTCCACAATGGTATGATATTGTCCACTTTGGACATAAGCTCTCATGGCTTTGCTTTTAGTTCACCCCAAAAGGCCTCATACCAGTGGAGATAGTTGTCCTCCCTTATAAACCCATGGTCATCCCCTTATCTAGCCAATGTGGGACTTTGGTCGCACTCCCAACACAACTGAGATCGAAAACACTCCGTTTTTTGCAAGAAGAGTATAGTTTTTGGTGTGATAGAATGAAGGATGAAACAAAAGAACTTGGAAAGCGAAAAGGTATGAGGAGTAGGCCTTAGTGAGTAATATTCAATGATTGTTGCCTACTAGGACTTATTCCTCAATAATGACGGTGGCAATTGTTAAAATTTTCATGACTATTAGCACCCATTATTATTAGTTCTATACCAAGAATTTCCAGGGGTGAAAAGGACTTGAGCTTGAAAGCAGAATGTTCTCTTTTACTTCAAGAGGAACTTCAACTTCCTCTAGAGGAAGTAAATCACTTCGAGTTCAAATGGATATATATATATATATAATCAAAAAGCATTAAAATAAATATTGAAATCTCCAGGGAGCAAAATGATGTGCAAATTGCTAACCGCAAGTGTATGGGTCAAGTAATAATATAGTGATTATGCAATCGAATGTCGTCATCTGGATTGGTGTCTAGCCAAGTTTTAATTATCGAAAATACTCTTGGCCAATTTTATTTAGGGAATCAAATAGAATGAGAATATGAATTAATCAACACAAAACTAAAGTAAAAAGTGACAATCAAATGGGAATAATTGGTCTTAGGGAATTGATTTCACCAATTGGAGTTATGGATTAATAAATGGATTAACACATGCTATGATTCATAAATCTTGGCAACTAAAATCACACATATCTCTCCCGAGCATACATGATTCTCCCATATGCAATTGAACCCGATATCCCTATCTAAATCCAATAAACATACAAGGCAATAAGGCTAACCTTTATGACAATTTCTAGAATTAACCTTAATCTCACGATTTTTAGCTAAATTCTAGTTATGCATATTGATTACTAATTTAAATCCTCTCTCCCGAGTTAGATTCAAATATAAACATCAATCAATTTATGGCCAGTAAATCGAAAGCATTAAACATACAACATATGCATAAATGACATCAATAGCATAAATACCGTAAATCAATCCAAAACGTGCCCAACGGCTACATCAATCCCTAAGAATTAAACTTAGCTACACATAATCCTCATTACAATATAAACTAAGTCTAAATAAGCAATAAAAACTATCTAAAGTAAGGGAAAAGAGAAATAGACTCGTTGTAGGCCGAGACCGAACGTCCCCGTCACGATCCCCACGAACAATGGGTTGATTTCCACTTTGTCCCATTTGCTTCAGCTCAAAAATCTCTCAATTCTGTCCTATTTTCGGCTCCAAAAGTCCCCAAATCGAAGTCCCCAAAAACCTAGCCGAAAAGATGCTTAAATAGAAAAATTTCGTTGTAGCGTCGAGACGCTGTCCCGATCTGCAAATTTGGAAAATTTTCTATAGCGTCGCGACGCTGTTCCTAGCGTCCCGACGCTATGTTTTTTTTTTTTTTTTTTTTTTTTTTTTAGATTGGAAGCTCTATTTGACTCCAATTGCTGAATTAAGCTTCAAGCACATACTTCCTACAAATAAAACATAAAAATGCATAAATGTGGGCAAATAATTGAAAAAGACTAGCTTAATTAATCAGAGAAAAATAGCTAGCTATGCTCGCTATCAAATACCCCCAAACTTAAGCTTTTGCTAGTCCTCGAGCAAACTAAAAATCAAGCATACAGTAGAAGAATGGATGTCATAATCATAACTCAATCCTCAAGGCTCAAAAGTCAATAGTCAAGCAAGCAAGAGACATGCACACAAGGACCAATGAGGGAGACAAATTAAATTTTTTCCAAAATTAACTTGCACAAGCGAGATTTAACTCAACAAGATCCGACTCTACTAGCCCGGGATAGGATTATTAAACTCTCAGCTCATCTTCCCTCTACACTGGCACTAAGGTTTCACTAATGAGTTAATGGAACAAATTAGTTTGTTTATCTCCATACTTAGGTGCTTTTAATTAACAATTGAATTAAGCATGTATATGTGGCACTAGCTTTCACACACCCATTGCAGGGACCCTTAACCTGAGTTTTCTCTGGTTGGCCTAACTGATCACAACAGGGGTAGCTCTTTTTGCCTTAATCTTTATTAACCATTGCATATTGTGCACAAGCCATGGCATTATTATCTTATTTCAACAGTAACAACAAGAATGATTTTTCTTTATGAGCATAAATAGCAGATATTCTTTTCTTTTCTCCTAAGCAAGATCAAACATGCTAATTTGCAAAAAATTAACTCTTTAGCTCTGCCCTACACCTATCGAGGTGACAACAAGCATATGAACCCAATAATTCGCTCCTATTCATTCAAATCCAAATCTAGCCAAGACAAATACTCTACTCATGCAAGCCATCTCTTAGAAAAATTTTAAAAAGTCTCCCTTTTTGGGCACTTATGCTTACAACTCATCACAAGCTTGAAAATTGACAAGAAAGCCTATCCTAGGACATCATAGTCATGCAAAAGTAGCATCCAGAAAACAACCATATGCGTAATTCAAAGAAAGCTCAAAACTATAGCCCGAACTCAGATGCTCAAGGGCTCCACAAACATGCTAATCCACCCCCAAACTTAAAATATGCATTGTCCTCAATGTATAACGAAAATAAAGCATAAACAATCATGAGAACAATAAACGAATGAAAGGAGTGAACAATACTGCCCTGGAATGATGATGACTTCTTGACTGAATGCTTGGACTCTTGAAAGCTTGAAAGCAAAGGAGAGAAAGAAAACAAGACCTACAAAACAGACACAAACAATAAATAAAACTCAAACGAAAGAAATAACTAACTCACTTGGGTTGCCTCCCATAAGCGCTTGTTTAACGTCATTAGCTCGACGTGTTGACCAACTATGCATCAGGGTGGTCTCCTGTCAGATTTCCCATCACTGGTGCTCTTCCTAGCACCTCTCCTGTAGCCCACCTTCATTGTATCTGATGTGTTCTTGGGGTCCTCAAAAGCTTTTAAAACTTCCTTCTCCTGTTGGACTCTTATGATTAGCTCACTGCGCTCAATATCAATTATAACCCTCCCTGTAGCAAGGAATGGTCTCCCTAATATGATAGGCATAGCAGGATTCTCTTTAATATCTAGCACAAAGAAATCAACAGGAAGGAAAAATCTACCTACTTTAATAAGAATGTTCTCAACAATCCCATATGGACTAACCACAGACTGGTCAGCCAACTGAAGTCTAACAGAGGTAGATTTTATTTCTCCTATATTAAGCTTTTTGCACAGAGATAATGGAATAATATTTATGCTAGCCCCTAGATCACATAGTGCTCTACAAGAATAAGTACCAAAATTACAAGGAATAGTAAAACTCCCTGGGTCAGACAATTTCTCTGGTACTCCCTGTTGGACACGAGCACTGCACGTCGATGCAAGATATACAGTCTCCAACTGCTTTTCATTTTTCTTCTTGTTGAGCCATTCCTTCATAAATTTTCTGTAGTGAGGCATCTGCTCCAAGGTATATGAAAAAGGAATATTAACATGCAAACCCATAAAAGCATCTAAAAATTTGTCAAACTTAACCTTAGAATTTTTCTTTTTCTTTGATTTAGGAACTAAAACAGTAGGAGAAGGGATAGAAGGCTCAGGATTAAGCTTTTCAGCTTCGTTTGAGGTGGTGCCTTCTTCAACTCCTCCTGTGAGTTCCTCTGGTTCAGTTGTTTTTTCCTCTTCAGCTAATTTAGTCTCCTCCTCATAATGCACAGATACGGCCTTGCAGTACTCCAAAGAAGATTTCTCCTGTTCAACTGGGGCTTTACCTTTATTCATAGAGTTGACAACACTTACCAGTTGTCCCAGCTGAGTCTCTATATTCTTGATTGTTGCAGAATGACCATTGACAGTAGTGTTTATTGCAATCACGGCCTCCTCAAGCTTATTTGACCTGTTACTTGATTCTGCAATAAAAGCTCCAACAAGGTCTTCTAAAGATTTCTTATTTTCTTGACTTTGAGGAGTGAAGCCAGGAGGATTCAAAACATTCTTATTATTAGCATAGGAAAAATTCTCATGATTTCTATTGCTAGGGTGATAATGTGTAGGTGTGGAATTATTATTGTACCCCCTAGAATTAAAATTTGAAACATACTGAACCTGCTCGAGATTTTCCCCCTGAGTCTGGGATGCAAGGGCAGCTGCAGACTCAATTGATTGAGCACTCCCTGAACCTGAAAACTTTAAAAATGCATTAGCCAAGGAAGACATCTGAGTCTGAAGTGCACTTACGTTGTCAACCTCGAACACTCCAGCAGTAATCTTTTTGGGTCCTGACCGCTCAGATGGCCACTGATAGCTGTTGGTGGCCATATCCTCTAACAAAGTCCTAGCACTCTCAACAGTCTTGGACAACAGAGTCCCACCTGCAGCTGCATCAACAATAGTTTTCGTGCTAGGAGTTAATCCATTGTAAAATAATTGAACCTGTAGCCAGTCAGGGTATCCATGCTGAGGGCACTTCCTTAGCAGCTCTTTAAATCTCTCCCAAGCCTCGAACAGCTGCTCATCAAATTGTTGCTGGAATGTCCCAATTTCGGTCCTCAGCTTGACCGTCTTGGCAGGAGGGAAGAACTTCTTTAAGAATGCCTGGACCAAAGCATCCCAAGTGGGAATGCTCCCAGGTGGAATAGATTGTAACCAGTCCCTCGCTTTGTCCTGCAACGAAAAAGGAAATAAACGTAAGCGAATGGAATCTTCAGAAACACCATTTAATTTTACCGTCCCACAGATGTCTAGGAAGGATTTCAGATGAGAATTTGGATCCTCCATGGGTGATCCTCTATAAGCGCAATCTCGAGCCATCTGAATGAGACATGTTTTCAGCTCAAAATTGTTAGCATTAATTGGGGCATAGACAATCCCCGACTGTTGCTCGTGAAAGATCAGCTGAAAATAGTCCCTGATGGGCTTAGGTTCTTCAGGATTAGGATTGGCCATTTGGATGTTTTCTTGATTTTCCCTTCGAAGTCTATTGAATGTTCTTTCTATTTCTGGATCCAAGGGAACTAAGGCCAATTCCCTAGCCATTCGCATACACCGACTACAATAACCTAAAAAGACAAAGAAAAGGAAAGAAAACAAATTAGGAAAGAAACAAGAAAAGGAAAATAACTAAATCTAAATAAGGAAAAATATAATCTACAAAAGGAAAAAAAAGACTAATATGGAATGCAAAAATAGATAAAACAAAAACCAATAAGGACACTAACAAATAAGGAAAAACTAATCTAAAAAGGAAAAACTAAAAATCTAACAATGGAAAAATCAAACAAAAATGGGAAAATCTAAATAAGAAAAAATTTAAGAATGGAAAAGAAAAACCATAAAGGAAAAATGCAATCTACCTAAAAACTAAAATAACAAAAATAACAAAAAAAATAAAATACACCCTAAACTAATACCGGACAATTTTTCTACGATATTAAAATTGACTAAATATGCCAATCCCCGGCAACGGCGCCAAAAACTTGATGTGCAAATTGCTAACCGCAAGTGTACGGGTCAAGTAATAATATAGTGATTATGCAATCGAATGTCGTCATCTGGATTGGTGTCTAGCCAAGTTTTAA
Source organism: Luffa acutangula (assembly GCA_036850905.1). Classification (NCBI taxonomy): domain Eukaryota; kingdom Viridiplantae; phylum Streptophyta; class Magnoliopsida; order Cucurbitales; family Cucurbitaceae; genus Luffa; species Luffa acutangula. The sequence goes on from CM072088.1 coordinate 38,699,960, forward strand.
TTATCGAAAATACTCTTGGCCAATTTTATTTAGGGAATCAAATAGAATGAGAATATGAATTAATCAACACAAAACTAAAGTAAAAAGTGACAATCAAATGGGAATAATTGGTCTTAGGGAATTGATTTCACCAATTGGAGTTATGGATTAATAAATGGATTAACACATGCTATGATTCATAAATCTTGGCAACTAAAATCACACATATCTCTCCCGAGCATACATGATTCTCCCATATGCAATTGAACCCGATATCCCTATCTAAATCCAATAAACATACAAGGCAATAAGGCTAACCTTTATGACAATTTCTAGAATTAACCTTAATCTCACGATTTTTAGCTAAATTCTAGTTATGCATATTGATTACTAATTTAAATCCTCTCTCCTGAGTTAGATTCAAATATAAACATCAATCAATTTATGGCCAGTAAATCGAAAGCATTAAACATACAACATATGCATAAATGACATCAATAGCATAAATACCGTAAATCAATCCAAAACGTGCCCAACGGCCACATCAATCCCTAAGAATTAAACTTAGCTACACATAATCCTCATTACAATATAAACTAAGTCTAAATAAGCCATAAAAACTATCTAAAGTAAGGGAAAAGAGAAATAGACTCGTTGTAGGCCGAGACCGAACGTCCCCATCACGATCCCCACGAACAATGGGTTGATTTCCACTTCGTCCCCTTTGCTTCAGCTAGAAAATCTCTCAATTCTGTCCTATTTTCGGCTCCAAAAGTCCCCAAATCGAAGTCCCCAAAAACCTAGCCGAAAAGATGCTTAAATAGCAAAATTTCGTTGTAGCGTCGAGACGCTGTCAAGACAGCGTCGCGACGCTGTCCCGATCCGCAAATTTGGAAAATTTTCTATAGCGTCGCGACGCTGTTCCTAGCGTCCCGATGCTATGTTTTTTTTTTTTTTTTTTTTAGATTGGAAGCTCCATTTGACTCCAATTGCTGAATTAAGCTTCAAGCACATACTTCCTACAAATAAAACATAAAAATGCATAAATTTGGGCAAATAATTGAAAAAGACTAGCTTAATTAATCAGAGAAAAATAGCTAGCTATGCTCGCTATCACACAATTTGAATAATCGAAGCGAATGGTAAAAGATTACAAAAATTTGAGAGTAAAAACAATGGTGAATGTTGGATTAGGAAAATCACAGAGAGAATTGAGGAGAAACCTTTTCCATTTGTATTCATTCTTCAACTATCATTACTTGAAACAATACAAGAATTGAATATATACATGGAAGGGAGAAAAACTCTCGAACATATGAGAACAATACATCTGAGAAGTAGAGAATAACAACTTCAATAAACAGAAAACTAACTACACGTGCACAGCACATGTGATAGTACCATTTTATTCCTATTTATTTATGTCTAATCATTCTAGTTTTATGGTCATTTATGTGTTCAATTGGTATGTTTGGTAGGATTTTGAGATCAAGAGTTCGAGAATGCATTTCGGATAAAAATGAGCTAAAAAGAGCTAAATTGAATTCATTTCGTGGTCTTGGAGCTAAAGAGATGAAGAGAAGGTGAAAAGACTCGAGTCGAAACGTCTAAACCTCGAGAACAATGTCAAGATGTCGAGAGATGAAGGTCCAATTGAAAAATCCCGAGAGGCTAGCATTGAAACGCTGCCACAGGAGCGTATCAACGCTAGGCGAGGCTCCAGATGCATAATTTTATCATGGCATTGAGATGCTATGCCTAGCATCTTAACGCTACCACGGTATATGTTCACAGATTTCCCAAAAGCCGAGAGTGTCGAGACGCTCTCTTATAGCGTCTCGTCGCTCTGATACTTCCTATATAAAACCTTCGATTCCTTCCGCCGTTAGGTTAGAATTTAATTTGTTTTTCTTTCAGTTTTCTATCTTTTCATTCCAGCTCTATATTTTTATGTTTCTTAGTTAGTTTAGCTTAGATTTGCATGCTTAATTCTACTTTGTATCGGGTTTTAGTTGTGTTTATGATCGACTAACCCTGTTGACACCGGTTAGGAGATTTATGGGTGTTTAATTAGCTAGTTTGTGAGATTATGAACTGAATGTTTTGTATTTCATTGTGATTATATTTTAGATTTCGTTTATTTTACCAAAATACACAGTAGATTATATTGACACCCTAATTTGCAGCTTGCATGTTCGTACTTAGCTAATTCAGTAGCGATTAATCTGATTCATGAGCACGAGTCCCAGGAGCATCTCTCTGACATCATAGTTTGCATGATAAGTTTTGGATCTAAAATAGCGTTTGAAGTAATTTAGGACTAATTATTTCAAATGTCCTAATCAATTCACTAGACTTAGTACAACTATTTAATTAATTAATTTGAATTTCTATGGACAATGTATGATTGGGTTAACAATTTGAGGTGGACTTAGGGTCTTTCCTAGATTAGGGATAGATCGATTGAGTAATTAACAATGAAACTAACCCTTAACTGAAAGCATTTCAATGATCAAACTAGCTAACTAACCCCATTGTCTCCTAAATCAGTGTCGCTAAGTAGAATTAATTTTCCTCGCATTTTACTTCCTTGCATTTCTAATTTTTGTCTTTAATTTCTTGCATTTAAATTTCTCAAAATCCCTTTCATGCCAAAACCCCTCTTTTTGATTACTTCAACTCTAAATAATTAGGAAATAATTTCCAATCGTCACTCCCTATGGACGACCCGGCCACTACTACTGCAAAGTAGTTTAGTAGTTGGTGTTTATAAATTTAAGTAGTTTAGTAGTTGGTGTTTACAAATTTATTTGAGTTTGACCCTCGACGAGTTGTTCCATCAACATCACACTTAATGAGTTGTCTTCACACTCCCTCGCAAGGCAATGGAGAGAGGATCTCGAACATTGAGCTTGAGCTTGAGACAATGAAGGAAGAAGCTGAAGCGGCTTTGTCAAAATGTCAGCAATTTCATCAATAGCAGGTAGATGTTGAACCAAAATCCATTTTTGCAGCACGAGGTCTTGAAGAAAATAGATATCAATATTCATGTGTTTAGTCTTAGCATGAAGAACAAGATTTGCACTAAAATGCACAGCGTGCTCAAGTTATCATACCAAAGTATTAGTTTATGTGGCAAAGAAATCTGTTACTCACAAAATTACAAGGTATGCAACTAAATGAGTTCAGCAACAACTGAGGCAAGGCATCTATATTCAGTCTTAGTGCTCGAGCGTGAAATAATCGGCTATTTCATAGAGCCCAAAGAAATTAGATTACCACCAAAAAAGAAACAAAAACCAGAAGTGGGCTTATGATCGTCAGGATCTGAGGCCCAATTCGCATCAACATAACCAAGAAGAGAAAGAGAAGAAGGAACAGACAGTAAAAGACCATGGCTGATTGTCCCTTTCAAACATCGCAAAATCCTCTTAACAAGCTACCAATCAATGATCGTGGGGGAGTAGTGCATGAATTGACATGCTTTATTAACACTAAATGATATTTCAGTGAGTGTAATTGTAGCATATTGTAATGCACCAACTACACTATGATACAACCGAATATCAGCAAATTTTTCACCATGTAGACTTGAGAGAAGAGGACCACTAATCATTGGTATAGTTATGCCTTTAGCTTCAAACATATTTGTCTTATTTAACAAGTCAGAAAGGTATTTAGACTCGGATAAAAACATTCCTCCAGATGGAGGATACGACACCTCAACTCCCAAAAAGTAGCTCAGAGATCAAAGGTCCTTTAAAGCAAATTTAGCATTGATAGCCAGCATAGCTAGCTAGTTTTCCCTGATTAATTTATCTAGTCTTTTATGATTTATTGGCCATTTTATTGCACTTAATTTTTTATTTTGTAGGAAAGTGTTGATTAGAGCTTAAGCGTGGAATTAGAGTTAATCGGGCGTTCGGGACGTGAAAAGATGCTAAAGAACCGAAAAGATTCAAGTTAGAAGAAGCCAAGAGAGGGCAATTTGAAGACCAGCGTCGAGACGCTACTCTTGGAGCGTCTCGACGCTGCCTTTCCTTTTCTAATTTGGGCGGCATAAGTCACAACGTCGAGACGCTGTGATAAGAGCGTCTCGACGCTATCGGTTTTTCCTTATACAGAAAGTGCGGCAGGCGACAACGTCGAGACGCTGTCTCCATAGCGTCTCGACGCTATCGGCAGAATTTCATATTTATAGTTCTTTTCATGCTACGGATTGGGGAGTTCAATTGGTGAGATTTTAGCCCTAATTTCGACTTGAGACCTTTTGTGGGAGCTAAAGGCGAGACCAAGGAGCGGGAATCAAGCGAGAAGACATGGAGATCGTGACGGGGACGTGCCGGTTTTGATGGATTCGAGTTTTCCTTTCTCTTTCCCTTAATTCTTGTAGTTTTGATGGCTTTTCTTGCAATTAGTGTTTGTGGTTCAAAGACTATGAATTGCTAGTTGTTTGTCGTAGGGTTTGATGTAGTTGTTCTTAGTTTGTTGGATTGATTTTTGGTATGAATGTGCTTTTATTTTATGAATGCAATTTTGTGTATTGCTTTCAATTACTTGATCACTAATTGAATGATTTAAGTGTTGAATCTAACTCGGGAGAGAGGATTTGGTGTAAGACTTACGTTGTTTAATTGCATGACTAAAGTAGAAATTCTAAGTTTGTGACGGGATTTAGAATTACTTTAGAAGTATAACAAGGACCAAACCAAATAATGCCTTGCATGTTAAAGAACTTAGATAGGGATATCAAGTTAGTTATTTGCATGAGAATCAATTATACTTGGGAGAGGTATTCGTGATAAAAGTTTCCTTGGCTTGTAGAATAATTGCATGGTCAGTTCATTCCTATTAATCAATCCTCAATCTTAATCAATGAAATCAAGTCCCTAAGAGACTTTCCATTTGAGTCTCCACTTTTATTTTATGCTTTTTTTCTTTAAATTTATCTTTTTCATTAAGTTTTCTTCCCTAAATAAAATTGAACAAAAGTATTCACGGTACTTAATTTGCTAGAAAACCAATCCAGAGCACGACACTCGTTTAATCACGAAAACACTATATTATTACTTGACCCGTACACTTGCGGTGAGAAATTTGCACATCAAGCATGTAAAGTAAAAATCAAAGATCAAAAGAACTCACAGTAATAACAATATCATCTACATACACCAAAATATAACATACCTCAGTGCTTGAATGATGAAATAAAAATAAATCAGCCTTTGATGTCATGAAACCAATTGAATGATGAACTGAACTAAGTTGCTCAAATCAAGCTTGAGGAGCCTGTTTAAGGCCATAAAGAGCCTTGCAAAATTTACAAACCAGAGGCAATATAGTGGTAGTATGTTCAAAACCCAATTGTTGCTCCATTTATACAATCTCAGACAAAAGACCATGAAGAAAAGCATTGTTACTGTCAACTTGTTGTATTGACCAACAATTAGCTAAAGCTAAAGTAAGTAAAACTCTTATGGTAACTGGCTTAACCATAGTGTTGGGTTTTATGTCCTAAAACTCGTAGTTTGTAAACTGTAACCAAATTCTATTTTTCAATGAAGTTGTTCTTGAGGTTTATTTAGTAAAGTTGTTATTGAATAATAAATGAATTGCATGTTATATAACCAAAATCCAATAAACTAAGAACCCCTGACTGCAAGCATGTAGACTTGAACTATATGTGGAGACATAAGAGTGGATCAAGTTCGAGTCATAGCCAAAATGGTCTATAGTATAGAGATAGGGTTGGGTACCTTATCTTGGGAACACTATGGACGCGACCCACTTTCGATATGATACAAACGATGTGATCTTAAATCGCTCATGTGGAGACATGCGAGTGGGGGCGTCCTATGCAATGAGTTTGCATAAGACCAGGATCGCAAAATAGTCACTTTTAATTTATAACTTCGTTTACTATTAAGACTGATTATTCCATGCGATGACCTAGGTAACTCGATCTTAATTCTGAGCTAACTATAAACTCTTGTTTGTTCGGAATTATCCTTTCATTTGCTTGAGTGAGAGTAGCCCTAGATTGTTGACACGATAAGCCTACCATTTTGGGGATAAGACTGGGTAGATAGCTAGGGATATAGTCCTGCAAGGAATTCTCTCCTACCTGTTTTAGGGATAGTAGATAGGTTGTTTCCTTAAGTGCTGACACCAGGTCTTGAACAAGGGGCCCCACCCTCTCATTGACTCGAAAGGGACTCAGTTTGATGGTTGGACCAAAAACCAATTGTTCATTAGAGGATCAGTGGGACTTAAGGAACAAGAGGTAATTACAGGGGTAAAACAATTATTTTGACCCAACTGTAATTATGAACAACCTGTGAAGGATTGACTTACTAACCATGGTTATATTGAGTGGACAGAAATGAATCTACAGTGAGGAGAGTGTAGCTGCGGGTCTATAGTGGAGTCACTTACTACTACAAAATCCATATTACTTGACATTTGTAAATTTTAAATACTTGATGTTTTTATGAAAAAATGTCAAGTAACATGTTTTTTATTAAAAAAAATGTCAAGAAAAATGTATTTTTTAATGAAAAATGTCAAGAAAACCGAAAAAACACGGAGCTTTGACGGAATTTTTCGAAAATTTTCCTGCCTGCGTAAAACTTGACATTTCAAAAATATCAAGTTTATTGATAATTTACTTGTCATATTATAAATGTCAAGAATGCCTTTCTTTATAATTTTGAGAGGGACAATTATGTAATATTGATTTACGAGTAGGGCAACTTAAAAAAAATAGCAGGGCCTTTGCGATCTCTCACGTCGTCCAAACTCTCTCAAATCCCCTGAAAAATTTCCCATCTTCCTCTCTCGATTACCCGTCGGCTTCCAACTCATTTTGTCCATTGCCCGGCGAGTTGTCATCTTCTTCCCTTCCCTTCCGACGAGTCCTCTTCTTCCCTTCCGACGTCGTTTGCATTGGGTTTTATGGTCGTTTCTAGGTTTCAGTGAGTTTTCTCCTCTTTTACGGTCTCTTCTCTCTTCTCTCTCTAAACTTTGAGTTTGTGTGCATATTTGTGTGTGTTTCAAGAAAGCAAAATTAACCCAAAATCCAAGACTGACCAAGCTTGTTGAAGGACATTTGTTCTATCGGTCACACTACTTTATTCTCTTTCTCTCTTTTCAATGGTCAGTAAAGTTAGGTTTGAACTTTGAAACCTAAGTTTTGAGTTTGTGTGCGTATTCTCTGTTCTAAACAAAGCAAATTTAGAACTAGCCTAAATACTGCAAACATCAAATGGTTTTTTACATTTAATGCTCCTTCATTCCATATTCCTTGCTTGTTTGACATTTCTATTGTTTGGTATCAATTGAATTGGTGACATAGATCCACAAACAATTACACATGGTTATGAAGTACTTGGCACTTGGGGTTAAGTTATATTTGTCAAAAAAATGTAGCCTCGGTTATGTTGTTCTTGACATGTCATTTATAAATTGAACTAACAGAAATACATAAACTTCCATAATAAAAGATCGGTGGGAAGAACACAATTTGTTATGTGATAAGTATTTATTCAAAGGATAAGTAAGCTTTGATTGGCTGTATTGGATCACCATGAACAAGATTACAATGATAATCTTGAAGGAAGTCAGGCCTTTGATGGTGTCGACTAGAATCATTAGGAGCATTTTAGATTTCTTCATTTGGAGCAATAACAAAATGCGAAGGAGATCGTTGTATATAGCCTGAAATTTTTGCATTATGGCCACTGGTTTTGGGTAGATTTTTGCATTATGGCCACTGTATATAGCCTGAAATTTTTGCATTATGGCCTTGATTCGGGTAGATTTTTCCATGTTAAAATTATCAGTGTCCTGTATTTGCTTATATTGTTTTGCCTTTATCTCTTTGCTCTTCTTCCATACTCCTGTTTTGGCTTCAAACTTTTGGTTGGTTTCTCCAATATCTTAGTACTCCAACCATTAATTCCAGTGGGCAAGCAAGTTTCAACAAGGGAAACCATATCAAATATAAAGCTAACTCAAATGCAGGCCCTTTTCTTTTGAAACCACCTCATGGTCAAATCACTGCATTAGCTTTGTTACTGGTTTTTCACGTTATGTCCAATAATTTTCTGTCTAACAGTTCAGAAGAGTTTGGTGTAGTGGTGAACAGAGTTGAAATGTAACATGGGAATCAAAACCTTAAGACTCTTGAGACATTGGAGTGACTTTGGTGACATAATTAATAAATTGCGGTGTGGACAATGGTCCAAATGTTCAACTATCATTATACTCGAAAGTTTAAGCTAATAAGTTACGGTTAAAATAACCTTCTATACCTATTCTTAACATCAAAATAGGTTGTATTCCTTTCGCTCCGAGTTTTCCAAACGAATAATTAACGTGTTTGATTACTATAATCAGATGCTAAAGTGCAACTTATCCCATGACGAAAACTTTTCATTTCTTCTGTTTGTTAGGAAAAAAAACCAACATTGTTTATCCATTGTGCAGGGAGTAGTAAAATGAGGCCACTGCACATGTTCTCAACAATGATTGCACTGTTCTCATCAATGATTGCACATTATAGGCTGGGGCATCTTTGCTTTTTATATTATTTATTTATTTATTTATCTATTTCTATTATTGTTATTAAGTATTTGTTTTGTCATTTGAGTACTTTAATATTTTGTTGAATAGTAATCCAAAATAACTTGAAGCAATTAGTGGATTGGTCGGAGCTAGTTATGATTTTGAGATTATTGGTCTTTACCTTCTAGTAACTTTGGATTTCTTGTTATTTTATGCCCCTATATTTTATTTGATTCTATATAACATTTTTAGTTCAACGAGAGGTCGGGATTCAAACCCTTTGACCGATCGAGGATAAACTCCTAAGTCTTTGAACCAACTTGTTTGCATTTCGTCTATTCTCCTGAGACAACTACTCGACCTTACTACATTTGATTGTCAAGGGCTAAATTTCTCTTTTTGGTTTTAGAATATGGTTATCCTCTTTTTTTTTTTTCAATTAGTCTTTTTATCTTCTCGTAAAATTTAGCATTTTGGTTTATTTGCTAATAGTTCATTGAAGTGATTTCATTTCAACTCTTAGGAAAAATTGTTGCAAGTACTAATCGCAACATGGATTAGTAGCCTTTCATCTAGATATTGGATTTTTGAATTACGAGGAAGAAGCGTTGTTGTTATAGTAAGAGGAAATACCATACGCAGGGACGGCGAGTGTCACCATTTTTTACTATAGTCCTATTATTGAGTGGCACAAGTTGTTAATGGTGCATCCATCTTTTTCCCCACATTTCTGTGACCTCTGCATTAGATCTTAGTTTAATTGCAAAAAATGAAAAAACATATCTTTGAGGGGTATTTGATTTTGGCTTCTAAATGAGATACTTTATATGTATGAAAATGTTATTTGTTGATTGTGTGTGTGGAAACCTTTAAGATTTATATATCCTTAATATTACATATTGTTGATGGTCAAATTTGGTCGATTTTGGTCAGAGGAACTCACCTGACCTTCACGTGCCACCAACGGTAAAATTTGTAGAAGAGGGGGTAGACGTGGCCTGGGAGATAGTAAACCTTCACACCGGTGTGGTGCTCGTCACACCGGCTCCGATGCTTAAGTCAGTAAGCAGAACGGTGGGGAGTGGAAAAGTAAGAGCAAGAGGAGAGAGTAGAGAATATAGAATGAGTTTCAGATTAGAGTTTTTGTCCCCTTCTTCAGTGGCAAAGAGTGATATAAATACTTGTTCATCCACCTAGGGTTTTTAGGGATTCGGAGGCGTTTCGGGACAAACCAGGCTGAACCGAGGCGGCCAGAGGTGGTGGGGACCAAACGGAGCCGGACAAGCCCGACCCACGCAAGCGGGTCGAGGGTCGGCCTCGACCCATGGCCGAGGCCGACCATGGGGGTCGGGCCAAAAGCCCGACCCCTTCGGTCTTGGCCCGTCCCACTTGCCGGTTTTGCCCCTTGGATCCATTCCTCAGCTCTTTTTCTATCCAATTGTCCTCGTCAGCTTCTTATACCTCGGGGTGGTCCAAAATTACCCATAACATTAAGCCCCCACTCTTGAATTGGGATTTGGGGTGACTTATTGCTATAAGTTGAGCTTCTTAAGCCCGATTTAAGGGTAATAATCTTTGCCTTGTGCTGACCTGTGTGCAGCTTTATCGTCATCCTGCAAAATAGGATAGGAATACACAAAGTAGACACTCCCTGAATAGGGGTTAGGTGAAATGGAAATGAGAAAGGTGAGAGATTACAAAAGTGGTGTTGGTCGGCCTCGGCCTCGGGAAGAGGCCGAGCATAACAACCTCCTAATTTTTCTTAGGGGATGTTGCCCCCGAACCCCCACCGGGCGCTTTGCCCCTGGACCCCGACTTGCTAGACCCCCGTACTTGGTCATTCGGAGTGCTTCATTCCAGGTTCAAGTCATATCCCCACATGGGATTTGAAGATTTTGTGCTTCTGCATTGAAAAATTAATTTCTATAAGAGAAAGGTTAGGGAAGAGGCTAGGGTCGGCCTCGGCCTCAAGCCCCTGTTAGCCTAAAATTTGGCTCCCTGCATCTATATATTAGTCCCTTGTAGGAAAACAATACAAGAATAGGCTAGGACATGTGTTTTTAGTAGAACATGTTAAACCTGTGTGCTTTTTGTTTAATAGGGAGTGCATATCCCCTGTTACTTGTATTTTGTTTAATAGGGAGTGCATATCCCCTGTTACTTGCTTTTTGTTTAATAGGGAGTGCATATCCCCTTTATAGCCCCCAATCTCAAGTAGAACTTCACTGAAACATAAAGTATAGTTGAGTAAATAGGAGAATACCTTTAAAGTTTGTGGTCGGCCTCGGCAAGAAGTGCTCGGCCTTGGCAAGAGGTGCTCGGTCCCGACTTATGCAGGGCGAGCTTGACTTATATCAAGTGTTTGAACTCTGAGGTGAGGTAGACTTGGTTAGTCCAAGCTTGCATGATGGGCTCACATCAGTTGAGGCGAGGTAGACTCGGTAGTCCAAGCTCGCCTGTTGGGAAGACGCTCAGGCCAGATGAGGTGAGGTAGACTCGTTGGTCCAGGCTCACGTAATCTCAATCTAGATGAGGCGAGGTAAACTCGGTAGTCCAGGCTCGCCTGTTGTGAAGATGCTCAAGCCAGATGAGGTGAGGTAGACTCGTTGGTCCAGGCTCACGTAATCTCAATCTGGATGAGGCGAGGTAGACTCGGTAGTCCAGGCTCGCCAGATGTAAAGATGCTCAGGTCAGATGAGGTGAGGTAGACTCGTTGGTCCAGGCTCACGTAATCTCAATCTGGATGAGGCGAGGTAGACTCGTTAGTCCAGGCTCGCATGCAGGCGTGGGCACTAAGCTGAAGAGCTTAGGCTCGCAAGGTAGGCATGGGCACCAAACTGAAGAGCTTAGGCTCGCAAGGTAGGCGTGGGCACCATAGGCTCGCTGAAGCGTGGGCTCTATAGGCTCGCATGTAGGCGTGGACACTATAGGCTCGCATGAAGCGTGAGCACTATAGGCTCGCATGTAGGCGTGGACATTATGGGGCTGTTTGGCCCATGGTTTCGGAATCAGAACCCTGGGAATCAGAACCCTGGGGGGTTTGTTCTAGCGTGTTTGAAAGCCTGGGAATCAGAAAACAGTGTTTGGGGTGCTGTGTTCTGAACCCTGGGAATTAGAAAACAGTGTTTGGGGTGCTGGGTTCTGAACCCCGGGTTTGGACAGATTTTTTTTTTTTTTTTTTTGCTTTTATATTTTATTATTTTTTTCTTTTTTTGGTGAATGTTTTATTAATTGTAAAACCCCCTTGTGTAACATAGATTAGTTTTTAAGAGAATTTTGAATTAAGCATTTAATTTATGGTATAGACGAAAAATAGGAAAATTGTTTCTAATAATCAAAATATCAATTATCATTGACAAATTGAAAAACATAACATGAAATTATTAGGCCCCATTTGAAAATTTAAAAGTTTGAAAACAAAAAAAAAAATTAGTTTTCAAAAAATAGTTTTTGTTTTTGGAATATGTCTAGGAATTCAAATGTGTCTTTAACAAAGATGAAAATCATCCTAAGAAAATTGAGAGAAAACAAACATGTTTTTCAAAAATAAAAAACCAATAGCCAAATTATTAAACGGGGGTTTAAGTTTGGTCATTTTTTCCATGGATCCACATGCAAAATTTAAATTCAAAACAATAGTTCATTAATGTTAAATTAAAGTAGTTATTGAGACAAAAAAAAACATGGTTCATGGGAAAAGAAAATTTTGGAACATATAATCACATAATAAATAAAATGGAATCTAAAGGTTACTTTAAAATACTAAATTAAATATAAAATTATGTATATTTATATTATTTAAATATAAATAAGTTCAAAATAAATATCATATGTCAAAATAAACTTAGCTAAACAATAATTGATATATGCCCTCGATCAAAAAGTTAGAGATTCGAATATTCCCACATCGAAATGTTGTTGAACTAAAAAATATTGTACATATAAATTTGTTTTTTGTTTTTGTGTATGTAATTTAAAATTATATACTTTATTTACTATAGTGGATTTAAAATTAAATATTATTCATTTTATTTTAATAAATTCAAAATAACATACTATTTATTTTTTTCACTCAGAATATTGTTAATTTGAAAATAAATATATATATTTTTAATACATTAACTCAAAATTATATTTTATTTTTAAAATATTTATATGGGTAAGTTGGTTAAAATACCTTTCCTTAGGTTAAAATTATAAAATTATATACATATATATATATATATATATATATATATATATATATATATATATATATATATATATATATATATATATTGTTAATTTAATATAGAGAAATGAAAAGAATTATGAGAAAAATGGAAAGAGAAATGATGGGACCCACCAAATTTATGACAAAAATAGATAAAGTAATAGTGGGTCCCACCAACTTTATGGAAGAAAGAGAAATCATAGGTTTGGAGTGGTTTTGAGGTGAGTTTGGAGAGAAAAACCATGGGGTTGGGTTTGAAACCCATGGTGTTGTGATTACAATGGGGCAAACATGGTTTTGGGTTTGGAACACAAAACCACCCAAACCCAAAACCATGGGCCAAACACCCCCTATAGGCTCGCATGAAGGCGTGGGCACTATAGGCTCGCATGAAGCGTGGGCTCTACAGGCTCGCATGTATGAGGGTGGGCACTAAGCTGAAAAGCCTAGGCTCGCAAGTAAGTGTGGATTCAACTAGATGAGGCGAGGTAGAACCGGGGGCCCAGGCTCGCGTGATCTCAAATCTAGATGAGGCGAGGTAGACCCGGTTGTCCAGGCTCGCATGGTGTCGATCTTCGCTTGAATCAATAGGGTTGACCTTGGTCACAACCATGGCTATGGTCGGCTTCGGCCCTAAGCGTGGCTCGGGTTGGCCTTGGCCTCAACTTCAATCATATCTGGGGTCGGCCTCGGCCTCAGCCATATCTGGGGTTGGCTTAGTCCTTGGCCTCGAACAATCTGTCGTCTTTCGTATCCGGCTCCTTTGCTTCAATCTGGATCTTGCCTTGTGTTCAACTGTATTGACAATCTGATTCGTCTTGATTATGTGATCTTCGGGTCACTTTTGAGGTCTTGGATAGTCGGCTTCGACTTTGGCCTAGGGTCGGCCTCGGCCTTGGGATGACCACAGCTTTAGGTCGTCCTTGGCCTCAGCCTAAGAATGACCATAGCTTAGGGTTGGCCTTAGCCTGGCAGCTTCTTCCTCCTAGCCCCCAACTTTGTTCTGGTACTTGTTGCCTTAGTCCTGGATGTAGATGAGATAGCTTCCTACTCCTTGACAACCTTGCTTTCCTGGTGTCTTCAATCTTGTCAAGGCTTGTGCTTGTTGTTAATTTGTCCTCCAAGGATGGTTCTGATCTCTTGTGGGGTTTCCTCCTAATCGGTCTGGATGAACATCTCTGGTCGGTCCCGACCTGCTCGGCCTCTGCCTCTACATGCGCACTGTTCGTCTTGCAGTCGTTGTTCGTCTTGGAGTCATTTAGCTTCTGCAGGTCTCCTTGAGGATTTCCGAGTTCTTTTTAGGTGTCTAGAAGCTCGATCGTCCTAAGGAGGTCGCCTTTTTTGGCCTCGACCTCAATTGCCCTGGCCAAGGGCTCGGCAGCCCTGGCTTCCGCTTCGATAGTTTTGGCCTCGGCCTCGGCAGCCTTGGCACTTTTGCGTTTCTCCTTGATCATATGCCTCAGGTCTGTCCTACGGCTGGTACTTGGTTGCGGGCTCCTCAGAACTGTTCGATCTGTAGGTTTGAGCCCCCTGATCTTGCTGGTCATGCTGTCAGTCTTCTCGTGACCTCCGCTGGTGGCGGTCACCATCCGAATTTTTTGTGTTCATGTCTTGGTCTCTCTTCTCCATCCCCTTACTCATGGAATGATTGGTGCGCAGATTTGACAAACTTTCTTCCCCATGGACGGCGCCAATTGTTGATGGTCAAATTTGGTCGATTTTGGTCAGAGGAACTCACCTGACCTTCACGTGCCACCAACGGTAAAATTTGTAGAAGAGGGGGAAGATGTGGCCTGCAAGACAGTAAACCTGCACACCGGTGTGGTGCTCGCCACACCGGCTCTGATGCTTAAGTCAGTAAGCAGAACGGTGGGGAGTGGAAAAGTAAGAGCAAGAAGAGAGAGTAGAGAATATAGAATGAGTTTCAGATTAGAGTTTTTGTCCCCTTCTTCAGTGGCAAAGAGGGATATAAATACCTGCTCATCCTCCTAGGGTTTTTAGGGATTCGGAGGCGTTTCGAGACAAACCAGGCTGAACCGAGGCGGCCAGAGGTGGTGGGGACCAAACGGAGCCGGACAAGCCCGACCCACGCAAGCGGGCCGAGGGTTGGCCTCGGCCCATGGCCAAGGCCGACCATGGGGGTCGGGCTTCGGTCCTGGCCCGTCCCACTTGCCGGTTTTGCCCCTTGGATCCATTCCTCAACTCTTTTTCCGCCCGGTTGTCCTCGTCAGCTTCTTATACCTCGAGGTGGTCCAAAATTACCCATAACACATATTTTTACATTGAACTTTAGTAAAGAAACAGAATCTTTGTAAGAATGGTTTCCATATTGCTAAATTTTGGTATAAGGAGTTTAACCTCATCTTTGTTGAGGTAAGTTGTCTAGGCCAAAGTTATGAATAAACAGGTTTTGAAACCAACTTTTTCTTTCTTCGCTCATGATGAACTGACTAGCTTTTCTGCTTGCACAAGTCAAGAATGCTCGAACAATGAACATTGAGAAGGTTATTGAAGAAGCTCTAAATTTTGCTGACATTGAGCCTTGTGCACTTGTGATGGATTTGGAGGGAATTAATGGTAGAGTGTAAGGAGAGATGTATTTTTGTGCTTTTTTTTGGGTTATTAATGTGTTTTCTGTTGATTGAACTCATCCTTTGGAATTTACAACTTATTCCACGAGATAACTACTTGAGCCACCAACAATTGGTATCCTAAGGTTGATAGGATCATATATATTGGTTGCCACTATAGTTTAAATTCATAGTTCTAGAGACAATTTTGGATTTACAGCTTGTTTTTCTTTAACCATAGGGTCAACTTATGGTTATTTCTTCTTCGTATTGGCTTGGTAGGATTTGACCTTTTATATAATTAAGCTTTTCAACTTTTGCCTTTTGTTCTAGTATTATCCGTTCCTCTTTATTTGTCTTTTTAGCTTTCTTTCATCGTAAGGACAATTCATTCATGTTCCTCTTTCTTTGTCTTTTCAGCCTTTGGTGTAATTGATCTTTTTAACTTTCCTTTCATTTCTTGAGTGGATCAAACTCTATATGTGGATTTATGGTGTCATTTGTACTGTATTTAATGTTCATTAAAACTTCTATTTTGTAAGTAAAGAATAGCTTAACTAGTTTAGTTTGTAATATATAGTTCAAATAGTGTAATGACAAAGTATTATTTATCATAGAAATAATATTTGACTTTCAATGTCAATTTATTGATTGATACAAGGAACTCATACTCCCAATTTAAGCTAGATGAAGTGCGAGTAGAGTGGGCTAAATTTCTGGGTCGCTACATCTGATGAAGACTACTTTGAAATTGTTCGTTTGAATTTTTTGGATAGCTACATAGAAGGTGTCATATAACTCTTTTGTGTAAATATTTGTTGTTTAAAGTTGAAACTGTAGGTTGGTAAAAAGTTTCTCATTTTGAAGATATGGTGGAAGTAGGTAGTTTGTGATTTTGAATATATGATGGAGATAGGTATTACGTAATTTTGAATATATGGTGGAAATGGGTGTAAAGATCTCCATTTTGGAATTGCCCAAATGGAGTTGATAGGTCTTGTAATTTTGTAATTGTTCAAATGGGTTGATATGTCTTGTAATTTTTGGAATTGTTCATATGGGTTGTGATAGTTGTAACTTTGGAATTGTTCATATGGAGGTTGATACTTTTGTAATGTTGAAGATATGAATTTTATTGAAGTTATTGGCGGAAATTTGGTTGATGGATCTTGGATGTGTATTGTTTATTTGGTTTACCAATAATATCACATTGTTGGAATGCAATGCAGGAGATTCAAGAAAATGGGAAAAAACTATTATAACTGAAAAAAAAATCACAAACGAACATGACATGTAAAATATGTCAAAAACTTATTAAATTGACATTTAAAAAATGTCAAGATAAAGTACAATTTGACACGTTAAACCTGTCAAGTTCTAACAAAAATGATATTTACTAAATGTCGAGAAATCTATATACATGACGCTTTATAAATGTCAACGTTCTCAATATTCTTGACATTTAAAAAATATCAAGGAAAGAATATCTTGACGCTCGATTTCGATACCTTATTCTTGACAGTGGCTCTAAAAGCGTCAAGAGTATTAAAATTTGACATTCCAAAAGCGTCAAGTTTTTGTAGTAGTGTTGTAGTTAACGAATGTTGATTAATTGGGTTAAAGAGTTTGGTCAGTTAATCTTGGATCGTTGAAGCTCATGATCTGTAGGTCCATTAGGTGCCCTGCTAGCTCATATCAGACTAAACCTTGGAACAGTGTGGTAAGAGAGTATGAATTGTTCTAATTTAGTTTAGGGAGTAAGTGTTAATTATATGCGATATAATTGACGTAATCATATATATAGTTTAATTATGAATCAAACTATACCATAGAGAGAGTTGGAAAATTTTTAATATGATTTAAATATTGCAAATATGTATATGATATGTATTTTGGTTTTAATTTTACATCTGAATATAGATTCATATTTAAAAGATCGATTTTGAGAGAGATCGGGATTGGTGCAATTATTGAATTTGGTATTTGATATTAAATTAAATAATTATAATTAATTAAAATTTTTAATTAATTTCGTTTAAAATTAACTATTTATATTTATTTCATTTGAAATTTATTAAGAAAATTGAAAAATCAATTGATTTTTACGAGGTGGTGTTTATGTGACTAATCCCATGCACTGACCATGTTTTTGACACCTTAAATCCATCTTGTAATTGTTGTCTTGATGAGCTGAAGAGGTTGCATGTTTTCCTTCTTTAAAAGGAGAAGGAAAAGTTGGATTCAACGTTGATTTTGGCTGGGAAAAAATTCTCTCAAAACAAGCTCACACTCTCTCTTCTCCCTCAAAATTACTATCAAAATTGGTTCCCACAAACTATTCTAAGACCAGAGAATAGCGGAGAAGACTCTAGCGGTGGTCCTAACGTGTTTGTGATTCATTTCAACCAACAGATTGCTAGAATTAATCTCCAAAAGGTTGGTGTTCTTCAAACTTTGTTTTTCCCAACTTTGAGAGCATGCTTTGTTCATGAAATTGATATAAATTAAAAGCCTAAGATCCAAATTGCTTATGCATGAGTGTTAATCACTCTTTCACACAGGACTATAAGAGAGTAATCAATATCTGGTGTTTGATAAAAAAAAAAAAAAAAAAAAAAAAAAAAAAAAAACCTTTTACAACTAGGCAAGCTTTATACTGAGCAATGGTCTCATCTGAATTTTTTTTAATCTTGAAAACCCATTTACAACCAACTATCTTTTGATTGGACGGCATAAGAACAAGAGTCCAAGTTTGGTTAGTTATTAAGGCATCATATTTTGTTTGCATAGCATGTTTCTAGTGAGAGTGTTTCAATGTTTCCTTAGTATTAGGTGGCTCAACATCATCATAAGTAATAGTAAGAGCCTTTGGTTTAAAAATACCATGTTTCCCTCATGTGATCATAGGATGATTGTTCACCAGAGGCTGATTGGTAAGATTTGGTTTTTTATTAACCAAGGAATCACACGACTGAATTGCCTCGATTAGATTAGTGTCATTTGGAGATGAACATGACTGAGTTGTAAGTGGCAACTATAAAGTAGTTGGATTTGGTGTAGGGC
This sequence comes from Luffa acutangula, assembly GCA_036850905.1. Classification (NCBI taxonomy): domain Eukaryota; kingdom Viridiplantae; phylum Streptophyta; class Magnoliopsida; order Cucurbitales; family Cucurbitaceae; genus Luffa; species Luffa acutangula. Next base: position 38,718,350 of record CM072088.1, read on the forward strand.
TAGAGAGAGTGATAGCGAGCATAGCTAGCTCGTTTTCCCTAATTAATTTAACTAGTCTTTTATGATTTATTGGCCATTTTATTGCACTTAAATGTTTATTTTGTTGGAAATTGTTGATTAGAGTTAAATCGTGATATTGGAGTTAATCGGGTGTTCGAGACGTGAAAAGAGGCCAAAGAACCGAAAAGAAACAAAGTTGGAAGAGTGCAAAAGAGTCTTGTCCGAGGGCTAGCGTCGACACTCTAGCCTTGTGGCGTCTCGACGCTAGCAATTTCCCTAACTGAATTGGGCGGCAGATGTCACAGCGTCGAGACGTTGTGACAAGAGCATCATGACGCTCTCGATTTATTCCATATCCAGAATGGGAGGCAGGACACAGCGTCGCGACGCTAACGACAGATTTCCTATTTAATCATCTTTTCATGCTACAGCCAAGGGGAGTCCAATTTGAGAGATTTTAGCCCTAATTTCGACTAGAGACCTTCTGTGGGAGATGAAGCAAGGACAAGGAGCGGTAATCTAACTTGGAGGCGTGGAGATCATGACGGGGACGAGCCGGTTTCGACGACTTTGAGTGTTTCCTTTCTTTTTCCTTTTCTTTAGTTAGATTTAATGGCTTTTTCTTGCTTAGTTGATCTTGTAACGCCATGTATGAGTAGCTAAGCTTGTTACTTAGGGATTGATGTAGTCTTTTTAATTTATGGATTGATTTATGGGATGATTTGTGCAATGGTTATTATGTTTGCAATCTTAATTTAATGCTTTCAATTAATTGGCCACTAGTTGATCTTAGTGTTGAGTCTTGCTCGGGAGAGGGGATTTAGCATAGACTATATTAAGATTGCATGACTAAAGTTTATGTTCTAAGCTCGTGACGGATTTTAGAGTAACTTTAGAATTGGTCAAAAAGAACTAAATGCCTTGCATGTTAATAAACTTAGATAGGGATATCAAGTTGGTTAATTTGCAAGAGAATCAATTATACTCGGGAGAGGTAGTTGTGATTAAAGGTTCTTAGGCTCATAAATCTATTGTGCATTATAACTCATTCCCTAAAATCAATCCTAGACTAAATTGGCGAAATCAATTCCCTAAGTGTTCTTTCAATTGAATCTCCATTGTTTGTTTGCATTGATCTAGTTTTCTATCATTCACTACTTTTCGATCCCTAAATAAAATTGAGCAAAATTGTTCATGGTAATTGATTTAACTTAAAAATCCAATCTAGAGGACGACACTCGATTGCAAAATCACTTTATTATTACTTGACCCGTGCGCATGCGGTAGGAAAATTACACATCAGAGATGAAGGGAATAAAAGTCCCCACGCAGCGGAAGCACATCGATTGGACCTTACGCCGTATATTAATTAACATTAAAAACCGTTACGAAAACTCAAACAAAACTTTAAACTAACTTTAAAGCCGCTGTAAAATCGGTTTAAACATGCTAAAATAAATCTAAATTTATTTTTAAAAATTTTCTAAAGAAAAGAGGAAGAACCGTTACAAACCTCCGTTGTAGACTTGACCGTTCTTCGCCAACGAAGCTCCACGAACGAAAACGCAGCAGCCGCTTCAAGGTATTCTTCGCTGGAAATTCTTCTTTGATTGACACAATAACCACAGAGGTTACACCGGTATGTCTCTAAGTCTAGGAGGCCAAAGACTTGTGGGAGTCTTTCTCTAAGAGGGAGGCTAGAGAGAATTCTAGGTCTTGTCTTTCAAGAGTGTCAAGTGTCATGACCAATTAGGTCTAGTGTTCTATTTATAGAAGAGAGACCATGAATAAAATATTCAATTAAATCAATCTTTTCCAAAATTGATTCAATCTTTATTCCTTAATTAACCAATCATGATCAATCAATTCCCCAATTGATTAATCTTTTCCATAAATGACTAATTTCTTCCATAAGTAATTAGATCATTCCCATAAATGATTAATCACTTCCTTAAGTGATTAATTATTTACATAATTGATTAATTCATGGTTAATGAATTCTTTAATTAATTAACCACCAATTAAATATCACATATTTAATTTCCGGCCTTGAATTAATTAATTTTGCCCAAACATTTTTAGGACTTAAATTAATTAATTCTTCCATAAATTTATATTTGAACTTTTCAAATATTAATTTCTCTCATAATAATATATCAATATATATTATATTTATTTCCCTTAGTAAATTGAACATTTTCAATTTACATTTAATTACTTAGTTGCCTCAAATTACTTTACGAGCTACCAGTGGGACCTTATGGACCTGCAGATCAGAAGCTCCAATGATGTGAGATTAATTGGTTAAACTCATTAACCACAATAATCAATATTCGTTAACTGTGTGTACATTCCACTATAGACTCACAGTTGCACTCTTCTCACTGCAGACATATTTTCTGTGTCCACGGAACTTAGACCAATATCGACTAGTTAGTCCTTCACGAGTGTCCGCAACACCAGCTGGGTCAAATTACCGTTTTACCCCTGGGTCACCTCTATTTCCTTAAGTACCAATTCTCCTCTAATGAACAATCTGTTTATGGTCCAACCATTAAACAGAAAACCCTCTCGTGCCATTGAGAGGGTAGGGCCCTTTGTTCAAGACTCGGAGTAACCACTTAAGGGAACACTCATCTGCTTCCCTAAAGTCGGGAAGGAGTGAATTCCATCTTGTACGATTATGTTCCCAGCTCCCCATTCGATCTTGTCCCCAAAGTGGTAGGCTTATTGAGTCAGCGTATTGGCCACTCTCACCCATGCAAATCAAAGGACAGTCTCTCATGAGCAGGAGTCCATAATCAACTCAGGATTAAGACTAAGTTGTCTCGGTCGTCCTAGTGAAATAGAAAACCAACTAGTTAACGGTGTTATAACTAGTGGTTACTATTTCGCGGTCCGGTCTTATGCAAACTCATTGCATAGGATACCCCCACTCGCATGTCTCCTACACGAACGCGTTGGATCGCAGCGTTTGTATCAAATACAAAGTGGGTCGTATCCATAGTGTCACCAGGATAAGGCACCCAGTCTTATCCCTATACTATAGACCCTTTAGGCTGTTTCTTGAACAATGATCCCATATGTCGCTACATATAGTTCAAGACTCATATTACAGCCTTGGATGTCTAGTTTATTGGATTAGGGTTATTATTAGGCAAAGACAAATATAAAATAACTAATAACAATTAATGGAAAAATATATCAATATTATTTCATTAATATCCGGTCAACGGTTACATTCACTATCTACGAGTTTTAGGGCATAAAACCCAACAAACTCCCACTTGAACTAAAACACTAGTTAGTGGGATGTAAATGCAATAATCTAAAGCTGGAAATACAATGAACTAGGGCATCCTTATACCCATTATACATTTCTCCCACTTGCCCTAGATTAGATGGCATACATATCTCGTAGACCTAGACCTTCTAGATGACCCTCAAACACTTTAGCCGTGAGAGCCTTTGTAAATGGATCAGCGATGTTGTGCTCCGAGGCGATCTTAGTGACGATCACATCTCCTCTTTGCACAATCTCCCGTATCAGGTGATACTTCCTCTCGATGTGTTTACCCCGTTTGTGGCTACGAGGTTCGTTTGAGTTGGCTACAGCCCCACTGTTGTCACAGTATAGTGTTATGGGCACGTTCATATTCGGAACTACTTCCAAATCAGTCAAGAACTTTCTGAGCCACACTGCCTCCTTAGCTGCTTCGCAAGCTGCTACATACTCAGCCTCCATGGTTGAGTCTGCTATGCATCCTTGTTTGATGCTTCTCCACACTACTGCTCCTCCATTGAGGGTGAATACTGACCCTGATGTGGATTTCCTAGAATCCTTATCAGCTTGAAAGTCAGAATCAGTGTATCCAGTAAGAATCAAATCCTTAGCTCCATACACAAGCATGTAGTTCCTCGTTCTCCGAAGATACTTGAGGATATTCTTAACCGCTCCCCAGTGGTCCAACCCTGGATTAGACTGATACCTACTGACTACTCCCACTGCATAACATATGTCAGGCCTAGTGCAGAGCATGGCATACATTAAGCTGCCCACAGCTGAGGCGTAGGGAATGTGTCTCATGTTCTCAACTTCTTGAGGTGTCTTAGGAGATTGTTCCTTAGACAGGTGTACCCCATGTCTGAAGGGTAGGAGTCCCTTCTTGGAGTTTTGCATCGAATATCGAGACAACATCTTGTCAATATACGTTGCTTGAGACAGAGCTAGCGTTTTGTTCTTACGATCCCTAATTATTTGGATTCCCAGAACATATTGAGCCTCTCCCAGATCTTTCATTTGGAATTGGGCTGCTAGCCATTTCTTAATGTCAGTGAGGTATCCTACATCATTCCCAATGAGTAGGATATCGTCTACATAAAGTATTAGAAAAGCTACTTCCTTTTGTTGACTTTCTTGTATACACAAGGCTCATCAACGTTTTGGTCAAAGCCAAAAGATTTGATTGCAGTATCAAATCTAATGTTCCATGATCTGGATGCTTGTTTCAATCCATAAATGGATCGATTTAGCTTACAAACTTTTTGTTCCTGACCTTGGGCTATGAACCCTTCGGGTTGAGACATAAAGATATTCTCTTCAAGATTACCATTCAGAAAGGCAGTCTTGACGTCCATTTGCCATATTTCATAGTCATAATATGTGGCAATGGATAAAAGAATTCTTATGGACTTTAACATGGCTACAGGAGAAAAGGTTTCCTCATAGTCAACCCCCTCCTTTTGGGTATAACCCTTTGCCACTAGTCTAGCTTTGAAGGTCTGTACCTTTCCAGCTGCATCTCTTTTTCTCTTATAGATCCATTTGCACCCTATGGGTTTTACCCCATTTGGTAGATCTGCAAGTTCCCATACAGAATTGGAGTACATTGACTCCATTTCCAGGTTCATGGCTTTGACCCATTCATCCTTATCTTCGTCATTCATTGCCTGCCGATATGACAATGGATCCTCAATGCCATCATTAGGTATGACAACCTGAGTTTCAGTTAAACCCAAGTAGCGATCAGGTTGTAACACAACCCTCCCACTGCGTCGAGGCATTCCCAACGTTTGAGATGGACGGGATGGATCTGAAGAACTAGTTCCTTCATCAACTCTTGTTGAAGGTCCAACTTCATCAACAACTCTTGATGATTCTTCAGTAGCTTCTCCTAATATTATTTTGCTTCGTGGTTTATGATCTCTCATGTGGTCTTCCTCTAACAAAGTGGCGTTCGTCGATACAATCACCTTATTTTCTTGTGGGTCGTAGAAATAACCACCTCTCGTTTCTTTAGGGTAACCAACAAATTGGCACAGTTTTGAACGAGGTTCCAGTTTCTTAGGATTCGTCACAAGCACGTGTGCTGGACAACCCCAGATGCGAAAGTTATGCAAACTAGGTTTACGCCCCTTCCATAACTCGAAGGGTGTTTCAGAAACACTTTTCGAGGGAACATTGTTCAAGATGTATACTGCAGTCTCTACTGCATATCCCCAAAACGAGTTAGGCAATTGAGCATAGCTTATCATTGATCGAACCATGTCTAACAAGGTTCTATTTCTCCTTTCTGACACACCATTCTGCTGAGGTGTACCAGGGGCTGAGAGTTGAGATTGGATTCCATGTTCTATCATATAGTCCTGGAATCTTTGATCCATATACTCACCTCCTCGATCAGATCGAAGTACTTTAATAGATTTACCTAATAGGTTTTCAACTTCAGCCTTAAACTCCTTAAACTTTTCAAGGGCTTCAGACTTATGTCCCATTAGGTATAAGTAACCATATCTTGAATAATCATCTATAAATGAGATGAAATATTCGTACCCTCCTCGAGCTTTTACATTCATTGGACCACATAGATCCGAATGTATTAACTCTAAGGGTTCTTTGGCTCTGTAACCTTTTCCTGTAAAGGGTCTTTTGGTCATTTTTCCCTCGAGACAAGATTCACAAGGTGGTAGTGAATCATCTTCTAACTTGCTTAGAAGTCCATTCTTTACCAAACGACCGATCCTATCGATGTTTATATGACCAAGTCTAAGATGCCAAAGATGAGTATTGTTACTTGATGGAGAAATCTTTTGCCTTTTACTTTGAGTTTCAGCAGTTTTAAATAATTCGTGATTTAAAAGTGCTTTGTTTTCGGTTGGTCTTAAAACATACAAGTTATTTTCCAATTTGGCTGAACAAATAAGTATACCATTTTTATAAATGAACGCTTCATTCATATCAAAAGTAACTGTATACGATTGTTCAATCAAACATGAAATAGAAATCAAGTTCCTCTTAATCTTGGGAACGATTAACAAACTTTCTAAAAGCAAGAATCTATTTCTAAAAAATAACTTCGCAGCTCCCACTGCTTTAGCTGAAATGACTTCTCCAGTTCCGACCCTGAGTGTCATTTCTTCATCGTTCAACTGCCGAAAGGAACTATTTTCCTGAAAAGAAGAGCAAACATGATTAGTTGCTCCTGAATCAAGTATCCAGGTAAACTCATCATGTTCTACCAGGCATGTTTCTAAAACCAGTAAATCAAATTTACCTTCCTTTTCCTTCTTTTTCTCAGCAAGGTACTTTGGGCAGTTTCTCTTCCAATGTCCATCTACATTGCAGTGAAAACATTTGCCCTTGTCTGCCACAGCTTTGGCTTTTCCCTTGCTTTTGGCAGCAGTACTGGGAGCTTTCCCCTTGTTTCCTTTCTTCTTCTGAGTTTTCTTTGAAGAAGTGGCTACAAATTTAGTTCCAGAGGATGAACCCTTCTCGAACTTTCTTTTGGAGTGAACAACGTTTGCCTCTCCTTCTATCTGTCCCTTGTTCTTAAGAAGAGACTGATAGAGCTGTAGCTCATTAAGGAGGCTAGTCAGGTTGAATGTTATTTTATTCATCATTGCATTGCTTCGAAACTGCAGAAAACTCTTCGGAAGAGATTCTAAGATGAATGCAACCTGACTACGCTCATCTATGACCGCCCCGTTTGCCTCTGCCACGTTGAATTGGACCATCATATCCAGGACATGCTCCCGAACAGACGTGCCCTCTTTCATGCGACAGCTATAAACGTATTTGAGAGCGTCATGGTGGAGTTGGTAGGACGGTTGTCCAAACATCTCCTGGAGAGAGTTCATAATCTCCCTCGCTGTTACCATGCCCTCATGCCTTTTAGCCAAAACTTCAGATAAGCTGGCTAAGATATAGACGCGAGTCTTATCATTGGCCTTTGTCCAGCGGTCATAAGCATCCTTAACTGCCTGGGATGCATTACGAGCAGGGGTTGGAGGACAGTCCTCCGTTAAGACGAACCGCAGATCATCGACAACAAGAATCGTATTCAAGTTTGACTTCCACGTAGCATAATTTTCGCCGGTTAATTTCTCATTTTTAAGCAGAGAGACAATTGAGGAAGACATTGCTGAAATTTAAACAAACAATGACCGTATTAGTTATCTTTGCCTTAACCCATCATACAAGCAAACAATTGCACACAATCCAATCAATTTAGCAAAACAGACAATCACAGAACCCTAAAACTATTGATTTAGTTTTGCAACGACGTTTCAGAGGTTTAGAATATCAGCCACCGAAGGGTGATCAGGTACTCCTCCTTTGAAATGAGACACCTCTCAGCTAATTATAATTCCAGAATAACTCATATTCCTATAGACATTAGTCACCGTTGTTCGGTCAAGGATTTGTTAACAATTTTAACTCATCCTTGTAAGTGTAACCCTCCCACTTTCAGATCTCAGAGGCACGCACCAACAGGCTACCGAAGGGAAAGACAACTGTTGGTGATTAGCCTAAGAGCTCCTATCCTTTTCAGGAGTTCACGATGTTCCGAATCCTATGATCAGACCCTCCGAAGGGATGGATGCGCCAGGGCAACCTGCAGGCGGATCATAGGACTCTCACGGTGTGAACTATGGGCGGAGACCGAGGGATACGTTGACACGTGTCCCGCTCCCACTTACTCTGGACATTTTTCCCATTCACCTTGATATTGACCCATGCAAACACTTTCCGAAGGGAGGCCGCTCCTAGGGCGACTCGAAGCCGAGCATGAATCTCACGTTGTGAATATAGGGACGTAGGAGCAAAACTTGATTTAAATCTCGTTTTGTAATTTTCCTCCCACTGAAAATGTCCTAAGGTTAATATAGGGTTGTTTAACTCAGATAGTATTCGGCTAAGTCAATCTATCTAAGTCTGATCCTATTATAACAATTATGGAAAGGATTCAACTGCAATCTTTTGGGTGAATTAAACTTCTTTTAATAAACCCAACATTGCAAGTCAACATTACTATGGTTAATTCAACTCAATCCGATTAGTTCCCAGGTAGGAGGTGTTCCGTAAACCGTCAACTTAAATACCCCCAGCCTTAGGCAGAACTTTACCGAGAGAGTTCCCTTATAACCTCAGTAATGTAAGGTCTTTACTCTAAAGATCTAGGTGCATTAAACACTTTTAATAAACCTAGTGACATTGCATGCTAACATTTAACTATGATTAATTCAACTCCGGTATTCCAGGTCAGTTCCCAGGTAGGAGGTGTTCCGTAAACCGTCAACTTAAATACCTCCAGCCTTAGACAGAACATTACCGGTGGAGTTCCCTTATAATCATAGCAATGTTTTTCCTACTTAGTAAATTAAAACTATTTTTAATTCTAAGTAAGAAAAGATTCTAATCCTATTAGAAATCGATCTAGGTCTAATTAATTTTAAACAATTTAAAATTAATTCAATTTTTCCTATGATCTTATGTTTGCATGCAAATCTTGATTATAGATTGACGGTTTCTAACCATTAATATTAAAGAACTATTTCAAATTTTAATGATTAATCCTACAATCAAGAATCTAGGGTTTAATTCATTCAACAATCTCATTCAAATTGAATAATTAAGCCTCATCAATTGCATGAATAATATAACAATTATATTAATAACTATGGATGTTTCATGCTTCATGCAATTTTGATTTTCTTTTATTATAACAATTATAAGCCAATCAAGAAAATCAACCAAGCATGCTTCATTCATCACATTAAACATAACTATTTATATTTAATTTAAGTAATGACATGTTTCATGCTTTCCAATTTTTCATATAAATTAATATACACTTATATTAAGAAATATGAAAACCAATCCATGCATTTAAACATACATTATAACAATTTATAATATATAAAAAATGCATGAGCATGTTTATAACCTAAGGTGGGATTAAATAATCTATATGACATCCATAAAGCATATAAATAGCAATTGAACCGGTTAATTTTGGCCCCTAGGATAAAATAAAGCATTAAATTACAATAATTTAGCTAAATTCTATCCTAAAAATCCATGTACAGCTCCGGAATTGGTCTAGACAGCTCGAACCGCCCCGAACCACCTCGAACCGGCCTCCAAAATCACGAACCATGCCAAAAATTGGCTGAACCGGACCAAATAGGTCCCAGCCCAGCCGAACCGGTCCGAACCGGACCGTCCTTGCTTGAACCGCGCCTGTTGAAACCCTAGTGCGCGCCTCCATCGTGACAGCGTCGAGACGCTGTGTAGATTAGCGTCCCGACGCTGTGCGTTTTCCATATTTGGCGCCTGCGTAATCGAGACAGCGTCGAGACGCTGTTGAGGTAGCGTCCCGACGCTGTGTGCTTTCCTTACCGAGCGCCTTCGGTATCGAGACAGCGTCGAGACACTGTTGAAGGAGCGTCCCGACGCTGTTGCGTCTGGAGGCAGAATCTAGGCAAAACAGCAACGATTTTTCCGATTTCGGCTTCGATTTCAGCGGCGATTCCTTCGATTTTCATCTCATAAAAACCTATTCTAGACCCGGACTTACATAGGACTCGATTTTACAAAAAATGCCCGAAACACCGGGCCTTACATGATCAAAATCACATAAAAATAAAATCTATGGCCATAAAATTAACCCAAACAGTTCAATGCAAACCGAACATACAATATGCATAAATCCCACCTATTAGAGCCTATCGCAACTTTTTAAAATTAATTAATAGGGACAGCGATGGCTCTGATGCCGATTGAAGGGAATAAAAGTCCCCACGCAGCGGAAGCGCATCGATTGGACCTTACGCCGTATATTAATTAACATTAAAAACCGTTACGAAAACTCAAACAAAACTTTAAACTAACTTTAAAGCCGCTGTAAAATCGGTTTAAACATGCTAAAATAAATCTAAATTTATTTTTAAAACTTTTCTAAAGAAAAGAGGAAGAACCGTTACAAACCTCCGTTGTAGACTTGACCGTTCTTCGCCAACGAAGCTCCACGAACGAAAACGCAGCAGCCGCTTCAAGGTATTCTTCGCTGGAAATTCTTCTTTGATTGACACAATAACCACAGAGGTTACACCGGTATGTCTCTAAGTCTAGGAGGCCAAAGACTTGTGGGAGTCTTTCTCTAAGAGGGAGGCTAGAGAGAATTCTAGGTCTTGTCTTTCAAGAGTGTCAAGTGTCATGACCAATTAGGTCTAGTGTTCTATTTATAGAAGAGAGGCCATGAATAAAATATTCAATTAAATCAATCTTTTCCAAAATTGATTCAATCTTATTCCTTAATTAATCAATCATGATCAATCAATTCCCCAATTGATTAATCTTTTCCATAAATGACTAATTTCTTCCATAAGTAATTAGATCATTCCCATAAATGATTAATCACTTCCTTAAGTGATTATTTATTTACATAATTGATTAATTCGTGGTTAATGAATTCTTTAATTAATTAACCACCAATTAAATATCACATATTTAATTTTCGGCCTTGAATTAATTAATTTTGCCCAAACACTTTTAGGACTTAAATTAATTAATTCTTTTCAATCTTCCATAAATTTATATTTGAACTTTTCAAATATTAATTTCTCTCATAATAATATATCAATATATATTATATTTATTTCCCTTAGTAAATTGAACATCTTCAATTTAATTACTTAGTTGCCTCAAATTACTTTACGAGCTACCAGTGGGACCTAATGGACCTGCAGATCAGAAGCTCTAACGATGTGAGATTAATTGGTTAAACTCTTTAACCACAATAATCAATATTCGTTAACTGTGTGTACATTCCACTATAGACTCACAGTTGCACTCTTCTCACTGCAGACATATTTTCTGTGTCCACGGAACTTAGACCAATATCGACTAGTTAGTCCTTCACAAGTGTCCGTAACACCAGCTGGGTCAAATTACCGTTTTACCCCTAGGTCACCTCTATTTCCTTAAGTACCAATTCTCCTCTAATGAACAATTTGTTTATGGTCCAACCATTAAACAGAAAACCCTCTCGTGCCATTGAGAGGGTAGGACCCTTTGTTCAAGACTCGGAGTAACCACTTAAGGGAACACTCATCTGCTTCCCTAAAGTCGGGAAGGAGTGAATTCCATCTTGTACGATTATGTTCCCAGCTCCCCATTCGATCTTGTCCCCAAAGTGGTAGGCTTATTGAGTCGGCGTATTGGCCACTCTCACCCATGCAAATCAAAGGACAGTCTCTCATGAGCAGGAGTCCATAATCAACTCAGGATTAAGACTAAGTTGTCTCGGTCGTCCTAGTGAAATAGAAAACCAACTAGTTAACGGTGTTATAACTAGTTGTTACTATTTCGCGGTCCGGTCTTATGCAAACTCATTGCATAGGATACCCCCACTCGCATGTCTCCTACACGAACGCGTTGGATCGCAGCGTTTGTATCAAATACAAAGTGGGCCGTATCCATAGTGTCACCAAGATAAGGCACCCAGTCTTATCCCTATACTATAGACCCTTTAGGCTGTTTCTTGAACAATGATCCCATATGTCGCTACATATAGTTCAAGACTCATATTACAGCCTTGGATGTCTAGTTTATTGGATTAGGGTTATTATTAGGCAAAGACAAATATAAAATAACTAATAACAATTAATGGAAAAATATATCAATATTATTTCATTAATATCCGGTCAACGGTTACATTCACTATCTACGAGTTTTAGGGCATAAAACCCAACAAGAGAGACACGTCAGTAGAAGACTCATGTGTAGAAGTAGTAGGTAGGAAGGACAATATAGGTAGAGATTGAGTGATAGAAGAAGAAGAAGAAACAGATTTGGAAGGTGTAGAAGTGTGAAAAGGAAAGGTAAGTTATAGCCCTATGCCAAATATCTTAAACACATGGTTTAGCTATAGTATTAACAGTGTAAGCAGAAGGAACAACTTGAGACATCAAGCATTTATTAGCAAATGGTTTAGCTATGGTATTAGCAGTATGTAAAGTAGATTTAGGATGAGATGGATGAATGGAAAGATTGAACTTGTACAACCCTTCACGGAGTGGTCCTTGGAGTAGTATTTGGCCATTAAGGTGGTCCTTCACATAGCAAAAGTCAGGGTCAAATTCAAAGAAAATAGAGTTGTCTTTTGCAAATTGACTAACACTAATGAGGTTTTTGGTTTTTTGAGGAACATGAAGTAGATTTTTAAGGTGAAAAAACCGATTAGAGGAATAACCAAAATGAGAGATAGACAGACTTGTATCATTTCCATCTTGCATTTGATTACCACCATTATAATCAGAACTGACTGCAAGGTTATTGAAGTTATTTGTTAGATGATTAGTCGCACCCAAATGAAGATACCAATTGTTATCTTGATTCATGTTTGAGGATGTGAGCATAGCTTGCATTTGTGGAGTAGGAGAAAAGGCACCAACACCAAACTGAGGATGAAAACCTCCATGATTAATAGAGTGCTGTTGTTGAGGAAACCTTCCAGCAATAGAATAGCACTTAATGGTCGTATGACCAAACTTGTAACATATTTGACATTGAGGTTTATTTTTGTTGTTGTTCCAGGAATGACCTCCACCATGATTAGATTTACCACCTCTATCTCAATTATTATAGTTGGAAGTAGAATTATATTGATTATTCGACTTTTGAACATCTGAATCTGTAGGATGAGTACTCTGACTCGTAAGGTTTATCGTAGGAATAGATCCATCTGTATTTACTGATTTGACCTAACTTTCAATTCAATTTTCATCAGTAAAGAAGTAAGGTCATAACCTCTAGAACACTTATTTCTTCGGTTTGAACAGTGATAACAAAATCATGGACTCATATTCAGAGCCTAAGCCAATTAAAATATAGATGATGTGATCATCTGCATCAACTTCTTTACCTATCGTAGTCAGTGCATCAACACATCTTTGGATTTGAGAGAAATAGTCATTAAGTAACATATTTCCTTTCTATATAATCTGAAGTTTAGACTTCATACGCATAATCTGTGCTTTATTTCTGAAGTTAAAAATCTGTAGAAGACATTACCAAATCGCTCTAAAAGTCATAGAATGGATAACCTGTTCTAATATGTTATCAGTCATAGATCCAAGAAGCCAGGAAGAAATTAACTGATCTTGCCTTTTCTTTTTCACATAGGCAAGACTAAGTTTCAAAACAGAGACATCAACATAAACAGATTTTTTTTAGGTTTGAGGTTCAATGTCTTCTAAAATAAAAACTTTCTAAATCATGACCTAGGTCATACGTACCTTCCACATTAGAAAATTATAATTTCCTAATTTCACCGTGGAGATCTTGTTACCTTGATTGACAACAGAAGTAGATGAATTCTCAGTTCCTTCTGATGATTCAATTTCAGTATGAGTCGAGGAATCCATTTAATCGAGCAAAAGTAACAATTTAGTACTCAAACAATCGAAGCTGGAAAGAAGAATACTCGAACAATCGAACACTCATTCGAAAAAAAATCGCTAATTAAAGGCTCTGATACCATGTTCGATTAAGAAAATCACAGAGAGAATTCAAGAGAAACTCTTTCCATCTTTATTCATTCAACTATCATAACTTAGAAACAATACAAGAATTGAATTTATACATGGATGGGAGAAAAACTCATGAACATATAAGAATAATACATCTGAGAAGTCAAAAATAACAAATTCAATAAACAGAAAATTAATTACACGTGCACAGCACATGATACACACTTAATGAGCTATCTTCACAGTGCAGAAACAACATAAGAGTTGACAAGAGAAAAGTTGTTGAATTGAAAAATGAAAAATGAAAAAAAGGGTAAAATACCTTTTTGGTCCCTCATGTTTCAGGTCAATTTCCAATAGGTCCTTAAGTTTCAAAATTGAACAATCAAGTCCCTACTGTTTAAAAAAATACTTCTATTGAGTCCTTAGACTGTTAACTTTTTTAACGGTGCTGACGTGGCGGTAACAGTGCTGACGTGGCATTATTAAAAATATTAAAATATTAATTTTTAAATTAAAATTAAATAATAAATAATTTAAAAATAATAAAAAAAAAGAAAAAGAAATCTCTTCTCCTCCTTCCCCCCACGAAACCCCCTCTCTCTCTTCCTTTCTCTTCCCTTCTTTCTCTTTCTCCTTCCTCTCTCTGTTTTTCCTTCCATTCTCCAGTTGCCATCGCCGCCATGCAGCCCACGCCGACGCTACTGCCACCCTCCGCTCCATCTCCGGCCCCAAACCCTCATTCTCTCTCCCCCTCACTCACCTCTCTCCTCGAATCCAAACCCTCATTCTTTCTCCTTCTTTAGCCGCCGCTTTGCTTGTCGTTGCCTCCGCCGTCTCTTGTCGTCGCTGTCGTCGTCAATCGCTGCTGGGGTAGGTGGGTTTTGTTTCCTTTTTTCTTTTATTTTGAAGAAGAATAGGATTTGGGGTGGGTTGGGTTTGGATTTTGTTTTAGATTCCAGTGGGTTTTGAAGCTTAAGAGGAAGAAGAACTGGAGGTGAATTTGAGGAGGAGGACAAGAAGAATAAAAGAAAAATGGGTATTTCAGTGTGGGTTTGGGGTTTTGTTTAAGAATAAGAAAATGGGTATTTAGGGTGGGTTTGAAGTTTTGTTTAAGAAGAAGAAGAGGTGGGTGGGGGTGGGTTTGGTTTTGAAGAAGAAGAGGAGGGAGGTGGGGTATAGTTTTGAAGAAGAAGAAAAAGAGAAGGAGAAGGGGAAGAAGAAGGATGCGGCGGTGACGAGATATCGACGGCGACGGCGGCTGCGAGATTTTGACGGCGACGGCGGCGGTGGGCTATTGCCGGCGAGAAGGGGAAGGGAGGTGATGGGTTTCAAAAATGGAGGGGAAGGAGAGAGAGAGAGGGGGTTTCGTGGGGGAGAAAGAGGAGAGAGAGAGAGATTTTTTTTTCTTTTTTTTTATTCTTTTTAAATTATTTATGATTTAATTTTAATGTATTATTATTTTAATTTAAAAATTAATATTTTAATATTTTTAATAATGCCACGTCAGTACTGTTACCGCCACGTCAGCACCGTTAAAAAAGTTAACGGTCTAGGGACTCAATTGAAGTACTTTTTAAACAGTAGGGACTTGATTGTTCAATTTTGAAACCTAGGGACCTATTGGAAACTCACCCGAAACATGAGGGACCAAAAAGGTATTTTACCCAAAAAAAAATTGTATGGAAAGAACAAAGGAGAAGGGTTTGAATAATCTTTGTGATATATATTGCATTGATTTGTGTGATGATTACAAAGAGCTCTTGTAGAGCTTAAAATAACAATTGAACAGATTGAACAAAATTTTTTAACTGCTAAAATAATTAAACGAATTTAGCTCTAATATATATTGTCCCCTAGCTATTTATGTTCATTATTGAAACCTATAATTTTCTAACCCGATAAACAGTGGTTATGTATATGGAGTTTTTTTAGACATTCAAAAACACAATTCGAAATTGAATAAAAAAAGCCACATATTCTTGTCCTTGTAATATCTTCTCTCCATCTCCATTTTTTATTCATTTTCTATCCTTTTGTCCTTGTTTCATAACACAAATCACAATATATATAATGGTAAATAATTTGTTTTGATTTTCTTCTATGATATCTTTGTTTTGGAAATCATTCTAAAACAAGGAAAAAAGAAATAGAATGAGATAGTTTGTCGGTGGAAAAATGGTGTTGATGTTGGGATAAACACACTATATTCTAAAGATTAATCATCCCCTCTTGTGGGAACCAAATAAGAAATTAGTCAAGTAGAAACAACAGTAATAATCACGGACACCGGCACTTTGAACATGGAAAAACCTCCCCAAGGCGAAGAGTGAAAATTATGGACGAAGCCAAAAATCTACACTATAATCAATAATGGGTTACAACAAGTTCTCTCTAGTAATAACTAGAGACATAAAACAGTAGATATCTCAACATAACAAATTTCGGCAACACATGACAACATTATAGAAAGATCTCCCTCAAAGTGGCACCCAACTACTCATTACAACCTGACTGTAGGCAGCTCTAAAGAAATCTCCACCATTTAGATTGAAGATGCTCGATGCAAGAACACACTATCAAAATTTTAGTTCAATCAAACCACAAATCTCACCTTTTTACTGTGTGGAGGAACTTGTCATTTCAACAGGAAAACGAAAAAACTCAAGTTTTTTGGTTGATAAATTCTTAGTTAACATATCATATCCATTATGATCAATATGTATCTTCTCAAACTCAAACATACTATCATTTAATGTATCTCTCATCTAGTGATACTTTACATCTATATGTTTGGTTCTGGAACGAAACGTAGAGTTCCAACGAAGATGAATAGCACCCTGATTATTATCAAATATCATATACCATTTGTGGTTGAAGCCAAGCTCCTATATAAACCGCCTCATCCACAAGATTCATTTGCATGTCTCTATTGTTACAATATATTTTGCTTCATTCATAAAAAGTGCAGCGCAATTCTGCAATCTTGACTGCCAAGACACTATACCACTTGCAAGCGTCATCAAGTAGCCAAAAGTAGACTTTTAGTTATTTAGATCTCCTACCATATCAAAATTAGCATAACCGACAAGCACTTGCTTTCTACTTTCAAAAGGGAGCTTCAAACTAGTAGTATCTCGCAAATATCTCATGATGCACTTGACTGTCTCCAAAATTTTTCCTAGATTAGACATAAAATGACTAACACCGGCAACAACATGAGCAAATCTGGTCTAGTACATAACATAAAGACTTTTCTTCAACTTGCACACAAGATTTTCCTTGCATTTTTCCTCAAAACCACTTGGTTGTTCTATATAAATTTCGTTGTCTGAGTCTACCAGGAGAAATACAATCTTAACATTCGTATATTGAATCTCTAAGTCAATTTAGTTGTCAAGTCTAAAACTACACATATAGAAACCATTTTATCAACAAGAGCAAAAATTTCATTACAGTCAACTTCTTCTAAGTGAACCCTTAGACAAGTAGTCTTTCATTGTAACACGACCTTGAGGTTCTTGTTTCACTCAATAAACTCACTTATTTTTCAATGTGACTTTTCCATTAGGCAATTTCACAAACTCAGAAGTATGGTTTTCATGTAAAGACTTCATCTCATCTTTCATTGCATCAATCCACTCTCTTTTGTGCTCATCTTCTATGACCTCTTCATAACTCTCAGGTTCTCCCTTGTCAATCAATAATATATATTCAATAACAGAATATCTTGTTGGATAATGTCAACTTCTGACAGATCTCCTAAGTGAAACATTTGTAGGAAGTTATATTCTGACAACTATTCATGAACATCATCATCTACATCAACCTGTTCAGGACTTTCTACCTCCTTATATCATCAAACTAATCATTCTAAACTACATTTTCAATTTGTGTAGGAGGTTGTGCAAAAGGAACTTAATTCAAGTTAATTAGATCATCATTGTGTTCGAATTCTTTTTTAGTCTTCTCGATGTCTTGTATGGTTTGGTCTTCTATAAACACAACAGTCTCAATTTCTTGTGAGTTTCTTCAGTTCTTCTACACTAGATCATATAGCATGTATTCGAAATCATATTGACCATAGCTAACAAAAACATATGGCCTTGTCTTTGAATCAAACTTTGGTCTCTCATCTTTAGAACACGAAAGAAAGCTTTCGAACCAATGACAACACAGGTGATTGTAAGTATATCCTTATTTTACCAAATTCTATTTGGAACTTCAAATCCCAAAGGAACACTCGGTGTGAGATTAAGAACATGTACAATTGTACTTAATATTTCACCCTAGAACAATCTAGATAATTGTGATTGTGAAAGCACACAACTCACTTTCTAAACCAATGTTTTTATTTTCTCGACTAGCCCATTTAACAGAGGAGTCTTAGGAGGTCCTTTGATGTTGAATACCATGATATCGAAAGGTCCACAATATTCACCTTCATTATCAGTCCTAATACACATCAACTTTTTACTAGTTTCTTCTTTCAACAAGGGTATGAAACTATTTAAACACTTGCAACATTTGATCTTTAGTCTTGAAGGTATAAACTCTTATTTTCCTTGAATAATCATCTATAAAAGTCGCAAAATATGACAAACCTCCAAATGTTTTTGTTTTCATAGGACCACATATCCAAATATACTAAGTCAAGTACCATTTGGTTTCATTGAATGTTGACACGCCTTAACAGAAATTTTGTTTGTTTTTCTGCCAAACAATGAGCACATCTTTTCAGCAGTGCATTCTTTTTACCAGGAATATGATTTTTCTTGGCTAGAGTCAATAAACTCTTCTCACTAATATGGCTAAGTACCAAAGTTCAACACTCTCTTTATTGTCCACTATATTTATATAACAATCAATAATCTTTGTCTACGTCAAATACAACAATGGACACTTTTCTTCCTTAGTTACCACCATAGAACCTTTAGTAAGCTTCCATTTACCATCATAGAACGTACTACAGAAACCTTCATCTTCAAGCTTACATATGGAGATAAAATTCATGTGGATATCAAGGATGTGTTTCATACTCTTAAAAACTCAACAAAAAAAAATCATTCTTGGTCTCCAAGTGCACATCTCCAATGCAAACTACTTTTGTCAATCCATCATTACCTATCTCAACACTATCAAAATCACTAGATGTATAGGATTTAAAGAAATCTCTCCTGGATGTAGCATGAATTAAGGTGCCATCCTCAATCACCCAACTACTCTATTGCGTAGTAAGATTTATAACATCACCATCGAATAAAATAAGAAACTCTTCAGTGATTGCAACAACTTTGTATGTTTCATTATCATCATCATTCTTCTTATCTCCTTACCTTTATCATTTTTATTTTTCCTCTTTAATTTTCAGCAATGCTTCTTTATATGTCCTTTTAAACAGCAGTGAAAACACTCAATATTGGCAAATCAGCCACTCTTGCTTTTGCTTTTGTCTCTACTCTTCAGACCTTAGTACTCCATCTACGGTTGAGTTTGATAAGGAAGTTCGAGTCTTGACAATGTACCAAAAAGGCATAACTCATATAACTTTTCGTCAAACTTGATATTCATTCTAGATGGTTGATTGATGATACTTTGAAATGAATTAAGTGATTTAACATAGATGTTCCATCTTGATACTTCAAAGTCACATTTGCTTGATCTATGATTCAAAATATTTTCTTCTATCCAAAGTCTAAAATTTCACCCACTTTCCTATGACATATTTCTCATTCTAAATCAGCTTTATCTTCAAGCTTTACAAGTGAAAAAACAAGAAGGTATAAATCCTTCAGGTATAAAATATCTTCCATCTTTCTTTTCCAAACTTGATATTTTGAGTCATTCAAAGAAACCATGTTACTTGAACTAGTTTCTATGTTTAACACAAGGCATTAATTAATCACAACCACGTTATAATACCACTTTGTTGGGATAAACACTATTTTCAAGATCAATTATCCTCTCTTATGTGAACCTAAAAGGAAATTAGTTAAGTAGAAACAAAAATAATAATCATGCACAAGACACCAACACTTTTAACATGGAAAAAGCTCCTCAAGGCAAGGAGTAAAAAACCCGGAAACGATGTCGAAATCTCCATATAATCAATAATGAGTTACAACAAGTTTTTCCTAGTCACAACTAGAGGCATACAACAATAGATATCTCAAGATAATAAATCTCAGCAACAAATGACAATATTACAACAGAATAAATTAAAAAGCCAACTACTCACTATAGTCAGTTCCAAAAGAAATTTTCACCATTCAAATTGATGAAGCCATCGTGTCAAGAACACGCGGTCAAATTTTCTAACTCGATTGAACCATGGATCAACCTCCAAATGGTTGAAGACAATTAATTATATACGAAATGGCTTTTATTTTCTATTCTCTCTCTTGTCGTTTCTCTATCTTTGGTGCTCGCCCATGACCGACGGCTTTAACACGTTAAAACAGAATTAAAATGTAGTGATCTTATGAACAATGGGATTTCCACACATAAGGAAACAAACCCAGCAGTTGAGGTCTATGCAAACACGCATCAAGCTGAGACCATGATGGAGATACAGAATTGCCTTCCATTTGTAGGGTATGCTTAAGGTATAGCTAAATGAGACCTCGTAATAAAGTCCCAAATCACCTAAGAGGTCATGATTATAATAAATTTAACAAAAACAATTCTAATGAAACACAAAATGAATATAGGATAAAATATAGAAATTCCATGAGTAAACGATATAATATTCGTTAAAAAAAAAAAAAAAACATGTTTAAAATGTTTGCCTGAGGTTGTTGATGACAGATTGTAACAATAAGAAAATATGATACTAGTGAATAGATTCCGTTCTTAAATAATGAATTTTTTTTTTCTTTATTATTATGAATATCAGTAACATATTCTTTAAATTTAGAAGATCGATCATATTCTCTCTTTATTACTTTAAATATAAATAACATTTTCCTTAGTTTTTGGATTTAATCTAAAAGGCATTTTGGAAAAACTAAGACCCCGTTTGATAACCATTTGGTTTTTAGTTTTTGAAAATTAAGTTTATACACACATACTTCCACCTATAAATTTTTGGTTTTAGTATCAATCTTCTACCTTGTTTTCAAAAACCAAGTCCAATTTTGAAAACAAAAAAAAGTAGTTTTCAAAAACTTGTTTTTGTTTTTAAAATTTGGCTAGGAATTCAAATACAACCTCAACTAGGATGAAACTCATGGTAGGAAATCTAGTGGAAAACAAGCATAATTTTCAAAAACCAAAAACCAAAAACCAAATGGTTATCAAACAGAGCCTAAACTTTTGAAAACTTAAAAAGAATTCAAATAGTTTTCAAGAATTTAATATAAGAAATAATTTTCAGAAACTTACTCTATTTAAAATTGGGCTACGATTTAAAAGGTTTTTCAAAGTTTAAAAAGAAAAAACAAAACAAAAACAAAAAAAAAAAATCACTCAAAGATTGAAATACGATTTTAGCCTCTATAGGTTGGACTCTGATGTCATTTTTACCAATGCGTTTAAAAATTTCAACCCATGCTTTATAGTTCTGTTAAATCTTCCAAAATAATACCAACATCACCAAAAAGTACCTGACACATTTTTTATACAGGTGGAAGATGTTGCCTTATAATATGGTTTGAGAGGCTATGAATTAATTAACATCAAAGTAAACACGTCCTGTAAAAAAAATGTTTCAAAGATGTATTGAGAAACAAGCACGAAGGACCAAATTGAAACTTCTAAAACCACAAATAGTCAAATCAAAACTAAGCATAAACGATAATGACCAAAACCAAAATGAACAAAGAGAAAAATTAGATACAAATGGTTTTAATTTTAAGAGAATTATTGTGATCAAAAGACAGTAGAGAGAGATAATCTTTGAGTAAGGGAAGCAGGTCGGGTATCTTTATTATTGAAGATCCTCAAGTGGTAAATACACATTTGACAAAATTTCTTACCTCCATTCCATCAATGAAGGTGGGGTGTTGTATTACATACAATGATATGCCCACAAAACACCTGAACACTAGAATGATAATCAACTATCTATATCTTTTGCTTATTGGAGCCAAGGCAATGCCAAAACTTATTGCATCAAAAAACTCATCTAACAATGAATGTTTAAGACAGGCAGCAAAAATCTGTCTTAAATGCCCTTACATGCACCAGTGATGAATGAGGAAGATGCAGCATAGAATGTGCAAATTATATATATGAAACGTTGCCTTCCTTCCCATGAAAATTTGCATTACTCCGAAAGTGATGCCCAGTGCTCATATGGTTTTGCAGGTAACCTGTACAAATTTTTCAAATAGGAGTTGGGTTGGTGTGTTCGGGTTACCTATCTTTTGGGCTGTACTCTTTTACCTGGAAACATCCAGCAAATAAAACAAAGACCTTATAAGCAACTTAAAAAAAGAATTGTATCCCGACGACCCGAAGCTGAAAATTTATTTTATGAAAATTGCATGACTTCTAATAACTATGTACATATTTGAACTACTTCTGTAGTTTTACTCTAATATCCAATGGTATAAAACTACCAAATACATTGTGACCACCTCTTCCAATAATTTCTCCAAGAACCTACAAAGTTTGAGCAACAGGGTACAAGGAAATGAAATTTTTGACTTTAAGCGACTATTGCTCCTTTTTTTTTTCTTTTGAAAATGCAACTATTGCTCCTAGATGTTAATATTTTGTGCACTTACCAATATAGACTGTAATCATTTTCCCCCTACTTTTGTTCAATCTCAAGAGCAAAGAATACAAGGACATACAAAAACACAAGCTCAAGAGCAACAAGAGTCCAAAACTAGTTACACAAAGGACAACAATCCAAAAAAACAAGGCCAAGACCATAATTATAAAACGGCCTAGTGACCGACACATACAGAGAAGCATTAAACCTAATACTTTTCCAGACCTCCTCACCCGACTTCTCTCTCTAAAAATCCTATTGTTCCTTTCAAGCCAAATACCCACATAATGGCAAAGAAACTGACCTGCAACAACACTTTGCCTTTCTTCCAAAGTGAAGGATACAAGAGCACCTCCTTCATCAAAGACCAGCCGTCTCTATTACGCACCCCGATAACCCGAAACGAAGTCCTCCAACATCCACTAAGGTAGTTAGCAAACTGGCACTCCCGTTTTAAATGCTCCAAAGTCCTCCTCATGCTTCCAACAAAGAATGCACCACCATGGAAACAAAACGGAATGCTTTTGAACCCAATCCAAAGTGTTAACCTTCCCAAGTTAAACTTGTCATACAAAAACATCACCTTCTTAGGAATTTTAACCATCCAGGACAGACGCTTCAAGGACAGCAAGAGAGGTAGAAGAAATTGACAAAGACTGAAAGTAGGAGCAACAAGAGAAACCCCTGGACGGATCAAGAGATCAAACTCTAACATCTCTCCTCTCAGGGGATGATACATTGATCTCAAAGGATAAAAAGAAGACCTGCCACATCGATCGTCTCTTTTTTGGTAAGAGATCGACGAAAGCCCAAAGAGATAGAGGAAGAGAGATTAAAAGTGGATAACATAGAGGCCACTAAATGCAGCTTCTTCCCCGTAAGGAAGTAAAGACGAAGAAACAAAATGAACAAAGGTTTATCTCCAACCCAATGATCTTCCCAAAAATAAACGCTGACAAATTGGGAAAACGAGGGGAAACAAGAAGAGATAGCTTTCCAAGATTTTTGCAGAGGACCTTCAACTCCTCACTCAAGAACCTCTCAATGATGAGGGTCATACCTACTCACAATCATTCTATACCACAAAGTGTCAGCTTCAGTAAAGAACTGCTACAACCACTTGGCCAAAAGAGCCTTGTTATGTAAACTGAAATTCCTAATACTCAAGCCTCCGAGCTTGATAGGTTTCACCACCGACCCCCACTCCACCAAATGGGATCCTCCCCCTCCTCAACCCCTCCCACAAAAAATTTTCATCAATCTCTCAAGCATATTACTCAAAAACACGGATCCTAAACATGGACAAGAAGAAACTGGGAATCTCACTTAAGACCGCCCGAATAAAAGTGAGTCCCCCAGGAAAGAAAGCCTCCTTCCATCTAGAAAACCGTTTCTAAAATTTCTCCTTCACTGGATTCCAAAACGAGAGCCCAGGGGGAGAAAGCCTCCTCCCATCTAGACAACCATTTCTAAAATTTCTCCTTAACTCGATTCTAAAACGACTACTTTTAGGATTTCCACCCAAGGGAAATCCTAAATAAGTGGAGGGGAACTAATTAACCTCGCAATCCACCAATGCAGTCCAGAAAGCTAACTAGGAGGGACAACAAATTAAGCCAAAAATGGAGCTTTTTTCGCTTCCTTGCTGTGTTTTCAAATTGTTTGTCTTCTATTTTACTTCCACTGAAGAATGAAAATGGTTTCCATTAATAATAATAATTTTTTTTTAAAAAAACAAAAATCCATCATATTCCCACAAGGCTCAAATTAGATGTGAACTTCATTATTGTAGCAATTCCTTTGTTTGGATTCGGAACACCCTTTTGCACCCATCATCTCAAATAAATGACATAAGATAGAATTGTGTTCGTGGTTTAGAGGTAGGGAGGGAGGGTACTTGTTCTGATCTAATTTTTCAAAATTATAAATAAATAATATAAAAATGCTTGTAACATGGCATTAAACCCGGGGGTATAGGAACTGCCAAAGGATTAACACTTACCTCTGCGAGTGGCTTCTAGCTGCTTTTCAGATCCTTCCACGCATAGAGCAATTAAGGCATCCAACTTAACCAACCAGAAAGCAAGAGCAGAGATCGTTTGGGGTAGGGACGCAAAAGATGCTAAAGTATCTCGAATACCAACTGGGGAACCTTCTGCTAAATTACAGAACCAATCCTCATTGACGGCACCAACAAAATCAGCAACAACCTGTTTAAAATCAAAAACCAAATTATACTTACGGCATATTATTAGTACTACAATTCCAAATGACTACAAGCAGAATCAAGTAGTGCAGGACTTACAACGAGAAATGTTAAAATTGTAAGACAATATTAAACCAGAAAAATAAATAAATAAAAGACCTGCAAAAGTTCTGCCAAAGAGGAAGTACGCCTGAGCCGTTTGATCCACAACTTATGAGCAGATTTAGTCCAAGCTCCAACCATGGAACCCTCAGGCATTACGGACTACAACCAAAATAGGTGGAACAAATTATTTTCAAACCACTAGCAAGTAGTTAATACATCAACTGAAACATAAAAGCACGTGGTATTGTAAACAGAAACCTTCGAGAATTGTGGAAAACAAAAACAAATTTCTTTTTGAGTAACATATTGTTCCTTATCCCCCCCCCCCCCAAAAGAAAAAAAAAAAAATATATATATATATATATATATATATATATATATATGCCAAAGCTTACAAAGGGACACCTGCTGACCCTTTTTTCGATAAGAACCAAATAATGCATCTTCCCATGATACTAAATAATGCATGAGATCATACTTTTAGCTTGGCCAGGCATCTTCAACTATGTTAAAAATTGTGGTTTCTTAGTTCAAATAAATTTCAAAAGAACCTTTTTATTGTTAGTATATATATGTGAATATAGGAACTTATTACTTATTATTAGTTTAGGACTTTTATGTATGCCACTATATATTTGGGACAAAAGGATATTGGATTCTGTCATATTTGATATCTCAATAACATTGTATCGGAGCATCATTTAGGGTTTTAGAATTTTGTTTCTTCTCTTCCATGGGGTTAAGGTTTGAAGTTTGGGTCACCACGTTAGAGAGATCATTTGTCGACACGACCCACCTCAAGAGAAGCACCATCGTCAGGGGAGTTGAATCACCATCGTCGATCGTCGAAAGCAGCCATGCATGAGCCGTTACACTGTGTCACAGTCGCGGTCTTTAGGGGCTCGAAAAGCGACTGTGCGGCACTTACTTTCGCTCACAAGTAAGTCAGCCAACTCGGAAACGGATCGCCGGTGGCACAACGAGCGAATATCGCAACCTCTACCCCCGTTCTTGGAAAACGGTTTTAGAAAACGGGGTTAGAGAAAAGGTTTTGGAAAACGTTCGAAGACATTTTTGAAAGAATATTTGTTGCACAGACTATCAAGTAAGTAAAGGCACAACAACAGCTTGATAGCATACAACTCTCGGGTAGGAAGGATTGACAACTAGTCGTACCCCCCTATAGTACATTATAAAGCATTTTAGCCTTGGCAGGCTTAAACATGAAAATCACGAGGAGTCATACACTTGAAAATGCAAAGGAAAGTAAACAAGCGATACAAAGGAAATACATATAATGAAAGCATGAGGGGAAAGGGTTGACATGGGCATGCGGCCATAGGCAACACGCCTTGGACGAGCATGACCGTGACACACTGCATGAAGGATCTGCCTCTGCCACCATGCGTCTTCCGTCACTTGGGTTCATCTCAGACTGATATCTTCGGTCTGTTGGTTTACTCGGTTCTGCCAAAATTAGGTCGTGTTTGCCTAAGGTTGTGAGCTTTAAGTCATATTCCTATTTAGTTTTGTTAAGTTCAATTCTGTTTTTACCTCTTGAAGGCACATGTGGCTGGAATTTTCTCCAGTTGTCGTGGTTTGTCGTTTCTTGTATATCACGAGTATTTCTGACTTGTTTCTGTGGTTAGTTTGGTCATAATTGGCTTCAGTTAAAAGTTGTTTTGGAAAAGTATTATTCAACTTATACTTTCGGAAGTTGTGCGGTCATTTGGCTCTGATTTCGTGGTTTTAAATCGAATTTTGTGGTTTTACATTCAATACTGACCTACAGCTGAACAAGAGCTCGTAGTGATGTCTAATGTGATTCAACCGCAAACTCAATCCATCCATGGTTCATCTAAGAAACGATTTGTTAATTCTACGACCAAGTTTGCTAAATTTCAACCGTACCAGAAATTCATAAAAAACGTCATCTTCATCGTCTGTGCTTACCCCTACTACTATAACCATTGTTGGGTTAGGTAACATGAGTCATTGTCTTCTTTCCTCCTTTACCAAATGGGTTATAGACTCTGGTTCTACCAATCATATGACAAGTAATCTCGGTTTGTTTTCCACCCTTTCTTCATCTACATCCCTTGCTAACATTACTTTGACAGATGAATCAACATTGTTTGTTCTTGGATCTGACACAATAAATCTAACCTCATCTCTTTCTTTTTCATCAGTTCTACATTTATCTCGACTTTCCCTTAATTTGATCTCTATTAGTAAACTCACTCATGACCTTAATTGTTGTGTTTCATTCCATCCTGGTCATTGCTTGTTTCAGGATCTTGTGAAGAAGAAGATTATTGGTCGAGGACATGAATTTGGAGGACTTTAGATTTTTTTATTATCAAGTGCCAAAAGTTGCATGTTCTGGTGTTATTTCTCCTTTTGATGCTCACTGTCGTCTAGGTCATTCATCTCTTTCAGTGCTAAGAAAGCTTTGTCCTCAATTCCATAACTTGTCTTTATTAAATTGTGACTCGTGTCAGTTTGCCAAATTTTATCGTCTTAGTTCAAGCCCTAGAATTGATAATCAAGCAAGTGCGCCTTTCGAATTAGTTCATTCCGATAGTTTGGGTCCTTGTCTAGTTGTTTCCAAAACTGGATTTTGATATTTCATTACCTTTATTGATGATTACTCTCATATGACTTGGTTATATTTTATGAAGAGTCATTCTGAGTTACTTTCTCACTCCTGTAATTTTCATGCTGAAATTCGAACTCAGTTTGATGTTTCCCTTAGAATTTTGAGAAGCAACAATGTCGGTGAGTACTTTTCTGAAGCATCTTGATCATAACTATGTAAGCATGGAATTATTCATCAATCATCTTGTGTTGATACTCCTCAAAATGCAGTTACTGAACGAAAGAATAGGCATCTCCTTGAAACTGCAAGAGTGATCTTTTCAAATGAGTGTTTCAAACTAGTTTTGGATTGATGCAATTTCCACAACCTGCTTCTAGATTAATCGCATGCCTTCGTCTGTTCTTAAAAGTCAAATTCCTTATGTTCTATTCCCAACAAAACTGTTGTTTCCTATTGTGCCAAATATATTTGGTTGTACTTGTTTTGTTAGGGATGTTCATCTTAATCTGAAAAAATTAGACCCCAAATCTTTGAAGTGCATTTTCTTAGGCTATTCTCGTGTTCAAAAGGTTATAGATGTATTGTCCTAGTTTGAATAGGTATCTTGTATCTCATGATGTTACTTTCTTCTAAGACACGTCTTTCAAATCATCTTTTCCTAGCACAAATCAAGAGGAGGATGATCTTTTTATTTGTACACTCGTGTCTCCTACACCCTCTCTAAATCCATCTCCATTTGTGTCTCCTACACCCTCTCAATCCATCTCCTTCGACACCTGTCCCTACTCGTCCGATGATTACTCAAGTCTACTCTAGACAGCAACAACCTCCAAGTGGATGTATTGTTCCAGAAGATTCATCATCATTAAATCTAGGATCGAGTGATGAGCTTCCTATTGCTCTTCATAAAGGTAAACATTCTTGCATTTTTCCTATTTCTTTCTTTGATTTCCATCTCCACTTGTGTCTCCTACACCCTCTCGATCCATCTCCTTCGGCACATGTCCCTACTCGTCTGGCTATTATTCAGGTTTACTCTAGACAACATCCTCCAAGTGAATGTATTGTACCAGAAGATTCATCATCATCAAATCCAGGATCGAATGATGAGCTTCCTATTGCTCTTCGTAAAGGTAAACATTCTTGCACTTTTCCTATTTCTTTCTTTGTATCTTATGACAACTTGTAATCTTCTACATATTCTCTTTTGTTGTATCTCTTGACTCTATCTCGATCTCTAAAATGGTTCATTAAGTCTTATCTCATCCTAGTTAGTGCAATACAATGATAGAAGAGATGAAAGCCTTAAATTATAATGGTACCTGGGATTTAGTATTTCATTCTACAGGAAAGAAATCTATCGGGTGTAAATGGGTGTTTGCAAACAAGGTCAATCCTCGATGGTTCTATTGCTCGATTGTCTTGTTGCCAAAAGCTATGCTCAAACATATGGGATTGATTATTTTGATACATTTTCTACGGTTACTAAATTAACTTCTATTAGGTTATTCATTTCCGTGGTTGGTTCTCAATGTTGGCCACATCAGCATGACATTAAAAATGCCTTTCTACATGGTGATCTTCAGGAGGAAGTCTTTATGGAGCAACCACTTGGGTTTGTTGCTTAGAGGGAGAATGATAAAGTATGTCGCCTTCGCAAATCTTTATAATGGGTTGAAACAAAGTTCATGAGCATGGTTTGAAAAATTTAGTCGGGCACTTGAGCAGTTTGGAATGAAGAAAAGCAAGTCGGATC
Organism: Luffa acutangula; assembly: GCA_036850905.1. Lineage (NCBI taxonomy): Eukaryota > Viridiplantae > Streptophyta > Magnoliopsida > Cucurbitales > Cucurbitaceae > Luffa > Luffa acutangula. The sequence continues at coordinate 38,747,550 of CM072088.1, forward strand.
ACTTTGTCTTCTACTAACGAACTAATAGTATTATTCTACCTGTCCTATATGTTGATGATATTGTTATTACCGAAAATGATACATCAAGCATTTTATCTCTTAAAACTTTCCTCCAAAGTCAGTTTCATTATAAAGACTTGGGAACATTAAGTACTTCTTGGCATTGAAGTAATGAGAAGCAAGAAGGGAATTTTTATGTCACAAAAGAAATATGTGCTTGATTTGTTATCTGAGACAGGAAAAATTGGGAGTCAAGCCATGTAGTACTCCAATGATGCCTAATCTACAACTTACAAAAGATGGAGAACCGTTTGATGATCCTGCGAGATATAGAAGATTGGTTGGAAAGTAGAATTATCTTACAGTGACACGACCAGACATAGCTTATTTAGTAAGCATTGTGAGTCAATTCATGTCTTGACCCACAATGGATCGGGCTGCAGTACAATAAATTCTATGTTATTTGAAGGTTGCACCTGGACGTGTGATCGTATATAAAGATCATAGTGATCAATGGAAAGTTTTGTTTTTTTGAGAAGACAATGAAAAGTTTTGTATCTTGTCAAAAAAAAATAAATAAAGGTCGTGGTCATATGAAGATTGAGTGTTTTTTAGACGTTATTGGATAGGATCAAGAGAAAATAAAATATCAACTTCTGGCTATTGTGTTTTTGTTGGAGGCAATTGGTGTCATGGAAAAGTAGGAACAAAATGTAGTTTCACGATCAAGTGTTGAATCAGAATACAGAGCTATGGCACAATGAGTATGTGAAATAATGTGGGTACACCAACTCTTCAAATTTGGCTTCAATATTACAGTTCCGAGGAGGTTTTGGTGTGACAACCAAGCTTCCCTCATCCAACCCAGTATTTCATGAGCGAACTAAACATATTGAAATTGATGCCCTTGTATTCCTTCATTCTTTCTCAATGAAAGTTGGTTTTTTATCAAATAAATAAATATTGAGATTGATTGTCATTTTGTTCGAGAGAAAATACAGCAAGGTTTGGTATCTATTGGATACGTAAATACGGGAGAGAAATTAGGAGATATTTTACGAAAGCTTTAAATGGAGTTAGAACAGATTCTCTTTGTAACAAGTTGGGAATGATTAACATATATACTCCAACTCGAAGGGGAGTGTTATAATATATATCTGAGTATAGAAGCTTATTAGTCTTTCATCCTTTATTGTAATTTTCCTATTATTGGTTTAGGGCTTCTATGTATGCCTATATATACTTGGCTCTGTTGTATAGAAGGATATGGAATTCTTTCATATTTCATATCTCAATAATATTTATTATCCCATTTGTATTTACTAACAGGTGGACTTTTAGGGCCTCCCTTCAAAGAACAAAAGCAATATTATATTTGACACAACAACAATGTATATCTAATATCTAGATAACTTTTATTCTTTTTATGGCCAAAACCCAAACAACTTATTTATGGTTTCATACATAAATAGGGACTTTTAGGGCCTCTCTTCAAAGAACAAAAGCAATATTATATTTGACACAACAACGATATATATCTAATATCTAGATAACTTTTATTCTTTTTATGGCCGAAACCCAAACAACTTATTTATGGTTTCATACATAAATAGGGACTTTTAGGGCCTCTCTTCAAAGAACAAAAGCAATATTATATTTGACACAACAACGATATATATCTAATATCTAGATAACTTTTATTCTTTTTATGGCCGAAACCCAAACAACTTATTTATGGTTACATAAATAGGGATGGACTTTTTGGCCAGTCTTCCCTTGATATGCAAACCATCCCAATGAAAGCTATGTTTCTTTTTAAATAAAAGAAGTAAACTAAAATGAAATACCTCAATTGCATGAACGGCAGCTTTCAACGATTGGAACTGAGATGATAAAACCTTATGCTTTGGAAATACGTCATCATCCTTCTCTCGACAAGTTGCTCTATGAATGGTATATCTTTCCTCCAGGTTGAAGTCAAGCTCAAAGGTAATATGGCAAACTTTACAATGTTTCTCATCTCTCCAATACAAATCATGACAACGTTCACATCTAGCAAGTGAATCAAGATAAGACCTTCTACCATGCCTTACAGCATAAAGCGCATGGTAGAAGAAATTCCATACCCATGAATCAAATGCCTGTAGACGGTTCCAGCTTTGCTTTTCTTCTTCTCCCTTCCTTTTAACTTCAAGAACTTTAGCACTAAATAAAGGCAACGTATTTCCATCAGTCTCAGCTTGGTTTAGGCTATTATCAACATCAGACACGGGAGAATGACTGCTTTCTCTAATCCCATCCATATCAGATTGATCAGATTGTGTAATGCTCCTGCTCACAAGATTCCTAGTGCTATCATTTGACATGGCTTCACATAGAAATGTTACACGCTTTTCCAGAGATTCAAGGAGGAAAGCTTCCCGCTTACCTCTATCATCCAACACAGATAACAAGGCACACAAAGCCTACATTGGGAATAGAAAACAGAATACTAATCAAAATAACACTCGTGTTTAAATTTGGAAAATATTGAATCTATGAAATGGAAACTTGTCATAAAATTGTCGGGATAATACCTCTTCAGTATCAATCACTTCCCAGTGACCATCATCTGAAGATTCAAAATAAACCCTCCTATGACCAGGATCAGACACATTGCAAGGACCAAGAAAAAGCCAATATCTATTGTACCTACGATCAGAACCTAGAAAGATAGATTGCATTGGATGCAAGTAAATAGCATCTTTCATTTTGTTTGCACCCTTTCCTTGACTTACTGAATTCTCATGGAAATTTGAGAGTGCTGTTGCTGAATCAATAGGATGATGCTCCAATGAAGCATATCTGACACTTGCACCATGCAACTGTCCTGAACTAGTCAAGAATGGCCTTGACAGGTTGTGTCCCCTGACTGATGACTTCTTTATTTTTGCTCCAGAACCACAACGTTGAATGTCGGGAGCAAAATCAACAATGCCACAGGATGTAGACGTATCCTATCATATTGAAAAAGTCTTGAGTACTACACCTTAAATTATGAAACAGTCTATCAAAGAAATATAAAATGGACAGATTTCTAAGTAACACTGCCTGCAAGCGCCAAAGTAAAACAAAATAAAGTATACTTGAAAACTGTCCCTGCAATGGATAACTTCTTGTCCCAGATAAAAATAAACTTTCATCTAATAGGAGGAAGAGTAGGTGATCTTTAATTTTCTGAAGAAGAGAATTTGTTAGAGGAAAATCTCACAAAGGTGAAAATAGAATTTGACCTTTAAAATATAAATACAAACACTCGTCAATTTCTTCCATGATTTACCAAATATCACAAAATTATGGTGTACACATGCAAATACTCAAAAAATGACCCTTACGATAGTATATAATGTACCTTTGGCCTAATACTTGATCCATCAGAAAGAAGATCAATTAAAGCCACCAATGCATTCAACTTTTCTTCAATGCTTAAACCTGCATATTCATCTTCCATCAGTCCCAACAGCCATGCTTCACCTGGATTACTTACATCAATCTCTGTGAAAACAGTCAGGTTTTCATTTTTGGATTTCTGAATCTTAAATCTTTGGGAACAAAAATTTTCTGAATCACATTCAGAATCATAACTACTGCTGCATATCGATAAATTAGCTGCTATATCATCTACACTTCCAAAATCAGTGTCCGACTGAAATTCATCAACATCCATTGTAGCAGGACTAGGCCGAAGACGATATGCAGATGAAGATATCTTTTCAAACAAAGTTATATCACTGGACAGAGTGGAACATATGAGAAGCTCCAGTTCTTCAGTGGTGCCAGCAACATTCAGCTCAACAATCTTCAAGACAAGATCAATATCAAATGGATTAATATGGTAATTTGATGTCCACCTTTTCAACAACTATAATAATAATAACAATGAAGTAATCCACATTTGTCATAACATTGTTACATTACTATCACTATCAAAGAAGACACCTACCTTTGACTCCCTTGCCAAATCAGAAACCTTGATCCCATTGTTTCCTTGCTCCGATAAAATTATAAATAATTCACCCTTCAAAGTTCCACGATGCAGACCGTATTTGGTCATAAGGTTCATCTCCTAGAAAAAGGACAAAAATGGAGAATACACATGAAAGTTCATAATAAAACAGAACAAAACGAACCATTCACAAAATCAAACTTGCCGATGTTAAGTTTAAAATAAAACAGAACAAAGGGACAAAAGTGGTTTGGGTTCTGGATCTCCAAGATTTCGGGCTGCATTTCTTAGGTTTTCTGGTGGGCCTTATTGTAAGCTTTAAGATTATTTGGGTTGGATTATAATTGTATATAGATCCAAGAGCATTGGAAAAGCTTTGCATGCCTATCAAATCAAATATGATAGAAAAAGGTAAATGGAACCTCCATGCTTCCAAGATTCTAATATGCATTTAAGATAAAGTCATAAACTACAAAATAGAAAAGCAATTTATCTTGGGTATTTTTTACTTCAAAAGTCACACTAGGGCATATTATAACCAATATTCATATCTACGTAGCCACTTTATGGGTAATTACTTTAGTAGTGACTGAGTGAAGATGGCTCTGACTATCTTTTTAATTGCAGATAAGTATACGACCTATATTCACTACTAAAGCTAAAAACTACACTGAAAAAACAACAAGATACCTAAATATTGAAAATAATTAAGAGTAAAATTGTGGGGTACTCCAACCATTTGAGACTCAGTTTCATAGGCTCCTATGAAAAAGAATGGAACATCTGGTGACATTGAAGCAGAAAAGTATGAAAACTGAATACCTTAGAAAGGGTTTCCTTTTCCAATGCACCTTGCTTAGAACAAAAACCAGCTGCAACCAACACTTGACGCAATATTTCCGTCCATGTTAAAGGGTTCAATGATTTCTTCCATACCTCAAGAGCGAAATCTTGACTTTCAAGCTTCAGAATGGTGAAAATAAGATATAAGCAAAGATGTTTTATTCACACTTTAAAAGCAGAAGGCAACTAACGAACATGCACAACTTATATGATAGATCTTCCATTCATCTTAATCCTATTTAGAAAAGTTTCCTTCTTATTTTCTGATTCAATTGGCTTTTACATATTATCAATCAAGCAACGAGGAAAATTTTTTCAAAGCAGGAAACAACTAAAAGAACATGTGGAACTAAATGATAGATCTTGCATGTCATTTTATTCCTAGAAAGAAATGTTCATATTATTTTCTGCTTCAATCAGGCCCTCACATGTTCTCACCTATCAATCGAGCTATGAGGGAATTTTTTTCAAAGCAAAAAAAAAAAAAAGGAATATGCAAAACCAAATATGATAGATCTTGACCGTCATCATATTCCAAATTATATAAGTTTCCGTCTTATTTTCTGCATCAATTGTTCCTTAAATTATCAATCACGCAATGAAAGAAAACTGGAAAATAATTCTTGCCAATCTCAAGCTCCATGCAGTTGCAGCACTTCTTTGAATAGTGAAAATTAATTGATGACTGCCAAGGTTGTTATTAAATTACTTTGCATGATTAGTCTAGTTTGGAGTGCAGTAATGGTCTTAATGAAATTCAAAGGCAACGTTCTCCAAATAAATAAATAAATAAATAAATATATATATATATATATATATATATATATATATATATATATATATTACTATAGGAGGATGAGATCATAGAAGTATACAAAATAAAATAAAATAACAAAAAAGATGCCAACGCAACGCTCCATAGGGAAAAAAAAATGAAACAGATGCCTTTTTCTGGGAAACGAAGAATTAGGGCATTAATGGTTACTTTTTTCAAGAATCAAAAGACACGTATCTAGATTCAGCAATTTTTTAATCTAGTCATACTTCTATGTCTCCTGCCTACCATATATCTTTAATGAGCCCACCCTATAACATCAAGTCACCAACAACCATTACAAACTAAGAAGCACAGATACGGATACGACACGATACGGACGCATGACACGTAATTTTTTTAAAATCTAGTACACAGACACAAACACGGCACGGACACGTTTAGAAAAATATACATTTTTTAAAATATATATCATTTTTATACAAGAAGGAAATTTAAAAGCAATGAGTTTATGCATTTGTATGCTTGAAAAAAATGAATTTAATGCATTTTACTCTTAAAATTTATTATTTTTGTCATTTAAGCATTGCGTCTATTTAGTATACTTAAACCAGGGTTCAAAATGAACCTACAGTGTTTGTCACAAATCAATTGTGCTAACAAGTGTCCAATATGTGTCCAATATGTGTCCAACAAGTGTCCAAGTGCCCGACATAGACACGCTAGCTAAACTAAAGTGTCTGTGCTTCTTAGATTACAAATATCAAAAAAGTTCTTTTGTTTCAGTCCAATATTAATATTAATATTATTTTGATCCTTTGTATCTCTTCTCCCTCTCAGTTGAGCCTCTACGTTCTCTTCTCTATGGCAAGCTTCTTTTTTGTCATCTTGTGGGACATTTGGCTTAAGAAGAATAGCATCTTTAGAGCGTCTGAGAGGTTTGATGAGAAGCTTTGGGAGACAATTAGATTTAACTCAAAGAAAGTGTTTTGCATAACGATGAGCCTAAAGAAGGAAGAGATCGGTATTGTGAACCCTTTGCTAAATTTTACACTCGGAAAAAAGATCATGATCCTTTGTATTCTCAAGATCCAACCGTCTCTTTACTTGATGGTGATATCATTGAAGAGGCTTGCACAAATTTAATGGTCCAGTCAGTCAACTTAAAGCAAGATAATTTTTTGAAGGATTCATCACAGAACCTTGTCGTGGAGCACTGTAATATCGGGCCCAAAGGTACACATTTTGATAAGGTTTTATTGACTTCTTCTAAAACAAACTCATCACATAACGACCACTTTTCTCCTTATATTGATGTTTCAAATTGTGAATCTGAAGTTAGTGTGGAAATTGATTATCAACACCATAGCAATTTCTGTGAAGAAGATATAGTCGGGGATTCTGTTCTTAATGACTTAAAAGCTCTCTTCCAGACTCCTATCAAGTCTAGTCGTTTAATTTTTAAGGTTTCAAATGAATTTCAACCATTAAGTAGTGATGTTTTGATTTCGGAAAAATTTTCTTCTCTAATCAAAGCGAGTGGTTTGCAACTCAAAGAGATTCCCTCTTTCGTTCCCAAGGGGGTTATTCAAAAAGCTTAATTATAGTTTGTATAATTTTCTCATGTGGATGGTGGAAGTCATTGGTTTTGATTTGCTACTATTTTTGGATTTGTTTGCAGTGATCCGTTAGTTCAAGTTTTGTGGATCAAACTTCATTTTGTTCTGTTTATATTTTGGTATTTTGAATTTAGCCATCATCCTCTATCAGTGCTTCCTCGTTTGTGGTGTGGTTTGGAAAGGTTGTTCTATTGATTATGTGTTTTGTGGCAATGGGTTCAATCTTCTCTGTTTCTTTTTGATATTAGGGGAGTTCCAATCTTCTCTGTTTCAGTCATCATCCTCTGTTAGTGCTTCCTTGTTTTGTTTCGTTCTGCTTTTGGGTTTTGAGATCTATTAAGATCATCCTTTTGGTTCATCTTTGCTCTAAAGTTAGTGAAAGCTCCATATTTGTTTCGAACAGTTTTGTGGTTGGTTGGGTTTCAGTTCATGATACGTCTTGTTTCAATTCAGTATTTTAGAATCTTTCAGCTTTAGTATCAGAATTTTGATCAGATCGTAATCATCAGATCTTCCTTAGCAAGTTTCTTTCATGGCTCGTTTGGTTTGAATCAGCTCATCTAAAGTCCGCTTCTTGAAGTTTTCTCTCAAAGTTTCTATTGCCTTCTCTTCACAAGACTCTCATCTAAATAGAAATGCTTGCATTTATCCTTTATTATTTATCTTTTTATTTTTCGGTCCTTATGCTCTTATTATTTCTCTTTCATTTTCACTCCCTTGTGGAGTTTGTATCTTTTGATCATTAGTCTCTTTTCATTTCATCAATGAAAAGTTTTGTTTCTTGTTAAAAAAAAATGATGTAGACTAGAGAGTATTTACTATAATATTTTTTTAATGAAAAAACATGTTTCATTGAAAGAATACTAGAGGGCATACAAAAAAGAACAGCCCAATAGAACAAAATACCCCCAACCCAGACAAGATATGCAGAAAAGGGGTTCAAACTAAAAGGAGACCTAGAATATAATCACAAAAGGCATTCGTCACTAATGACCAAAAGAAAGCATTAAATCTAGCAAGAGACCACAAGTCCTCCTAAGATCTCCAAATCCCCTAAAAGTTCCCTTATATCCCTAACCACAACCCCCAAATAACAGCCAAGAAAGAAAATTGCCACAAATGACAAAACTACCATAGGAATATAGGATGTTCCCCTTATCATAAAAGATGGGTGGAAGGGCACCTCCGCCATCATCCACCAATCCTTGCATTCTTAAGCCCAACTAACGCCAAAGGACTCGACTCCATTGCACTCTTGCAAAGAGTACACCACTACAAACCAAACAAGAAAGGGTTATGTCTAATGATACGATCCCTAAGCTTAACTCAACGAAGAAAAACTTTCAAGCAAAGAATGCTCCTTCTGGGGCAATTTGACCTTCCATATCAAAGCGAATAAATGAAAATGTAGAATATTAGAGTTGAGAATGACTTTACAACAAAACCCCTTTGAAGAACACAAGGAGAAGACTCAGAAATCATTGTCACGATCCAAATGTACTTAATCCAACAAAGCAAGTAAAGAAGCAACATCCACCACCTCCCTATCCGACAAATGCCCGCAAAAACCCAGATTAAAGGAAACCTCCCCGAGGAAGACTTGTTGAGGCTACCATACACCCCTTCAAGGATGTCTGTAAAGACAAGGGAAGAACAAAGCAAGAGGAGTATCTCCTACCCAACCATCCTTCCAAAACTAAGTATTGAAGTCATCTCCAACCAAACATTTTACCGAACTTAAAAAGAACAAATAGCATAAAGAAATAGCTTCCCATGCCTATCACTCTCCTAGAGGAAGCCCATTCGAAATGAGGGCCATAATTACTAGCAACCACCCCATACCACAAAGAGTTTGGTTCCAAAGGGAAATGCCACAACCCCTCAACTAACAAGGCCTCATGCAAAATCAAAGTTTACATATCTCCAAACCCCAAACTCAACTCACTTCGAGATGAGGGCCATAATTACTAGCAACCATCCCATACCACAACGAGTTTGGTTCCAAAGGGAAATGCCACAACCACTCAACTAACAAGGCCTCATGCAGAATCAAAGTTTACATATCTCAAAACCCCCCCAAACTCAACCTGCCTAGAGACAAGCTCCCATCTAACCAAATGGGAACCCCCTCCCTCGCTAACTCCTTCCAAAAGGAAATCCCGCCATTCTAGTCAACGTGCCCCTTGGTGACAACATCTTCGCGGCCCCTTAATGCTCAAATTTTCTTTAAAGGTTGTAGGAGACTATTCAATCGATGCTTTAGACAAAAGGCATTTCGCATTTACTGCTTCCATTGCATGAATGTATTGATTGTGCAAATCAATTAATTCTGGGACCACGGGAATGTCCTCGAGAGGCACGAGGAAAGGCACTAAAGGGTCAAGTAAAGAGTTGTGTAAATGGTCCTCCCCATATAGAATATTTATTTTGGTTGGTCCTCATGCTTTTGTTTTCCTTCAGTTTCACTCCCTAGTGAAGTTTGTAACATTTGACCATTAGTCTCTTTTTTCATTTCATCAATAAAAAGTTTCGTTTCTTGTCAAAAAAAAAAAAAAAAAAACTTCACCTAACTCCACTTCCCCTGACACAATTAACTCCACACTTTCTAGCCCAACTGGCATGCTAATATCAATCCCAAACAGCAAAACTGCCCCATCTGCAGATTTAATTAGACTTCCATCATAGATCCAAGGAATTTGAAAAGTCATTCAAAATTAAATCACGATAGATAATGTTAGGAAGTTCTGAAGGAGTAATGTCACCAATTCTCCTCTTTTCTTATCTTGGATCTCGATTGTTGCTACAAGCTTCAGGACAATCAATCATATTCAAGGTTTTAGAAGAAATACAAACAAGGCCTCCAAAATGCTCCCCAATAGCCTCAAACAAACTTCGTTCCCAATAATATAGAGGTAAGTTCTTGATAGAAATCTTGCCCCCATATCCTTCAACAAACTCCAGATGAGAATGCTTTCTATACATGACCGTTTTTCAATTTTCAAATGTAAGTTTCCAAAGGGTCTCCATTTGTCAACTTCAATCATCCGGATGATGTTTTCCTCCACTTTCAACAAAGCCTTATCTACCATAAAGTGTTCCCTAAATTTCCTTCCAATTGTCATGAGCAAATAATCTGGAAACAACAAATAACCAACTGAAGTTCAAATGTACCACTTCTTTCTCCTTTCTTCCCAAAAAGTCGGTTCAAATGCAGCCAAATCTTTGTTCCTTATCAAGGAAAAAAAAAAGTTCCTTTTGATCAGATTGTCCTGTTGATTATCTCTTGGATTCATCCTCACCACCTCCACAAAACTTCAGGTAAGTGACTTTTCTCTGACCTTAGTCTGCTTAAGTTGATCTTCAGGAAAGAGCTTAGGTTTTCTAGCAGATTCATTGTTTTCCTCATATTTCTTCAAGAAATCCCTTAACATTTCCCCGAAAACAAGCCATCCTTGTTTGTTGAAACCAACGTAGACTCAAATCAACTTCCTTCCTCCAGAAGATGGCCAAACCACACATTCAATAAACCAACCTTGGGAGTATCTGTTTTTAAGACAGTCGAGTAGGGCCAAATTTGTCACTATCTTACTTAAATAAAAGAGCATAACAAGGGTGTCGCAGAAGTTCAACTAAAGAGCATTCAAACCATAGCAAATGGGATAAAGAGAGAGGAATCACGTTATTGTTCTTCATATCCTCTATAAAAAAAACAAATCATCTTTGGGCCAAAAAATAGTTATTACGAACACAGCAGCTCCGAATCTCCATCATTCTCAAATTAACTAAGTAAACGTAAAAGTAACGAAATCAGGCGACAAAGCTTAACCAAAGAAACAAAAGTAACAAAAGATTGGTGGAGAATTAAGGAACAAAGGGTTGGGGACAGGAAGGAATGAGAGAGAAGAGAGGGTGGGGGCAGCCATGGTACTTGCAAAACTGACAGTTGAGAGACTATTTTCTAGTAAAATGTGCTCTGAATTCTGAATTCCAGATTTTCTAGTAAAATGCATTCTGACTTGAATTGCCCAGAATACATTTTACTAGAAAATCTGGAATTCAGAACCATTATGGTCCAACAGTCCAAGACCTAAACAATTCTGCACCTTCCTAGCTCAAGAACATTTTGAATTTCATCACATTCGCATCTTCTGAAGTAATTTGTAATAGCTGAGCTTGACCAATTACTACGATAAGATTTAAAGTTCCAACTAAAAACAATCTTCCCCTCACGATAAAACATAAGACAAAATCAAGCCAAGCAAATTACCTATCATCCTCAGCTAGCAACTCTAGATTAATAGTCCACTAAGAAAACAAGGTGTCAATATTTACAACAATTTTCCGCTGTTAACCGGGCCATCTTTGCCTCCTAAATCTAAGTTGTTGAGGTCAAATGCCATTAAATCTCTTCTCTCTGAGTTATGGTGCGAAAGAAATCAAAGGATCTTTCACAACAAGCATCAACATTATGCCAACTATTCTATTCCAAATTTATGTCTTAACAATAATGCTTTTATTGTTCTGTTGTAACTTTGTTACTTGTCTGTTTTTTTTTTTTTTTTTTTTTAACAAGAAACTAAGATTTTCATTGATAGAATGAAAGAGACTAATACTCAAAAATATAAATACCACCAAGGAAAGAAGAAGATACAGACCAAAGAAAAGGAAAAACTAGAAAAGAAGAGCACCAGAGAACTATTTGTTACTTGTCTTTTTGATTTTCTGTTTTATTCCTTCTCTTGTGGGTTTTGTAATTTTTGAGCTTTAGTCTCTTTGTATTATTATATCAATAAAAAGTTTCATTTCTTGTTAAAAAAAAAAAAACAAACAAGGTGTCAATAACCAAATGACAGTTCTTTCATTCGTTCTCAATAAAAGTTGCCCTCTTTGTCAAAAAAAAAAAAAAAAAAACAAACGTCAATGGCCTAAATTCAGTCATGTAATACTAACCGAATGAACTAAAGCACGAAATTTGCAAGACTTGCTCAGATGAGTTAAATATGCATTGCTAAGTTCTGCCTCAATATCAATAAAAAGCTTCATTTCTTGTTAAAAAAAAAAAACAAACAAGGTGCCACTAACCAAATGTCAGTTCTTTCATTCGTTCTCAATAAAAGTTGCCCTCTTTGTCAAAACAAAAACAAAAAAGAAAACAATGGCCTAAATTCAGTCATGTAATACTAACCGAATGAACTAAAGCACGAAATTTGCAAGACTTGCTCAGATGAGTTAAATATGCATTGCTAAGTTCTGCCTCAATATCACAAAATAGAAGTTTGAGAAGGGCCACATGAATCATTCCGAGTAAGAATGAATCCTGCAAATACAAGAAAAGCAAAACCAAAAAAAGGTCTCAATGTCAACACTAATTTGTTATCCCCACCAGGAAGGATTTTTATAGGTAAAAACTTGATCAAAGAGAATATTTGACCTTATCATGAAATGCTTGAGCAAACTCATCCAGGGTGAAGGGGCATATTTCTAATGTTATGGCATACGTATAAAGAAAATGGAGAACCTGCAAAAATTGAAAAGCCAAAAATTAATCTTGGCATTTTAAGTGACTTGATAAACTTCCAAATGCAATCATGATGTGCAAGCTTTTTTATCCTCTTTTTTTTAATAAGAAACAAGAATTTCATTGATATATATATATATATATATATATATATATATATATAAAAGAAAAAAAAAATACTCTCAAGGAAGTACAAAAGCAAGTTCCAGCTAGAAACAAGAGGAAGAATAATTACAATAACTTGCATTTTAAGTGATTTGATAAACGGCCAAATGCAATCACCATTGCATCAAGCTTTTCTTTTTCCTCTTTTTTTTAATAAGAAACAAGAATTTCATTGATATATTAAAAAAATAAAAATAAAAAGACTCAAGGAAGTACAAAAGCAAATTCCAACCGGAAACAAGATGAAGAATAATTACAATAACTCTTTGTAATTATTTGTGCTAATTAGAGGAACTTTTTGTAATCCTTTTGGTTCTCCTGTTCATTACAGTTATTCAATGAAATTTGTTTCTTAATATTAAAAAGATAATGATAATAATAAAACAAATAAAAACACTACCCAATCAAAATTATCTAAAGGATGTTCATCTTCATGGAAAGGTTATTCAGAAGAAATGGTACTTATCTAAATACGGAAATAACCAGGATTCACAGTTACTGTATGGACAACGCATCCTATTGGAAAGGAAATTAATGATTAAAACAAGCATAAAGAAGAAAATCATGGAGGTAGTAAAAGAAAAACTGCAACAGAATGCAAGAAAATAATTTTCATAGCTAACATTCGTATCTTCATAAGTGAAGGCCAAGTCAAAAACAATGACAAGGACAAGAATTAAAAGGATTTGAGTCCAATGGGTGTTTCCAAAAAAAATATCAAATTAGTATGAAGGCTAGCAAATAAAAACTTTTCCAATTGAGGAGAGGACGGTTTATCATCCAATAAACTAAACAGACAAGAAATGCCTCCATATTTTTTAATATGAACCTTGAATAGTTTCTTGCCAATGTCTAAAGATGAATCCCAGGGTTGCATGCCAAATGGTTGTTTCATCTTCACAGAACTTGGAGGGAACTTGGCCAGCATATCTGAAAGAATAAAATATATTAGAGATGACATCTAGTCCAAGGACTTCATATTTATAATAGAAACAAATTTTCCTTCCAGAAACAACAGATATTTCATTCAGTGTCATCAACTTAAAAAAGGCATAAAAATGCAAAAACAGGTGGACAAGAAGTTCACCCGACCCATTAAAAAGACCAAAACTCTAATCATCTATTGATTTTCAGGTGAGTGGCTATCCTAAATTAGTAGTAGAAGAAGAATATTAAAAAGGCAACTTTCCACCATTAGTTGGAGAGTAAGAGGAATGGTGGCACATCAAAAAAAATTAACTCTTAAGTCAACCTACCTCTTTTGACAACACAGAGATTCTTTGAAGGAGGCATCACAAGCAACTCACTCTCTTCTTTTTTTCCTATAAGTCTAGAGAGAGGAAAAGAAAAACAAAGAAGATGAGGAAGAGGGTACGGAAACCTAGGTTTTTGTAATTTAGGCAGTGCATCTATCTACAGAACACACTAATTTTCCAAAATAAATATCAAGGGAGCAATTATTCGATTTATAGAAACCAAAAAAAACAACGAAACTAGTATGATTAAACTCCTTAAAAACTCATCTTTCATAACCATCAAAGATTCTCCTAAATCTCTCCAAGTTTCAAAGTAGAAAAAAACTAAAAACCAGCTGGACTTAGTAATATCTGCCATAAGCTTGGGAACACTAATGAATTAACAAAAAAGATGACCAACGGAACCAGAGAGCACCAAGTGAGCCAAGAAGTTGTAGGAAATTTCTCCCAAAAAGCTCTACTAGAAGGGTAGTGCCCAAAAAGTGAGCGAGGTTCTCTCAATAATTTTCAAAATCATACATGTTTGCATTTGAGAGCCATAGAGATGGAATCTTCAAGAATTATCCTCATCTTCAGTCTTTTACTTAAAGATACCATTGGAAGGAAAGTCTAGAAATGTTGTAGATAAATACTGTCAGGTTCTTCCTTCACCTTTACAAAGTGAGCAACTATTAGCACCATTTGTCATGAAGTGATCACAAGAAGCTATAGTATGTTTTCCTGCTTGCAACTCTCTCAGCTCCAGCTCCTCATCATCCACCAGTAAAGCAAATTGGTCTATGCATCCTAGAGATTTCATTCCTTCCCAAGCAAGTTCACATTTTTCATAGCATAATAGTTTTTTATTCTTTTCTCCATTACGATCCACCTGAAACATAGCAGGAACCCAAATAAACAGAGATGACAAATTGCAGAGGCACAGAAATAAAAAAAATATAAATTTACCCGTCTGTTTTCTGTTAAAGGCTTTCTCTTTCCCTGAATTTTGGATCCCAGCCTTCCCTGTTTATAAGTAGGAAACTTCCCATCAGCAATCATTTTATTTTAAAGGTAACAAATATTGTAATATTCTAAATTAGATATAGTAGAGGAAAAATAAATACCAAAAATGAGAACTACTCAAGTTACCTTCATTTTAGCTTGTCGTGGTGGTCGTTTTTCTTGCCGCAATGATTCTTCAGATGAAGAAGTTGAAACTGGAGATGCATCCGTAAATTCTCGGCCACCAAAATTTATTCCAGTGGGAAAATGCCCAGCATCAGGATTTGTTGCCTTCCAAGCTGTCATCAAACCTTTTCCAATACCATGAGTTTTAGTCGGAGCAACCATCTTCCCACAGCAATCTGCAGGAACTGAACCAGCTTGCTTTGAAACCTAAAATTATACCGTACAAAGATGTTGAAAAAAGAAGGATACGGAAGACGAAAAAAAAGCGGGAGTAAGATCAATTACCATAAACATTTCAGATACCTTTCTCACTTTGGTTTCTCTTTGATTTTCTTGGCAGGTAAAATATGAATATCTTGGGTTAGTTCCTGTGAAAATCATGTGCTACACATATGAATTCTGAAGCCACTCAATATTCAACATTCATTCAAATTTAGGTTAAAAATCACTTTTGGTCCCTAAACTTTCATAAAAGTACCAATTTGGTCCCTGAACTTTGATGTGCAATGATTTAGTCCCTGTACTTTCAATTTTGTAACAATTTAGTCCCTAAACTTTAATAAGAAAGGGTTTAGGCCCTATACTTTCAAATTTGTAACAATTCAATCCTTGTCGCAAAAAAATCATCAAAATTAAATGATTTTTATTATTTAATGATTAAACTTTGTAGCTTATTAACATATTGGATCCCAAATTAGTTTATTAATCTATCTAGGTAAGAAATTTCATTAAATCTTTACATTAATTCTTCACCATAGGGACTAAATTGTTACAAATTTGAAAGTACAATGACTAAATTGTTAGTTATTAAAGTTCAGGGACTTAATTGTTACAAAATTGAAAGTATAGGCACTAAATCGTTACAAAATTGAAAGTAAGAGAAAGAGGTCAGGAAGGGTTAAAGTCCCTAGGGCAGTGAGGTTCTTTGTTTAGCAAATCTTACAGGGGAGAGCGAATACTTAGGATCGTATCCAACGACACTCTACCTTGGTTTTGCGTCTGTAATGGTGTGTCTTTTGCAAACAATAGGGGAAGGATCTAGATCATCATACGTGGAGCTCTCAGTTTGCTAACTCCTTTGGAGTTGGTGCTTTTGTTTGTTTGGGGTTGTCATGGTACGTAATAAGGATAGTCGCACTTTGATTGAGGAGATCCTAATGAACTTTCCTTTTCGAGATAAGGGGAGAGTCTTGTGGCACACCTGTTGTTTTGCTATCTTATGGGGAATATGATTTTTAGAAGGGTGGACAGGTCTTTGGAGCAGGTGTGGGACGTGGTGAGATTTCACGCATCTTTATGGTATCCTTTAATCGAATTTTTTGTAATGATTAGTTTGGTTGTATTCTTTTGGGTTAGAGTCATTTCCGGTACTTAAGGACTCCTTTTGTGGGCTTATTTTTTTTTGTATACCCTTGTACATTCTTTCATTTTTCTTAATGAAAACTTGATTTCTTACCAAAATAAAAAAAAAGGTCATGCAAAATTCTTTCACTTTCCTCTCATGAAATAACATATGATATCATCTCAACAGAAGTGTTAAAGGGATATCTTTATCCAAAGGTCTAGGGTTTTGAGTTGCAGTAGACAATCCCACGTTGTTCATAAAGCCTCCTCTCTCTCCTTGTTGAAACCCTAGGTTGGTCTCCCGAACAGACTGAAAATGAGAATCTTCGATGACAAACTAACCTCTACCGCCAGAGTATGGTCGTTCCAACGATAACCCTCAACCACATCCCGACCGGCCACCTCGATAGGGAGGTCAAGAAGACATGGCAGCAGATGTATCGTCAGTAATGGCAAAGTCAACGGCAGCGGTCAGTTGATGGAGCGGAAAAGGAGTAGCAGCACGCCTCATTGGCTGGCGGAGAGAACGTGAAGTCTCATCGACGATACTTTCACTTTAAGCACTTCAGTACCTCATATCTCATTTTATAATTTATACAAAGAATATCCTTGGTAGCTTTAAATTCTAATTATGGTACTTTGTTGTAGGATTAAAAACACCTGTATTTTGATACAATGGAGATACTCTTCCCTTTCTCTCTGCGATGGTGTATCATATGCTAGAAGAGGCAAAATCTCAAAGCCTTCTTTTTCTTAGATGTGTTTTCATGATTAAGTCCTTCTCTCCTCCAACTAACATGGCCCTTCCTTATAGCTAAAAAGTCCTCCTTGATTATATCATAGTTGACCACCCTTTCCAACCAGAAAAAGAAGATTCGTTGGCTTCGATGGAATTTAAGTCCAGAGGGGAACACTTCAATAGTATAGAAAATACTTTAGATAGCTTAAAACTATTCTCTTTTGTCCAAAAATATATATATATTTGGGCTCTTTGGAAATAAATTGTAGCCTCTTTCAACAACTATAATTCATGTGATCTTTGTCCAAATTGGAAGAGTTTTTTGTATCTACCTTCATATGGGGCTTGAATTTCCTTCTACATACTTTCTATGAAATTGTTTGATTTCCTGTCAGAACAAAGTTTGTTCGGTTTTATTATTTCCTGAGAAAATCAGCTTCTTCCCCTTAATTTATAAGGTTGTATTATCCATGTATGTTAAACGGAAAATCATCTTTGCAAAACAGCAGGGAATAATACCCAAACGGGACAGTTGATAAGCCCCTAGTTTTCCCAAAACCTAATCCTTGCACCATTTCCAACTTGAAAGAGAAATCATTGAATAAAAATGAATGAGGCAACTTCCAACAAGGGGAAATACTTTGTCTGGGTTGCCAACTTCAAAGAAAAAAGAACTTTCATGAATAAGAATGAACAGAACAAGGATGGCCTCTCAGAAAACACAGACCCCAATCCACATGAAGGGCAGAAAAACAAATATAACGTTTTTTTAATAAGAAACTATTTCACTGATAACAGAATATGAAGTCATAGTAGTATCTTAAACACATAAAAACATGACAATACGTAGAAATAACAACTACTAATTCCTGTTCCCCTAAAGATAATTTGGTCCTTAATCACCCAAGCATAATATGATTAACGGGAGGATGATATGTACAATGTAACTTTTGAGAATAATGTTCATGTAAAAGTTGGCATGTAAAAGTTGTAGTGAAAGTAGCATCTACGTCAATTAGATAGATAAGAAAGACTGGTTAACAGGCATTAGCAAGCCCAAAATACAGCCAATTTTCTTTCATAATATTCTGACAACCAACTAATCCATTAATAGGATGATTTACGCAACATGTTTTATTATTTATATGCTTTCTTAGGTTACTAGGAAAATAGGAGAGAGCCTGTAACCTGCAGAATACCTTTGCAACGGAGAAATGCTCCAGAGGGAATATGATCAAATTCAGCACCAAAAGGTGGGCCATCTTTGCGAAATACCTTCATCAGATTGTAATCTGAAGAAAGCAAACTCTGAATTGAATCAAACCTCTTCCTTCTATGAACAATGTTGCCCTCAACCATAGTTTTAAATTTATTTTTTGAATTTCGAGTCCTCCCTGCATGTGTAAGATCAGACTCATTTCTTCGGCTGAGCCTATGTTCATTACCAGTAGATGATACCATCATTTCATCCTCCCTTTTGTCCCTCCTCCTCTTCTGAGAAAACCATCCTTGTACCTGCCTGCAGGTCAATCCTAAACTGGCAGCATACGTTTCCAATGTGCTTTGCGTAGGATATTTGTCCTCTGCAAGAATAAGAAGTAAGAAGAGTAGAAACACTAAACTTATTTCAAACAAAGAGAGGTAAAAGATGTCTTGGAAATGAGACCCTGAACAAGTACAGGTGAAAGTTGATTTGATATTTATGACAAGTAACTAACTACATTAATCTGGATGGAGAAATTACGAACGAGAACTTACAAGTGACCTATGCATGTAAAATGCTCAATCTATATTTACAAGTTTACCTGAATATAACGTATTAAGGGCTTGAAGTTGTTGAGGAGTTTTCCTCCTAAATTCCATTTCTCCAGATTCTATAATGCAGGGAAATCCAAAAGCCAGCCAACCAAAAAGAGTAGAACTGAGTGTTAGTTAATAAATACAATCCGACTTTTGTAGAGAAAGTAATAAAGTCAAAACAAATGGAAGTTGAAAATTTTGAGTTTATGGCATTGCTTGAGGCTTGCAGATTTCCGTTTTTGTTTTTTCAGCGAAAACATTAAGGTCAAAATAAGTACAATCAGAATCAACTTCTATTTGAGCTCTCCACCATCTGCATATTACGGCAGAAAACAAATCCAACAATAAAACACTGCAAAGAAGAAAATCCTGCACAAGCGAAGGAAATCAAAAGCCAACCCAGCCGGATGCAAGCAATAAAGTCAAAAACTAGACTCTTCAGAACCCTTTTAGTACAATTTTCATTGAACAACTCCACGCATGCAATGTGCAAATTCTCCAAAACTACAGAATAAAATTCTAATTCCATATGCTGAAAACTCAGTCATTTCACAGTGCGAACCTCAGTTTCACTCTAATATTCTATCGCCAGCAGCCTAAAGTTCAACTGAATTGCTCACACCCCTCACCCCAACTCCAGTATCAGTTCCACCTTTTTTTTTAATAAGATACAAAATTTTTCATTGATGAAATGAAAAGAGACTAATGCTCAAAGGATACAAACTCCACAATGGAGTGAAAATGAAAGAGAAACAATAAAATGCATAAGGTCCAAACAAAAAAAATACAAAGGATAAATAAAAGCATTCCAAATCAGACGAAAGTCCTATGATGAGAAGACAACAAAAATCTTTGAGAGAGAACTTCAAGAAAGGAGGCCTTTAGATGAGTTGATTCAAACCAGACGAGCCATGAAAGAGACTTGCTTTGGAAGATCCATTGATTACGATCCAACCAAAATTCTGATAATGGAGCTAGAAGTTTTGGATATAAAGTATTTAAAAAGCCATGAAAGCTTGCACAAGATCACTAACTAGAAAGCTTGCATCCACAGGTAATTTGACCAATACAGGCTTTTTATCGACAGTTATGGAAGGGCCACTCTCCTAAAAAATTAAATTTTTTGTCTGGGAGCTTACTCGTGGTTGCATTAATACCTTCGACAAGTTACAGCAAAAAATCCCCAAGGCTGGCAATTTCTCCAAGCTGCTGCCTCCTTTGCTACAGGGATAATGAGTCCCCAATCCACTTATTCAGCAACTGTGCTCGTTAAATGATGTTGGTCATGCAAGCCTTGATCAATAACTTCACAGTCTGAAAGCATATTGAAAAAAGACAAATTATTCTAACCAAACGAATTGTACCACTTTTATCCCGAACTTGTTTGGAAAAATGCTTGAACACCGGGAGTTGCAAAATATCAACTAAGACTTTTTCAACCCAACGCAAATGGGAAAAAGTAAGAGGGAGAATCAACTTGTTCTTCATATCTTGAATCAAAAACTCATCTTCTTTAAACCAAATACAGAAATATCTATTACTAAGCACTAACACAACAACTACGCAGTTCCACCATAATGAAAAGGAGAACAAATCAATGGCTAAAAAAGAAAACTTATCTGATGAAGCCGAAAAATCCAAAAGAAAGATGAATTCAACTAAAATGATGAGGCTTGAGGTTGAAAGGTTGAGTGGGGAGGGGAGGGGAGGTGAGGGGAGAGACCATTTGGACACTCCATTATCAACCACGGATAGAAAGAAACACGATAACTAAAATTCCAGAAGCATAGACAAGAGGAGTTTCAGATACACGGAAGGAATTATGAAAATTACCTTTGAAACAGAAGTGCAACAGCGCTTCCTCTTGCTCACATGATGAAGCTTGGTTGAATTCCACTCTATTTGGTTGAATTGGAGCGGCAGAGAAATGGAGAGTGTGAAATGGTGAAGAAGAAATGAGAGGAAGAAAGAACAGAGTAAGAGAGTTTTGAAAAGTGAAGAGTAAGAGATAACAGGGAAATAAGAGTGGAAGAGAGAGAGAAGTAGGGTTTTGGGTTTTACACCCACAAGAAATATCTCTGTGCTTTAAACCCCGTTCTGCCCGTACTGCCCGCAAATGTCTTTGGATTATATAGAAATATCGTAACTTTATCGACTTTCGAATAAAATACCCGTGAAATTTTCCAAACTCTATTTCTCGCATTTTTCTCTCCTTTCTTCGTCTCTCTATTTTTTTTTTTTTTTCTTTTTTGGACAATTTCTTCGTCCCTCTATTAAAACATAATTGATTACAAATATTTGCTATAAATCTAGAACGAATTTTTCATAATTTGGGATTCACCTTTTTAATAGAGGTTTTTTTTTTTTTTTTTGAAAAGGATCTTTTTTAATAGAGGTTATACCGAAAAATAGAGAAATTGCAATGGGTAGCAAAAAAAAACATTAAGATATTTGTAAATCTAGCCATCATTTTTCAAATTAAAAAAAACGCTACATTAAAATGAAAAAAAATAAAATTCATTAAATTTAATCAATTGATAATCGAGGTAATATTTTTTCAATGTTCACACGAGATTTCGACAAGGGAAATTTAATTCGTGAAAATGAACTTGATTTTATTGATTTTGTATGTAGAAGTGTTACAGTCTCTAATATTTATGCTGAAATGGTTGGTTGATTTTTTGGAGTCAAGAAACGGTTGGTAGATGGCCGAAATCTGAATCCGACTCTGGACTTTGGGAGAATGCTCTCTGGCTTCTCTGACTCGCCCAAAATGAATGGTGGCCTCCCCTATTTATAGAGTTTGGTGGACCTCATATGGGCATGGGCCTGGGCCCAACCTTTGGGCTTTGGCTCTTTTGGGCTTTAATCCAATTATTTTTAATAAAATTGGATTATTTTAATTTAGCCCAATTTCTTCGATGATCTCATATCACATTAGTCTTGGGTCCAATTGCCACGTGGCATAATTTGACTGGACTCGGCTTATGTATCAATAATAGACAAGTGGCATTGTTTGATTTGTCGAATTTTAATGTCTATTAATTTAATTTAGGGACACGTGTAAATTTGCTATTGGTCTCAAAATTATTTTATTATTATTTCAAATTAATGACGTGGCAATTTGTGATTGGCCAAAATTTATAGCTCAACAATCACAATTTGAAGAAAAAAATACAAAATTGTCAATTAAAACTAAATTTTAAAAATTACAATTATTTTATCATTATTAAAAGAAAAAAAATATCATCATTTCATTATCATTAAGTTAAAAATATATAGATTTAAAAATTATATAGAGAGAAAAGGCGAATTCGTGACTTCAAGTCACGTATTCAAAGCAATTATTGACGGGTCACCTTTGACCAATCGATGACCGGTCAATTCGGCCAAGCCACGGAAGGAATCCAATAAACGACAAAAAAAAAAAAAAAAAAGAAAGGCTTGTTTTCAAAACACCTTGATTTCTCAAAAAAAAAAAAAAAAAAAATTAAAAAACTATTATTTTTCTAATTAACCCGATCTTTTTTTAATAGAGGTTACACTAAAAAAAAATATTTGTGCTCTAAGTTCCAATTCGATTTGTTTCCTTACATCTCTAAACCAAATTACAAAGTACAAAAGGGGTTTCGTTTTCGAGTAGAAGAGATTGGACATTCAATGCACAATTAGCTCTATGATATTTTACAATCAACTCGATTGTATAAAAATTCATTTATAATAATGATTGAATTAATCTAATTAGCTATTTAATTGTAATAAATTAACAATAATAAATTGATTAGTTGATGGTCAAATTTGGTCAGAGGAACTCACCCGATCTTCACGTGCCACCAACGGTAAAATTTGTGGAAGAAGGAGAATACGTGGCCTGCAAGACAGTAAACCTACACACCGGTGTGGTGCTCGCCACACCGGCTCCGATGCTTAAGTCAGCAAGCAAAACGACGGGGAGTGGAAAAGTAAGAGCAAGAAGAGAGAGTAGAGAATATAGAATGAGTTTCGGGATTAGAGTTTTCGTCTCCTTCTTCAGTGGCGAAGAGGGATATAAATACCTACTCATCCTCCTAGAGTTTTTAGGGATTCAAAGGCGTTTCGGGACAAACCAAGCTGAACCGAGGCCGCCAGAGGCGATGGGGACCAAGCGGAGTCGGACAAGCCCGACCCGTGCAAGCGGGCTGAGCAGCCCGACCCCTTCGGTCTTGGCCCGTCTCACTTGCCGGTTTTGCCCCTTGGATCCATTCTTCAGCTCTTTTTCTGCCCGGTTGTCCTCGTCAGCATCTTATACCTCGGGGTGGTCCAAAATTACCTATAACAATTAGTTAAAAATATACCAAATGAATTGTCATTTGTAAAAATATACAAAATTTATGTAATTGAGTATTTATTCAAACTATTAATAAATTAGGGAAAAATACACTTTTGGTCCCTGAGGTTTGGGTTAAGTGACACTTTGGTCCCTGAGTTTTCAAACTCAACAAAAATACCCCTGAGGTTTGAGATAAGGAGCATTTTGGTCCCTGCCGTCCAATTTTCCGTTAAATGCTAACAGATTGCTGACGTGGCCAAATTTTTTTAATTTTAAAATAAAAATAAAGAAAAAATAATAAAAAATAATAAAAAATATTATTATTTAAATGATTTTTAAAACTCCACCCACTTCTTCATCTTCTTCCCTCAACCCCTCCACCTTCTTCTTCACATCTCCGGCGCCGGCGGCCGGCCACCGCTCGCCGCCACCGGCCGGCCGCCAGCCGCCGGCGACTGTAATTTTTTTTTCTTTTCTTCTCCTTACTTCCTCTCTTTTACCCCAACCCATTTTTCTTCTTTTCTTAAAAAAAAATCAAGAGGGAGGAGGGGCCTCCCTCCTCCTCGACCCTCCTCCTCCGTTTCGCGCCGAAACCGCCTCCTCCGTTTCCGGCCGCCGGAGATGTGAAGAAGAAGGTGGAGGGGTTGAGGGAAGAAGATGAAGAAGTGGGTGGAGTTTTAAAAATCATTTAAATAATAATATTTTTATTATTTTTTATTGTTTTTTCTTTATTTTTATTTTAAAATTAAAAAAATTAATTTTTTAATTAAAAAAATTTGGCCACGTCAGCAATCTGTTAGTATTTAACGGAAAATTGGACGGCAGTGACCAAAATGCTCCTTATCTCAAACCTCAGGGGTATTTTTTTTGAGTTTGAAAACTCAGGGACCAAAGTGTCACTTAACCCAAACCTCAGGGACCAAAAGTGTATTTTTCCCAATAAATTATTAATCTAGTAAATGTATCTAATTAATTAAAATAATCTCGTATTTCCATGCTTATTATGAACTAAGTAGCTTTAGGCGTTGGTTAAGTAATATGTAGTTGTTGTTCTTCATCTCTAATAATATATTGATTATTGCAACTTGATTAATTGTTGTGCTTATTCTTATTTTATGCCCGCCTGGCCAGCCGGTGTGAATACCTCTCTCTAGTTTCAGGGATGACTTAGAGAGTGTGTGGCAATTAATCACACTACGATCATTGTGTATTGGTGAACGCCAGTGACTGAGCTAGGGATAGCCAGTTGCCTAGTGCTTGATCGGTTGTTCTTCATTGGGGTTGAAACACATTCCAAAAGATCCGGAGTTCCGGGAGGAATCCGCTAATAATACTGCGAGAGTTTGTATGATCAATAATATTGCTAGAACATCTTTTAAAACAATTACTAAACTTAATCAGTGCCTGTCTTTAACCTATCTGCCTATTTGTTTATTCTTTGTTCTGTCATTTACTTTGCTTCAGCATAATTCTTATAAAACCAAATCTTTGTTACCATCTTTGAAACCATTAGAAAGTTACACAAAATAGATAAAATGGAAGCTAATTCAGGACTCGGATTCATAATATTACTTGCTGCAGACTGTGTATACTTGCACAGGAATTTTAGAGTCTTTTTAGATCATAATTTTACTCACTCTAGGAGCCCAACAGTGATATAGGAGAAAAAGCTCGAAAGAGATTGTTCGGCGGTATAGGGCAAGCTGCCTAAGGCACCCTATATCGACTATAGGGTTATAGGTTGCATTCGTGAATTATCTATGTCGGAGTTGAGTCACAGAATGTGCATAACGGTACTCGCTTAGCCTTCTAACGGCTCTTGGGAGCAAGGCCAAATAGAAGTTAAATCAGACCCAATGCATTGAATAGACTTAAGTTAAATAATCCATGATTAAGGTTATTGCCTTTGGGATGAATTCATGTTGAATACCTCGTTTTATTTTATTGTTATTCTTTTATTTATTTGCTTGTTTTATTTATTAAAAACCAATCATCAAACTTATTTCTTTGGTTACCTATTTTTAAGCAACCAAGTTGAGCAGTTTCTTATTCAAATATGAATTTCCAGTTTAGTCCCCGTGGGATCAATACCCTTGGAATACTTCTAAAGTTTTTGTTTATTACTTCGTGCGACAGTGTATACTTGCACTAGGGTTGACTGAATTTATCTTATTTATTATTTATCATCTTATCTCACGTTCATCCATTCAGCTAACGACACACCAGGAGGCTGTAGGATACGTTGACACGTGTCTTGCTCCCACTTACTATAAAATACTCCCTCATTCACTTTGTTATTGATCCATGCAAACACCAGTCGTAGCGGGTCACTCCCAGGGTGACTCAAGGCCAAGCATGGACCTCGTGTTGTGAACTCTCGAGGACATGACAGCAAAACTTGATTAATGAAAATCTGGTTTTGTTATATTTCCTCCCACTAAGTATTTTTTAGATTTAAGGGTCTATTACTTAGGTAAATTCTGACTAAGTGAATCTATCTAAGTCTATGCCTTTATATAACTCTTATATATAGGTTTTTACTCTAATGTCTAGGTGAATTAAACTCTTTTAATTACCTAGTGACATTGCATGCTAACATTAGACTATGATTAATTCAACTCAGGTTCTGAGTCTGTTCCCAAGTAGGAGGTGTTCCGTAAACCGTCAACTTAAATACCCCCAGCCTAGATAGAACTTCAACGGGAGAGTTCCCTTATAATCATAGTAATGTTTTTCCTACTTAGTTTATTAAAACTATTTTAACTCTAAATAAGAAAATAATTCTAATCCTATTAGAATTAAAGTGAGCTTTTTTTTTTTATAAAGAAAATTGCACTTTATAAACGCCACAAAGGGCAATAGAAAACGGTCAACTGACCAACAAGACAAGCCAATGTGGAAGACGGACTCTCCACACTTTGCTATAAATCTCTCGCTTAGCTCTCTTCGCTATGGAATCGGCAATTACATTACACTCTCTCAGAACAAAAGAAAAAACAATATCTTCACCTGATAAAGACTTCATTTGGATACCATCAACAATCGATCCGACTTCACTCCACGAAACCTCCTTTCGACTCACCAGATTATAAGCTTGAATACAATCAGTCTCCACAATAACCCTCTCGCCTCCCAAAGAAATAGCAAAATCCACGCCTTCTTTAATGGCTAATAATTCAACCATCAGAGGGGGAAGAGAGAAATCCAAAAACTTGTTACAGGCTCCAACAATATCGCCCCGTTCGTTCCTGCAAATCACTCGCCCGAAGAGAAATCATCCCAGTTCGCATCAACATTTCTCTTCTACAACGAAGCTGGAGGAGGAGACCAGCTCCGAGACCGGGACACGCGCTCCAAATTGGAGCCTGAATGGCACCCATCCTTACGCCTGACTTCGGCACAGTCAATCTCTGCCAGGTAATTGATAATCCACCTACTGCGAATTGCATGAGAAGGGATATGATTATTCTGAATCTCCTTATTTCGATCTCCCCAGATAGCCCAACAGGTGACTGCAACAATGCGGAGCTCATCTCCAGAAAAAGCTTCATTGAGGGCCAACCATCTATCCACAAAGCTCTGATTGAAGTTACTCCATAGAGCTTCATGTTTAAAGGCAACTTTCCAAATCTCCTTAGCTCTAGGGCATGTAAACAAACAGTGGTCTGTGGATTCTATCCTCGATAAGCACATAGGGCAAATCGATGGGATATCCATCCCTCGAGAAATCAAGTTAGCTTTAGTGGGGATAAAAACCCTAAGAGCTTTCCAGCAAAAAAAACTTGATCTTCGAAGGGATTCTCAGCTTCCAAAGAGAGTTTCAGACTTTACTCATAGGGTTGCTACTTGAAGAAGCTTGGGCAATCCTGCTCTTCATATACAAACCATAGCCACTCTTGACAGTATATTTGCCATACTTATCAAAGTGCAAAAGGAAGCTATCAGGGGCTCTGAGATTGATGAGAATTCTTCGGATTATATCCACATCCTCGGCCTGAAAGGATTTGAAATTCCCTAATTCCGATAAAGCGGAAGCGTAATTGGGACCGACTTGTAGTTAATTTTGTTTATCCAAAAATACCATAACATTGACAAAAATCATAGAACAAATTCTATAGAAACTTAAGGCTAAGCATACAAAATTTAGATCTAAATCTATAATAAAGAAAAGAGAAGCAAACCTCCGTTGACGTCTCTGAAAATCAAGAATGATTCTTGATTGTTCTGCAACAACGAAGAACACCACCATTTGATCTTCCCCGCTATAACTCTGAGATCAGGAACGTAGTTGTGGGACTACCTAATCTTGAATTGGGAAAACTCTAGAGAGAAAATTCTCCCTAAAGTTCTTGAGTTGAGAGAATATGAGAGGGAGGCTAGAGAGAATGCAAGAGTGCATTCTTGTGGCCTTATGTTGGAGTACCTAAACCCTAGGTTTAGTGTTCTATTTATAGGAGAAAGGTCATGTATAAAATATTAATTTAAAATCAATTATTTCCATAACTGATTTAATCTTTTCCATAATTAATAAATTTCATGACCAACCAATTCCATGACCAATCAATTCCATAATTGATTAATCTTTTCCATAAATGATTGATCACTTCCATAAGTGATTAAATCATTTCCATAAATGATTAATTACTTCCATAAGTGATTAATCATTTCCATAATTGATTAATTTCCAATTAATTAATTAATTAATCACCAATTAAATATCATATATTTAATTTCAGACCTTCTATTAGTTAATTAATTAATTACCCAATTAAATATCATATATTTAATTTGAGGCCTTCAATTAATTAATTCTATAATATGAATCAAATTCCTATTAAAATTTGAACTCCTTCAAATTCTCTTATATCCTATAAATTTAATATGAATCAAATTCATATTAATATTTGAACTTCTTCAAATATTTATTTCTCTCATAGACTATAGTTTAATTAAATCTCATTTAATTTAAACTAAATTGAATAATTAATTAATTCATCTTCTAATTAAATACCATATATTTAATTAGACATATATTTGAACTCTTTCAAATATATCAATCTCCCAATATTATAAAGTTTAATCTCAAATTAGACTTTATATTTTAATGCATCACTATACATTATATTAATTTGTATATCGTACAATTAACTTAATTCCCAATATGAATTTGAACTATTCAAATTCTCTCAAGATATATTTGTTCCTAATTACTCTTTACGAGCTAGTAGGGGACCTAATAGACCTACAGATCAAAAGCTCCAATGATATGAGGTTAATAGATTAAACTCATTAATCAGGTTAACCAATATTTATTAACTGTGGGTCATTCCACTAAAGACCCACAACTGAACTCTTCTCACTGTAGAACATTTCTGTGTCCATGGATGTAGACCTATGCCTGTAAGTCAATCCTTCACGAGTGTCTGTAATCACAGCTGGGTCAAATTACTGTTTACCCCTGTGTTACATCTGTCTCCTTAAGTACCAACGCTCCTCTAATGAACAACCTGTTTATGGTCTAACCATTAAACAGAAAGTCCTTCTTGGGCCAGTGAGAGGGCGGGATCCCTTTGTTCAAGTCCCGGAGTCACCACTTAAGGGAACACTCATCTACTTCACCTAGAAGAGGGAAGAAGTGAATTTCTTCTTGTGTTGTCATGTTCCCAGCCTCCCACTTGGTCTTGTCCCTAAAAAGGAAGACATATTGAGTCGGCGTATTGGCCACTCTCATCCATGCTAATCAAAGGACAATCCCTCATGAGAAGGAGTTCATGACACACTCAGGATTAAGACTGAGTTACCTAGGTCATCCTATTGAAACAGTAACCTAATTAGTTAACGGTGTAATAACTAATGGTTGACTATTTCGTGGTCCGGTCTTATGCAAACTCATTGCATAGGATACCCCCACTTGCATGTCTACTACATGGACGTTTTGGATCAATACGTCTGTATCAAATACAAAGCGAGCCGTATCTCATAGTGTTATCAGGATAAGGTACCCAACCTTATCCTTGTACTATAGACCTTTTAGGTTGTTACTTGAACATCGATTCTCGTATGTCCCCACATACTAGTTCAAGTTACATACAAACAACCTTGAATCTTAGTTTATTGGATTTGGGTCAAATTGTGCAATATTTAACAATATCACTTTATTGTAGAAACTCAATAACACTTTATTGAAACAAGTATACAATTTATTTACATTCACTATCTACGAGTTTTAGGGCATAAAACCCAACACGGCCAACACTACTTCTCTCAACATATCCACCTTCCAAGATCCAGACTTAGAAATAAAATCAGCCACTTTCAACGGGGAATCGGGGATCGATAAGCACAAAGGCCTAAAGAAGGATTCTTTTGGAATCCATGGATCATTGAAGAGATCTATCGATTCTCCATTTCCCACTCTCTTTTGAATACCTAGACGAAGAAGATCCCGACCCTATAAGAGGCTCTTCCAAAGGTAAGAGGAATTACACTCCAAATTAGCAACCATGATATTGCTGGAAGGGAAGTATTTACTCCTCAAAATTCTGGAAACTAAAGCCTCTGGGTATACAAGGATCCGCCATACCTGTTTGGCCACAAGGGCCTGATTGAAACCTTTAATATCCCTGAAGTTCAAACCCCCCATACTCTTCGACAGACATAAATCCCTCCATTTGCACCAGTGAATCCTTCTCTTAGAATCGCTCGACCCCCACCAGAACTGGGCAAAAGATTTCATAATATCCTCAAAAAGACTCTTTGGAAATTTGAAAATGCTAAGAACATACGAAGGCAGAGCATGGCCAATGCTTTTGATCAAAATCTCTTTCCCAACAATGGAGAAAAGAGATCTCTTCCAGCCTTGCATCCCCTTCCTTATTCTATTGATAATAAAAGCAAAATCCTTAGACTTGCTTCTAGATAACACCTCTTCTAATGCCTTTCCATGTAAAGATTTCTCCAGAAGATTTCATCTCCTTTAAATCGCAGGCATCTAAAGACTCTCTGAATCCATCAATGAGATTACTTGCTTTGCTAGGACCTCCATACTTTTCATAGTCCCATAGGATCTCATTGAAGTCACCTCCAATGATCAAAGGATAGTTACCCATATTATTTAGATTTCGAATAAGATTCCAAGTCCTATGTTTCTGGGAGGTTTCTGGAAATCCGTATAAGCATGTGAAGCTCCAATCTCTCCCTCTCTAGTTGATCAAGGCATCAATGTGATTCTGGGAAAACGACCGGATGGAGACCAAATCCTTCTCTTTCCAAAAGAGGCACAGGCCCCTTCGAGCCCCAATGCTAGGAACTAGGAAGCAGCCATCGAAACCGCACCTGATTCTGAGCCCCGATATGATGTCTTTGAGAATGGTCTTGAATCTATTTGCAATAGTCTTTGTAATGATTTTGTAATTAACATTACAAAGACTAATAGGCCGGTAGTCTCCAACCTCCTTGGGATTAGAAATTTTGGGAATCAAAATGATGTTGGTCCTGTTCCAATCCTCCACACCTCTACTACCATTCAAGACTTCTAAGCAATCCCCAACAGTAGCTGCCCCTACAGTGTCCCAATATTTCTGATAAAAAACAGCAGCAAAACCGTCGGGGTCCAGGGGCCTTCGTGGGGAACATATCCTTGATAGCCCTTTCAATCTCAACCTTGGTAACGAGAGATAAAAGCCTCACATTCATACGTTGAGAGACTTTAGGCTGAATGCACTTCAAGACTTCAGAAATCTTGCCCTGATCTAGACTTGCAGACTCAAATATATTACTGAAATAGGCTACAAAGTATCCTCAATTACATCCGGATCCTCAGATCAAACACCTCCGACATCCACAATTCCAGAAATCTCATTATTATTTCTCCTCATAGAAGCCTTACGGTGGAACCAACCAGAATTCTTATCTCCCCAACGAACCCATTCCTCACGCGACCTTTGCTTCCAATAGACTTCTTCTTCTTCTAGAAGTCGGTCGAGCTCAAATTCCAGACCATGAATGGTAGAAAAATCGATATTAGGAGCTTTATCATGGGCTTCCTTCAAAGCAATCTTACATTCTCAGATCCTATTCTTCATTTTATTCTTCAATTCATAGCCCCATTTACCAGGGCTTTTGAACATGAGGAAAGATTCCTTGCTAAATCCGGTCGCAAAGAGCTCTGCCAGACACCGTTATTCTTTATTATATCCACACACTCCTCATATCGGGTCCATAGTTCCTTGAATTTGAAAGGGCGAATGAAGGCTTTCCGTCTAGACACACGACGACAATCAATCTCTGCCTCAATCGGTCTATGGTCAGAGAACAACCATTCCAGATTCCGAGTGCTTGCAAAATTGAATAATGACTCAAAGGCAACATTACATACGAACCTGTCCAGGCGCTCCCAGATCTGAACACCTCTTCTAATGCCTTTCCATGTAAAGATTTCTCCAGAAGATTTCATCTCCTTTAAATCGCAGGCATCTAAAGACTCTCTGAATCCATCAATGAGATTACTTGCTTTGCTAGGACCTCCATACTTTTCATAGTCCCATAGGATCTCATTGAAGTCACCTCCAATGATCAAAGGATAGTTACCCATATTATTTAGATTTCGAATAAGATTCCAAGTCCTATGTTTCTGGGAGGTTTCTGGAAATCCGTATAAGCATGTGAAGCTCCAATCTCTCCCTCTCTAGTTGATCAAGGCATCAATGTGATTCTGGGAAAACGACCGGATGGAGACCAAATCCTTCTCTTTCCAAAAGAGGCACAGGCCCCTTCGAGCCCCAATGCTAGGAACTAGGAAGCAGCCATCGAAACCGCACCTGATTCTGAGCCTACAGGCATCATCTGGTCCACATTTAGTCTCAGATAAGAATAGAATTTGTGGATTTCTAGAGCGAACTAGGGAATACACTGATTGGAATGTTCTCAGGTTCCCCAAACCCCAAGCATTCCAACAGATCGTTTTCATAATTCTAGGCAGGGCTGGTGACCAGCCACTGCCAAAATATCATCAGAACCTCCCCCCTTCATCAGCCACATCTCCAACAACTCGAGGTTTTTTCCTTTCCAAAACCATCGCATTTCCTTCCTTCCTCTTCCGCGATTCCTGATCCAGCATAAAAGAATCACTAACTGGGCCCAACCTGGCTCGACGCTTCTAATTCAACTTTTTCCTTGCAGAGAAAACAAATCCCCCACTGGAGCCCTCATTCTGAATTAAAGGAGCAGAACTGGTGACCAAAAACTGCTCCCCTGCATTATTCTGGGATTGGGTTCCATCCTCCTCCATAAATTCCTTAAGAGTAAAATCATTCGAATGAACTTGCTCGACCTTTCGATCCCCTACAATCCCCTCGTCAACACTTCTAACTTCAGAAGTCTCTCTGACTAAAAAATTCTCCAGGAGTAGGCCATCGTCATTCCCCACATCCACAGGCTTATCAATATCTGGTTAGGCTGATCCATTCAAATCAGTAGGCTCATCATTAACTGGGGAACTCTGATTTCTTGAGCCTCGAAAGTATCCTTGGAACTTTAACCAAGCTCCAAATTCAAATTTATCTCTACTAGACATCCCCTCCACATCTTCATGCTTGCATTCACGAGCTCCATGGCCAATGCGACCACATTTGAAGTAAAAACCAGGCAGCCGTTCGTATCGAATTGTTATCCAACAATTCGCGTTCAAATCATCATCCTTCAGCATAAAACCTCGCCGCAGAGGCTTCGAAATGTCAATCTTGACCCGGATACGAATGTTGTCACCCTAACCAAGATCCTCCTCCTCATCCTCCATTTCCAAGAATTTGCCGAATGTGTTGCCCAGTTTTTCCACATCACATCTATTTTGGAATCCCATTGGAAAATTTATTAATCTCAACCAGAAGGCTACCTTCTCAAACTGTAGTTCAAAAATTCTCTGTTTAACTGCAGGTATTTCAAGAACCATTAAAGATCTATCAAATAGCCAGGGGCCATTTGCAAACCACCTAGTCACAATCCTCCTGGCTACTGAATTTGAAGGCAAAAACATTCTTCCCCACCACTTTGATATTAAATTTTTGTCTAGTCTTCCAAGCCCCTGCCATAGTGTTCTTGAAAGCTAAACTCGAAATAATTCTGTTCGATAATAGTTTCCCGACTAGACTATGACCCAGATTGCCACTAATACATTTCCCCTCTTCTGGGTTTAAAGCAATGGATGTTTCTTTTTCTCCCTCCTTTAGACTAAACCTCCTCCATTCATTGATTAAGTCTTCCGTAGTCATTCTTAAGAATTCGCGTTCCCAGAATTGTGCACATCAAATGAACTGCAAGATTCGAAATAATGCCGAAACCACTCCACACAAGCAACAAGAAAGCTGAAAGATTACCCCAAATTCTCAGGAGACGATTCTTGGAGCAAACCTAATGGTTGCCCAAACTTTTTTTCATAACCAGAATTAAAGTGAGCTTAGGTCTAATTAATTTTAAACATTTTAAAATTAATTCAATTAACCTAAGGTCCTACGTTTGCATGCAACTCTTTGTTATAGGTTGACGATTTCTAATCATTTTTATAACTTTTATAATTTTTAATGATTAGCCCTATAACATGCTTCTATGGTGTTTCCTATTAACAATCTAATTCCAGTTATTTTTAAACACCATAATTTCATAACGGCCATTAAATTAATTAATATAACGATTATATTAATCTAAAGTGGTGTCATGCTTCATGCAATTACAATTTCCATTTAATTAATATCGATTATACTAATTAAACATCCACAAAATCAAATTACATGATAGTTGACATTAATTTAATATAACTCTTATATTAATCTGATTATTGTCATGCTGAATGCTTTTCCATTTTCATTTTATTAATACAACACTTTATATTAAAATCATACATGAAAATAAACATTGGATTTTATTATTTTCATCAATAATATAACTAATTATATTAATCCCATGAAAATAATCCTAAGCATGCATGCTAAATTAATTAAATATAACCCTTATATTTAGCTAGATTAATGTCATGTGTCATGCTTTTCCAATTTCATATATTTAATATAACAATTATACTAAATTACTCATGAAATTGCAATCATACATTATAACACTTATAATTATAAAATATGCATGATTCATGCTTAACCTATGGTGGGATTCAACTAAATGACATTCATAAAGCAATAAATAACCAAATAGACCGGTATTTTTGGTCTCCTAGATAACAAAATTGCAAAATTACATTAGTTCTATCCTATCTAACCGTGAACCGCCTCGAACCAGACCCAAAATGACCAAACCAAGAAAAAAAAGAAATGGTCAGACCTCACGAATCGCTTCAAAAACGAACAAAACCGGTCAAGAACCGCCTCGTATGCACTAAAACCGGTCAAAGACCCGAGAACCGATCAAGAACCGTGATAAGCGCCAAATATGCTAGGTTTACAAAGCTAGAGGTCCTTCTAGGATCCTTGTAAATGGACACAAATAAGACTAACTTACTGAATGATTCCAACCAAGAGCTTAGTTAGAAGATGAATAACTCTTAGATCAAACTTAGAATCTATGATGGTCACTCTTAAACCCTAAGACGACTCACTCCAGAATTAGATTGATCAAAACTAATCCAATGAATCAATTGAACATCAGACCTAAAACAAGATTTGAAAGAAAAGACAGCACCAAAAGGTTGAATAAGCAAAAACTTTTTAATATTCATAATCTGAGTTTTCAAGAACATTACAAGCCATTTTTAAGGCCAAATGGTCATCCAAAATACCAAAGACACAAAAGTCTTCAAAAGTCATTAAATGCATGCTGGACAACCACCTCTTCACAAATTCTGCACACTTTTTTTTGTCCCCGTGCCATCTTCCAAATTACACAACTTTTCCCGTGCCATCTTGACTCCATTCTCTTCTTGACGTGCTGAACTAACATTATACAAAAATTTGGGTTCAAAATTCTTTGCCTCTTGTTGTGCATTTGCTAGCTTTTGAACATGCAATGTAAAAGCCTCTTGTATCTTCTGAAGGGTATAATTTACAACAATAACTTGTTGTATTCTCTTGAGAGATTTTTTTTTTTTTTTTTTTGTTGAGATTTTCTAATATGTGTATCCTTTTTCAGAGAGAATGTGTGAAACCCCCAGTGATAGAACCGTTTTTCCCCTCTTTTCTATATATCACGATAAGGTAAGGGATCTTACATAACTCCCTCACTCCCTAGCAACTGCTGGGGAGTTATTTTATTAAATAAAAAAAATATCAAAACTATATATTAATTTAATTAAATCTGAAATTTAATTAAATCAATTTATATCATATAGTTTTAATTAACCAATTTGATTAAATCACATTTAATCAAATGAAATTATGCCAGCCAAAATTCCATAATTAATTGTTCCCATTATTAATTAAATATCACATATTTAATTAAAGTCATATTTGAACTAAATTCAAATACATTTTTCTTTCTTATACTATAGATTTAATATGAATCTCTATTCATATTAATTTTAACCTATAGTTTAATATGAATTTAATTCATATTTTATATTTGAACTCCTTCAAATATTTAATTCTCTCATTTAATTAATTTTGAATCACATCCAAAATTAATTTTATTATAAAGTTTTATTCACTAATTAAACTTATACTATAATGTATCTCCATACAGTATATTAATTGTATCAAATACAATTAACTAAAATTCCTTTAATATTCAAAACTAATTAATCATAGAACTCGTTACGAGCTAGCAGGTGGACCTAATGGAACTACAGATCAGAACCTCCAACGATACAAGATTAACTTACTAAACTCATTAATCGAGTCAATCAACATTCGTTAACCAGGTCACTCCATTAAAAACCCACAATTGCATTCTTCTCATTGTAAAATATTTTTGTGTCCACGGATATCGACCATTACGATAAGTCAATCCTTCATGAGTGTTCGTAACTCTAGCTGGGTCAAATTATCGTTTTACCCCTGAGTTACCTCTAGATCCTTAAGTAACACTGATCCCTCTAATGAACAAGTTGTTAAAGATCCAACCACTAAACAGGAGTTCCTCTCAAGCTAGGAGAGGACGACGCACCTTTGCTCAAGCCCCAGAATCAACCCTTAAGAGAACACACACTACTTACCCCAATAGGGGAATGAGTGAATTCCATCTTGTACTGTTATGTTTCCAGCCCCCACTCGGTCTTACCTCTGAAATGGTAGGATTATTAAGTCGGCGAACAGGCCATTCTCACCCATACAAATCTAAGGATAATTCCTCCTGAAAGGAGGTTCATAACAGACTCAGAATTGAGATTGAGTTACCTTGGTCATCCTATTGACATAGAAACCTAAACTAGTTAACAGTGTTACATCTAGTGGTTACTATTTCTCGGTCCGGTCTTATTCAAATCATTGCATAGGATACCCCCTCTCGCATGTCTCCTACATGGATACTTTGGATCAATGCATTTGTATCGAATACACAGTGGGTCGTATCACATAATGTCACCAGGATAAGGTACTCAGCCTTATCCCTATACTATAGACCATTTAGATTGTTACTTGAACACCGATCCCCATAAAGCGTTATTTGAGTGATTCAGTAATTTGGTTATTGAATAATCGAGTTTGCATTAATAAACTCTAAATCCAATAAACTAAGATCCAAGATTGTTTAAATGAAACTTGGACTAGTATGTAGGGACATACGAGGATCAGTGTTCAAGTAACAACCTAAATGGTCTATAGTATAGGGATAAGGCTGGGTACCTTATCCTGGTGACACTATGTGATACAACCCACCTTGTATCTGATACATATGCAATGATCCAAAACATCCATGTAGGAGACATGCAGGTGGGGGTATCCTATGCAATGTGTTTGCATAAGATCGAACCGCGAAATAGTAACCACGAGATGTAACGTTGTTAACTAGTTTAAGTTTCTATTTCAATAGGATGACCTAGGTAACTCAATCTCAATCCTGAGTCTGTTATGAACTCCTTTTCAGGAGGGATTGTCCTTAGATTTGTATGGGTGAGAGTGGTCAGTTCGCCGACTCAATATTCTTACCATTTCAGGGGCAAGACCGAATGGGAGCTGGGAACATAACAGTACAAGATGGAATTCACTCCTTCCCCTATTGGGGCAAGTAGATGTGTATTCCCTTAAGGGCTAATTCCAGGGCTTGAACAAAAGCGCGCTATCCTCTCCTGGCCGGAGAGGAATTTTTGTTTAGTGGTTAGACCCTAAACAGGTTGTTCATTAGAGGGATCAGTGGTATTTAAGGATCCAGAGGTAACCTAGGGGTAGAACGATAATTTGACTCAGCTGGTGTTATGAACACACGTGAAGGATTAACTTACTACATTGGTCGATATCCATGGACACAAAAACATTCTACAGTAAGAAGAGTGCAGCTGTGGATCTTTAGTGGAGTGACCGACGCACAGTTAACGAATGTTGATTGACTCGGTTAATGAGTTTAGCTGATCAATCTTGTATCGTTGGCGCTTCTGATCTGTAGGTCCATTAGGTCCACTTGCTAGCTCATAACGGGTTCTGAGATAATATAGTCTTGAATATTAAAAGGGAATTTAAGTTAATTGTATTTTGATGCAATTAATATAATGTATGGAGATACATTATAGTATAAGTTTAATTAATGAATTAAACTTTATAATAAAATTAATTTTGGATATGATTCAAAATTAATTATTGAAAGAATTATGAATTTAATTAAATATGTGATATTTGATTAATTCATGAATGAATTAATTAGGAATTAATTAATTTAATTTGGTTAAATATGATTTAATCGAATTAATACTATAGTTTATATTAATGTACATTTTGATGCACATTAAAACTATAGGTTAAATGAGAGAGATAAACTTGAATATGATTCAATTATAAAATTAATTAAATATTTGATATTTAATTAATGTGGATTCAATTAATGAGATTAATTGAATGACCAATTTAATTCAATTGAATATGATTCAAATTGAATTAAATACCTTATGTTATAATTGGTTTAATCAATGTTGATTTAATTAAATTAATTATAATTAATTAATTAATTAAATGATTATTATTATTTAATTATTTAGACGACCAAGATCGTTTGGATTAGAACCAACGAACAAGATTGAGTAGGGCTTTAACTCCCCCCCCCACTTATTGTCAAGGGGAGAGGGATTACCCAACTCATTCAGTCACTCTCTCATTTGACGGAAGAAACACAAAGAAAGGACTCTCTTTTTCTCTCTTCCTCTCTAAAAAATTCCAGCAATCACTTTCCTGAAAATTCCCTTCCAAGACATCGTTAATGGTTCCCTCAAGCCGGTAAGCTCAGTAATCCAAGAGGATAGTGGGTGCTCGCTGTTGGTGGTGTCTAGAATCTTGCCGGGATCGAGAATTGTTCCAAATTCATGTAAGTTCCTTAATCTAAAGTAGTTTAGATTCGTTTACAGCATGCTTAATCTATTTTCTAGAAATCGTTTCTATTTGCCCAACGTATTGGTTTTCTTTTGACTGAAATTAAAATCACGATCAGTGAAAACCGCTTCCGCTAGAGGATTCAATTCCTTCAATACTAGTCGAAGTTTCATTTAAACAACCTTGGATCTTAGTTTATTGGATTTTAGGGTTATTTAATGCAAACTCGATTATTCAATAACAAATTACTGAATCACTCAAATAGCACTTTATTGAGATCGATTATTTTTTTTATTTACTATCTACGAGTTTTAGGGCATAAAACCCGACATTAACAGCTTCAACCCAAAAAGATTGTGGTAAATCATATTCATTTAGCATAGAGGTAGCTAATTCTTGTAAAGATGGATTTTTCCTTTCTCTAACACCATTTTGTTGAGGTGTTCTTGGAGAGGAAAAATCATGAGAAATTCCATTATCTTCACAAAATTTTTCAAAAGAAGCATTTTCAAATTCTCCTCCATGATAACTTCTAATTTTTAAAATCATAAAACCTTTTTCATTTTGAAAAGCTAATAAAAGATTTTAAAGCTTCATCCTTATGAGATAAAAATAAAACCCAAGTAAATCTCGAAAAATCATCGACTATAATAAAAGCATAATGTTTTTCCACTTAGACTTTCAACTCTAATGGGTCCAAAAAGATCCATATATGTAATAGTTGCAAAATCTAGAAGTAGAAACCATTTTCTTTGGTTTAAAAGAAGACTTAGGGTGTGTTTGGTTTAGCTTTTCAAGTGTTTAATTTTGAAAAAAAATAATTTTGAAAAAATTTCAGTGTTTGGCAACCACTAAAAGTGACTTATTAGAAAATGAGATTCATAAATAACCATTTTGAGAGAAATACTTGAAACCAATTTTTTTTTTTTTAAAATAGTCTTTAGTATACAATAACTTGTGTATAAAAACACCTATGAGGAAATGCAACCAAACATAAGAGTGTTTAAATTCTAAACATTTTTTTTATACAAAATGTTATTTTTTTAAAAAAATACATTCTTGAAAAAAATTTAAATTAGAATGTATTCCAAACAAACCCTTAGTTTGTTTACCCATTTGACAAGCATCACAAACTTTATATTTTTCAAAGTTTAATTTTGGAAGACCTCTAACAAGCGATTTCTTAGAAAGATTTGAAATTAAATGCATGCTAGGATGACCTAATCTTCTATGCCATAACCACGAATCATCATGCAACGCAAAGAAGCATTTATTTTCTACTATAAGACAATCCATTAAATCAATAGTATGAACATTCTTATCTCTATTTCCTACAAACAAAACTTTTCCATCACATGTGTTTTCTATTGTACAATTTTTTTTCACTAAAAATTACCCTATATCCTTTATCACATAATTGACTAATACTTTATAAATCATGCTTTAAACCATTAACCAACAAAACATTTTCAATTAAAAAATTTGAATCATTACCCATGTTACCTTTGCCAACAATCTTACCTTTTTTACTGTTGTCGAAGGTAACATATCCTCCATCTTTCTTTTCTAGGTATGTGAATTTTGTGTGGTCCCCAATCATATGTTTTGAACATCCACTGTCCAAGTAGCACTTATTCTTTATAGATCTCAAACATACGTTTGTGTTCTATACACTCGCCTCATATTTGGAACAACTTTCCAAATAAACTTTCTAAGTCCTACAGGCTTTTGAGCTCACTGCATAAGCAACAAATGACTTGGCCTTCAAGATAACGTCTGTAATGCATCCATACTTGATGCTATGCAATTCAATAACTCCTTATTAAGGGTGAATTTTGAGGTCGATGTGGATTACCATGAATCCTGATCGGAGTGCAAATCAGAATTAGTGTATCATATAAGGATCAGATCCTCAGTACCATATACAAGCTTATGGTTCCTCGTTCTCCTAAGATACTTGAGGTCATATTATTACAGTCTGGAGTCCTTACCCTGGACCGATTTGGTATCTACTAACATTCCGTACTGCATACCATATGCAAAACCTGACTACTATTTGTCGAGGCATGGGGAATCCGTCTCAAATCCTCAACCTTATGAGGCGTCTCAGAACTCTGTTCTTGTGACTAATGAATTCCATGTCGAATAGGTAACAAACCATTCCTGGAATTCTAATCTTATATCTAGTTGACACTTTTGTCCATATAAGATATTTGAGACAGAGCTAACAATCTTGTTCTTGTGATTCCAAACGTGTTGGATTCTAAGAACAAACTAAGTCTTTCCAAATCTATTATTTTGAAAGCTTACTAATGTCAGTTTTGATAAACTATATCATTCTCAATGAATAGGATATCAATCATATACAAAACCAAGAAAGCTACTTAAACTCTTTCTGTCAACACAAGACTTATCAATACTCTGGTCAAAACTATAAGATTTAATCGTGTATTAAACCTTACGTTCCAGG
Organism: Luffa acutangula; assembly: GCA_036850905.1. Lineage (NCBI taxonomy): Eukaryota > Viridiplantae > Streptophyta > Magnoliopsida > Cucurbitales > Cucurbitaceae > Luffa > Luffa acutangula. Next base: position 38,788,989 of record CM072088.1, read on the forward strand.
ATCGAAACTTTCAGTTCAATCTATAAATGGATTGACAAAGTTCGTAAACCTTTTACTCTAGATCCTAGACTATGAACTCTTCTTGTCCATATAAGACTAAATTGAAGTACACATACTCCATTTCAAGGTTCATAATTTTTGACTTAATGATCTTTATCCACGTCATCCATTACCTGATTAAAAGTCAGTGGATCCTTCTTATTGTCATCAGGTATGACAATTATAGTTTCAGCTAAACTCATACAATATTCATTAGGTTGATTAATAACCCTCCCACTGTGTTGAGGATCTCTCACAATTGAGAAGGACGAGACTGACTTAATATGTTAGTTCGATCAACAACCCTTTGTTGAAGGATTAGTTTGATCAACAACTCTTTGTTGATTTATTTTGTAGCTTTACTAGATAACTTACTTTAACACTTTTTAACTGTGGTTTGTGATCTCTAATGTGGTCTTCTTCTAATAAAATATGCATTTGTCCATACAAATGCCTTTTCTTGAACAAAGAAGTATCCATAACTTGTTTCTTTTGGAATTACCTACAAATAGGTACACTGTTGAATAAGGTTATAGTTCCTTCGGGTTTGTCTCAAACATATATGCAGGACATCCCTAGGTTCTGAAACAACATAAACACATTTTATGCTCTTTTCAGAATTCAACCAATGCTTCATGAACATTCTTTTGAAAGAACCATATTGTATTTTAAATTACAGTCAACGCTGCATATCCCAAAACGAGTTTAGGCAACTCATTGCTGCCTTTTTTCTCGATTTTATCTCGGTCTTTCTCGGCTTGGGGCTCGAACCTTTGACTTCTTGGAACTATTCTTCAGTCCCGCTTCAATCCGCTCGGGTCTTTTCACCTTCTCGTCATCCATGAACTTCAAGATGGCTAAAAAATAATCTAACTGGCCCGAATTAGCACCAATTTGTGCGGTTGGCTCCCAATAATACCTATGCTCGAATTACCTGAAAATAAGAAAATTAAGGCATAAAATTCTTCTAACAAGCTTAGACTAGCGGTAATAAGGTAGCCCGAATTAGGTGCTATCAGTCACATTTAAACCTTTTTTTAGTTTTCTATTTTTAAGAAGTTTGCTTATTTATTAACTATATGATTGAAGCTAGTTATATATGTGCAATGATATTTTTTATGTAGTTAATTTATAATATTATATCACCTAGTCATAGATGTGATTGTGAAAATTTTGTTTATTCTGCAGATATGACTCACATATATTTAGCTACTGAACAACAAATATTTGTTATCTTGTTGTCCTATTTAGAGATGTTAAAGCAAATGATGAAAACATGTTTCCAATTGGTAGTAATACTTATGTAGAGAGGATAAACATATAGAAGACTTGTGGTGAAAGTTATTTCTATAGGCATCCTAATAGACAATTAAACTTTTTCTATCTAATACATGAGAGTGATTTAACATGTTTTGAGACTACACGTATTAATAAGAGATGCTTTACTATATTATGTAATATGCTTAAAACAATTGGAAAATTAAGAGGCACAACAAATGTAGATGTTGAAGAGATGGTTGCAATATTCTTACATATCCTCTCACATGATGTCAAGAATAGAGTTGTACGTTGACATTTTGTCTGTTTAGGAGAAACAATTAGTAGGCACTTTAATACAGTTCTTAACTCTGTGTTGCGATTACATGAGTTACTACTTAAACAACCTGAGCCAGTTTCTTCTACCTGCTTGGACGAAAAATAGAAGTGGTTTAAGGTAAATTTATATGTAGTTTTAATCCTATTTAAATATTAACAAGTAGTTTACACTGGATGTGACCTTAATTAATATAGAGTTTTCTTTGGATTTATAATTGTCTAGGTGCATTAGATGGAACCTACATTAAAGTCAATGTAGGTATTCTTGATAGACCTAGGTACCGAACAAGGAAAAATGAAATTGCTATCAATGTGTTGGGAGTTTGTTCTCAAGATATGCAATTGACGTGACTTGTTGAGGGTCCGCCAAATGAAATTTATAATCCACGACACTAAGCTACTTTTGTAGTAATAGAGGCCAGGGTCGAACACAAGGAAAGAAGTTATAATTGGATCTAAGTTTTCACACAACAAACAAACATGAGGGTTTTGAAAAGAAATTTTGAAGAAATAAAGTAAAAGACGGGTGCAAAGTAGACAGGAAAATCAAATAAAATGCAAAAGATAACAAAGACAGTGAAAATGGATGAAATAAATTAGGAGACATGCTACTTGGTTGATTGGACTTTTCATCCTCCTAACCTGTGCTAATCGTTTAATTAACCCGTTAGCCAGCGTAATTAATTAAACGATTAATTTAGTAATGACGCCCGCTACGCCTCATGCATTAGACCGCTAGCCCGTGAATCTAAGTTTAACTAATCGAATAGATAATCCGTTAGCCCGCGCAATTACCTAACGAATTAGCTGCATTACGTGCAAGGGTTCGAAATTTGTAAATTAAATCAAGAAATCAAATATCCTAATTAATTTAGCAAATTTCTCTACGTATCCTAGGATCTTTCAAACAAGTTATGCAAAATCATATAGATATAAGCAAATAACAGGATTCAGACCAATTGACAATCTAAAACTATAGAAAGATTATCTAAGAAAACATTCAAAGATAATGATTTAAATGGAAAAACATAGATGAACACAACAAATCAACAAAATAACATTGAAAATTGGCAACTCAACCAAAAATATCCATAAACCAAATCAACTACATCCCAAGAATCCGACGAATAAGTGCTTACACTACCATAATTAAGGAAAACAATGCAAAACTATTCAAGAAATACATCCTAAACAGTCTAGGAATCAAAGAAACGATAAAAAGACGAGAGAAAATGAGCTAAGGAACAAAAAGAATCGTAAAATCTGACGTAACGACGGCCTAAGGCGTAACCTAGTATTTATAATAAAAGACGTAGCGTCTCAACGCTAGAATGCAGCGACTCGCGACGCTACGCTAGGGTCAACGTCTCGACGCTACCCTAATTTCCACCTTGCTATCTTATATTGCTTGCTTTGTTTCGGCTTGCTTCTTTTGGGACTCAAACCTTTGACCTCTTGGCACTTCTTTTCAGGCTCGCCATGGTCCGCTCGGGTCTTTTCACCTTCTCTTCATCTGTGGACTTCGAGTTAGCTAAAAAACACTCCAATTGGCTCGAATTAGCACCAAGCTGTGTGGTTAGCTCCTAATGTCACCTAAACCCGAATCACCTGTAAAGTGGACAATTGGACAGTTAAACCATAAAATTCTTCTAACAAGTTTAGAGATTAGCGGTAATAAAATAGCACAAATTAGGTGCTATCAAATACCCCCAACCTAAATCTTGCTAGTCCTTGAGCAAGACAAACAAACAAAAGAACAAGTTTTATATAATTGTGCAATGCAATTTAATCCTCAAAGCTAAAAAATTCAAAAACTAAAGCAATCAAGAGACATGATCTTGCATAAGAAAGTTTTATCTCACCTAAAGAGGACTTTATTAACCCAGGATTGGTTTATTAAACTCTCATCCCATCTCCCCCCTACACTGGCACTAAGGTCTCGCTAAAAGTCTAAATGGAACAAACTAGGTTGCTTAATCTTTGCTTAATTAATTAATTCATGAATTAATTAAATATCACATATTTAATCAATTTCATATTTGAATCATATTCAAATGCTTTTTTCTCTCTTATGCTATACTTTTAATATGAATTTCAATTCATATTTAATATTTGAACTCCTTCAAATATTTAATTCTCTCATAAATGAATTATGAATCACATCCAATATTAATTTTATTATACAGTTTAATTCAATAATAAAACTTTTGTTATAATGTCCATACATTATATTAATTGTATCATATACAATTAACTAAAACTCCCTTAATGAATTTGAACTATTCAAATTCTATTCAAGACTTAATTTGTAACGCCACAGGATTTTAAAACTATCATAGCGACATTACTAACTCCTTAACCAAGCTAACCAAATGCACCAAAAATTTCGGCAGCATAACAGCGTACATCGGACTAACCCAAAAATTTTCTAAACTTGTTGAACAAGAAAACACTTCTATATAACCAACTACTCATAACCGCACACCACAACTCCTCAAATTCGCAACATAACTTCCACAACCTAGCGAGTCAGTTCTCGCAACATCATTAACCAAATAAACAACGTATTATGCACAACTAACTTCAACTTCAGTTTATTCGGAACAACTTAATTATCATTAACTAAAAGAAGAGATAGAGTTTATTAAAACCAACACAATTAAGCCTAGAATTCAACAAGAAAAGTTTCAGAACTAAATCAAATGGGACAAACAACTGTCCAACAATAATAAGCAACAACTATCCTAACCAAAATGAAAACAAAAGGAAGAAGAACACTAGCTAGCTACGGTCCTTCCTCATGCGCCTCCTCTACATCACCATGGTCAAGGCAATCCTCATAAGCTGCATAATCTAAAATGTTGGGAGAAAGAAGGGGAGGGGGTCAGTACAACCACAGTACTGGTAAGCAGCCCCTACCTAAGAAGCCATTAAACAACAACCAAGCAAACAACATGCTTTTCATGCACAAACAACATGCTTTTCAAAGCTATAAACACAACATGCTTAGAAAGCTAGTAAAATTAATGACTCTCCTGAGCCATAACCTCATGCATCTCTCAATGCAAATCACTACCCACTCAAGCTCCACAAGCCTACTCAACACTGACATGATCAGCCCTCACATGGCACTTCCCACGTGATTTTCGCGTCACGCTCCGCAAAACTCTCCAAGATCGACCCTTCGAGTTGTACCGACCCCTGATCATTTATACCCAGGGCCTCGACACTTTTCTACGGAGCTCGGCGTTCGACCCTTGACCATTTATACCCAAGGCCTCGAACTATGCATCGACCCTTGACCATTTACACCCAAGGCCTCGATGACTAAGCAACGTATTGACCCTCGACCATTTATACTCAAGGCCTCAATACTTACCTCAAGACTCATCACACCAACCCTTGACCATTTACACCCAAGGCCTTGATGCTCCTCTTATCTAACGTTAGCATGTCGACCCTCGACCATTTATACCCGAGGCCTCGACATCCAATAGTGATATATTAGCCCTTGACCATTTATACCCGAGGCACTGATAATCACTTTAATTTTCTCGAAACAATATTAGCCCTTGACCTTTTATACCCGAGGCCCTGATATCTCAACCACAAAGATAGTCCTTTTTAGACCAATGGTGACATGCCACCTGTTGGGTTCCTAGAGTGAGTAAAAATATGATATAAAAAGACTCTAGAACTCTGTGCAAGTATACACAGTCCGCAACAAGTAATAAGTATTGTCAATCCAAGGCCTGAACTAGCTTCCACTTTATCTATTTTGTATAACTCTTTAATGATTTCAAAGATAGTAAAAATGGTTGGTTTTTATAAGAATAATGCTGAAGCAAAAGAAATGACAGAACAGAAAATACACAAATAGGCAGACAAATTAGAAACATGCGCTGATCAGGATTTAGTAATTGTTTAAGAAGATGCTCTAGCAATAATATTGATCATGCAAAACTCTTGCAATATTATTAGCAGATTCCTCCCGGAACTCTGGATCTTTTGGAATGTGTTTCAACCCCAATGAAGTACTACCGATCAAGCACTAGGCAACTGGCTATCCCTAGCTCAGTCACTAGCGTTCACCAATACACAATGATCTAGTGTGATTAATCGCCACACACTCCCTAAATCATCCCTCAAACTAGAGAGAGGTATTCATACCGGCTGGCCAAACGGGCATAAAATAGAAATGAACTCAACAATTAATCAAGATGCATTAATCAATATTTATTACTAGAATTAAGCACGACAATCACATTGTTCCTAACCAACGCCTAGAGCTACTTAGTTCAAAAGATGCATGGAAACACAAGTTACAATCTGAGTAGGCATGTCCATGACTACAAGATAAAACAAGAAAAAATTAATTCCCTTGAATAACTTGCAATCGATGGTCTTCTAGATGGTCTCCAATCTTCTCTCTATCGGCTCCCAAAGATGGAAGTAACTTTCCAAGAATGGAATGTTCTCTCCCAAAAGTGGAATGTTCCTCCCAAGGATGGAATGAATTTCCCAAGGATGGAATGAATTTGACTTGGGCGGCTACCTCCTTTTATAGAGTTGAAGCAAGCTTGAATTAGGTTGACCTAGACACGTGGACGACTCTCCTTGCTCCTCTATCACGAAAATAACTCAATAGAAGTCGGTTTGTCAACTTGGCTAACGAGCTGTGACGTGGCAGTTTTGCTCCCAACTTTGCTGCAGCACAGAATTTGCTCCCTCCAGTCGCTCAGCAATGCATTCTGCATAAAATTACTTCCAAATCTTCCATTCTTTCAAATGGGTTAAAACATATAATATATATCTAAAACCAACCCTATTAAGCACAAAAGATACACAAATCCCTATGGAAATGAGACCTAAATAACTACCTTTTGGACAGTTATCACCACCCCTCGACCATTTGTACCCGAGGTGCACTAACATTCACCCATCTTTCCCTTTTCTTACATTTTAGGTCCCTGACCTATTTTCTCACACCTATCTAGAATTCATATGCCCTGCAACATGCTTCTAGACTCAAGTACTATGTCCACCAAGCACATACATACAACATGTTCTCACCTTAGGCATAACTCATGAGGTCACAACAGAATTAGCATGCTTTACAACCAACCATCACAACAACAGTCCACACTATTAAGAGATTTCATATATACATATCATAGAAGTAAGAAGCAATTTACATGTATATATAAGCATAAAAGTAAAAGCATGGAAACAATTATAAAGCAAGTAAACATACAACGTGCATCATACAATCAATCAGACTCAACAAATAGAAACTACTTACCTATAGCTTACGAGCGCTCTGAAGAAAAATTCAAAAGCCCCTAAAACTCGAAGTACTCCAAAACCAAACTTAGATTCAAGCTCGACGGCAAGATCGACAACTTGGAACAAGTTTGAATCCTAAAACCAACAACACTCAAACATAAAGAATTAAACTAAGACTCTAAAACATGCTTGAAAGAACCTAACGACCACGTTTACCTTTAAAGCTCCATCAAACAAGATGAGTCCTTGCTGGAAAATAACTCGAGGAAGCTCTAATTGATCCCAAGCTACAAGTAACAACTTCCAACATCAGGGACTAATTAGCGGAGCCTAACAAGAGTTCTAACAAGGTTAAACAGGTGAAGAAGCTCACAGAACCACGCTAAACGAGTCCAAAAGCTTGTTGGAACTTACTGACCAGCACCAAACTCCTTTGAACACGCGCTGCCCAGGGTTCGAATTGGGTCCAACTACAACTTAAAAGCACACCCATTGGTTATAGGCTATCCAAAAGCCAACCAAACTGAATTACAAAGGTGCAAGGGCGAGGAAACTTATCGAACAACACCCAAACGACCTTGAAGCTTGCAACCCAATGATCGAGAGGCTCCAGAAACGACAATCTAAGGCCGTTGGACCAAGATCGCTTAAATTCAAGGTCGCACAGATTGTGGGTAATCGCCCAAAGCCTGCTTTGGGTATGATTTACTACTGGGCAGCAACCGAACAAGGCTTACTCCTGCAATTCGAAGTCGATAACGAATGGGTAATCAAAATTCAAGCTCGAATAAACATGGGTAAATCGAATCAGAGCAAAACGAGCAATGGGTCTTAAGCCAAACTTACAGAACGCTAAAAAGAAGAAGATTCAAGATGAAACTCACCGATTAAAGCTGAACGACGGGAGAAAAACCCACTGCTCGCCGCTGGAAATCCTGAACCATCATGGGTCTTGCCGCTTGCGGGTTTCTGCAGGCACTGAAAGGAGGGAGAATGAGAGGGAAATGGCGACGACACCTTGCTCGCGGGTCTCGCTGTCGACGAACGAGAACGAAAAGAGAGGGACGGCGGCATGGAGGAGACAACGAGTGAAGAGGGAGACGACGGCTGGTGGTTTGCTGCTCGAGGAAGAAAATGCAAAAGGGGGGGTTACCAGCAGCACACGAGAAAGAGAGGGAAAAAGAGATGATTTTAGGGCTTTTATTTTCTTTGACCTTTTTCTTTACTTTAAAATACACCCAAGAATAGAAAATCCCACTTAAAATAAGGAGATGTTATTTAGGATTCTAATTAAAATCCCAAACTTTAACTCTTAAAAGATTTAGGAAAGATAATAGTCCAATTGATTTGGGATTTGAGTCCTTTTGATATTTGAAATAAATATCGAATATTAAACCTCCACACTTTAGAAAATTAAAAGTTTAATTAAAAATCAGTTTTCCCTAAGTTATAGAAATTTAATTTAACGACCCAAGGCTAAGCTTAAATTCTAATTTTCCAAATTAGAATAAGAACGCTTAACAAATCCCAAAATGACTTGATTTCGAAATGTGAGGCGTTACATAAATTAATCTAAGAACCCTTTACGAGCTAGTAGGTGGACCTAATGGACCTACAAATCAGAAGCTCCAACGATACGAGATTAAGTGGCTAAACTCATTAACCAAGTTAATCAACATTTGTTAACTATGGGTCACTCCACTAAAGACCCACAACTGCACTTTTCTCACTGTAGAATATTTATGTGTCCACGGATATCGACCATATCGGTAAGTCAATCCTTTACGAGTGTTCGTAAGCCAGTTGGATCAAATTATCGTTTTACCCTTAGGTTACCTCTGGATCCTTAAGGACCATTGATTCCTCTAATGAACAATCTTTTTATCGTCCAACCAATAAACAACAGTTCCTCTCAGACCAGTAGAGGACGAACGCCCTTGTTCAAGACCTGGAATCAACCCTTAAGGGAACTCACATTTGCTTACCCCAATAGGGGAAAGGAGTGAATTCCATCTTGTAATGTTATGTTCCCAACCCCCACTTAGTCTTGCCCCTGAAATGGTAGGCTTATTGAGTCGGCGAGCTGGTCACTCTCACCCATACAAATCCAAGGATGACCCCTCCTGAAAAGGGGCTCATAACATACTCAGGATTTAGATTGAGTTACATAGGTCATCCTATTGAAATAAAAATCTAAACTTTAATGGCTTGACATCTAGTGGTTACTATTTCGCGATCCGGTCTTATGCAGACTCATTGCATAGGATACCCCCACTCGCATGTCTACTACAGGTAGGGGTGAGCGAAAAATATTGAAAAATCGATCCCACCAACCGAAATCGATCGAACCGACGTCGGTCGGTCGGTTTCACTAACTTGTCAGTCAGCATCGGTTTGGTATGGGAGAGAACTGAAATTTCGGTCGATCGGTTCTCTCGAACGGTCGAGAACCGAACCAACCGACCGACCTTTTAAAACAAAATTCATATGAATTTCACCTTATGCAGCTTGCAGGCCGAGCCCATCAGTGATCAGCCCACCATCCCACAGCCTGTCAGCCCACTCCATTTCTTTTTATTTTAATAAACAAATTCATTTAATTTTAGGGTCTTCAAGCTTGAGTCTTCGACAATCCCTACCCCTCTCACTTCAAACACACAAACCCTCGCCTCGCCCCTCACAGTCGCAGTGCCGCCCAGTCGCCATCGTGTCCCTCGTAGTCACAGCCGGCAGTCCAATCGCCGTCGTCAGCTAGTTTCTTTTTCTTCTTCGTGGTCGTGGTCTGCAACTCACGCGACGTCGTCTCTTGCTCTTCTTCTTTTTCTGGTTCTGCATCTCGTCGCTCGCCGCCAAGTCGTCGACGCCGCTGTGTTTCTTGTTGTCGCCGTCGCAGCCCTATTGTTGAGGTGAGCGTGAGCCGGTGAGCTTGCAGCCAAAAATTTAGCAAATTTAAAGTTAAAGCCACCGTCGAATACCCCTCTTAGTTGAATATGTTATATGTGATTAAAGAGAAATTGTTGATTAAAGAGAGATTGTTGCAGCCGAAAATTAGCAAATTTAGCAAATTTAATTATTACTTATTTGTCAAATTTAATTGACTAAACTTTAGTGTTTATATTAGTTGGTTTTTTTCTTTTTCTTTTTGTAATCTTTTGTCTTAAAAATGTGTGATTGTGCAAAATATTGTACTGAATAAAACTAGTAGGGGGATTGTTGGATTGAATTTCTGAGATCGACTCACTGTTTTTTATGTTTTGTTTATTCAGATTAAGTTATTAAGATCACCATTCGACATTCACTTGGGATCCATATTATTGTCCATTTCTCTCATCAGAGTCATGCTGGAAACTTCTTACGAGTGAGTAAATATAGTGGTCAGTGGATACATTAATACATATATGTTTGTACATATCTATTTGTGACTTTGTGTACATTTTGAAATTATTTGAATAATGTAATCACTACCTTCACATTTTTATTGTTGATCTTGTAGGGTAAATATGGATACAGTGGGAACAAACAATTCAAAAAACGAAAATGCTACAGAAACGGTGTTGACGTATCGACTACTACGACGAGCGATTACCGCAAGCGCATGGGTCGTCACAAGTAATATAAAACGGTAGGTAATACCGAGTATCGAATCCACAGGGAGGCGAAGCGAAAATTAAACAGAAATAAAATCTCTTGAGCACTAAAAATACTTGGGCGAAATAATATTTAGGGAAAAGCTCATGCAATAAAAAAATTCAAAAATCAAAGAGTTGGGTTCCTAGAGTGAATATAAATATGGTATAAAAAGACTCCAGAACTCTGTGCAAGTATACACAGTCCGCAACAAGTAATAAGTATTATCAATCCAAGGCTTGAACTAGCTTTCACTTTATCTATTCTATATAACTCTTTAATGATTTCGAAGATAGTAAAAATGATTGGTTTTTATAAGAATAATGCCGAAGCAAAAGAAATGACAGAACAATAAATAAGCAAATAGGCAGACATATTAGAAACTGGCGCCGGTCATGATTTAGTAATTGTTTTAAAAGATGCTCTAGCAATATTATTGTTCATGCAAAACTATCGCAGTCTTATTAGCATATTCCTCCCGAAACTCCGGATCTTTTGGAATGTGTTTCAACCCCAATGAAGCACTATCGATCAAGCACTAGGCAACTGGCTATCCCTAGCTCAGTCACTAGCGTTCACCAATACACAATGATCTAGTGTGATTAAACGCCACACACTCCCTAAATCCTCCCTGAAACTAGAGAGAGGTATTCATACCGGCTGGCCAGGCGGGCATAAAATAGAAATGGACACAACAATTAATCAAGATGCATTAATCAATACTTATTACTAGAAATGAAGCATGACAATCACATTGTTCCTAACCAACGCCTAAGCTACTTAGTTCATAAAATGAATGCAAACACACGTTACAATCTGAGTAGGCATGCCCATAATCACAAGATAATAAAAGGAAATATTAATCTCCTAAATCAGCTTGCGAATGATGGTTTTCTTGATGGTCTCCAATCTTTCCTCTATTCGGCTCCCAAGATGGAAATGAGAGTGGTCTCTTCCCCAAAAGTGGAATGTTCCTCCCAAGGATGGAATGAATTTGACTTGGGCGGCTACCTCCTTTTATAGAGTTGAAGCAAGCTTGAATTAGGTTGACCTAGACACGTGGACGACTCTCCTTGCTCCTCTATCACGAAAATAACTCAATAGAAGTCGGTTTGTCAACTTGGCTAACGAGCTGTGACGTGGCAGTTTTGCTCCCAGCTTTGCTGCAGCACAAAATTTGCTCCCTCCAATCGCCCAACAATACATTATGCATAAAATAATTTCCAAAGCTTCCATTCTTCCAAATGAGTTAAAACATATAATATCTATCTAAAACCAACCCTATTAAGCACAAAAGACACACAAATCCCTATATAAACGAAGCTTAAATAACTACCTTTTAAGCAGTTATCACACCTCCAAACTTGAACTATTGCGCGTCCCGAGCAATGCTAACCAACATTTTCTTAAGAATTTAAAACATTAGACAAAGAAGAGCTTAATCAAACCAGGCAATCCATCACTACCTTCAATCTTTACCTGAGCACTCTGCAAAACCGAGCTCTGCTGCAGCAAAATAATTCCTCCGGTATGGACAAATAATCACCACTTTTAACTCAATTCTAAGAACTTGCCACAACCTAGCTCTATTATCAGACATCTTATATTTCTAAGGAGTTTATATTTTTTTTTTGTTTTTTTAGACTTAAAGCAGCCCAACAGTTATAAGCTCTTTAGCATGGGATGACCCACTTTATGGTGCAGTATACCCTTGCCTCAAACTCATCACCAACTAGGCTCAATACTCTTTATAAAGCTAAAAAATCCTTAGTTATTCTATCTCTTGCCCCTCAGAATGGCAACATTTTATGATGAAGCTCACCTAAGTTCTGGGAGACATAGAAACTGCTGGATCATCATTCATCCTTCAAAACTTTTGCTCCATGAATTTTCTCAGAAAAATTTTCAACAAACAAAATTTTCAGCAAATAATTCTTCCATTTTTTCAACATTTCCTAGGTCATCTTTTGACGCGAAGACAAACTGTGGGTATCACAAATGTCCCCGGTTACTCAATAACCTAACAAATTTTTAAATGAAGGAGAGGAATGCTTGAGCAAAACAATTGGAGTAGCAAAAACTCCCCCAAACTTAAATTTTTCTATATGAATTTTAAACTAAGTGTGGGACTAGAACTAAGCGTAAAGTGGATCAAATAAGTCAACACTACCTCCAAAATCTTCTTTGCCGCAACAACGACCAGGCTAGATGAAATGCTCAAGCAAAAGGTTTCTGGAGATCAGAATACCTTGATCTAACTAAGCTTAACTAGTCCAAGCTTCAAAAATTCAGAAGAAATCAGTTAAGTTAGAGTTACTCAGTGTTATAGAATAGAAACAACTTGGAAAATTTCATTAAAAACATGAAAAAGAAATTACATAAGCAGAGATATATTTTTTAGAAGCAGAAAAATTAAAAAGAAACAAGCAAACATAACAGCAAGCAGGGTTAGATATGCACGAGCAAACAAAATATAGGAACAAAAGAAATGCTCGTTGAAGATCATCTCATCCATCAATCTTCATGACCCTTCTCTTCATCATCATCTTCTTCTCGTTCAACAGGTGGGGGCGGAATCCAGGGGTTCAATAAATCTTCAGGGAATGCTGGAAGGGTTGGATATGGCTTGGAAAAATTCTCCTGCAGCGCCTTCTTTAGATTGGCATCACGATTCTTAACATAGTTCTAGAAGGTTAAAGCTTGCCTCTCGAAAAACTCTTGCCTACTGGCCGAAAGTGCCAGTTGTTCTAAAATTGTGTTGATGTCGTAGACAAGTCCACCTTGACGTACCTCCTGCATACGCTGGAGCCGTGCCAAGTTAGGCGTGTCTATGATTCCCTTGTCAAGCAAAATTACATCCTCTGGAACCGGGGGCACTCCTGCCCTGCTGCATAACATAGTGATCGTGTTCGGGAAAAACAGCTTCCCCACTTTTTTCTTCCAACAACCAGATATTTCACTGGCAATGATCCTACCTACATCAACACTGAGAGATCGCAAAATTGCAAAAGCCAGAAGAACCCGTTCCTTAGAGATTGTCGAGTCATGAGTTGTTGGAAGCAACCGTTGTCTGATAAACCCCATCCATGTGTTTGCCTCCCTTTTCAGATAAGCTGACTGAAACGTCCTCTTCTCAGTTTTTGAAAGCTACCACCGTGCCCCTTCAATACCCACCTCCCGCACAGCATCACTCAGCTGCTCATTAGATGGTGCTACAACCATCTCATTATATGTTGTCTTGGGGAAATTTTGAAGGTTATATAGTGCGTTAATAACACTAAGACTCCAGTCTACCTCGACTCCTCTAACAATCACCTGAAAACCATCGTCTTTGTCAATATTAGCATAAAATTCACGTACCACCTGTGCATTTACAGACTCAGGCTTCGCACAAAACAACTCCCAGCCGTGGTTTGCAATACCGGTCCTCAGAAAATGCGGAAGATCACCGCTAAATCCTCTCTCAAATAGAAAATCTCTTTTTAGAAGCTCAGCATATTTTGCTCTGGCAAAATTGTTGACGAAGCGATCATATGGTAACTGTGGTTCTTCTATTTCATCGTGTTGTTCCGATGCTTCAGCAGCACTTTTGCCCTTTCTGCCCTTCGCTTGAGCAACCGCTCTTCCTCTGCCTTTTTCTCTGTTTCTTCTCTAACTTTTTCCTCAGCCTCCTTCTTCTCTCGTTCCTCTCGCTTTGCCTTCTCTTTCTCAGAATCCGACGACGGTGGTGATGGGGTGTCAGTTCGAATTACCTGGAAGCGCCCAGCCTTTCACTTTATGCGGCGTCGTTTCGATACTTCGGGCATGATGACCTCAACACGAGCCTCCTGAACTGGCTCTCTTTCAGTCGCAACCTCTGCATGTTCTCGCACCTCCTCAGCCTGCTTTTCTTGAACTTCTTGCGTATCTTCAACTACCTGGTTAGTCTGTTCTGGGTTCTGATTTTCAGGTTCCTTTACAATTTCTTCCTCAACCACATCAGCGGTATTGTCTTCCACCACCTTCTGCATAATTTCTTGATCTTCATTCCTCTGTTGCCTTCTTCGCCTCTTGGCTTCCCCCTCCTCTGGTGTCTTTTTCTTCTTTGTTTTTGCCTTCGGCTCGACAGGAGTAACTGGTATCTCTTCTTCCTCATTTTCTCGCTCCTTATTTCCCCTCGTTTTTGCCATTGCGAACTCAAAGGGATTTACAGTAAACGAACTCGAAAAAGAAAGCCAAAGATAGAAGCAAGAAGATGAATTAAGAAAAACGTACCGAGGGTTGCCAATAAATAAGGCTTCAGCAAAATAAAGTCCTAACAGAAAGATTTTGCTCCCATTAATTAATATTACCATTTGCATTTGCATGCAACTTAGTGGAATTAAAACCATCAAACGGTAAAATCAGAATTCCAATAAGCCCATGGTAAATAATTATGTGTTGTCTAACGATTAAGCCCTTGGATTGCCTCTGCGCAACACGTGGCAGCATCATAATTCCTCATTCAGTTTCCTGCACACGGAAATTCAAAATTCAAACGGTAAAAAGAAGTTAATTCTCAACAAGACCATTCCTATTCGGACGATCTGCTTCAGCCACAACTTTGCTGTAACAACCTGAAGAATCTTGGATACGGAAAATTCAAATTCAAAACAGAAAAAATCAAATCATTAATTTCAAATTTAAATTTAACCGATCAAATCAAATTTAATCCTTCCTTTATTTTTAAAGTAGAATTAATCAGAAGAATAATAATTAAATCTAATATAAACAGAAATTTGAATAACCGAAACTAATCTAATAAAATCTAATTTAAACTAATTAAAAGATAATTCAATGAGATAAATAAATAAACCGAAAATAAAATCCAACAAAATCAAATAAATTCAAAGCGAAATAGATAAAATCTAAAAATAAATTCTACACAATAACAACGAACTCAAAATAAATCATGCAAAATTTAAACGAACGAAAATTAAAAACAAATCAAATCAAATCAGCGAAAAAATAAAAACAAGCACTGGGAGCTCAAAATATTGCTCTGCGAAATGCTCCCGCAAAAATCTTGCTCTCTCAATCCTCAACCAACTTCAGGGAAGGATATTTCAATTGGAACTCCTCTCCCCAATAAGTTTCACACACTGTCCATTCACTTTGAACACCCTCCCATCTTTTTCATCCTGCAAAGTAATTGCTCCATGGGGAAAAACTTCAACCACAACAAACGGCCCTGACCATTCAGATTTTAGCTTCCCAGGAAACAATTTTAATCTAGAATTATAAAGCAACACCTTCTGACCTTTGACAAACTCTATAGATTTAATTTTCTTGTCATGCCACAACTTCGTCTTTTCTTTATACATTTTCGAATTCTCATATGAAAATTGGCAAAATTCCTCTAATTCATTAAGCTGCAGCAATCTCATTGCTCCTGCACGACTCAGATCAAAATTTAACTTTTTCAACGTCCAAAACGTTTTATGCTCTAACTCTAATGGTAAATGACAAGTTTTTCCATATACTAACCTATAGGGAGACATACCTAGAGGAGTCTTATAGGCTGTCCTATAAGCCCAAAGAGCCTTATCCAACCTAAAAGACCAATCCTTTCGAGATGGATGGACTACTTTCTCTAGAATAGCTTTAATTTCCCTATTACTAATTTCCGCTTGACCATTTGCTTGTGGGTGATAAGGGGTAGCTATCTTATGCTTAATCCCATATTTAGCTAAAAGCTTAGTTAAGATATTATTAACAAAATGTGTACCCTCATCACTCACTAGAGCTCTAGGTGTCCCAAACCGCGCAAAGATGTGCGATTGAAGAAACCTTGCTACCGTCTTAGCATCACTCTGATGGCATGCGATGACCTCCACCCACTTGGACACGTAATAAACTGCCAATAAGATAAAAATATTGCCATTAGAAGGGGGAAATGGCCCCATAAAATCAATACCCCATACATCGAATAATTCAACTTCTAAAATGTAAGTAAGAGGCATTTCATCTCTAGGCCCTAAGTTTCCTCTCCTTTGGCAAACAACACATTGCTTGTAAAACCAATGGGCATCCTTGAACAAGGTAGACCAGAAGAATCCACAATGCAAAATCCTCATAGTTGTCCTCTGACCGCTGAAATGACCTCCATACGGCGAAGAGTGACATTGCTCCAGGATTTTCTTTGCTTCATCACCTGAAAAACACCTACGAATAATACCGTCAGAACATTGCTTATACATATATGGCTCATCCCAATAGAAAATTTTTGCATCATGCTTAAACTTTTTCTTCTGCCTCCAATCCATGTCAATAGGAGTTACTCCCTTTACCAAAAAGTTGGCAATATCAGCATACCAAGGGGCATCCCTGACTACCTTTACCTCAACAGCAAAAAGCTGTTCATTCGGAAAAGCATCTGAAATGGCCGTTTGCTTCAGCAAAGATGATGATGGTGTAGGGAATAAAAGTCCCCACGCAACGGAAGCGCATCGATTGGACCTTACGCCGTATATTAATTAACATTAAAATTCCGTTACGAAAACTCAAACAAACTTTAAACAAACTTTAAAGCTGCTGTAAAATTGGTTTAAACATGCTTAAAAATAAATCTAAATTTATTTTCATGCTTTTCTAAAGAAAAAGGGAAGAACAGTTACAAACCTCCGTTGTAGACTTGACCGTTCTTCGCCAACGACGCTCCAACGAATGAAAACGCAGCAGCCTCCTCGCCTCTTGATCGCTGGAATTTTCTTCTTGATCGACACAATAACCACAGAGGTTACACCGGTATGTCTCTAAGTCTAGGAAGCAAAAGACTTGTGGGAGTCTTTCTCTAAGAGGGAGGCTAAAGAGAATTCTAGGTCTTGTCTTTCAAGAGTGTCAAGTGTCATGACCAATTAGGTCTAGTGTTCTATTTATAGAAGAGAGACCATGAATAAAATATTCAATTAAATCAATCTTTTCCAAAATTGATTCAATCTTATTCCTTAATTAATCAATCATGATCAATCAATTCGATAATTGATTAATCTTTTCCACAAATGACTAATTACTTCCATAAGTGATTAGATCATTTCCATAAATGATTAATCACTTCCTTAAGTGATTAATTATTTCCATAATTGATTAATTCCCGGTTAATGAATTCTTTAATTAATTAACCACCAATTAAATATCACATATTTAATTCCCGGCCTAGAATTAATTAATTTGCCCAAACACATTTTAGGCCTTAAATTAATTAATTCATTATTTGAACTCTTTCAAACTTTCATAAATTTATATTTGAACTTTTCAAATATTAATTTCTCTCATAATAATATATCAATATATATTATATTTGTTTCCCTTAATAAATTGAACATTTTCAATTTACTTTTATTACTTAGTTGCCTCAAATTACTTTACGAGCTACCAGTGGGACCTAATGGACCTGCAAATCAGAAGCTCCAACGATGTGAGATTAATTGGTCAAACTCATTAACCACATTAATCAATATTCGTTAACTGTGTGTACATTCCACTATAGACTCATAGTTGCAGTCTTCTCACTGCAGACATATTTTCTGTGTCCACGAATCTAGACCAATATCGACTAGTTAGTCCTTCACGAGTGTCCGTAACACCAGCTGGGTCAAATTACCGTTTTACCCCTGGGTTACCTCTATTTCCTTAAGTACCAATTCTCCTCTAATGAACAACCTGTTTGTGGTCCAACCATCAAATAGAAAACCCTCTCGTGCCGTTGAGAGGGTAGGGTCCTTTGTTCAAGACTCGGAGTAACCACTTAAGGTAACACTCATCTGCTTCCCTAAAGTCGGGAAGGAGTGAATTCCATCTTGTACGATTATGTTCCCAGCTCCCCATTCGGTCTTGTCCCCAAAGTGGTAGGCTTATTGAGTCGGCGTATTGGCCACTCTCACCCATACAAATTAAAGGACAATCTCTCATGAGCAGGAGTCCATAATCAACTCAGGATTAAGACTAAGTTGTCTAGGTCGTCCTAGTGAAATAGAAAACCAACTAGTTAACGCTGTTGTAACCAGTAGTTACTATTTCGCGGTCCGGTCTTATGCAAACTCATTGCATAGGATACCCCCACTCGCATGTCTCCTACACGAATGCGTTGGATCGCAGCGTTTGTATCAAATACAAAGTGGGCCGTATCCATAGTGTCACCAGGATAAGGCACCCAGTCTTATCTCTATACTATAGACCCTTTAGGCTGTTTCTTGAACAATGATCCCATATGTCTCTACATATAGTTCAAGACTCATATTACAACCTTGGATGTCTAGTGTATTGGATTAGGGTTATTATTAGGCAAAGACAAATATAAAATAACTAATAACAATTAATGGAAAACTATATCAATATTATTTCATTAATATCCGGTCAACGGTTACATTCACTATCTACGAGTTTTAGGGCATAAAACCCAACAGATGGATCAAGACGAGACAAGTGATCTGCAATAACATTTTCTGATCCCTTGTTATCCTTTATCTCTAAGTCGAACTCCTGCATTAATAAAACCCAACGAATTAGTCTAGGCTTTGCATCTTTCTTAGACATTAAATACCTTATTGCTGCATGGTCCGTGAACACCGTGACTTTGGATCCAACCAAATATGGCCGAAATTTCTCAAAAGCGAACACAACAGCTAACAACTCCTTTTCAGTAGTTGTATAGTTGACTTGTGCCTCATTTAAAACCTTGCTTGCATAATATATAGGACGGATAAATTTGCCCTGCTTTTGCCCCAGCACAGCACCTACCGCAACATCACTCGCATCACACATTACCTCAAATGGTAAATTCCAATTAGGTGCACAAAGAATGGGTGCTGAGATTAAAGCAGCCTTTAAAGTTTAAAAAGCCTTCCTACAATCTGCATTAAAGTAAAAAACATGATCAGTACACAATAAGTTACAAAGAGGTTTACTGATTTTGGAAAAATCTTTTATGAACCTCCTATAAAAACCAGAATGACCTAAAAAACTCCGAATTCCCTTCACTGAACTCGGTGGTTCTAATCTTTCAATCACCTCTATTTTTGCTCTATCAACTTCTAGACCATTCTTAGAAATCCTATGACCTAACACTATGCCCTCCTTCACCATGAAGTGACATTTTTCCCAATTAAGAACTAGATGGGTATCCTCACATCTCTTTAACACCTGACCTAAATTATCTAAACAACTCTGAAAAGACCCTCCAAAAATAGAAAAATCGTCCATGAATACCTCAACAGTGGACTCAATCATATCGGAAAAAATTGCTAACATACACCGCTGAAATGTTGCTGGAGCATTGCAAAGGCCAAAAGGCATTCGCCTGAAAGCAAACGTCCCATAAGGATAGGTGAAAGTGGTTTTTTCCTGATCCTCATGAGCAATAGTAATCTTGTTATACCCAAAATAACCATATAAGAAACAGTAGTAGGCCTGGCCAGCCAATCAATCCAACATCTGGTCAATAAATGGTAGAGGGAAATGGTCCTTACGAGTAGCTTTATTAAGCCTCCTGTAGTCCATGCAAACCCTCCAGCTAGTTACTATCCTGGTTGGGATCAACTCATTATCTTTATTGCTCACCACAGTGACACCTCCTTTCTTAGGAACATATTGGATAGGGCTTACCCAATTGCTATCGACAATTGGATAAATGATCCCAGCATCCAACCATTTAATCACCTCCTTTTTAACAACCTCTTTCATTGTAGGGTTAAACCTTCTTTGTTGCTCAATACTCCTAAAGGATCCCTCATCTAGAGTGATTTTGTGCATACAAAAAGATGGGCTAATTCCCTGAATGTCAGCCAATGTCCAACCTATAGCCTTGCGGTATTGCTGTAGCAATTTTATTAAGGCCTCTTCATGCTCCGACATTAAATCTGATGCAACAATAATGAGCAACGTCTCACCTTCCCCAAGATACACATACTTTAGATGATCCGGCAAGTATACACTAACCTCTCCATGATCTAAATCTAAAGACTCAAAAACATCCTCACACCTAAACAATTCTTTTTCATTTTTTCTTTCTAAAGAACAAACTTGTAAATCCTCTACACTAACCTCTCCATGATCTTCCGAATGTTTACTAGTTGAATCCTGTATTGCTGTCTCAATAACTGTGCTCTCCAGAATCCTAATGAAGGAGCAATCCTCCATTTCGTCTGTATACTTCATGGCTATAAACACATTAAATTTTACTTCCTCATTACAGACTCTCATTGGTAATTTCCCTTTCTAAACATCTATTAACGCCCTACCAGTAGCCAAAAATGGGCGACCTAGAATAATTGGGACATCTTTATCAGCTTCATAGTCTAAAATAATAAAATCAACAGGAAATATGAATTTATCCACTTTCACTAAGACATCCTTAATTTTACCCTCTGGATATGTGATAGACCTATCAGCTAGTTGGAGTGTGACCGTGGTAGGTCTAGCTTCACTAATACCTAGCTTCCGATAGACCGAAAGAGGCATAAGGTTAATGCTTGCACCTAAATCACAGAGTGCTCCACCTAATTCTTTTCCACCTATAGATACAGGTATGGTAAATGATCCTGGATCCTTAGCCTTGGGTGGTAGCCCATTCTTAAGAATAACACTACATTCCTCAGTAAGAGATACAGTTTCAAATTCACCTAACCTCTTTTTTTAGTTTAAATATCCTTAAGAAATTTAGCATAATTAGGCATTTTCTCTATAGCTTCTACTAAAGGGATATTTATATGCAATTGCTTAAGAATCTCTAAAAACTTTTTAAATTGACCATCCTGATTCTTAGGCTTTTGCCTTTGTGGAAAAGGTAGAGGTGGTACATAAGGTGGGGGCGGCACATATGGTGGTTCCACATCTGGAACAGAACCAGATGCTCCAGCATTTTTATTGCTGCCTCCAGCACCCTGACCAGTCTCCAACTCTTTCTCAGCAACAACGTTTTTATCGCTATTCTTTTCTATATCCTGAGTTTTTCTAGGCTCTTCTAGTGGCTTACCACTCCTAAGAGTTACTGCCTTTACATGCTCCTTACCTTCCCTTCGAGGGTGTTTAGTATCTGATGGAAGTTTCCTCTGAGGCCTTGCCTTTAGCTCATTAGCTAGCTGACCCACTTGTAATTCCAGGGCTCTCATTGAAGCTTGATTACTTTGAATTGCGGCATCTGTACGAGCCATGAATTCTTTCATCATTGCCTCGAGAGTACTCCCCGAATTTTTCTGGGGCAAAGCCTGTTTATTTTGCTGGGGCAATACCTGCGCTTTAGCAAATCCCGGCTGGTTCACCTTTTGTTGTGTTTGCATATTGCTTCCTTGTCCTCCCCATGAGAAGTTGGGGTGGTTGCGCCAACCTGGATTATAAAAGTTTGAATAAGGGTTATTCCTCTGATTACCGACAAAAAACACAGAAGCTAGATTGCTGGGGCAAAACTCGTAGTTGTGATCTTCACCACAATAGACACATGCTTCCTCTGCGACTTGGTTCACCACTGCAGCAGGCTCCACAGCTGGTGGTTGTGGATGACTAATCACTGCCACATTCTTAAGAGCGTTAGCAATCATTGCAAGATAAGCCCTAATGGTGGACACACCATCAACCGCTAACACACTCTTAACCTTTTTATTTGTGCCTCTAACATCTGACCACTGATAACTATCAATAGATATTCTCTCTAAAATTTCATGGGCTTCATTGAAAGTTTTTGCCAAAAGGGCCCCTCCAGCCGAAACATCAACCATACCCTGGGTTACTCCATTTAACCCATAGTAAAATGTTTCCATTTGAATACAATGAGGTAGACCATGGTGGGGACACTTTCATAAAAGCTCCTTAAACCTCTCCCAAGCCTCACTAAAAGTTTCATCTTCAAGTTGCCTAAACCCTACTATTTCACTCCTTAATTTAGCATTTCTATTAGGTGGGAAATATTTGCTAAAATTTTTTTCAGCTAACTCATCCCATGTCCCAATTGATCCTGGAGCAAAAGAATTTAATCACGCCTTTTGTCCATCCCTAAGAGAATACGGGAACAAAGTTAATCTAAGGGCATCCCTAGGCACTCCTTGAATTACAAAAGAATCACTAACTCCTAGAAAAGACTTAAGATGTAAATGAGGGTCTTCAGATGACAAACCATGGAATTGACCCACGGTTTGCAACATCTGAAACATTACCGGTTTCATTTCAAAATTCGCCACTTGAATTTGAGGACGTGCAATCCCTGGATTTAACTCATCAAACATTGGAAAAGCATATGCTCGAATGGCTCTAGTCCTATCGTTCGCTATCAAGATAGGATTCTCAGCCTGATTATTTTGCTGCTCATTTTGCCCCAGCGGCTGATTTTGCTGCAGCAAGCGATTCTGGGGGTTCGCTGGATCTTCAGAACCCTGCGGGAGACGCGACACATTATCCATTTGGTTCTGGTTCCTGCGCTGCTCTCTCCTTCTTTTCCTGAATGTCCTCTCGATTTCTGGATCAAGCTCAAACCTCACCCCATGCGGATCGCTCATGCACCAAACTCACGCCTGCAAAAACAAAAGAAACAATAAAAAAGTTCTAGCACCAAACCACTAAAACACATACACAAAACAAATCAGATAAAAACTTATTCAGTTCCCCGGCAACGGTTCCAAAAACTTGTTGGGTTCCTAAAGTGAGTAGAAATATGGTATAAAAAGACTCCAGAACTCTGTGCAAGTATACACAGTCCGCAACAAGTAATAAGTATTATCAATCCAAGGTCTGAACTAGCTTTCACTTTATCTATTTTGTATAACTCTTTAATGATTTCGAAGATAGTAAAAATGATTGGTTTTTATAAGAATAATGCTGAAGCAAAAGAAATGACAGAACAATAAATAAGCAAATAGGCAAACAGATTAGAAACTGGTGCTGGTCATGATTTAGTAATTGTTTTAAAAGATGCTCTAGCAATATTATTGTTCATGCAAAACTCTCGCAGTCTTATTAGCATATTCCTCCCGAAACTCCGGATCTTTTGGAATGTGTTTCAACCCCAATGAAGCACTATCGATCAAGCACTAGGCAACTGGCTATCCCTAGCTCAGTCACTAGGGTTCACCAATACACAATGATCTAGTGTGATTAAACGCCACACACTCCCTAAATCATCCCTGAAACTAGAGAGAGGTATTCATACCGGCTGGCCAGGCGGGCATAAAATAGAAATGAACACAACAATTAATCAAGATGCATTAATCAATACTTATTACTAGAAATGAAGCACGACAATCACATTGTTCCTAACCAATGCCTAAGCTACTTAGTTCATAAAATGCATGGAAACACACGTTACAATCTGAGTAGGCATGTCCATAATCACTAGATAATAAAAGGAAATATTAATCTCCTCAATCAGCTTGCGAATGATGGTTTTCTTGATGGTCTCCAAGCTTTCCTCTATTCGGCTCCCAAGGTGGAAATGAGAGTGGTCTCTTCCCCAAAAGTGGAATGTTCCTCCCAAGGATGGAATGAATTTGACTTGGGCGGCTACCTCATTTTATAGAGTTGAAGCAAGCTTGAATTAGGTTGACCTAGACATGTGGACGACTCTCCTTGGTCCTCTATCACGAAAATAACTCAACAGATGTCAACTTGGCCAACGAGCTGTGACGTGACAGTTTTGCTCCCAGCTTTGCTGCAGCACAGAATTTGCTCCCTCCAGTCGCCCAACAACACATTCTGCATAAAATAATTTCCAAAGCTTCCATTCTTCCAAATGGGTTAAAACATATAATATCTATCTAAAACAAACGCTATTAAGCACAAAAGACACACAAATCCCTATATAAACGAGGCCTAAATAACTACCTTTTGGGTAGTTATCACAAAGCAATTAAAGAAAATAATTTGATCAATCGAGAAAAATAAAATATAGAGAAAGAGTTTTCTTTAAATGGGAAGAAGGGTCTTGAAAATCAATTATTAGCTAAACAATTGCTATAATTATCCTATCTCATTGCCCAACTAATTATAATCCTAGAATCTCCGTTAATCACATAGGTTCTCCTGTCGGTTTCCCCTAATTATAATTAATTCATTTTAACAACCTAAGTGTCCTTAGCGCCATTAAAAATCATTAATTAATACGCTTTGATTCATTTTAAGAATCTAAGTTTAATCAATTAACCCCGTTGTCACGACAGGCAATTAAACTAGTTGCATGGATTACGATCTCTCCTAATTTATCTCCGTCGAGTTTCCATTAAGAATCAGATCATTACACAATTGGCCAGATTGAATAAAGCATTAAGCACATCCATACAAATAATTAGATAATTAGGACAAGGGCAAGAGATAGGAAATTATAACAACATTTAAACTATAATTTCATTTCAAGACCCCAAATTGGGGTTTAGCTACACATGGCTAAAATATCCACAACATTTACAATTAAAAGCATAATTAAGAGCATAAAAGGAAAGGAATTGACCGTCGAAAAACTCCTTCGCTGACGTTCAGAGTCCCGCCGAACACTCATTGAGCCTCCTAAGATGCTCCCCAAAATTCCCCAAAATTTTTCCCACTAAAGAAATCTCTCAAAAAAGCTAGAAAGCCTTGAGAGAGGCTCCAAAGGAGCCAAAGGAAGGAGAGAATGGAAGAAATGAGAATTGATTGATGGTTGATTCATGATAAAATGAGGCACCAAGGGGTGCCTTTTATAGGCTCGGATTGGGGGTAGCGTCGCGACGCTACATGGCACAGCGTCGTGACGTTGTCTTCACAGCGTCTCGACGCTGTATCAATTTTCAGAATTTCCAGCTTTGGTTTGGGCTTCCTTTTGGGCCTTCTCTTCATTTCTTTTTGGGCTTTTTCTTCATGAGTGGCCTCTTTGACTCCCCTTTTGATCCAAGCTTGAATTTGGGCTTAATTGGCTTCATTTTGGGCATTTTTTCCCCAAAATCTACAACTTTGCTCCTAAGGACCAAATAACAAAATATATTAAATATTTTCATTAAAAACACGATTAAAGCACCAAAAAACCTAATAAATTGGGACTATAATAGCGACATTTCTGCTCCCTATCAAACGGATACAACTACGAAGAGCAAAACTAGCAATACCATTGATCTTGATCCAGATCCACATCCAGAACGTGAAGGAGAGAATTCTACTATTCCAAAAAAAAAAAAGGCGCGTACGAATGCGAAACAATCTATGGTTTGGGATCATTTTGAGAGGTTGAAAGGTGATCCTAATGACCCTTATGCTAAGTGTAATTATTGTGGAGTTGTTTATGCATGTCACTCTAAGCATAATGGTACTGGAACAATGAAAAATCATCTAGAAAATTGTAAAAAGTATCTTTACCAAAGGAAGAGAGATGCATCCCAAACAACATTAGCTTTCAAATCTAAAGAAGAAAATGATGGGAAATGTAGTCTTGTATGTGAGTCATTTAGTGTGGAGAGATGTCGAACAACTTTGGCTAAAATGATAATTAGAGATGAATTGCCTTTTAAGTTTGTGGAGAATGAAGGTTTTCTGAACTTTGTTGATACATTGACATGTGGGCAAGAACCTAAGTTTGTTGTTCCATCTTGATTTACTGTAGCTAGAGATGTTCTTGAGATCTATGCTAGGTTGAGAGACCATTTGAAAGAAATGTTTGCAAGTTTGAAATGTAAAGTTTCTCTCACTACTGATTGTTGGACGTCGGGAGCAAACATGGGTTATATGGTACTGACTGCTCATTACATTGATTCTGACTGGAAATTACATAAACGGATTCTTAGCTTTTGTCAAATTGAGAATCATAGAGGGAATACCATTGGTGAGACTATTGAGAGTAATTTAAAGAAATGGGGCATTGAAAATGTTATGACCTTCACTGTTGATAATGCTAGTTCCAATGATATTGCTGTTGCTTTTCTTCTCAAAAGATTTAGTAAGGGGTTGTTGTTTAAGGGGGAATTTTTGCATGTTCGATGTTGTGCACATATACTAAATCTTCTTGTATGTGATGCTTTGAAAGAACATCATGAGTGCATTGAAAGGATTCACAATGCTGTAAGATTTGGTCTTCTCCTGCACGTCTCTTGAAATTTAAGATGTGTGCTGAAGTTGAAAGAATTTCTTGTAAGAGTTCTGTATGTCTTGATGTTACTACTAGATGGAACTCAACTTATATGATGCTTGAGGCAGTTAGTACGTTTGAAAAAGCTTTTGACAGGTTAGAGGATGAAGATCATATTTATAAGAATGATTCACCACCTACCAAAGATGATTGGGCAAATGCTAAGATGTTGGTTAGGTTTTTGAAAGTTTTTTATAATGTCTCGTTAAAACTTTCAGGGTCTTTGTACACTACTTCTAATTTTATATTTCATCAGATTTCTACAATTCATAATTGTATACTCTTGAATTCGAGGGGTTCAAATAGAATGCTTTCTAGTATGGCTAATGCGATGAAGGCCAAGTTTGAAAAGTATTGGGGGTTTGATGAGAGGAAGAACAATATTTTGTTGTATGTTGTTGTTGTGTTGGATCCTCGATTTAAGTTGAAGTTATTATCATATTGTTTTGAGAACTTCTTTGGTCCAGAAATTTCTAAAAGAATGACAACTTCAGTAGAGAATGTTTTGAGACGTCTCTTTCATGAATATAGTACAGGAGCTACATTTGTTAGTGTTAGTAGTGGGAGTGGTGGTGGTAGTAGTAGTGTTAGTGCTAGCGCTACTGCTAATGTTGATTTGAGATTTGATGATGAAACTGTTGGGTTTTATGCCCTAAAACTCGTAGATAGTAAATGTACATTTGACCGAACATTAATAAAGTGATGTATTATTCAGTGTTTGTATTATATCTTGTCTTATTAACCCTAATCCAATAAACTAAACATCCAAGGCTAATAGAATGAGGCTTGAACTATTATGTAGGGACATGCGGGGATCAATGTTCAAGTTTTAGCCTAAAGGGTCTGTAGTATAGGGATAAGGCTGGGTACCTTATCCTGGTGACACTATGGATACGACCCGCTTTGTATATTGATACAAACGTATTGATCCAACGCGTTCATGTGGTTGACATGCGGGTGGGGGTATCCTGTGCAATGAGTTTGCACAAAGACCGAACCGCGAAATAGTTAACCACTAACTGTAACACCGTTAGTTAGCTTGGTTTCTATTTCACTAGGATGACCTGGGCAACTTGGCCTTAATCCTGAGTGGATTATGGACTCCTGTTCATGAGGGATTGTCCTTTGATTTGTACGGGTGAGAGTGGCCTGTTCGCCGACTCAATAAGCCTACCATTTTGGGGACAAGACCGAGTGGGGAGCTGGGAACGTAGTCTTACAAGATGGAATTCACTCCTTCCCGATATTAGGGTAAGTAGAGGTGTGTTCCCTTAAGTGGTGTCTCCGGGTCTTGAACAATGGGCCCTACCCTCTTTATGGCACGAGAGAGATTTCTGTTTGTTGGTTGGACCACAAACAGGTTGTTCATTAGAGGAGCACTGGTACTTAAGGACCAGGAGGTAGCCCAGGGGTAAAACGGTAATTTGACCTAGCTGGGGTACGAACACACATGAAGGGCTAACTTGCTGTTGACGGTCGATATCCGTGGACACAGAAATATATCTGCAGTGAGAAGAGTGCAGCTATGGTTCTTTAGTGGAGTGAACCACAGTTAACGAATATTGATTAACTTGGTTAATGAGTTTAGCCAACTAATCTCATATCGTTGGAGCTTCTGATCTGTAGGTCCATCAGGTCCCACCGGTAGCTCTATAAGGGCGTTGAGGTAAATTTCTAAGGTTGAGATAAGTATTTGAAGGAGTTCGAATATTAAACTAAAATATGAATTTGATTCATATTAAAAACTATAGGTTATAATTAATGTGCATTGGATGTATATTAATACTATAGTTTTGTGAGAGAGAATAATAATAATTGAATATATGATGTTCAATTTTATTTTTTTTAAAATTAATTAATTTTGAATTAGTTAATTGTTTTAGTTTAATTAAATTTGATTTAATTAAACTATAAGATAAGAGGGATATTAATTTAAATTAGATTTAAATTAATGTTATTTTAATTAATATTGATTAATTAAAATTTAGTTAATTATAATTTAAAATTATGATTTTAAATTTATGATTAATTAAAAATATCAGGTAACTTATATTTCAGTTACCTGATATTATGTGTGAGGTGGCCTTCTCCTTATCGTTAGGTTAAAAGAAGGGGTCAGAAGGCAGTTTCAATTAATCCCCACTCTCACGCCTGACTCCCTCTTTCTCGCCCTATCTCTCTCTCGATTTCTCTCCTCCCTCTGTGATACAGAGATTTGGCTTTCCAGAAAAAAAAACCTTAGAGATCTGAGTTCCCACAAACCTCTCAACACACATTCCTTTTGAGAATACCGGTGAATCCTTGTGGTGGTATTCTTGTGGGTTTCGTAGCGAAGATCAAGTTCGTTTTGCTGCTGGTTTTCTGCAAACATCAAGGAAAAAAGGCGTTTTTTCAATTAAGAACTCTTCAAGGGTAAGAATTCTTGAACCCAAGGATCAATAGGATTCTTTTCTAGATTAGATCTAGTGTTTAGTTTCTGTTTTCAGCATGTTTTATAGTTTTACAACATGTTAAATTTGTTTAAATTGCTGTAAATTTATGATTTGCACGTTGTAATGGTATTTTAATCGAAAGAAAATACAGTGTGGTTCTATGATAGTTTCCGCTGCCAAGGGCTTTTATCCCTTCAGAAACAATGGGCCTAGATGAGGATGAAAACTTCAACTATGATATAATACCTCAGTTCAAAAATGTTGAGACCACAAGTTTTGATAAAGAGTCAGAGATTGATGTATATTTGTTGGAAACTCTTGGTAAAGATAGTAGTCTTTTGACATACTTTATTGGTGGAAGCAGAATGGTCATCAGTTTGAGGTTCTCGATCGTATGAGTAGAGATATATTGGCAATTCCAGTATCTACCGTAGCATCTGAGTCAGCTTTTAGTACTGGAAGACGTGTAATCAACTCATCCCGTTGTTCTTTGACTCCAAAGACGGTGGAGGCTCTTATATGCGCTAAAAATTGGCTAGACGCTAAACTGATATGATTAGATCTTGATGATTTGATAGCCATAACAGAAGCTACAATGTTTGAAGATGGTATTGTATTGAATCTATTAATTTTAATTTTTGTTTTATTTATTTATACTTTTAAATCTTAATAATGTTGTATTTTGTTTTTTTTTTCTCTCCCTCTCTCCCTCTTTTTCTAATTTTGTAGGATTCCAACCAATTGTGGATGAAGAAAAGAAAGTGGATCAAGTGGAGAAGTTTGCAAAGTTGCAGATTTGATTTTTGTACTTTTTTTAAGAAAAGAATGTTATGTATTTATGTAATATGTATCTTGAATTTTAGCATTTGTTCTTGTATCAAAATATTAAGAGTACTTTGATTAATATGTATTTGAATATGATGTTTAAACTTTTAATTTAGAGACTTTTATATGATAATGTTTTTTTTTTTTAAATTTTCAATCAAACTATTATTGTTATTTTTTTGTTTGGATTATTATATGTTTAGTGTTTACATTAATTTAATATGTTCAATAGTAACAATTTGAAATTGTCAATTTAAAAAATGTCTATTACGAACATATTATTACTTATTCCTTAAAAAATTCGTTCAAACTCAACAGAAGTCGGTTCATGAAGTTGGCTAACGAGCTGTGATGTGGCAGTTCTGTTCCCAATTTTGCTGCAGCACAGAATTTGCTCCCTCCAGTCGCCCAACAACATTAATCTGCACAAAATG
This sequence comes from Luffa acutangula, assembly GCA_036850905.1. Classification (NCBI taxonomy): domain Eukaryota; kingdom Viridiplantae; phylum Streptophyta; class Magnoliopsida; order Cucurbitales; family Cucurbitaceae; genus Luffa; species Luffa acutangula. The sequence continues at coordinate 38,819,318 of CM072088.1, forward strand.
ATTTCCAAAGCTTCCATTCTACCAAATGGGTTAAAATATGTAATATCTATCTAAAACCAACCCTATTAAGCACAAAGGACACACAAATCCCTATATAAATGAGGCCTAAATAACTACCTTTTGGACAGTTATCACCTGGTAACACTATGTGATACGAACTGCTTTGTATTCGATACAGACGTATTGATCCAAAGCGTCCATGTAGTAGACGTGTGAGCAGAGGTATCCTATGCAATGAGTTTGCATAAGACTGGACCACGAAATAGTAAACCACTAGTTGTAACACCGTTAACTAGTCAGGTTACTGTTTCAATAGGATGACCTAGATAACTCGGACTTAATTCTGAGTGTGTAATGAACTCCTTCTCACGAGAGATTGTCCTTTGAAAAGTATGGGTGAGAGTGGCTTGTACGCCGACTCAATTAGCCTACCTTTTTTGGGACATGACAACACAAGATGAAATTCACTCCTTCTCGCTTCTAGGAGAAGTAGATGAGTGTTCCCTTAAGGGATCCCGCCCTCTCACTGGCCCGAGGGGGACTTTCTGTTTATTAGTTGGACTATAAACAGATTGTTGATTAGAGGAGCACCGTACTTAAAGAGACAGAGGTAACACACAAAACGGTAATACAACCCAACTTTAGTTACGAACACTCATGAAAAATTGACTTACCGGTATTGGTCAATATTCGTGGACACAGAAACATTCTACAGTGAGAAGAGTGTAGTTGTGGGTCTTTAGTGGAGTGACCCACAGTTAATGAATATTGGTTAACTCGATTAATGAGTTTAGTCAGTTAACCTCAAATCATTGACGCTCCTGATCTGTAGGTCCATTAGGTCCCCCTGCTAGCTCGTAATGAGCAATTAGGAACAAATTATCTTGAAAAGAATTTGAATTGTTCAAATTCAATATGGGAATCAATTTAATTTTATGAGATAAAATTAATATAATTTATAGTGATACATTATAATATAAAGTTTAATTTGAGATTAAACTTTATTAATTGAGAGAATTATATATTTGAAAGAGTTTAAATATATGACTAATTAAATATGTGATATTTAATTAGTGAATAAATTAATTAATTAAATGTAGTTCAATTAAATGTGATTTAAGTAAACTATAATATATGAGATAAATATTAGAATATGATTCTAATATGTAATTAATTAAATATGGGTGATATTTAATTAATTATGCCCCCGTTTGATAACCATTTGGTTTTTGGTTTTTGGTTTTTGATAATTATGCTTGTTTTCTCCTAAATTCCCTATCATGGATTTCTTCCTAGTTAAGGTTGCATTTAAATTCCTAGCCAAGTTTTATAAACAAAAATTGGTTTTTGAAAACTATTTTTTTTTTGTTTCCAAATTTGGACTTGGTTTTTGAAAACATGGTAGAAGATTGATACTAAAACCAAGAAACTTATAGGTGGAAGTATGTGTGTATAAACTTAATTTTCAAAAACCCAAATCCAAAAACCAAATGGTTATCAAACAGGGCCTATAAAATTAATTGATTTTGAATTAATTAATTGTTTAATGCAATTTAGTTAAATGTGATTTAATTAAATTAAGTCTATAGTTTAATTTTAATGTGAATTTGATTCATATTAAAACTATAGGTTATAAGAGAGATGCACATTTGAATATGATTTGAATGTTTGATTAATTAAATACGTGGTATTTAATTGATCAAAGAATTAATTAATTGTGTAATTTAATTAATTTGATTAAATCCGATTTAATTAATTTTAAATAAAACTATATATTATGTGAGGGCAATGCATTTAAATATGATTGAAACGTACATAAGGTTAATTAATTAATTAATAATTAATTAATTAATTAAATCAATTCTATATTATTTAATTAAAAGACTTTTATCTGACGATCAAGATCTATCATCTCCTCACATTAGAAAACACGCCAGAAGGGGTATCTGGGGTTACCCTCATTTTTCGCATGCTCTCTGTAGAAGCGAGATCGATCTCCCACTCTCTCATTCTCTCTCAAGCATAGACACAGAGAAGGAAAATTTTCCTCTATGTGTTTCTCTCCCAAATATAAGATTTGGAGTCCTACCACTCCATTCCTGGTCTTAGAGTTATAGTGGGGAAACCAAGTGCTAGTGTTTGTTGTTGCTGTTCAATCAAGAATCATTATTGATTTTCAGAGTCGCCAATGGAGGTTTGCTTCTCTTTCCCTTTTAGATCTAGATTTGGAATCACATGCTTAACCTTAATAGTTATAGAATTGATTATGTAATTTGCCAATGTAATGGTATTTTGGTGAAACCTAATTAACTACGAACGGTCTCAATTCGCTTTCGTTGTGGAATTCAGGAATTCCAATCCTACATACCGTACATTATAACTATTATAATATAATATTATGCATGAACATGCTTAACCTATGGTGGGATTTAGCTAAATGACATCCATAAAGCATTTAAATAGCTAGATAAACTGGTATTTTGGCCCCTAGGATAAAATAAATAATAAAATTACATTAATTTTATTGAAAATATCCTAATATGCCTTGAACCGCTCTAGAACCGGATTGAATCGACCCAAATTGCCTCGTACCAGACCCCAAAATCGAGAACCAAGCCAAAACTACCCAAAACCGAACTGAATCACGTAAACCAAGCTAGACTGGACCGAACCAGACAAACTCTCGCTTCGTGCTGCGCATTCACGTTGGAAAACGACACAACGTCGAGACGTTGAAGAGCAACGTCTCGATGCTACGCCGACTGCAGACCTCTGTTCATTGATTCCAACCACTGTTCATCGTTGTTTTTGGCCCAATTTGTGTTGGGTTTTATGCCCTAAAACTCGTAGATAGTAAATGTAACACTTGACTATTATTTATAAAGCGTTATTGATTATAGATATTCATCTTGCCTAAAATAATCACAAATCCAAAACACCAAGAACCTCTGGCTATATTATGAATACTTGAACTTTATGTGGTGACATAAATATGGATCAAGTTCAAGTAAATAACCTAAACGGTCTATAGTATAAAGATAAGTGATAAAAGGAACTACCTCAATTATGTTTGAGAACTCCCCTTATTTTAGGTGAATCCCCACAACAATAATAAGAATAACCCCATTGACAAAATGATAAGACAACCCCAAGAAAGTTAAACAGATTTGCTTGGAAGGATGATCAAAGATCAAGAAGAAAGGAGAACTCGTTCCTAACTTTAACATTTCGAACTCTTCACAATTTAATTGATCAAACTAAATTGAAAGTCCTAGGCATGCATTCTAGTTGTAAAGACACAAGAACACAAAGAAAGCGTAAAAGCTTGGGAGAGACTAAACTCAATGTGAAATTTCATTCAAATTCAACTTGTGTTCAAATGACAAATTACATCCATATTTATACTAATTGTAAAGACATCATGAAAGGACACAACCTTTCATCTATGTGGTCTAAATTCAGTCCCTAACCTTTCAAATCCATTCATGAACCGTCATAAATACAAATTCATGAATTCAAAAGATACATAATGCATTAAATATGTGAATGAATCTGGATTTTTAGATTCATTGTGTCTTTTGGTTGTATGGGGCCTTTCCAAGCTTGAATGGATGCAACTTTTGGTCATGGATAGTCACCTTAGCTTGGAAGTAACTATTTAAGGCCTCTTGTAGTCTTTTAGCTCTAGATCTTGTCATCGGAGCTTGTGGCACAATGATTGGAGGATGATTGGATTGAATTGGAGTTGACAACCATGAAGCTTCATTCGAGCTTGAATGAATTGGTGGAGCTTTGAGTTCTTCTTCTTCAGCTAGTGGAGCTTGGAATTCTTCTTCTTGATCTTCTTGATTGCTTATTTCTTTATCAATAAGGCTAGGTACCTTATCTTGGGAACACTATTGACGTGGCTCACTTTGCATTTAAGACAAACGATGTGATCCTGAATCGTACATGTAGTGACATGTGAGTGAGGGTGTCTTATGCAATGAGTTTGCATAGAGACCGGACCACGAGATATGCAATGAGCTTCTCTACATGTAATGCATGTACTACAAACTTTATGAACATCATGCTGCATGTGTGGCCAATAAAAATAATCCTTACACTACAACAAATTATAGATAACATAGCTTTTAATAAGAGCATTTTTACAAAATGCTATTAAAAATTCTAAAATTTTAAGCGGGCAAAATGTGCGGGCTTTTTCTTTTTAATGAAAAAATTGAGGGAATTAATTTTTTTGTCTCAACACTCTACTCCCCAACTCTGCACCCTCGCCATATCTCATTTTCGCTTCATACCCACTCTCTGGCCGCTTCGAGCAAAGGGTGTTCTCCTCTCTCAATCTCTTGGAATCTCTCTTCATCACTTTCCACACTTCTCTCAGACGATCCTCTGCTTCGAAGGTATTTTTCAAGCTTTTGTCTGATCACTTTCCAAATTTTTTTCAAGATTTTTTCTTAAATCTCTCCCCATCACTCTCTAGATTTTTTCTGTAGTGAACATAATTCCAGATTTTGTTTTCCAAGATTCTTGTTCTTTCCTTCTTCTCTCTACCGTTGTTCAATTCTTTAGGTTTTCTTGCAATTTCTCTTGAATTTAATTGTTGTTCTTGGTGAATAATTTTGGTTTTTTGCCACTTCCTTTTTCGTCAAAGAGAAGTTTAAATTAGGGATGAGAAATTAATCTCAGGGACTTTCACTAATGGGTTTGTTCGTTTGTGGTTACAATAATCATCAAAACCAAAAAGCTTGACTGACCCAAAAGATATTTCCCAAAAAGTTACAGACCCATAAAGTTGAAGAGAAATATATGAATGTGGGAAACCCAAAACCGTTCATTGCAAGGGAAAAAGGAAAATGGGATAGGGGAAAAGGGGAAAGGGGAAAGGAAATGTTTTTGGAAAAATGAGGGTGTGGGAGGGAAAAGAAAAGCCCGTAAAACAGCTTTAAGAGGAAGAAGATGAGAGGAATAAAAGGCTGGAATCAAGTTTTATTTTGAGGGAAAGAGAGAGAGACATAACTTTTCTCCACCCACTTACTTTGTTACTTGAAATTTTCTCAAGCCAGGTGCATGCTCAAATACCTTAACAACCAGATTTAGCTCTATTATCAAGTTGTTAATTCCTACTACCACCTATATGGATAGGCTAATAATTCTTAAGCCAGATGCATGCTCAAATACCTTAATTAGAGTATGAAAATTTTTACCCCCAATCTTTCACCGGAAAAGAAAAAAAGTCTGATCTACAAAAGACAAGTAGCTAGAAAGAATTTATCTTTACTTTTGTCATTCAAACCAACTGAAGAGCAATTTAATAACTAATTTCGCCCTACAAGAGAATGTCATGTCCTAGTTGTTTGGTGTTTCTTGTTTTTGTCAATAAAAGTGTTCCTTTCTGAAGTGTCTTTAAGAAGAAATTGAGGAAGAAGTTAAGTAGTTGGAACAAGTTCTTCCTTAATTCTTTCACTCAATTCATTGAAGAGAGTCAAAGACACCCATTCCTTAAAAACTTGAAACCATTACTCAACCTGATAAAAATAGAAACAACAATTATTGGACCTGTAATGTCCATCTAGAATCAGAAGAACTTATTGAGATAAAGAACTTGTATAGATGTTTTCATTTCCCTCACGTTTTCTCCTTATTGTTGTTGTCTTTGCTCAAAAGGCGAAGAAACCATTGATCACCTGCTTCACTGTCTTTTTGTGGTTAAGGACTAATCCTTTGTAAAAGAGGTTGAAGATTGGTTGCTTGAGGTTTTGTTGGGAAGTTGTTTTAGGGAAAAAACAAAGATCCTTTGTGGGTTGTTGATAACTGCCCAAAAGGTAGTTATTTAGGCCTCATTTATATAAGGATTTGTGTGTCTTTGATGCTTAATAGGGTTGGTTTTAGAGAGATATTACATGTTTTAACCCATTTGGAAGAATGAAAGCTTTGGAAATCATTTTGTGCAGAATCTGTTGCTGAGCGACTGGAGGGAGCAAATTCTGTGCTGCAGCAAAACTGGGAACAGAACTGCCACATCACAGCTCGTTAGCCAACTTCATGAACCGACTTCTGTTGAGTTATTTTCGGGATAAAGGAGCAAGGAGAGCCCTACACGTGTCCAGGATGACCTAATTCAAGCCTCCTATCCTTCTATAAAAGGAAGTAGTTGTCCAAGTCAAAACCATTCCAACTTTCCTTGGAAGCCGAGTAGTATAGAGAGATTGGAGATTACCAAGAACACCATCATCCACGAGCTGATTAAAGAGATTAGTATTTTCTTTGTTATCTTGTGATTATGGACATGCCTACTCAGATCGTAATTCGTGTTTCCATGTTTATTATGAAATAAGTAGCTTTAGGTGTTGGTTAGGAACATGTAGTTGTTGTGCTTATACTTTAGTAATATATTGATTATTGCATCTTGGTTAATTGTTGTGCCTATTTACATTTTATGCCCGCCTGGCCAGCCGGTGTGAATACCTCTCTCTAGTTTCAGGGATGATTTAGAGAGTGTGTGGCAATTATCCACACTACGATCATTGTGTATTGGTGAACGCCAGTGACTAAGCTAGGGATAGCCAGTCGCCTAGTGCTTGATCGGTCGCACTTCATTGGGGTTGAAACACATTCCAAAAGATTCAGAGTTCTGGGAGGAATCCACTAATAATACTGCGAGAGTTGCATGATCAATAATATTGCTAGAACATCTTTTTAAACAACTACTAAGCCTAACCAGCGCCTGCCTTTAATATGTCTATCTATTTGTTTATTCTTTGTTCTGTCATTTATTTTGCTTCAGCTTAATTCTTATAAAACCAAATCATTTTTACCATCTTTGAAACCATTAGAAAGTTACACAAAATAGGTAAAGTGGAAGCTAATTCTGGACTCGGATTGATAATATAATTTGTTGCAGACTGTGTATACTTGCACAAGAATTCTAGAGTCTTTTATACCATATTTTTACTCACTCTAGGAGCCCAACAGTTGTGTTGTTAAAGCTACTTTATGGACGACATGTAACTAGTGAAGTCTTAAAATCTCTAAAGATTGGAGGAGTTTGGAAGATTATTTTGTCTATACTATACAACATTTGGCTTCTTGTGGTAGAAATTAGAGGAGAATTTTGTGTTTTAGGTTTGGTTAAATTACTTTAATGTTTTTTTTGTATGATCATGGTATTTGTGGAGCTGAATTTTTACTGCTATATAGTTTGTTTCTGGTAGTTTGAAAGCTATTTTTATTGCTATACAACACTTGGCTCTGTAACCTTTCTTGTAGTTTGAAAGCTTGAGTTAGAATATGGGTTTTGAACCAACTTTTTGAGAATTGTACATACAACAAAGCCTCTTCTGGTGTTTTCCAACTTTTTAGAGTAATAAACAAATGACTTACCTCTTTAAATCATTTGTGATTTCAACGATCTTGGAAGTCAAGGCTTGAAAGGGTATATCAGTGACAAAATTCTTCTTTTAACAAATTTGGTAAGCCTCAAGTATCATCTGAAAATTATTCTTTTTGTTTTTCTTTTCTATAATATAACCTAACAATTATTTTTCCTTTTATAGTTAATTGACATCGCTATACATTTGGTTTATGATTCAATTGATGTTAAGTTTCTCTCCAAACCTAAAACGCTACAGGAAATTTAAGTTTAGTTCCATTATTGGTGATGCCCTCTGCATATTAATGTTACGACTTTGTGAAAGTTTACCCTACTATCTAGTACTTGTTTCATAGTTCTCATTTCGATTTAACCATTTAGATGTAATCACATCTTTCAACTTAATTTATGTTGTTGGACAATCTAGATGTTATCTCCCTGTATAGCTTTTTATATTAAATTGTAACTAGACTAAGTGAACAATCTCTCAAGTAGCTGTAAGTATGATTGTTTTCTTTTTACTTGTTCGATTGCAGATGCTTATCTTTGCTTCAATTTAGATGTTATCTCCCTGTATAACTTTTTATATTAATTTGTTGCTAGGTAAGACTTGTTTGTTCCGTTGATTTTACTGATGCTGATGCTACTGATATTAATCTGTTATATAAAGGTTGTACAACGAGGCCCTTAAGTTCTAAGGATGAAGGTGTTGTGGGGGTAGACTCTTTAATGCTAGATTGTTTAGTTGATGATGTTAAAATGTCTTTCGACTCATATCAGTCTCTTGGGTTTGAAGTAGTACTTGGTGGTGGACAGGATGCTTCAGCAGTAATAACTGATCATCGGGTCGGAAAGTTTGAAGCTAAATTCTATCACAAGGTGTAGTGTTATTCCTAATGACCTTATAATTGAAGTTGAGTTAATTTAGTTTTTTGACATTTTTGTTTTGTGTAATAGATCCTTCAAGAAGATATTGGAGGTGTAAACGACCATTTTTTTACCCATTAATGCTCTAGCTTTCAATCCTGATGGCAAGAGGTATGTTTATGGTTTATTGCATTGTTTGCATATGAAAAAAAACAAACAACACAATCAAAGAAACCATAGTATTGGATGGTGATTGAGATTCTTTATAGATATGGTTTTGTTGTAGATTTTCAATTAGAGGTGAGTTGTATTATGAAGGTAATTACGATTATTAAGAAATATTTGTTGTTTGGCCACTTTTTTAGCTTTGCAGTTTGGTTGTAGCTTGCTCTGTTTCATTATTTCTCTTTGAATGCATAGTAAGGACTATAGAAGTGGTAAAATATTTTGTATATGGGTATGGTTTTCTGCAAACTTCACCATTTAATTGGCACCAATAAAATGTTGAACGAAACTTTGAATTGGAGGCTAAAATACAAACCAAAGAAGATAAGATGGGTATGGTTTTGTGCAAACTTCACCATTTAATTGGCACCGTTCTAAACTTTAATCTCTCTAGAAAACGGGGCTAATTTTGGGCAGTGGACCAGTGGTAATAAAAAATGTGGATGCTACTTTTGATGGGGAGCGACACATTCTTATAAGGTGCACCATTATAATAAGTATGTTCATGTATTTCGTTATTTTTTATTAAATATATTTACTCCAATTAAACTTTCACTTGAATGATTTTGTTTTTATATTTGTTCCTATTTTTTATAACTTTTCTCTTTTTGTAGGTTGATGAAAGAATCACTTCCTCTAAAATGGAATGGCATACTACACATTATTTTGATTTTGGATATGGACATATTTTGTAAATCAAGAATGATAGGTTGATAATGTTTTATTTTGTATCATTATATCATCTAGAGTTGATGATATTTATTATTCTATTTACTTGTTTTTGTGGATATTGTGAATTATGTATTGAACGTTGATTTAGAAGAAGCAATGATATTACTGTAGCTATCAAGATCATTTTAGAAAATCTAAAGACTACTATAATAATTCATCCAATACTACAAAAGGTATTCAATAGCATTTATCTTATATAACATAACACATACATCCAATACTACAAAATGTTTCTAAAAGCTATAAAAGACAAGTCAGTGGTGTTCATCCAAAGCTATAAAAAGTAGCTTCAAATCATACAAAATTCATAAAAGCTATTAGAATTACATGAGAGATATAAAACCAACAACAAACTTATTATAGCTCCCATTTAAAGCTATAGATAACTATTTATAGCTTTATATAAACATCATCATTGACAAACAATAGCATTTTATTATGGTTATAATAACATTTTTATAGCTTTTACAAAAAGCTATTATATATCTAAAGGATAATAAAATTATGGTATTAAAAATGAGTTATTATAGCATTTTTTTTATAACTTTTATAAAAAGCTATAAAAAGTCCAGACTTTTTATAGCACGGGCTGTCATGACTTTTTGTGAAATGCTATAAAAGACCTACGATAGCATTTTTCTGAAGCTATTGTAGGGCTTTTTTCCTGTAGTGTTAAGTGAAGCATACGTCTTATTTTCAACGAAATGACCCATAAGACCACCCCTATGTGCTTCTTTCACAAGCAATTCTCTATATGAACCCTTAGGAATGCAAAGTTTGTCTTTCCTAAATAGAAAACCATCAAAAACATATAAATAATTTAATACTATTCCCTTTACACATTGAGAATTTTTTTTTTCCAAAATCATCATCATTTTCATACATTTCTTTCAAAAACTCAAATCCCAACAATTTAGAAGATAAAGTTGACAACAAGCTATATCTCCTAGATAGTGCATCAGCAACAACATTTTCCTTACCACTTTTGTACCTTATAACATATGGAAATGATTCAATGAACTCCACCCACTTAGCATGACGTCGATTTAACTTATCTCGTCCTTTGAGATGCTTTAAGCTTTCATGATCAGTATGGATCACAAACTCTTTTGGCCATAGGTAATGTTGCCAAGTTTGTAATGCTCTTACCAAATCATACAATTCTTTGTCATATGTTGGATAGTTTAAAGCAACACCATTCAATTTCTCACTAAAGTACATAATGAGCTTTTGTTCCTGCATCAAAACTGCTCCAATTCCTATGCCACTAGCATCACATTCAATTTCAAAAATATTTTCAAAATTAGGCAAAGACAACAAAGGTGCAGAACTCAATTTTTCCTTTAAAATAGTAAATGCCTTTTCTTGAGATTCTCCCCATTTGAAAACAACGTTCTTTTTAACCTTCTCATTAAGTGGAGCAGCAATGGTACTAAAATCCTTAATAAACCTCCGATAAAAATTAGCTAAGACATGAAAAGATCTAACTTCACTAGCATTTTAAGGTTGTGGCCATTCTTGGATAGCTTTAACTTTATCACCATCAACTTCAATACCATTTGCAGAAACAACAAATCCAAGGAAATTAATTCTATCTAAACAAAAAGCACACTTTTGAAAATTTGCAAAAAATTGTGCTTCTCTCAATGCAAGTAAAACCTTCCTAACATGCTCTACGTGCTCATTCAAGGACTTAGAGTAAACAAGAATATCATCAAAGTAAACTACCACAAATTTTCCTAGAAATTCACACAAAACATGATTCATGAGACGCATAAATGTACTAGGTGGATTGGTAAGACCAAAAGGCATAATTAAGCACTCATACAATCCATGTTTGGTCTTAAAGGCAGTTTTCCATTCATCACCAACTTTCATCCAAATTTGATGGTATCCAAACTTAAGATCAATTTTAGTAAATAAAACAGATCCATGCAATTCATCTAACATATCATCAAGTCTAGGTATAGGATGACGATACTTTACCATAATCTTGTTGATGGCTCTACAATCCACACACATTCTCCAAGAACCATCCTTCTTTGGAACCAAAATTACTGGAACAGAACAAGGACTCAAACTTTCCCTCACATATCCTTTGGCAAGCAACTCATCAACTTGCTTTTGAATTTCTTTTGTCTCAGTAGGATTAGCTTGATACGCTGGCCTATTTGGAATTACAACTCCTGGAATGAAATCAATTTGATGCTCAATCCCTCTAAGTGGTGGCAATCCGCTTGGTAGTTCTTTAAGAAATATGTCTTCGAAATCTTGCAACAAACTCAAAAAAAAAACACTAGGCAAAGAAGTTTTTTAGTCATTAGTTAGAAAACATGGTTCTTTTGCACATTGGTTTTGTTGAAAACAAAGTTTTCCTAACCTCTCTGTTTCTAGCTAATAGAAGACTCTCATTTTTTTCTTTTCTCTCTTTTGATCGTTTCTCATTCTTTCCACTCTTTTCTTTTTCTCCATAATTGCTTTTCTCACACTCACTAGAATTCTTTTTTTTTTCTTTCAAACTCTTCTATTTTGTTTTTCTCACTCAAAATATTTTTACCCTCTTTATCATTTTTTTTCGGCCTCCACTCTCATTTTCTCTAACTTACATTGCTCATCAAACACATCCCTAGTTGACAAAGGAAGAAGAATAATCTTTCTCCCATCTTTGGTAAATTTGTAGCGGTTAAGATAACAATCATCACTTTTCTGTCAAATTGCCACGGTCTTCCCAAAAGAATTTCTCCAGCATGCATAGGAGCAACATCACATAGAACATTATCACTGTATCTCCCAATAGAAAATGAAACAAGACATTGTCTATTGACTCTAACTTCTCCACAATTGTTCAACCATTGAAGTTTGTAAGGTCTAGGATGTGGTATTGTAGGTAATCCCAATCTTTTGATTAGTAATGTACTAACAATATTTGTACAACTTCCACCATCTATGATCACACAACAAGCCTTGCCATTCACATGACAACGAGTATGAAACAATGTTTTCCTTTGCTCTTCAACTAGTTCCTTTTTAACTTGAGCACTTAAAGCTCTTCTAGTTACAAGCACATCCCCAACAATTGGTTCTTCATAACTTCCATCACTAGACTCCTCTAATTTAACAATTTCTTCCTTCTCTTCCTCACCCTCAATTACTACTTCTCCATTATTGATAATCATTGTCCTTTCGTTTGGACAATCCCTACTTACATGCCCTAACCCTTGACATTTCTAACACTTGATATCCCTATTTCTCTCCCTGGGCTCTTCTACTTTAGCCTTTCCTTTCAAAGAAGACTCTCCCCTTTCTTTAGATTTTTCTTGCACAAACTTTTCTCTACTTCTGAAATCACTTTTATTCTCCTTTTTCCATGATGAATTGAAAGAAGAAGTGGGTTTAGACGAAGTGTACCTTTCTCTTCTAGCATTCAATTGTTTTTCCACCTTTATGGCAAGATGCAACATCTCCTCTATGTCACCATAAGGTTGTAGATCAACCTTGTCTGCAATGTCCTGGTTTAGATCATCAAGGAATCGTGCCATGAGACTTTCCATGTCTTCATCAAGATCTAGTTGATCCATCAAAGTGTCCATCTCCTTGTAGTAATCTTCCACAGACTTACTTCCTTGTCTCAATCTTTGAAGCTTTTGCACCATGTCCCTTTGGAAATGCTTTGGAACAAACCGCTTCCTCATTGACTCCTTGAATTCATACCATGAATCGATTGGTGCCTCGAGATTTCTTCTCCTACTTGACATCAACTTATCCCACCATGTTTGAGCGTATTGTTTAAATTGAGCAACACAAAATTTTACCTTATTTTCATCGCTAAAGTTATGACAATCAAACACGTATTCCACCACTTTCTCCCATTGAAGGTACTCTTCTGGATCAGTTTTTCCATAAAACTTTTGAAGCTTCAATTTGATGCTCCCCAAGTTACGATCAACTTGAGCTTCCTCCCATGGAGCTCTCCTTTGGAAATTTTGATATCTTCTTCCTCGACCTCTTGCTCTATTTAAGCCACGACCAAAACGCCTTTCTCCTCCTCTTGGAGCCCTAACTAATGTAACTTGGTCATCCTCATGTTCATTATAATCGTCATCCTCATAATCGTTGTTGGGTTCCTAGAGTGAGTAGAAATATGGTATAAAAAGACTCTAGAATTCCTGTGCAAGTATACACAGTCTGCAACAAGTAATATTATCGATCCGAGTCCTGAATTAGCTTCCACTTTATCTATTTTGTGTAACTTTCTAATGGTTTCAAAGATGGTAAAAATGATTTGGTTTTATAAGAATTATGCTGAAGCAAAATAAATGACAGAACAAAGAATAAACAAATAGGCAGACAGATTAAAGACAGACGCTGGTCAAGTTTAGTAATTGTTTTAAAAGACGCTCTAGCAATATTATTGATCATGCAAACTCTCGCAGTATTATTAGCGGATTCCTCCCGGAACTCTAGATCTTTTGGAATGTGTTTCAACCCCAATGAAGAACGACCGATCAAGCACTAGGCAATTGGCTATCCCTAGCTCAGTCACTGGCGTTCACCAATACACAATGATCGTAGTGTGATTAATTGCCACACACTCTCTAAATCACCCCTGAAACTAGAGAGAGGTATTCACACCGGCTGGCCAGGCGAGGATAAAATAAGAATAAGCACAACAATTAATCAAGTTGCAATAATCAATATATTATTAGAGATGAAGTACGACAACTACATATTACTTAACCAACGCCTAAAGCTACTTAGTTCATAATTGAAGGTGTTCATATAACACATGCGGAAGCAATTTTAGGATCGGAGGCACTTAACTACATCAATTTTAAAAAATGAAAACATGCTGTCCAAATACCGTAAGGAGAGAGAGCATAATTTTACCAACCTTTTGGAGACCGATTCAATAACTCCCTTTGATTCCTTTGATCAGGAACGGTGTGTGGACCACCTCTAGTGTCTTACCTACTATTCTCCGGGCCAAGAACGACTTGTGGGAGTTATAGAGATAGAGAATGGGAATGGAATGTTTGAAAATTCAAGCACTAGAGAGATATATGGAGATGAGAGAGTTTGAGACCAAAATCCAGCAACATAACAATATGGAAAATGGCTCTACATCCTTTGAATCTGATTCATACTCCTTATATAGACATCTTCCATTCAAAGAGAAGCCTCATGACACTAGACACATGGTGAAATTGCAACTCAAAGTGGATTCTAGGTGTTTAATTCACAACACATGCAACTAGTGCATGGTTGTGTTGTTTTCCACTATGCATCAACATGCAAGAGTGGGAATGCCACTAAATCCACTTAAAATTGAATCTAAATTCTCAATTTTCAGCTTGCAATTCATTCCTATTTCAATTCAAAATTGAAATTAATTTCTAGGCAATTAATTGGTACAATTCCAAGTAATTTTTACATGATTAATCCAATTAATCTTTATCACCTAGTGCCATGAATTATATATGATTCCTAATACATATATATGGTATTCAAAACACTTTTAAATACTTCATCTCTCATTTTCTAATTTAATTCATAATTAAATTATTGTGTCAAACACAATTTACGGTAATACCCGTTTTCCCGATTTTGAACGATTCAAAGCTTCCTATCTTTTTGTTCTAGGCTTTGTTCCGATATGAGCTAGTAGGGGGACCTAATGGACCTATAGATCATGGGCTCCAACGATTCGAGGCTAACCGACTAATCTCATTATCCAAGCTAGCCAACATTCGTTAACTACCGGGACACTCCACTATAGCCCAATAGTTGCACTCCCCTTACTATAGATTTATTTCCGTCCACTCGATTTAACCATGATTAGTAAGTCGATCCTTCACAGGTTGTTCGTAGCTATAGCTAGGTCAAAAAGCCGTTTCACCCCTATAGTACTTCTAGTTCCTTAAGTCCCACTGATCCCCTAATGAACAATTGGTTTATGGTCAAACCATAAAACCGAGTCCCTCTCGGGCCAATGAGAGGGCAGGATCCCTTTGTTCAAGCCCCGGAGTCAGCACTTAAGGGAACAACCTCTCTACTATCCCTAATTCGGGTAGGAGTGAATTCCTTCTTGCACGACTATGTCCCCAGCTATCTACCCGTTCATATCCCTGAAATGGCAGGCATATTGAGTCGGCAATACTGAGCCACTCTCACCTATGCAGATCTAAGGATAAGCCCAAATAAACAGGAGTTCATAGTTAGCTCAGGATTAAGATCGAGTTACCTAGGTCATCACATGAAATAGTCAGTCTCGTCAGTAAACGGTGTTATAAAGCGAGAGTGACTTATTTCTCGGTCCTGGTCTTATGCAAACTCATTGCATAGGACACACCCACTCGCATGTCTCTACATGGACGATTTAGGATCACATCGTCTATACCATCTATAAAGTGGGTCGCATCTCATAGTGTATCCATAATAAGGTACCCAACCTTATCCCTATACTATAGACCGTTTTGGCTATTACTCAAGCTTGATCCATTTTTTATGTCTCTACATAAAGCTCAAGTATTCATCCTATAGCCATGGATCTTAGTTGATTGGATTTGGGTTATTATATGTGCAATTTACTTTATTCAGTAATAACTTTACTGAATTAATCTCGATAATGCCTATATCGAATAAGTATGTATAATTTGTTTAACATTCACTATCTACGAGTTTTAGAACACAATCCCAACAATCTCCCACTTGAACTAAAACTCTAGTTTAGTGGGATGTACTATAATCTATAACAGCAGTGGGTGAATAAATACTTGTATTAATAACAAAGTAAAAATACAATAAACTGGGGCATCTAAATAACCAGTATACTGAGGCATCGACATACCAGTTACAACTCTCCCACTTGACCTAGATTATTTCTCGTACACATCTCGCAGACCTAGACCTTCTAGATTACTCTCGAACACTTTAGCCGTGAGAGCCTTCGTGAATGGATCAGCAATGTTGTGCTCTAACGCTATCTTTGTGACGATCACGTCTCCTCGGTGCACAATCTCCCTAATGAGATGGTATTTCCTTTCGATGTGCTTGCCTCTCTTATGGCTGCGAGGTTCCTTTGAGTTTGCAACTGCGCCGCTATTATCACAATACAAGGTGATAGGCAGATGCATATTTGGAACGACTTCCAAGTCAGTTAGGAACTTCCTGAGCCATACTGCCTCTTTTGCTGCTTCGCAAGCGGCTACATATTCGGCCTCCATGGTCGAGTCTGCAATGCATCCTTGCTTGATGCTGCGCCATACTATTGCTCCTCCATTTAGAGTGAATATTGACCCTGATGTAGATTTCCTCGAATCTCTATCGGTTTGAAAGTCAGAATCAGTGTATCTTGTAAGGATCAAATCCTTCGAACCATACACGAGCATATAGTCCCTCGTTCTCCTTAGATATTTGAGGATACTTTTAACTGCTGTCCAGTGATCAAATTCTGGATTTGATTGATATCTACTGACAATCCCTACTGCATAACAAATGTCAGGCCTTGTACACAACATGGTATACATTAGGCTACCTACTGCAGAGGCATAGGGAAAACGTCTCATGTCCTCAACTTCTTGAGGTGTCTGAGGACACTGTTCCTTGGACAAAATAATTTCTTTCCTGAAAGGTAATAGTCCTTTCTTGGAATTTTGCATTTTATATCTAACCAACAATTTGTCGATATAAGACGCTTGAGACAGGGCTAGCGTTTTGTTCTTTCGGTTTCGAACAATTTGGATCCCTAGAACAAATTGTGCCTCACCCAAATCTTTCATTTGGAATTGAGTTGCTAGCCATAGTTTAATGTCAGTTAGATAACCTACATCATTCCCGATGAGTAGGATATCATCTACATACAGTACAAAGAAAGCTACAGAGTTGTTGATGATCCTTTTGTAAACACAAGGCTCATCAACGTTTTGTTCAAAGCCATAAGATTAGATGCTTGTTTTAATCCATAAATGGATCATTTTAGCTTGCAAATTTTTTGCTCTTGATCTTGAGCTATGAACCCCTCTGGCTGAGACATGTAGATACTTTCTTCAAGATTACTGTTCAGAAAGGCAGTCTTGACATCCATTTGCCATATTTCATAATCGTAAAACGTGGCAATGGACAAAAGTATTCGGATCGATTTTAACATGGCAACAGGGGAGAAGATTTCTCCATAGTCAATCCCCTCCCGCTGGGTAAAACCCTTTGCCACAAGTCGTGCCTTAAAGGTCTGTACCTTTCCAGCAGCGTCTCGTTTTCTCTTGTAGATCCATTTACACCCTATGGGTCTAACCCTTTCAGGTTGATCTACAAGATCCCATACTGAATTAAAATGCATGGACTCGATTTCCAAGTCCATGGCTTTAATCCACTCGTTCTTGTCAACATCATCCATTGCCTGTTTAAAGGTTAATGGATCCTCGTTTCTGTCATCAGGTATGACGACTGGAGTTTCAGTTAAACCCAAATAGCGATCAGGTTGTCTAAAAATCCTCCCACTACGTCGAGGTTCTCTTATTTCTTGAGAAGGACGTGATTGACTCGAGGTGCCAGCATCATCAACAACTCTTGTTGATGTTTCTGTAGCTTCGTTTGATAGTTCACTTAAAACGACTTTACTTCGTGGCTTGTGATCTCTGAGGTGGTCTTCTTCTAGGAATGTAGCATTTGTTGATACAAGTACTTTATTTTCCTATGGATTGAAGAAGTATCCACCTCTCGTTTCTTTGGGATAGCCTACAAATAGGCAAAATTTAGAACGAGGTTCTAATTTCCTTGGATTTGCTTCTAGCACGTATGTAGGGCATCCCCAAATTTTGAAATGTCGTAAACTAGCTTTACGTCCTTTCCAGAGCTCAAACGGTGTTTCAGAAACACTCTTTGAGGGAACTACGTTCAAAATATAAACTGCAGTCTCTACTGCATAACCCCAAAACGAGTTAGGCAACTGAGCATAACTCATCATCGAACGAACCATGTCCAACAAGGTTCTGTTTCTCCTTTCCGATACACCGTTTTGCTGAGGTGTACCAGGGGCTGAGAGTTGAGACGTAATTCCATGCTCTATCAAATAGTCTTGAAAACTTGAGTCCATGTACTCTCCACCTCGATCGGATCGAAGTGTTTTTATCATCTTACCTAATAGGTTCTCAACCTCGACCTTGTACTCTTTGAACTTTTCAAAAGCTTCGGACTTATGATGCATCAGGTAGAGATAGTCATACCTCGAATAATCATCAATGAAACTGATGAAATATTCGTACCCTCCTCGAGCTCTAATGTTCATTGGTCCACAGAGGTCCGAATGAATGAGCTCTAGGGGCTCTTTGGCACGATAACTTCTTCCGGTAACGAGTCGTCTTCTAACTAGTTTAGAAGTCCACTCTTGACCAATCTCCCAATCCTATTGAGGTTGATATGGCCTAACCTCAAGTGCCAGAGATAGGTGTCTTGAGAAACTCTTTGCTTTTTAGGTTGAGTCTCAGCGATTTTAAACATCTCGTGATTTAAAATAGCTTTAGACTCAATTGGTCTCAAAACATACAATTTATTCTTCAAGTTTGCAGAGCAAACATTAATACCTCTTTTAGTTATGAACGCTTCATTAACAGAAAAAGAAATTGAGTAACCTTGTTCCAATAAACAAGATAAAGAAATCAAATTTCTTTTAATTTTCTGAACTATGTACACATTATCTAATATCATGTAACGTTCCTTGGTGAAGAATAATTTTATGTCTCCCACTGCAATAGCTGAGATGACTTCTCTTGTTCCAACTTTAAGAGTCATCTCTCCAACTTTTAGCTGTTGCCAGGAACTAATTCCTTGAAATGAAGAACATACGTGATTATTGGCACCTGAATCGAGTATCCAGGCAGAATCGTCGTTTTCCACTAAACACGTTTCCAAGACTAATAAATCGCATTTAGAGTCGTGGATTATGTTTTTCTTGGCTATGCAGTTAGTTTGAGGATATTCCTCAGTTAAGACCAAACCGAAATTCTTTGCCACGTGGTTAACGTTTAAGTAAGTATTCTTAGTCGTATGTACTAAACCGTTTAATTTGACATTTGACAAAGTATATTCGTTTTTCGACATATTGCTGAAACAAACAAATTAATCTCTATTAGAAACATGCACTAAACCCATTAATCATATAATCCAATCAGATTTTAGCAAAAGCAATCATCGACCCATATATACAATTGATTTATTTGCAACGTAACTTCAGGGGGTTTAGAATAACCGCTACCGTGGGGCAGTCAGCTACTCCTCCTCTGAATCGAGACAATCTCGGCCAAATACTATTCCCAGAACAACTCTTACTCCAATAGTTATTAGCTAACGTTAATTTGGTCAAGACCATCTTGTAAGTGTTACCCATCATTTTCAGATCCCGAAGGGCGGCCCCAACAATGCCACCGTAGGGAAGAGCTAATGTTGGGAATGGCCCTAGAAAACCCTATCCATTTCTGGAGTTTGCGTTGTTCCGAATCCCATGCGTAAGCCCTCCGTAGGGTGATCGCTCCCAGGGCGACTCGCAGGCAGCACATAGGAATCTTACGGTGCAACCTAATGATGGAGACCGCAGGATACGTTTGACACGTTTCCTTCTCCCACTTACTATGAACACTTTCCCCATTCACCTTGATATAAACCCATGCAAACACCATTCGTAGGGAGACGCTCCCAGGGCGCCTCGAGGCCAAGCATGGATCTCACAATGTGAACTCAGGGGAACGTGAGAGTAGAAACTTAATATGAATATTTCGTTTCTATACTTTTCCTCCCACTCAAGTGTCGTAAGGTTTTAGGGTCTATTACTTAGGTAAATTCCGGCTAAATGAATCTATCTAAGTCTATGCCTTATTAAACAAGGTCTTTACACTAAATGTCTAGGTGATTAAACACTTTTAATAACCTAGTGACATTGCATGTTAGTAAGACTATGGTTAATTCAACTCAGGTTCCGAACCATTTGCCGGGAGAGTTCCCTTATAACCAAGGTCTAATGTCCTACTTACTCGAATTTTAAAACTATTTTAAAAAAACTAAGTAAGACATATTTCTAATCCTATTAGAGAAGGCGATCTTAGGTCTATTTCATTTTAAACCATTTAAAGAATGACAAGATCCTAAGATCCTAGGTTAGCATCCAACTCTTTGTTATAGGTTTTACGGTTTCTATTCATCAACTTTTATAACTCTTATAAATTTTAATGAATAAATCCTATAACATGCTTTCTAATGGTGTTTAAAAGCATATAACAATCAAACATTCAAGTTATAAGAAAAGCACCATTTAGAAATAACCTATGTCTAGGTTTGTATAACCCTTTATACTACGATTTCTAGGTGATAACACTTTAAAACCTCACACCGCTCACGTATGCTCATAAAACTCGAGTTAACTTAACTCAAGAACCGACTCAATGCCCAGGTAGGAGGTGTTCCGTAAACCGTCAACTTAAATACCTCCAGCCTTAGACAGCATTTTGTTGGGTGAGTTCTCTTATAATCGTTGTTTTACAAGATATCGACCTAAACTATGCAAGTTGATAGATTTGTTGGTTCATTAACCTAAGTGAGCATGCTCTTTATCTTGTTATAGATTTTAGATTTCTATGTCTTTTATAACAATTATAAAATCAATCCATAACAAGTCTAATTTGAATATAACATTTATAAACAAACTAAAGAAAGTTCATGCTACATGCTTGGTTAATTTTATCTTTTAATAATTATAACTATTATAAGAATTAATCAATTTTAATTAACCATTCAAGCATGAATCTCCCTAAATTAATACAACTCTTATATTAATAAAACATGAAATTTCCCTCATGCATTTGAATTAATAAATAACACTTATTCAAATTAAACAAATGCATGAACATGCTTTCCTATGGTGGGGTTTTAAATATAAATGACATACATTATGCACATAAAATACTATTTAATTAAAACATACATTCAATAATGCATAATTAATTAAATTTACTAAAGTGAATTGGTTTTGAGATTTTTAATCAAGCAAAAATAAAAACTAAAATTATTACAATAATAATTTCAAATAGGGCTTGGACTGCTTCCGAACCATTCGAACCGACCCGAACCATCTTTGGATTGCTTGAACCGGACCATTTTACCGTTAAGAGAAGAACGTACTTGAGCTGGAACTAAAAAACAGCATGCTGGAATTTTCGGCCAGCAGCGAGCAGTCTCCGAATTTCTTCAAATTGACGGCCTAAATGGACTCTATTGACTCTCAAATTTTACAGACTCCATATGAACACATTAAAGCCCATAAACATGTAGGCAATTACAATTAATTCCAACGAATTGACTGAAAATTAAAATCAATCCCAAAACCAATTTTCTTTAGTTTTTACACAGTTTCATCATATGAAAAGCTACCCACCAAGCTAAAATTAATGCATGTTAGGTGCCTTAATCATGCTCTGATACCAATTGAAGGTGTTCATCTAATACATGCGGAAGCAATTTTAGGATCGGAGGCACTTAACTACATCAAGTTTAGAAAATGAAAACATGTTGTCCAAATACCGTAAGGAGAGAGCAGAATTTTACCAACCTTTTGGAGACCGATTCAACAACTCCCTTTGATTCTTTCATCACGAACGGTGTATGGACCACCTCTAGTGTCTTCCCTACTATTCTCCGGGCCAAGAACGACTTGTGGGAGTCTATAGAAATAGGGAATGGGAAGGGAATGCTTGAAAGTTCAAGCACTAGAGAGATATATGGAGATGAGAGAGTTTGAGACCAAAATCCAGCAGCATAACAATATGGAAAATGGCTCTACTTCCTTTGAATTTGATTCATACTCCTTATATAGACATCTTCCATGCAAAGAGAAGCCTCATGACACTAGACACATGGTGAAATTGCAACTCAAAGTGGATTCTAGGTGTTTAATTCACAAAACATGTAACTAGTGCATGGTTGTGTTGTTTTCCACTATGCATCAACATGCAAGAGTGGGAATGCCACTAAATCCACTTAAAATTGAATCTAAATTCTCAATTTTCAGCTTGCAATTCATTCCTATTTCAATTCAAAATTGAAATTAATTTCTAGGCAATTAATTGGTACAATTCCAAGTAATTTTTACATGGTTAATCCAATTAATCTTTATCACCTAGTGCCATGAATTATATATGATTCCTAATACATATATATGGTATTCAAAACACTTTTAAATACTCCATCTCTCATTTTCTAATTTAATTCATAATTAAATTATTGTGTCAAACACAATTTACGATGATACCCGTTTTCCCGATTTTGAACGATTCAAAGCTTTCTATCTTTTTGTTCTAGGCTTTGTTCTGATATGAGCTAGTAGGGGGACCTAATGGACCTATAGATCATGGGCTCCAACGATTCGAGGCTAACCGACTAATCTCATTATCCAAGCTAGCCAACATTCGTTAACTACCGGGACACTCCACTATAGCCCGATAGTTGCACTCCCCTTACTATAGATTTATTTCCGTCCACTTAATTTAACCATGATTAGTAAGTCGATCCTTCACAGGTTGTTTGAAGCTATGGCTAGGTCAAAAAGTCGTTTCACCCCTATGGTAGTTCTAGTTCCTTAAGTCCCACTGATCCTCTAACGAACAATTGGTTTATGGTCCAACCATAAAACCGAGTCCCTCTCAGGCCAATGAGAGGGTGGGATCCCTTTGTTCAAGCCCCAGAGTCAGCACTTAAGGGAACAACCTCTCTACTATCCCTAATTCGGGTAGGAGTGAATTCCTTCTTGCACGACTATGTCCCCAGCTATCTACCCGTTCCTATCCCTGAAATGGGAGGCTTATTGAGTCGGCGATACTGAGCCACTCTCACCTATGCAGATCTAAGGATAAGCCCGAATAAACATAAGTTCATAGTTAGCTTAGGATTAAGATCGAGTTACCTAGGTCATCACATGAAATAGTCAGTCTCGTCAGTAAACGGTGTTATAAAGCGAGAGCGACTTATTTCTTGGTCCTGGTCTTATGCAAACTCATTGCATAGGACGCCCCCACTCGCATGTCTCTACGTGGACGATTTAGGATCACATCGTCTATACCATCTATAAAGTGGGTCGTGTCTCATAGTGTCTCCAGAATAAGGTACCCAACCCTATCCCTATACTATAAACCGTTTTGGCTATTACTCAAGCTTGATCCATTTTTTATGTCTCTACATAAAGCTCAAGTATTCATCCTATAGCCATGGATCTTAGTTTATTGGATTTGGGTTATTATATGTGCAATTTACTTTATTCAGTAATAACTTTACTGAATTAATCTAGATAACGCCTTTATCGAATAAGTATGTATAATTCGTTTAACATTCACTATCTACGAGTTTTAGGACACCATCCCAACAATAATAAGCATGGAAACACGAATTACAATCTGAGTAGGCATGTCGATAATCACAAGATAATAAAGAAAATAATAATCTCCTTAATTAGCTTGTAGATGATGGTGTTCTTGGTGGTCCCCAATCTCTCTATACTATTCCGCTTCCAAGGGAAAATTGGAATCCATTTGACTTGGGCGGCTACTTCCTTTTATAGAAGGATAGGAGGCTTGAATTAGGTCAACTTGGACACGTGTAGGGCTCTCCTTGCTCCTTTATCCCGAAAATAACTCAACAGAAGTCGATTCATGAAGTTGGCTAACGAGCTGTGATGTGGCAGTTCTGTTCCCAGTTTTGCTGCAGCACAGAATTTGCTTCCTCAAGTCGCCCAGCAGCATAATCTGCATAAAGTAATTTCCAAGGCTTCCATTCTTCCAAATGGGTTAAAACATATAATATATATCTAAAACCAACCCTATTAAGCACAAAAGACACACAAATCCTTATATAAATGAAGCCTAAATAACTACCTTTTGGGCAGTTATCAATCGTCCTCATAGGGGATATTATTAACTACAACACATTGTGGTTGTGGAGGTAGTATCCTCTCTTGGACTTGGCGTTGAGCCTCCAACCTTCTCATACGTTCAGTCAACGCTTCTACGTTACGAATCAATCGCTCTATAGCTCCTTGTTGCGCCTCTCTCATTCGGGCCTCAGAAATGTTACTACCTTCACCTTGATTTTCCATGCTGTAAAACAAAGTAAAGTAAGAAGGAAAAAAAAAAACAATGGACCTCACAAGCGCTCCCTCACAAGTCTCTCTAGGAAGATGAAAGGTCACTCGTGTTTGCACTCATCAAAATGTAGTAAATACTCCTAATCTCTCAAACTTTAGCAAGTCTATAGTGTTCTTATGAGAATCATGCAAGAACACATCAATATAGCTAGAATGTGAAAAGTCACAAAATTCCAAAATTTAGAAACAAGTTTGGAAAGGTGTAATGAAAGAATTTTTTTTTGAAGAAGCAAAATGGTTTAAGAATAATGAGATGGAAACTAAGAGAAATGACTGAAAATATGTGAATGAAAGATTGGAAATTACAACAAGTGAAATTCACAATGCTTCAAACTTGCTATATATACAACCTTTTTTTTTCAACACACAAAACAAGTGACAAACAACATGGAATATGAAATGTCACGAGTAGATGATAAGTAACCATTTTTTATATACTTTTTTTTGTTTTTTGTTTTTTTTTTTTTTTTTGCACTTTACTTTTTTTTCCTTTTTTTTTTTTTTTTTTTTTTGCAGCAAGTAAAATGTATGAAGCAAAGATAAAAAGATGAGAGTCACAAGAAATGAAAAATGAGAAAAGATGTAATGATTCAAAGAAGGAAGAAAGATGAGATAGAAAGGAAAAACAAGTAAGGATATAATCTGTTTAGAGCTAAACCTCTGATATTAAATGATAAAAGGAACTACCTCAATTATGTTTGAGAACTCCCCTTATTTTAGGTGAACCCCCACAACAATAATAAAAATAACCCCATTAACAAAATGATAAGACAACCCCAAGAAAGTTAAACAGATTTGCTTGGAAGGATGATCAAAGATCAAGAAGAAAGGAAAACTCGTTCCTAACTTCAAGATTTCGAACTCTTCACAACCTAATTGAGCAAACTAGATTGAAAGTCCTAGGCATGCATTCTAAACACAAGAACACAAAGAAAGCTTAAAAGCTTGAGAGAGACTAAACTCAATGTTAAATTTCATTCAATTCAACTTGTGTTCAAATGACAAATTACATCCATATTTATACTAATTGTAAAGACATCATGAAAGGACACAACCTTTCATCTATGTGGTCTAAATTCAGCCCCTAACCTTTCAAATCCATTCATGAACCATCATAAATACAAATTCATGAATTCAAAAGATACATAATGCATTAAATATGTGAATGAATCTGGATTTTTAGATTCATTGTGTCTTTTGGTTGAATGGATGCTTTTCCAAGCTTGAATGGATGCAACTCTTGGTCCTGGATAGTCACTTTAGCTTGGAAGTAACTATTTAATGCCTCTTGTAGCCTTTTAGCTCTAGATCTTGTCATTGGAGCTTGTGGCACAATGATTGGAGGATGATTGGATTGAATTGGAGTTGACAACCATGGAGCTTCATTCGAGCTTGAATGAGCTGGTGGAGCTTCGAGTTCTTCCTCTTCAACTAGTGGAGCTTGGAATTCTTCTTCTTGCTTTTCTTGATTGCTTATTTCCTTATCAATAAGGCTGGGTACCTTATCTTGGGGACACTATTGACGTGGCTTACTTTGTATTTAAAACAAGCGGTGTGATCCTGAATCGTTCATGTAGTGACATGTGAGTGAGGGCATCCTATGCAATGAGTTTGCATAGAGACCGGACCACGAGATAAGTCACTTTCACTTTATAACGCCGTTTACTGATGAAACTAACTATCTCATACGATGACCTAGGTAACTCGATCTTAATTCTGAGCTAATTATGAACTTCAGTTTATTCAGGATTGTCTTTTGATTTGCATGGGTGAGAGTGGCCCGAGTTCGTCGACTCAATAAGCCTACCATTTTGGGGATGAGACTGAATAGATAGTTGGGGACATAGTCTCGCAAGATAAAATTCACTCCTACCTGTATTAGGGATAGTAGAGAGGTTGTTCCCTTAAGTATTGACTCTAGGTCTTGAACAAGGGGCCTCACCCTCTCATTGGTCCGAGAAGGGACTCGGTTCAGTGGTTGAACCACGAACCAATTGTTCATTAGTGGATTAGTGGGACTTAAGGAACAAGATGCAACTTTAAGGGTAAAACGGACATTTGACCCAACTCTAGTTACAAACAACCTATGAAGGGTTGACTTATTAATCATGGTTATATTGAGTGGGTAGAAATATATCCATAGTGAGGGGAGTGCAGCTATGTGTTATAGTGTAGTGTCTCGGTAGTTAACGAATGTTTAATAACTAGGTTAATGAGTTTAGCCGGTTATTCTCGAATCATTGGAGCCCATGATCTGTAGGTCCATTAGGTCCCTCTACTAGCTCATATAGGACTAAACTTTGGAACAATATGATAGGAGTATTTGAAACGTTAAAATTTAGAATAGGGTATAAATGTCAGTTATATAAGATATTTACGACATATTGGTTCAATTTCGAATTAAACTAAAATTTTAGAGTTTGTTGTATTTAAATATGATTTAAATATTAAATACGTGAATAGTGATTCACGTTCGAGAAATTTCATTTCGAGAAAACTCGGGATCGGGTGGAAAATGTTAATTAATATTAGATATTAAATTATTATTTCATTTGATTTTAATTTAACTATAACTAAGAACTATATTTAATTAAATTAAGAAAATAAAGAAATTGGAAATAATATATGAATTTTGAAATTTAAAATTGCAAAATTTTTAATTTAAAGAAATTCAAAAATTCACAATTTTAGGAGGTGGTGCTTAGTGACTAATCACTAAGCTTAATGCTTTTTGCTCCACATGATCCTATGACTCAAAATGCTCCCTAATTGTTGTCAATTTTTTGTGCATTTTGAATGTATAATTGGTAGCGAGCATAACAAGCTATTTTTCCCTATTTATTTTAGTTAGTCTTTGATATTAAATTTTCCATATTTATGCATATTAATGTTCTATTTGTAGGAATCATCTATTGGAGCTAAATTGACAAAATAGAGTTAATCGAGCGTTCGGGACACGAAAAGAGGCCAAAGAACTGAAAAGAATCAAAGTTGGAGGCTTACAAAAGAGGCTTATCCGAGAGCTAGCGTCGAGACACTGCTCTCTGGGCGTCTCGACAATAGCAGCTTTCCTTAAGTGAAATAGGCGGTAAAGGTCACAACGTCGCGACAGGCAACAAAGAACTGAAAAGAATCAAAGTTGGCGGCAATGCGACAGCGTCGTGACTCTGCCTATAGCGTCCCGATGCTGTCGACAGATTCTCTATAAATAGATTGCGATTAGGGCTGGCCAATGGGACTTCTTTTGATGAAATTTTAGCCTAAAACTCGACTAAAAACCTTCTGTGGGAGCTGAAACAAGTGGAGAGGAGTGTGATTCAAGGTTTTGTTCGTGGAGATCGTGACGAGAACGTGCAGTTTCGGCGACTTGGTGTTTAATCTCCTTTCCCTCTCAACTTTAATTGTTTTTAATGGTTGTTTTAGACTTAGTTTATATCGTAACGTCGTGTATGAGTAGCTAAGTTTATTATCTTAGGGATTGAGGTAGCCCTTTGGGCGTTATGGATTGAATTTTTGGATGTATGTTAAGATTTCATTTATGCATAAACTTCTCTTAATGCTTTCAATTTATTGGCCATGAATTGAATGATGTTTTGTCTAAATCATGCTCGGGAGAGGGGCTTTAGCTTAGATCTCGTTATGCATAACTAGGATAGTTTTAAGATCGGGAGATTTAAGATAATCTTAGAAATCGTTATAAAGGGTTAGACTTAAGGCATTGCATGTTAATGAGTTTAGATAGGGATATTGAATTCATTGCATGTGAGAAAATTATTTATGCTCGAGAGAGATAAATATGATTTAAGTTATTCCTAGATTTATGAAGCATAGCCTGTTAAATCATCCATTAATTAATTCATAATCCCAATTGGTGAAATCAACTCCTTAAGAGTTTTCCATCATTTGATTTCCACACTTGTAGCTTTGTGTTTGTTTTTCATACTTTCTCACTAAAGTTTGTTCCCTAGATAAAATTGGACATAAGTATTTGTGGTAATTAATTTGATTAGAAAACCAATCCAGATGACGAAATTCGATCTAATAAATCACTATATTATAACTTGACACGTACACTTGTGGTAAGCAATTTCCGCATCAATGATTTTCCTCTATAAATAGAGGATCAGCTGGTGGAAAATTATGGAATTTTTCAACCTGAAATGCAGCCAAGTAGTTCATACTCTCAAGCTTACTTGAACCCATAAGCTTTTTATTCTAATTCCTATCACTTGAGAATCCCACAATCTGTTCCAAGGCCTGAGATTAGTAGAGAAGATCCAAGTGGTGGTCCTAGATCCATTGGTGTTAAGAAACAACTCAAGGATTGCGTGAATTGGGAGCTACAAGAGGTAGGTGCAACATGACTCTGTTTTCGGTTTATGAACAACATGTCTTCTTGAATTAAATTGATGAAATTAAGTGTCTAAGATCCTAAATTGCTTTCGCATGTTTATTATTAACACTTTCAATTTGGTCCCGAACTTTACCATAATCAATCCAAATCTAGACACGGACTTTACAAGACTCGATTCACAGATAAATGCCCAAAAATGCAGGGGCCTTTACACTTTAGTCAGATCAAAACAATAAATGTAGGCCAAAAAATACCTAAACAGTTTATCAACAACCTAACATTCATAATGCAGGAAAAATCCCACCAATTCAACCAATGCCATTTTCATAAACAAAATAAATTGAACGAGTAGGCTCTAATACCAATTATAGGAATCAAAATTCCAGCAGATGCCTATGAACCATCTTGCAATTGAATTCCGTTTTAGAAAAACCAATACATTGACAAAATAAATACAGAGAATAGTTCTACGCATTTATACATGGATTAGGATGCTAGTTGTTTGCTGTAAAATCTATAATAAAGAGATTGAATCACTTACTGATAGGACCAATTTGGTACGATATATTTGTTCCTAATCTTGCTAGTTTTATGCCACTTATGAGCTTAATTGTTATATTTTATAGGATATTATGAGCAAGCAGTCGAGAACACATTTCGGGTTAAAAAAGTGCTAAAATGAGCTAATTTGGAGTTGTTTCATGTTCTTGGAGTCTTCGAGACGATGAGGAGACAAAGAAGCATGAACAGGATGTTCGAGCCTTGAAGTTGGAGCCAAACTGACCTAGAACTGTTGCAACCAAAGTTGCAGACTCGAGAGGGTAACGTCTCAACACTACGAAGTGCAAAGGCGCGCCCTGATACCGTCAGCGTCTCAACACTGGCCTTAGTGTTTCGAAGCTGCTTTGCTTATTTAAGTTCTATTTTTTCGCCGCTAGGTCATATGTTCAGCCATTTTCTCTCGTTCCAGCATTGTTCTTTTATGATTCCTCTGTTCTTTCTCAGTTTCTTTATTTTAGATTAGTTTTAGGGAGGTTAATCGAGCCTTGGGGCTTAAATTAGGGTTGTCTATGACCATCTAAGATCGATCCTTGTAGTTGGAACCTCAGATTTGTAAGTACATTTGATTTTTATGAAATTTCTGAGCTTTACTCTGTTCATTGAATGATTTACTTATTGTTTTGTGACTTAGATTCCTGTTCATATTACTTGCATGCACAGTAGGTTAGATTGGCGCCCTAACTCGCAGCTTGCATGTTAGTAATTAGGTAAAGAATACTTTCACATTGCGAATGAAGTCTTAATTAATAGTTAGCAATAGACCGATTCATGGGCACAAGTCCCAAAAGTATTTCTCTAACATTGTAGTTTTCATGATAGGTTTAGGGTCGAAACTGATATTTGTAATTAAATTAGGCCTCTTCTATTTAATTGTGAGTATTCTAGCCTAGATGTTGGGTTTCCAGAGTGAGTAAAAATACGATATAAAAAGACTCTAGAACTCTGTGCAAGTATACACAGTCCGCAACAAGTAATAAGTATTTATCGAATCCAAGGTCTGAATTAGCTTTCACTTTATCTATTTTGTTTAGTTTTTCAATGGTTTCAAAAGTGGGAAAAATAATTTGTTTTTGATAAGATGATGAAGTAAAAGAATGACAGAACAAAAAATAAACAAATCGGCAGACATATTAGAAATAGACGCTGGTCAGGATTTAGTAATTGTTTTAAAAGATGCTCTAGCAATATTATTGATCATGCAATCTCTTGCAGTCTTATTAGCAGATTCCTCCCGGAACTTCGGATTTTTTAGAATGTGTTTCAACTCCAATGAAGTACTACCGATCAAGCACTAGGCAACTAGCTATCCCTAGCTCAGTCACTGACGTTCACCAATACACAATGATCTAGTGTGATTAACCGCCACACACTCCCTAAATCATCCCTGAAACTAGAGAGAGGTATTCATACTAGCTGACCAGGCAGACATAAAATATAAATGAACCCAACAATTAACCAAGATGCATTAAATCAATATTTATTACTAGAAATTAAGCACAACAATCACATGTTCCCTAACCAACGCCTAAAGCTACTTAGTTCATAAAATGCATGGAAACATACGTTACAATCTGAGTAAGCATGCCCATAACTACAAGGTAATACAAGAAAAGATTAATTCCCTTGAACAGCTTGTAATTGATGGTCTTCTTGATGGTCTCTAATCTCTCCTCTATTCGACTCCCAAAATGGAAATGATAATGATCTCTTCCCCAAAAGTGGAATGAATTTGACTTGGGCGGCCACCTCCTTTTATAGAGTGATAAGAGGCTTGAATTAGGTTGACCTAGACACGTGGATGGCTCTCCTTGTTCCTTTATCCCGAGAATAACTTAACAGAATTCGGTTTGTTAAATTGGCTAACGAGCTGTGACGTGGCAGTTTTGCTCCTCGTTTTGCTCCAACACAGATTTTGCTCCCTGAAGTCGCCCAACAACATATTCTGCACAAAATAATTTCCAAAGCTTTCATTCTTCCAAATGGGTTAAAACATGTAATATATATCTAAAAGAAAACCTATTAAGCAAAAAAGACACACAAATCCCTATGGAATTAAGGCCTAAATAACTCCCTTTTGGAGAGTTATCACACCCCAAAACTTGAACTATTGCGCGTCCCAAGCAATACTAACCAACCTTCCCTTAAGAATTCAAAACATTAGACAAAGAATAGCTTAACCAAAACAGATAATCCAACACTTCCTTCAACCTTTACCTGAGCATTCTACAGAATCAAGCTTTGCTGCAGCAAAATAATTCTTCCAGCATGGACAAATAATCACCACTTTTAACTCAATTCTAAGAACTTACCACAGCCTAGCTCTATTATCAGACATATTAAAACACATTTTTAAGGGGTTTCTATTCTTGTTTTTCAGACTTAAAGCAGCCCTACAGTCATAAGCTCTTAAGCATGGGATGACCCACTTTATGGTGCAATATACCCTTGCCTCAAGCTCATCACCAACTAGGCTAAATACTCTTTGAAAAGCTAAAAAATCCTTAGTTATTCCATCTCTTGCCCCTCAGAATGGCGACATTTTATGGTGAAGCTCACCTAAGTTCTGGGAAACAGAAAAACTGTTGGATTATCATTCATCCTTCAAAACTTTTGCTTCATGAATTTTCTCAGCCAAATTTTCAACAATCAACTTTATTTAGCAAATAATTCTTTCATTTTTTTTATTTCCTAGGTCATCATTTGACGCAAAGACAAACTGTGGGTATCACAAATGTCCCTAGTTACTCAACAACCTAGCAAATTTCATTTAATGAAGGAGAGGAATGCTCGAGCAAAACAATTGGAGTAGCAAAAAGTCCCCCAAACTTGAATTATTCATTGTCCCCAATGAATCATTAATTTTGAGAAGTGTACCCCCAAAATTAAATTTTTCTATCTGAATTTTAAACTGATCGTGGGACTAGAACTAAACTGAAAGTGGATCATATAAATCAACACTACCTCAGAATCTTCTTTGCCGCAACAATGACCAGGCTACAAGAAATGCTCAAACAAAAGGTTTCTGGAGATCAGAATACCTTGATCGAATTAAGCTTAACCAGTCCAAGCTTCAAAAATTCAGAAGAAAATTAGTTAAGTTAGAGTTACTCATTGCCATAGAACAGAAACAACTACTGGAAATTTCATTAAAAACATAGAAAAGAAATTACATAAGCAGATATATTTTTTCAACAGCAGAAAAAACTAAAAAAAAAAAAGGCAAACGTAACATCAATAGAAAAAGAGATTAGAAAATGTGCGAGCAAACAAAAAGTCCAGAACAAAAATCATGCTCGCGCAAGGCCACTTCATCCGTCAGTCCTCTTGGCCTTGCTCATTTTCATCATCCTATTCTCCTCTTTCAATCGGTGGGGGTGGAATCCAGGGGTTCAATAAATCCTCAGGGAATGTTGGAAGGGCTGAATACGGTTTGGAAAAATTATCCTATCGCGCCTTCTTCAGATTGGCATCACGACTTCTAACATAGTTCCAGAAGGTTGAAGCTTGCCTCTCGGTAAACTCCTATCTGCTGGCCGACAGTGCCAGTTGTTCTAAAATCATGTTGATGTTGTAGACAAATCCACCCTGACGTGCCTCTTGCGTACGCTAGAGCCGTGCCAAGTTCGGTGTGTCGATGATCACCTTGTAAAATAATATGACATCTCCTTCATTCTTCGGAACCCCTGCTCGCTTGCAAAGCATAGTAATGGTATTCGGAAAAAACAGTTTCCCCACATTCTTCTTCCAACATCCAGATACCTCATTAGCCACAATCTTCCCTACATTAATGCTGAGAGAACAAAAAATCACGAAAGCCAGAAGAACTCGTTCCCTAGAAACCGTCAAGTCATGAGTCGTTGGAAGTAACCTCTGTTTGATAAACCCCATCCATGTGTTTGCTTCCCTCTTCAGATAAGCTGACTGAAACGTACTTTTCTCCGTTTTCAAAAGCTGCCTCTGTGCCCCTTCAATACCCACCTCCTGCACAACATCACTCAGTTGCTCATTAGATGGCGCCACAGCCATCTCATTATATGTTGCATGGGGGAAATCTTGAAGGTTATACAGGGGGTTAATAGCACCAGGACTCCAGCCGACTTCGACTCCTCGAACGATCACTTGGAAACCATCTTCCTTGTCAATATTTGAATAAAATTTGCGTACCACCTGCGCGTTCACAGATTCAGGCTTTAAACAGAATGACTCACAACCGTGGTTTGTAATTTTGGGCCTCAGAAAATGTGGAAGATCACCACTAAATCCTCTCTCAAACAGGAAGTCTCTCTTCAGCAGCTCAGCATATTTTGCTCTGGCAGAATTTTTGACGAAGCAAACATACGACAACTGTGGCCCTTCTATCTCATCAGGTTCCTCCGATGCTTCAGCAACACTCTTGCCTTTTTCTGCTCTTTGCTTGAGCAACCGTTCTTCTTCGGCCTTTTTCTTTGCTTGCTTTCTCGCTTTTTCCTCGGCCTCCTTTTTCTCTTGCTTTTCTTTTTCTGCATTCTCTCTTTCAAAATCAGTAGTTGGAGGCGAGGGGGTATCAGTTCGGACTACCTTGACGCGACCCGCTTTTCGCCTAATACGATGACGTTTTGGTACTTCCTGCATTGGCTCCTTACCTTCTTCAGGTGCAACCTCTGCATGTTGTTCCTGCACCTCCTCAGCCTGCTTTTCTTGAGTCTCCTCGGTATTTCCTTCTTGAACTTCCTCTGTATCCGCAACTCTCGACTCAGTCTGCTTCGGATTGAGTTCCTCTGGTTCCTTCGAATCTTCTTCAACCACTGTGGCAGCAACATCTTCCACAACCTTCTGTACGACTTCTTGATCCTCAGCCCGTTGTTGCCTTCTCCTTCTTTTGGCTTCTTTTTCCTCCGGCGTCTTTTTCTTCTTCGTTTTCACTTTTTGTACCTCAGTTAGACAAGTATCTCTTCTTCCTCATTATCCCTCTCTTTTCTTGCTCTTGTTTTCGCCATTGGACACTCAAAGGAAGTTTATCGCACACAGAGAAAGAAAGAAGAATGCAAATGGCAAGGGATGAACAAGAAAATGAAGTGAGAAGAACTTACCGAAGGCTTTAGAATAAATAGAGCTGCAGCAAATCAAATCGTAACCGAAAGAATTTGCCCCGTATTATATGGTATTACCGTTCAAATTTAATTTGTAAATCAAATCCACTAACGGTAAAATCTTGAATTTAAATCGCCCATGGTAAATAACTGCGTGCTGTCAATGGCTAAATCATTGGATTATCCCTGCGCGACACGTGGCAGCACCCATGCAATTTACCTGCGCACAGAACAAATCAAATGGTAAAGTAATTAATTCACCTCAAAATTTAGATGGCGCCACAACCATCTCATTATACGCTGCATGGGGGAAATCTTGAAGGTTATACAGGGCGTTAATAGCACCAGGACTCCAGTCGAAATTTTGCTCTGTGAAATGCTCCCGCAAAAATCTTGCTCTCTCATTCATCAACCAGCTTTAGGGAAGGATATTTCGACTGGAACTCCTCTCCCCAATAACGCTTCACACGTTGTCCATTCACCTTGAACACTCTCCCATATTTTTCATCCTGCAAAGTAATTGCTCAATGGGGGAAAACTTCAATCACAACAAATAGTCCTGACCATTTAGATTTTAGTTTCGTAGGAAATAATTTCAATCTAGAATTATACAACAAAACTCTCTGACCCTTGACAAACTCTTTAGATTTAATTTTCTTGTCATGTCACAACTTAGTCTTTTCTTTACACATTTTCGAATTTTCATAAGAAAATTGGCGAAATTCCTCTACTTCATTAAGCTGCAGCATTCTCATTGCTCCTGCACGACTCAGATCAAAATTCAATTTTTTCAAAGCCCAAAACGTTTTATGCTCAAGCTCTAATGGTAAATGGCAAGCTTTCCCATATACTAACCTATAGGGATACATACCTAGAGGAGTCTACTAGGCTGTCCTATAAGCCCAAAGAGCCTCATCCAACCTAAAAGACCAATCCTTCCTAGATGGATGGACTACCTTCTCTAGAATAGACTTAATTTCCCTAGTGCTAATTTCAGCTTGACCATTTGCTTGTGGGTGATAAGGGGTAGCTATCCTATGCTTGATTTCATACTTAGCTAACAACTTAGTTAAGATATTATTAACAAAATGTGTACCCTCATCACTCACTAGAGCTCTAGGTGTCCCAAACCGTGCAAAGATGTGCGATTGAAGAAACCTTGCTACTGTCTTGTCATCATTCTGATGGCATGCGATGGCCTCCACCCACTTGGACATATAGTCAATTGCCAATAAGATAATGTTGGGTTTAATGTCCTATAAACTCGTAGTTTGTAAATCATTAAACATATTCTATTTTCAATAAAGTCGTTATTGAGGTTATTCAGTAAAAGATGTTATTGAATATGTAAATTGCATATGATTAACCTAAATCCAATAAACTAAGATCCTTGGCTATAAAATGAATACTCGAACTATATGTAGATACATATCGTAGGATCAAGTTTAAGTTTATAGTCAAAATTGTCTATAGTATAAGGATACAGTTGGGTGCCTTATCCTGGGGACACTATGGACGCGACCCACTTTGTATTAAGTACAAACGATGAGATCCTAAGTTGTTCATGTGGAGACATGCGAGTGGGGGCGTCCTATGCAATGAGTTTGCATAAGACAGGACCACGAAATAAGTCACTTTCTCTTTATAACGTCGTTTATCGTAGAAACTGACTATTTCTCATAGATGACCTAGGTAACTCGTTCTTAATCCTAAGCTATCTATGAGCTTCTGTTTATCCGAGATTATCCTTTGATCTGCATGGGTGAGAGTGGCCAGTATCGCCGACTCAACAAGCCTACCATTTTGGGGATAAGATCGTATAGATAGCTGGGGACATAGTTTTGCAAGACGGAATTCACTCCTACCCATTTCAGGGATAGTAGAGAGGTTGTTCTCTTAAGTACTAACTTCGGGACTTGAACAAGGGGCCCACCCTCTCGTTGGATCGAGAGGGACTTAGGTTTGATGGTTGGACCACAAATCGATTGTTCATTAGAGGATTAGTGGAACTTAAGGAACAAGAAGTACTATAGGGGTGAAATGGTTATTTGACCTAGCTATAGCTACGAACAACCTGTGAAGGAACGACTTACTAAACATGGTTAAATCAAGTGGACAGAAATATATCTATAGTGAGGGGAGTGCAACTATCGGGCTATAGTGGAGTGTCCCGGTAGTTAACGAATGTTGGCTAGTTTAGATAATGAGATTAGTCGGCTAGCTTCGAATCGTTTGAGCCCATGATCTATAGGTCCATTAGGTCCCCCTACTAGCTCATATCGGATTAAAGCCTAGAATATTTTGATAGGAAACTTTGAATCGTTCAAAAACGGGAAATGGGGTTTTATCGTAAAACGTGTTCGACACAATGATTTAATTATGAATTAAATTAGGAATTGAGAGATGAGGTATTTAAAAGTGTTTTAAATACCATATATATATATATATATATATATATATATATATATATATATTAGGAATCATATATAATTCATGGCATTAGGTGATAAAGATTGATTGGATCAATCATATCAAAATTACTTGGAAATGTCCCAATTAATTGCCTAGAAATCAATTTCAATTTTGAATTGAATTTGAAATGAATTGAAAGCTGAAAATTCACAATTAGGATTCAATTCATAGTGGATTTAGTGGTTTTTCCGCTCTTACATAATGATACATAGTGGAAAACAACACAAACATGCATTAGATGCATGTGTTGTGAAGTAGACACCTAGAATCCACTTTGAGTTGCATCTTGACCATGTGGCTAAGTGTCATGAAGCTTGTCTTTGCATGGGAGAGGTCTATAAAAGGGGCTTGAATTAGATTCAAGAGAAGTAAGCTTTCATTTAGTGTATGCTGAAAATTTTCTCCCTCCAAAAGCTTGTACCATCAAGCATTCTCTTCCTATTTCTTTCTTCTATAGACTCCCACAAGTCTTTCTAGGCTCAAGAGAATAGTAGGAAAGACACTAAAGGTAGTCCAAGAGAAGTTGGAGAAAGATAATATCACAAGAAGTTCCTTACAAGTGAGCATCAAAGAGGTTGGTACTCATTTACTCTTTTTTCTACCCTTTCTAGAACATGCATGCTTTAGGAGTAAAATTGAATGTCTTAAGTGCTTTCGATCTTCAATTGCTTCCGCATGTGTTATTTGAACACCTTCAGATAAAAACATTGCCATTAGAAGGGGAAATGACCTCATAAAATCAATACCCCATTCATCGAATAATTCTACTTCCAACGTGTAAGTAAGAGGCATTTCATCTCTAGGCCCCATGTTTCCTCTCCTTTGGCAAGCATCGCACTACTTGTAGAACCAATGGGCATCCTTAAATAAGGTAGGCCAGAAGCATGCACAATCCAAAATCTTCATAGTTGTCCTCTGACCGCTGAAATGGCCTCCATACGGCGAAGAGTGACATTGCTCCAAGATTTCCTTTGCTTCATCACTTGAAACACACCTACGAATAATACCATTAGAGCATTGTTTATACATAAATGGTTCATCCCAATAGAAAAACTTTGCATCATGCCTAAACTTTTTCTTCGGCCTCCAATCCATATCAATAGAAGTGACCCCCTTTACCAGAAAGTTAGCAATATCAGCATACCAAGGGCCATCCCTGACTACCTTTACCTCAACAGCAAAGAGTTGTTCATTTGGAAAAGAATCTGAAATGGCAGATTGCTTCAGCAAAGATGATGATGGATCAAGACGAGACAAATGATCTGCAATGACATTCTCTGATCCCTTCTTATCCTTTATCTCCAAGTCGAATTCCTACATTAATAAAACCAACAAATTAGTCTAGGCTTTGCATCTTTTTTAGACATTAAATACCTTATTGCTGCATGATCCGTGAATACTGTGACTTTGGATCCAACCAAATATGGTCGTAATTTCTCAAAAGCAAACACAACATCTAACAACTCCTTCTCAGTAGTTGTATAGTTTGACTTGTGCCTCATTTAAAACCCTGCTTGCATAATATATAGGGTGGATAAATTTACCCTGCTTTTGCCCCAACATAGCACCT
The DNA here is from genome assembly GCA_036850905.1 of Luffa acutangula. Taxonomy (NCBI): domain Eukaryota; kingdom Viridiplantae; phylum Streptophyta; class Magnoliopsida; order Cucurbitales; family Cucurbitaceae; genus Luffa; species Luffa acutangula. The sequence continues at coordinate 38,857,718 of CM072088.1, forward strand.
ACCGCAACATCACTTGCATCACACATTACCTCAAATGGTAAGTTCCGATTAGGTGCACAAAGAATGGGTGTTGAGATTAAAACAACCTTTAAAGTTTCAAAAGCCTTCCTACAATCTGCATTAAAGTAAAAAACATGATCAGTACACAACAAGTTACATAGAGGTTTACTAATTTTTTAAAAATCTTTTATGAACCTCCTATAAAATCCTACATGACCTAGAAAACTTTGAATCCCTTTCACTGAATTTGATGGTTCTAATCTCTCAATAACCTCAATTTTTGCTCTATCAACTTCTAGACCATTCTTAGAAATCCTCTGACCTAACACAATGCCCTCCTTCACCATGAAGTGGCATTTTTCCCAATTAAGAACGAGATGGGTATCCTCACATCTTTTTAACACCTTACCTAAATTATCCAAACAACTCTGAAAAGACCCTCCAAAAACTGAAAAATCGTCCATAAATACCTCAACAGTGGACTCAATCATATCAGAAAAAATTGCTAACATACACCGCTGAAATGTTGTTGGAGCATTGCAAAGGCCAAAAGGCATTCGCCTAAAAGCAAATGTCCCATAAGGGCAGGTGAAAGTGGTTTTTTCCTGATCCTCAGGAGCAATAGTAATCTGGTTATACCTAGAGTAACCATCTAAGAAACAGTAATAGGCCTGACCAACCAATCTATCAAACATCTGGTCAATAAAGGGTAGAGGGAAATGGTCCTTACGGGTAGCTTTATTAAGCTTCCTGTAATCCATTCAAACCCTCCAGCCAGTTACTGTCCTGGTTGGGATCAACTCATTGTTTTTATTGCCCACTACAGTGACACCTCCTTTCTTGGGAACACATTGGACAGGGCTTACCCAATTGCTATCAGCAATTGGATAAATAATGCCAGCATCCAACCATTTAATCACCTCCTTTTTAACAACCTCTTTCATTGCAGGGTTAAGTCTTCTCTGTTGCTCAATGCTCCTAAAGGATCCCTCCTCTAGAGTGATTTTGTGCATACAGAAAGATGGGCTAATCCCCTGAATGTCAGCCAATGTCCAACCAATTGTCTTGCGGTATTGCTGCAACAACTTTATTAAGGTCTCTTCATGCTCCGGCATTAAATCTGATGCAACAATAATGGGCAACGTCTCACCTTCCCCAAGATACACATACTTTAGAGGATCCGGCAAGGACTTCAAATCTAAAGTAGGTGCCTCAATCAAGGATGGCTTAATAGGAGGAGCCTTCCTTTGATCTAAATCTAAAGACTAAAAAACATCCTCACACCTAAACACCTCTTTTTCATTTTTTCTTTCTAAAGAAAAAACTTCTAAATCCTCTACACTAACCTCTCCACGATTTTCCAAATGCTTGTTTGTCGAATCCTGCACTGCTGTCTCAATAATTGTGTTCTCTAGAATCCTAATGAATGAGCAATCTTCCATCTCGCCTGGATATTTCATGGCCTTAAGCACATTAAATTTTACCTCCTCGTTACAGGCTCTCATTGTTACTTCCCCTTTTTGAACATCTATCAATGCCCTACCAGTAGCAAAAAATGGACGACCTAGAATAATTGGGACATCTTTATCATCCTCATAGTCTAAAATAATAAAATAAACAGGAAATATGAACTTATCTACTTTCACTAAGACATCCTTAATTTTACCCTCAGGATATGTGATAGACCTATCAGCTAGTTGGAGTGTGACTGTGGTAGGCCTAGCTTCACCAATACCTAGCTTTCGATAGACCGAAAGAGGCATAAGGTCAATGCTTGCACCTAAATCACAGAGTGCTCTACCTAACTCTTTTCCACCTATAGACATAGGTATAGTAAATGATCCTGGATCCTTGGCCTTGGTTGGTAGCCTATTCTTAAGAATAACACTACATTCCTCAGTAAGAAATACAGTTTCAAACTCACCTAACCTATTCTTCTTAGTTAAAATATCCTTAAGAAATTTAGCATAATTAGGCATTTGCTCAATAGCTTCTACTAAAGGGATATTTATATGCAATTGCTTAAGAATCTCAAAAAACTTTTTAAATTGACCATCCTGATCCTTAGGCCTTTGCCTTTATGGAAAAGGTAGAGGTGGTACCTAAGGTGGGGGCGGCACATAAGGTGGTTCCACATCTGGAACAGAATCAGATGCTCCAGCATCATTATTGCTGCCTCTAGCAGACTCTCTACCTATTGTTTGTTGAGATAGAAAGGGTTGAGCGTGCAGTGCAAGTCTTCTTTTCAGCTCCACAATATCCTCCGCCTCCCTACATTGTTAATCCTGAAGAAGGTAATTTTGTGCCCCTAACTGAATTTATTTTCTCAGTTCCTTCCTTTTATGGTGATCAAGGAGTAGAAGCCTATTTCGATGTGCAAGAATTCTACTCGAGCTACTCCGAGAGGAAACCCCTAGAAATGTCTGAAGATCACTTCAAGTTTAGGGTGTTCCCATATGAAGGGAATAAAAGTCCCCACACAGCGGAAGCGCATCGATTGGACCTTACGCCGTATATTAATTAACATTAAAATACCGTTACGAAAAACTCAAATAAACTTTACACACACTTTAAAGTTGCTGGAAAATTGGTTTAAACATGCTGAAAAATAAATCTAAATTTATTTTCATGCTTTTCTAAAGAAAAGGGAAAGAACCGTTGCAAACCTTCGTTGTAGACTTGACCGTTCTTCGCCAACAACGCTCCAACGAACGAAAACGCAGCAGCCCTCTTGTCTTCTAATCGCTGGAAATGTCTTTTTGAATGACATAATAACCACAAAGGTTACACCGGTATGTCTCTAAGTCTAGGAGGCAAAAGACTTGTGGGAGTCTTTCTCTAAGAGGGAGGCTAGAGAGAATTCTAGGTCTTGTCTTGAGAGTCTAAGAGCAAGAGTAGAGTGTCATGGACCAATTAGGTCTAGTGTTCTATTTATAGAAGAGAGACCATGAATAAAATATTCAATTAAATCAATCTTTTCCAAAATCGATTCAATCTTATTCCTTATTTAATCAATCCATGATCAATCAATTCCATAATTGATTAATCTTTTCCACAAATGACTAATTACTTCCATAAGTGATTAGATCATTTCCATAAATGATTAATCACTTCCTTAAGTGATTAATTATTTCCATAATTGATTAATTCTCGGTTAATGAATTCTTTAATTAATTAACCACCAATTAAATATCACATATTTAATTTCCAACCTTGAATTAATTAATTTGCCCAAATAGATTTTAGGCCCTAAATTAATTAATTCATTATTTGAACTCTTTCAAACTTCCATAAATTTATATTAATATTTGAATTTCTTCAAATATTAATTTCTCTCATAATAATATATCAATATATATTATATTTGTTTCCCTTAGTAAATTGAACATTTTCAATTTACATTTATTACGTAGTTGCCAGAAATTACTTTACGAGCTACCAGTGGAACCTAATGGACTTGCAGATCAGAAGCTCCAACGATGTGAGATTAATTGGTCAAACTCATTAACCACATTAATCAATAATTGTTAATCGTGTGTACATTCCACTATAGACTCACAGTTGCACTCTTCTCACTGCAGACATATTTTCTGTGTCCACGGATCTAGACCAATATCGACTAGTTAGTCCTTCACGAGTGTCCGTAACACCAGCTGGGTCAAATTACAGTTTTACCCCTGGGTTACCTCTATTTCCTTTAGTACCAGTTCTCCTTTAATGAACAACCTGTTTGTGGTCCAACCATCAAACAGAAAACCCTCTCGTGCCATTGAGAGGGTAGGGCCCTTTGTTCACGACTCGGAGTAACCACTTAAGGGAACACTCATCTTCTTCCCTAAAGTCGGGAAGGAGTGAATTCCATCTTGTATGATTATGTTCCCAGCTCTCCATTCGGTCTTGTCCCCAAAATGGTAGGCTTATTGAGTCGGCGTATTGGCCACTCTCACCCATGCAAATCAAAGGACAATCTCTCATGAGTAGGAGTCCATAATCAACTCAGGATTAAGACTAAGTTGTCTAGGTTGTCCTAGTGAAATAGAAAACCAACTAGTTAACGGTGTTATAACCAGTGGTTACTATTTCGCGGTCCGGTCTTATGAAAACTCATTGCATAGGATACCCCCACTCGCATGTCTCCTACATGAACGCGTTGGATCATAGCGTTTGTATCAAATACAAAGTGGGTTGTACCCATAGTGTTGCCAGGATAAGGCACCCAGTCTTATCCCTATACTATAGACCCTTTAGGCTGTTTCTTGAACAATGATCCCATATGTCGCTATATATAGTTCAAGACTCATATTACAGCATAGGATGTCTAGTTTATTGGATTAGGGTTATTTTTAGGCAAAGACAAATATAAAATAACTAATAACATTTAATGGAAAAATATATCAATATTATTTCATTAATATCCGGTCAACGGTTACATTCACTATCTACGAGTTTTAGGGCATAAAACCCAACAGCTCGGAGTCCCACCGAACACTCCCTGAGCCTCCTATGATGCTCCCCAAAATTCTCCAAAATTTTCCCACTAAAGAAAGCTCTCAAAAAGGCTAGAAAACCTTGAGAGAGACTCCAAAGGAGTCAAAGAAAGGAAGGAAAGAATGAAATGGTGATTGATGATAAAATGAGGCACCAAGGGGTGCCTTTTATAGGCTCAAAAAGGGGGTAGTGTCGCGACACTGTGACGTCATCGACTTGGCGCCCAAGAAATGGACAGCGTCGCGACACTGTCCTTACAACGTCTCGACGCTATGCGTTTTCCAGAACTTCCAGCTGTGGATTGGGCTTCTTTTTCGGCATCCACTTCATTTCTTTTGGGCATTTTTCACATGATTGGTCTCTTTTGACTCCCCTTTGACCCAAGCATGGAAATTGGGCTTGAATGGCTTCATTTTTGGCACTTTTCCCCCAAAATCCATAATTTTGCTCCTAAAGACCAAATGACAAATTACATTAAATATTTTCAATAAAAACACAATTAAAGCAAAAAAAAGCCTAATAAATTGGGACTAAAATAGCGACATTTCTGCTCGCTATCACCTATGCAACCACAAAATAGTAAACCACTAGTTGTAATACCGTTAACTAGTCAGGTTACTATTTCAATAGGATGACCTAGATAACTTGGTCTTAATCCTGAGTGTGTCATGAACTCATTCTCACGAGAGATTGTCCTTTGATAAGTATGGGTGAGAGTGGCTTGTACGCCGACTCAATATGTCTACCTTCTTAGGGACAAGACCAAGTGGGGGGCTGGGGACATGACAACACAAGATGGAATTCACTCCTTCCCATTTCTAGGAGAAGTAGATGAGTGTTCCCTTAAGTGGTGACTCCAAGTCTTGGACAAAGGGATCCTACTCTCTCACTGACTCGAGAGGGACTTTTTGTTTAATGGTTGGACCATAAACAAGCTGTTCATTAGAGGAGCATCGATACTTAAGGAGACAGAGGTAACACAAGGGTAATTTGACCTAGCTATAGTTACGAACACTCGTGAAAGATTGACTTACCGGTATTGGTTAGTGGAGTGACCCACAGTTAATGAATATTGGTTAACCTGATTAATGAGTTTAATCAGTTAACCTCATGTCATTGGAGCTTCTGATCTGTAGGTAGAGTAATTAGGAACAAGTATATCTTGAGAGAATTTGAATAGTTTTTTTTTTTTTGAAAACCGAGAATTTGAATAGTTTAAATGCAATATGGGAATCAATTTAATTGTATGAGATACAATTAATATAATGTATAATGATACATTATAATATAAAGTTTAATTTGAGATTAAATTTTATTGAGAGAATAATATATTTTAAAGAGTTTCAAATATATGTTTAATTAAATATTTCATATTTACTTAGTAACTAAATAAATTAATTATGAATTAATTAATTATTCATTTTAGTTAAATTAAATGTGATTTAATTAAAACTATAGGCTATAAGAGAGATGCACATTTGAATATAATTCAAATATTTGATTAATTAAATATGTGATATTTAATTTATCAAAAGAATTAATTAATTATGAATTAATTAATTGTGTGGTTGAATTAAATTTGATTAAATGCGATTTAATTAATTTTAATTAAAACTACATATTATGTGGGGACATTGCATTTAAATATCTATACTATATTAAAAAGTGAGGATGTTGGAAAAACATTTTTGGACACTTTTGTCCTTTGATTTATCTATACTTCTATACTATATTAAAAAGTGAGGGTGTTGGAAAAACATTTTTGGACACTTTTGTCCTTCTTTTGATTTACTAAATTAAAAGATATGTCATTAACGATTAATTATAATTAAATAGTATATTAACTAATAAATGAATAATTATCAATAATAACTTTATAGTATCTTAAAGTTGGATTGCTAATGATTTTTCCTGCCACTTAAATGAGTTTAGAATTCAAAAGGTTTTATAACCCTCACATTCTACTACTATAAAAATGGGTTTTCTTCACCATTTTTTCATCACACACCTACAACTTTGTTCTTTCTTTATTTTTGTTCTCTCATTGTCTTACTCTCAAAAGCTCTCCAAGCTTCATAGAACATCTCAAGATGTTGGTGTTACATCCAAGATGCAAATGATACATGTGTCGTTATTTATATCTCATACCATTGGAGTTGCAACATTACAACTCAAGTTTGATGAACTTGAATAATAGTGTATATTTGTCTATCCATTGTGATCAAGTTAGCAAATCTATTTGAAGAAATGAATGTATAGCTAAGATCTTGATTTTTTTGTGTGTGTTTATTTTGTTATTTCTCTCTTATAATCCATGTACTTTTTTTTTTTTTGTATTTGAAATGTTTGTTGAAAAAAATAAGAATTTATTTGTCTATCCATTGTGATCATGTATGTTTCTTTTATTGAGAAAATAGTCATGTATCTAATGTCACACAAATTTTCTAATTAATTATAAAGAATACATTAATTAATTATCAATAATAAATTAAGAATTATTTATCCACAATAATTTATATGGAATATGAAGGATTGGAATACAAAAAGTGTTCATTCTAAAAAAAATTAAATAATCTTTCTTTGTTTATAATTATAATATGAAATTAAATTAGTAAATTATTTTTATCTTTATTAAGGTTGAAAAAAAAAGAGTACATAACAAAAAGTTAGCATTAAAATATTTAGAATTTTTAATAAAAAAACAAGGTAATTAAAAAAGTTAGAATATTAAAAAGTGGTATTATTTATTTCTCAAATAATTAATAAAAAGGTGGTATTATTTGTTTCTAAAAAAATTAAATGATTTTCACTAGAAATAATAAATAATATAATTAAGTTTGAAATTCCAAAAAATTTGTAACATTTTCAAAAAAAAAAAACCCACAAATTTTGTTCTTTATTTTAGTTATTTTTAATTTCCTTACGAAAGCCTCTCTAATATTGAAAAAAATTCTAGACTACCTTATACATTTTTTTTTTAGGATGACATACCTTATACATTCAAGTTTATAAAGAGTTGCATAGATCAAATCTACACAGAAATTGTAAGTTTAGAAGTTTATAATTTTAATTTGATGAAGTTGAAAAATCGATTTTTTTAGTAGAAACTAACATGCGATTTTAAGGATACATACAGAGAGCTTTGATTTTTCTTAACTATTGTTTTTTAATGTTATTATATACCTACTACAATTTTTTTAATTTTTTTTTATATTTTTTATTATTGTACTTTTTTTTATTTAAAATGTTTGAATATGCTTTAATTTGTTCTCTTTATCTGGAGGAGCCTGCTGTGGGGGAGAGAACTCCTAGAGAAGGGCCTGGGATGGCGGATTGGAAATGGGGAAAGTGTCCCGGTGTATGGAGCGAACTGGCTTCCCGAGGACGATGGCCTCAAAGTACGGTCATTTATGACTCTGGCGCCAGAGACTCTAGTAGCGGATCTGACATTTGCATCTGGGCATTGGAACGAACAGCTCATCTGGCAGCATTTCAGTCCTCGTGAGGTTAGTTTAATCCTGTCTATTCCCTTGCGTCCTGGATCGGAGGACAAAATGGTTTGGCATTATGAGAATTCGGGTCTTTACTCTGTGAAAAGCGGGTACAGACTAGGCCAAGCAGATTGGATTGTGCAGCTACCATCACCCTCCTTGGATGAGTCGATTATGGGTTGGTGGAAGGGGTGTTGGAAAATGGGGATTCCGAATAAGGTCAAAATCTTCCTTTGGAGACTGTGTTTGGACCGTCTGCCCACAGTTGATAATTTATGCTATCGGGGTGTGGATGTGGTGAATGTATGTGGCCTTTGTGGTCGACATGGAGAATCCAGCTTACATGTTTTCTGGCACTGTAAGTTTGTTAGGATGGCCTTAATGGATTCGGAGTTTGGGGTCTTGATACAAAACGTGCAAGCAGAGTCTATGCTTAATCTCCTAAGGGAGGTGAGGGATAAGGTTGGTTGGGGGAGATTTGAGTTGTATGTGGTGATATTGTGGGCGATGTGGAATCGCCGCAGTCAACGAAAATTTAAGGTATTGAGCCCACGGTGGGACTAGTGGAGTGGGCAGTGAGTTATATCTCATCGTTTCAATAGGCAGTCTCATCGTGTGGGATAGATGGGCGCGAAGGGCCTGCAAGGGAGGATGTGAGATGGAGTTCCCTGGAGGTTGGATGGTATAAGGTAAATGTGGATGCGTCTTTTAATCCGGAGCGATGGCAGACGGGATTAGGCGTGATTGTTAGGGATTTTGCTGGGCGGGTTATGTTGTCGTCTACTTTGGTGCAGCGAAACGTGCGGAGTCCGGAGTTGGCTGAAGGGTGGGCTGCGGTAAGGGGCATGAGACTGGCGGTGGAGATGGGTCTTTTCCCGTTGGTCTTGGAGACTTACTCCAGTTGAGTAGCTGGTGTTTTCAAGGATGAGGTAGGGGAAGATTATTCTGACCTGGGGGCTCTTGTGCTAGATCTACGGAAAGACATACCGATGTCTTCTCTCTTCGGATGCATGTTTACTAAGAGAGAGAGGAATGGAGTGGCACATCAGTTGGCTTGCCTGGCAGGGAGGAGCGAAGAATCTAGGGTGTGGATTGAGTCTGTGCCTCAGTGTGTGGAGCCTTTGGTCCTTTCTGATATGGCATTGTTGTGATGTTTTCTTCCAGGTTAGGTTTTCTATGCCCTAGTGTGTAGATGGATAGCGAACCAAAGAACCATCGAGTTGGAAAGGTGATTAGACTGAGCAGCGGCAGTCACTGCCAAATACCTGTTTGCAGATATCAGGGGAGGTTTTCTGTTCCTCGTATTTCTGTCCCTCATGTTGTGATGTTCAAAGTGTTGGGTTTTATGCCCTAAAACTCGTAGATAGTAAATGTACATTTGACCGAACATTAATAAAAGTGATGTATTATTCAATGTTTGTATTATATCTTGTCTTAATAACCCTAATCCAATAAACTAAACATCCAAGACTAATAGAATGAGGCTTGAACTAGTATGTAGGGACATACGGGGATCAATGTTCAAGTTTTAGCCTAAAGGGTCTGTAGTATAGGGATAAGGCTGGGTACCTTGTCCTAGTTACACTATGGATACGACCCGCTTTGTATATTGATACAAACGTAATGATCCAACGCGTTCGTGTAGTTGACATGCGAGTGGGGGTATCATGTGCAATGAGTTTGCACAAAGACCGGACCGCGAAATAGTTTACCACTAACTGTAACACCGTTAGTTAGCATGGTTTCTATTTCACTAGGATGACCTAGGCAACTTGGCCTTAATCCTGAGTGGATTATGGACTCCTGTCCATGAGGGATTGTCCTTTGATTTATACGGGTGAGAGTGGCATGTTCGCCGACTCAATAAGCCTACCATTTTGGGGACAAGACCGAGTGGGGAGTTGGGCACGTAGCCTTACAAGATGGAATTCACTCCTTCCCGATATTAGGGTAAGTAGAGGTGTGTTCCCTTAAGTGGTGTCTCCGGGTCTTGAACAATGGGCCCTACCCTCTTTATGGCACGAGAGGGGTTTCTGTTTGCTTGTTGGATCACAAACAGGTTGTTCATTAAAGGAGCACTGGTACTCAAGGACCAAGAGGTAACCCAGGGTTAAAACGGTAATTTGACCTAGCTGGGGTACGAACACACGTGAAGGGCCCACTTGCTATTGACGGTCGATATCCGTGGACACATAAATATATCTGCAGTGAGAAGAGTGCAGCTGTGGTTCTTTAGTGGAGTGAACCACAGTTAACGAATATTGATTAACTTGGTTAATGAGTTTAGCCAATTAATCTCACATCGTTGGAGCTTCTGATTTGTACGTCCATTAGGTCCCACCGGTAGCTCTATAAGGGCGTTGAGGTAAATTTGTAAGGGTGAATTGTATATTCGATGGGGTTCGAATATTAAGTTGAAATATGATTTTGATTCATATTAAAACTATAAGTTATAATTAATACACATATGATGTATATTAATTCTTTAGTTATTTTGAGAGAAATATAATTAAATATATGATATTTAATTATAATATTGATTAATTGGTGAATTAATTAATATTTTTTGTTTTAATTTAATTTATTTAAATTTTGATTTAACTAAGTTATATTAAACTATAGGTTATGTGGAGTATTTGTATAAATATGTTTTATACAAATGGAATTAAATTAAAAGTTAATTTAATTAAAACAGTTAATTAATATTGGTTATAAGATATTAATTAATTATTATTCCCATCAGTTAGGTTAACTGATGGGAACGTGTCTTCAGCATAACCGTAGGCCAGCGTGAAACGTGAGAGCAGTTTAAGGGAGTTGGCTTCTTCTTCCGTAAATAATCCCATTCAGTTGAATCTCTCTGGGTCTCACGCTAAGCTCTCTCTCAATCCTATAACTCTCTGCAATTCTCTTCCTAAGGATACAGAGACCAAAATTCACCTAAACCCTTAGAAATCACGCTCCCATAAGCTCTTGACGCAATTTCCTTCAAGAGAATACCTGTGAAATCTTCGTGACGAATTTCCAACAAGTTATAGATCTTTTAGTTGCTGTTTTTGTGTGGATCCAAGGGAAATTTTGGCGGATAGATCAAGAATGACTCCTAAAGTAAGTATTTCTTGATCTAGGATCATTAGGATCCATTTAGATTAGATCTAGATTTTTCCTAATGAGTTTTAGCATGTTTTATAATTAAAATTCAGCATGTCAAATTATGTTTTATAATTAGGATTGGATGTTTAAGCTAAATCAAGTACTATGAATTATCTTGCTCAATTTTATTTAGGGAACACAATGTAGTGAGTGAATGATATGAAAACTAAATCAAAACAAATAAAAAGTAGAAATTCAATTGGAAGAATACTCAAGGAATTGATTTCACCAATTTAGTCTAGGATTGATTTTAAGGAATAAGTTATTATGCACAATGGAATTATGAGCCTAAGACCCTATAATCACAACTACCTCTCCCGAGTATAATTGATTCTCATGCAAATTAACCAACTTGATATCCCTATCTAAGTTTATTAACAAGCAAGGCAATGAGATCTTTTGACCAATTCCAAAGTTAATCTAAAAACCGTCACGAAATTAGAAAGTAAACTTTAGTCATGCAATCTTGAGTAAGTCTAAATCAAATCCCCTCTCCCGAGCTAGATTCAAAACTTAAATCATTCAACTAATGGCCAATTAATTGAAAGCATTAAATCAAGATTACAAACATAATAACCATTGCACAACTTAAACCATAAATCAATCCATAAATTCAATTGACTACATCAATCCCTAAGCTACAAGTTTAGCTACTCATGATTGGTATTACAAGCTCAACTAAACATGAAAAAGCCATAAAATCTAACTAAACTGAGGGAAAGAAGAATTAAACTCGTTGTAGGCCGAGACCGAACGTCCCCGTCACGATCCCCACGAACAATGGGTTGATTTCCAACTTGCTCCCTTTGCTTCAACTCCAATATGCTCTGTTCTATCCTGTTTTACGGCTCCAAGAAGTCCCAAAAACGAATCCCCGAAAACCTAGCCGAAAAGAACCATTTATTCTGATTTTTCGTCGTAGCGTCGAGACGCTGCCTCTAAACACGAGTGTTCTGGAAAGGAAATTACACAACGTCGAGACGCTAAGGTCGCAGCGTCGAGACGCTGTGACTGTTTCGCGCCTATTCAGATAAGGAATATTAGCGTCGAGACACTCAAGGGCTAGCATCTCGACGCTAGTCTGCATTTGACCGAATTTTTACTTTTTTCCTCTTTGACTTTTTTTCGTTCCTTTGCATCTTTTCGCGTCCCGAGCACCCGATTGACTCTACTATTGCGTTTTAGATCCAATCAACCATTTCCTACAACATAAACATTAAAGCACAATAAAATGGCCCAAAAATCATAAAATACTAGCTAAATTAAATAAGTAAAGATAGTTAGCTATGCTCGCTATCAGAAGTTCTGTCTAAGGATTGGAGGTATTTAAGTTGACGATATACGGAACACCTCATACCTGGGAACTGATCTGGATCACCGGAGTTGAATTAATCTCAGGTTAATGTTAGAATAATGTCGCTAGGTAAATTAAATTGGTTTAATAAACCTAGACATTAGGTCTTATTATAATAGTTATAATAGGACTAGACTTAGATAAATGACTTAGCCGGATTTATCTAGGCCTAATCAAACCCTAAAATACCCGGTAGATTACTTTAGTGGGAGGAAAATTACAAAACTTGATTTAAATCGAGTTTTGCTCCTGCGTCCCTGTATAGTTCACACCGTGAGATCCATGCTCGGCTTCGTGTCGTCGTAGAGCGGCCTCCCTTCGGAGAGTGTTTGCATGGGTCAATACCAAGGTGAATCGGGAAAGTAACTATAGTAAGTGGGAGCGGGACGCGTGTCAACGTATCCTTCGGTCTCCACCCCTAGGTCACAACGTGGGATTCCTATGATCCGCCTGCGTGTTGCCCTGGAGCAACCACCCCTTCGGAGGGCCTGATCATAGGATTCGAAACACCGTGAACTCCTGAATAGGATAGGATCGCTTAGGCTAATTACCCACAGTTGTCTTTCCTAACGGTAGCCTGTTGGTCCGTGCCTCTGAGATCTGAAAGTGGGAGGGTTACACTTACGGGGAGGAGTTAATTATTAACAAATCCTTGACCGAACAACGGTGGTTAATATCCAATGGAATATGAGTTATTCTGGTATTAGAAATTGACTGAGAAGAGTTTCATTTTAGAGGAGGAACAACTGATCACCCTTCGATGGCTGTTCTTCTAAACCTCTAAAGCATCGTTGCGAAACACAATCATAGTTTTATTAGGGTTCTTTGATTGTTTGTTTGCAAAATTGATTGGATGTATGCAATTGTTTGTATTGCTTGTGTGATGGGTTAAGGCAAAGATAACTAATACGGTCAATTGTTTGTTTTTTCAGCAATGTCTTCCTCAATTATTTCCTTGCTTAAAAACGAACAACTTACTGGCGAAAACTTTCCACAATGGAAATCGAACTTAAATACCATACTCGTGGTTGAGGATTTAAGGTTCGTCTTAACGGAGGAATGTCCTCCCGTTCCCCCTCGCATTGTCGCTCAGGCAGTAAAATACGCCTACGAATGCTGGACTAAGGCCAATGAAAAGGTCAAAGTCTACATACTGGTCAGCTTGTTTGAAGTATTGGCCAAGCGTTACGAGAACGTGGAAACTGCCAGGGAGATTATGAATTCCCTGCAGGAGATGTTTGGACTTCTGTCCTACCAGCTCCACCACGACGCCTTGAAGAACGTCTTCAATGCCAAGATGTTGGAAGGTCAATCTGTTTGGGAACATGTCCTGGACATGATTAACCAATTCAATATAGCTGAGGCAAATGGCGAGGTAGTCTGCGAGCGTAGTCAGGTTGCGTTCATCCTTCACTCGCTCCCAGCGAGCTATCTGTCATTCAGGACGAACGCGAGCATGAATAAGATTCAGTTCAACCTGACTACCCTCCTCTCGGAGTTACAGATTTATGAGTCCTTGCAAAAGAGTAAGGGCAAAAATGTGGTTAAAGGAGAGGCCGACGTGGCCCATTCCAAAAAGAAGTTCCTGAAGGGTTCATCCTCAGGGACTAAATCTGTACCCCAGGCTTCTTCATCGAAGCAAATCCAAAAGAGAAAGGGAGACAAGGGGAAGGCTCCTGCATAGGCTGTGCAAGGGAAGGGAAAGGCCAAGGTCGTGGCCGACAAAGGCAAGTGCTTCCACTGCAACGCAGATGGTCATTGGAAGCGGAATTGTCCCCGTTACCTTGCTGAGAAGAGAAGAGAAAAAGAAGGTAAATTTGATTTACTTGTATTAGAGACTTGTCTCGTAGAACATGATGAGTTTGCCTGGATACTGGATTCGGGAGCCACTAATCATGTTTGTTCTTCTTTTCAGGAAAATAATTTCCAGCAGTTGGGAGACGGTGAAATGACGCTCAAGGATGGAACTGGAGAGGTCATTTCAGCTCGTGTAGTGGGAGCTGCAAAATTATTCTTTAGAAATAAGTTTTTGATTTTAGAGAACTTGTACTTGGTTCCTAGAATTAAAAGGAACCTTATTTCTCTTTCAGCTTTACTTGAACAATGTTATTCAATTTCATTCTTGCTTAATGAAGCTTTAATTTCAAGGAATGGAATTTATATTTGTTCAGCTAAGCGTGAGAATAATTTATTTGTGTTAAGACCAACTGATGCTAAGGCTATTTTAAGTCATGAAATGTTTAAAACAACCGAAACGCAAAACAAAAGGCAAAAGGTTTCTCCTTTAAGTAACAACACGTATCTTTGGCACCTTCGTCTCGGTCATATTAACATCGATCGAATCGATCGTTTGGTTAAAAATGGGCTTCTAACTGATATAGAAGATACATCTTTACCACCCTGTGAATCGTGTCTCGAGGGTAAAATGACCAAGAGGCCTTTTACTGGAAATGGTTATAGGGCCAAAGAACCACTTGAACTGATACATTCTGATCTTTGTGGTCCAATGAATGTAAAGGCTCGAGGTGGTTATGAATATTTCATCTCTTTCATAGATGATTATTCGCGATACGGTTACTTGTACCAGATGGGTCATAAGTCTGAGGCTCTTGAAAAGTTCAAAGAGTTTAAGGCTGAAGTTGAAAACCTGTTAGGTAAAACGATTAAAACGCTTCGATCAGATCGAGGTGGAGAGTATCTAGATCAGCGATTCCAGGACTATATGATAGAACATGGAATCCAATCCCAACTCTCAGCACCTGGTACACCTCAGCAGAATGGTGTATCAGAAAGGAGAAATAGAACCTTGTTTGACATGGTTCGATCTATGATGAGCTATGCTCAATTGCTTAGCTCGTTTTGGGGGTATGCAGTATTGTCTGCAGTACATATTCTAAACAACGTTCCCTCAAAGAGTGTTTCTGAAACTCCTTTTGAGCTATGGAAGGGGCGTAAACCTAGTTTGCGTTACTTTCGTATCTAGGGTTGTCCTGCACATGTGTTAGTGACAAATCCTAAGAAATTGGAACCTCGTACGAGAATATGCCAATTTGTTGGATACCCGAAAGAAATGAGAGGTGGTCTTTTCTACGACCCTCAAGATAATAAAGTATTTGTATCGACAAATGCAACTTTCTTGGAGGAAGACCACATTCGAGATCATAAACCACGAAGTAAGTAAATATTAGGAGAAGCTACAGAAGGATCAACAAGGGTTGTTGATGAACCTGGTCCTTCAACAAGAGTTGCTGGAGAATCGAGTTCTTCTCGTCAATCTAGTCCTCCTCACGTAGTGGGAGAGCTTCGACCCAGTGGGAGGGTTGTGATACAACCTAACCGCTACTTGAGTTTAACGGAAACACAAGTAGTCATACCTGATGACGGCATAGAAGAGCCATTATCTTATCGTCAGGCAATGAATGACATAGATAAAGACGAGTGGGCCAAAGCCATGGACCTTGCGATGGAGTCGACGTACTTCAATCAAGTTTGGGAACTTGTAGATCCACCTGAAGGGGTTAAACCCATTGGGTGTAAATGGATCTATAAGAGGAAAAGAGATGCTGTTGGGAAAGTACAGACTTTCAAAGCCAGACTCGTAGCAAAGGGTTATACCCAACGAGAAGGGGTGGATTATGAAGAAACCTTTTCTCCAGTTGCTATGCTAAAGTCCATAAGAATTCTCTTATCCATTGCCACATTTTATGACTGTGAAATATGGCAAATGGATGTCAAGACAACGGTTTTGAATGGCAACCTTGACGAGAGTATTTTTATGTCTCAACCCAAAGGGTTCATAACCCAAGGTCAGGAGCAAAAGGTTTGCAAACTGAATCGATCCATTTATGGGTTGAAACAGGCCTCCCGATCTTGGAATATTAGATTTGATACTGCGATCAAATCTTTTGGTTTTGACCAGAATGTTGATGAGCCTTGTGTATACAAGAAGATCAACAAGAATAAAGTAGCTTTCCTCGTACTTTATGTTGACGACATCCTGCTCATTGGGAATGATGTAGGGTATCTGTCTGACGTAAAAGAATGGCCAGCAGCTCAATTCCAAATGAAAGATTTGGGTGAGGCCCAGTATGTTCTTGGCATCCAGATTATTCGGGATAGAAAGAACAAATCGCTAGCTCTGTCTCAAGCAACGTATATCGACAAGATGTTGGCTCGATATTCGATGCAGAACTCCAAGAAGGGCTTGTTGCCTTTCAGGCATGGGGTTCACTTGTCTAAGGATCAGTCTCCTAAGACACCTCAAGAAGTTGAGGATATGAGACGGATTCCCTACGCCTCTGCAGTGGGTAGCTTAATGTATGTCATGCTATGCACGAGGCCTGACATTTGTTATGCTATAGGGATTGTCAGCAGATATCATTCAAATCCAGGGTTAGACCACTGGACCACCGTTAAAGGAATCCTCAAGTATCTTAGGAGAACAAGGGACTACATGCTGGTGTTTGGGGCTAAAGAGTTAGTTCTCACTAGATATACCGACTCTGACTTCCAGACTGACAAGGATTTTAGGAAATCACCGTCAGGGTCAGTTTTCACCCTTAACGGGGGAGCTGTAGTTTGGAGAAGTATAAAGCAAGGATGCATAGCAGACTCCACGATGGAGGCTGAGTATGTAGCTGCTTGTGAAGCAGCTAAGGAAGCTGTTTGGCTAAGGAAGTTCTTGACAGATTTGGAAGTTGTTCCAAATATGAACTTGCCCATTACGTTATACTGTGACAACAGTGGGGCTGTAGCCAATTCAAAGGAACCTCACAGCCACAAACGAGGTAAACACATAGAGAGGAAATATCATCTAATTCGAGAGATTGTGCAAAGAGGAGATGTGGTCGTGACCAAGATCGCTTTCGAGCAAAACATTGTTGATCCGTTTACGAAGGCCCTCTAGGCTAAAGTGTTCGAGGGTCATCTAGAAAGTCTAGGTCTGCGATACATGTATGTAGCGTAATCTAGGGCAAGTGGGAGATGTGTAATGGGTGTAAGGATGCCCTAGTTTATTGTATTTTGTATATTTACTTTTCATGTAATGTACAACATACATGTACCATTTCAAGCTTTGGATTATATTGTATATACTTTCCCTGTAACTTGAGTTTTAGCTCAAGTGGGAGTTTGTTGGGTTTTATGCCCTAAAACTCATAGATAGTAAATGTACATTTGACCGAACATTAATAAAAGTGATGTATTATTCAATGTTTGTATTATATCTTGTCTTAATAACCCTAATCCAATAAACTAAACATCCAAGGCTAATAGAATGAAACTTGAACTAGTATGTAGGGACATACAGGGATCAATGTTCAAGTTTTAGCCTAAAGGGTCTGTAGTATAGGGATAAGGCTGGGTACCTTGTCCTGGTGACACTATGGATACGACCCGCTTTGTATATTGATACAAACGTAATGATCCAACGCGTTCGTGTAGTGTACATGCGAGTGGGGGTATCCTGTGAAATGAGTTTGCACAAAGACCGGACCGCGAAATAGTTTACCACTAACTGTAACACCGTTAGTTAGCATGGTTTCTATTTCACTAGGATGACCTAGGCAACTTGGCCTTAATCTTGAGTGGATTATGGACTCCTGTCCATGAGGGATTGTCCTTTGATTTGTACGGGTGAGAGTGGCCTGTTCGCCGACTCAATAAGCCTACCATTTTGGGGACAAGACCGAGTGGGGAGCTGGGAACGTAGTCTTACAAGATGGAATTCACTCCTTCTCGATATTAGGGTAAGTAGAGGTGTGTTCCCTTAAGTGGTGCCTCCAGGTCTTGAACAATGGGCCCTACCCTCTTTATGGCACGAGAGGGGTTTTTGTTTGCTGGTTGGACCACAAACAGGTTGTTCATTAGAGGAGCACTGGTACTTAAGGACCAAGAGGTAACCCAGGGGTAAAACAGTAATTTGACCTAGCTGGGGTACGAACACACGTGAAGGGCTGACATGCTATTGACGGTCGATATCCATGGACACAGAAATATATCTGCAGTGAGAAGAGTGCATCTATGGTTCTTTAGTGGAGTGAACCACATTTAACGAATATTGATTAACTTGGTTAATGAGTTTAGCCAATTAATCTCACATCGTTGGAGCTTCTGATCTGTACGTCCATTAGGTCCCATCGGTAGCTCTATAAGGGCGTTGAGGTAAATTTGTAAGGGTGAATTGTATATTCGAAGGGGTTCGAATATTAAGTTGAAATATGATTTTGATTCATATTAAAACTATAGGTTATAATTAATACACATATGATGTATATTAATTCTTTAGTTATTTTGAGAGAAATATAATTAAATATATGATATTTAATTATAATATTGATTAATTGGTGAATTAATTAATATTTTTTGTTTTAATTTAATTTAATTAAATTTTTATTTAATTAAGTTATATTAAACTATAGGTTATGTGGAGTATTTGTATAAATATGTTTTATACAAATGGAATTAAATTAAAAGTTAATTTAATTAAAATAGTTAATTAATATTGGTTATAAGATATTAATTAATTATTATTCCCATCAGTTAGGTTAACTGATGGGAACGTGTCTTCAGCATAACCATAGGCCAGCGTGAAACGTGAGAGCAGTTAAGGGAGTTGGCTTCTTCTTCCGTAAATAATCTCATTCAGTTGAATCTCTTTGGGTCTCACGCTAAGCTCTCTCTCTCAATCCTAGAACTCTCTGCAATTCTCTTCCTAAGGATACAGAGACCAAAATTCACCTAAACCCTTAGAAATCACGCTCCCACAAGCTCTTGATGCAATTTCCTTCAAGAGAATACCGGTGAAATCTTCGTGGTGGTGTTCGTGACGAATTTCCAGCAAGTTATAGATCTTTTAGTTGTTGTTTTTGTGTGGATTCAAGGGAAATTTTGGCGGATAGATAAAGAACAACTCCTAAAGTAAGTATTTCTTGATCTAGGATCATTAGGATCCATTTAGATTAGATCTAGATTTTTCCTAATGAGTTTTAGCATGTTTTATAATTAAAATTCAGCATGTCAAATTATGTTTACTCCTGTGTTTTTTTATTTGCCAACGTATTGGTATTTTAGTTCAAATTAAAACTGAGTTAAGGTTTTGTACGTTTCCGCTGCGAAAGAGCTTTTATCCCTGCACAAAGTACTTGTGTGGACTGTTTGTTTGAGGTTTAAAGGGTGGGGCTTTTGCATGGGTAGTGGATTCTAGGTTGAGGCCTGATGTACCTGAGCATAAGTTCCCTATGTTTTGCATGTGTAGGTTACTATGTGATATGTGTATGCTTTATATGTTTGGTTGATCCTAGGATTGAGGCTGGTTGCACCTGAGCATCTGTTTACCAATATGTATGTGTCGTTATTATGTTGCTCTGTTACGTTTGGTTGGAGGCCATGCATTTGCGCAGTGGACCTATTTCTGCTGGGCAGAGTTGAATTTGTAAGCTTTCTGAGATGTGATGTTGGGATGTTTAAGCATGTCAAGGTCTTATGTGCTAGTATGTTTCCTTTTACTTGTGTTAAAGTGAGGCTGAAGGGATAAATAGCCCTTTGTGCAGCGGAAAAAACACAAAGACCTTTTCGAATAAAAACGCCGATTGGGATACCAATACGACGGCAAAAGGAATTAAATTTTACAGCGACAACAATATACAATTCACTGCTGTAAAATAGATACGAGCATGCTAAAAACAAGAGAATAATTCTAGATCTAATCTAGAATTGAGTCCTAGTGACCCTAGTTCAAGAAGAACCTTACCCTTGAAGAAATCCTTGAACTTTTCGCCAAAATGCTTCGATTTTCTCCCAAAAGCAGCAGCAGTCACACCTTGATCTTGCTGGAAAAAATTGCACGAACACCACCACGAGGATTCACCGGTATTCTCTAAAAGGATCTAGCGTTGGGTGCTTGTGGGAGCCAAAAACCTAAGGTAATTCTCTGGATCAATAGTTCTGTATTCTCTGAGAGAGAGTGCAGAGTTGAGAGAGAACGATAGAGAGGGAGAGATGGGCGTGAGAGACGTGAGACTAAGAGAGATCTACGCAACTGCACTGACCACGTCCCTTTTTAAAAAAAATATAATATCAGATAACTGAAATATCAGTTATCTGATATTTTTAATTAATTATAATTTTAAAATCATAATTTCAAAATTACAATTAATTATATTTTAATTAATCTAAATTAATTAAAATAACATTAATTTAAATCCAATTTAAATTAATATCTCTCCTATCTTATAGTTTAATTAAATCAAATTTAATTAAACTAAATTAATTAATTAATTCGAAATTAATTAATAAAATAAAATTGAACATCACATATTCAATTACTATTTTCTCTCTCAAAACTATAGTATTAATATACATCCTATGCATATTAATTATAACCTATAGTTTTAATATGAACCACTTCATATTTTAGTATAATATTCAAACACCTTTGAATATTCAATCCATCCTTAGAATTTTACCTCAACGCCCTAAATGAGCTACCGGTGGGACCTAATGGACCTACAGATCAGAAGCTCCAACGATATGAGATTAGTTGGTTAAACTCATTAACCAAGTTAATCAATATTCGTTAACTGTGGTTCACTCCACTAAAGAACCACAACTGCACTCTTCTCACTGTAGACTCATTTCTGTGTCCACGGATATTGACCGTCAACAGCAAGTTAGCCCTTCACGTGTGTTCGTACCCCAGCTAGGTCAACTTACCGTTTTACCCCTTGGCTACCTCTTGATCCTTAAGTACTAGTGCTCCTCTAATGAACAACTTGTTTGTGGTCCAACCATCAAACAAAAAACCCTCTCGTGCCATAAAGAGGGTAGGGCCCATTGTTCAAGACCCGGAGACACCACTTAAGGGAACACACCTCTACTTACCCTCATATCAGGAAGGAGTGAATTCCATCTTGTAAGACTACGTTCCCAGCTCCCCACTCGGTCTTGTCCCCAAAATGGTAGGCTTATTGAGTCGGCGAACTGGCCACTCTCACCCGTACAAATCAAAGGACAATCCCTCATGGACAGGAGTCCATAATCCACTCAGGATTAAGGCCAAGTTGCCTAGGTCATCCTAGTGAAATAGAAACCGAGCTAACTAACGGTGTTAGAGTTAGTGGTTAACTATTTCGCGGTCCGGTCTTTGTGCAAACTCATTGCACAGGATACCCCCACTCGCATGTCAACCACATGAACGCGTTGGATCAATACGTTTGTATCAATATACAAAGCGGGCCGTATCCATAGTGTCACCAGGATAAGGCACCCAGCCTTATCCCTATACTACAGACCCTTTAGGCTAAAACTTGAACATTAATCCCCGTATGTCCCTACATACTAGTTCAAGCCTCATTCTATTAGCCATGGATGTTTAGTTTATTGGATTAGGGTTAACAAGACAAGATATAATACAAACATTGAATAATACATCACTTTATTAATGTTCGGTCAAATTTACATTTACTATCTACGAGTTTTAAGGCATAAAACCCAACAAACTCCCACTTGAACTAAAACTCAAGTTACAGGGAAAGTATATACAAAATAATCCAAAGCTGGAAACGGTACATGTATGTTTGTACATTACATAATAGGTAAATATACAAAATACAATAAACTAGGGCATCCTTACACCCATTACACATCTCCCACTTGCCCTAGATTACGCTATATACATATCTCACAGACCTAGGCTGTCTAGATGACCCTCGAACACTTTAGCCGAGAGGGCCTTCGTAAACGGATCAGCAATGTTATGCTCGGAAGCGATCTTGGTCACGACCACATCTCCTCTTTGCACAATCTCTCGAATTAGATGGTACTTCCTCTCTATGTGTTTACCTCTTTTGTGGCTGCGAGGTTCCTTTGAATTGGCTACAGCCCCACTGTTGTCACAGTATAACGTAATGGGCAAGTTCATATTTAGAACAACTTCCAAATCTGTCAAGAACTTCCTTAGCCAAACAGCTTCCTTAGCTGCTTCACAAGCAGCTACATACTCAGCTTCCATTGTGGAGTCTGCTATGCATCCCTGCTTTATGCTCCTCCAAACTACAGCTCCCCCGTTAAGGGTGAAAACTGACCCTGACGTAGATTTCCTAGAATCCTTGTCAGTTTGGAAGTCAGAGTCGGTGTAACCCGTGAGAACTAACTCCTTAGCCCCAAACACCAACATGTAATCTCTCGTTCTCCTAAGATACTTGAGGATTCCTTTAACGGCGGTCCAATGGTCTAACCCTGGATTTGACTGATATCTGCTGACAATCCCTACAGCATAACAAATGTCAGGCCTCGTGCATAGCATGGCATACATTAAGCTACCCACGGCAGAGGCGTAGGGAATCCGTCTCATATCCTCAACCTCTTGAGGTGTCTTAGGAGACTGTTCCTTAGACAAGTGAACCCCATGCCTGAAAGGCAACAAACCCTTCTTGGAGTTCTGCATCGAATATCGAGCCAACATCTTGTCGATATACGTTGCCTGAGACAGAGCTAGCGATTTGTTCTTCCTATCCCGAATAATCTGGATCCCAAGAACATACTGGGCCTCACCCAAATCTTTCATTTGGAATTGAGCTGCTAGCCATTCTTTTACGTTAGACAGATACCCTACATCATTCCCAATGAGTAGGATGTCGTCTACATAAAGTACGAGGAAAGCTACTTTATTCTTGTTGATCTTCTTGTATACACAAGGCTCATCAACATTCTGGTCAAAACCAAAAGATTTGATCGTAGTATCAAATCTAATATTCCAAGATCTAGAAGCCTGTTTCAACCCATAAATGGATCGATTCAGTTTGCAAACCTTTTGCTCATGACCTTGGGATATGAACCCTTCGGGTTGAGACATAAAAATACTCTCGTCAAGATTGCCATTCAGAAAAGCTGTCTTGACATCCATTTGCCAAATTTCATAATCATAAAATGTGGCAATGGATAAGAGGATTCTTATGGACTTTAGCATAGCAACGGGAGAAAAAGTTTCTTCATAGTCCACTCCTTCTCGTTGGGTATAACCCTTTGCTACAAGTCTTGCTTTGAAAGTCTGTACTTTCCCAGCAGCATCTCTTTTTCTCTTATAGATCCATTTACACCCAATGGGTTTGACCCCTTCAGGTAGATCTACAAGTTCCCAAACTTGATTGAAGTACATGGACTCCATCTCAAGGTCCATGGTTTTGGCCCACTCGTCCTTATCTACATCATTCATTGCCTGACGATAAGACAATGGATCTTCTACGCCGTCATCAGGTATGACTACTTGTGTTTCTGTTAAACCCAAGTAGCGGTTAGGTTGTATCACAACCCTCCCACTGCGTCGAAGCTCTCCCACTACGTGAGGAGGACTAGATTGACGAGAAGAACTGCATTCTCCAACAACTCTTGTTGAAGGACCAGGTTCATCAACAACCCTTGTTGATCCTTCTGTAGCTTCTTCTAATACTAACTTACTTCGTGGTCGATGATCTCATATGTGGTCTTCCTCCAAGAAAATTGCATTTGTCGATACAAATACTTTATTATCTTGAGGGTCATAAAAAAGACCACCTCTCGTTTCTTTCGGGTACCCAACAAATTGGCATATTCTCGTACGTGATTCCAATTTCTTAGGATTTGTCACTAACACATGTGCAGGACAACCCCAGATTCGAAAGTAACGCAAACTAGGTTTACGCCCCCTCCATAACTCAAAAGGAGTTTCAGAAACACTTTTTGAGGGAACACTGTTAAGAATATGTACTGCAGTCTCTATTGCATACCCCAAAACGAGCTAGGCAACTGAGCATAGCTCATCATAGATCGAACCATGTCTAACAAGGTTCTGTTTCTCCTTTCTGATACACCATTTTGCTGAGGTGTACCAGGTGCTGAGAGTTGTGATTGGATTCCATGTTCTATCATATAGTCCTGGAATCGCTGATCTAAATACTCTCCACCTCGATCTGATCGAAGTGTTTTAATTGTTTTACCTAATAAGTTTTCTACCTCAGCCTTAAACTCCTTGAACTTTTCAAGAGCCTCAGACTTATGGCCCATTAGGTACAAGTAACCGTATCGTGAATAATCATCTATGAAAGAGATGAAGTATTCAAAACCACCTCGAGCCTTTACATTCACAGGACCACAAAGATCCGAATGTATTAGTTCAAGTGGTTCTTTGGCCCTGTAACCTTTTCCAGTAAAAGGCCTCTTGGTCATTTTACCCTCGAGACACGATTCACAGGGTGGTAAAGATGTATCTTCTATGTCACTTAGAAGCCCATTTTTAACCAAACGATCGATCCGATCGATGTTAATATGACAAAGACGAAGATGCCAAAGATACGTGTTGTTACTTAAAGGAGAAACTTTTTGCCTTTTGTTTTGCGTTTCGGCCGTTTTAAACATTTCATGACTTAAAATGGCCTTAGCATCATTTGGTCTTAACACAAACAAATTATTCTCACGCTTAGCTGAACATATGTAAATTCCATTCTTTGAAATTAAAGCTTCATTAAGCAAGAAGGAAACAGTATAACATTGTTCTAACAAAGCTGAAACAGAAATAAGGTTCCTTTTAATTCTAGGAACCAAGTACAAGTCCTCTAAAATTAAAAACCTATTTCTAAAGAATAATTTTGCAGCTCCCACTGCACGAGCTGAAACGACGTCTCCCGTTCCGACCTTGAGCGTCATTTCACCCTCTGCCAGCTGCTGGAAATTATTTCCCTGAAAAGAAGAACAAACATGATTAGTGGCTCCCGAATCCAGTATCCAGGCAAACTCATCATGTTCAACGAGACAAGTCTCTAACACAAGTAAATCAAATTTACCTTCTTTTTCTCTTCTCTTCTCAGCAAGGTAGCGGGGACAGTTGCGCTTCCAGTGACCATCTGCATTACAGTGGAAGCATCTGTCTTTGTCGGCCACGACCTTGGCCTTCCCCTTCCCTTGCACAGCCTGTGCAGGAGCCTTCCCCTTGTCTCCCTTCCTCTTTTGGATCTGCTTCGATGAAGAAGCCTAGGGTACAGATTTAGTCCCTGAGGATGAACCCTTCAGGAACTTCTTCTTGGAATGGGCCACATTGGCCTCTCCTTTAACCACATTCTTTCCCTTGCTCTTTTGCAGGGACTCGTAAATCTGTAACTCCGAGAGGAGGATAGTCAGGTTGAACTGAATCTTATTCATGCTCGCGTTCGTCCTGAAAGACAGATAGCTCGCTGGGAGCGAGTGAAGGATGAACGCTACCTGACTACGCTCGCAGACAACCCCGCCATTTGCCTCAGCTATGTTGAACTGGTTAATCATGTCCAGGACATGTTCCCGAACAGATTGACCTTCCAGCATCTTGGCACTGAAGACGTTCTTCAAGGCGTCGTGGTGGAGCTGGTAGGACGGAAGTCCAAACATCTCCTGCAGGGAATTCATAATTTCCCTGGCAGTTGCCACGTTCTCGTAACGCTTGGCCAACACTTCAGACAAGCTGACCAAAATATAGACCTTGACCTTTTCATTGGCCTTGGTCCAGCGTTCGTAGGCGTCCTTAACTGCCTGAGAGGCAGTGCGAGGGGGAACGGGAGGACATTCCTCCGTTAAGACGAATCTTAAGTCCTCAACCACGAGTATTGTATTGAGGTTAGATTTCCATTGTGGAAAATTCTCGCCGGTAAGTTGTTCATTTTTAAGCAGGGATATAATAGAGGAAGATATTGCTGAAAAACAAACAAGTGACCGTATTAGTCATCTTTGCCTTAACCCATCACACAAGCAATACAAACAATTGCATACATCCAATCAATTTTGCAAACAAACAATCAAAGAACCCTAATAAAACTATGATTGTGTTTCGCAACGATGCTTTAGAGGTTTAGAAGAACAGCCACCGAAGGGTGATCAGTTGTTCCTCCTCTAAAATGAGACTCTTCTCAGTCAATTTCTAATACCAGAATAACTCATATTCCATTAGATATTAACCACCGTTGTTCGGTCAAGGATTTGTTAACAAATTAACTCCTCCCCGTAAGTGTAACCCTCCCACTTTCAGATCCCAGAGGCACGCACCAACAGGCTACCGTTAGGAAAGACAACTGTTGGTAATTAGCCTAAGTGATCCTATCCTTTTCAGGAGTTCACGGTGTTCCGAAACCTATGATCAGGCCCTCCGAAGGGGTGGTTGCGCCGAGACAACACGCAGGCGGATCATAGGAATCTCACGTTGTGACCTAGGGGCGGAGACCGAAGGATACGTTGACACGTGTCCCGCTCCCACTTACTATAGTCACTTTCCCCATTCACCTTGGTATTGACCCATGCAAACACTCTCCGAAGGGAGGCCGCGCTAAAACGACACAAAGCCGAGCATGGATCTCACGGTGTGAACGTCACGGGGACGTAGGAGCAAAACTCAATTTAAATTAAGTTTTGTAATTTTCCTCCCACTAAAGTAACTGATTATTAATTTTAGGGTTTGATTAAACCTAGATAAATCCGACTAAGTCATTTATCTAAGTCTAGTCCTATTATAACTATTATAATAAGACCTAATGTCTAGGTGCATTAAACCAATTTAATATAACCTAGCGACATTATTCTAACATTAACCTGAGATTAATTCAACTCCGGTATTCCAGATCAGTTCCCAGGTAGGAGGTGTTCCGTTTACCGTCAACTTAAATACCTCAAATCCTTAGACAGAACTTCACTGGTAGAGTTCCCTTATAATCTTAGGAATGTTCGTCCTATTTAGTTCATTAAAACTATTTTAAAACTAAGTAAGATACTCTAATCCTATTAGAAAATGATCTTAGGTCTAATTAATTTTAACCCATTAAAATTAATTCAATTTAACCTAAGATCCTATGTGAACATGCATATCTTGATTATAGATTGACGGTTTCTAATCATAAAATTTTAAACTATTTCAAAATTTTAATGATTAGCCCTATAATCATGCATACTATAGTTTTTAAAACAATTAACAATCATATTCAAGTTAATGAAATTTTAAACTATAGTACTCTGCATTGCATGATAATTAATATAACCCTTATATTAACCTATGGATGTATCATGCTCAATGCAATTTGATTTCCATTTAAATAATAAACAACTTTATTATAGCCAATAATGGAAAATCAACTTAGCATGCTGCAAACAAATAATTTTTAATATAACTCTTATATTAAAACTATGTAGTTGCATGCATCATACTTTTCCATTTTCATGACTTTAATATAACTCTACTATATATTAAATAAATCATGAAAATCAAACCATGCATTTCAAACATATATTATAATCTAATTATAACATACATAAATGCATGAGCATGCTTTATATCCTAAGGTGGGATTAAAATTTAAATGACATCCATAAAGCATTTAAATAGCGAATAAACCGATTTAATTGGCCCCTAGGATAGATTAAAGCAAAATTACACTAATAAAGCAATAAATCTATCCTATTACAAAATTTTGCAGCTCCAAATCCGGTCTACAAGCCTTGAACCGACCCGAACCACTTCGAACCGGACTTGAAAAACTCGAACCGCACCCAAAACGAGTCAAACCGGACCGAACCGGTCCCAGCTGACCCAAACCGCACGAACCGGATCGGCCAAATTAGGGCACCACTCACGATTTCACGAAAATCCTGGCGCCGCACGAAATCGTGACAGCGTCGAGACGCTGTGAAGAAAGCGTCCCGACGCTGGCGCGATTTCAACCGTCTGGAGCGTGGAATCGCGACAGCGTCGAGACGCACAACGCCTAGCGTCCCGACGCTGTTGCGTCTGGAGCTGTTTCCTGGGCAGAACCGCGGCTGTTCTTCACGAAATTCATCAATTTCTTCTGCGATCTTCATCGATTTTCAAGCCTAAACACGACCCGGACTGTACAGACTCGATATTCATGATTTAATGCCCAAAAACGCAGGGGCCTTTACAATTGATCGCATCAAAAATCATAAATTCTAAGGCCAATTAAACCTAAACAGTTTATCGCAAACCATACATTCACAATGCAATTAATCCCACCATACACAGCCAATCGTAAATCTCAAAACAACGTTTTAAATTCGAAATGGCTCTGATACCAATTGAAGGGATAAATAGCCCTTTGTGTAGCGGAAAAAACACAAAGACCTTTTCGAATAAAAACGCCGATTGGGATACCAATACGACGGCAAAAGGAATTAAATTTTACAGCGACAACAATATACAATTCACTGCTGTAAAATAGATACAAGCATGCTAAAAACAAGAGAATAATTCTAGATCTAATCTAGAATTGAGTCCTAGTGACCCTAGTTCAAGAAGAACCTTACCCTTGAAGAAATCTTTGAACTTTTCGCCAAAATGCTTCGATTTTCTCCCAAAAACAGCAGCAGTCACACCTTGATCTTGCTGGAAAAAATTGCACGAACACCACCACGAGGATTCACCGGTATTCTCTAAAAGGATCTAGCATTGGGTGCTTGTGGGAGCCAAAAACCTAAGGTAATTCTCTGGATCAATAGTTCTGTATTCTCTAAGAGAGAGTGCAAAGTTGAGAGAGAACGATAGAGAGGGAGAGATGGGCGTGAGAGACGTGAGACTAAGAGAGATCTACGCAACTGCACTGACCACGTCCCTTTTTTAAAAAAAATATAATATCAGATAACTGAAATATCAGTTATCTGATATTTTTAATTAATTATAATTTTAAAATCATAATTTCAAAATTACAATTAATTATATTTTAATTAATCTAAATTAATTAAAATAACATTAATTTAAATCCAATTTAAATTAATATCCCTTCTATCTTATAGTTTAATTAAATCAAATTTAATTAAACTAAATTAATTAATTAATTCGAAATTAATTAATAAAATAAAATTGAACATCACATATTCAATTACTATTTTCTCTCTCAAAACTATAGTATTAATATACATCCTATGCATATTAATTATAACCTATAGTTTTAATATGAACCACTTCATATTTTAGTATAATATTCAAACACCTTTGAATATTCAATCCATCCTTAAAATTTTACCTCAACGCCCTAAATGAGCTACCGGTGGGACCTAATGGACCTACAGATCAGAAGCTCCAACGATATGAGATTAGTTGGTTAAACTCATTAACCAAGTTAATCAATATTCGTTAACTGTGGTTCACTCCACTAAAGAACCACAGCTGCACTCTTCTCACTGTAGACTCATTTCTGTGTCCACGGATATTGACCGTCAACAGCAAGTTAGCCCTTCACGTGTGTTCGTACCCCAGCTAGGTCAAATTACCGTTTTACCCCTAGGCTACCTCTTGATCCTTAAGTACCAGTGCTCCTCTAATGAACAACCTGTTTGTGGTCCAACCATCAAACAGAAAACCCTCTCGTGCCATAAAGTGGGTAGGGCCCATTGTTCAAGACCCGGAGACACCACTTAAGGGAACACACCTCTACTTACCCTCATATCAGGAAGGAGTGAATTCCATCTTGTAAGACTACGTTCCCAGCTCCCCACTCGGTCTTGTCCCCAAAATGGTAGGCTTATTGAGTCGGCGAACTGGCCACTCTCACCCGTACAAATCAAAGGACAATCCCTCATGGACAGGAGTCCATAATCCACTCAGGATTAAGGCCAAGTTGCCTAGGGCATCCTAGTGAAATAGAAACCGAGCTAACTAACGGTGTTAGAGTTAGTGGTTAACTATTTCGCGGTCCGGTCTTTGTGCAAACTCATTGCACAGGATACCCCCACTCGCATGTCAACCACATGAACGCGTTGGATCAATACGTTTGTATCAATATACAAAGCGGGCCGTATCCATAGTGTCACCAGGATAAGGCACCCAGCCTTATCCCTATACTACAGACCCTTTAGGCTAAAACTTGAACATTAATCCCCGTATGTCCCTACATACTAGTTCAAGCCTCATTCTATTAGCCATGGATGTTTAGTTTATTGGATTAGGGTTAACAAGACAAGATATAATACAAACATTGAATAATACATCACTTTATTAATGTTCGGTCAAATGTACATTTACTATCTACGAGTTTTAGGGCATAAAACCCAACAGAGGCTGGTGTAGCTAAACTTGAGATTGTAAAGCTTCCTTTGAGGTTTTCTTGCATGTGTGAGCTCTGGGTCTCCCTCAGGTAGTCTCGAAAGGCTAGGGTTGCTTTATAAGTCCCATAAGTCTGTTGTCACCCCGATAGGATCAGGTTTCTGTGTGGAATATAATTCTTTGCTAATTAGTATGTGAGATTTTCTTAGGAAAAGGGAAAGAATATTTGCCTGCCAAAAGTGATGGGTGTGTTTTATAAGTGAGGGAGGTTTTAGGGGTAAAAAGAGCTGTCTGCAGTGTGATCAGTTAGGCCACCCAAGGGTAGATCTTGGGTAGGGGTCCCTGCATTGTAGTGTGAAAGCTAG
Organism: Luffa acutangula; assembly: GCA_036850905.1. Lineage (NCBI taxonomy): Eukaryota > Viridiplantae > Streptophyta > Magnoliopsida > Cucurbitales > Cucurbitaceae > Luffa > Luffa acutangula. The sequence goes on from CM072088.1 coordinate 38,888,609, forward strand.
TACCCTGTAAATAAAACCAAGATAAAAAAAAAAGGGAGAAGGAAAGGGTTTTGGAGTGAAAAAAGGGAAAAGAAAATGCGAAAGAAATGCAAAAGAGAGGGAATTTCCTTGTCCAGGCTCCTAAGTATTGGGATAACATCCTAATTTGGCTGCTTTAGTTTCATGTGGGCCCTGTTTCCAATGTAGGGGGAAGATGGGTGGAGGGTTTTATAAATTAGTTCTAGGCTATTAGGTATTGCTTTAGGTGAGGCAAGTTGCACCACATGCGAGAATTTCTTGGGAATGTTTCGATCTGTCTCTTTTTTTATTAGCATGCAAAAGCTTCTCGCAAGTAAAAGGCTTAGCATATGTAGTTCTTGGGCTGGAACATGATAAATGTCACCATGTTAATCTCATATTAGGCGTACTATAGAACGGTAGACGTGATCAAGGTGTTGGAAGCATAGGTTTTGTGGGGGTTGGATAGAGTTTTTGTTTATGATTAGCGCCTTCTGTAAACTTTCTTCTTGGTTTATGTGCAAAGATGCTTTTTGATGGTAATATTGTTTTGCAGGCCTAAATTCTGAGATCACTGCCCGTGTTTGAGGTGGATAGTCCTAATACTTTAAAGTACTGGCTTGGGGTGGAAATGATCAATGAGTTGGTAGCTAGCTGAACTACAGATAGAATCATATGGATGTCTTCTTAGTTTGGGGCACACACTTCGTGTGGGGAAGATTGGTGCACAATGGGTGGTGATTTTGGCTCAACCTGTTTTGAGGCGTACCTCCGTGTGTGGAGGGAGTGGTTTTTATCTGATCTGCCTTTGTAATGTTGCTCGCTGAGCGGTTCTCTTGGTGTTATGATAGTTGATGTGTTTCTGATGTTCTCAAAAAAAAAAATATTTGTTTCTTTAATGTGAAGGTGTGAGTTCAAACCTCTAACCTTTAATTCAACCACATATATTTTACAAAATGCCTTAACACCTTTAGTTTTAATGATTTTTTTTTTTTTTTGGAGTGAATATATACTGGTTTTAATGATTTTTTTAAAAAAAAAAAAAATTGTTTCTAATTCTAAATAAAACTTATTATACAAATATATAAAAAAATTATAAAATATACATATTATTGTTAAACAAAAATGTGATAGGTATTAACAAGTTTATGAAACGAAAATTACATAAATTAATTTAAAGCATTTATAAAATTATAAATTATATGATATTATATTAGTAATTAATCTATCATTCCAATTTTTCATAGAATTATTTGGTTGTTATAAGAAAAAATAAGAATAATTTGATATACAAACGTGCATCGCACGTGCTAAGAAACTAGTGATTTAAATGTGCATGAGGTTATTTAATTAATATAATTAATTAATTATTATTTAATTAATTAATTTTATTTTATATTAATTAATTAATTAATTTTGATCTAACGGTCAAGATTTTTTCCTACCCTCACATTAGGGCTCTTGCACATATAAAAGGGAAAGGTTATGAGAAACCTAACTCTAAGGTCTTATGGTAACCTCTCTCTCAGTTTCTCTCAACCTAGAACACAGAGAACCTTTTCTCTTGTATGCTTCTCATTCAAGATGAAGTAGTCCTACAACTACGTTTCTAATCTCAGAGGATAACAGTGGAAGACTTCTGTGGTGGTGTCCCAAGAGGTGTTGCATGCTTGGTCCCTGCAATCAACAGAAGGAGTTCTTGATCTAAATTGTATGCTTAGCCTAGATTAATTGCTGTAGAATTGTTCTATGCATGTTGTTTGCCAATGTATTGGTATTTTAGAGTAAACTTCTACGAATCAATCCAATTGCGCTTCCGCTAACAGAATTAGGGAATTCCATTCCAACACCCAATTATCTACCCGGTCTTATCCCCAAAATGGTAGACTTATTGGGCGATGTTGAGCCACTTTCACCCATGCAAATAAAAGGATAATCTCGAATAAACAGGAGTTCATAGTTAGCTCACGATTAAGATCGAGTTACCTAGGTCCTCGTATGAAATTAGTTGGTCTCATCAGTAAAACGACGTTATAAAGTGAAGTGACTTATTTCGAAGTCTTGGTCTTATGCAAACTCATTGCATAGGATGCCCCCACTCGCATGTCTCCACATGAACGAATCAGGATCACACCGTTTTGTACTTAATACAAAGTGGGTCGCGTCTCATAGTGTCCCGAGGATAAGGTACCAAACCCTATTCCTATACTATAGACTGTTTTGGCTATTGCTCGAGCCTAATCCATTTTTATGTCTCCACATAAAGCTCAAGTATATATACTATAGCCATGTAGGGATAAAAGCCCCACGCAGCGGAAGACAATCAGCGAACCAAACTCAATTAAAAATACGTTTGGAATACCAATACGACGACAATATAATTTACAGCAGCAAATCACATTTAAAACTGTAAAATTATGCTATAAACATGCTTTAAACTTGAATAAAACCTAGATCTAATCATGTTTTATTCAAGGAATTCATGGGGAAAACGAATACTAACTTGTGTTGGTGATAGCACGCATAGCGAGCTATCTTTCCCGTTACAATTTGGTTAGTCTTTGAGTACTTTGTAACCATTTTATTGCTCTTTAATGTTTATTTTGTAGGAAATTGTTATGTTGAGCTTAATTGAGAAATTGGAGTCAAATGGAGTTCAATCCTTAAAAAAAAAAAAAAATAGCCTCGAGACGCTATGTGACTAGCGTCGCTACGCTAGGCGAACTTCCAGAATCCGTAATTTCGCGGTAGCGTCGCGACGCTAGCACGACAGTGTCGCGACACTACGACCAATTTTTGCCTTATTTAAAGATTGCGATTAGGATTTTTTGGGGGACTTCTCTTGGACTATTTGGAGCCGTAAAACAGAGAAAAAAAAGGACTTTTGAGGCTGAAACAAGTGGAGGAAAGCGGGAATCAAACGATTGTTTGTGGGGATCATCACGGGGACGTGCAGTCTCGGCCTACCTAGCGTTCAATTCGCTTTACCCTTTACTTTTGTAGTTCTTATGGCTTGTTTAGACTTAGTTTATATTGTAATTCGGATAATGTGTAGCAAAGTTTAATTCTTAGGGATTGATGAAGCCGTCGGACACTTTATGGATTGATTTTATGGTTTTATTGTTATTGATGTCATTTATGCATAATTGTGTTCTTAATGCTTTCAATTTACCGGCCATAAATTGATTGTTGTTTGTGCTTAAATCTAACACGGGAGAGAGGATTTAGCTTAGAAATCATTATGCATAACTAGGATTTAGCTAGAAATTGGGAGATAATAGTTAATTCTAGAAATCGTTAAAAAGGTTAACCTTAATACCTTGCATGTTTAATGAATTTAGATAGGGATATCGGGTTCATTGCATGTGGGAGAATCATGTATGCTCGAGAGAGATATATGTGATTTTAGTTTCCCAAGATTTATGAATCTTAGCATGTCATTAAACCATGAATTAATCCATAATCCCAATTGGTGAAATCAAGTTCCTAAGACCGTTGTCTCCATTAGCTTTTCATAGTTTTCATTGATTTGTGTTTGATTACATTCATTCTCACTTTGATTTGTTCCCTAAATAAAATTGGGCAAGATTATTTTCGGTAATTAAAATTGATTAGAAATCCAATCTAGAGAACGACATTTGAATATCACATTCACTATATTATTACTTGACCCGTGCGCTTGCGGTAGGAAAATTCCACATCAAGTTTTTGGCGCCGTTGCTGGGGATTGGCATATTTAGTCAATTTTAATATCGTAGAAAAATTTTCCGGTCTTAGTTTAGGGTGTATTTTATTTTTTGTTATTTTTGTTATTTTTGTTTTTAGGTAGATTGCACTTTTTTTTTCCTTTGTTGATTGATTTCCATATTTAGATTTTTCCATATTTGTTTGAATTTTCCATAGATAGATTTTTGTCTTATTTGTTTTTTCTTTTTTAGTATAGTTTTTCCTTATTTGCTAGTTTCCTTATTTGTTTGTTCCATATTTATTTTTGCTTTCCTTATTTGTTTATCTTTTCCTTTTATAGATTTTAGTTTCCTATTTTAGATTCATTTATATCATTTTCTACTTTCTTTCCTAATTTATTTTCTTTCCTTTTCTTTTATTTTCCTTTTTTAGGTTAGTTGTGTCGGTGTATGCGAAAGGTTAGGGAATTGGCCTTATTTCCCTTTGACCCAGAGATCGAGAGAACTTTAAGTAGAATTCGAAGGGAAAGTAAAGAAAAACATATCCAAATGGCCAATCTTAGTCCTAAGGAGCCTAAGCCTATTAGGGACTACTTTCAGTCGGTCTTTCAGGAGCCACAGTCGGGGATAGTCTATGCCCCGATCAATGCTAATAATTTTGAGCTGAAAACGGGTCTCATTCAAATGGCTCGAGATTGTGCTTACAGAGGATCACCCATGGAGGATCCAAATTCTCACCTGAAATCCTTCTTAGACATCTGTGGGACGGTAAAATTAAATGGTGTTTCTGAAGATGTCATTCGCTTACGTTTGTTTCCTTTTTCATTGCAGGACAAAACGAGGAACTGGTTACAATCGATTCCACCTGGGAGCATTACCACCTGGGATGCTTTAGTCCAAACATTTTTAAAGAAATTCTTCCCTCCTGCAAAGATGGTTAAGTTGAGGACCGAGATTGGGACGTTCCAGCAGCAGTTTGATGAGCAGTTGTTCGAGGCCTGGGAGCGATTTAAAGAGTTGTTGAGGAAGTGCCCTCAGCATGGCTATCCCGATTGGCTTCAGGTTCAATTATTTTATAATGGCTTAACTCCTAGTACAAAAACCATCGTTGATGCAGCTGCAGGTGGGACTCTGTTGTCCAAAACTGTTGAGAATGCTAGGACTTTGCTAGAGGATATGGCCACCAACAGCTATCAATGGCCATCTGAGCGGTCGGGACTAAAAAAGATTGCTGCTGGAGTATTCGAGATTGATAACGTAAGTGCACTTCAGACCCAGATGTCTTCCCTTGCTAATGCATTCTTAAAGTTCTCTGGTACAGGGTGTGCTCAATCGATTGAGTCTGCAGCTGCTCTTGCATCCCAGACTCAGGAGGAAAATCTCGAGCAGGTTCAGTATGTCTCTAATTTTAATTTTAGGGGGTACAATAATAATTATACACCTACACATTATCACCCTAGTAACAGAAATCATGAGAATTTTTCGTATGCAAATAATAAGAATGTTCTTAATCCTCCTGGCTTCACCCCTCAAAGTCAAGAAATTAAGAAATCTCTAGAGGATCTCGTTGGAGCTTTCATTGCATAACCAAGTAACAGATCAAATAAGCTCGAGGAGGTCGTGATTGCCATAAACACCATTGTCAATGGTCACTCTACAGCCATTAAGAACATAGAGACTCAACTGGGACAACTGGTTAGTGTTGTCAACACCATGAATAAAGGTAAAGCCCCAGTTAAACAGGAGAAATCTTCATTGGAGTACTGCAAGGTCGTCACTGTGCATCACGAGGATGAGACTACTGAAACTGAGGAACTCACTGGAGAAGTTGAGGAGGGCACCACCTCAAACGAAGCTGAAAAGCTTATACCTGAGCCCTCTATCCCTTCTCCTACAGGTTTAGTTCCTAAGTCAAAGACTAAGAAAAAGAAAAATTCTAAGGCTCAACTTAATCAGTTTCTTGATGCTTTTACAGGGTTGACTGTTAATATTCCTTTTGCAGATGCACTGGAGAAGATGCCTCATTATAAGAAGTTCATGAAGGAATGACTCAACAAAAAGAAGAAGGAAAAGCAGATGGAGACGGTATACCTCGCATCGACATGTAGTGCTCGTGTTCAGCAGACAGTGCCAGAAAAATTGACTGATCCACGGAGTTTTACTATTTCTTGTAATTTTGGTACTTATTCATGTAAAGCACTATGTGTTCTAGGGGCTAGTATAAACATCATTCCATTATCTTTGTGCAAAAAGCTGAATATAGGAGAAATAAAATCTACTTCTGTTAGACTCCAGTTAGCTGACCAGTCTATGGTTAGTCCATATGGGATTGTTGAGAATTTGCTGATCAAAGTAGGTAGATTTTTCCTTCCTGTTGATTTCTTTGTTTTAGATATTAAAGAGAATCCTGCCATGCCTATCATATTAGGAAGATCATTCCTTGCTACAGGGAGAGTAATAATCGATCTTGAGCTCATGGAGCTGATCATTAGAGTTCAACAAGAAAAAGGGACCCTAAAAGCTTTTGAGGACCCTCAGAACACATCAAAAGCTATGTTGGTGGGATATAGGAAAGGTGCTAGGAAGAGCACAGTTGATGGGACACCTGACACTAGACCACCTTGATGTTGATTCGATCAACACGTCGAGCTAATGACGTTAAACAAGCGCTTATGGGAGGCAACCCAAGTAAGTTTAGTTGTGATTTTCTGTTTGAGTTTTATTTGTTGTTTTTTGTTTTGTAGGTCTTGGTTTCAGTCTCTCCTTTGCTTTCAAGCTTCCATAAAAGAAATCATCATTCCAGGGCAGTATTGTTCACTCCTTCCATTCTTTTATTGTTCTCATGCTTGATTATGCCTTATTTTCTTTATACATTGAGGACAATGCATGTTTTAAGTTTGGGGGTGGAATAGCATGTTTGTGGAGCCCTTGAGCATATGAGTTCGACCCATAGTTTTGAGCTTTCTTGGAATTGAGCATATGGTTGTTTTCTGGATGCTATTTTTGCATGACTATGATGTCCTAGGATAGGCTTTCTTGTCAATTTTCAAGCTTTCGATGAGTTGTAAGCATGAGTGCCCAAAAAGGGAGACTTTTTAAACTTTTTCTAGGAGATGTCTTGCATGAGTAGAGTATTTGTCTTGGCTAGATTTGGATTTGAATGCTTAGGAGCGAATTATTGGGTTCATATGCTTGTTGTCACCTCGATAGGTGTAGGGAAGAGCTAAAGAGTTAATTTTTTGCAAATTAGCATGTTTGATCTTGCTTAGGAGGAAAGAAAAGAATATTTGCTTATCATGTTCATAAAGAAAAAATCATTTTTGGTTGTTACAATTTGAAAGAAAAAAGTCATGACTTATGCGTGCAATGCAATGGTTAATAAAGTTTAGGCAAAAAGAGCTACCCCTGTTGTGATCAGTTAGGCCAACCAAATAAAACTCAGGTTAAGGGTCCCTACAATAGGTGTGTGAAAGCTAGTGCCACATATAAATGCTTGATTTAATTTTCTACTATAAGCACCTAAGTATGGAGGAAAACAAACTAATTTGTTCCATTAACTCGTTAGTGAAACCCTAGTGCCAGTGTAGAGGGAAGATGAGTTGAGAGTTTAATAATCCAATCCCGGGCTAGTAGAGTCTGATCTTGTTGAGTTAGATCTCGCTTGTGCAAGTTAATTTTGGAAAAATTTTAATTTGTCTCCCTCATTGGTCCTTGTGTGCATGTCTCTTGCTTGCTTCACTATTGACTTTTGAGCCTTGAGGATTGAGTCATGTTTGTTGCATCCATTCTTCCACTGTATGTTTGATTTTTTAGTTTGCTCGAGGACTAGCAAAAGCTTAAATTTGGGGGTATTTGATAGCGTGCATAGCGAGCTATCTTTCCCGTTACAATTTGGTTAGTCTTTGAGTAATTCGTAACCATTTTATTGCTCTTTAATGTTTATTTTGTAGGAAATTGTTATGTTGAGCTTAATTGAGAAATTGGAGTCAAATGGAGTTCAATCCTAAAAAAAAATAGCGTCGCGACATTAGGCGAACTTCCAGAATCCGTAATTTCGCGGTAGCGTCTTATTTAAAGATTGCGATTCGGGTTTTTTGGGGGACTTCTCTTGGATGATTTGGAGCCGTAAAACAGAGAAAAAATGGACTTTTGAGGCTGAAACAAGTGGAGGAAAGCGGGAATCAAACGATTGTTTGTGGGGATCATCACGGGGACGTGCGGTCTCGGCCTACCTAGCGTTCAATTCTCTTTACCCTTTAATTTTGTAGTTCTTATGGCTTGTTTAGACTTAGTTTATATTGTAATTCGGATTATGTGTAGCTAAGTTTAATTCTTAGGGATTGATGTAGCCGTTGTGTTGGGTTTTATGCCCTAAAACTCGTAGATAGTGAATGTAACCGTTGACCGGATACTAATGAAATAATATTGATATATTTTTCCATTAATTGTTATTAGTTATTTTATATTTATCTTTGCCCAATAATAACCCTAATCCAATAAACTAGACATCCAAGGCTGTAATATGAGTCTTGAACTATATGTAGCGACATATGGGATCATTGTTCAAGAAACAGCCTAAAGGGTCTATAGTATAGGGATAAGACTGGGTGCCTTATCCTGGTGACACTATGGATACGACCCACTTTGTATTTGATACAAACGCTGCGATCCAACGCGTTCGTGTAGGAGACATGCGAGTGGGGGTATCCTATGCAATGAGTTTGCATAAGACCGGACCATGAAATAGTAACCACTGGTTATAACACCGTTAACTAGTTGGTTTTCTATTTCACTAGGACGACCTAGACAACTTAGTCTTAATCCTTAGTTGATTATGGACTCCTGCTCATGAGAGATTGTCCTTTGATTTGTATGGGTGAGAGTGGCCAATACGCCGACTCAATAAGCCTACCACTTTGGGGACAAGACCGAATGGGGAGCTGAGAACATAATCGTACAAGATGAAATTCACTTCTTCCCGACTTTAGGGAAGCAGATGAGTGTTCCCTTAAGTGGTTACTCCGAGTCTTTAACAAGGGTCCTACCCTCTCAATGACACGAGAGGGTTTTCTGTTTGATGGTTGGACCAAAAACAGGTTGTTCATTAGAGGAGAATTGGTACTTAAGGAAATAGAGGTAACCCAGGGGTAAAACGGTAATTTGACTCAGCTGGTGTTACAGACACTCGTGAAGGACTAACTAGTCGATATTGTCTAGATCCGTGGACACAGAAAATATGTTTGCAGTGAGAAGAGTGCAACTGTGAGTCTATAGTGGAATGTTGATGACATGCAAAAATGTCATCATTTTCCTATTAATTTAAGCTAGTTTTGTGCTTGAATTGTGTGCTTTAATGCTATTTTCTGTTTAAATTTCAGAAAACCGAGTCAAGGAAGCAAAACCGGAATTTTGAGAGAATTTAGATGATTTTGGAGGCTTTTTGAGCAATTTGGAGAATTCCATTGAAGATTCGAGTCCAAAAAGCCAAGAAGAATGAATTAGAAGCCCAAATTCATGAATTTCAAGTCTTAAAGTATCAAAGTTGGGTCAAGAAAAAAGTCCAAAATCCATTACAAGAAGTATTTGGGCCAAAAGAAAGTTGGAGGCCCAAAAATTGAGTCAAAATCGGGCCATTCTAGAAGATTCAGGGCCTAGCGTCTCGACGCTAAGCCTGGAGCGTCTCGACGCTGAGCCTGCTGGGAGCCTATAAAATGAGCCTTTTGCATCCATATTTTGTGTGCCAATTTGTGGGTTTTCACCCCATTCTAGAGTCTACACTAAAAAATTGGGATTTTTGGGAGAGTTTTGGAGCTTTGTTGAAGATCTTTGGAGCTCGGGATCGAAGGAGGTCGGCGCGGGATCGAGGAGATCGACACTTTTATGAGCATTTCTCTTCCCTTTTCCTTTATGTTTTAGTTTCTAGAATTGTTGTGATTAGGAATTATTGAATTTTAGTGATTATGAGTAGTAAATTCCTAAATTCTATGAGATTGATTTAGATGTTGAACCTCTGCTGAATTAATGAATTGATGTGGTTTAATTGTCATTATTGTTCATTTGTGCATTTTGTCCGTAATGCTTTTAATCAACTGATCACTGATTAAATGAATTGTTACTATGTGGAAACTCGACGGAGAGAAACTTAGACTAGAACTGAATGCATGACTAACGATTATTTACCCGGGTGACACGGGATAAAATAAATAACGTTAGAGGTTGTACTGAAGGGTCGTAATGCCATACTAAGTAAATAAAGATGAGACTGAAAGAAGATTCTTTATTGAACGGTATGAGATAGGAGGAGACCGACAGGAGAATCCTTTAAATTAGGCTTCTAGACTTATGAATCAAATGATTTGTTAATCCATATTAGTTATTTGATTATGCATTAAAGGTCCAATTGATGAAATCAACAACTCTAGAATTATCCCATCAAATTGTGTCGCCATTTATCTTTTGATTTCTAGATTAGCTTTTTATTATTCTTTTCAGCATTAGATTTTGTTCTCTAAATAAAGCTAAGCAAGATTATTCGTGGTACTTAATTGAATAAATCCAATCCCTGTGGAGACGATACTCTATACTCAAAATCACTATATTACTTGTGACGACCCGTGCGCTTGCGGAATGGAAAATCGTGCAACAAGTTTTTGGCGCCGTTGCCGGGGATTGGCTAATTTCATTCAATTAATATTGTGAAGAAATTGCTTTCTTTAGATTAGAGATTTTATTTTGCTTTCTTTGTTTTATTTTTATCCTGGTCCATTGTTCTTGTTGTTTATTTAATTGGTGTTTGCATATGCTTGAAAGCCTTATTATTGTTGATTTATTGTTTTAAATGGCTTTTAATAGTTTTGGGTGGCCCTTTAGGGAATCTGAGCCCGAAGAACCAACACCATCATCCAATTTTTTATATTCAAATTATCCCCCTTTAGAAGAAAAATCTCCCCTAGAAAGTTTGCTTCAAGATTTTATTGAGGATACTAGAGCCACTAATTTAGCTCTAGAAAAATCCCTAGGGAGATTGCATCCCAAAAAGGATGAGAGTGAAGTGCAATCCGCTTCCAAAGAAGAAAAATCTTCCTTAGAGAGCTTGCTTGAAAATTTTATCCAAGAGTCGAGAGCCATGAATTTAGAATTAGAAAAATCTATGGAGAGACTCCAAACCCAAAGGGAGGATAGGGAAGTAGGATCCACTTCCATAGAATGTCTAGTGAGTCATGTGGCCAGTGATTCATTAGCGCCCATTCAAGAGCCTAATCCTTTCGATTTCGCTAAGCTTGAGCATATAGGGGTGAGATGTGTAGATTGTGAGGAAGAATTGGATAGTTCTAGCACCCACCAAGAACAAGTTTGTGAGGAAGAAAAAGAAAATGAGCCCATAGTGTTAGAGGAGTTTCAAGAGATAGAGTTTAAGGTTGAAAGGCCTTTGTCTGTTCTATCCTGTCCATCCTCTCTTGATAATGAGTGTTCTTTTTCTTGTTATCACGAGTCAGAGTCAGAGTCAGAGTCCATTTATTTTGATCTTTCTCCTTTTATGCTTTTATTATTAAAAAATCCCAAAAATATTTCTGCTTCAGGGTCCCATGAAAAGCTAGTAAGCTTACTAGCGATAGAATGCTTCATTGATTCAAGGAAGAAGGGCCCGAAGAAATACGAGAATTTTTATGTGCCTTGAAAGTCTGCAAAAACTCGTCTAGCTAAGAGACGTTAAACAAGCGCTTCTTGGGAGGCAACCCAAGTTTATTTTTCCGTTAATTTTCTTTTCTTTGTTTTTCAGTTTTTTTGTAGTTAGAGCATGTTGATCTTTCGTTCCTGTTGATCAATTTTTGAAGGAGCTCGAGACCACATTTTCTTCCAAAAACAACCCCAATGAATGATGAAGGCTGGCATCCATGGTTTCTCTCACACTTCAGGGCAGTACCGTTCTCCCTTTATTTTTTAATTGTCCTTATGCATGCTTAATTAGTCTGAATAATTAATACATTGAGGACAATGTATGATTTAAGTTTGGGGGGGAGGCTTTGCTGTTCTGATCTGAGCTTATTGAAAATTTTTTTTCTTGATGATTCTATTGCATCTGGTTTGATGAGGACAGTCTATGATATGATCTAGATAATGAATTTTGTTCATTTTTTGTGAAATATGAAAGCATGTTCAAGATTCATGTAAATTTAAATTTTTTCTTTGATTTCCTTGCACATGTTGAGCACTTAGCCTGCTTATATGGTTTTGAATGCTTAGAACTGGATTATATTATCTAGATGTTTGTTGTCACTCCGATAGGCTTAAGATCTAATTTGAAAGATGAACTACATGAGAGTCTGTAATGTTGTACTTGGGAGAAAAATCATGTTTATTAGCCTGCAAATAAAAGAAAAAAAATGAAAAAAGGAGGTAAAAGAAAAAAAAAAAAAATGTTCCACTTTCTTGAGAGCGTTAGTAACCAGGGGCATTCATGACACTCATCGTTTGCCTTTGCATGAAAGCGTTTAAAAGAAATGAGCATGCTTCGGCAACCTGAAAGATGAGGCGCTCGTAGTTGGATGCTTTCATCACCAATGTTGGCAAGCCAGAACGAAGGCGCTACATCTAAAAGGATTCTCAATGAAAAAAAAAATGCAAGTTTGGGGGAGGCATACCTCGTTGTTTCAGGCACCTTAGTGGGATATTGCTTTCTTGATTGTTGGGAAGCTGGATAATTAGAGCTTAGGGCCAGTGTAGGGGGAAGATGAATTGAGGATTCTATAAACCTTTTCTAGGCTAGTAAAGACCTAATAAGGAGGCTCGCACACACACACGCAAGGGATGAAGAGTTTAGATTTAAATTTCGTGATGAATGAATACGTTTTAAAATTTCCTTTAATTGTTAGAATTCATTATTTAGATCATTGAGCTTAGAGTCATGCATTTGCAATAGTTGATTCATATATATGGTTTTAGCTTTGCTCGGGACTAGCAAAGATTTAAGTTTGGGGGTGTGATGACATGCAAAAATGTCATCATTTTCCTATTAATTTAAGCTAGTTTTGTGCTTGAATTGTGTGCTTTAATGCTATTTTCTGTTTAAATTTCAGAAAACCGAGTCAAGGAAGCAAAACCGGAATTTTGAGAGAATTTAGATGATTTTGGAGGCTTTTTGAGCAATTTGGAGAATTCCATTGAAGATTCGAGTCCAAAAAGCCAAGAAGAATGAATTAGAAGCCCAAATTCATGAATTTCAAGTCTTAAAGTATCAAAGTTGGGTCAAGAAAAAAGTCCAAAATCCATTACAAGAAGTATTTGGGCCAAAAGAAAGTTGGAGGCCCAAAAATTGAGTCAAAATCGGGCCATTCTAGAAGATTCAGGGCCTAGCGTCTCGACGCTAAGCCTGGAGCGTCTCGACGCTAGGCAGCTGCGTGGAAAGATCCAAAATCGCAAGAGCGTCGCGACGCTGTCCAAGTAGCGTCTCGACGCTAAGACGTCTTGGAGCCCAAGAAAAGATGACGTCAGAGCGTCTCGACGCTGTCCTTGTAGCGTCTCGACGCTGAGCCTTCTGGGAGCCTATAAAAGGAGCCTTTTGCATCCATATTTTGTGTGCCAATTTGTGGGTTTTCACCCCATTCTAGAGTCTACACTAAAAAATTGGGATTTTTGGGAGAGTTTTGGAGCTTTGTTGAAGATCTTTGGAGCTCGGGATCGAAGGAGGTCGGCGCGGGATCGAGGAGATCGACACTTTTATGAGCATTTCTCTTCCCTTTTCCTTTATGTTTTAGTTTCTAGAATTGTTGTGATTAGGAATTATTGAATTTTAGTGATTATGAGTAGTAAATTCCTAATTCTATGAGATTGATTTAGATGTTGAACCTCTGCTGAATTAATGAATTGATGTGGTTTAATTGTCATTATTGTTCATTTGTGCATTTTGTCCGTAATGCTTTTAATCAACTGATCACTGATTAAATGAATTGTTACTATGTGGAAACTCGACGGAGAGAAACTTAGACTAGAACTGAATGCATGACTAACGATTATTTACCCGGGTGACACGGGATAAAATAAATAACGTTAGAGGTTGTACTGAATGGTCGTAATGCCATACTAAGTAAATAAAGATGAGACTGAAAGGAGATTCTTTATTGAACGGTATGAGATAGGAGGAGACCGACAGGAGAATCCTTTAAATTAGGCTTCTAGACTTATGAATCAAATGATTTGTTAATCCATATTAGTTATTTGATTATGCATTAAAGGTCCAATTGATGAAATCAACAACTCTAGAATTATCCCATCAAATTGTGTCGCCATTTATCTTTTGCTTTCTAGATTAGCTTTTTATTATTCTTTTCAGCATTAGATTTTGTTCTCTAAATAAAGCTAAGCAAGATTATTCGTGGTACTTAATTGAATAAATCCAATCCCTGTGGAGACGATACTCTATACTCAAAATCACTATATTACTTGTGACGACCCGTGCGCTTGCGGAATGGAAAATCGTGCAACAAATGTACACACAGTTAACGAATATTGATTAATGTGGTTAATGAGTTTGACCAATTAATCTCACATCGTTGGAGCTTCTGATCTGCAGGTCCATTAGGTCCCACTGTTAGCTCATAAAGTAATTTGAGGCAAGTAAGTAATAAAAGTAAATTGAAAATGTTCAATTTACTAAGGGAAACAAATATAATATATATTGATATATTATTATGAGAGAAATTAATATTTGAAGAAATTCAAATATAAATTTATGGAAGTTTGAAAGAGTTCAAATAATGAATTAATTAATTTAAGGCCTAAAATGTGTTTGGGCAAAATAATTAATTCTAGGCCGGAAATTAAATATGTGATATTTAATTGGTGGTTAATTAATTAAAGAATTCATTAACCGGGAATTAATCAATTATGAAAATAATTAATCACTTAAGGAAGTGATTAATCATTTATGGAAATGATCTAATCACTTATGGAAGTAATTAGTCATTTGTGGAAAAGATTAATCAATTATGGAATTGATTGATCATGATTGATTAATTAAGGAATAAGATTGAATCAATTTTGGAAAAGATTGATTTAATTGAATATTTTATTCATGGCCTCTCTTCTATAAATAGAACACTAGAACTAATTGGTCCAAGACACTTGACACTTTGCTCTTGCTCTTAGACTCTCAAGACAAGACCTAGAATTCTCTCTAGCCTCCCTCTTAGAGAAAGACTCCCACAAGTCTTTTGCCTCCTAGACTTAGAAACATACCGGTGTAACCTCTGTGGTTATTGTGTCATTCAAAGAAGGAATTTCCAGCGAAGAAAATCAAAGGCGGCTGCTGCGTTTTGATCGTTGGAGCGTCGTTGGCGAAGAACGGTCAAGTCTACAACGAAGGTTTGTTACGGTTCTTCCTTCTTTCTTTAGAAAAGCATGAAAATAAATTTAGATTTATTTTTCAGCATGTTTTAACCAATTTTCCAACAACTTTAAAGAGTGTTTAAAGTTTGTTTGAGTTTTCGTTACGGTATTTTAATGTTAATTAATATACGGCGTAAGGTCCAATCGATGCGCTTCCGCTGCGTGGGGACTTATATTCCCTTCACGTTTGACACTTTATGAATTGATTTTATGATTTTATTGTTATTGATGTCATTTATGCATAATTGTGTTCTTAATGCTTTCAATTTACCGGCCATAAATTGATTGTTTGTGCTTAAATCTAACTCGGGAGAGAGGATTTAGCTTAGAAATCATTATGCATAACTAGGATTTAGCTAGAAATCGGGAGATAATAGTTAATTCTAAAAATCGTTAAAAATGTTAACCTTAATGCCTTGCATGTTTAATGAATTTAGATAGGGATATCGGGTTCATTGCATGTGGGAGAATCATGTATGCTCGGGAGAGATATATGTGATTTTAGTTTCCCAAGATTTATGAATCTTAGCATGTCATTAAACCATGAATTAATCCATAATCCCAATTGGTGAAATCAAGTCCCTAAGACCGTTGTCTCCATTAGCTTGTCATACTTTTTCATTGATTTGTGTTTGATTACATTCATTCTCACTTTGATTTGTTCCCTAAATAAAATTGGGCAAGATTATTTTCGGTAATTAAAATTGATTAGAAATCAAATCCAGAGGACGACATTCGAATATCACATTCACTATATTATTACTTGACGCGTGCGCTTGCGGTAGGAAAATTCCACATCAGTTGGCTTTCTTGACCGTAATTGCCTTTTTCTTGGGACTTTGCACAAAAACTGCAGCAAGCTTCTTGCTGGAAAATACCTTGATTATCACCACGAACACCACCAAGAAAATCCATCCAGTATTCTCACAAGGTCTTTTGAGGCGAGGACATACCTGAATGCTTGGGCCTAGTCGACCTCGACCCATAGCCGAGGTCAACCTTTGGTCGAGGCTTAGGAGTGAGCTTGGCATAATGATTTCTAAGCTAAATCCTCTCTCCCGTGTTAGATTTAAGCACAAACAACAATCAATTTATGGCCGGTAAATTGAAAGCATTAAGAACACAATTATGCATAAATGACATCAATAACAATAAAACCATAAAATCAATCCATAAAGTGTCCGACGGCTACATCAATCCCTAAGAATTAAACTTAGCTACACATAATCCGAATTACAATATAAACTAAGTCTAAACAAGCCATAAGAACTACAAAAGTAAAGGGTAAAGAGAATTGAACGCTAGGTAGGCCGAGACCGCACGTCCCCGTGATGATCCCCACGAACAATCGTTTGATTCCCGCTTTCCTCCACTTGTTTCAGCCTCAAAAGTCCCTTTTTTCTCTGTTTTACGGCTCCAAATCGTCCAAGAGAAGTCCCCAAAAAGCCCTAATCGCAATCTTTAAATAAGGCAAAAATTGGTCGTAGCATCGCGACGCTGTCGAGCTAGCGTCGCGACGCTACCGCGAAATTACGGATTCTGGAAGTGCGCCTAGCGTTGCGACGCTAGTCACATAGCGACTCGATGCTATTTTTTTTTTTTTTTTTTAGGATTGAACTCCATTTGACTCCAATTTCTCAATTAAGCTCGACATAACAATTTCCTACAAAATAAACATTAAAGAGCAATAAAATGGTTACAAATTACTCAAAGACTAACCAAATTGTAACGGGAAAGATAGCTCGCTATGCGCGCTATCAAATAGCCCCAAACTTAAGCTTTTGCTAGTCCTCGAGCAAACTAAAAATCAAACATACAGTGGAAGAATGGATGCAACAAACATGACTCAATCCTCAAGGCTCAAAAGTCAATAGTGAAGCAAGCAAGAGACATGCACACAAGGACCAATGAGGGAGACAAATTAAAATTTTTCCAAAATTAACTTGCACAAGTGAGATCTAACTCAACGAGATCAAACTCTACTAGCCCGGGATTGGATTATTTAACTCTCAGCTCATCTTCCCTCTACACTGGCACTAAGGTTTCACTAACGAGTTAATGGAACAAATTAGTTTGTTTTCCTCCATACTTAGGTGCTTATAAATGAAAATTCGTCCAAGCATTTATATGTGGCACTAGCTTTCACACACCTATTGCAGTGACCCTTAACCTGAGTTTTCTCTGGTTGGCCTAACTGATCACAATAGGGGTAGCTCTTTTTGCCTAAACTTTATTAACCATTGCATTACGCGCATAAGTCATGACTTTCTCTCTTTTATTTTTTCAAATTGTAACAACAAAAATGATTTTTCTTTATGAGCACGATAAGCAAATATTCTTTTCTTTCATCCTAAGCAAGATCAAACATGCTAATTTTCAAAAAAATAACTCTTTAGCTCTTCCCTACACCTATCGAGGTGACAACAAGCATATGAACCCAATAATTCGCTCCTAAGAATTCAAATCCAAATCTAGGCAAGACAAATACTCTACTCATGCAAGCCATCTCCTAGAAAAAGTTTAAAAAGTCTTCCTTTTTGGGCACTCATGCTTACAACTCATCGCAAGCTTAAAAATTGACAAGAAATCCTATCCTAGGAAGTCACAGTCATGCAAAAATAGCATCCAGAAAACAACCATATACTCAATTCAAAGGAAGCTCAAAACTATAGCCTGAACTCAGATGCTCAAGGGCTCCACAAACATGCTATTCCACCCTCAAACTTAAAACATGCATTGTCCTCAATGTATAAAGAAAATAAGGCATAATTATTAAGCATGAGAACAATAAAAGAATGAAAGGAGTGAACAATACTGCCCTGGAATGATGATGACTTCTTGACTGGAAGCTTGAAAGCAAAAGAGAGACTGAAACCAAGACCTACAAAACAAAAACAAACAATAAATAAAACTCAAAAAGAAAAACACAACCAAACTTACTTGGGTTGCCTCCCATAAGCGCTTGTTTAATGTCATTAGCTTGACGTGTTGGCCGAATAGGCATCAAGTTAGGAACTTCCTGAGCCATACTGCCTCTTTTGCTGCTTCGTCAGCGGCTACATATTCGGCCTCCATGGCCGAGTCTGCAATGCATCCTTGCTTGATGCTGTAACATACTATTGCTCCTCCATTTAGAGTGAATACTGACCTTGATGTAGATTTCCTCAAATCTTTATCGGTTTGAAAGTCGGAATGAGTGTATCCTGTAAGGATCAAATCCTTCGAATCATACATAAGCATATAGTCCCTCGTTCTCCTTAGATATTTGAGGATACTTTTAACGACTGTCCAGTGATCGAATCCTGGATTTGATTGATATCTACTGAAAATCCCTACTGCTTAACAAATGTCAGGCCTTGTACACAACATAGCATACATTAGGCTACCTACTGCAGAGGCATAGGGAAAACTACGGAGTTGCTAGCCATAGTTTAATGTCAGTTAGATAACCTACATCATTCCCGATGAGTAGGATATCATCTACATACAGTACTAAGAAAGCTACGGAGTTGTTGATGATCCTTTTGTAAACACAAGGCTCATCAACGTTTATTTGGTCGCAGTATCAAATCTCATATTCCAAGATCTAGATGCTTGTTTTAATCCATAAATGGATCGTTTAAGCTTGCAAACTTTTTGCTCTTGATCCTGAGCAATGAACCCCTCTGGCTGAGACATGTAGATACTTTCTTCAAGATTGCCGTTCAGAAAGGCAGTCTTGACATCCATTTGCCATATTTCATAATCGTAAAACGTGACAATGGATAAAAGTATCCTAATCGACTTCAACATGGCAACAGGGGAGAAGGTTTCTTCATAATCAATCTCCTCCCGCTGGGTAAAACCCTTTGCCACAAGTCGTGCTTTAAAGGTCTGTACCTTTCCAGCAGTGTCTCGTTTTCTCTTGTAGATCCATTTGCACCCTATGGGTCTAACCCCTTCAGGTTGATCTACAAGATCCCATACTGAATTAAAATTCATGGACTCGATTTCCAAGTCCATGGCCTTAATCCACTCGTTCTTGTCAACGTCATCCATTGCCTGTTTAAAGGTTAATGGATCCTCGATCCCGTCATCAGGTATGACAACTGAAGTTTCAATTAAACCCAAATAGCGATCGGCTGTCTAACAACCCTCCCACTACGTCGAGGTTCTCTTATTTCTTGAGAAGGACGCGATTGACTCGAGGTGCCAGCATCATCAACAACTCTTGTTGATGTTTCGGTAGCTTCGTTAGATAGTTAACTTAATACGACTTTACTTCGTGGCTTGTGTTCTCTGAGGTGGTCTTCTTCTAGGAATGTAGCATTTGTAGATACAAGTACTTTATTTTCCTCAGGATCGAAGAAGTATCCACCTCTCGTTTCTTTGGGATAGCCTACAAATAGGCAAAATCTAGAACGAGGCTCCAATTTCTTTGGGTTTGCATCTAGCACGTATGCAGGGCATCCCCAAATTCTGAAATGTCATAAACTAGCTTTACGCCCTTTCCAGAGCTCAAACGGTGTTTCAGAAACACTCTTTGAGGGAACTACGTTCAAAATATAAACTGCAGTCTCTACTGCATAACCCCAAAGCGAGTTAGGCAACTGAGCATAACTCATCATCGAACGAACCATGTCCAACAAGGTTCTGTTTCTCATTTCTGATACACCGTTTTGCTGAGGTGTACCAGGGGCTGAGAATTGGGACGTAATTCCATGTTATATCAAATAGTCCTGAAAACTTGAGTCCATATACTCTCCACCTTGATCGGATCGAAGTGTTTTTATCGTCTTACCTAATAAGTTCTCAACCTCGGCCTTGTACTCTTTGAACTTTTCAAAAACTTCGAACTTATGATGCATCAGGTAGAGATAGCCATACCTCGAATAATCATCAATGAAACTGATGAAACATTCGTACCCACCTCGAGCTCTAATGTTCATTGGCCCACAGAGGTCCGAATGAATGAGCTCTAGGGACTCTTTGGCCCGATAACCTTTTCTGGTAAAAGGTCGTTTTGTCATCTTGCCCTCAAGGCATGACTCACAAGGAGGCAACGAGTCGTCTTCTAACTTGTTTAGAAGTCCACTCTTGACCAATCTCCCAATCCTATTGAGGTTGATATGGCCTAACCTCAAGTGCCAGAGATAGGTATCTTGAGAAACTCTTCGCTTTTTAGGTTGAGTCTCAGCGGTTTTAAACATCTCGTGATTTAAATTAGCTTTAGACTCAATTGGTCTCAAAACATACAATTTATTCTTCAAGTTTGCAGAGCAAACATTAATACCTCTTTTAGTTATGAACGCTTCATTAACAGAAAAAGAAATTGAGTAACCTTGTTCCAATAAACAAGATAAAGAAGTCAAATTTCTTTTAATTTTCTGAACTATGTACACATTATCTAATATCATGTAACGTTCCTTGGTGAAGAATAATTTTATGTCTCTCACTGCAATAGCCGAGATGACTTCTCTTGTTCCAACTTTAAGAGTCATCTCTCCAACTTTTAGCTGTTGCCAGGAACTAATTCCTTGAAATGAAGAACATACGTGATTATTGACACCTGAATCGAGTATCCATGCAGAATCGTCGTTTTCCACTAAACACGTTTCCAAGACTAATAAATCGCATTTAGAGTCGTGGATTATGTTTTTCTTGGCTATGCAGTTAGTTTGAGGATATTCCTCAGTTAAGACCAAACCGAAATTCTTTGCCACGTGGTTAACGTTTAAGTAAGTATTCTTAGTCGTATGTACTAAACCGTTTAATTTGACATTTGACAAAGTATATTCGTTTTTCGACATATTGCTGAAACAAACAAATTAATCTCTATTAGAAACATGCACTAAACCCATTAATCATATAATCCAATCAGATTTTAGCAAAAGCAATCATCGACCCATATATACAATTGATTTATTTGCAACGTAACTTCAGGGGGTTTAGAATAACCGCTACCGTGGGGCAGTCAGCTACTCCTCCTCTGAATCGAGACAATCTCGGCCAAATACTATTCCCAGAACAACTCTTACTCCAATAGTTATTAGCTAACGTTAATTTGGTCAAGACCATCTTGTAAGTGTTACCCATCATTTTCAGATCCCGAAGGGCGGCCCCAACAATGCCACCGTAGGGAAGAGCTAATGTTGGGAATGGCCCTAGGAAACCCTATCCATTTCTGGAGTTTGCGTTGTTCCGAATCCCATGCGTAAGCCCTCCGTAGGGTGATCGCTCCCAGGGCGACTCGCAGGCAGCGCATAGGAATCTTACGGTGCAACCTAATGATGGAGACCGCAGGATACGTTCGACACGTTTCCTTCTCCCACTTACTATGAACACTTTCCCCATTCACCTTGATATAAACCCATGCAAACACCATTCGTAGGGAGACGCTCCCAGGGCGCCTCGAGGCCAAGCATGGATCTCACAATGTGAACTCAGGGGAACGTGAGAGTAGAAACTTAATATGAATATTTCGTTTCTATACTTTTCCTCCCACTCGAGTGTCGTAATGTTTTAGGGTCTATTACTTAGGTAAATTCCGGCTAAATGAATCTATCTAAGTCTATGCCTTATTAAACAAGGTCTTTACACTAAATGTCTAGGTGAATTAAACTCTTTTAATAACCTAGTGACATTGCATGCTAGTAAGACTTTGGTTAATTCAACTCAGGTTCTGAACCATTTTCAGGAGAGTTCCCTTATAACCAAGATCTTATGCCCTACTTACTCAAATTTTAAAACTATTTTAAAAACTAAGTAAGACATATTTCTAATTCTATTAGAGAAGGCGATCTTAGGTCTATTTCATTTTAAACCATTTAAAGAATGACAAGATCCTAAGATCCTAGGTTAGCATGCAACTATTTGTTATAGGTTTTACGGTTTCTATTCATCAACTTTTATAACTCTTATAACTTTTAATGAATAAATCCTATAACATGCTTTCTAATGGTGTTTAAAAGCATATAACAATCAAACATTCAAGTTATAAGAAAAGCACCATTTAGAAATAACTTATGTCTAGGTTTGTATAACCCTTTATACTACGACGTCTAGGTGATAACACTTTAAAATCTCACACCACTCACGCATGCTCATAAAACTCGAGTTAACTTAACTCAAGAACCGACTCAATGCCCAGGTAGGAGGTGTTTCGTAAACCGTCAACTTAAATACCTCCAGCCTTAGACAGCATTTTGTCGGGTGAGTTCTCTTATAACCGTTGTTTTACAAGATATCGACCTAAACTATGCAAGTTGATTGATTTGTTGGTTCATTAACCTAAGTGAGCATGCTCTTTATCTTGTTATAGATTTTAGATTTCTATCTCTTTTATAACAATTATAAAATCAATCCATAACAAGTTTAATTTGAATATAACACTTATAAACAAACTAAAGAAATTTCATGCTACATGCTTGGTTAATTTTATCTTTTAATAATTATAACTATTATAAGAATTAATCAATTTTAATTAACCATTCAAGCATGAATCTCCCTAAATTAATACAACTCTTATATTAATAAAACATGAAATTTACCTCATGCATTTGAATTAATAAATAACACTTATTCAAATTAAACAAATGCATAAACATGCTTTCCTATGGTGGGGTTTTAAATATAAATGACATACATTATGCACATAAAATACTATTTAATTAAAACATACATTCAATAATGCATAATTAATTAAATTTACTAAAGCGAATTGGTTTTGGGATTTTTAATCAAGCAAAAATAAAAACTAAAATTATTACAATAATAATTTCAAATAGGGCTTGGACCGCTTCCGAACCATTCGAACCGACCCGAACCACCTTTGGATTGCTTGAACCGGACCATTTTACCGTTAAGAGAAGAACGTACTTGAGCTGGAACTAAAAAACAGAATGCTGGAATTTTCGGCCAGCAGCGAGCAGTCTCCAAATTTCTTCAAATTGACGATCTAAATGGACTCTATTGACTCTCAAATTTTACAGACTCCATATGAACACATTAAAGCTCATAAACATGTAGGCAATTACAATTAATTCCAACGAATTGATTGAAAATTAAAATCAATCCCAAAACCAATTTTCTTTAGTTTTTACACAGTTTCATCATATGAAAAGCTACCCACCAAGCTAAAATTAATGCATGTTAGGTGCCTTAATCATGCTCTGATACCAATTGAAGGTGTTCATATAACACATGCGGAAGCAATTTTAGGATCGGAGGCACTTAACTACATCAATTTTAGAAAATGAAAACATGTTGTCCAAATACCGTAAGGAGAGAGCAGAATTTTTACCAACCATTTGGAGACCGATTCAACAACTCCCTTTAATTCCTTTGATCACGAACGGTGTGTGGACCACCTCTAGTCTCTTCCCTACTATTCTCCGGGCTAAGAACGAATTGTGGGAGTCTATAGAGATAGGGAATGGGAAGGGAATGCTTGAAAGTTCAAGCACTAGATAGATATATGGAGATAAGAGAGTTTGAGACCAAAATCCAGCAGCATAACAATATGGAAAATGGCTCTCCTTCCTTTGTGTCTGATTCATACACCTTATATAGATATCTTCCATGCAAAGAGAAGCCTCATGACACTAGACACATGGTGAAATTGCAACTCAAAGTGGATTCTAGGTGTTTAATTCACAACACATGCAACTAGTGCATGGTTGTGTTGTTTTCCACTATGCATCAACATGCAAGAGTGGGAATGCCACTAAATCCACTTAAAATTGAATCTAAATTCTCAATTTTCAGCTTGCAATTCATTCCTATTTCAATTCAAAATTGAAATTAATTTCTAGGCAATTAATTGGTACAATTCCAAGTAATTTTTACATGATTAATCCAATTAATCTTTATCACCTAGTGCCGTGAATTATATATGATTCCTAATACATATATATGGTATTCAAAACACTTTTAAATACTTCATCTCTCATTTTCTAATTTAATTCATAATTAAATTATTGTGTCAAACACAATTTACGGTAATACCCGTTTTCCCGATTTTGAACGATTCAAAGCTTCCTATCTTTTTGTTCTAGGCTTTGTTCCGATATGAACAAGTAGGGGGACCTAATGGACCTATAGATCATGGGCTCCAACGATTCGAGGCTAACCGACTAATCTCATTATCCAAGCTAGCCAACATTCGTTAACTACCGGGACACTCCACTATAGCCCCATAGTTGCACTCCCCTTACTATAGATATATTTCCGTCCACTTGATTTAACCATGATTAGTAAGTCAATCCTTCACAGGTTGTTCGTAGCTATGGCTAGGTCAAAAAGCCGTATCACCCCTATAGTACTTCTGGTTCCTTAAGTCCCACTGATCCTCTAATGAACAATTGGTTTATGGTCCAACCATAAAACCGAGTCCCTCTCGGGCCAATGAGAGGGCGGGATCCCTTTGTTCAACCCCCGGAGTCAGCACTTAAGGGAACAACCTCTCTATTATCCCTAATTCGGGTAGGAGTGAATTCCTTCTTGCACGACTATGTCCCCAGCTATTTACCCGTTCCTATCCCTGAAATGGGAGGCTTATTGAGTCGGCGATACTGAGCCACTCTCACCTATGCAGATCTAAGGATAAGTCCGAATAAACAGGAGTTCATGGTTAGCTCAGGATTAAGATCGAGTTACCTAGGTCATCACATGAAATAGTCAGTCTCGTCAGTAAACTGTGTTATAAAGCGAGAGCGACTTATTTCTCGGTCTTGGTCTTATGCAAACTCATTGCATAAGACGCCCCCACTCGCATGTATCTACATGGACGATTTAGGATCACATCGTCTATACTATCTATAAAGTGGGCCGCGTCTCATAGTGTCTCCAGAATAAGGTACCCAACCCTATCCCTATACTATAGACCGTTTTGGCTATTACTCAAGCTTGATCCATTTTTTATGTCTCTACATAAAGCTCAAGTATTCATCCTATAGTCATGGATCTTAGCTTATTGGATTTGGGTTATTATAAATGCAATTTACTTTATTCAGTAATAACTTTACTGAATTAATCTCGATAACGCCTTTATCGAATAAGTATGTATAATTCGTTTAACATTCACTATCTACGAGTTTTAGGACACAATCCCAACATAATCAAAACATTCTCCACAATTCCATAAGGACTAACCACAGACTGGTCAACCAACTGGAGTCTAACATAAGTAGATTTTATTTCTCCTATGTTAAGCTTTTTGCACAATGATAGAGGAATTATGTTTATGCTAGCCCCTAAGTCACATAATGCTCTACATGAAAACGTACCAAAATTACAAGGAATAGTGAGACTCCCTGGATCAGACAATTTATCTGGTACTCTCTGTTGGACACGAGCACTGCACGTCGATGCAAGGTATACAGTCTCCAAATGCTTTTCCTTTTTCTTCTTGTTGAGCCATTCCTTCATGAATTTTCTGTAGTGAGGCATCTGCTCCAAGGCATCGTAAAAAGGAATATTAACATGTAATCCCATAAAAGCATCTAGAAACTTGTCAAACTTAGCCTTAGAATTTTTCTTTTTCTTTGATTTAGGAACTAAAATAGTAGGAGAAGGGATAGAGGGCTCAGGTATAAGTTTTTCAGCTTCGTTTGAGGTGGTGCCCTCCTTAATTTCTCCAGTGAGTTCCTCAGTTTCAGTAGTCTCATCCTCCTCAGCTACTTGAGTCTCCTCCTCGTGATGCACAGTGACGGCCTTGCAGTACTCCAGTGAAGATTTCTCCTTCTCAACTGGGGCTTTACCTTTATTCATGGTGTTGACAACACTTACCAGTTGTCCCAACTGAGTCTCTATGTTCTTGGTGGCTGCAGAATGACCATTGACAGTGGTGTTTATGGCAATTACGGCCTCCTCGAGCTTATTTGACCTGTGACTTGATTCGACAATAAAAGCTCCAACGAGATCCTCTAGAGATTTCTTACTTTCTTGACTTTGAGGGGTAAAGCCAGGAGGATTCAGAACATTCTTATTATTTGCATACGAAAAATTCTCATGATTCCTATTACTAGGGTGATAATGTGTAGGTGTAGAATTATCATTGTACCCCCAAGAATTAAAATTAGAGACATACTGAACCTGCTCGAGATTTTCCTCTTGAGTCTGGGATGCAAGAGCAGCTGCAGACTCAATTGATTGAGCACTCCCTGTACCTGAAAACTTTAAAAATGCATTAGCAAGAGAAGACATTTGGGCCTGAAGTGCACTAACGTTGTCAATCTCAAACACTCCAGCAGCAATCTTTTTCGGTCTCGATCGCTCAGATGGCCATTGATAGCTATTGGTGGCCATTCTCAACAGTTTTGGACAACAGAGTCCCACCTGCAGCTGCATCAATGATGGTTTTTGTACTAGGAGTTAAACCATTATAAAATAATTGAACCTGAAGCCAATTGGGATAGCCATGCTGAGGGCACTTCCTCAGAACTCTTTAAATCGCTCCTAGGCCTCAAACAGCTGCTCATCAAACTGCTGCTGGAACGTCCCAATCTCGGTCCTCAGCTTGACCGTTTTAGCAGGAGGGAAGAATTTCTTTAAAAATGCCTGGACTAAAGCATCCCAGGTGGTAATGCTCCCAGGTGGAATTGATTGTAACCAATCCCTCGCTTTGTCTTGCAACGAAAAAGGAAACAAACGTAAGCGAATGACATCTTCAGAAACACCATTTAATTTTACCGTCCCACAGATGTCTAGGAAGGATTTCAGGTGAGAATTTGGATCCTCCATGGGTGATCCTCTTTAAGCACAATCTCGAGCCATTTGAATGAGACCCGTTTTCAGCTCGAAATTATTAGCATTGATCGGGGCATAGACAATCCCCGACTGTTGCTCCTGAAAGACCGACTGAAAGTAGTCCCTAATAGGCTTAGGCTCCTCAGGATTAGGATTGGCCATTTGGATATGATTTTATTTACTTTCCTTTCGAATTCTACTTAAAGTTCTCTCGATTTCTGGGTCAAAGGGAACTAAGGCCAATTCCCTAGCCTTTCGCATACACCAACACAACTAACCTAAAAAAGGAAAAACAAAAGAAAAGAAAAGAAAATAAATTAGGAAAGAAACAAGAAAAGAAAATAAATGAATCTACAATGGGAAACTATAATCTACAAAAGGAAAAGATAAACTAATATGGAATGCAAAAAAAAAATATGGCAAAAACAAATAAGGAAACTAACAAATAAGGAAAACTAATCTAAAAAGGAAAGAAAACATTAAAAAGGAAAAAATATATCTATCTATGGAAAATTCAAACAAATATGGAAAAATCTAAATATGGAAATCAATAAGTGCAATCTACCTAAAAACAAAAATAACAAAAATAACAAAAAATAAAATACACCTTAAACTAAGACCGGACAATTTTTCTACGATATTAAAATTGACTAAATATGTCAATCCCCGGCAACGACGCCAAAAACTTGATGTGGAATTTTCCTACCGCAAGCGCACGGGTCAAGTAATAATATAGTGAATGTAATATTCGAATGTCGTCCTCTGGATTTGATTTCTAATCAATTTTAATTACCGAAAATAATCTTGCCCAATTTTATTTAGGGAACAAATCAAAGTGAGAATGAATGTAATCAAACACAAATCAATGAAAAAGTATGACAAGCTAATGGAGACAACGGTATTAGGGACTTGATTTCACCAATTGGGATTATGGATTAATTCATGGTTTAATGACATGCTAAGATTCATAAATCTTGGGAAACTAAAATCACATATATCTCTCCCGAGCATACATGATTCTCCCACATGCAATGAACCCGATATCCCTATCTAAATTCATTAAACATGCAAGACATTAAGGTTAACATTTTTAACGATTTCTAGAATTAACTATTATCTCCTGATTTCTAGCTAAATCCTAGTTATGCATAATGATTTCTAAGCTAAATCCTCTCTCCCGAGTTAGATTTAAGCACAAACAACAATCAATTTATGGCCGGTAAATTGAAAGCATTAAGAACACAATTATGCATAAATGACATCAATAACAATAAAACCATAAAATCAATCCATAAAGTGTCCAACGGCTACATCAATCCCTAAGAATTAAACTTAGCTACACCTAATCTGAATTACAATATAAACTAAGTCTAAACAACCCATAAGAACTACAAAAGTAAAGGGTAAAGAGAATTGAACGCTAGGTAGGCCGAGACCGCACGTCCCCGTGATGATCCCCACGAACAATCGTTTGATTCCCGCTTTCCTCCACTTGTTTCAGCCTCAAAAGTACCTTTTTTCTCTGTTTTACGGCTCCAAATCGTCCAAGAGAAGTCCCCCAAAAATCCCTAATCGCATTCTTTAAATATGACAAAAATTGGTCGTAGCGTCGCGACGCTACCGCGAAATTACGGATTCTGGAAGTTTGCCTAGCGTCGCGACGCTAGTCACATAGCGTCTCGACGCTATGATTTTTGTTTTTTTTTTTTTTATAGGATTGAACTCCATTTGACTCCAATTTCTCAATTAAGCTCAACATAACAATTTCCTACAAAATATACATTAAAGAGTAATAAAATGATTACGAATTACTCAAAGACTAACCAAATTGTAACGGGAAAGATAGCTCGCTATGCGCGCTATCAGACCTATAACACATTCATCTCTAAACTAAGATTCTCTCCATCGAGTTTTCACTTAGACAACAATTCATTTAATCATTGATCAATTGATTAAAATCATTAAGCACCAATGCACAAAAGAATATAAATGACAGTTAAACCATAACAACTAAGGGTGTGTTTGGTTTACCTTTTCAAGTGTTTAATTTTGAAAAAATTTCTAGTGTTTGGCTACTAAAAAAGACTTATTAGAAAATGAGGTTGATAAATAAACCATTCTGAGAGAAACACTTGAAACCAACTTTTTAAAAAAGTCTTCTTATGTAAACAATAACTTGTGTATAAAAACATTTGTGAGTAAATGCAACCAAACATATGAGTTTAAATTTTAAACAATTTTTATACAAAATGTTTTTTAAAAAATGCATTCTTGAAAAACATTTAAATTAAAATGTATTCCAAACGGACCCTAATTTGTTAAGCAAAGGTCGAGTTAATTACATCAAACCCATAGAATTTAGTAGGAATTAACTACTCATAATCATTAAACATCCAATATTTCTAATTACACACTAATATAGATGTTAAAAAGTAAAGGAAAAGGGAAGAAGATTCTCTATCAATCCCAAGCTCCAAGATCTTCAATATCACTCCAAATCTTCTTTTAAACCCTCAATTTTAACGCTGAATCAAAATTAAGATAAAAACCTTCAGAATTGGTTCCCAAAAATTGGTTGAAAAATGAAGATTATAAGTTGTGTGTAGCCGCAACATCGAGACGCTATGGACGAGAATTTCTAATGCACGTGTTTTGTAGTGTTGTTGTCCTCTCGGGTCTACAACATACTTGCAACATTTTGACACCATTTTGAGTGTCTAGACGCTTTCCTCTTGGGCTTTTTTGCTTGATCTTCAATTCTTCTCTTCTCTTGGATCTTTAAAATGCTCTAAAAGCCCCCAAAATCATCCAAAGTCTCTCAAGAACTCCGATTTTGCTTCTTTAACTCGGTTTCTACAAATTAAACATTAAAAGACATGAAAGCTCACAAATTAAGCACAAAACTAGCTAAAATGAATAGAAAATAGATGACGTGCGTCTTTGCATGCTATTAGTTATCAAACATGTTTGTTTCTTACAAAATAAGTAACAGGAACCAGAAGCAAGAAATGAGAACGTCATCAAACGACCACGAAGTATGACTATCAATCATTAATATTGTATTGCATGACAATACTAATAACATAAATCAAATAAAATGAGAAAGTCTTATGTGGTTGTTGCAATAACTCTCTTTGCATCATTATATCATTGTCATTATTGTTTTCTATATCATTATCATTATTTTTTCTGTATTGAGTTGTCAATAATACTTCTTTATATGTCATTTCATACCTTGATGAAAGCCTTTGACTTTAGCAAACCTATAGTTTTTACTTCTACTTATGGTTACTTGCTTTTACTCCCCTCTCTCTTTTCAAGAATTTGAACATCTTAACTATGATTAAAGACACGACTTTCTTCTAAATCTTCATTTAAGACATCGACTTTATCCCGTCCATAACATCATAACTTCAAATGAGGAGGTTGAGTTTAATATTAATGAAGTTCTCACTATTTCCACATGTTAAGAGAGCCCACTGAAATCTATTCTTTCCTCTTGTTTCAACGGTTTTGAATTATTATATTCAGTTACGTTCAGTTGCATTATATTGTTTATTTGGTATTCACAGTAGCCTATAAATAGGTCTACTGCTTTTGATCTCAGATATGGAAAAGATATACATTTGTGATCATCCTCTGTTTTTTCCTTTCTTCACCTCTCTGCATATCTTTCTATTATCTTGACTTGGTATCAGAGCCACATAGTCTAACGATAGCTTTTTTTTTTCCCCTCTCATCTCTTCCGCAAAGATCACATGGATTCTTCTTCCACATAATCCGATACTCTGAATTCAACACAAATCTTGAAGACGATAAATCCTGGCAGCAAGACTAACACTGTCTAAGTTGGACGAAGAGAATTTTCTGTATTGGAAAATTCAAGTTCGAACAACACTGCGTGGTCATGGACTAGGGCACTTTATTGATGATGAAGCTACAATCCCAGCGAAGACGATTCCGTCTGGTACCGATTCCTCAGTCAAAATTCCTAATCCTGATTATGAAGCTTGGGTGCGACAAGACAATCTCATCTCTTCTTGGTTCTTGGGGTCAATGTCTAATGATATACTCACAGAAGTGTTAGATTATGAAACAACCCTAGATATCTGGAAAGTGTTGAATGCAAGATTTTCATCTCGGAATCTTGCTCAAGTTTTGCAACTCAGAACCAAATTGGAAACCATAAAGAAAGGTAATCTTTCTCTCAAAGATTACTTTCTTAAAATCAAGAATCTTGTTGATTCTTTAGCAGCTGCTGGGAAGAAAATTTCTCAGGATGATCATGTCATACATATCCTCAAAGGCCTAGGTTCATAATACGACTCGACGGTCAATGTAATTACTGAGAAAGAAATCACACCTCCTTTACAGAAGGTCTACTCTCTTCTTCTTACTCAAGAAAACAGAATTGAAAGGAATACAGCTATAAACACAGATGGCTCTCTCCCCTCTGTTAATTACACCAATGTTCAGGCTTCAAATACCAAACAACAACAACAACTCACAAATGTATATCTTTTCCATATCTGAGATCAAAAGCAGTAGACCTATTTATAGGCTACTGTGATGTGAATACCAAATAAACAATATAATGCAACTGAATGTAACTGAATATAACAATTCAAAACCATTGAAACAAGAGGAAAGAATAGATTTCAGTGGACTCTCTTAACAAAAATACCAAGAAACCACACAATGTAACCTATGTACCTCATCTCAAACTTGATATTCGTTTTAACTCACATGATACTATGAAATGCATTCAAGTGATTTGTCATGAACGATTTCATCTCAATACTTCAAAGTCATCAATAGTTTAGGTCCCATTTGATGACCATTTGATTTTTGGTTTTTGGTTTTTCAAATTTAAGCTAATAAACACGTACTACTGTGATCTATAAGTTTCTATGTTTTGTTATCTACTTTCTTCCCATGTTTTCAAAAATCACGTCAAGTTTTGAAAATTAAAAAGAGTAGTTTTCAAAATTTGTTTTTGTTTTTGGAATTTGGCTAAGAATTCAAATGTTTCCTCATCAAAGATAAAAATCAATGTAAGAAAACTGGAGAAAAAAACATAATTTTCAAAAACAAAAAACCAAATGGTTAATCGAATGGGCCTTAATTATAAAAAATTTATTGTATCTAATTTTTGAGATTTTAATTGTTCAAGTTCATACAGCCAAGTCTCTATACATGTGCTTCTTCACTAAGATGGTTTATTATATTAATTATCATCTACTCATTATATAGCTGCACACTTGACAGTGACATGAATTTCATTATAAATCTGTTTTATAGTTAAGACTTCTCAAATGATTGCTTCAAAAAAAAAAAAAAAAAAAAAAAAAAAAAAAAAAAAAAAAAAAAAAAAAACGACTTCTCAAATGCTAACTTATTCACATTCATTTGATTTACTCTTCATTTCATATAGTTCCCCTTTAGTTCCATTAGTCAATTCTAATTGTTCACTCTCTTAGTTGATCATTTCAAGTGTTGGTCGATTAAAACTCTTAACATTTAAAATATATACCATATTTTTCTTTCTAACATTATAGTTGAACATGTTCAACGTAACCACTCTCTACTCGTATTAGTATTTGTTATTCAATACAATACAATATGTAAAGAAACTACAAACTTGCTTCGATGCTATTTTTATGAGATAAACAGACTTTCACAATGATCAATTATCATCTCTTATGTGAACTTAATACAAGTTAAACAAGTAGAATAATAATAAAGCAAACACAACAATGCCAACAATTTTTAATATGGAAAAACCTCCCCGAAATGAAGAGTTAAAGAACTACATGACCCAGGTCATAGTTTTTAATGAATTACACAAGTGCCCCTAATTAAATTAGAAACACACCAACAAAGTATCTTAAGATGATTAATCTCGGTAAACTTAACAATATTTCAAGCGAAAAGAGATTAGAAAAATCTCACTTAAAAGTCAATATTTGACTCGATACAACTTTAAAAGAAATCTTTTCTCTTAATTCAACAAATCCAGCAACAACTTATCGACAAGAAAATCAATCAAACAAGGCTCAAACTAACACAAATAGTCACAAGCATCAAAATTTTAAAAGGCTAAATTCATAAAAAAGAAAACCTTTGCCAAACTGAACATTAGTACACTGGCTATGACATAATATTCTCGACCAAAATGTCAGAAATTCAAATCTACATGGGCGACGAACTAAAAAAAACACAGGAAAGAATTTAAGAAAAGGGAAAAGTTTCCGTTGGGTCAATGAGAAGAAACTTAACAGTGGACGAAATGCGAGATTCTGAGTTGTAATGTAATTAGGTTTGGCTTTTATGGGTAAAGAAGTTTGGCGTTGCCTTTTATGTGTAGAATTTCGGTCGCAAACATTCCACAGTCTGAGAAAGGCAAAAGCGAAAAAGAAAAAGGAAAAAAGAAAAGAGAAAGAGAAAGAGAAAGAAAGAGAGCGCACAATTCCAAATTCCAAAATGCAAAACCGCCATCTCACGTTCACAGATCAATCACCTACTACTCTCTTCTTTCTCTTTCTGTTTCTCTTTCTCTCTCTAAGTAATTTCATTACACTTTTAAACACCCCATCCATCAGTCCAACCCTGTAATTAATTCTCCGGATCGCACCCAATTCCACTCTCTCTCTGTTTTTCAATGTCATTTTTGGGGTTTTCAATGCCCCATGAGATGAGCGCCTCACCACTTTCAAATCCCACTTTCCTTTTCCATGCGCAACTCTAGTTTTTAATTTGCTTTGCCCTTCATCCTCTCATGGCGAATCGCGTATACCAAGTCTGGAAAGGAAGTAATGTCAGTTTCTTCTTTCCTTTTCGCTTCTGTTCTTTTTACGTTTCGTTTGCTCTTCGCTGTGCTGGGTTTTTGGTGATTTTTTGAGGGTTTGTTGTTGATTTTTTGTTCTTTGTCTGTAGAGTTCAAAATTAGGTCTTTTGGGTTGTGCCATTATTCTAGCTGCTTCAGTTTCATGTGTGGAACACTGAGTTTTTGTGGTGTGTGAAGTGTAGAAGTTAAAAATGAAGCTTTGTTTTGTGTTTTGTTTGTTCTTTTCGTTTTCCCATGTTTGTCTTGCTATCGAACTCAAGATAGTAGTGGGTTGCTGGGTTACTGGAACTTTACTTGACACGGCCGTTTTTGAAGTTCTTTGCTCTGAGCTTCTTTATGTTCTGGTTGTTTCTTGTATCGTTTGTGTTCAATCTTGCGTTCTGTGGCCGCTTGATGTTGCAGAATTCTCTCTTTTGAGTGAACTGAGGAATATAGGTAACAACTACCCATTCAATCTTTGGTCGGGTCAATTAGATGCCAAATATGGTAGAATAGTTCAGAAAAAAGCAAGAGTCTTAGACAATTGGTCTCTTTAACCATATGCTTGAGTCTTTCCGTCTTGTGGACAGATTTTTATTTTTGGTTTCTAAGAAATTCTGGTGAATATGCATGGTAGGCAAGTACATGCAATTTTTTTTGAGGTATGTGTTCTCCATGTAGCTGCTAACTTGTAGAGATTTCTTCATGTCTTTGATGGTGATGCTTGTAGCACACCTTTGAAACACTGGCATTTTGATTTGGGCAACGTTTCTGTGTCTCACACTTTAACACTTGTTGGACACTTGTTAAGCTTAATAAACACGTGTTAGATACTAGTTGAATGATGAATCAATTGAGTATGACCGTACGTGTGTGTCACTTGGTGGGCACATGTTGAACACTTAATTAAGTACAATAAATATGTGTCAAACACTTGGGGGACATTTTATGAATGAAATACATATAAATCTATAAACATTATTAACTTTTAATTTCCTTTTTGTTAAGATGGTAGTTCATTTAGAAAATTGATAAGCATGTTTGGTTGTATCTTGAATATCTTGGCATTAACATTATGTCATAAATGCAAAGCATTATAAACGAAAACAAGTTTTCAGCACGAATCATTGAAATGTATAAACACAATATATATCTAAAAAATGTATATTATAATAAACATGTCCATGTTGCGCCCATGTCCTAAACTAGATTTTCAGAAGTTATCATGTCACTGCGTCAGTATCAGTTTGTGTGTGTCTGTGTTTGTGCTTATTGTAGCACTGATTTCATGTTAATTTAGTTATAAATTATAACTTATAATGTAAAATGAAGATGTTCAATGCATTTTTTTTGGTTGAATTATTGTCCAACATGTTTGAGGATGAGTGGTTTGGCAGTCTAGTTATCGTTGGTGGAACATTTGGCTCATCCTATTCAAAATGCCATCTTATACTATTCGCGTTTTGGTGTAACTCTGTTGTGCATAATTGCAAAGATCACTTGGCCTGGTATTAAATTATAACTTTTTTGTGTGAACTACATACAAAACATATTTCTCAATTTTCCTAAAACTTGAAGTAAAAAGAATATTTGAATAAAAATGGAGTACTCCAACATGTATTCAGTCCTGGTTAGGTGTCCAGAGTGTTGGCGGAGATTAGAAACTTCTTTCAATTGCATGAATGTTATGTAATTGGCCTTCTCATATTTGTAGTAGGCTGTTCATAACAAGCATGATGAGTGAAATGAGAATTATGTACCTCGTGACTAGAAAAGAGTATTTTCAACATTTGTTCTTAGGTTAAGTTGGTTAACAACCTATGCATGCTGTTACATTATAATTTATTGCTTTACATAAAGCATTTTGTATGCTTTTGTCATGTTTTACTACTTTAAGGGGGTTAACAACCCATGCACGCTACTTCCCTCACCCTGTTACCCCATCTCAACTTTTTCATTTTCTTTTGTGGAGCTTATAATTACTTGCAGGAATCTCACTGTCCTGATGCCTTTTTTCCTCCTAAATTTTAGAATACTCATGCACACCTCTCCATCTATACTCTTATATGCTATATTATTGGTTTACTTTTTTCCCTTATTTCTTTTTGCATGTGATTTTGCAGAAGTTTATCCTTGGTGGGAGACTAATATTTGGGCCTGATGCTAGGTCACTGCTTGTCACAATACTGCTGATTACAGTTCCAGTGATCATCTTTTGTGCATTTGTTGCTAGACATCTTCGACATAAGTTTTCATCATATAATGCAGGATATGCCATTCTGGTGGTCGCAATTGTTTTTACTATATATGTTAGACCTCCTGACCCTTTTCTGGCATTTAAGTATTTATGTAATTTTATTGTTCTCTAAACAGAAAATATTTAAATTCATTAGTGCAAATTGATTATGGATTCTTCAATCTTTGATGGACTATATGATCTCTTCTCCGTTGACTTTTTTTTTTCTTTATTTGGATGAACTGTAAATGTGGTTATGTACACTATATTCTATGTGATTAGTCTTTTATAGATGTTGAGGGAAAGCAAAATAGTCCGGTTGCTAGTAACTTGAGAGGTAAAAGAATTGCAGTTTTATTCTTTAATGAAGCCATCATGATTATGGTTTAGTATGTGATCTCTGAACTGAGAAGAAGCTTTGAACTGTTAAGGAATAGGAGGTATCATGACAGAGAGAGGCTTGTTTTGAACTGCTAAGGAATAGGAGGTATCATGACAGAGAGAGGCTCTCTTTCAACTGTTAAGGAATAGGAAGTATCATGACAGAGAGAGGCTTAAACAAAGTTCCTATTTTTTTTTTGGAAATTCTGACGTCTGATATCTTGGAGCAAAGTGGTAGTGGCAATTACTTTTGTAATCTTTGATGTTATCTGATTGATGTTGGTATCATGAGATTTGAAAGTTGAGTTTTTGCATTTGAATCTTCTTGTAATCTTCTTGCTAAGAGAACAGAAAATATTAGTCCTCCTACAGCTATCTTTTTGTAGGCCTCTCAATTTTTTTTATTACCACCTATTTGTCCAATGAACTTTGAATTTTTTCATGGCAACTTTCGTTGTTTGACTTCTAGGTTTTGATGAATATATAATATGGTTATTGATGATGGTAGGTACTGGTACTTCTTTTCCTTACTTCAGCCCGGGACCCAGGAATAATTCCTCGCAATTCGCATCCTCCAGAGGATGAAATGCGTTTTGACTCTTCAGTATCTCTTGACGTTGGGGGAAGGCAAACTCCAAGTCTCCAATTTCCTCGGACCAAGGAAGTTATTGTAAATGGGCTCCCAGTAAGAGTAAAGTATTGTGACACATGTATGCTATATCGTCCTCCTCGTTGCTCCCATTGCTCTATTTGCAACAATTGTGTGGAACACTTCGATCATCATTGCCCTTGGGTGGGCCAATGTATTGGACTGGTAAGCTATTCACGTACAAACAAATTAATTTCAATTTGCCTTTCTGTACTTAGTGTTTTATTCTTTGTGTTGGCTTTTGGTAGTACTCAGTGTCTTTTTGGCTCTTCTTCTGGTTCCTTTCAATCTTGATGTAGGAATGTGTGTAGGTCGATATGTGGTGGTTAAAATTTAAATTCTAACCTTTCTTATCTTCCTTGTTTGTTGTTTCTCATCTCCCCTGCACCCTCGACCCAAAAATATGGTATATAGTTGAATAAATGTCGATGAAAAGAAGCATATCTGTTTTGATATCTGATTTTATCACTCTATATTTGCATTCATGCAGCGGAATTACCGTTACTTCTTTATGTTTGTATCTTCGTCAACTCTTCTTTGCATGTACGTGTTTGCCATGTCAGCATTTTACATCAAGATTCTGATGGATCAATATGAAAGCACTGTTTGGAAGGCAATGAAAGAATCACCTGCATCAGTGATATTAATGGCCTACTGCTTTGTCTCTCTTTGGTTTGTTGGTGGGCTAACTGGCTTCCATTTGTATCTTATTGGCACAAATCAGGTTGGTTCTTCTATCAAGTTTTGCTTTTCCAGCCTACATTGTTTTTTTTTTAAATGGAAGATAAAATTATAAATTGCTATGTTGTTGCCTGAATATAATATGATTTTTCTTGGGGAATCAACTAAGAATAAAGTAATAGAATTGTGTCTAAAGTGCTCCTATAAGATTACTCTCATCTAGGGGTATTGAGAGTTAGATGATTTTTATTTATTTTGATGAGAAATTTGTTTGATTTACAGAATGTAATATAAAAGGAGGACCAACCTGTTTGAAGAAAGTTACCAAAAAAAAAAAAAAAATCCATCCCACCCTGCCAGTTTCAACCATAATCTTTCAAAATCATCCCATTGAACCCTAAACTTGAATGTGGTGAAATTAATACCACCACGCTAAATATGATTTTTTTTTTTTTGTGAACCAGGTAATAAATCACACAAAATTCAACAAATTAAACACTTAAGATTAAGCCACAAAAAGACCGAAACTGAACCGTAAAATTACTTGAATCTAAATTGGTAAAAAGTGTTCAAACTCAACAATAAAAGATTTAAGCGGATCTACATATGTAATAAGTCTAGCAGAGTTAATTTCTATAAAACTAATCTAATCTTGTCTAGCTATGGGAGTGCCAGTAACTTAATTAAATGTGAGTATTAATGGCACTACCGGTACTCAAGTTTAAGATGCAACTTGAAAATTGAAAGTTTTGTTAAAAATCAATAAACTAAGGAAAAAATATAGGGGGTTAGTTAAACATTATTTTCCAATTCTTTCAATTGGCACAAAGAGAGAAAACAACAGTAACTTCTTCCACGAAAAGTTAAAAAGTTTTATTTTACCCAAAGATGAATTTCTTTCTTTCTTTCTTTCTTTTTCAACCGAAGGTGAATTTTAACAGATATATCATTTTCTTTCATGGATGGGATTGATGAGCATGGAACCTTGAGTTAACCAGTAAGCTTCAGATAGATTATAAAAAGAGAAAAAAAAAACAGATCTTCCTTTGTTTCTTCGATTGCTTCCCTTTGTTTTGGGCATTGCCCTTTTTTTTTTTTTTTTTTTTTTTCCCTTAGGAGCAGAAATTATTCAGTAAATTAAAGTTGTAGGCTTGATACATCATGAAATATGATATGAAAATATCTAGTCTTTCATTTTAGTTAAAGTTGAATGCTCTGCACTGCTAGCAAATATTGTGGTTATATTTCTGTATAGGCAATGGATGATAGAACTTCACCATATTTTCCCTGCTGTTGTATCAAATAAAATGCAATCGATCTCGTCAAAATAAGGAGCTATTGCGATGTAAAGTTTGACGAAACATATCGAAATGGTCCGACATCTTAACCGAATTCAGTACAAATGATTTGAAGAAGAGGAAAATGGACAGGTCTTTCAAATTCATTAATTAAATGATTGTTATGCCCCTGATTAGCTCTTATTGGTTTCACTATATGTTTTACAGACAACCTACGAAAATTTCCGGTACAGAGCTGACAATCGGGTCAATGTTTTCAACCGGGGGTGTGTGAATAATTTTCTTGAAGTATTTTGCTCGAAAGTAAAGCCATCCAGGAACAATTTTCGAGCTTTTGTTCAAGAGGAGGCGCCAAGGCCTCAAGTTCTTCCTCAGTTGCCCCGTGCTGCAGCCGATGATTCGGCTGCACATCCACGTTCAAAGGTTGAAGACGATCTCGATATTGGTGAAGACTTGTTGAAAATCTCCCAGCGCCGTAACATCGATGAAATTTCAGAGGACATACGCAGCAGAGGGAGCAATGGGCCGCCCCTTAATGCTCCAGAGACAGACCCCGTTTTAGAATCTGATCATCAAGCACCAACAATTCGATCAGATAATCGACATTCAAGTTGGGGAAGAAGAAGTGGTAGCTGGGAAATTGCAACCGAGGTCTTTGCCAACTCGAATGTCACTGAAAGCCGAAGTTACGTAACATCAAAGGAAGCATTTCAGTGATTTAAGTACCAACATTGAATTGAATTGAGTTGAGGTGATGGATGTTTCGTTTAGCTGGGAAGAAGTTCCTTTTTCTGGCATCCAAAGATGGCAAAGCTGCAGGAATTGAATACATAATGTGGTGGGAAAGCAAATTGATCCCATTTAGGTACAATATTATATAACTCTCTCTCTCTCCTTTCTTTTTCTTTTTTTTTTTCCCCTTTTTGTTTATGTTTGAAGATCCATCTAATTTCTGAGAAAGGTAGAATTGGTATTGGTTGTAATTGTTTGGAATGAGTAGTAGTGATTTGGGTTGTCAAACTTTCTTTTTCTTCTCATTCTTCTTCTCCTTTTTTTTTTTTTTTTTTTTTTTTTTTTTTTTTTTTTAATTTTTTTTTTTTCCTTTTTTCTTATTGGTAGTTTATATTTTACAACATTCCATTCTGGCACTCTCTATTCAATTCTTCTTTCCTTCATTTTCTCCTGGGTCTCATTTCTGGTTACTCAACAGTCTGGCTGCAATTATTTATTTGTGTTGCAATATTATACTCTTAACTGCAGGCTACTCTATTTTTATCAGATAATCTAATATGTCCCCTTTTGTTTTGTCAGAGATTCGAACTCTTGGCTATCATGAAGAAGGGTTATTTTTTTTTTTTTTTGATGAATTGAATTATGTTTAGATTGACAAGTTAATTCAATTTATACCCCTAAACTTTGGGGTTGTAACAATTAAAATTGAAATTCTAAACTAATAAACTAATAATTGTATCAAGAGGTATGTTATAAAAAAAAAAAAAAAAAAAATTACACACTTCCATTCAATTCCATTAAAAAAAAGTTAGCTAACACATGTAGAGACTTATAGTTATATTAATAAACCTTGAAATTTTCATAAACGAATCATTGTAGACTCTTAATTTGAAAATTGTCCATCATCAATTCTTCTAAAAACATTTGACCCTCCCTTTGAAAATTGTCCATGTAATTGAAACCAATAATCTATATTAACTCGCTTATGAAAGTTAGAGTTTAATTGATATAATTATAAGTAAACATATGTTATAATTATATTAATTAAACCTTGAATTTTTCATAAATGAATCATTTTAGACTCTTAATTTGAAAATGGTTAAGGTTTAAGTTTGAAAATTGTCTACCCATCACAATTCTTCTATTGATTTTAAAATGAAATATAAAGGAGTACGTAAATTGGTAGTTTTAATTGGTACAACCTCCCAAGTTTAGGAGTATAAATTGATTTTTGTCTTAAATATTTTGTTACATATATAAAAAATCATAACTCTATACATATACCTGTCTTAAATATTTTGTTAGATCCATATACACTAACTTTCTTCCCATTCCCAATCCTCCAGCGAATACCCTTCTCAAAGGCTCCCTCCCCCAAATCAGGCTCCTCCAAATATACAAGGGACGAGAGCCCACCCCTGCAGCCAGGAAGTCTCCACTAGGAAAATACCGCCCCTTCAACACACACGGGAGAGAAACGAGGAAGGATACTGAACAATCCTCCAACACTGTTTGGCCAAGAGGTCTTGGTTGAAAGTTTCCAAATCTCTGAGACCCATTCGACCCAAACATTTTGGCTTGCACAGTGTCTTTCAACTAACTCAGTGGATCCTTCTATCTTCTGTATTCCCATTCCACCAGAATTGCGCCATTGCCCTACTAATGTCCTGAACCAGCTTTTTAGGCAAGCGGAAACAATTCATAATGTAACACGGGATAACCTGCACGATGGACTTCAGTAACACCTCCCTGCCCCCTATAGAGAAAAACTTCCCCTTCCAACCCTGAATCTGACGCCATACCCGCTCTTTAATGAAATTTAAGGTGCTCATTCTATTTCGAGGCATGAAAGACGACAAACCTAAATAATGCCGATGACAGACCATTACTTGTACCTGAAAAATCTGGCTCACCTGGGATTGAACACCCATTGCAGTGCTCGGACTAAAGGAGATAATTGATTTGTCAAAGTTTATGGTTTGCCCGGATGCTCGCTCATAGCACTAGAGGATGTAATGCACAGCTCGAGCTTCACCCTCTTTAGCCCGAAAGAATAGGAGGTTGTCATCAACAAAAAACAAATGGGAGATAGGAGGGCACCCACACGCTATTTGCAACCTCGTGATAGCCCTCGCCCCTTCCGCTTCATGCAATATACGAGAGAGCCCTTTAGCACACAATAAGAACAAATACGGGGAAAGTGGATCTCCCTGGTGAAGGCCCATGCTAAGGATGACATCCCCACATCTCACACCATTCACATTAAATGAGTACTAGACCGATGATATGCACCGTAGTACAAGCTCCACCCACTCCATTGAAAACCCCATTCTGAGCATCATCCTCTCTAGGAAGACCCACTCTACCCTATCGTAGGCTTTGCTCATGTCCAATTTAAGCGAGACCCACCCTGTTCTCCCCACCTTCTTCGCTTTCAGAGCGTGAATGCATTCATACCCTAGGATGTCATTGTCCACGACGCAACGCCCTGGGATAAATGCGCTCTGATTGTGGGAAATCAGCGCATTGAGTATACCCTTCATGCGATTCACCAAAACCTTTTGGGGAAGGGTATTCGTTGGAGGATTGGAAATGGGGAGAAAGTTAGGGTATATGGATCTAACTGGATTCCAGATGATGTCTGCATTAAGGTACGATCCCCAGCTACGTTGGATCTTGATACTCGAGTGGCTGATCTCCTGACTGTCTCTGGTCAGTGGAACGAGGAACTCCTTCGGCATCACTTTAGCCCTCGTGAGGTACGCTCTATCCTTACTATTCCATTGCGACATATATCATTTGAGGATAAAGTCATATGGCATTTTGAGAAGTGTGGGATCTATTCAGTGAAAAGTGGGTACCGACTTGGCCAGGTGGCTTTGCTTTCCCAAATCCCATCTTCGTCTTCGAGTGAGGCGCTGTCCAGTTGGTGGAATGGATGTTGGAAAATGGGGATCCCAAATAAAATTAAGATTTTCTTTTGGAGGCTTTGCTTAGAGCGACTTCCTACTGTTGACAATCTGAGTGTCAGGGGCATTGATGTTCTGAATGTGTGTGTGCATTGTGGTTGGCATGGGGAATCATGCATGCATTTGTTTTGGCAGTGCAAGTTTTTCCGAGATTCATTGATGGGATCTGAGTGGGAGGTTTTGCTGCATGGTGTCCAGGCGAATTCTATGCTTAATCTGCTAAGGGATGTGAAGGACAAGGTTGACTGGGCTAAGT
This sequence comes from Luffa acutangula, assembly GCA_036850905.1. Classification (NCBI taxonomy): domain Eukaryota; kingdom Viridiplantae; phylum Streptophyta; class Magnoliopsida; order Cucurbitales; family Cucurbitaceae; genus Luffa; species Luffa acutangula. The sequence goes on from CM072088.1 coordinate 38,931,432, forward strand.
TCGAAGAGTTTGTTGTGGTGCTGTGGGCTGTGTGGTGTTGTCGAAACCAACAGAAGTTTAGAGGGCGGTTTCCTTCAACAGGCCTTGTGGACTGGGCTGTGAACTATCTTACTGTGTTTCGTGGGGCCTCTCAGATCTATTGTGAGGGGATTAGAGGAGTGCCTCGGAGTGCAGTAAAATGGCTCCCGCCGGAGGAGGGATGATATAAGGTGAATGTGGATGCTGCTTTTTGTGGAGACTTGTTTCGGGAAGGTGCTGGGGTTGTTGTTCGGGATGAGGTTGGGCGAGTCATGCTGTCAGCTGCTGTTAGTCATGATCATTGGGGAGTCCAGATTTGGCAGAGGGTCTGGCAGTGGTGGACGGGATGAGGCTTGTGGTGGAGATGGATTTAGCTCCGGCAATCCTTGAGACTGAATCTATGCAGGTTTTTACGCTGCTGCAGGAGCCTGCGATGGTGGATCTGTCGGAGTTCGGTGTGCTGGTTTTTGAGGCTCGAATGGAGGTGCCTGCATATATTCAGCTCGGGTTCAGCTTTACAAGAAGGGAAGGAAATCGTGTCTCCCATGAGTTAGCCCGCTTTGCTTTAAGGGAGGGGGGCTGTGAGTATTGGATGGAATCGGTTCCTTCGTGTGCCTATCTTCCAGCTGAGGAGGATATTTTATCCCTGTAACTGTTTCTTCCTATGTGCTATTTTTCAGGTAGGTGGCGATCGGGCCAGTGAAGATCGAGTGTGGAAAGCGGACCAGAGAGCTATCTAAACTGGAAGGGTGATCAGACTAAGAGGCGATAGTTACTATCCATTACGACGTGCAGATATCAGGGGAGGTCTTCTGTCCCCCTTACTCTTGAACATATGTGTATGTTTAGTGTACTTTGTTGGTTGTGTCTGCTTAGGTTTTAAAGGGTGGACACTTGCATGGTTAGTGGATCCTAGGTTGATGTTTGATGCATCTGAGCATCAGTCCCATAGGTTGTTTGCATGTGTAGGCTACTTTGAGGTCTGTGTATGCTTTATATCTTAGTGGATCCTAGGTTGAGGCTGGATGCACCTGAGCATCAGTCTACTCTTTTATATGTTTATTCGTTAGTGTGTTGCCTGTTACGATTGGTTGGAGGCCATGCATCTGAGCAGTGGACCTATTTTTTGCTAGGACAATGTTTAAATCTTTGAGCTTTAATGGCAGAGATGAGGTGTTGGGATGCTTAAGCATGATAAGGTCCTTATGTGCTAGTATGTTTTCTTTTGCTTGTGTTAGAATGAGGCGTGTGCAGCTAATCTTGAGATTTTAAGCTTCCTTTGAGGTTTCTTGCATGTGTGAGTACAAGGTCTCTCTTAGTTGTCTTGAATAACTAGGGCGGTTTTATGAGTTCCATAAGTCTGTTGCCACCTCGATAGGATCAAGGTTTCTGTGTGGAAATAATTCTTGTGAATTAGTATGTGAGGCCTACTCAGGGGAGAAAAGAATATTTGCCTGCCAAAGAGTTGGGTGTGGTTTACATGTGAGTGGGGTTTTAGGGGTAAAAAGAGCTACCTTCAGTGTGGATAGTAAGGCCATCCAAGGGTTGATCTTGGGTATGGGTCCCTGCTCTGTTGTGTGAAAGCTAGTACCCTACAAATAAAACCCCCAAAAAAAAAAAGGAAAAAGAAAATTGGCCTGGATCCTAAGTAATGGGTTAGCATTCTTTTGGTTGATTGCTTCATGTGGGGCTTTGTTTTCCAGTGTAGGGGGAAGATGGGTGGAGGGCCTTATAAATTAGTTCTGGGCTAGTAGGGGCTGCTTTAGGTTAGGTTGTACACAAACTCGCGCGAGGTTTCCTTGGGAAGTGTTAAGAGTTGGAGCCCAAAAAACAAGGCCCATTATTCACTGAACTTTCTCAATTAAGAAAAGTCATTGCGGCGAGAAATTCATGCGGCGAGAGTCATTGCGACGAGAAAGTCAATGCGGCGAGAGTGTGAAAAGAAGAAAATTGCGGCAGTGTGAACACAAGAAAAAAATCAAGGCAGCCATCTTTGCTTTGTGTGCAAGGAAAATTCTGATTGGCCAAAAGGGTGGTGGAGGTGCCTATATATAGGTGGGTTGCCTTCATTGTCTTTCAATCCCAAAAGGAAGAAAGAAAATTGGAGAAGCCAACTTCTCCAATTTTGAAGCCTTGTGAGATTTATTTCTCTTGAGTTATTTAATGTGAGTTTTTTCTTTTCATTCAAGAGTTTTTTTTAGTGTTTATTGTTGAGTGATTCGTGAGCCCTTTTCTTGAAATAAAAGTGAGAGAAATCATTCTTGAGCATTATAAACTCTTGTAACTTTCTCTCCGGAGTTTTAGTGGAACCTGCATCGGTAGCAGGGAACTGGACGTAGCCACATTGGGTGAACCAGTATAAAACTCGGTGTCAAATTTCTCATCCATTCTCCTTTATTTATTATTGTTCTCGTTGCTTGGAATTTTAGATTGGTTTATCTATTTTTCTAAGCTCTCGATTTCAAATTATTTATTTACAATATATTTGAAACCGGAACCGGATCTGGGAATTGCTATAAAATATATATTGTCTAAATTTAGATTGATTATACTTTTATCGCCTAACAATTGGTATCAGAGCTCTCGGGTTGTAGAACAATGTCAGGAGGGGATGAGAAATTGATTATATTTAATGGATCAGATTTTTCTTTTTTGGAAGTGTCAGATATTAGATTATTTTCATTCCAAGGAATTGGATCTACCACCATTAGAAGGAAAACCTGATGACATGGGAGAAAAAGAATAGAAGAAGTTGGACAGAAAGGTGCTGGGGACTATTCGCCTGACTTTGACAAAGAACGTGCAAAGCAGTGTGGCGAAGGCAACGACCACAACAGAGCTAATGACAACGTTGTCCAATATGTATGAAAAACCCTCAGTAAATAACAAGGTGTATCTCGCAACTAAATTCTTTAACTTGAAAATGGCTGAAGGTACATCTGTCACTGTCCATTTAAATGAGTTTGATTTGTTGATGAACAAATTAGCTGCGGTTGAACTAGAATTTACTGATGAAGTAAATGCGATTTTGTTGTTGAGATCTTTGCCTGATAGCTGGGAAACCATGAAAGCTGCACTTTCTAATTCATGTGGTAAAGATAAGTTGCAGTTTTCACAGGTTAGAGATTCTGCTCTAGTAGAAGAAATTCGTAGAAATGACTCAGGTATTGCTTCTACTTCCGGTTCGACATTAAATACAGACAGAGGAAGGAGTAATAACAGAAGTCACGGAAATCAAGGTGAATCAAGAAACAACAGAAGCAAGTCTAGGAATGGTAGATTAGAATGTTGGAACTGTGGTAAAACTGGACATCTGAAAAGGAACTGCAAGACCTTGAAGCGAACTGAAGGGAATGAAGCCGGTGCAAATGTCGTTGCTAATGAGATGCATGATGCTCTGGTTCTGGCAGTGGAAAGTGCTCATGACACATGAGTGATTGATTCAGGTGCGTCACTTCATAGTACAAGTCAACGCGACATTCTTGAAAACTATGTTGCAGGAAATCATGGAAAGGTGTATCTAGCTGATGGAGAGCCTTTGAACATCATTGGGATTGGTGACGTCAAATGGAAAATGGCAAATGGTTCAACATGGAAAATTCGCAAGGTACGTCACGTTCAAAATATGATGAAGAACTTGATTTCTGTAGGACAGTTAGATAACGAAGGATGTGAAGTATCTTTTGGTCAAGGAAACTGGAAGGTTAAAAAAGGTGCCATGATAATTGCTCGAGGATGCAAGTTAGGGACTTTATATGTCAACAACGATGAAAAAGATATGGTGGCTATTGTAGATCACTCGAGTCAGACAGATTTGTGGCACAATAGGCTGGGACATATGAGTGAAAAAGGTATGAAGCTTCTTCACTCTGCAGGGAAGTTACTGGGACTGAAGGCAGTTGAACACAAGTTGTGTGAGGGCTGTGTATTTGGGAAGCAGAAGCGTGTCAGTTTCTCAAAAACAGGAGCAAAACAAAAATCCACAAAGTTGGAGTTAGTTCACACTGACGTGTGGGGACCTTCTGAAGTTTCTTCCCTTGGTGGTTCCAGATACTATGTGACCTTCATAGATGACTTAAGCAGGAAAGTATGGACTTATTTTCTCAAACATAAGTCTGATGTATTCTCTGTTTTCAAAACTTGGAAAGCTATGGTTGAGAATGAGACAGGTCTAAAAGTTAAGAACTTGAGGTCGGACAACGGTGGCGAATATGTCGATGGGGAATTCAAGAAATATTGTGCAGGCAATGGAATCATAATGGTAAAGACCATTCCAGAGACACCACAACAAAACGGTGTGGCTGAGAGAATGAACAGGACGCTGAATGAGCGTGCCAGGAGCATGAGATTGCATGCAGGATTGCCTAAGATGTTCTGGGCAGAGGTAATCAACACGGCGACCTATCTGATCAATAGGAGCCCGACCACATCTATAGACTTCAAGTTGCCTGAAGAAGTCTGGAGCGGTAAACAAGTAAACCTTTCTCATCTAAAGGTTTTCGGTTGTGTGTCTTACTTCCACATTGATGTTGCAGACAGGAGTAAGTTAGATGCTAAATCCAAGAAGTGTTACTTTCTTGGGTATGGCGGTGCTGAAATTGGCTACAGATTTTGGGATGACCAAAACAGGAAGATAGTCAGAAGCAAGAATGTGATCTGTCAATGAAAAAGTTCTGTACAAAAACAGAACAACAGTTGACTTCGAAAAGTCAGAGTCAGATGAAAGCAAAAAGGAGAAGACTCAGTTTATAACTATTCCAGTGGTTGAGACTAGAAAAACAAGAATTGAAGATCAGAATACAACTACTCCTGAGGAACCAGTTGTGGACTCTGAGGAACCAGTTGTGGAAACTACTGTAGAACCTGATGAAGTTCAGAGAACGCCACCTACAGTAGTTAGGAGATCCACTAGAACTACCAGACCACCACAGAGGTATTCCCCTACTTTGAATTATATATTACTAACTGACAGAGGTGAACCTGAATATTATGACGAAGCAGTTCAATTGGAAGATTCTTTCAAGTGGGAGTTAGCCATGAAGGATGAGATGAACTCACTTATAAAAAATCAGACATGGCAACTGACCGAGTTACCAAGAGGTAAGAAAGCTTTGCAGAATAAATGGGTTTACAGAATCAAGCAAGACCCTGATGGTAGCAAAAGATACAAAGCAAGGCTTGTAGTCAAAGGCTTTCAACAGAAGGAAGGTATTGACTTTAATGAGATATTTTCTCCTGTAGTTAAATTAACTACTATTAGAACTATATTGTCAATAGTGGCAGAAGAGGATCTGTTTCTAGAACAAATGGATGTAAAGACCGCATTTCTTCATGGTAATTTAGAGGAAGAAATTTACATGGAATAGCCACATGGTTTCACAGGGACAGGAGAAAATGGTTTGCAAACTTCAGAAAAGCCTGTATGGTCTCAAACAGGCTTCCAGACAATGGTATAAGAAGTTTGACAGTTTTATGTGCAACAATGAATTTCAGAGGTGTCAGGCAGATCATTGTTGCTACATAAGATCTCAAGGTAGCTTATATATTATTTTGCTACTCTATGTTGATGATATGCTGATAACAGGGACAAACGAACAAGAAATTCTTAAGATAAATGCTATGTTATCTAAAGAATTTGATATGAAAGATTTGGGAGCTGCCAAACAAATCTTGGGAATGAGGATCGAGAGAAAAGATGGTACATTGACTTTGTCACAAGAAGAGTATGTGAAAAAGGTACTGAATAAGTTTCACATGCAAGATGCAAAACCTATGAGTACTCCTTTAGCCTGTCACTTTAAATTATCAAAGGAGCACTCTCCCACTACTGAGCAGGAAAGAGATCATATGGCTAGAGTGCCATATGCTTCAGCTATAGGAAGCCTGATGTATGCCATGGTTTGCACAAGACCAGACATTGCACATGCAGTGGGAGTTGTTAGCAGATATATGAATAATCCAGGAAAACAACATTGGGAAGTTGTAAAGTGGATTCTCAGATATCTGAAAGGTACAACTGACTACGCTCTGCATTTTAAAAAGTCAGAAGATTTTAAATTGCAGGGTTATGTAGATGAAGATATGGCAGGTGACACTCATGGCAGGAAAAATACTACCGGATATGTTTTTACTTTGGATAATACTGCTATTAGTTGGATTTCTAGACTGCAGAAGATAGTGGCTCTTTCTACTACAGAAGCTGAGTATGTTGCAGTCACTGAGGCAAGTAAAGAGATGATATGACTTCAGTCTTTCCTAGAAGAACTTGGCTTGAATTTGGGAAAAGGGACTTTGCATTGTGACAGTCAGAGTGCTATTCATTTAGCAAAGAATCCAGTGTTTCATTCGAGAACGAAACACATACAAGTAAGGTACCATTTTATCAAATCAGCTTTGAAAAATGGAGTTTTGGTACTTGAAAAGATTCCAGGAAGTCAAAATCCAGCTGATATGTTTACCAAGGTTGTTCCTGCTGACAAACTGAAGTTGTGTACAACTTCAGTTGGACTCTTCCATGAGTAGAGGGAAGTCGCTACCGTTGGAAGGGAGACGTGTTGTTTGTTTTGTCTCCAAAGTGGGAGATTGTTAAGAGTTGGAGCCCAAAAAACAAGGCCCATTATTCACTAAACTTTCTCAATTAAGAAAAGTCATTGCGGTGAGAAATTCATGAGGCGAGAAATTCATGCGGCGAGAGTCATTGCGACAAGAAAGTCAATGCGGCGAGAAAGTCAATGCGGCGAGAGTGTGAAAAGAAGAAAATTGCGGCAGTGTGAACGCAAGAAAAAATCAAGGCAACCATCTTTGCTTTGTGAGGAAGGAAAATTCTAATTGGCCAAAAGGGTGGTGGAGGTGCCTATATATAGGTGAGTTGCCTTCATTGTCTTTCAATCCCAAAAAGAAGAAAGAAAATTGGAGAAGCCATCTTCTCCAATTTTGAAGCCTTGTGAGATTTATTTCTCTTGAGTTATTTACTGTGAGTTTTTTCTTTTCATTAAAGAGTTTTTTTTAGTGCTTATTTTTGAGTGATTCTTGATCCCTTTTCTTGAGAGAAAAGTGAGAGAAATCATTCTTGAGCATTGTAAACTCTTGTAACTTTCTCCCCGGAGTTTTAGTGGAACCTGCATCGGTAGCAGAGAACTGGACGTAGCCACATTGGGTGAACCAGTATAAAACTCGGTGTCAAATTTCTCATCCATTCTCCTTTATTTATTATTGTTCTTGTTGCTTGGAATTTTAGATTGGTTTATCTATTTTTCTAAGCTCTCGATTTCAAATTATTTATTTACAATATATTTGAAACCGGAACCGGATCTGGGAATTGCGATAAAATATATATTGTCTGAATTTAGATTGATTATACTTTTATCGCCTAACAGGAAGTTTGATAGGTCTTATTTTGGTTAGCTGTAATAGCTTCTCACAGGTGAAGGGCTTAGCATATGTAGCTCTTGGCTTTGAGCATGATAAATGTCAACATGTAAATCTCGGCCAGTCTTTCTATAGAGTGGTAGACTTGGTCTAGGTGTAGGGGAGTTTTTGGGGAGTTGGATAGAGCTATTTTGTTAATGTTTAGCTCTTTCCTAATTACTCTTTTGATTATGCGCAAAGATGCTTTCTAATGGTAAATTGTTTGCAGGTCTAATTATTGAGATCAGGGTCCGCTTTTGAGTTGGATAGTCCAAAAATCCTGAATGCCTGACTTGGTGTGGAAATGCTTGAGGAGCTGGAACCTAGCTGAGTTGCAGATAAAGTCATATGGCTGTCCTTTTAGTTTGGGGCACGCGTTTTCGTGTGGGGAAGAGTGCTGCACATTGGCTGGTGTTTTTGGCCTAACCTTTCGAGTCTGCCCCTCCGTGTGTGGAGGGTGTGAGTTTATCTGATTTACCTTTGTATTGTTGCTCTCTAAGCGGTTCTCTGGGCATTATGATAAGTTGATGCGTTCTGATGTTCAAAAAATAAAAAAAGTTTGACCGGCCTTTTTCTTTTCTTTTTTTTCTTTATTATTTTTGCTGTTTTTCTCGTCATACTTGTACCCAAACACCATCATTTGTGAAGTTTAGAAGCTGCTTAATAGTCAAAAATCACTTTTGTCATATTTAAAATCACTCCAAAACATGTCTTGAATAATTCAAAATTAATTTTGATGGTATGAAAATCACATTTAAAAGTGTAAAATTAAACATGAAATTAATTTTGAATAATTAAAATTATGTTTTGAGGTGATTTCAAATGTGACAAAAGCTACTTTATTTATTTTTGTTGGATTTTGTGGATAATTTAATTAAAGTTGCTCTATTGACTTATGTAACGTGTTGTATCCATTGTGTTAAAACTTAATTAATGAAAATATATGATTTATAACTATCTAAAATTACTTTTAACTGCATATACTTTTTTAAACTAGACAAAATTGTTAATATTATTTCAAACTAAAAATTAAGGTTTAATTATTTTGGTCCTTGAATTGAACTTTCAAGTTTGTTGAATTTTAGTTTCTAAACTTTCATGGTGCTTTAACTTTCTAAATATTCATTTTAACTCTTCAACTTTTTAAACCTATCCATTTTTGTCCATGCTATATTATTTTTCCTTCTAAGATTTTTTTTTTTTTTGGTCCATGCTATATTATTTTTCCATCTAAGACTTGAAATGATGTTCATATTCACATGTTAATACAATATATTTAATGTTAAGAAATTAATTTGTTAAAAACAAAATAAAGGTAAGAATCAAAATGGTTTTCTTAAGACGAGGAAATAAAATAATCTTTTAAAAATTTGAGGACTAAATAGAAAAAATTTGATAATTAAAGAATCGAAATGAACCTTTTTGAAACTTCAGGGACTAAATTAGGATTTAAACTAAAGATTAATAATTTTAAAAGGTGGCTTTTTAGGTGAGCCTTTTTTATGTTTCTTGAAGTCTTAACTAATTTCAAGAGAAATATATTTAGTAGTTAAATGGCATATTTCAGTTTCAAACTTTAATTATTATGCATATTTAATCTCTTTAAAAAAAAAAATTCAATTACATTCCTAAATTTGGATGTGACTCTTCACACTTTATAGTTAATACTATTTAGGGAAAAATGCACTTTTAGTCCCTGAGGTTTGAGATTGATGTGTATTTTGTCATTAAAGTTTGAAAAGAGACACTTAATCCTTCAAGTTTATAAAATGATTCTAAATGGTCTTTGATTTAACTTAAAACTATCAAACATCCCCTCTTCGTCTCATTCTAAATTCCAAATTCCCCAAACAGTAGACTTGATGATGTTGGACCAAAGAATCCTCGACCACACGTGGTTGGCGACGACGGAGGAATGAGGGGCTAAACTGGATGGGCAGAAGAAATGCTATGGAGAAAAAGATTATTTTTAAATATTTTAACCCATTTTAATTTTTAAATTAATTTTTTTAGTTTATTAAGCAATGGAATAAAATGACATGTCAGACAATCTATGCCAACCAATAACAGTCCAGTCATCACTCCGTTAATTTAAAGTTAAGTCGGGACCATTTAGAATCAATTTGTAAATCTAAAGGACTAAAATGTCTCTTTTCAAACCTTAGGAACCAAATAGACATTGTCGAAGGAGAAATTTTGTCCAATCACAAATTGCCACGTCATTCTTTAAAAGTAATGACGAAATTACAAATAATTAAATTTGGGACCAATTATAAATTGACATGTGTCCCAAATTTAATTTGAAGACAAAGTTGGCCAATTATAAATTTAAAGAGCCAAATTTCTATTTGATCAATTAATTATAAAATAAATTATTTTGATCAAATTAATTAATTTGACCAATTAATTAACAAAATAATTAATTGGATCAAATTTGGGTCTTTTAAATATTTGGGTCATATGGTTTTGAACCAAACCCAAGACTAAATAGTTGAGCCCAAAACCAATAAAATCCAAGACCAATAAAGCCCAAGTCTAAATTGTTAGGCCCAAAAGTCACCAGAGCCCATCCAGCGAGAACTCTATAAATAGAGGGGTTCTTCTCCATTTCAAGGGTTCAGAAATTCTACACTCTCACAAAAATAAGAGTTCAGAGTTTCAAAGCTCCACCAAGCCTGAAGACCGAAGACTCTCTGCAATTCATAAGTTTAAGTGTTGAACACTTCTTGAAGACCAAACACTCTTCAAGACTTCAACACTCCTTGAAGATCAAAGACTCCTCAGGACATCAACACTTCTTGAAGACCAAATACTCTTCAAGACTTCAACACTCCTTGAAGATCAAAGACTCTTCAGGACATCAACACTTCTTGAAGACCCAACACTCTTCAAGACTTCAACACTTCTTGAAGATCAAAGACTCTTCAGAACATCAACACTTCTTGAAGACTGAAGACTCCTTCAAGACTAAAAGACTTCAAGCTCCAATGATCCATTGAAGCCTCAGACTCGAGATCAAGCGTTCCATCCCTCGAGTGAAACACATTCACACACAAGAGAGAGAATCAGAGGATTAAAGTTAGAGATTGTACACCCACACGCATATTACATTAATACAAATACATTTTTATTCCACGTGTCTCCATCTTTGAAGTTACGTGTGAACAAATTGGCACGCCTAGTGGGACAATCTCTACCTCTCATCTCTCTCTCTTATCTCAAAACACAAGTGTAAACATGTCGTTCAAGACTTCCTCAATGGTCGCTGTCATGAACAAGTCTTACATCAGTTCTATTGCCCATAACTACTTCAATGAACTGATGTTGCAGGAAGAAACAACTTCTATCATTGCAAGCCGAGAAACAACCTTGCAGGGGGTATATACTAATGACAAGTTTCCTGTTAAGTATAACCCTTTGTTTGAACTTGATTCTGACGTAGTGAATGTCATGATGACTGAGACAAGAACTATGGAAGAAATAATGGCTGATATGGAATCAATCAATAATCCATTGCATGTACCTGAAGGACCAATTACAAGAAGCAAGGCAAAGAAGATTCAAGAGGCATTCACACTACATCTTCAAAAACTAGCAAATTCACAAGACCCGGCGGATAATTTTGAGGCCAAATTTTTATATAATGTTAGTTCAATGAGTCAAGAAGAGAATGACATGAAGATGGCACGGAAAAGTCCAATAGTTTAGAAGATGACACGGTGATCAAAAAAATTGTGCAGATTTTGTGAAGAAAATGCTGTCAAGTGTGCACTGCATGGGAAAACGTGATGTCAAACCTTGTCAAACGTTGCCATTATGAGGAGCGGATTCCATAGAACATATTTAAGACAATTTAAAGCAATTCTATCTTTTTAGTTTTGAGATATGGTTGCTCGTTTGATGTGCAATCAAGTTTTAAGTTCCTAGGTCTTATTTTCTACAATTTGCAATTAAGTGTAGTTGAATGACTTTTGAGTTCCTTGGTCTATCCACGACCATTTGGCCTTTAAATGGCTTGTAATACTCTTGAAAACTCAGATTATGAATGTTAAAAAGCTTTTGCTTATTCAACCCCTTTGGTGTTGTCTTTTCTTTCAAATCTTGTCTTAGGTTTGATGTTCAATCGATTCATTGGATTAGTTTGATCAATCTAATTCTGGAGTGAGTCGTCTTAGGATCTTAGAGTGACAATCCTAGATTCTAAGTTTGATCTAAGAGTGATTCATCTTCTAACTAAACTCTTGGTTGGAATCATTCGGTAAGTAGTCTTATTTGTGTCCGTTTACAAGGATCCTAGAAGGACCTCTAGCTTTGTAAACTTAAAGCATATTGGGCGCTTATCAATGGCTGAGATGCAAGAACACATCGACACCTTGATGAAGACGATTGAAGAAAAAGATTCTCAAATCACGCAACTAAAGAGCCAAATTGAGAACCAACATATCGTCGAATCAAGTCAAAACCAAGTCATAAAAAATCATGACAAAGGAAAGACTATAGTGCAAGATGATTAGCCACAATGTTCTACTTCGATCGCTTCACTATCCATCCAACAACTCCAAGATATGATCACAAACTGTATCAGAGCTCAGTATGGTGAACCTACTCAAGATTCCCTCTTGTATTCCAAACCTTATACTTAGAGGATTGATAACTTGAGAACACCAATCGGGTATCAGCCACCAAAATTTCAGCAGTTTGATGGAAAGGGCAATCCTAAACAACATATTGCCCACTTCGTTGAGACATGCGAGAATGCTGGTACTCAAGGGGACCTACTAGTCAAACAGTTCGTTCGAACACTTAAAGGAAATGCTTTTGACTGGTACACTGATCTAGAACCTGAGTCAATAGACAGTTGGGAGGAACTCAAAAAAGAGTTTTTGAATCGCTTTTACAGCACTAGACGAACCGTTATCATGTTCGAGCTCACCAACACTAAACAACGGAAAGGTGAACTCGTTGTTAACTATATAAATCGCTGGAGAGCCATGAGTCTAGATTGCAAAGATCGTCTCACTAACTCTCTTCCGTTGAGATGTGCATTTAAGGAATGCACTGGGAGCTCCTCTACATCCTTAAGTGTATAAAGCCTCGCACCTTTGAAGAACTAGCAACTCGCGCTCACGATATGGAGCTAAGTATTGCTAGTCGAGAAAATCAAGACCTTCTACTCCCTAACATGAGGAAAGAAGGAAGGAATGACGAAAAGACTATAGAAGAATCTATGGTTGTAAACACAACCCTTCCTAAGTCGTCTTCGAAAGAAAAACGACAAACAAATGGAATGCATCACTTAACTTTAAAGGAAAGACAAAAGAAAATCTATCCTTTCCCTCATGCCGACATCCCTGTTATGTTGGAACAACTAATGGAAGCGCAACTTGAAGGGAATAAAAGTCTCCACGCAGCGGAAGCGCATCGATTGGACCTTACGCCGTATATTAATTAACATTAAAATACCGTTACGAAAACTCAAACAAACTTTAAAACCCTTTTAAAGCTGCTGGAAAATTGGTTTAAACATGCTTAAAAATAAATCTAAATTTATTTTCATGCTTTTCTAAAGAAAAGTGAAAGAACCGTCACATACCTTCGTTGAAGACTTGACCGTTCTTCGCCAACGACGCTCCACGAACGAAAACGCAGCAGCCGCCTTTGTTTTTCTTCGCTGTAAATTCCTTCTTGATTGACACAATAACCACAGAGGTTACACCGGTATGTCTCTAAGTCTAGGAAGCAAAAGACTTGTGGGAGTCTTTCTCTAAGAGGGAGGCTAGAGAGAATTCTAGGTCTTGTCTTTCAAGAGTGTCAAGTGTCCTGACCAATTAGGTCTAGTGTTCTATTTATAGAAGAGAGGCCATGAATAAAATATTCAATTAAATCAATCTTTTCCAAAATTGATTCAATCTTATTCCTTAATTAATCAATCATGATCAATCAATTCCATAATTGATTAATCTTTTCCACAAATGACTAATTACTTCCATAAGTGATTAGATCATTTCCATAAATGATTAATCACTTCCTTAAGTGATTAATTATTTCCATAATTGATTAATTCCCGGTTAATGAATTCTTTAATTAATTAACCACCAATTAAATATCACATATTTAATTCCCGGCCTAGAATTAATTAATTTGTCCAAACACATTTTAGGCCTTAAATTAATTAATTCATTATTTTGAACTCTTTCAAACTTCCATAAATTTATATTTGAACTTTTCAAATATTAATTTCTCTCATAATAATATATCAATATATATTATATTTGTTTCCCTTAATAAATTGAACATTTTCAATTTACTTTTATTACTTAGTTGCCTCAAATTACTTTACGAGCTACCAGTGAGACCTAATGGACCTGCAGATCAGAAGCTCCAACGATGTGAGATTAATTGGTCAAACTCATTAACCACATTTTTCAACATTCGTTAACCGTGTGTACATTCCACTATAGACTCACAGTTGCACTCTTCTCACTGCAGACATATTTTTTGTGTCCACGGATCTAGACCAATATCGACTAGTTAGTCCTTCACGAGTGTCCGTAACACCAGCAGGGTCAAATTACCGTTTTACCCCTGGGTTACCTCTATTTCCTTAAGTACTAGTTCTCCTCTAATGAACAACCTGTTTGTGGTCCAACCATCAAACAGAAAACCCTCTCGTGCCATTGAGAGGGTAGGGCCCTTTGTTCAAGACACAGAGTAACCACTTAAGGGAACACTCATCTGCTTCCCTAAAGTCGGGAAGGAGTGAATTCCATCTTGTACGATTATGTTTCCAGCTCCTCATTCGGTCTTCTCCCCAAAGTGGAGGCTTATTGAGTCGGCGTATTGGCCACTCTCACCCATACAAATCAAAGGACAATCTCTCATGAGCAGGAGTCCATAATCAACTCAGGATTAAGACTAAGTTGTCTAGGTCGTCCTAGTGAAATAGAAAACCAACTAGTTAACGGTGTTATAACCAGTGGTTACTATTTCGCGGTCCGGTCTTATGCAAACTCACTGCATAGGATACCCCCACTCGCATGTCTCCTACACGAACGCGTTGGATCGCAGCGTTTGTATCAAATACAAAGTGGGCCGTATCCATAGTGTCACCAAGATAAGGCACCTAGTCTTATCCCTATACTATAGACCCTTTAGGCTGTTTCTTGAACAATGATCCCATATGTCGCTACATATAGTTCAAGACTCATATTACAACCTTGGATGTCTAGTTTATTGGATTAGGGTTATTATTAGGCAAAAACAAATATAAAATAACTAATAACAATTAATGGAAAAATATATCAATATTATTTCATTAATATCCGGTCAACGATTACATTCACTATCTACGAGTTTTAGGGCATAAAACCCAACACAACTAATAGAGCTTCCTAAGTTTAAACAACCAAAAGAGATGGAGAAAGTCGATGATCCTAAGTAGTGCAAGTATCATCGAGTTATTGGTTATCCAATGGAAAGATGTTTCTTCCTAAAAGACTTAATTCTAAAGCTAGCTAAGGAAGGAAAAATTGAGCTCGACCTTGGTGAAGTAGCTCAATCAAACTTGTTACAATCAAAGGAAAGAGCAAACATCAAGGAAAAAAAGATCCTAAGAAACTTCAACCCAAGAGGAAGAGAAGTAAAAAGTTTTCTCAACCTCAACAACTGGTGATGTTGTATAAATCCTTCTTCAAAACTTTCCACAAAAAGGAAAAAGGAAACTTTGCGACTTCCTACTGCATCGACGTGGAAGAAGTTGACAATTCCAAGAACGGTGAACAAAGGACTTCTGTCTTCGATCGCATCAAGCCTTCAACTACTCGTCCTTCGGTATTCCAAAGAATGAGTATGGCTGCATCAAAAGAAGAAAATCAATGTTCGACATCCACCTCCACTTGACCTTCAGCTTTCCAAAGGCTGAGTGTCTCCACATTGAGGAAAAGTCAGTCTTCAACATCTGTCTTTGATCGCCTCAAAGTAGCAGACGATCAACCTCAAAGAAAGATGGATAACTTAAAGATGAAATTGTTCGATGAAGTAAGCTGTGACAAGAAGCTTCAAAGTATTGTCTTGTCACGTATGAAAAAGGAAGTTCTCTGTTCTCATAAATATAGAAACTGGTTCCTTGAAGGTGAAGCCAAATCTCATTATCTTGACCAATCCTGCAAATGAAGGATCTGATCAAGACCATGATAAAGATAAGAGCTTTTAAATGTAAAAGCCCATTATCGCAAGAGCCTAAACTGCATGATGCTCCTAGCCCACACGAGCTTAAAAGGTGAGTGCAAAAAATCTTGAACTACGTTATGACTTGATTCCTATTCCATAAGGGTACGTAGGCAGCTTAAAGAAAACTTTAAGTTCAGTCTCTGCAAACAAAAAAAGAAAGTGCAACAAATATTGAAGCAAAACAATATAAATTGAAAAAAAAAACTAATCACTGCTGGGGGCAACACAACAAATTGAAGTTGTGCACCGTTGTGAATGTGAAGTTATGAGTTGGATGACTAAAAGAAGATTTCATTCTTTCAAATTCAATTGTTTCGCACGCCTCAAGTTCGGTATGTTGGGTTTTATGCCCTAAAACTCGTAGATAGTGAATGTAACCGTTGACCGGATATTAATGAAATAATATTGATATATTTTTCCATTAATTGTTATTAGTTATTTTATATTTGTTTTTGCCTAATAATAACCCTAATCCAATAAACTAGACATCCAAGGCTGTAATATGAGTCTTGAACTATATGTAGCGACATATGGGATCATTGTTCAAGAAACAGCCTAAAGGGTCTATAGTATAGGGATAAGACTGGGTGCCTTATCCTGGTGACACTATGGATACGACTCACTTTGTATTTGATACAAACGCTGCGATCCAACGCGTTCGTGTAGGAGACATGCGAGTGGGGGTATCCTATGCAATGAGTTTGCATAAGACCAGACTGCGAAATAGTAACCATTGGTTATAACACCGTTAACCAGTTGGTTTTCTATTTCACTACGACGACCTAGACAACTTAGTCTTAATCCTGAGTTGATTATGGACTCCTGCTCATGAGAGATTGTCCTTTGATTTGCATGGGTGAGAGTGGCTAGTACGCCGACTCAATAAGCTTACCATTTTGGGGACAAGACCGAATGGGGAGCTGGGAACGTAATCGTGCAAGATGGAATTCACTCCTTCCCGACTTTAGGGAAGCAGATGAGTGTTCCCTTAAGTGGTTACTCTGAGTCTTGAACAAAAGGCCCTACCCTCTCAATGGCACGATAGGGTTTTCTATTTGATGGTTGGACCACAAACAGGTTGTTCATTAGAGGAGAACTAGTACTTAAGGAAATAGAGGTAACCCAGGGGTAAAATGGTAATTTGACCCAGCTGGTGTTACGGACAGTCGTGAAGGACTAACTAGTCGATATTGGTCTAGATCCATGGACACAAAAAATATGTCTGCTGTGAGAAGAGTGCAACTGTGAGTCTATAGTGGAATGTACACACGGTTAACGAATATTGATAAATGTGGTTAATGAGTTTGACCAATTAATCTCACATCGTTAAAGCTTCTGATCTGCAGGTCCATTAGGTCCCACTGGTAGCTCGTAAAGTAATTTGAGGCAACTAAGTAATAAAAGTAAATTGAAAATATTCAATTTATTAAGGGAAAAAAATATAATATATATTGATATATTATTATGAGAGAAATTAATATTTGAAAAGTTCAAATATAAATTTATGAAAGTTTGAAAGAGTTCAAAATAATGAATTAATTAATTTAAGGCCTTAAATCTATTTGGGCGAGTTAATTAATTCAAGGCCGGAAATTAAATATGTGATATTTAATTGGTGGTTAATTAATTTAAGAATTCATTAACTGAGAATTAGTCAATTATGGAAATAATTAATCACTTAAGGAAGTGATTAATCATTTATGGAAATGATCTAATCACTTATGGAAGTAATTAGACATTTGTGGAAAAGATTAATCAATTATGAAATTGATTGATCATGATTGATTAAATAAGGAATAAGATTGAATCAATTTTGGAAAAGATTGATTTAATTGAATATTTTATTCATGGTCTCTCTTTTATAAATAGAACACTAGACCTAATTGGTCAATGACACTTTTTGCTCTTGCCCTTAGACTCTCAAGACAAGACCTAGAATTCTCTCTAGCCTCCCTCTTAGAGAAAGACTCCCACAAGTCTTTTGCCTCCTAGACTTAGAGACATACCGGTGTAACCTCTGTGGTTATTGTGTCATTCAAAGGAGAAATTTCTAGCGATCATAAGAAAAGGAGGCTGCTGCATTTTCGTTCGTGGAGCGTCGTTGGCGAAGAACGGTCAAGTCTACAATGAAGGTTTGTAACGGTTCTTCTTTCTTTCTTTAGAAAAACATGAAAATAAATTTAGATTTATTTTTTCAGCATGTTTAAACCAATTTTCCAGCAGTTTTAAAGAGTGTTTAAAGTTTGCTTGAGTTTTCGTAACAATATTTTAATGTTAATTAATATACGGCGTAAGGTCCAATCGATGCGCTTCCGCTGCGTGGGGACTTTTATTCCCTTCACAGTTTCCATTCACCTTAAGTTCGTTGCTCCCTCTTCTCTCCAAGTTCAGGGGTTCTTACGATGTAAGCTACTGTGTAGTTCCATCTTCTCCAAGTTCGAATTCACAGTTTCCATTCACCTTAAGTTCGTTGCTCCCTCTTCTCTCCAAGTTCAAGGGTTCTTACGATGTAAGCTACTGTGTAGTTCCATCTTCTCCAAGTTCGAAGGTTCTCTCACGCTCTTTGCTGGAGTTCTTTCTTCGAAGGTTCTGTGTAGTTCCATCTTCTCCAAGTTCGAAGGTTCTCTCACGCTCTTCGCTGGAGTTCTTTCTTCGAAGGTTCTCACGCGCTACGTTGCAGTTCCTTTCTCCAAATTCAAAGGTTCTCACGCGCTTCGTTGCAGTTCGTTGCAGTTCCTTTCTCCAAGTTCGAAAGTTCTCACGTCGCCTCGCTACAGTTTCTCTCCAAGTCTGAAAGGTTTCATGCGCTTCAAAGGCTCTCATGGGAAATATGCATCTTAAAATTTAAGATTAACAATTTTAGGACTCGAACCCATGACCTTTAAATATGTAGCTTGACTATTAGACCATTAAAATATTTTGATTAACATTCGCTTGTTAATATATACATATATGTTATTTGGTCAACTCATATTATTCTCAATCCAAATTTTGTCAAACCCAAAATCAACCAAAGTCCCAAACTCAAATTATATTCCAAATGCAAGTTAAAATTGAATAAAATTTTGCCTCAAATCAAAATTTGGGCATAAACCAAATTTTGCCCAAACATAAGTTCAAATCAAAGTTTGCTGCCAAATAAGTAAAATCAAAATTTTGACCAAACTTCAAATTTTGATTAATTGACGATAAGGGTGTGTCAAATAAAAAAAAAGTCAAAATTTTGACCAAATTTCATATTTTGATTAAATTGACATACCAAATGGAGTCAAAATCAAGAACAAATACCTTGCATTTTTATTCCAAAATATTTTTTTCGAGATTCATTCCCACATGACTTGTGCCTAAATCTCGAAAAAGGGGCATTTGTCGAAGGAGAAATTTTGTCCACGTCATTATTTAAAAGTAATGACAAAATTACAAATAATTAAATTTGGGACCAATTATAAATTGACATGTGTCCCAAATTTAATTTGAAGACAAAGTTGACCAATTATAAATTTAAAGAGCCAAATTTCTATTTGATCAATTAATTATAAAATAAATTATTTTGATCAAATTAATTAATTTGACCAATTAATTAAAAAAATAATTAATTGGATCAAATTTGGGACTTTTAAATATTTGGATCATATGGTTTTGAACCAAACCCAAGACTAAATAGTTGAGCCCAAGACCAATAAAGCCCAAGTCCAAATTGTTAGGCCCAAAAGTCACTAGGGCCCATCTAGCGAGAACTCTATAAATAGAGGGGTTCTCCTCCATTTCAAGGGTTCAAACATTCTATACTCTCACAAAGACAAGAGTTTAGAGTTTCAAAGCTCTCACGCAGAACCAGAGAATTCAGAGAGACTCCACTAGTCTGAAGACTGAAGACTCTCTACAATTCATAAGTTCAAGTGTTGAACACTTCTTGAAGACCAAACACTCTTCAAGACTTCAACACTCCTTGAAGATTAAATACTCTTCAGGACATCAACACTTCTTGAAGACCAAACACTCTTCAAGACTTCAACACTCCTTAAAGATCAAAGACTCTTTAGGACATCAACACTTCTTGAAGACCCAACACTCTTCAAGACTTCAACACTTCTTGAAGATCAAAGACCCCTCAGGACATCAACACTTCTTGAACACTGAAGACTCCTTCAAGACTGGAAGACTTCAAAGCTCCAAGGATCCATTGAAGCCTCAGACTCGAGATCAAGCGTTCCATCCCTCGAGTGAAACACATTCACACACAAGAGAGAGAATCAGAGGATTAAAGTTAGAGATTGTACACCCACATGCATATTACATTAATACAAATACATTTTTATTCCACGTGTCTCCATCTTCGAAGTTACGTGTGAACAGACATCATTTCCGTTGTCAAAAAAAAAAAAAATTGACATCATTTCCAAACCTCGAGACCAAAAGTGCATTTTACCCAACTATTTATTGAATAGACATTATGCCATTAGTTAATTATGTAAATAGTAACGATCATGTAGTATCACAATTCAATATAAAAAAATGTAATTGTTTAAATTTTAGGAAAAGTAATAATTTTTATCCCTATATTTGGCCAGTTTGATCAATTTTCACCCAAAATGCTTAATTTCATTAAATTGAACCTTGTTTTTTAACAGAGAAAATGAGATTGGACCTTAAACTTAGATGAGTCTTGCAATTTTGACCATCTATTCATTTTTTTTTAATTTACCCACCAAATTTAACAAAAAAAAAAAAATTACAAAACTCAAAACACTCACTAATTTAATTAAGATCAAACATTGCACAAAATTAAATGTCGACAGTTAAAAAACTCCATCAAAACGTACAAATTTCAACAATTTTTTTATTTAAAAAAAACCAACTCTAATGTCGTTTTTGTCTAAATTCGATTAAATTTATACCAAAATATATGTTTTACCATTCATTGGACACACATGAGGATACTTTTTTGAACGATTTTTTAAACGAAAATCTATTATAAGGTAAAATTTGCAACACTTTTTAAAGTTTAAGGTGAGAATTGCAACAATTATCCAAGTTTATGGTGCACTTTGATGAAATTGCAAGTATTGGATAAAAATTGGTCTAATTTGTCAAGTTCAAAGTTAACATTAATCTTTTCCCTTAAAATTTGAAGGACTAAATAATCATAGATCATAGTAATTCAAGAACTTAATTTGTAATTTAACCAATTTATGGTAGGTTTGGTTTTTTTCAAAAGTTTAATTTTGAAGAAAAATCATCTTGAAAGAAATTCTAGTGTTTGACAACCACAAAAAAAAAAAAAAAAAATGACTTATTAAAAATTGAGATTGAAAAGTAAACCATTTTGAGAGTTGAAAGCATTTTTTTTTTTTTTAAGTTTTAACTATATAATAACTTGTGAGGAAATCTAACCAAACATGTGAGTGTTTAAATTCTAAACAATTTTTATACAAAATGTTTAAACTAAAATGTATTTCAAACGTGCCCTTAGTTTTTATAAGTCATGGTTCAAAATTAAGGACCCTGTTTGAAATATCTTTTAGTTTAAGTGTTTTTTAAGAATACATTTATTTTCAACATTTTGTATAAAAAATGACTAGAATTTAAACACTCATATGTTTGGTTACATTTTCCCATAAGTGTTTTTATACACAATTTAGTATATACTTAAAAACTCTTTTTACAAAATTTGCTACGTTTCTCTTAAAATAGTTTATTTCTCAATCTCATTTTTTATTAAATCATTTTTAGTAGCTGTCAAACACTATTTTTTTTTTAAAAATGATTTTTCTCAAAATTAAACACTTAAAAAGTTAAACCAATCGTCACATTAGGCGTCTAGTGTTAAGTATACATGCTTTTCAAGCATTCAACTATATGAGGAGAAGAAGTCTAATGTTATCCGACTTTTCTGTTTTAGTTTTTATATTTTTTTAAAAAAGACTATTCGTCATTCAATGTTTTTGAATTAGGTGACAATCACTGAAGTAATCAAATTTGTTTGACACACTTTTGTCTAATTCATGTCTCCCTTAACATACTTCAATTCAAACATAACGACACACCTTTGCTTCTAAACAACTATCTCGTCGTCTCATTTGAGTATTCCAAGACAATAAGGGGCTGTTTGGCCCATGGTTTCGTAATCAGAACCCTGGGAATCAGAACCCTGGGGGGTTTGTTCTGGCGTGTTTGAAAGCCTGGGAATCAGAAAACAGTGTTTGGGGTGCTGTGTTCTGAACCCTGGGAATTAGAAAACAGTGTTTGGGGTGCTGGGTTCTGAACCCCGGGTTTGGACAGTTTTTTTTTTTTTTTGCTTTTATATTTTATTATTTTTTTCTTTTTTTGGTGAATGTTTTATTAATTGTAAAACCCCCTTGTGTAACATAGATTAGTTTTTAAGAGAATTTTGAATTAAGCATTTAATTTATGGTATAGACGAAGAATAGGAAAATTGTTTCTAATAATCAAAATATCAATTATCATTGACAAATTGAAAAACATAACATGAAATTATTAGGCCCCATTTGAAAATTTAAAAGTTTGAAAACAAAAAAAAAATTAGTTTTCAAAAAATAGTTTTTGTTTTTGGAATATGTCTAGGAATTCAAATGTGTCTTTAACAAAGATGAAAATCATCCTAAGAAAATTGAGAGAAAACAAACATGTTTTTCAAAAATAAAAAACCAAAAGCCAAATTATTAAACGGGGGTTTAAGTTTGGTCATTTTTTCCATGGATCCACATGCAAAATTTAAATTCAAAACAATAGTTCATTAATGTTAAATTAAAGTAGTTATTGAGACAAAAAAAACATGGTTCATGGGAAAAGAAAATTTTGGAACATATAATCACATAATAAATAAAATGGAATCTAGAGGTTACTTTAAAATACTAAATTAAATATAAAATTATGTATATTTATATTATTTAAATATAAATAAGTTCAAAATAAATATCATATGTCAAAATAAACTTAGCTAAACAATAATTGATATATGCCCTCGATCAAAAAGTTAGAGATTCGAATATTCCCACATCGAAATGTCGTTGAACTAAAAAAAATTGTACATATAAATTTGTTTTTTGTTTTTGTGTATGTAATTTAAAATTATATACTTTATTTACTATAGCGGATTTAAAATTAAATATTATTCATTTTATTTTAATAAATTCAAAATAACATACTATTTATTTTTTTCACTCAGAATATTGTTAATTTGAAAATAAATATATATATTTTTAATACGTTAACTCAAAATTATATTTTATTTTTAAAATATTTATATGGGTAAGTTGGTTAAAATACCTTTCCTTAGGTTAAAATTATAAAATTATATACATATATATATATATATATATATAAATATTGTTAATTTAATATAGAGAAATGAAAAGAATTATGAGAAAAATGGAAAGAGAAATGATGGGACCCATCAAATTTATGACAAAAATAGATAAAGTAATAGTGGGTCCCACCAACTTTATGGAAGAAAGAGAAATCATAGGTTTGGAGTGGTTTTGAGGTGGGTTTGGAGAGAAAAACCATAGGTTTGGAGTGGTTTTGAGGTGGGTTTGGAGTGGTTTTGAGGTGGGTTTGGGTTTGAAACCCATGGTGTTGTGATTACAATGGGGCAAACATGGTTTTGGGTTTGGAACACAAAACCACCCAAACCCAAAACCATGGGCCAAACACCCCCTAAATGGTGATTACGTTGCTGAAACAACTAGAGAAGTGATGGTGTTTCTTTACATTTATGTGGTTTTGTTGAACAAGGTCTAATAATGTACACCCACCATTCACACTCTATTTGGAGTAGTTTGGAAATTGTTGAGGGCCTATTTGGGTCATCAGTTTCTGAAGCCCATGATTAAAAAAAATGCCAAAACACGTTTGGACCCTCGTTTTTAGAAAATGGGTTTTAGGGTGTAACGCCCCGCGTTTCGAAATCAAGTCATTTTGGAATTAATTGGACGTTTTATTCTAATTTGAAAATATTAAAATTTAAGCTTAGCCTCAGGTCGTTAAATTAAATTTATATATTTTACGGAAAAGAGATTTTTAATTAAATCTTTAAATTTCCTAAAGATTGGAGATTTAATATTTGATATTTATTTTAAATATCAAATGACCCAAATCCTAAATCAATTGGGTTATTTTCTTTTCCCAAATCTTGTAGGAGTTAATATTATAATTAGAATCCTAAATAAGAGATAACTCCTAATTTAAATGTGTTTTTCTTTCTTTGATTGTATTTTAAAGAAAAGAAAAGAAAAGGAAATAGAAAAAAATGTCCTAAATCTCTATTTTCCTTCTTCCTCTCCATGATTGCTGAACGCCGGCTTTGTGAGTTTCTTTCTGCTGGCCAACACCCGCAAACGCTGGAGATCAATTGTGTCGCGAGCTGCCTTCCCCTTGCGTTGTCACCCGCACGTCGCCATCTGTTCAGCCTCGTGCGTCGCCGCTCCATCTCGTCGGAAGCTTTCTTCTCCTGCTCGTAAGCAGACCCGCGAGTAGAAGGTCAGTTTCTCTCTCCCTTCGACAAGCATCACACGTGCACAAGCATAGTAGACCCACGACTTGGTTTTTGCGTGATTTTGGTGTCGAACCCGAGAACCATGACTGTTCTTATCCCTCGTGCTCAGGTGGTGTTCGAGTTTCCCCCTTCAGCGTTGATTGCATCCCCTTCTTGCCTGGAATCTCTCTCCCTCGCATCCTCTCATCAAGCCCACACAATTTCAGCGAGTTTCCAACAACAAAAGCTTGGTGATCAGTTTGGTAATCTCGATTCTTTGCTGTTGTTCACAAGTTCTAGCAATTCCCATTCATTTTAGCACTTTAAATCCTTATCGGTTCTGAATTTACAGGTTTAAGCTTCTTTGAACACTTAGCGACAACATTTTGGGCTTAAACTTGGTTTCCGTTGAATACCCACACTCCGAGCGACCTTGAATTGAAGTGCTCTTGGTCCAACGACTTTAGATCGTTGTTTATGGAGCCTCTCGATCATTGGGCAACAAGCTTCAAGGCCGTTTAAGTGCTGTTCGGTAAGTTTCCTCGTCCTTAGACCTTTGTAATTCAATAATGGTTGCTTTTGAATAGCTTATAACCCATGGGTGTGCTCTTAAGTTGCAGTTGGACCAAATTCGAATCTCGGACAACGCATATTCAAGGAGATTTTGTGATGGTCGGCCATTTCCATCAAGCATCTCATCCCATAGCGTATTTCGATTGGGATCGACTGAAGCTTATTCGGGTTATTTCCAATAAGGTACTAATTCCGTTTGGTGGAGCTTAGAAGGATTTAATCTCGCTCATGGTTGTCGAGCTAGCCTGTAGGCTTGAGACCAAGTTTGGTTTTGGTAAGAAGTCTTCCTTAAGCATTCCTTAGTCTGAATTGAGTTCTTAAGTTTGGTTTTGACTCGTAGCATTTATCCTGTTGTTTCAGAGCTCCGTTGGTCTGTTTAGGATCGCTTAGGAGCGCTTTATAAGTAAGTAGTTTTTATCTGTTGAGTCTGTTTGATTGCATGATGCACATTGTATGTTTACTTGCTTTATAACCGTTTCCATGCTTTTACTTCTATTCTTATGTATCCATGTAAAGTGCTTCTTGCTTCTATGTTATGTATATATGAAATCTCTTAATAGCGTGGGTTGTTGTTGTGATGTTTGGTTGTAAAGCATGCTAGATTATTGTGAATTCATGAGTTGTGAGTGAAGTGAGTTTATGTTGTGGTATGTATGCTTGGTGGGCATAGAACATAAATCTAGAAGCATGGTGCAGGGCATATGTATTCTAGGTAGCTTGATGTGATATGTATATGCTTGGTGGGCATAGTACATGAGTCTAGAAGCTTGTTGCAGGGCATATGCATTCTAGATAGTTGTGAGAAAGAGGTCAGAGACCTAAATGTGAAAGAAAGACAAGTTGGGTGAATGTCAGTGCACCTCGGGTACAAATGGTCGAGGGGTGGCATGTCACCATTTTTTTAAGAGGAGCATCGAGGCCTTGGGTACTGATGACCGCAAAGTGCACGGGCTGCAAGTAATATTAAAACGAAAAGTATTTCGAGTATCGAATCCATAGGGAGGAAGAACAGTATTTAAGCAAGATAATTAATTTGATCACTAAAAATACTTAGAAGAAATATTATTTAGGAGCCAACACTTCATGCTAAAACAAATCAAGAAATAAAGTAATTAAACAAATTTAAATGATAAAAAATAAAGAAGCAGAGAAATAATCGAGTGAGAAACGGGGTCTTGAAAATCAGAATATAGCTAATTAATTATTCTAATTACCCTACCTCAATGCCCTACTAATTATAATCCTAGAATCTCCATCTATCACATAGGTTCTCCTTTCAGTCTCCCCTAATTGTAATTAACTCATATTAATAACCTAAGTGTCCTTAGCGCTATTAAATTCGTTAATTTATACTCTCTGATTCATTATCGGAATCTAAGTCTAACCAACTAATCTCGCTGTCACTATACGAGCAGTTAAACTTTGTTGCGTGGATTATGATCTATCCTAATTTCTCTCTGTCGAGTTTCCATTAGGAATCAATTCATTATATAATTGGTCAGATCATATAAAGCATTACGAACATCCATACAAATAACTAATAAATGGACAAAAGATAGGCAATTAAGAATAACAATTATCTATATACTTTCATTCCAAGACCCCCAAATGGGATTAGCTATACATGGTAAAAAATTCCCACATGTACATAATATAAAACATAAAATAAAGCAAATAAGAGTAAGGAAAGTGACCGTCGAGAACCTCGTTGTTTGCGCTTGGAGTCCCTTTGAACCATGCTCCTGAGCCTCCTAAATTGCTCGTTACAAAATTTTCCACAATAATCTCACACTCGATCCTCAAAAAGGCTTTAAGAGCCTTGAAAGGAGACTAAAGGAAAGGAAATGGACGGATGATGGATTGTTGGATGATCCAAAATGGGGAGCAAGGGGCACATTTTATAAGCCTGGAAATGGGGTAGCGTCGCGACGCTGACGTCACAACGTCGCAACGCTGTGACGTCAGTCCGACTTGTTCGACAAGAAATGGGTCAGCGTCACGACGCTAGGTCGATTCCAGAACCTTCATGCGCAGGCTTGGGCTTGAATCTTGGGCTTTCTCCACACCTTTTGGATCAACTGTTTTCATGATGATTTTGGGCTTCCTTCTTGACCCAACCTTGGAAATATGACTTGAATTACTCATTTTTGGGCTCTTTTTCTCCATAATTCCACAATTAACTCCTAGAGACAAAATAAATGAATTTAAATAAATATTCTATACAAAATACCATAAAAGCATACAAAAACCTATTAATTTAGGGCTAAAATAGCAACATTTCTGCTTGCTAACAGGTACAAATGGTCAAGGGTCGATGTGATGAATCTAGAAAGAAAGTATTGGGCACTTGGGACAGGGCCAATACATTGATAAGTCATCGGTGAACCTTGGGTACAAATGGTCAAGGGGCGATGCACAGTTCGAGACCTTGGGTACAAATGGTCAAGGATTGAATGCCGAGCTCCGTAGAGAGCATAGCGACCCTGGGTACAAATGGTCAGGGGACAGTGTGTTGGGTTTTATGCCCTAAAACTCGTAGATAGTGAATGTAACCGTTGACCGGATATTAATGAAATAATATTGATATATTTTTCTATTAATTGTTATTAGTTATTTTATATTTGTCTTTGCCTAATAATAACCCTAATCCAATAAACTAGACATCCAAGGCTGTAATATGAGTCTTGAACTATATGTAGCGACATATGGGATCATTGTTCAAGAAACAACCTAAAGGGTCTATAGTATAGGGATAAGACTGGGTGCCTTATCCTGGTGACACTATGGATACGACCCACTTTGTATTTGATACAAACGCCGCGATCCAACGCGTTCGTGTAGGAGACATGCGAGTGGGGGTATCCTATGCAATGAGTTTGCATAAGACCGGACCGTGAAATAGTAACCACTGGTTATAACACCGTTAACTAGTTGGTTTTCTATTTCACTAGGACGACCTAGACAACTTAGTCTTAATCCTGAGTTGATTATGCACTCCTGCTCATGAGAGATTGTCCTTTGATTTGTATGGGTGAGAGTGGCCAATTCGCCGACTTAATAAGCCTACCACTTTGGGGACAAGACCGAATGGGGAGCTGGGAACATAATCGTACAAGATGGAATTCACTCCTTCCCGACTTTAGGGAAGCAGATGAGTGTTCCCTTAAGTGGTTACTCCGAGTCTTGAACAAAGGGCCCTACCCTCTCAATGACACGAGAAGGTTTTCTGTTTGATGGTTGAACCACAAACAGGTTGTTCATTAGAGGAGAATTGGTACTTAAGGAAATAGAGGTAACCCAGGGGTAAAACGGTAATTTGACCCAGCTGGTGTTACGGACACTCGTGAAGGACTAACTAGTCGATATTGGTCTAGATCCGTGGACACAGAAAATATGTCTGCAGTGAGAAGAGTGCAACTGTGAGTCTATAGTGGAATGTACACACAATTAACGAATATTGATTAATGTGGTTAATGAGTTTGACCAATTAATCTCACATCGTTGGAGCTTCTGATCTGCAGGTCCATTAGGTCCCACTGGTAGCTCGTAAAGTAATTTGAGGCAACTAAGTAATAAAAGTAAATTGAAAATGTTCAATTTATTAAGGGAAACAAATATAATATATATTGATATATTATTATGAGAGAAATTAATATTTGAAAAGTTCAAATATAAATTTATGGAAGTTTGAAAGAGTTCAAAATAATGAATTAATTTAAGGCCTAAAATGTGTTTGGGCAAATTAATTAATTCTAGGCCGAGAATTAAATATGTGATATTTAATTGGTGGTTAATTAATTAAAGAATTCATTAACCGGGAATTAATCAATTATGGAAATAATTAATCACTTAAGGAAGTGATTAATCATTTATGGAAATGATCTAATCACTTATGGAAGTAATTAGTCATTTGTGGAAAAGATTAATCAATTATGGAATTGATTGATCATGATTGATTAATTAAGGAATAAGATTGAATCAATTATGGAAAAGATTGATTTAATTGAATATTTTATTCATGGCCTCTCTTCTATAAATAGAACACTAGACCTAATTGGTCATGACACTTGACACTCTTGAAAGACAAGACCTAGAATTCTCTCTAGCCTCCCTCTTAGAGAAAGACTCCCACAAGTCTTTTGCCTCCTAGACTTAGAGACATACCGGTGTAACCTCTGTGGTGATTGTGTCAATCAAAGGAGAAATTTCCAGCGAAGAAAAGCAAAGGCGGCTGCTGCGTTTTCGTTCGTGGAGCGTCGTTGGCGAAGAACGGTCAAGTCTTCAACGAAGGTTTGTAACGGTTCTTCCTCTTTTCTTTAGAAAAGTTTTAAAAATAAATTTAGATTTATTTTAGCATGTTTAAACCGATTTTACAACGGCTTTAAAGGTTGTTTAAAGTTTTGTTTGAGTTATCGTAACGGTATTTTAATGTTAATTAATATACGGCGTAAGGTCCAATCGATGCGCTTCCGCTGCGTGGGGACTTTTATTACCTTCAATCGGCATCAGAGCCATCGCTGTCCCTATTAATTAATTTTAAAAGTTGCGATAGGCTCTAATAGGTGGGATTTATGCATAATGTATGTTCGGTTTGCATTGAACTGTTTGGGTTAATTTTATGGCCATAGATTTTATTTTATGTGATTTTGATCATGTAAGGCCCGGTGTTTCGGGTATTTTATGTAAAATCGAGTCCTATATAAGTCCGGGTCTAGAATAGGTTTTTATGAGATGAAAATCGGAGCAATCGTCGCTGAAATCGGGGCCAAAACGGGAGAATCGATGCTGCTGCCGCCCACATTCTGTCTCCAGACGCAACAGCGTCGGGACGCTACTTCAACAGCGTCTCGACGCTGTCTCGATACCGAAGGCGCTCGGTAAGAAAAGCACACAGCTTCGGGACGCTACCTCAACAGCTTCTCGACGCTGTCTCGATTACGCAGGCGCCAGATAAGGAAAACGCACAGCGTCGGGACGCTATCATCACAGCGTCTCAACGCTGTCCTGATGGAGGCGCGACCTAGGGTTTCAAAAGGCGCAGTTCGAGGCATGACCGGTCCGGTTCGGCTGGGCTGCGACCTATTTGGTCCGGTTCAGCCAATTTTTGGCATGGTTCGTGATTTTGGAGGTCGGTTTGAGGTGGTTCGGGGCGGTTCGTGCTGTCTAGACCAATTCCGAAGCTGTACATGGATTTTTTAGGATAGAATTTAGCTAAATTAATGTAATTTAATGCTTTATTTTATCCTAGGGGCCAAAATTAACCGGTTCAATTGCTATTTATATGCTTTATGGATGTCATATAGAATATTTATTCCCACCTTAGGTTATAAACATGCTCATGCATTTTTTATATATTATAAATTGTTATAATGTATGTTTAAATGCATGAATTTGTTTTCATATTTTTTAATATAAGTGTATATTAATTATATGAAAAATTGGAAAGCATGAAGCATGTCATTACTTAAATTAAATATAAATAGTTATGTTTAAAGTGATGAATGAAACATGCTTGATTGATTTTCTTGATTGGCTTATAATTGTTATAATAAAAGAAAATCAAAAATTGCATGAAGCATGAAACATCCATAGTTAATAATATAATTGTTATATTATTCATGCAATTAGTGTGGTTTAATTATTTAATTTGAATGAGATTGTTGAATGAATTAAACCCTAGATTCTTGATTATAGGATTAATCATTAAAATTTGAAATAGTTCTTTATTATTAATGATTAGAAACCGTCAATCTATAATCAAGATTTGCATGCAAACATAAGATCATAGGATAAATTGGATTAATTTTAAATTGTTTAAAATTAATTAGACCTAGATCGATTTCTAATAAGATTAGAATCTTTTCTTACTGAGTATTTAAAAATAGTTTTAATTTGACTAAGTAGGAAAAACATTGCTATGATTATAAGGGAACTCCACCGGTAATGTTCTGTCTAAGGCTGGGTGTTGCCTTGTGCAAAGTGATTCTAGATAAGCAAGAAATCTTCACAAATAACTCAGAAACGTGCAAGTATACACATCATGGCAGCAAGTGATAAGTAAATTAAGATCGTTCTCCACAGGGATTGGTTTAGGGAATTTTAATACTTCTAAGCTTGATTTTTAATGAAATTCAATGTAACCGAGGAACAATATTTTTCCTTAACTAAATGCAAGAGATTGAAATGGCAAACAAGCTTAAAATGACAAGAACTAAAGTAGAATTCAATAAAAACAGCAGATTAGCACAGAAAAGGTAAGGTTCAGATTAGGGGCTGTCTACTCTCACAAGCTGCTTGCTGTAGCAGAACTCTAAATTTGCAACTCACACAGAATTTTCTACGGGAATCTTCCAATTCTCCTCTAACTTAGGCGATTAAACTCCCATTTAACCCCTTCTTTTTAGCTCAACTGATTTAGTGCCTTAGGTGGTGATTTATCCCTAAATACCCACTCATTTTCATGATCATTAAAGACTAAGGTAAAGCAAAGTAGTCGGTTATCTATTGTTTTCCCAAACACTAAACAACAATGCTAGAAAATGGTTGGCCAAACGAAATTCCAGCTTTAAGCATGAAGAACACTTTGCTTTAAGTTGCAATAAATCAAGTTCCACTAAAACAAACAACAAGTTCAAGCTTAAGCACCCTAATCCTCACCTAAGAGGATTTAGCTCATGTTCAAGGTGAAAATAATGAAAATACAGCAGCCAACAACCATATCAGTCATGAATACAACCTTAAATTCCAACTAATCACAGCTTATCACTTGCTGTGGAGAACGATCCCTGTGGAGAACGATCTTAATTTACTTATCACTTGCTGCCATGATGTGTATACTTGCACGTTTCTGAGTTATTTGTGAAGATTTCTTGCTTATCTAGAATCACTTTGCACAAGGCAACACCCAGCCTTAGACAGAACATTACCGGTGGAGTTCCCTTATAATCATAGCAATGTTTTTCCTACTTAGTCAATTAAAACTATTTTTAAATACTAAGTAAGAAAAGATTCTAATCCTATTAGAAACTGATCTAGGTCTAATTAATTTTAAACAATTTAAAATTAATCCAATTTATCCTATGATCTTATGTTTGCATGCAAATCTTGATTATAGATTGACGGTTTCTAATCATTAATAATAAAGAACTATTTCAAATTTTAATGATTAATCCTATAATCAAGAATCTAGGGTTTAATTCATTCAACAATCTCATTCAAATTAAATAATTAAACCACACTAATTGCATGAATAATATAACAATTATATTATTAACTATGGATGTTTCATGCTTCATGCAATTTTTGATTTTCTTTTAGGGAAATTGTGATAAATGACTACAAAAAAAAAGTATTCTTGATTTTTGGCTACGGAAGTTTGGATTTTGCAGGCATGGCTACCGACATTTTAGGGAACTGTTTACTGGATTATTTTGGACGTTTTTACCCCTTGTATTTACGGTTATTTACAGATGCCGTTTACGTCATTTCCGAGGACAAAGATGTGTTTTGGATGGTCAACAAATTTCAAAACGGTACATACAAGGGGTGTTGTGTAGTCGTTGACATCCCGAGTGTCAATACTGGTATACACCTCGTGGGGACAGTTTCAAAGGGAGTAAACTAAATCCCTAAAATTTCGGGATTTTAGTATCTGTTTGTTGCAAATATAAGGGGAGGGAAACGAAACTGTTACCTATTTCAATTTTTTTGGTACAGTCGTCGCGTTGGGGGAGAAACGACCAAGCATGCAAGAGATGGTTGTCGACGCGGCGGATGAAGGTCGTTGGCACGGCGGAGATGGTTCGTCGGCGTGGTATGAGAGGTAGGTAATGATATTCACTCTGTTTGGCGGTGGGAAATGGTGTGGAATGGAGGGTTCGAGGGTGTGGAATGCTCTCAAGGGTTTCTACTTTTGGAGGAAGAAGATGGACGGGTGGGCTGATGCATGAGGGCTATTCTGGTGGTGAGGGTGGGCGGTGACATGACGTTTTTACCCCTTGTATTTACGGTTATTTACAGACGCCGTTTACGTCATTTCCAAGGACAGAGATGTGTTTTGGATGGTGAACGAATTTCAAAACGGTACATACAGGGGGTGTTGTGTAGTCGTTGACATCCCGAGTGTCAATACTGGTATACACCCCGTGGGGACAGTTTCAAAAGGAGTAAACTAAATCCCTAAAATCTCGGGATTTTAGTATCTGTTTGTTGCAAATATAAGGGGAGGGAAACGAAACCGTTACCTATTTCAATTTTTTTGGTACAGTTGTCGCGTAGGGGGAGAAACGACCGAGCATGCAAGAGATGGTTGTCAAAGCGGCGGATGAAGGTCGTTGGCACGACGGAGATGGTTCGTCGGCGTGGTGTGAGAGGTAGGTAGTGATATTCACTCTGTTTGGCGGTGGGAAATGGTGTGGAATGGAGAGTTCGGGGGTGTGGAATGCTCTCAAGGGGTGTGGAATGCTCTCAAGGGTTTCTACTTTTGGAGGAAGAAAATGGACCGGTGGGTTGCTGCATGAAGGCTATTCTGGTGGTGAGGGTGGGCGGTGACATGACGTTTTTACCCCTTGTATTTACGGTTATTTACAGACGCTGTTTACGTCATTTCCGAGGACAGAGATGTGTTTTGCAGTATTTAATTGCAATTATTCATTCTGGTGGTGAGAGTGGGCGGTATCTTCTTTTTAGCTTATTCATTTTTTGGGGGAAAATTAGTATGTCTTCGGGTTGCTGGTGTTCTTATTTTTTTGGGTTTTTAATTGCTGATGTTCTTGGGTGCAGGTAGTATGTTTTCGGATTGAGAGGACATTTTTTCCAATTAATGCATTCTGAAGGTATTTCTCTCTACTGAGGGAGGTTGAACTTTGTTATCCTTCCCCAATAAAGGTATTGACTCTTTTTTTCTGGGTAGCAACTTTTTCTGGGGTGCAAATTTTTTCAGTAGTAACACCTACCACTAGTTTTGTTTTTCAAAGTAGTTTTGTTTCTTGGATTTTTTATTTTTCAAACTTCCTAAAATGTCTCCAACTTTTTTAGGGGTATATTTTATCTCTCCTAAACTCTGATTTTGATTTTAAACGTTAAGAATACGTTAGGCAGTTTGTTGGGGGCATATTTGTCTTTTACAAATATGGATTTATTAATCATTAAATCGTTTAGCCATCTATTTAATTTTTAAACGTTTGTAGCTATATTTCAAGCCACCTATTTATTTTTAGCCATATTTCTTGTTGCCCCTTTCTTTTATTATAACAATTATAAGCCAATCAAGAAAATCAAACAAGCATGCTTCATTCATCACATTAAACATAACTATTTATATTTAATTTAAGTAATGACATGCTTCATGCTTTCCAATTTTTCATATAATTAATATACACTTATATTAAAAATATGAAAACAAAACCATGCATTTAAACATACATTATAACAATTTATAATATATAAAAATGCATGAGCATGTTTATAACCTAAGGTGGGATTAAAAATTCTATATGACATCCATAAAGCATATAAATAGCAATTGAATCGGTTAATTTTGGCCCCTAGGATAAAATAAAGCATTAAATTACATTAATTTAGCTAAATTCTATCCTAAAAAATCCATGTACAGCTCCAGAATTGGTCTAGACAGCACGAACCGCCCCGAACCACCTCGAACCGACCTCCAAAATCACGAACAATGCCAAAAATTGGCTGAACCGGACCAAATAGGTCCCAGCCCAGCCGAACCGGACTGGCCACGCCTTGAACCGCGCCTGTTGAAACCCTAGGTCGCGCCTCCATCGTGACAGCGTCGAGACGCTGTTGAGGTAGCGTCCCGACGCTGTGTGCTTTCCTTACCGAGCGCCTTCGGTATCGAGACAGCGTCGAGACGCTGTTGAAGGAGCGTCCCGACGCTGTTGCGCCTGGAGGCAGAATCTGGGCGACAGCAGCATCGATTCTCCGATTTCGGCCCCGATTTCAGCGGCGATTGCTCCGATTTTTATCTCATAAAAACCTATTCTAGACCCGGACTTACATAGGACTCGATTTTACATAAAATATCCGAAACACCGGGCCTTACATGATCAAAATCACATAAAAATAAAATCTATGACCATAAAATTAACCCAAACAGTTCAATGCAAACCGAACATACATTATGCATAAATCCCACCTATTAGAGCCTATCGCAACTTTTTAAAATTAATTAATAGGGTCAGCGATGGCTCTGATGCCGATTGAAGGGAATAAAAGTCCCCACGCAGCGGAAGCGCATCGATTGGACCTTACGCCGTATATTAATTAACATTAAAATACCGTTACGATAACTCAAACAAAATTTTAAACAACCTTTAAAGCCGCTGTAAAATCGGTTTAAACATGCTAAAATAAATCTAAATTTATTTTTAAAACTTTTCTAAAGAAAAGAGGAAGAACCGTTACAAACCTTCGTTGAAGACTTGACCGTTCTTTGCCAACGACGCTCCACGAACGAAAACGCAGCAGCCGCCTTTGTTTTTCTTCGCTGGAAATTTCTTCTTTGATTGACACAATCACCACAGAGGTTACACCGGTATGTCTCTAAGTTTAGGAGGCAAAAGACTTGTGGGAGTCTTTTTCTAAGAGGGAGGCTAGAGAGAATTCTAGGTCTTGTCTTTCAACAGTGTCAAGTGTCATGACCAATTAGGTCTAGTGTTCTATTTATAGAAGAGAGACCATGAATAAAATATTCAATTAAATCAATCTTTTCCATAATTGATTCAATCTTTATTCCTTAATTAATCAATCATGATCAATCAATTCCATAATTGATTAATCTTTTCCACAAATGACTAATTACTTCCATAAGTGATTAGATCATTTCCATAAATGATTAATCACTTCCTTAAGTGATTAATTATTTCCACAATTGATTAATTCCCGGTTAATGAATTCTTTAATTAATTAACCACCAATTAAATATCACATATTTAATTCCCGGCCTAGAAATAATTAATTTGCCCAAACACATTTTAGGCCTTAAATTAATTAATTCATTATTTTGAACTCTTTCAAACTTCCATAAATT
This sequence comes from Luffa acutangula, assembly GCA_036850905.1. NCBI lineage: Eukaryota > Viridiplantae > Streptophyta > Magnoliopsida > Cucurbitales > Cucurbitaceae > Luffa > Luffa acutangula. The sequence goes on from CM072088.1 coordinate 38,967,209, forward strand.
TATATTTGAACTTTTCAAATATTAATTTCTCTCATAATAATATATCAATATATATTATATTTGTTTCCCTTAATAAATTGAACATTTTCAATTTACTTTTATTACTTAGTTGCCTCAAATTACTTTACGAGCTACCAGTGGGACCTAATGGACCTGCAGATCAGAAGCTCCAACGATGTGAGATTAATTGGTCAAACTCATTAACCACATTAATCAATATTCGTTAACTGTGTGTACATTCCACTATAGACTCACAGTTGCACTCTTCTCACTGCAGACATATTTTCTGTGTCCACGGATCTAGACCAATATCGACTAGTTAGTCCTTCACGAGTGTCCGTAACACCGGCTGGGTCAAATTACCGTTTTACCCTTGGGTTACCTCTATTTCCTTAAGTACCAATTCTCCTCTAATGAACAACCTGTTTGTGGTCCAACCATCAAACAGAAAACCCTCTCGTGCCATTGAGAGGGTAGGGCCCTTTGTTCAAGACTCGGAGTAACCACTTAAGGGAACACTCATCTGCTTCCCTAAAGTCGGGAAGGAGTGAATTCCATCTTGTACGATTATGTTCCCAACTCCCCATTCGGTCTTGTCCCCAAAGTGGTAGGCTTATTGAGTCGGCGAATTGGCCACTCTCACCCATACAAATCAAAGGACAATCTCTCACGAGCAGGAGTCCATAATCAACTCAGGATTAAGACTAAGTTGTCTAGGTCGTCCTAGTGAAATAGAAAACCAACTAGTTAACGGTGTTATAACCAGTGGTTACTATTTCGCGGTCCGGTCTTATGCAAACTCATTGCATAGGATATCCCCACTCGCATGTCTCCTACACGAACGCGTTGGATCGCGGCGTTTGTATCAAATACAAAGTGGGTCGTATCCATAGTGTCACCAGGATAAGGCACCCAGTCTTATCCCTATACCATAGACCCTTTAGGCTGTTTCTTGAACAATGATCCCATATGTCGCTACATATAGTTCAAGACTCATATTATAGCCTTGGATGTCTAGTTTATTGGATTAGGGTTATTATTAGGCAAAGACAAATATAAAATAACTAATAACAATTAATGGAAAAATATATCAATATTATTTCATTAATATCAGGTCAACGGTTATATTCACTATCTACGAGTTTTAGGGCATAAAACCCAACAGTTTGTTGGTTGTTGTGTGATGGCTTTTCAGGTAGCGGCTGCTTACCAGTACTGTGGTTTTACTGACCCCCTCCCCTTATTTCCCCCCAACAGTTTAGGCTATGCAGGTTATGAGGACCACCTTGACCATGGTGATGCAGAGGAGGCATGTGAGGAATGACCATCACTAGTTCGTGTTGTTTCTCTTTTATTTTCAATTGGATAGTGTAGTTGTGGTTTGTATGGCTGGACAACTGTTTGTCTTCTTTTGCTAGTTCTGAAATTTCTCTTGTTGAACTCTAGGCTTAGTGGATTTGGTTTTAATAAACTCTAACTCTTATTTTTCGCTTATAATAGTTAAGTTTGTTTCTAATAAGCTAAAGTTGTAGTTAGATGTGCTTAGTTGAGTTTTTGGTTGTGGATGCCCTACTTAGTTGATTTATGTTATTGCGAGATTTGGCTCACTTGTTGTGGAAGTTTTGTTGTGAACTTGAGGCGTTGTGGCGTGTTTGTGAGTGGTTTGATATTAGAAGTATTATTCTTGTTTTAGCAGGTATTTGGAAAATTTTTGGTTTAGTCCGTTGTATGTCGTTATCTAGCCGAAATTTTTGGAGCACTCGATTAGTTTTGTCATAAGTAAGTAATGTCTCTAGGTTAGTGGTTATAAAAACATGGGGCGTTACATAGGATTTTCTAACCCTCGACTTCAACAGTGCCTTGCACTGTTGAAGTTGCCATTTTCGTTGCCCCACTTCCTTTCACTTCACAGTTGTGTCTCTCGTTTTCGTTCTCTCGTTTGGCGTTCTCTCTTGCGTTCGTTCTCTCGGCTACTGTGATCTCTCTTCTTTCTTTTCTTGCCGTCTCTCCTTCCCTGGTATTTTCGGTAGTCTGACGACATGTTCGAGGTGAGGTTTTTTGGTTTTTTTGTGATGGGGTTTCGTACTCAGCTCTCTATTCTCCTCTGAGATTTGGGGATTTCGTTCTTCTTTCTCTTGGATCTGGTTTTCTTTACTCTTGCTCCGTGCTAACTTCGCCTCTTCGATCACATGCGTCTGTTCTTCGATTTCGGAGGGACATACGATTCAGATCTGTGACCCCCCTCACAGAGCTGTCTTCTCCTTGCTCCCTCTTCATGAATTCGAGGTACCGTAGTTCTTTTCTTTCGTCCCTTGTTTTGGATCTAACCGTTTCTTACGAATCTGACCCTAAAATATGGTTTCTTGGTTTTTTTTCTTTCAGATCCCACCCCATGCCACTTCAACTTGCCGCGACTGTCGATGTCGGGATCCACATGGTAGGTGATTTGAGCAAGGTGAGGGGTGGGAAGCAGGTAAGTCTTTTTCCCCTTTGTAACTAGCCGATGATGTCCCTCATGCATGCAAGCAAAGTTTTCCATGTTTTTTAGTCAATAATTTGTGCGTGTAACTTTTTCTCTCTTCTGATTATGATTGTTCAGCTTGCTGAATATTTTTTTTGTGTTCTAACCTTTCCTTTCGTTTCAGAAATGTGGTTGTTTTTTCCTCTGCATGCTTATCTTGTTCTAATTTCTAGGTTTGTCCTGATAACCCCCCCCTCGAAAATTGGTTTTCTTCTTTCTTTGTTGTTCTGTCCATTATCTGTTATTTGATAATCTTTTGATTATGTTGGTTATAATCCTCGTTCTGTGCATAATTGTTTTCTTCTCATTTTTGTTTTGCATCCTGATGGCTATTTCCTCAATTTTTAATCGTCATTCGTGTTCTTCAGAATGATGGTAGTGTCCATATTATTTACACGTAATGTCAATGTTGTTCATGGTTTCGATTTCTGTCCAAATTGTTAACTTGTAGTTTGTCTTATTCATGCTCATGGTGCTATCCATATTTTTTTTTCTTTTCATGTCTGTTGTTTGGGCTGATGCTGCTGCCCAAATAATGTGCCTTCTCAAAATGCTCTTCTTCATTTTCATGATGACCATAATTTTCATTCTAACTACCTTGTGAATACATTTGCTTCTGGCTAGATGCTTGCTTCTCTTTCTTTTGTTCCTATTCTTGGTTGTTCTGTCCATATGTGATTGATTTTGCCTCTGATTTTCTTTGGTGGATTTCAATTTTTGGTTCATAGACATGATTTGTTTTTTTTTTTTTAAAAAATTCGAGGGCTTCAATTTAATTATCTTTACCAACTTTGAACAAAGTTCTGTTTTTATGAAGAATAAAAATGCTTGACACTATTGCACCTAAGGCCGGTTACTTTTGAACTTTTTTTTTTGTGTTTTAAGTAAACTTAGTTGATCTTTGGTTCGTTTCTGAAAAAACTCTCAAAGGATGGAAAGAAAGTTTGTTTCCAGTTGGAAGGAAAGAAGTGTTAATTAAATCAGTGGCCCAAGCCATTCCGGTATACACAATGAATTGTTTTAGACTCCCTACTAACATTTGTAATGAAATTGACAGGTTATGTGCTAGATTTTGGTAGGGGTCGAATGGGGACAAAAGTAAATGCCATTGGTTAAGCTGGACGAAAATGTGCACTAACAAAGTAGAGGGAGTCATGGGCTTTAGATAGATTGGTCTCTTCAACCAAGCTATGTTAGCTGAACAGAGTTGAAGGTGAAAGGATTTGGAATTCCCTAATTCCGATAAAGCGGAAGCATAATTGGGACCGATTCATAGTCAATTTTGTTTATCCAAAAATACTATTACATTGGCAAAAAACATAGAACAAATTCTATACAAACTTATGGTTAAGCATAAAAAAATTATTAGATCTAAATCTAAAGGGGAGAAGCAAACATATCATCGTTGACGACTCTGAATACTTCAAAGGACACCTTTCTTGATTTTGGACCAAGCGTCAACAATTGAGACACCACCAATTGATCTTCCCCGCTATGACTCTGAGATTAGGAACGTAATTGTGGGACTACCTAATCTTGAATGGGAAAAACTCTAGAGAGAAAATTCTCCCTAAAGTTCTTGAGTTGAGAGAATATCAGAGGGAGGCTAGAGAGAATGCAAGAGTGCATTCTTGTGGCCTTATGTTGTTGTACCTAAACCCTAGGTTTAGTGTTCTATTTATAGGAGAAAGGTCATGAATAAAATATTCATTTAAAATCAATTATTTCCATAACTGATTTAATCTTTTCCATAATTATTCAATTCCATGACCAACCAATTCCATGACCAATCAATTCCATAATTGATTAATCTTTTCCATAAATGATTGATCACTTCCATAAGTGATTAAATCATTTCCATAAACGATTAATTACTTCCATAAGTGATTAATCATTTTCATAATTGATTAATTTTCAATTAACATGAATTAATCAATTATGTAAATAATTAATCACTTAAGGGAGTGATTAATCATTTATGGGAATGATCTAATTACTTATGGAAGAAATTAGTCATTTATGGAAAAGATTAATCAATTGGGGAATTGATTGATCATGATTGATTAATTAAGGAATAAAGATTGAATCAATTTTGGAAAAGATTGATTTAATTGAATATTTTATTCATGGCCTATCTTCTATAAATAGAACACTAGACCTAATTGGTCATGACACTTGACACTCTTGAAAGACAAGACCTAGAATTCTCTCTAGCCTCCCTCTTAGAGAAAGACTCCCACAAGTCTTTGGCCTCCTAGACTTAGAGACATACCGGTGTAACCTCTGTGGTTATTGTGTCAATCAAAGAAGAATTTCCAGCGAAGAATACCTTGAAGCGGCTGCTGCGTTTTCGTTCGTGGAGCTTCGTTGGCGAAGAACGGTCAAGTCTACAACGGAGGTTTGTAACGGTTCTTCCTCTTTTCTTTAGAAAAGTTTTAAAAATAAATTTAGATTTATTTTAGCATGTTTAAACCAATTTTACAGCGGCTTTAAAGTTAGTTTAAAGTTTTGTTTGAGTTTTCGTAACGGTTTTTAATGTTAATTAATATACGGCGTAAGGTCCAATCGATGCGCTTCCGCTGCGTTGGGACTTTTATTACCTTCAATTCCATCCTCACAGGGCAGGAAGTGAACCTTGCGAAGTTTGGTGTGTGTTTTAGCCCGAATGTAGGGGAGCAGGCTAGACATGCCATTGCTTCCTCTTTGGGAGTTCAGCTGGTGGGTTTCCATGATCGTTATTTGGGCCTGCCAGCTATCTTCCTTGGGAAGAAAGCCCTTTCTCTGAAGTATATCAAGGACCAAATTTGGTCCAGCGTCCAGAAGTGGAAGCACACATGGTTTTTGGTTAGAGGGAAGGAGGTGCTAGTAAAGGCTGTGTTACAGTCTATCCCGAATTATACTATGTCATGCTTTTAGTTGCCGAAGAGACTAGTCCAGGAATGCAATCAAATTATGGCCAAATTTTAGTGGGGGGGAGGAGGAGGGAGTCAAGAAAGTTCACTGGGCTTCATGGAGGAAGGTGTGTGTTCCTAAATGTAGGGGGGTCTTGGATTTAGAGATCTTGAGCTATTTAATCAGGCTCTCTTGGCAAAACAAGGATGGAGACTGATTGAGAAGCCGAATTCTTTGGTGGGGAGGGTGTTGAAGGGGAAATATTTTCGCCATTGCTCTTTTATGGAGGCAGGGAAGAGTGGAAATGGGTCTTTTGTGTGGAAAAGCTTGATGTGGGGGAGAAACCTCTTAAGGGAAGGGTTGAGATGGCTTGTTGGGGATGGCAGGTCCATTAATATTGTGCGGGATAGGTGCCTTTTAAGAGAACCTTCGCTGAAAGTGATTCACAAAGGGGGTATTAGCCCTGATGCTAAGGTGGAAAGCTTATTAAGTTTGGATAACTCTTTGAATGTGAATCTTATCCAAGAGGTATTCAAGGAGGTGGATGTTGAGGCTATTCTCAGGATACCTAGGCCAATGAGGTGTGTAGAAGACAAGCTCATATGGCACTATGAGAAGAATGGCTTGTTCTCTGCGAGGAGTGGGTACAAGTTGGCATGTTCATTGAGGGAGAATGTGGGCAGCTCTGATCAAGAGAGAGTAAAACTGTGGTGGAACTTTTTGTTGGCAAGGAAAATTCCTAGTAAAATTAAGTTTTTCTGCTGGAGATTGTTTTATGGCTATCTTCCTACGGTGTCTAATCTTAGAAAGCGTAGGATGGATGTGTCGGTTGGGTGCCCTAGGTGCTTGAAGAGGGAGGAGACCGTGTTCCACGCTATTTGGGAATGTAGCCATGTTAAGCAGCTCTGGCGAGAATCACTTTTTATCCAAGACCCGGGCCCCTATCTATCATGAACGCTACAGATCTGCTGTGGTGGTGTTAGATGAATCTGGAAGGAAATCGCTTTGATGAGTTTGTGGGGCTTAGTTGGTGGGTCTGGAATAGGCGGAATAATGAGGTGATGGGGGGTGGGGGTTTAGCAGGGGAGGAGGAAGGAGGTTGGAATTGGGTTGCTGAATACTTATGTCAGTTCAAGAAGTTTCAGGGAAGGAAGCTAATGTTGGTAGGGGGCCGAAAATCTGCTGATCAATGGTTGGCTCCGGTTTCCTCCTTGTACAAGCTGAATACATATGCGGGGACAAACAGAAAGACCCAAACAAGTAGTATAGGTGCTATAGTGAGTGATAAGAAAGGGGAGGTAATGCTTACCGTGCTGAAATTGATTCCGTTTGTCCAAGATGTTGATACGTTGGAAGCAATGGCAATCCGTGATTCGATGATGGTTGCGAAGGAAGCAGGGTTGCTGTCGTTGAAGGTGGAGACCGACTCAGCCCGAGTTGTATTGCTGCTCAGATCAGATTTGGTGGACGAATCGGAAGTGGGAGTGTTGGTGAAGGAGATCGGGCGTTTGGCAAGAGATCTGCTCGATTGTTCGTTAAGTTGGTGCCAGAGGAGTGCAAATTCAGCGACGCACGCGGCGACGAGATGGGCGATTGAAGCGAATGTTGAAGGTGTGTGGCTTGGGGAGTTGTCGTTAGGGCTTCGGTCTCGTTTGAACAGGGAGGAGTTCGACAACTTTTGTCCTATACCGAATGCTTTGTCTGTGTAATGGTGTGGGTTCTGTAATCCACGTTCCTTTCAAAAAAAAATTAAGATTGTTAAGGACGGGGACACAACAAAGATCACCACAATGATATGATATTGTCAACTTTGGACATAAGCCCTCATGACTTTGCTTTTGGTTCCACCAAAAAGGCCTTGTACCAATGGAGATACTTGTCTTCCATTATAAACCCATGATCATCCCCTTATCTAGCAAATGTGGGACTTTGGTCACACTCCCCAATTCCCAACAAAGATCTTTTGTTCAACATTATTATTGGTAGAACAACAAGATGCTATATACTAACATTTGTTTTCTAATTATTAAGGTCCCGTTTGATAACCATTTGGTTTTTGAAAATTATGCTTGTTTTCTCCGAACTTCCTTACCAAGGTTTTCATTTTTACTAAACACACATTTAAATTCTTAGCCAAATTCCCAAAAAAAAACAAGTTTTTAAAAACTATTTTTTTTTTTAGTTTTTAAAACTTAACTTGGTTTTTGAAAACATAGGAAGAGGGTAGATGACAAAAAAAAAAAAAAAAAACTTATGGGTAGTTGTAGTGTTTATAGGCTTAATTTTCAAAAACCAAATGGTTATCAAACGGGGCCTAAATTAATCAATATCTCTATTTTATAAGTGTTGGGTTTTATGTCCTAAAACTCATGGATAGTAAATGTAACAAAGTCAATTGGTATCGATAAAGTGTTATCGAAGTTATTCGATTTCTGGTTGTCAAATAATAGCTCTTAATTATGTATTAACTAACCCAAATCCAATAAACTAGAATTCTTGGCTATGATATGAACACTTGAACTTTATGAAGTGACATAAGAATGGATCAAGTTCAAGTAATAGTCTAAACGATCTATAGTATAGGGATAAGACTGGGTACCTTATCCTAGAAAAAACTATGTGACGCGACCCACTTTGTTTTAGTACGAAAGATGTGATCCTAAAATCGTTCATGTAAGAGACATGCGAGTGGGGGCATCCTAATGCAAAAGAGTTTGTATAAGACCGAACCGCGAAATAAGTAACTTTCACTTTATAACGCCGTTTACTGTGAAACTGACCATTTCAAAGCGATGACCTAGGTAACTCGATCTTAATATTGAGCTAACTATGAACTCCTGTTTATTCGGGATTATCCTTTGATTTGCATGGGTGAGAGTGGCTCAAATTTGCCGACTCAATAAGCCTACCATTTTGGGGATAAGACCGAGTAGATAGCTGGGGACATAGTCTTGCAAGATGGAATTCACTCCTACCCGACTTTAGGGATAGTAGAGAGGTTGTTCCCTTAAGTGCTGACTCCAAGGCGTGAACAAAGGTGCACCACCCTCTCATTGGCCCGAGAGGTTTTAGGTTTAGTGGTGGGACCACAAACCAATAGTTCATTAGGGACTCAGTGGAGGCTTAAGGAACAAGAAGTGCTATAGGGGTAAAACGAACTTTTGACCTGGCTATAGTTACGAACAACCTGTGAAGGATTGACTTACTAATCATGGTTATATTGGGTGGACAAAAACATAACTACAGTGATGGGAATTCAGATACGGGCTATAGTGGAGTGTCCCATTAGTTAACGAATGTTGGTTAACTTGGATTGAAAGAGTTCAACCGGTTCATCTCGGATCGTTGGAGCCCATGATCTGTAGGTCCATTAGGTCCCCCTGCTAGCTCAAACGGACTAAACCTTAGAACAATAGTGATGAAAGAATTTGAAAACGTTCAAATTCACATTAGGAAGATGTCGTTAACTATATACCATATACTTAACGTATTTTAGTTTAATCTTTGAATTAAACAATAATCAATTGAGAGAGTTAAATACATTTAAATATGATTTAAATACACATGGATAGGGATTCACGTATAAGAGACCGAGAATAAAAAGGACGGGATTGGTGTTATTTAATTTAGTATTTGATATTAAATTAAACAAAATATAATTAATTAAAAAGTTTAATTAATTGTTTTAAGATAATTTTATACTAAATTTAATTATATAAATTAAGTTTAATATTAAAATTACTTAATGAAAATAGAAATGAAATTCATTTCTTCATGAAATTTGGTGGCTGGATATTATGATATCTCATCATGCAAAATTCTAGCATTTGCCACCAAATCTCATGACAACTCCAATTAATTGCTATCCTCATTATAGCAATCTGAAATTGCATGTATCTCACATATATATAAAGAGGAGAAAGCTTGAATTTTGGGTTGGATCTCTTGATGCCCTTAGCTGGAAAATGATTTTCTCAAGATCACAAATTAACAACTCTCATCTTTTCTCCTTCCAAATTCATCACTCTCAAGCTCCCACAAGCTCGTTTTAAGGTCGGAGAATAGCGGAGAAGATCTCGGTGGTCGTCCACGACTCGATCGTGTTGAGAATCGTTTAAAGAAACGCTCCAATTCGAGCTCCAAAGTTAAGTATTCTCGGCACTTTGTTTGTCGTTTCAATTTCCTGCATGTTTTCTTTGACAAAATTAAAGAAATTAAACACCCAAGATCCGTAATTGCTTCCACTCAAGTGTCATACACTCCTTCAATAAGACCTTTTGAAATCAATATGATTGGAAATTAAAGTTAATTTCAACTCAAATTAATCAAATACCAAAACCAACAATTTGAAAAAAGTACAAAAATTTAAGTCACAATCAAATTCCAAGTTCAAAATTTTTGGGTTGCAATATATTATAGTTGTCTTCGATTTTACCTATTGAAATTAAAGAGGAAGACAAAAAAAAAAAAGGTTTGGTTAAGGTACCATGGATGAAGGGGATGAAAGCCCCGGCGCAGTGCAAGTGCATCGATAGGACCTTACGCCATATATTAATTAATATCAAAATACCGTTACGAAAAGGCAAAACAAAACTTTAAACATGCTTTAAAACTGTTGTAAAACTCTATAAAAATGTTGAAAACAACTAGAAAATAAAACTACTTTTATTTTCATGTTTTTCTAAAGAAACGGGAAAGAACCGTTACAAACCTTCGTTGTAGACTTGACTGTTCTTCACCAACGACAATTCAACGAACAAAAACGCAGCAGCCCTCTTGTAGTTTTTTCGCTGGAAATTTCTTCTTCAAAGACACAATAACCACAGAGGTTACACCGGTATGTCTCTAAGTCTACGAGACAATAGACTAGTGGGAGTCTTTCTCTAAGAGGGAGATTAGAGAGAATTCTAGGGTCTTGTCTTGTGAGTCTAAGAGCAAGATGACTACTAAACCAATTAGGTCTAGTGTTCTATTTATAGAAGAGAGACCATGAATAAAATATTCAATTAAATAGATCTTTTCCAAAATTGATTCAATCTTATTCCATAATTAATCAATTCCATAATTGATTAATCTTTTTCGTAAATGATTGGCCACTTCCATAAGTGATTTAATCATTTCCGTAAATGATTGATCACTTCCATAAGTGATTTAATCATTTCCATAATTGATTAATTCCCAATTAATTAATTATTTAATTAATTAACCACCGATTAAATATCACATATTTAATTTCCGGCCTTGAATTAATTAATTTTACCCAATTAGATTTTAGGCCTTAAAATTAATTAATTCATATTTGAACTCTTTCAAACTTCCATAAATTTAATGTGACTCGAATTCTTATTAATATTTTAATTTCTTCGAATATTAATTTATCTCATAATAATATATCAATATATATTACATTGTTTCCCTTAGTAAATTGAACACTTTCAATTTACATTTATTACGTAGTTGCCTCAAATTACTTTATGAGCTACCAGTGGGACCTAATGGACCTGCAGATCAGAAGCTCCAACGATGTGAGATTAATTGGTCAAACTCATTAATCAAATTTAATCATTATTCATTAACTGTGTGTACATTTCACTATAGACTCACAGTTGCACTCTTCTAACTGCAGACATATTTTTTGTGTCCACGGATATAGACCAATAACGACTAGTTAGTCCTTCACAAGTATCCGTAACACCTGCTGGGTCAAATTACCGTTTTACCCCTGGGTTACTTCTATTTACTTAAGTACCAGTTCTCCTCTAATGAACAACTTGTTTGTGGTCCAACCATCAAACAGAAAACCCTCTCGTGCCATTGAGAGCGTAAGACCCTTTGTTCAAGACTCGCAGTCACCACTTAAGGGAACACTCGAATGGTCAGCCAGTTAGCCCGGATGGTTAGCCAGTCAACCATCTTTCAGCCCGAATGGTCAGCTAGTTAGTCAGTCAACCATCTGTCAACCCGAATGGTTAGCCAGTCAACCAATCAACCATACAAATCAAAGAACAATCCCTCACGAGCAGGAGTCCATAATCAACTCAGGATTAAGACTAAGTTGTCTAGGTCGTCCTAGTGAAATAGAAAACCAACCAGTTAACGGTGTTATAACCAGTGGTTACTATTTCATGGTCCGGTCTTATGCAAACTCATTGCATAGGATACCCTCACTCGCATGTCTCCTCCACGAACGCGTTGGATCATAGCATTTGTATCAAATACAAAGTGGGTCGTATTCATAGTGTCACTAGGATAAGGCACACAATCTTATCCCTATACTATTGACCCTTTAGGTTGTTTCTTGAACAGTGTGCAGGTGTTAATATCACACAAGCATAAGCAATTTTGGATCTTAGGCACACAATTTGATCAATTTAATTCATGAAGTCATGTTGCTCAAAAGAACCAAAAACAGAGTAGTGAGGTACCTACCTCTTGAAGCTCCCAATTCGTATAATCTGATGCTTTATAATTCACACGAAAAAACTTTTGGACAACCACTTGGATCTTCTCTACTATCCTCAGGCCTTGGAGCGTATTGTGGGATCCTCAATTGATAGAAATTGGAAAGGAAAGCTTATGAGTATAAGCAAGCTTGAAAGTATGAATATGGAAGTTCTTGGGAGAATTTTGGCAGCATTTGAGGTTGAAGAAATCCACCACTTTTCATCAGCTCATCCTCTAGATATAGAAGAAAATCATGCACAAGAATTGTACCAAAAATTGACAGCAATTTGGGAGTGATTTGAGTCATGGATTAGGTGGTGCAAGAAGGCTAATCTAATGTGATTAGTCACTAAGCACCACCTCAAAAAATTACCAACTTTTTTTTAATTTCTTTTAAATTCAAAATTTTTAATTTTAAAACATAAATCTGAATAATCCCGCTTAATTATAATTTTATTTTATTTAAATAAAACTTATTTACTTTAAAATAAAATCATTTAATTTAATATCTTATATTAAATTAATACCACTTGTGCAATCTTGGTATTTCTCCCAACGAAATTTCTCGAACATGAATCTTTATTCACGTGTTTAATATTTAAATCATATTTAAATAAATCCAACTCTCATTTTAAGTTTAATTAGTAATTAAACTAATATGTCATTAAATATCGTATATAAGCGACTTTTGTATCATTTTCCGAATTTGAACGTTTCAAATATTAACCTATCATATTGTACAAAGTTTTATTCAGATTGAGCTAGTAGAGGGACCTAATGGACCTACAAATCATGGGCTCCAACGAAATGATGATAACAAGTTAATCTCATTAATCTAGTCATTCATCATTCGTTAGCTTCTGAGACACTCCACTATAGCCCGTAGCTGAACTCCCCTCACTGTAGATATATTTCTTGTCCACTTTTGATATCCATTATTAGCAAGTCGACCCTTCACCGGTTGTTCATAACTAGAGCTAGGTCAAATGTTCGTCTTACCCCTATAGTTACATCTTGTTTCTTAAGTTCCACTGATCCTCTAATGAACAACTAGTTCGCGAAACAATCACTGAACCAAGTGTCTCTCAAGGTTATGAGAGTGCGGGGCCCCTTTGTTCAAGACTCGGAGTCAGCACTTAAGAGAATAATCTTTACTAACCGTAAAACGGGTAGCAGTGAATTCCATCATACAAAGCTATGTCCCCAGCTATCCATTTAGTCTTATCCCCAAAATGGTAGGCTTATTGAGTCGGCGATGTTTGGCCACTCTCACCCATGCAAATCAAATGATAGTCCTAAATAAACAGGAGTTCATAGTTAGCTTAGGATTAAGATCGAGTTACCTAGGTTATATGTATGAGATGCTCAATTTCAACAGTAAACGGTGTTGTAAAGTGAAAGTGACTTATCTCTTGGTCTGATCTCTATGCAAACTCTTTGAATAGGACGCCCTCACTCACATGTCTTATACATGAACGATTAGGATCACATCGTCTGTCTTTGAAGAACAAAGCGAGCCCGCCAATAGTGTCCCCAAGATTAAGGTACCCAACCTTATCCATATACTATAGATCGTTTATACTATTTTCTTGAACTTGATCCATACTTATGTCACACATAAACTTCAAGTATACATAATATAGTCATGGGTTCTTTAGTTTATCTGATTTATGGTTATATTTAGGCAAAACAAATATATAGAAATAATACTTCATTGAAGCAAGTCAAATGTTACATTTACTATCTACGACTTTTAGGGCATAAAACCCAAAAAACTCCCAGTTGCACTAAAACTCTAGTGAGCGGAAATGTATATGCATTTAATAATACCAAAGGAAGGAAATGTTACAAATACAATAAACTAGGGCACTACTATACCCTTTACATCTCCCACTTGCCCTAGATTATGTTATATACATATCTTGTAGACCTAAGTTCTGTAAATGACCCTCAAACACTTTAGTCGGGAGAGTCTTTGTAAATGGGTAAGCTATGTTGTGCTCTGAAGCGATCTTCGTGACGATTACATCTCCGCGTTGCACTATCTCCCGAATCAGGTGATATTTCCTCTCGATGTGTTTGCCTTGTTTGTGACTGCGAGGCTCTTTAGAATTGGCTACAACCCCACTATTATCACAATATATAGTGATGGGCAAGTTCATGTTTGGAACAACTTCTAAGTCTGTTAGGAACTTTCGTAGCCACACTGCTTCTTTGGTTTCTTCACATGCAACAACATACTCTGCTTCCATGGTGGAGTTAGCGATGCATCCTTGTTTAATGATTCGCCATACTTCTGCTCCTCCATACAGAGTAAACACTGACCCTGATGTAGATTTTCGTGAATCTATGTCAGTTTGAAAGTCAGAGTTGGTGTAACCAGTAAGGATCAGATCCTTTGAACCATACACCAACATATAATTCCTCGTTCTTTGGAGATACTTGAGGATGTTTTTAACGGCACTCCAGTGGTCATACCCTGGATTAGATTGGTACCGATTAACTATTCCCACTGCAAAACAAATGTTTGGCCTAGTGCAGAGCATAGCCTATATTAGGCTGCCGACAGCTGAAGCGTAGGGAATATGTCTCATATCCTCAATTTCTTGAGGTGTCTTAGGACATTGTTCTTTAGACAAATGAACTCCGTGTCTGAAAGGTAATAATCCTTTCTTGGAGTTCTTCATCGAATATCGAGCTAACCTTTTGTTGATATACACTGCCTGAGACATGGCTAAGGTTTTTTTTCTGTGATCTCTAATGATCTAGATGCCAAGAAAAAATTGTGCTTCTCCCAAATCCTTCATTTGAAATTGCGATTCTAGCCAGTTTTTAACGTTGGTAAGATATCCTACGTTATTCCGAATAAGTAAAATATCATCTACATATAGTATTAAGAAGTCTACTTTATTCTTGATGATTTTCTTGTAAACACAAGGTTCATCAGGATTTTGGTCAAAACCAAATGATTTGATCGTTGTATCAAATCGAAGATTCCAAGACCTTGAAGCTTGTTTTAATCCATAAATGGATCGTTTTAATTTACAAACTTTTTGTTCTTCATTCTTGGGAATGAATCCTTCAGGTTGAGACATATAGATATTCTCGTCAAGGTTGCCATTCAGAAAGGCAGTTTTGACGTCCATTTGCCATATTTCATAGTCTTAATATGCGACTATGGACAGGAGAATTTTAATGGACTTAAGCATAGCAACAGGGGAAAATTTTCTTCATAGTCAATTCCTTCCCTTTGGGTAAAACCTTTTGCTACGAGTCTAGCTTTAAACGTTTGCATGTTTCCAGCTGCATCTCTCTTTCTCTTATAGATCCACTTGCACCCTATGGATTTTATCCCGTTAGGTAGATCCACAAGATCCCATACTGAATTGAAGTACATTGACTCCATTTCAAGGTCCATTGCTTTGACCCATTGGTCTTTATCAACGTCATTCATTGCCTGTTTAAAAGTCAATGGATCCTCGATGTCGTCATCCGGTATGACGACCTGTGTTTCAATTAAACCTAGGTCGCGGTCAGGCTGTATTATAACCCTCCCACTGCATCGAGGCATACTCAACGTTTGAGCAAGACGAGATTGACTAGAAGAACTAGCTCTAGCACTATCGAAAGTAGGTGAACCAGTTTGATTAACAACTTTTGTCGTTTCTTCAGTAGTTTCTTTTAATACTAATTTGCTTCGTGGTTTATGATCTCTCAAATAGTTTTATTCTAAGAAAGTAGCGTTTGTAGAAACAAACACTCTATTATCTTGTGGGTCGTAGAAGAGACCACCTCTCGTTTCTTTTGGATATCCAAAAAATTGGCATAATGTTGAATGTGGTTCCAATTGTTGGGATTGGTGTCCTAAAACTCGTAGGTAGTGAATGTTAAACGAATTATATACTTATTCGATAAAGGTGTTATCGAGATTGATTCAGTAAAAGTCATTACTGAATAAAGTAATTGCACTTATAATAACCCAAATCCAATAAACTAAGATCCATGGCTATAGGATGAACACTTGAGCTTTATGTAGAGACATAAAAGTGGATCAAGCTTGAGTAATAGCCAAAACGATCTATAGTATAGGAATAGGGTTGGGTACCTTATTCTGGAGACACTATGAGACGCGACCCACTTTATAGATGGTATAGACGATGTGATCCTAAATCGTCCATGTAGAGACATGCAAGTGGGGGCAACCTATGCAATGAGTTTGCATAAGATCAGGACCGAGAAATAAGTCACTCTCGCTTTATAACACCGTTTACTGACGAGACTGACTATTTCATGTGATGACCTAGGTAACTCGATCTTAATCCTGAGCTAACTATGAACTCCTGTTTATTCGGGCTTATCCTTAGATCTGCATAGGTGAGAGTGGCTCAGTATCGCCGACTCAATAAGCCTCCCATTTCAAGGATAGGAATAGGTAGATAGCTGGGGACATAGTCGTGCAAGAAGGAATTCACTCCTACCCGAAAGGAGTTCATAGTTAGCTCAGGATTCCAGATCGATTAAAACACTTCGATCAGATCGAGGTGGAGAGTATCTAGATCAGCGATTCCAGGACTATATGATAGAACATGGAATTCAATCACAACTCTCAGCACCTGGTACACCTCAGTAGAATGGTGTATCAGAAAGGAGAAATAGAAACTTGTTGGACATGGTTCGATCTATGATGAGTTATGCTCAGTTGCCTAGCTCGTTTTGGGGGTATGCAGTAGCGACTGCAGTACATATTCTTAACAACGTTCCCTCAAAAAGTGTTTCTGAAACTCCTTTTGAGCTATGGAAGGGGCGTCAACCTAGTTTGCTATGCATTATGTCGGGATAAAAGCCCTAGCGCAGCGGAAACTGTCCAGAGACCTTATCGCTTTTAAATATCGATTGAGAAACCAATACGACGACAAAACCATAAACATTTTACAACAAGAAATATAAACTAAAATATGCTGTAAAAAGGGTATAAAACATGCTAAAACAACATGAAACTTATAGATCTAATCTATAAAAATGGATCCTATTGATCCTAGTTCAAGAAAACATACCCTTGAAGTAATTCTTGAACGTTTCACCAAAAGAACTCTTGATTCTCCCCGAAATATAGCAACAAGAACGCCTCTTCTTTGCTAGAAAATGATCACGAACACCTCCACTTGATTGCACCGGTATTCTCAAAGGGAGTACACGTTGGGAGCTTGTGGGAGCAAAAAAATTCTAAGGCTTCTCTGGAGGATTTCACTTTTCTGTCGATTACAGAGAGGGAAAAACGAGAGAGTAAGAGAGAGGGAGAGTTTGCGTGAGAGTCTAAGAGATCCAACTGCCCAAAAATCACCTTAACCCCTTTTCCTATGGTTCAGCTGATTAAAAATAGGGCAACTGCACGCATAACTTCAGGTAACTGAAGTTCAGTTACCTTATATAATTAATTTTATTAATTTAAAATTCAAAACTTTAAATGATAATTAATTAAATTTCAATTAATCAATATTAATTAAAATATCATTAATTTAAATCTTATTTAAATTAATATCCCTCTTTTACCTATAGTTTAATTAAATTAAATTTAATCAAACTTAATCAATTAATTAATTCAAAATTAATTAATTAAAAAATTAATAAAATTGAACATCACATATTCAATTATTATTCTCTCTCTCAAAACTACAGTATTAATATACATCCAATGCACATTAATTATAACCTATAGTTTTAATATGAATCAAATTCATATTTTAGTTTAATATTCGAACCCCTTCGAATACTTAATCCTTCCTTAGAATTTCACCTCAACGCCCTAAATGAGCTACCGGTGGGACCTAATGGACCTACAGATCAGAAGCTCCAAGGATATGAGATTAGTTGGCTAAACTCATTAACCAAGTTAATCAATATTCGTTAACTGTGGTTCACTCCACTAAAGAACCACAGCTGCACTCTTCTCACTGCAGATATATTTCTTTGTCCACGGATATCGACCGTCAACAGCAAGTTAGCCCTTCACGTGTTTTCGTACCCCAGCTAGGTCAAATTACCGTTTTACCCCCGGGCTACCTCTTGATCCTTAAGTACCAGTGCTCCTCTAATGAACAACCTGTTTGTGGTCCAACCAGCAAACAGAAATCCCTCTCGTGCCATAAAGAGGGTAGGGCCCATTGTTTAAGACCCGGAGACACCACTTAAGGGAACACACCTCTACTTACCCTAATATCGAGAAGGAGTGAATTCCATCTTGTAAGACTACGTTCCCAGCTCCCCACTCGGTCTTGTCCCCAAAATGGTAAGCTTATTGAGTCGGCGAACAGGCCACTCTCACCCGTACAAATCAAAGGACAATCCCTTATGGACAGGACTCCATAATCCACTCAGGATTAAGGCCAAGTTGCCTAGGTCATCCTAGTGAAATAGAAACCGAGCTAACTAACGGTGTTACAGTTAGTGGTTAACTATTTCGCGGTCTGGTCTTTGTGCAAACTCATTGCACAGGATACCCCCACTCGCATGTCAACCACATGAACGCGTTGGATCACTACGTTTGTATCAATATACAAAGCGGGTCGTATCCATAGTGTCACCAGGATAAGGTACCCAGCCTTATCCCTATACTACAGACCCTTTAGGCTAAAACTTGAACATTGATCCCCGTATGTCCCTACATACTAGCTCAAGCCTCATTCTATTAGCCTTGGATGTTTAGTGTATTGGATTAGGGTTAATAAGACAAGATATAATACAAACACTGAATAATACATCACTTTATTAAAGTTCGGTCAAATGTTAAATGCTTTATGGATGTCATTTAAATTTTAATCCCACTTTAGGATATAAAGCATGCTCATGCATTATGTATGTTATAATGTGATTATAATATTTGATTAAAGTTCGGTCATGATTTATTTAATATATAGTAGAGTTATATTAAATTCATGAAAATGGAATAGTATGATGCATGCAATTACATAGTTTTAATATAAGAGTTATATTAAAAATAAATTGTTTGCAGCATGCTAAGGTGATTTTCCATTTTTGGAAATAATAAATTGTTTACTTATTAAAAATGGAAATCAAGTTGCATTGAGCATGATACATCCATAGGTTAATATAAGAGTTATATTAATTATCATTCAATGCATAGTTCTATAGTTTTAATTTGATTAATTAGTATATGATTGTTAATTGATTTAAACTATAGTATGCATGATTATAGGGCTAATCATTAAAATTTTGAAATAGTTTAAAATTTATGATTAGAAACCGTCAATCTATAATCAAGCTATGCATGCTCACATAGGATCTTAGGTTAAAATGAATTAATTTTAAATGAGTTAAAATTAATTAGACCTAAGATCATTTTTCTAATAGGATTAGAAATTCTTACTTAGTTTTAAAATAGTTTTTATGAACTAAGTAGGACAAACATTCCTGAGATTATAAGGGAACTCTACCAGTGAAGTTCTGTCTAAGGATTGGAGGTATTTAAGTTGACGGTATACGGAACACCTCCTACCTGGGAACTGATCTGGAACATCGGAGTTGAATTAATCACAGGTTAATGTTAGAATAATGTCGCTAGGTAAATTAAATTTGTTTAATACACCTAGACATTAGGTCTTATTATAATAGTTATAATAGGACTAGACTTAGATAAATGACTTAGCCGGATTTAGCCGGATTTATCTAGGTTTAATCAAACCCTAAAATATCCAATAGGTTACTTTAGTGGGAGGAAAATTCCAAAACTTGATTTAAATCGAGTTTTGCTCCTGCGTCCCTGTATAGTTCACACCGTGAGATCCATGCTCGACTTCGTGTCGTCGTAGAGCGGCCTCCCTTCGGAGAGTGTTTGCATGGGTCAATACCAAGGTGAATGGGGAAAGTGACTATAGTAAGTGGGAGCGGGACACGTGTCAACGTATCCTTCGGTCTCCACCACTAGGTCACAACGTGAGATTCCTATGATCTGCCTGCGTGTTGCCCTGGAGCAACCACCCATTCAGAGGGCCTGATCATAGGATTCGGAACACCGTGAACTCCTGAATAGGATAGGATCGCTTAGGCTAATTACCAACAGTTGTCTTTCCTAACGGTAGCCTGTTGGTCCGTGCCTCTGAGATCTGAAAGTGGGAGGGTTACACTTACGGGGAGAAGTTAATTTGTTAACAAATCCTTGACCGAACAACGATGGTTAATATCTAATGGAATATGCGTTATTCTGGTATTAGAAATTGACTGATAAGAGTCTCATTTTAGAGGAGGAACAACTGATCACCCTTCGGTGGCTGTTCTTCTAAACCTCTAAAGCATCGTTGCGAAACACAATCATAGTTTTATTAGGGTTCTTTGATTGTTTTGTTTGCAAAATTGATTGGATGTATGCAATTGTTTGTATTGCTTGTGTGATGGGTTAAGGCAAAGATAACTAATACGGTCACTTGTTTGTTTTTCAGCAATGTCTTCCTCAATTATTTCCTTGCTTAAAAATGAACAACTTACCGGCGAAAACATTCCACAATGGAAATCTAATCTCAACACTATACTCGTGGTAGAAGATCTTAGGTTCGTCTTAACGGAGGAATGTCCTCCGGTTGCCCCTCGCACTGCCGCTCAGGCAGTTAAGGACGCCTATGAACGTTGGACTAAGGCCAACGAGAAGGTCAAAGTCTACATACTGGTCAGCTTATCTGAAGTATTGACCAAGCGTTATGAAAACGTGGGAACAACCAGGGAGATTATGAATTCCCTGCAGGAGATGTTTGGACTTCCGTCCTACCAGCTCCACCACGACGCCCTGAAGAACGTCTTCAATGCCAAGATGCTGGAAGGTCAATCTGTTCGGGAACATGTCCTGCACATGATTAACCAGTTCAACATAGCTGAGGCAAATGGCAGGGTTGTCTGCGAGCGCAGTCAGGTTGCGTTCATCCTTCACTCGCTCCCGGCGAGCTATCTGTCTTTCAGGACGAACGTGAGCATGAATAAGATTCAGTTCAACCTGACTACCCTCCTCTCGGAGTTACATATTTATGAGTCCTTGCAAAAGAGCAAGGGCAAAAATGTGGTTAAAGGAGAGGCCAACGTGGCCCATTCCAAAAAGAAGTTCCTCAAGGGTTCATCCTCGGGGACTAAATCTGTACCCCAAGCTTCTTCATCGAAGCAAATACAGAAGAGGAAGGGAGAGAAGGGGAAGGCTCCTGCACAGGCTGTGCAAGGGAAGGGAAAGGCCAAGGTCGTGGCCGACAAAGGCAGGTGCTTCCACTGCAACACAGATGGACATTGGAAGCGGAATTGTCCCTGCTACCTTGCTGAGAAGAGAAGAGAAAAAGAAGGTAAATTCGATTTACTTGTATTAGAGACTTGTCTCGTTGAACATGATGAGTTCACCTAGATACTGGATTTGGGAGCCACTAATCATGTTTGCTCTTCTTTTCAGGGAAATGATTTCCACCAGCTGGCAGACGGTGAAATGACGCTCAAGGTTGGAACAGGAGACGTCGTTTCAGCTCGTGCACTGGGAGCTGCAAAATTATTTTTTAGAAATAAGTATTTAATTTTGGAGAACTTGTATTTGGTTCCTAGAATTAAAAGGAATCTTATTTCTGTGTCTGCTTTACTTGAACAAGGTTACAATATTTCATTCATGCTTAATGAAGCTTTGATTTCTCGGAATGGAATTTATGTTTGTTTAGCTAAGCGTGAAAATAATTTGTTTGTGTTAAGACCAACTGATGCTAAGGCTATTTTAAGTCATGAAATGTTTAAAACGGCCGAAACGCAAAACAAAAGGCAAAAGGTTTCTCCTTTAAATAACAACACGTATCTTTGGCACCTTCGTCTTGGTCATATTAACATCGATCGGATCGATCGTTTGGTTAAAAATGGGCTTCTAACTGATATAGAAGATACATCTTTACCACCCTGTGAATCGTGTCTCGAGGGTAAAATGACCAAGAGGCCTTTTACTGGAAAAGGTTATAGGGCCAAAGAACCACTTGAACTGATACATTCGGATCTTTGTGGTCCAATGAATGTAAAGGCTCGAGGTGGTTATGAATATTTCATCTCTTTCATAGATGATTATTCTCGATACGGTTACTTGTACCTGATGGGCCATAAGTCTGAGGCTCTTGAAAAGTTCAAAGAGTTTAAGGCTGAGGTAGAAAACCTGTTAGGTAAAACGATTAAAACACTTCGATCAGATCGAGGTGGAGAGTATCTAGATCAGCGATTCCAGGACTATATGATAGAACATGAAATTCAATCACAACTCTCAGCACCTGGTACACCTCGGCAGAATGGTGTATCAGAAAGGAGAAATAGAACCTTGTTGGACATGGTTCGATCTTTGATGAGCTATGCTCAGTTGCCTAGCTCGTTTTGGGGGTATGCAGTAGCGACTGCAGTACATATTCTTAACAACGTTCCCTCAAAAAGTGTTTCTGAAACTCCTTTTGAGCTATGGAAGGGGCGTCAACCTAGTTTGCATTACTTTCGTATCTGGGGTTGTCCTGCACATGTGTTAGTGACAAATCCTAAGAAATTAGAACCACGTACGAGAATATGCCAATTTTTTGGGTACCCCAAAGAAACGAGAGGTGGTCTTTTCTACGACCCTCAAGATAATAAAGTATTTGTATCGACAAATGCAACTTTCTTGGAGGAAGACCACATTCGAGATCATCGACCACGAAGTAAATTAGTATTAGGAGAAGCTATAGAACGATCAACAAGGGTTGTTGATGAACCTGGTCCTTCAACAAGAGTTGTTGGAGAATCCAGTTCTTCTCGTCAATCTAGTCCTCCTCACGTAGTGGGAGAGCTTCGATGCAGTGGGAGGGTTGTGATACAACCTAACCGCTACTTGGGTTTAACGGAAACACAAGTAGTCATACCTGATGACGGAGTAGAAGATCCATTGTCTTATCGTCAGGCAATGAATGACGTAGATAAGGACGAGTGGGCCAAAGCCATGGACCTTGAGATGGAGTCTATGTACTTCAATCAAGTTTAGGAACTAGAGATCCACTTGAAGGGGTCAAACCCATTGGGTGTAAATGGATCTATAAGAGGAAAAGAGATGCTGCTGGGAAAGTACAGACTTTCAAAGCCAGACTCGTAGCAAAGGGTTATACCCAACGAGAAGGGGTGGACTATGAAGAAACCTTTTCTCCAGTTGCTATGCTAAAGTCCATAAGAAATCTTTTATCCATTGCCACATTTTATGATTATGAGATATGGCAAATGGATGTCAAGACAGCTTTTTTGAATGGCAACCTTGACAAGAGTATTTTTATGTCTCAACCCGAAGGTTTATAACCCAAGGTCAGGAGCAAAAGGTTTGTAAACTGAATCGATCCATTTATGGGTTGAAACAGGCTTCCCGATCTTGGAATATTAGATTTGATACTGCGATCAAATCTTTTGGTTTTGACCAGAATAATGTTGATGAACCTTGTGTATACAAGAAGATCAACAAGAATAAAGTAGCTTTCCTCGTACTTTATGTTGACGACATCCTACTCATGGGGAATGATGTAGGGTATCTGTCTGACGTAAAAGAATGGCTAGCAACTCAATTCCAAATGAAAGATTTGGGTGAGGCCCAGTATGTTCTTGGCATCCAGATTATTCGGGATAGAAAGAACAAAACGCTAGCTCTATCTCAAGCATCGTATATCGACAAGATGTTGGCTTGATATTCGATGTAGAACTCCAAGAAGGGCTTGTTGCCTTTCAGGCATGGGGTTCACTTGTCTAAGGAACAGTCTCCTAAGACACCTCAAGAAGTTGAGGATATGAGACGGATTCCCTACGCCTCTGTAGTGGGTAGCTTAATGTATGCCATGCTATGCACGAGGCCTGACATTTGTTATGCTGTAGGAATTGTCAGCAGATATCAGTCAACTCCAGGGTTAGACCACTGGACCGCCGTTAAAGGAATCCTCAAGTATCTTAGGAGAACGAGAGATTACATGTTGGTGATTGGGGCTAAAGAGTTAGTTCTCACGGGTTAGACCGACTCTGACTTCCAAACGGACAAGGATTCTTGGAAATCTACGTCAGGGTCAGTTTTCACCCTTAACGGGGGAGCTGTAGTTTGGAGGAGTATAAAGCAAGGATGCATCGCAGACTCCACGATGGAGGCTGAGTATGTAGCTGCTTGTGAAGCAGCTAAGGAAGCTGTTTGGCTAAGGAAGTTCTTGACAGATTTGGAAGTTGTTCAAAATATGAACTTGCCCATTACGTTATACTGTGACAACAGTGGGGCTGTAGCCAATTCAAAGGAACCTCGCAGCCACAAAAGAGGTAAACACATAGAGAGGAAGTATCATCTGATTCGAGAGATTGTGCAAAGAGGAGATGTGGTCGTGACCAAGATCGCTTCCGAGCACAACATTGCTGATCCGTTTATGAAGGCCCTCTCGACTAAAGTGTTTGAGGGTCATCTAGAAAGTCTAGGTCTGCGAGACATGTATATAGGGCAAGTGGGAGATGTGTAATGGGTGTAAGGATGCCCTAGTTTATTGTATTTTGTATATTTACTTTTCATGTAATGTACAACATACATGTACCATTTCCAGCTTTGGATTATAATGTATAATTTTCCCTGTAACTTGAGTTTTAGTTCAAGTGGGAGTTTGTTGGGTTTTATGGCCTAAAACTCGTAGATAGTAAATGTACATTTGACCGAACATTAATAAAGTGATGTATTATTCATTGTTTGTATTATATCTTGTCTTATTAACCCTAATCCAATAAACTAAACATCCAAGGCTAATAGAATGAGGCTTGAGCTAGTATGTAGGGACATACGGGGATCAATGTTCAAGTTTTAGCCTAAAGGGTCTGTAGTATAGGGATAAGGCTGGGTACCTTATCCTGGTGACACTATGGATACGACCCGCTTTGTATATTGATACAAACGTAGTGATCCAACGCGTTCACGTGGTTGACATGCGAGTGGGGGTATCCTGTGCAATGAGTTTGCACAAAGACCGGACCGCAAAATAGTTAGCCACTAACTGTAACACCGTTAGTTAGCTCGGTTTCTATTTCACTAGGATGACCTAGGCAACTTGGCCTTAATCCTGAGTGGATGATGGACTCCTATCCATAAGGGATTTTCCTTTGATTTGTACGGGTGAGAGTGACCTGTTCGCCGACTCAATAAGCCTACCATTTTGGGGACAAGACCGAGTGGGGAGCTGGGAACGTAGTCTTACATGATGGAATTCACTCCTTCCCGATATTAGGGTAAGTAGAGGTGTGTTCCCTTAAGTGGTGTCTCTGGGTCTTGAACAATGGGCCCTACCCTCTTTATGGCACGAGAGGGATTTCTGTTTGCTGGTTGGACCACAAACAGGTTGTTCATTAGAGGAGCACTGGTACTTAAGGATCAAGAGGTAGCCGAGGGGTAAAACGGTAATTTTACCTAGCTGGGGTTCGAACACACGTTAAGGGCTAACTTGTTGTTGACGGTCGATATCCGTGGACACAGAAATATATCTGCAGTGAGAAGAGTGCAGCTGTGGTTCTTTAGTGGAGTGAACCACAGTTAACGAATATTGATTAACTTGGTTAATGAGTTTAGTCAATTAATCTCATATCGTTGGAGCTTCTGATCTGTAGGTCCATTAGGTCCCACCGGTAGCTCATTTAGGGCGTTGAGGTGAAATTCTAAGGAAGGATTAAGTATTCGAAGGGGTTCGAATATTAAACTAAAATATGAATTTGATTCATATTAAAACTATAGGTTATAATTAATGTGCATTGGATGTATATTAATACTATAGTTTTGAGAGAGAGAATAATAATTGAATATGTGTTGTTCAATTTTATTAATTTTTTAATTAATTAATTTTGAATTAATTAATTGATTAAGTTTGATTAAATTTGATTTAATTAAACTATAGGTAAAAGAGGGATATTAATTTAAATAAGATTTAAATTAATGATATTTTAATTAAGATTGATTAATTGAAATTTAATTAATTATAATTTAAAGTTTTGAAATTTAAATTAATATAATTAATTATATCAGGTAACTGAACTTCAGTTACCTGAAGTTATGCGTGCAGTTGCCCTATTTTTAATCAGCTGAACCATAGGAAAAGGGGTTAAGGTGATTTTTGGGCAGTTGGATCTCTTAGACTCTCACGCAAACTCTCCCTCTCTCTTACTCTCTCGTTTTTCCCTCTCTGTAATCGACAGAAAAGTGAAATCCTCCAGAGAAGCCTTAGAATTTTTTTGCTCCCACAAGCTCCCAACGTGTACTCCCTTTGAGAATACCGGTGCAATCAAGTGGAGGTGTTCGTGATCATTTTCCAAGAAAGAAGAGGCGTTCTTGTTGCTGTATTTCGGGGAGAATCAAGAGTTCTTTTGGCGAAACGTTCAAGAATTACTTCAAGGGTAAGTTTTTCTTGAACTAGGATCAATAGGATCCATTTTTATAGATTAGATCTATAAGTTTCATGTTGTTTTAGCATGTTTTATACCAGTTTTACAGTATATTTTAGTTTATATTTCTTGCTGTAAAATGATTATGGTTTTGTCGTCGTATTGGTTTCTCAATCGATATTTAAAAGCGATAAGGTCTCTGAACATTTTCCGCTGCGCTAGGGCTTTTATCCCTACAGTTCCCTTAAGTGCTGACTCCGAGGCTTGAACAAAGGGATCCCGCCCTCTCATCGGATTGAGAGGGACTCGGTTTATTTGTTGGACCATAAACCAATTGTTCATTAGAGGATCAGTGGGACTTAAGGAACTAGAAGTACTATAGGGGTAAAACGGTTTATTGACCTAGCTATAGCTACGAACAACCTGTGAAGGATCGACTTACTAATCATGGTTAAATCAAGTGGACGGAAATATATCTATAGTGAGGGGAGTGCAACTATCGGGCTATAGTGGAGTGTCCCGATAGTTAACGAATGTTGGCTAGCTTGGACCATGAGATTAGTCGGTTAGCCTCGAATCGTTGGAGCCCATGATCTATAGGTCCATTAGGTCCCCCTACTAGCTCATATCGGAATTAAGCCTAGAACAAAAGATAGGAAGCTTTGAATCGTTCAAAAATCGGGAAAAAGGATATTATCGTAAATTGTGTTTGACACAATAATTTAATTATGAATTAAATTAGAAAATGAGAGATGGAGAATTTAAAAGTGTTTTGAATACCATATATATGTATTAGGAATCATATATGATTTATTGCACAAGATTAGAATGATTAATTGGATTAATCATAAGAAATCATTTTGTAATGCCTCAAAATCAATTACCTAATGTTAAATTCAATTTGGAATTGAAATGAACATTAAATTGCAAGCTTGAAATTAGATTTCAATTTGTATTTGGTGGATTTAGTTGGAAATCCACTTATGCATGAACATTCAAAGGGGAAAGACAACTCACTCATGCATTGTTGCATGTCTTGTGAGATGTACACCTAGAATCCACTTGAACTTGCAAATACACCATGTGTCTTGTGTCTTGAGGCTTGGCTTTGCATGGAGAATGTCTTTAAAAGGAGCTTGAATCAGATTCAAAGCTATGAGAGATCCATTTCCTTAATGTTATGCTGTTGGAATTTGGACTCAAAGTTCTCTCATCTCTCATTCTTCTCCATTGTTTAATGCTTCAAGCATTCCCTTCCCATTCCCTATCTTATATAGACTCCCACAAGTCGTTCTTGGCCCGGAGTATAGTAATGAAGACTCTAGAGGTTGTCCAAGGAGCATAGGAGAGGCAAATACCACAAGGAGTTCAACATAAGTGAGCTACAAAGGTTGGTGTTTTCTAAACTCTTTATTCTGTATTTTCTAGAACATGCATGCTTTAGGAGTAAAATTGAATGTCTTAAGTGCTTTGGATCTTCAATTGCTTCCGCATGTGTAATATGTACACCTTCACCAATTTCTTACGATTTGTCACTAACACATAGGCAGGACATCCACAGATCTGGAAATATCGTAAACTAGGTTTACGTCCTTTCCATAATTTGAAGGGTGTTTTTGAAACACTTTTCAAAGGAACATTGTTCAATATCTCAACTGCAGTCATTACTGTAACGCCCCAGGCCCAGGATTCAGAATCCGGATTCGGCACTTAAGGCCCCGACATTCCCCTACAACCTGGCCACATTACCATACTCGTCTTAAACTACTTCCAAGAGTGAAGACTATCCCCACAAACCAACACGGGGTCTTTTTAGCATGCTTTGTCCTCATTCACATGCTTCCAACGAAAATTCCCAAGAGATCACCCAACATAGATCTTCTCCAAGCTAAGCACACTTAACTTCAAAGTTCCTATCATTGAGTCACCGAAAAGGAAGGTGAACCTTGTTGGTATAGGTAGTATCTATCAATTCTTTTAAGCTTTTCTTGAACATACTTTCATGTCCTCAGGATCACTCTCATTCGGATGTGATCTCGGTTCATTCATGTACCCCTCCTAACTCGGGTGTTACATGCCCACCAGCTTCCACCTTGGTTCGTCCCCGAACCACATCCTACTGGGAGAGGTTCCGCTCTGATACCATCTACAATGCCCCAGGCCCAAGATTCGGAATCCGGATTCGGCACTTAATGCCCCGACATTCCCCTGCAACTTGGCCACGTTACCATACTCGTCTTAAACTACTTCCAAGAGTGAAGACTATCCCCACAAACCAACACGGGGTCCTTTTAGCATGCTTTATCCTCACTCACATGCTTCCTAGGAAAATTCCCAAGAGGTCACCCAACATAGAACTTCTCCAAGCTAAGCACACTTAACTTCCAAGGAAGGTGCACCTTGTTGGTATAGGTAGTATCTATCAATTCTTTTAAGCTTTTCTTGAACATACTTTCATGTCCTCAGGACCCCTCTCATTCGGATGTGATCTCGGTTCATTCATGTACCCCTCCTAACTCGGGTGTTACAATTACTGCATGTCCCCAAAACAAGCTGGGCAACTAAGCATAACTCATCATTGATCGGACCATTTCCATTAATGTTCTATTTCTCCTTTCGGATACACCGTTCTGTTGTGGTGTTCCTGGTGCTGAGAGTTGTGATTTGATTTCATGTTCTATCATATAGTCTTGGAATTGTAAATCGATATACTCTCCTTCTCGATCAGATCGAAGAGTTTTGATTGTTTTTCCTAATAGGTTTTCAACTTCACCTTTATATTCTTTGAACTTTTCATGTGCTTCAGATTTGTGCGCCACTAGGTACAAGTAACCATATCTTGAATAATCATCTATGAAAAAGATGAAATATTCGTATCCTCCTCGAGCTTTTACATTCATTGGACCACAAAGGTCTGAATGTATAAGTTCTAGAGGTTCTTTGGCTCTATAACCTTTTGCCGTAAACGGTTTTTTTCGTAATTTTTCCTTCTAGGCAGGATTCACATGGAGGTAATGAATCGTCTTCTAACTCATTTAAAAGTTCATTCTTTACCAATCTTTTGATCCTATCAAGATTAATCTGGCCTAGCCTTAGATGCCAAAGATAAGCGTTACTATTTGGAGAAATGTGTTGCCTTTTTCTTTGAGTATCAGCAGTTCTAAATAACTCGTGATTTAAAACTGTTTTTGATACGGTCAGTCTTATGACATACAAGTTGTTTTCTAATTTTGATGAACAGACGAACATTCTTTTTCGAGAGATGAAGGCTTCTTTTACTTCAAAATTTACAGAATATCCTTGTTCAATTAGGAATGAGATAGATGTAAGATTCCTACGTATTTTAGGAACTATATATAGATTTTCCAAAACCAAAAACTTATCTCCTATAAACAACTTGACATCTCCCACTGCAGAAGCTGAAATGACGTCTCCCGTTCCAACCTTGAGCGTCATTTTATCTTTCTTCAACTGCCGAAATGAACTATTTTCCTGTAACGAAAAACAAACATGATTGGTAGCTCTAGAATCAAGTATGCAGGCATTACGATCATGTTCAGTAAGACAAGTTTCTAAAACTAGTAAATCAAATTTACCTTATCTTTTCATATTCTCAAGTGCAGTTTGGGATGCATAATAAGTTGGGACTAGAGGACATTCCTCTGTTGTGACAAACCGTACCTCATCTATATCCATAATCGTATTTGGGCTAGATTTCCACGTAGCATAATTATCGTCGGTTAACTTATTGTTTTTAAGTAGTTGTAATATTGAGGAAGACATGCTGAAATTAAACAATTGACTATATTAATATTTGCCTTTGACCATTTAAACAATCCAATCAATTTTAACAAAACTATTTAATGAAAGTAACCCTAATAAACTATCGATATAGTTTTGCAACGATACTTTAAAGGTTTAGAATAACAGCCACCGAAGGGTGATCTACTACTCCTCCACTGAATTGAGACATATCTAAGCCAATATCTAAGAACCAGAACATCTCATATTCTTCTAGTTACTAGCTACCATTTGTTTGATCAAGAACTTATTCTTGTAAGTGTGACCCTCCCACTTTTAGATCCTAGAGGTATGCACTAACAGGCTACCGTTAGGAAAAGACAACTGTTGGTGACTGACCTAAGTGATCCTATCCATTCCTGGAGTTTGCGGCGTTTCGAATTCTATGATCAGGCCCTCCGAAAGGATGGTCGCTTCCAGGGCGACGCGCAGGCAGATCATAGGAATCTCACTGTGCAACCTAGGGTTGGAGACCGTAGGATACGTTTTCACATGTCCTTCTCCCACTTACTATGAACACTTTCCCCATTCACCTTGGTATTGATGCATGCTTAATACTTTCCGAAGGGAGGCCACTTCCAGGGTGACGCGAAGCCAAGCATGTATCTCACGGTGTGAACACAGGGGGACGTGGGAGTAAAAGCTTGATTTTAAATATCTCGTTTTTATTACTTTTCCTCCCACTAAAGTGTCCTATTTTTTTTAGGGTTTTTAATATTGACTTAGATAAAATCTGGCTAAAAGAAACTATCTAAGTCTATGCCTTATTAAATAAGGTCTTTACTCTAATGTCTATGTGAATTAAACTTTTTAATTCCTAGTGACATTGCATGCTAATAAGACCGTGGTTAATTCGACTCAGGTTCCGGACTAGGCGCTGTGAGAGTTCCCTTATGACCAAGAGTCTTATATCCTACTTAATCGTATTTCAAATCTATTTAAAATACTAAGTAGGATATTCTAATCCTATTAGAATTGTGATCTTAGGTCTAATAAAATTTTAAACCGTTTAAATTTTAACCCATTTCCTAAGATCCTATGTTAGCATGCAATTCTTTGTTATAGGTTGACGGTTTCTATTCATTAACTTTTATAACTCTTTACAATTTTTAATGAATTAGCCCTTTAACATGCTTCTATTGGTGATGAAAGCGTATAACAATCAAGTATTCAAGTTATATAAAGCACCATTTAGAAATAACCTATATCTAGGTGTTACGTCCATAAACGAACTTATCCTACAATGTCTAGGTGGAAAATCATATTATGACCTTACATCGCTCACGCATGCTCATAAAACCGGGTTAACTTAACTCAAGTACCGGCTTGATGCCTAGGTAGGAGGTGTTCCGTAAACCGTCAACTTAAATACCTCCAGCCATAGACAACATCTAACCAGGTGAGTTCTCTTGTAACCTGAGCTTTACAAGTTATCGACCTAAAACTATTTTGCATCGATTGATTTTTGCGTTCCTTTTAACCCTAAGTGAGCATGCTTTTATATTAGTTATAGATTTTAAAAGTCTATGTCGGTTTTATAAAAAAAATAAAACGACATTAACCTATAACATGCATTTATTCGATTGAAACACTTTAAATTGAGCTAAGGAAGTTTCATGCATCATGCTTTGTTCGTTATCGATTGATTAAACGAAATAACTTCCTCCAACATGCATCTATCATTAAACCTAAACATGCATCTTAATATTATAACTTAATTATAATATACTTAATGCATATATCATGCTTCCTACGGTGGGATTTTAAATCTAAATGACATGCTTTATGCATATTGTTGGCTATTTAATTAAAACATACATCCATCCATGCATAATAAACTAAATCACACTATATTGGACCAATTTTGGCAATTCAAGCAAGCAAAAAACTAAATTATTGCATTTAATAATTAAAAAACTTCTTAAAATATCCCTGTCTGGTCAGCCCGAATGGTCAGCCAGTCAACCATCTTTCAGCCCGAATGGTCAGCCAGTCAGCCAGTCAACCATCTGTCAACCCGAATGGTCAGTCAGTCAGCCAATCAACCATACAAATCAACAGACAATCCCTCATGAGCAGGAGTCCATAATCAACTCAGGATTAAGACTAAGTTGTTTAGGTCGTCCTAGTGAAATAGAAAACCAACCTGTTAACAGTGTTATAACTGTTGGGTTTTATGCCCTAAAACTCGTAGGTAGTGAATGGTGACAAATTGTTCACTTGTATCAATATGTCGTTATTGAGATTTGTACAATAAAGAGTTATTGTTACTAAAATTGCACAATATGACTCAAATCCAATAAACTAAGATCCTAGGCTGTTTAGATGAGACTTGAACTAGTATGTGGGAACATATGGGGATCAATGTTCAAGTAACAACCTAAATGGTCTATAGTATAGGGATAAGGCTGGGTACCTTATCGTGGTAACACTATGTGACATGACCCACTTTGTATTCGATACAGATGCAATGATCCAAAGCATCCATGTAGGAGACATGCGAGTGGGGGTATCCTATGCAATGAGTTTGCATAAGACCGGACCGCGAAATAGTAACCACTAGATGTAACATCGTTGACTAGTTTAGGTTTCTATTTCAATAGGATGACCTAGGTAACTCAATCTCAATCCTGAGTCTGTTATGAACTCCTTTTCAGGAGGGATTGTCCTTAGATCTGTATGGGTGAGAGTGGCCAATTCGCCGACTCAATAATCCTACTATTTCAGGGGCAAGACCAAATGGGGGCTGGGAACATAACAGTACAAGATGGAATTCACTCCTTCCCCTATTGGGGCAAGTAGATGTGTGTTCCCTTAAGGGCTGATTCCGGGTCTTGAACAAGGGTGCCCATCCTCTCCTGGCCCGAGAGGAACTGCTGTTTATTGATTGGATCATAAAAAACTTGTTCATTAGAGGAATTAATGGTACTTAAGGATCCAGAGGTAACCCAGGGGTAAAACGGTAATTTGACCCTGCTGACGTTATGAATACTCGTGAAGGATTGACTTACTGTTATTGGTTGATATCCGTGGACACAAAAATATTCTACAGTGAGAAGAGTGCAGCTGTGGGTCTTTAGTGGAGTGACCCATAGTTAACGAATGTTGACTAACTAGGTTAATAAGTTTAGCCAATTAGTCTCGTATCGTTGGAGCTTCTGATCTGTAGGTCCATTAGGTCCACCTGCTAGCTCGTAAAGGGTTCTGAGGTTAAATAGTCTTGAATAGATTTTGAAGTGTGTTCAAATTCATTAAGGAAATTTTATTGTATTTGATACAATTAAAATAATGTATTAAGATACATTATAATATAAGTTTAATTGGTGAATTAAACTTTATATTATAAATTAATTTTGGATATGATTCAAAATTAATTAACGAGAGAATTAAATATTTGAAAGAGTTCAAATATTAAATATGAATTAGATTCATATTGAAACTATATGTTAAATTTAATGTGAATGAGATTCATATTAAAACTATAGTATAGGAGAGAATTATTTGAATAATGATTCAAATAGTAAATTAATTAAATATATGATATTTAATTAGTGAATTAATTAATTGGAGAATTAATTAGTTTAATTTGATTAAATGTGATTTAATTAAATTAATACTATAGTTAATATTAATGTACATTTTGATGCACATTAAAACTATAGGTTAAATGAGAGAGATTAAAATTGAATATGATTCAATTGTAATTAAATATTGGATATTTTTTCTCAAAAAAAAAAAATAATAAATATTGGATATTTAATTAATGTGGATTCAATTAATGAGATTAATTGAATGGTCAATTTAATTCAATTTAATAAGATTCAAATTGAATTAAATATCTTATGTTATAATTGATTTAATTAATATTGTTTTAATTAAATTAATTATAACTAATTAATTAATTAAATGATTATTATTATTTAATTAATAGACGGCCAAGATCGTTTGGATTAGATCCAACGATCGAGATCTAGTAGGGTAATAACTCCCTCCCCACTTATCGTATAGGGGAGAGGGAGTTCCCCAACGACTCCTGACTCTCTCATTCTCGCAAAAAACAAAGAGGGAGCTCTCTCAGTTTTTCTCTCTCAAGCTCTCTCTCTCAAAGATTCTCTAAAATTTTTCCAGCAACATTCTGCTGGAAAATTATTCCCAACTCAAGATTGGATCCCACAATCCAAGCCTCATGAATTCAGAGGATAGCAGGTGCTCTTTGATGGTTGTGTTCAAGAGGTCGTTACGAAGCGTTCATTGAGGAGCATAGTGCTGTGAAGAACGGTCTTCAACAAGTAAGTTCCTAAAATTCTAAATCGTTTAGAATTAGTAATTGCATGCTTAATCTAGTTTAGAAAATAAGTTTCTAATTTTGCCAACGTATCGGTATTCGAAATAATTGAAATTAAATCACGCACAATTCAATTCGCTTCCGCTTTCAGGATTCAATTCCTTCAATAACCAGTGGTTACTATTTCATGGTCCGATCTTATGCAAACTCATTGCATAGGACACCCTCACTCGCATGTCTCCTCCACGAACGCATTGGATCATAACGTTTGTATCAAATACAAAGTGGGTCATATTCATAATGTCACCAGGATAAGGCACACAATCTTATCCCTATACTATTTACCCTTTAGGTTGTTTCTCGAACAGTGTGTAGGTATTAATATCACACATGAGGAAGCAATTTTGGATCTTAGGCACACAATTTGATCAATTTAATTCATGAAGTCATGTTGCTCAAAAGAACCAAAAACAGAGTAGTAAGGTACCTACCTCTTGAAGCTCCCAATTCGTATAATCTGATGCTTTATAATTCACACGAACATCTTTTGGACAACCACTTGGATCTTCTCTACTATCCTCAGGCCTTGGAACGGATTGTGGGATCCTCAATTGATAGAAATTGGAAAGGAAAGCTTATGGGTATAAGCAAGCTTGAAAGTATGAATATGGAAGTTCTTGGGAGAATTTTGGCAGCTCATTTTAGGTTGAAGAAATCCACCACTTTTCATCAGCTCATCCTCTAGATATAGAGGAAAATCATGCACAAGAGTTGCACCAAAAATTGACAGCAATTTGGGAGTGATTTGAGTCATGGATTAGGTGGTGCAAGAAGGTTAATCTAAGGTGATTAGTCACTAAACACCACCTCCAAAAATTACCAACTTTTTTTGAATTTCTTTTAAATTCAAAATTTCTAATTTTAAAACCTAAATCTGAATAATCCCACTTAATTATAATTTTATCTTAATTTAAATAAAACTTATTTAATTTAAAATAAAATCATTTAATTTAATATCTTATATTAAATTAATACCACTTGTGCAATCTTGGTATTTCTCCCAACGAAATTTCTCGAACATGAATCTTTATTCACGTGTTTAATATTTAAATCATATTTAAATATATCCAACTCTCATTTAAAGTTTAATTCGTAATGAAACTAATATGTCGTTAAATATCGTATATAAGTGACTTTTGTATCCTTTTCCGAATTTGAACCTTTCAAATATTAACCTATCATATTGTACCAAGTTTTGTTCCTATTGAGCTAGTAGAGGGACCTAATGGACCTACAGATCATGGGCTCCAACGAAATGATGATAACCAGTTAATCTCATTAATCTAGCCATTCATCGTTCGTTAGCTTCCGGGACACTCCACTATAGCCCGTACCTAAACTCCCCTCACTGTAGATATATTTCTTGTCCACTTTTAATAACCATGATTAGCAAGTCGACAATTCACCGGTTGTTCGTAACTAGAGCTAGGTCAAATTTCCGTTCTACCCCTATAGTTACATCTTGTTCCTTAAGTTCCTTTGATCCTCTAATGAACAACTAGTTAGTAAAAAATCACTGAACCAAGTCCCTCTCAAGGATATGAGAGGGCAGGGCCCTTTTGCTCAAGACTCGGAGTCAACACTTAAGAGAATAACCTTTACTAACCGTAAAACGGGTAGTAGTGAATTCCATCTTTCAAAGCTATGTCCCCAGCTATCCATTTAGTCTTATCCCCAAAATGGTAGGCTTATTGAGTCGGCGATGTTTGGCCACTCTCACCTATGCAAATCAAAGGATAGTCCTAAATAAACAGGAGTTCATAGTTAGCTCAGGATTAAGATCGAGTTACCTAGGTTATATGTATGAGATGCTCAGTTTCAACAGTAAACGGTGTTGTAAAGTTAAAGTGACTTATCTCTTGGTCCGATCTCTATGCAAAATCTTTGAATAGGACACCCTCACTCACATGTCTTATACATGAACGATTATGATCACATCGTCTGTCTTTAAAGAACAAAGTGAGTCGCGCCAATAGTGTCCTCAGGATTAAGGTACCCAACCTTATCCATATACTATAGATCGTTTAGACTCTTTTCTTGAACTTGATCCATACTTATGTCACACATAAACTTCAAGTTTACATAATATAGTCATGGGTTCTTTAGTTTATTGAATATGTGGTTATATTTAGGCAAAACAAATATATAGAAATAATACTTCATTGAAGCAAGTCAAATGTTACATTTACTATCTACGAGTTTTAGGACATAAAACCCAACACAGTGATCTCAAATCCTTCCTGGACATATGCATTAAGTTCATTATCCCTGGAGTAACTCATAAACAGTTGCAGGTCTTTTCCCTACTCTCTGAGGGATGCTGCTAAAGTCTTGTTAAATCAACAGCCAACAAATTTCATAACAACGTGGAATTATTTGGCAGAAAAGTTCCTGGAAAAATACTTCCTACGAACAGCAAATTCCAGACTCAGAAAAGAGATCATCACATTCGCTCAAATGGAAGACGAGACCCTCAGTGATGCATGGGAACGTTTCAAGAGTTTCTTGCAGAGATGCCCCCACCATGGTTTGCTCCATTGCATTTAATTAGAAATATTCTACGTTGGGCTAAACAAAAATTCCCAAATTTTAGTGGATTCATCTGCAAACGGTGCGCTGTTAGGGAAAACATATGATGAGACGCATGCAATCCTTGACCGCATTGCAAGGAACAACTACGAGTGGGGCACCGCATAAGATAAAAGGAAGCGTCCAATGAAAACCAGTTCAGGAAGTTTCGAAGTAGATCCATTAACTGCAGTAAACGTAAAAAATCGACACATTGACCACAACAATGGATGCGCTGATAGCAAGCACAACACCCCTAATAGCGCAACTCAATGTGGTACGATGTGGAATTTGCGGAGAAGGACACACACATGATCAGTGTCCGTCTAACCCAGAGTCAGTGTTCTATGTTGGACCTCAAGGGAATGCTTGCAACAACCCATTTTCGAATACATACAACCCTAGATGGAGGAATCACCCTAACTTCTTGTGGAATGGCATGGCAACCAAACAAACACAACAAGGTAACATAAATCCTGCCCCTAGGCAGTTCAATGCTAACAATGAGCATGTAGCGCAGGGACACTTCCTGTTAAACAACAACACAAGGCGGAGGTGACCAAGGTGCTGTTGGGTTTTATGCCCTAAAACTCGTAGATAGTGAATGTAACCGTTGACCGGATATTAATGAAATAATATTGATATATTTTTCCATTAATTGTTATTAGTTATTTTATATTTTTCTTTGCCTAATAATAACCCTAATCCAATAAACTAGACATCCAAGGTTGTAATGACTCTTGAACTATATGTAGCGACATAGGAGATCATTGTTCAAGAAACAACCTAAAGGGTCTATAGTATAGGGATAAGATTGGGTGCCTTATCCTTGTGACACTATGGATACGACCCACTTTGTATTTGATACAAACGCTGCGATCCAACGCGTTCGTGTAGGAGACATGCGAGTGGGGGTATCATATGCAATGAGTTTGCATAAGACCGGACCGCGAAATAGTAACCACTTGTTATAACACCGTTAACTAGTTGGTTTTCTATTTCACTAGGACGACCTAGACAACTTAGTCTTAATCCTGAGTTGATTATGGACTCCTGCTCATGGGAGATTGTCCTTTGATTTGTATGGGTGAAAGTGGCCAATACGCCGACTCAATAAGCCTACCACTTTGGGGACAAGACCGAATGGGGAGCTGGAAACATAATCGTACAAGATGGAATTCACTCCTTCCCGACTTTAAGGAAGCAGATGAGTGTTCCCTTAAGTGTTACTCCGAGTCTTGAACAAAGGGCCCTACCCTCTCAATGGCACGAGAGGGTTTTCTGTTTGATGGTTGGACCACAAACAAGTTGTTCATTAGAGGAGAATTGGTACTTAAGTAAATAGAGGTAACCCAGGGGTAAAACGGTAATTTGACCCAGCTGGTGTTACGGACACTCGTGAAGGACTAACTAGTCGATATTGGTCTAGATCCGTGGACACAAAAAATATGTCTGCAGTGAGAAGAGTGCAACTGTGAGTCTATAGTGGAATGTACACACAGTTAACGAATATTGATTAATGTGGTTAATGAGTTTGACCAATTAATCTCACATCGTTGGAGCTTCTGATCTGCAGGTCCATTAGGTCCCACTGGTAGCTCGTAAAGTAATTTGAGGCAACTAAGTAATAAAAGTAAATTAAAAATGTTCAATTTATTAAGGGAAACAAATATAATATATATTGATATATTATTATGAGAGAAATTAATATTTGAAAAGTTCAAATATAAATTTATGGAAGTTTGAACGAGTTCAAAATAATGAATTAATTAATTTAAGGCCTAAAATGTGTTTGGGCAAATTAATTAATTCTAGGCCGGGAATTAAATATGTGATATTTAATTGGTGGTTAATTAATTAAAGAATTCATTAACCGGGAATTAATCAATTATGGAAATAATTAATCACTTAAGGAAGTGATTAATCATTTATGGAAATGATCTAATCACTTATGGAAGTAATTAGTCATTTGTGGAAAAGATTAATCAATTATGGAATTGATTGATCATGATTGATTAATTAAGGAATAAGATTGAATCAATTATGGAAAAGATTGATTTAATTGAATATTTTATTCATGGCCTCTCTTCTATAAATAGAACACTAGACCTAATTGGTCATGACACTTTTTTGACACTCTTGAAAGACAAGACCTAGAATTCTCTCTAGCCTCCCTCTTAGAGAAAGACTCCCACAAGTCTTTTGCCTCCTAGACTTAGAGACATACCGGTGTAACCTCTGTGGTGATTGTGTCAATCAAAGAAGAAATTTCCAGCGAAGAAAAACAAAGGCGGCTGCTGCGTTTTCGTTCGTGGAGCGTCGTTGGCGAAGAACGGTCAAGTCTTCAACGAAGGTTTGTAACGGTTCTTCCTCTTTTCTTTAGAAAAGTTTTAAAAATAAATTTAGATTTATTTTAGCATGTTTAAACCAATTTTACTGCAGCTTTAAAGGTTGTTTAAAGTTTTGTTTGAGTTATCGTAACGGTATTTTAATGTTAATTAATATACGGCGTAAGGTCCAATCGATGCGCATCCGCTGCGTGGGGACTTTTATTCCCTTCAGGTGCTTCATCATCAAACTCTCTGGAAACAATGATGAAGGAATTCATGCCAAGTGAAAAAGAATATATGGCGAAGAATGATGTGGTGGTTCAAAGTCAGGCCGCATCAATGAGAAATTAGGAAGTCCAAGTGGGATACCTTGCGTCAGAGCTAAAAAACAGACCTGCAGGGACATTGCCAAGCAATACAGAAGCCCCAAAAGGAAAAGAGCAGTGTCATGCATTGATATTGTTGGTTAAAAACGATCTCCGCAAGCGCACGGGTCGTAACAAGTAATATAAAACGGTAGGTACTACCGAATATCGAATCCACAGGGAGGCGAAGCGAAAATTAAGCAAAAATAAAATCTCTTGAGCACTAAAAGTACTTGGGCAAAATAATATTTAGGGAACAACTCATGCAATAAAGAGGAATTTAAAATTCAAAGCAATTAAAGAAAAGAAGTTGATCAATCGAAAAAATAAAATATGGAGAAAGAGTTTTCTTTTAATGGGAAGAGGGGTCTTGAAAATCAATTAATAGCTAAGGAAATGTTATAATTATCCTATCTCATTGCCCAACTAATTATAATCCTAGAATCTCCGTTAATCACATAGGTTCTCCTGTCGGTTTCCCCTAATTGTAATTAATTCATTTTAACAACCTAAGTGTCCTTAGCGCCATTAAAAATCATTAATTATTACGCTCTGATTCATTTTAGGAATCTAAGTTTAATCAACTAATACCGGTGTCACGACGGGCAATTAAACTAGTTGCATGGATTACAATCTATCCTAATTTCTCTCCGTCGAGTTTCCATTAAGAATCAGATCATTACACAATTGGCCAGATTGAATAAAGCATTAAGCACATCCATACAAATAATTAGGACAAGGGCAAGAGATAAGAAATTATAACAACCTTTAAACTATAATTTCATTTCAATACCCCAAATTGGGGTTTAGCTACACATAGCTAAAATATCCACAACATTTACAATAGAAAGCATAATTAAGAGCATAAAAGGAAAGGAATTGACTGTCGAAAAACCTCTTCGCTGACGCTCGGAGCCCCGCCGACTACTCCTTGAGCCTCCTAAGATGCTCCCCAAAATTCCCCAAATATTTCCCACTAAGAAATCTCTCAAAAGGCTAGAAAGCCTTGAGAGAGGCTCCAAAGGAGCCAAAGGAGGGAGGAAAGGAAGGAAAGAATGGAGTGATTGATCCTAAAATGAGGCACCAAGAGGTGCCTTTTATAGGCTCAAATTGGGGTCAACGTCGCGACGCTACATTGCACAGCGTCGCGACGCTGCTATGCACGCGTTTTGCTGCCCAAGAAATGGGTAGCGTCGCGTCGCTGTCTTGCACAGCGTCTCGACGTTGACCCAATTTCCAGAATTTTCAGCTTCGGCTTGGGCTAATTTTTGGGCCTTCTGTTCACTTCTTTTTGGACTTTTCCATCACGATTGGCCTCTTTGGATTCCCTTTGGATTCAAGCTTGGATTTGGGCTTCATTTTTGGCACTTTTTCTCCCAAAATCACCGACTTTGCTCCTAAGGACCAAATAGCAGAATACATTAAATATTTTTATTAAAAACACAATTAAAGCACAAAAAAGCCGAATAAATTGTGACAAAAATAGCTACATTTATGCTCGCTATCACACCCCCAAACTTAAGATTTTGCTAGTCCCAAGCAAAATAAATTCTAAAGATGCATGAAATAGAATCACTCAAGCCTCAATGATTTTTGAATTCTTAGGATAGAATGGAAAACATGCAAGTGGAATAAGCAAGCACCTCATACTCTTAAAGAAATCTTAAACTAGTTTGAACTTAAGATTAATGAATAGTATGCTCAAGACTTATCTATTGATTCTTTTACTAACCTAGATTAGTCTTATGGCTTTCTCCATTTGTTTTCCCCCTACACTGGCTAAGAGCTCCTAATAGGTCGGAGTTCTTCTATCATGCAAAAAAAAAGAAACTAGGGTGCCTGTAATTTTTTTTTCTTTTTCATGGGGGAGCAAAACTCACAAATGATTTCTCTTTTCTTTTTCTTTTGCTACTCCCCCAAACTTGCATTTTGATTTCTAATGGTACTAGCTTTCACACTACGGTGCAGGGACCCTTAACCCGAATTTTATTCTCTGGTTGGCCTAACTGATCACACCGCAGGTAGCTCTTTTTACCCCTTGGCTTTTTCTTTTGTGCAAGCAAAAGTTTTCTTTTTCAACAGATTTTTCTTTTCTCTCATTTTCTTTTGTTGCTTTTGCTTTTCTCTCTACAGGCATAGCATTTTTTCTACTTAGCTCTTTAGAACAATCAAGCATGAACTTCCTAGTATTAGAAACTAAGCCTATCAGGGTGACAACAAACTTTAAAAACCATAATAAGAATCTACATTTTCAAAGACGACATTAGATAAGGCTATTGCATGTTTTAGACATAAAAACTAAGTATCAAAAAATTTTAAAATTTTACAATTTCTGTCATGCTCCCAGATTCCACAACATATAAGCCATTTTCTTCCAAAATTTCTAAAATAACATCCTTGGCTATCATAGCTATCTAGTCATGCATCCAACAAAATTTAAATATGCTCAACACAGCGAAAGCCTCCCCCCCGAACTTAAACTAAACATTGTCCCCAATATTTTGAAAACAGAAAAGCATAAAGAGGGATACTGAGACTTCCATGAGCTAGGAGCGCTTCATCCTCTTCCTTTGGATCCAGAAAAATGGGATTTTTGGAATTTTGGGATTTGCTAAGGTGATCCTGCAAAACAAAATTGGATCACAGAGCAAAGAAAATTATTTACCCCAAAAACAACTACCTAAACTGTAATCCTTGGGTTGCCTCCCAAGCAGCGCTCTCTTTAACGTCTTTAGCTAGACGAGGCTCGACATGCTTACGGAGGCTCAAAATAAAAATTTTCATCATCCTCCGGGCTCTGCAAAAAATCACGCACCGAATTGCATACTACAAACAGGGGAGAAAAAAAACTTTCCCCTGGCCCATCTTCACTAAAGAGATTATCATAATAACATTTCAGAAAATAATCAGCTGCATCAAATCTATTTTCTAAATCTCTATTCACAAAGCAATTGTTAATAGAGTTATCAAGCGTTATGATATCTACCGGTCTAGGATCTAAAGATGGCCTATCAATCATGCCAGTCCATTCATCAGAAAAAATATCTACATGCTCAGGAGATTCCTCAGACTCAGTATTAAAAAATGATTCAACTAAGCTATCATATGACTCATCATCAGAAGAATTCAAGAATTCAAGAATTTCAGGATCAGATTGTATACTATGCACAGATTCGAGTTCCTCTGGGTCAGATTCTATGCTATATACATCATCAGGACACGAATCAAAGGTATTAAAATTAGCAGGGTTCATGCATTTAGGAATGTCAAGATCAGACTCAATAGATTCAGTGTAGTCATTATCAGACTCAAAATTATCTATCAATCAATCTTTTTTTTATGCATTTCATGCTCATCCTCAATGTCAGGCAAATCAATGTCATCATCAAAATCATTGATTTCAGGCAAATCTAATTCATTTTC
The DNA here is from genome assembly GCA_036850905.1 of Luffa acutangula. Taxonomy (NCBI): domain Eukaryota; kingdom Viridiplantae; phylum Streptophyta; class Magnoliopsida; order Cucurbitales; family Cucurbitaceae; genus Luffa; species Luffa acutangula. The sequence continues at coordinate 39,010,298 of CM072088.1, forward strand.
AAAGGAAGGTAAATCATCAATTGCAGATATTTCATTCTCACAAGCAGGCAAGTCTAAATCATTCTCAAAATCAGGCAATTCTAGATCATTCTCAAACAGAGGGTCATCAAAATTCCCACCATCCATAAGCACTTCCTCTAAGCCTAGGCCAAGATTATACTCTACCTCTTCATCATCATCAATCAAGTATTCAGGACCAACAGAAAAACATGTATGCAAACTACAAACAGATTCATCCTGGCCAAAAATACTTAACACGACTTTTTCATCATCAATGTTCAAGGTAAGTTTACCTGTATGCACACTGATCTCGGCCTTACCAGTTCTAAGAAGGGTCTGCCTAGAATAATGGGCACCTCTTTGTCTTCCTGCATGTCGAGTACCACAAAGTCTACGGGGAAGATAAATTTGTTGACCTTCACCAGGACGTCCTCCACAACACCCATCGGGTGGGTAATCGATCTATCAGCAAGCTGGAGAGTGACGTTGGTGTCCTTCATTCCTATTAAAAAAATCTTCCTGTAAACAGAATAGGGCATTAAATTTATACTAGCACCTAAATCACATAAGGCCCTATTGAAAGATACTTCTCCTATGGTGCAGGGAACAGTAAAACTCCCTGGATCTTTTTGTTTAGAAGGCATCATCCCAGAAACAATAGTACTACTACTCTGAGACAATTTAAAAATTTCTTTTTTCAAACTTTTCTTCCTAGAAAACATTTCTTTCATGAATTTCCCATAATTAGGCATGTTATACAAGGCATCTACTAAGGGAATATTCAAAGATAACTTCTTAAACATTTCTAGGAACTTTTGAAACTGCTCATCTAATTTAACATTTTTAAAGCGCAAAGGAAAAGGTAACTCCCTGTAGTCAAAGGTTGGACATTCGCCCCTCCGCTTGGGCGGGCTAATGTGCGAGCCTTTGTCATGATGGTTGCATGGAACCACTTATTCCTTGTTCAGTTTCTCTTTATACCTGCCATCCTGCTTTTCATCTTCTTTTCTTCCTGCAAAATTGTTAGAAAATCACAATTTAAATCAATAGAGCTAGGAGGATGTTGGGACCTTTTAGAGGAGGTTTTTTGTGCTTCAGCCCTTTCATCTTCATCCTTGTTCTTTTCTTCTTCCTTCTTATTTTCTGAACTGTTCTCCAACTATCTACCACTTCTCAGTGTCACCATCTTGCACTCCTCTCTTGGGTTAGGTTCAGTGTCACTTGGAAATTTTCCCTTTTGAAGGGCATTCACCGCTGAAGCGATCTGTCTTATCTGAACTTCCATGTTTTTCAGAGTTGTGTCGTGGTTATTTACTGTCGTCTGGAGATTCACGTTCAACACTCTTTTTTCTTTAATAAACAAGCCACCATCTCCTCCAGGTTATTATTTTTTTCAGGCGCACTGGATGATGCAAAACCTGGCGGCGGCTGCAAAACATTCTTCGTATTTGAATATGAGAAGTTCTCGTGATTGCACAGACTGGGGTGGTAGAAGTTCGGTATTCCTTCAGCAAATGGCCTATTTCCTACGTACTGGACTTCCTCCACATCTTGACCTTCCTTCTTTGAATGACCTTCAGCTAAGGTGGAAATGGACTTGACCACCTCAGATGAAGTCAGCTTGTTCAGCGCATTGGTCAGAGACGCCATCTGTGCCTTCAACGAACTCGACTTATCCAATTCATATAATCCAACCTTCTTTGAAATTGCTCCCCTCTCGGCCGGCCACTGATAACTGGTTGCCGCCATTTCCTCAAGCAGATCTTTGGCTTCTGTCACTGTTTTGGAAAGAAAACTTCCTCTTGCTGATGTGTCTAGGACTGTTTTTGTGGAGGGATTCAATCCATTGTAAAATAACTGCACTTAAAGCCAATCAGGATATCCATATTGGGGGCACCACCTAAGCATTTCCTTGTATCTCTCCCACGCCTCGTACAATTGCTCCTCGTCAAGCTGCCTAAATGTTTCGAGTTCAGTCCGGAGCTTGGTAGTCTTGGCAGGCGGGAAAAACTTTCATCAGAATGCCTGGGCAAGCTCGTCCCATGTACTTATGTTGCCCGTCTCGATTGATTCGAGCCAATCCTTTGATTTATCTTGTAGAGAAAATGGAAACAGCCTCAGTCTTATAGCGTCTGCCAGAACTCCGTTCATCTTAACCGTCCCACAAATTTCCAGGAATGATCGTAGATGTGAGTGGGGGTCCTCAGAAGGATGTCCCTTAAAAGAGTTATCGCGCGCCATCTGAATTAATCCTGTCTTTAACTCAAAATTGGTAGCTTGGATTGGGGCGTAGACAATTCCAGAATTCTCGGTGGGAAGAACTGGCTGTAAGAAGTCTCTGATTGCCTTGGGAGCTTCCTCTTGATGGGCCATTGCTTCTGCTAATCTTTTCTCTCTCCAAATGGTTCTAAGAGTCCTGTCAATTTTGAGATCTTGTGGAAACAAATTTACCACCTTGTTCATTCGCATACAATGCTCCCAGTCAATCAAAAGAACCAAAGAAAAACAATAAAATAAAATAAAATTCAGAGAATAATGAAAGAAAAATATTTACACCTAAATTACTATTTATCCCTTTCTTTTCGATGTCAAGAAAAATTACTTTGCTTAAAAATCAAGCGTCCCCGGCAACGGCGCCAAAAACTTGTTGTTGGTTAAAAACGATCTCCGTAAGCGCACGGGTCGTAACAAGTAATATAAAACGGTAGGTACTACCGAGTATCGAATCCACAGGGAGGCGAAGCGAAAATTAAGCAAAAATAAAATCTCTAGAGCACTAAAAGTACTTGGGCAAAATAATATTTAGGGAACAGCTCATGCAATAAAGAGGAATTTAAAATTCAAAGCAATTAAAGAAAATAAGTTGATCAATCGAAAAAATAAAATATGGAGAAAGAGTTTTCTTTTAATGGGAAGAGTGGTCTTGAAAATCAATTAATAGCTAAACAAATGTTATAATTATCCTATCTCATTGCCCAACTAATTATAATCCTAGAATCTCCGTTAATCACATAGGTTCTCCTGTCGGTTTCCCCTAATTGTAATTAATTCATTTTAACAACCTAAGTGTCCTTAGCGCCATTAAAAATCATTAATTACACTCTGATTCATTTTAGGAATCTAAGTTTAATCAACTAATCCCGGTGTCATGACGGGAAATTAAACTAGTTGCATGGATTACGATCTATCCTAATTTCTCTCTGTCGAGTTTCCATTAAGAATCAGATCATTACACAATTGGCTAGATTTAATAAAGCATTAAGCACATCCATACAAATAATTAGGACAAGGGCAAAAGACAAGAAATTATAACAACATTTAAACTATAATTTCATTTCAAGACCCCAAATTGGGGTTTAGCTACACATAGCTAAAATATCCACAACATTTACAATAGAAAGCATAATTAAGAGCATAAAAGGAAAGGAATTGACCGTCGAAAAACCCCTTCTCTGACACTCGGAACCCCGCCAACTACTCCTTGAGCCTCCTAAGATGCTCCCTAAAATTCTCCAAATATTTCCCACTAAGAAATCTCTCAAAAGGCTAGAAAGCCTTGAGAGAGGCTCCAAAGGAGCCAAAGGAGGGAGGAAAGGAAGGAAAGAATGGAGTGATTGATCCTAAAATGAGGCACCAAGAGGTGCCTTTTATAGGCCTGGATTGGGGTCAGGGTCGCGACGCTACATTGCACCGCGTCGCGACGCTGCTATGCACGCGTCTTGCTGCCCAAGAAATGGGTAGCGTTGTGACGCTGTCTTGCACAGCGTCTCGACGCTGACCCAATTTCCAGAATTTTCAACTTCGGCTTGGGCTAATTTTTGGACCTTCTCTTCACTTCTTTTTGGGCTTTTCCATCATGATTGGCCTCTTTGGATCCCTTTTTGATCCAAGCTTGGATTTGGGCTTCATTTGCATCATTTTTGGCACTTTTTCTCCGAAAATCACCGACTTAAGGACCAAATAACAGAATACATTAAATATTTTCATTAAAAACACGATTAAAGCACAGAAAGACCTAATAAATTGGGACAAAATAGCGACATTTCTGCTCGCTATCAGTTGACGCTCCGCAACGGAAAACAGGTCTCAAATGAAAACCCTACACTAGTGCAATAAGAATCAATTGAACCTGCGCCCACGCCTGAGTTTGAATCAGAAGGTAGCGCAGAAGCCACTCCAGCTGAGCCTGAAAAGTAGAAGGAAAAAGAAAAAAAAGCATAGCCTGACGCATATAAGCCACTATACCCTTTCCGCAGAGGTTGAGAAAGAAGAATGATGAAGCATAGTTTAAAAAGTTTCTTAGTGTCTTCCGAGAGCTTCACATCAACATTCCGTTGGTTGAAGCATTAGAAAAGATGCCCAGCTATGCTAAATTTTTTAAGGATATTTTGACCAACAAAAGGCCGTGGAAGGAATTCGAAATAGTTGTGCTGACAAATGAATGCAGTGCAATCCTGGCCAGCAAGATTCCGCCGAAAATGAAGGATCCTTGGAGCTTCACCGTACCATGCTCCATTGGAGGCATCGACGTGGGAAGAGCATTGAGTGACCTCGGCGCAAACATAAATTTAATGCCCTTGTTTGTTTTTAAACGCCTAGGCATAAGAGAAGCGAAACCAACAACAGTCACCCTTCAGCTCACAGACCGGTCGGTGGTGCATCTCGAAGGAAAAATGGAAGATGTTCTGGTAAAAGTTGATAAATTCATTTTTCCAATTGACTTTATTATTCTTCATTACGAGGCAGATAGGGATGTTCCAACTATTTTGGGAAGACCGTTTTTAGCAACTTGACAAACACTAATTGACGTTCAAAATGAGAACTCACCATGCGCATGAATGACCAAAAGGTTGTATTTAATGTGCTCAATGCATTAAAATACCCCGATGATCTGAAGGACAATGAAATGGTAGTGCGGATAGACATCTGTTCATGAATGGAAATACTCCGAATGAACGCAATATAGTGAGCACAAAAGACTGAAAAAGAAGATCAAGACGCATGTAAAGCTGAAGACTGTTGCACCCTGGCGGAACCTAATGAAGAAATTCATACATCGGATCTCGCAAACAGGGAGTCTACCTTACCCTCTATAATAACTCCCCATGCGTTAGAACTTAAGCCCCTCCCAACGCATCTGAAATACAAATTTTTAGGTGAGGGAGAATCCCTGTCAGTAATTATTTTTTCAAAATTGAATGTAATGCAAGAAAAATTGTTAATGCAGGTCCTAAAAAGACACAAAAACGCAATCGGATGGAGTCTTGCGGACATCAAAGGAATAAGCCCCTCATACTGTATGCACAAAATCAGATTGGTGAATGAAGCTGACGAGTTCGTTGAGCGTCAGAGGCATCTGAACCCTGCAATGATGGAGGTTGTGCGGAAAGAGATTTTCAAGTGGATTGATGCAAGAGTCATTTACCCTATCGCAGATAGCAGTAAGTGAGCCCAGTCCAATGCGTACCTAAAAAGGGAGGAATGACAGTGGTCACAAACACAAAGAACAAACTTATTTCTTCGCGAACCATTACTGGTTGGCGAGTGTGCATGGACTACTACAAGCTTAACGCAATCACTAAGAAGAATCATTTCCCTCTTCCATTCATTGATCAGATGCTTGACCGATTGGTCGGACACGCCTACTAGTGTTTTCTGGATGGATACTCAGGGTACAATCCAATTTCCATTGCGCCAGAAGACCAGGAAAAGACAACATTCACATGCCCATATGGTACCTTTGCGTTCAGAGGAATGCCTTTCATATTATGCAATGCACCAGGGACCTTCCAACAATGCATGATGGCTATCTTCTCAGACTTGCTAGAAAAATCAGTTGAAGTCTTCATGGATGATTTCTCCGTCTATGGAAACTCTCACGCGAACTGTCTAACGCAATTAGAGCAAGTTCTGATGCGCTGTGAAGAAACAAACTTAGTGCTAAATTGGAAAAAATGTCATTTCATGGTAGAAGAACGTATTGTTGGGTTTTATGCCCTAAAACTCGTAGATAGTAAATGTACATTTGACCGGACATTAATAAAAGTGATGTATTATTCAATGTTTGTATTATATCTTGTCTTAATAACCCTAATCCAATAAACTAAACATCCAAGGCTAATAGAATGAGGCTTGAACTAGTATGTAGGGACATATGGGGATCAATGTTCAAGTTTTAGCCTAAAGGGTGTGTAGTATAGGGATAAGTCTGGGTACCTTATCCTGGTGACACTATGGATACGACCCGCTTTGTATATTGATACAAACGTAGTGATCCAACGCGTTCATGTGGTTGACATGCGAGTGGGGGTATCCTGTGCAATGAGTTTGCACAAAGGCTGGACCGTGAAATAGTTAACCACTAACTGTAACATCGTTAGTTAGCTCGGTTTCTATTTCACTAGGATGACCTAGGCAACTTGGCTTTAATCATGAGTGGATTATGGACTCCTGTCCATGAGGGATTGTCCTTTGATTTGTACGGGTGAGAGTGGCCTGTTCGCGGACTCAATAAGCCTACCATTTTGGGGACAAGACCAAGTGGGGAGTTGGGAACGTAGTCTTACAAGATGGAATTCACTCATTCCCGGTATTAAGGTAAGTAGAGGTGTGTTCCCTTAAGAGGTGTGTTCCCTTAAGTGGTGTCTCCGGGTCTTGAACAATGGGTCCTACCCTCTTTATGGCACAAGAGGGATTTTTGTTTGTTGATTGGCCACAAACAGGTTGTTCATTAGAGGAGCACTGGTACTTAAGGACCAAGAGGTAGCCCAGGGGTAAAACGGTAATTTGACCTAGCTGCGGTACGAACACACGTGAAGGGCTAACTTGTTGTTGACGGTCGATATCCATGGACACAGAAATATATCTGCAGTGAGAAGAGTGCAGCTGTGGTTCTATAGTGGAGTGAACCACAGTTAACGAACATTGATTAACTTGGTTAATGAGTTTAGCCAATTAATCTCATATCGTTGGAGCTTCTGATCTGTAGGTCCATTAGGTCCCACCGGTAGCTCCATTGGGGCGCTGAGGTAAATTTCTAAGGGGAGTTATATATTTGAAGGGGTTCAAATATTTTATTAAAATATGAATATGATTCATAATAAAAACTATAGGTTATAATTAATGCTCATATGATGAATATTAATTCTATAGTTTTATTGAGGGAAATATAATTAAATATATGATATTTAATAGAAATATTAATTAATTGGTGAATTAATTAATATTGATGTTTTAATTTAATTAAATTATGATTTAATTAAGTTATATTAAAACTATAGGTTATGTGGGATATGTACATGAAAGTGTTCATGTGCCAATAACTAAATTAAATATTTTTATTATATATTTAATTTAATTAACTGGTCAGTTAAAGAACTGACCAGTCAACCACTCCCCTAACCCTATTCACGTTGGTATGAGGGTTTTAAGGGAGTGGGAAGTTTTTTTTTTTCTAACCAACTCTCACATAATTCACTCTCCCTCTCTCATGTATTCTCTCACTCTCTCTGCATAAGGGTTCTCTGGTTTTTGTTGAGTTTATAGAGACTGAGAAAATTTCGCCAAAGAAGTTTTAGAGATTTTGGTTCCCACAAGCCACTCAGCGCATACGCCTAGGAGGACACCGGTGTCTCTTTTTGGTGGTGTTCACAAGGTTTTTCAGCGAAAAAGGAGTCCCTCTTGCTGCTGTATTTAGGGGAGAATCAAGAGTTTTTTGGCGAAACGTTCAAGAATTTCTTCAAGGGTAAGTTTTTTTTGAACTAGGATCAATAGGATCCATTTTTATACATTAGATCTATAATTTTATTTCTGTTTAAGCATGTTTTATTTCAATTTTACAACACGTATTTTCTGTTTTATGCTGTATAATTGTTTTGCCATCGTATTGGTTTGCCAATCGATATTTAAACCAATAAGGTTCTCTGATCGTTTCCGCTGCGCTAGGGTTTTTATCCCTACAATTGGTATCAGAGCCAAATCATGTTTTGAATATTGTTTTGGGATTTGCGATTGGCTGTACGGTGGGATTAATTATGCATTATGAATGTGGGTTTGTGATAAATTGTTTTGGTTTGATTTGGCCTTAGATTTACAGCTTTATTTTATGATTTGATCATGTAAAGGCCCCTACGTTTTGGGCAAAAATTCTGTAAATCGAGTCTGTAAAGTCCGGGTCTAGGTTTCGCTTGAAAATCGATGAAGATCGTGCAAGAAATCGACGAATTTTGTGAAGAACAGTCGCGGTTCTGCCTAGAAAACAGCTCCAGACGCAACATCGTCGGGACGCTTAGCGTTATGCGTCTCGAAGCTGTCGCGATTCCACGCTCCAAACGGTTGAAATCGCACCAGCGACGGGACGCTATCTTCACAGCGTCTCGACGCTGTCACTATTTCGTGTGGCGCCAGTTTTTTCGTGGTAACGTGGGATGAAGCTCTAACTGATCGGTCCGATTCGGGGGTTTTGGGTTAGCTGGGACCGATTTGGTCCGGTTCAACCCGTTTTGGGTGCGGTTCGAGTTTTTCAAGCCCGGTTCGAAGTGGTTCGGGTCGGTTCGTGGATCCTAGACCAGTTTTGGAGCTGTACTTTATGTAATAGGATAGTTTTAAAGCTTTAATTAGTGTAATTTTTGCTTTAATTATCCTAGGGGCCAATTAAACCGGTTTATTCGCTATTTAAATGCTTTGTGGATGTCATTAAAATTTTAATCCCACCTTAGGATATAAAGCATGCATTATGTATGTTATAATGTGATTATAATATTTGATGATAATGCATGGATTTTCATGATTTATTTAATATATAGTTGAGTTATATTAAATTCATGAAAATGGAAAAGTATGATGCATGCAGTTACATAGTTTTAATATAAGAGTTATATTAAAAATAATTTGTTTGCAGCATGCTAAGTTGATTTTCCATTTTTGGCTATAATAAAATTGTTTATTATTTAAAATGGAAATCAAGTTGCATTGAGCATGATACATCCATAGGTTAATATAAAAGTTATATTAATTATCATGCAATGCATAGTTATAGTTTAAATTTGATTAATTAGAATATGATTGTTAATTGATTTAAACTATAGTATGCATGATTATAGGGCTAATCATTAAAATTTTGAAATAGTTTAAAATTTATGATTAGACACCGTCAATCTATAATCAAGAAATGCATGTTCACATAGGATCTTAGGTTAAAATGAATTAATTTTAATGAGTTAAAATTAATTAGACCTAAGATCAATTTCTAATAGGATTAGAAATTCTTACTTAGTTTTAAAATAGTTATAATAAACTAAGTAGGACAAACATTCCTGAGATTATAAGGGAACTCTACCAGTGAAGTTCTGTCTAAGGATTGGAGGTATTTAAGTTGACGGTATACGGAACACCTCCTACCTGGGAACTGATTTGGAACACCGGAGTTGAATTAATCTCAAGTTAATGTTAGAATAATGTCGCTAGGTAAATTAAATTTGTTTAATGCACCTAGACATTAGGTCTTATTATAATAGTTATAATAGGACTAGACTTAGATAAATGACTTAGCCAGATTTATCTAGGTTTAATCAAACCCTAAAATATCCAATAGGTTACTTTAGTGGGAGGAAAATTACAAAACTTAATTTAAATTGAGTTTTGCTCCTACGTCCCCTTGACATTCACACCGTGAGATCCATGCTCGACTTTGTGTCGTTTTAGCGCGGCCTCCCTTTGGAGAGTGTTTGCATGGGTCAATACCAAGGTGAATGGGGAAAGTGACTATAGTAAGTGGGAGCGGGACACGTGTCAATGTATCCTTCGGTCTCCACCCCTAGGTCACAACGTGAGATTCCTATGATCCGCCTGCGTGTTGTCTTGGCGCAACCATCCCTTCGGAGGGTCTGATCATAGGATTCGGAACACCGTGAACTCCTAAATAGGATAGGATCGGTTAGGCTAATTACCAACAGTTGTCTTTCCTAACGGTAGCCTGTTGGTCCGTGCCTCTGAGGTCTGAAAGTGGGATGGTTACACTTATGGGGAGAAGTTAATTTGTTAACAAATCCTTGACCGAACAACGGTGGTTAATATCTAATGGAATATGAGTTATTCTGGTATTAGAAATTGACTGAGAAGAGTCTCATTTTGGAGGAGGAACAACTGATCACCCTTCGGTGGCTGTTCTTCTAAACCTCTAAAGCATCGTTGCGAAACACAATCATAGTTTTATTAGGGTTCTTTGATTGTTTGTTTGCAAAATTGATTGGATGTATGCAATTATTTGTATTGCTTGTGTGATGGGTTAAGGCAAAGATAACTAATACGGTCACTTGTTTGTTTTTTCAGCAATGTCTTCCTCTATAATTTATCTGCTTAAAAACGAACAACTTACCGGTGAAAATTTTCCACAATGGAAATCTAACCTCAATACAATACTCGTGGTTGAGGACTTAAGGTTCGTCTTAACGGAGGAATGTCCTCCCGTTCCCCCTCGCACTGCCGCTCAGGCAGTTAAGGACGCCTACGAACGCTGGAACAAGGCCAATGAAAAGGTCAAAGTCTATATTTTGGTCAGCTTGTCTGAAGTATTGGCCAAGCGTTACGAGAACGTGGAAACTACCAGGGAGATTATGAATTCCCTGCAGGAGATGTTTGGACTTCCGTCCTACCAACTCCACCACGACGCCTTGAAGAACGTCTTCAATGCCAAGATGCTGGAAGGTCAATCTGTTCGGGAACATGTCCTGGACATGATTAACCAGTTCAACATAGCTGAGGCAAATGGCGGGGTTTTCTGCGAGCGCAGTCAGGTTGCGTTCGTCCTTCACTCGCTCCCGGCGAGCTATCTGTCTTTCAGGACGAACGCAAACATGAATAAGATTCAGTTCAACCTGACTACCCTCCTCTCGGAGTTATAGATTTATGAGTCCCTGAAAAAGAGCAAGGGAAAGAGTGTGGTTAAAGGAGAGCCCAACGTGGCCCATTCCAAGAAGAAGTTCCTGAAGGGTTCATCCTCAGGGACTCAATCTGTACCCCAGGCTTCTTCATCGAAGCAGATCCAAAAGAGGAAGGGAGACAAGGGGAAGGCTCCTGCACAGGCTGTGCAAGGAAAGGGGAAGGCCAAGGTCGTGGCCGACAAAGGCAGATGCTTCCACTGTAATGCAGATGGTCACTGGAAGCGCAACTGTCCCCGCTACCTTGCTGAGAAGAGAAGAGAAAAAGAAGGTAAATTTGATTAACTTGTGTTAGAGACTTGTCTCGTTGAACATGATGAGTTTTCCTGGATACTGGATTCGGGAGCCACTAATCATGTTTGTTCTTCTTTTCAGGGAAATAATTTCCAACAGCTGGCAGAGGGTGAAATGACGCTCAAGGTCGGAACGGGAGACGTCGTTTCAGCTCTTGCACAAAGACCAGACCGTGAAATAGTTAACCACTAACTGTAACACCGTTAGTTAGCTCGGTTTCTATTTCACTAGGATGACCTAGGCAACTTGGCCTTAATCCTGAGTGGATTATGGACTCTTGTCCATGAGGGATTGTCCTTTGATTTGTACGGGTGAGAGTGGCCTGTTCGCCGACTCAATAAGCCTACCATTTTAGGGACAAGACCAAGTGGGGAGCTGGGAACGTAGTCTTACAAGATGGAATTCACTCCTTCCCGGTATTAGGGTAAGTAGAGGTGTGTTCCCCTAAGTGGTGTCTCTAGGTCTTGAACAATGGGCCCTACCCTCTTTATGGCACGAGAGGGATTTCTGTTTGTTGGTTGGACCACAAACAGGTTGTTCATTAGAGGAGCACTGGTACTTAAGGACCAAGAGGTAGCCCAGGGGTAAAACGGTAATTTGATCTAGCTGGGGTACGAACACACGTGAAGGGCTAACTTGCTGTTGACGGTCGATATCCGTGGACACAGAAATATATCTGCAGTGAGAAGAGTGCAGCTGTGGTTCTATAGTGGAGTGAACCACAGTTAACGAACATTGATTAACTTGGTTAATGAGTTTAGCCAATTAATCTCATATCGTTGGAGCTTCTGATCTGTAGGTCCATTAGGTCCCACCGGTAGCTCCATTGGGGCGCTGAGGTAAATTTCTAAGGGGAGTTATATATTTGAAGGGGTTCAAATATTTTATTAAAATATGAATATGATTCATAATAAAAACTATAGGTTATAATTAATGCTCATATGATGAATATTAATTCTATAGTTTTATTGAGGGAAATATAATTAAATATATGATATTTAATAGAAATATTAATTAATTGGTGAATTAATTAATATTTATGTTTTAATTTAATTAAATTATGATTTAATTAAGTTATATTAAAACTATAGGTTATGTGGGATATGTACATGAAAGTGTTCATGTGCCAATAATTAAATTAAATATTTTTATTATATATTTAATTTAATTAACTGGTCAGTTAAAGAACTGACCAGTCAACCACTCCCCTAACCCTATTCACGTTGGTATGAGGGTTTCAAGGGAGAGGGAAGTTTTTTTTCTAACCAACTCTCACATAATTCACTCTCCCTCTCTCACGTATTCTCTCATTCTCTCTGCAGAAGGGTTCTTTTGTTTTTGTTGAGTTTACAGAGACTGAGAAAATTTCCCCGAAGAAGTTTTAGAGATTTTGGTTCCCACAAGCCACTCAGCGCATACGCCTAAGAGGTTATTGGTGTCTCTTTTTGGTGGTGTTCACAAGGTTTTTCAGCCAAAAAGGAGTCCCTCTTGCGTCTGTATTTTGGAGAGAATCAAGAGTTTTTTGGCGAAACGTTCAAGAATTTCTTCAAGGGTAAGTTTTTCTTGAACTAGGATCAATAGGATCCATTTTTATAGATTAGATCCATAATTTTATTTCTGTTTAAGTATGTTTTATTTCAATTTTACAGCATGTATTTTCTGTTTTATGCTGTATAATTGTTTTGCCATCGTATTGGTTTCCCAATCGATATTTAAACCGATAAGGTTCTCTGATCGTTTTCGCTGTGCTAGGGTTTTTATCCCTACACGTATAGTGTTGGGCCACCACATATCAAAAGCTGGATAGAAGTTGATAAAGAGAAGGTGGATGTAATTGAGAAGTTGCTGCCGCCCACATCTGTTAAGGGAATTCGCAGTTTCCTAGGGCATGTCGATTTCTATCGCAGATTCATCAAAACTTTATCACACATAACGAAGCCCATGTGCGCACTACTGGAGGCAAACGAGAAATTTGAAATTTCAAAGGAATGCATGAAGGCATTTTGCGATTTGAAGCATGCGTTAGTGACTGTGCCAATCCTCACAACGCCAAATTGGGAAGAACTGCTCGTACTCATGTTCGATGCAAGTGATGTAGCAATTGGTGCAGAGTTGGCGCAGAAGAAAGAGAAATCAATTCATCCCATTTATTACGCCAACAAGACATTAAATGAAGTGCAGACAAATTACACGACCACCGAAAAGGAATAATTGGCTATCGTTTATGATTTCGATAAATTTCGTGCGTACTTGATTGGCTCAAAGGTCACTGTGTACATTGATCATGCGACAATTAAGTATCTCTTTGCAAAAAAGGATGCCAAGTCGCGATTGATAAGATAGATTCTGTTGCTCCAAGAGTTTTATTTAGAGATCAAAGGCAAAACGAGGAGTGAAAACCAGGTAGCTGACCATTTGCTGCGGTTAGACAATCTTGAAAAGGTGGATGCGCCTGACATTCTCATCGCAGATGAATTCCCAGAAGAAAAGCTGCTGATAATTGAAAGAGAGGTGCCTTGGTGCGCTGTCATAAGGGTAAAAATATACCTATTTTACCCTTATATTTAGCTTATTATCTTGTCAAAAATTACATGTTTACGTCAATTTTACTATTCTCGAGCTCAAAATATGTCAAAGTTGATAAGTTAGGGTGTTGAGAGTCATATTTGTCAATTTATGCTTATTTGTGCTTAAAAAGAGTCTATTTGGTGAGGATTTGACTAAGTTTGTTGTTGTGCAGAAAAAGCAGAGGATGCTGGAAATTGCCAAGAAATGCGACCACATTTCTGGAAAAACAGAGGCAGTTCTGAGTCTTCCGCGGGTTGTTTTGAACGAGACTTCTTCGCACCTAACTGGCTGTTTTGACCCTGAAACCGACTGGGCTACCTACCAGCACCTATTTCACAGCTTTTCAACTACTTCCAACACTATATAAGCTCGTGATTCGAAGTCAAATTGAAGCATAACTCATTTGGAAGAAGAGGGTGGTGACAGAACCCTAGTTGACGCCTATGAGTAGGGATGCCCGAGGTCCTTCTTAGATGACCAAATTCTAACCTGAGTTAGACATCAAACCTTAGGGTTTGTATGGATTTTCACCCATTCGCACTTTGTAAAAGCGAGAGAGTGGAGTGTCGAGCGAACTCTAGAGGGATTGGATAAAATAGAAAAACCCATAGTATTTAACTATTGTCTTTATTTCCAGCTTGTGTTACTTTTCATTTATCTGTATTCTTTACATCTTATTTTCAATGAAAATGTATTCATTTGCACTTTATCTCACCATGAGTAGCTAAATTCCATTGAGAGGTTCAATATGGTGAATTCCCTTATGGTTCAATAGCTTGAAAGTGTTTTATTTGCTTAAGTATTGTTCAATGCATGACATTCTTTATTGACTATCATTCTGATCTTGTTGAGTTTAAATTGATCACTTAGACTTTGCATGCCATGTGAATTTGATCTCGAAAGGGACAAATGATATCGGTTCTCATAAACGGTATGTAGGAGAAAAAGCTCGAAAGAGATTGTTCGGTGGTATAGGGCAAGCTGCATGAGGCACCCTATACCAACTATAGGGTTATAGATTGCATTCGTGAATTATCTATGTCAGAGTCGAGTCACAGAAATGTGCAAAACGATACTCGCTTAGCCTTCTAATGTTTCATGGGAGCAAGGTCAAATAGAAGTTAAATCTGACCTAATGCATTGAATAGACTTAAGTTGAATAATCCATGATTAAAGTTATTGTCTTAGGGATGAATCCATATTGAATACCTCGTTTTATTTTATTGTTATTCTTTATTCATTTGTTTGTGTATTTATTTTATGAAAATCAATCATCAATCATTTCTTTTGTTACCTATTTAAGCAATCATTTGAGCAGTTTCTTATTCAAATCTGAATTTCCAATTAGTCCTTGTGGGATCGATACCCTTGGAATACTTCTAAACTTTTTATTACTACGTGCGATAGTGTATACTTGCACTAAGGTTTGTTGAATTTATCTTTATTATTTTTTATCATCTGAACTTACATCCATCTTTCAGCCTCTGTCGCACCAAGTTTTTGGCGTTGTTGCCAGGGACCGAAAGTGAAACAAGTTTTGAGATTATTCGGGAGATGGAAGCCCAAAGACGTGCAACTCTTGAAGAAGAAGCAAGGAGGCGTGATGAAGAAGAAGCTGCCCAAGCTGAGAAGAGCTCTCGGCAAGAAGGGACTTCAATGGGTAAAGTTTCTGAACCTTCAATTAACCCTTCTTTGTCTCGCAGAAACAAGCCCTTTGTTACATATAGTGCAAGGAAAAAGAGCCCCAAGAAGGTTGCACCCGAACAGCCACTTGTTACCGAGCCCCTCAAGGTAGCCAGAATTCCTCCGAACGTATTTGAGGACATGATCCGTGAAGCCGTGGCACAAGCCCTCCTTATTGCTGAAGGATACAGGGCCGAGCAAGATGCTTTGAGGGAGATCCGAGCTGGAAAAACAAATGGAAAACCACCACATGAGGGCAAAGGATGAGTATGAAAAGAAAAGGGATGAAAAAGAAAAGAAAGAGCAAAGAAAGAAAGAAAGAAGAACAAAAGCAGGAGATCGAGAGGGCCTTAGAAGCTAAAAAAGAATGAAAATTGGGAGAAGATCTCAGGAGGGCAGCGGTTTAATTGCAACTCCTCAAGGAAGAAAAAGGGAGAATAAGAGATTTGAAAGAAGATGAAAAAAGAAGAAAGGAAGCTAAAGACTTCCTTGCAGCTTTTGAGCAACTCCACAAGGCTCAAAGTGAGGCTGAAGTGTTGCAAGGAAGAGAAGAAGTGACCCATCAAGAGCCAAGTAGAGAAAACAAATAAAAAGAAGAAGAAAAAGAAGAAGGTCAGGATGTGGTTGCACACTACTAAAAAAACGGTATTACTTGAATGTTTTGGAATGTCAAATTTTAATACTCTTGACACTTTTAAAAGCATAGAGAGAACCACTGTCAAGAATAAGATATCGAAAAAGAAGCGTCAAGATATTCTTTCCTTGATACTTTTTAAATGTCAAGAATATTAACAACATTGACATTTTTGAAGGGTCATGTATATAGATTTCTTGACATTTATTAAATATCATTTTTGTTAAAACTTGACAGGT
This sequence comes from Luffa acutangula, assembly GCA_036850905.1. Taxonomy (NCBI): domain Eukaryota; kingdom Viridiplantae; phylum Streptophyta; class Magnoliopsida; order Cucurbitales; family Cucurbitaceae; genus Luffa; species Luffa acutangula. Next base: position 39,026,653 of record CM072088.1, read on the forward strand.
CTAACGTGTCAAATGGTACTTTATCTTCACATTTAAAAATATCAATTTAATAAACTTTTGACACATTTTACATGTCATGTTTGTTTATAATATATATTTTTTCAATTATAATAGTTGTTCCCTATTATCCTGAATCTCCTGCATTGCATTGCAACAATTTGATATATTGATCAACCAAATAAACAAATACACATTCAAGATCCATCAACCAAATTTCTTCCAATAACTCCAATAAAATTTATATCTTCAACATTACAAAAATATCCAACCTCCATATGAGCAATTCCAAAATTACAACTACCAACCCATATGTACAATTTAAAAAATTACAAGACCTATCAACTCCATTTGGACAATTCCAAAATGAAGAACTTTACACCCATTTCCACCATATATTTATAATTACATAATACTTATCTCCATCATATATTCAAAATCACAAACTACATATTAAATAATTCATGTGCTTCTGTGCCTTAAAATACTTACTACTTCCAAATAGGGGGAAGCTTCTTTGTCTTATTGTAATACCGGGTCAAGCGATGGATCCTGCTCTCCACCAAAATCAACCTGAACTTGGAATCATTGTCTTTCCGGCCTGTTTCTCCGCAAATGCTTTCTGATTGAAACAACTTTTTTGATGAGATGGTAAAGATCCTTTCAGATTTCAGGAGCTAGCTCTGAGCAAAAAGCAAAACATATTAGAAAGAATAACATAATAATTCTGACTGATGTATAAAATAGAAGTTCAATGGACTTATAAACAAGGTAAAAGAACTGATAAATAACTAAACAATAAGCAAGAATCACCCTTTTAATGTAGGTTGAATCAACTAGTAGTCAGGGCACAAAAAATTAGACATGTGGCTTTACACAAGCAGACAACAAGCGGAATGCCACAGTAGCAACGTGATACAACGCATTAGTTTGAATCACAGAAAAAGGAAATAATAATAAGCTTACTAGCCAGTCCAAAAACCAAACTAGGAAAAGGACCCAGCTTATTGACTCACTTGAGAAGACAACTGCATCAACAAGAACTTCACCACCTAATAAATGAATAAGGAAATTAGAATCCCATGTGCATGGTGTTTGGTGATAGTGTGAGCCAAGGCATAAGAAATGGTTCGTGTAATTAGAAAATGTCCTAAAAGTTACCACTATTGTCAATGACATTGATAGAAATGAACCAACAAATACACCCTAGGAAAATTTAGCTCCACTTAACTGCATAAATGGAAAAAATGAGAAGGCAGTTGACATCTTAATAGGGAATTTAGTCTCTCTTCCAAAAAAAAATATAGAGATTTTGATATTACAATGGCAATTATACCACACAAGTATATAAATATGATGATCTGTAGAAAACTTCCAAAAACAGCCACAACTCCCCCAACTTTTAACTGCATAAGAAAATTATATATAAATCTAACAATAGAAAACAAACTAATCAACACAAATCATAACAAAGTTATAACTACCATAATTGCAGAATAGTCATAGCACTCGGTAGTTATACCAAGTCAACATAAACAAATGAATGAAATTCCATTAAGACTAATAGACACTTTTAAAGTTCAATGACCTATTAGATACAAATCTAGAAACTTCATAAACTAAACTTATTACTTAATCGATAAAGTAAAAATGTTTGTTACCAAGTTCTAAACTTTCTCGTTGTTACATATTTTTCCACATATATTCAAGCAAATTAAACTTCAACATATATTCAAGGTATTGTTATCCATTAGAACCAACTAATGCAAGGCAATTGAAGTATTTGAGGAGCATAAATTACCTAGAACATATTTTCTCTAGAGCAAAGATTACATAACCTGCAAAAGGTAAAAGATAAATTTTGAAGCGTAATCTGTGATATCTAAGTAAAACAAATACGAGAGGCTTCAAATTTGGATTCACATGAGCTCAAAGTCATAATATTTGAATAAACTCATCTATATTTCATTGTTTGTGTCTGTTACCATAGCCAACTACAACTGGGCGTCCCTTCTCATCAACACCTTGCATCCAATTATCTGCACACGTTCTACAATGCCAAAAATAAATGGCTCAAAATAATCCTTCCACCTAATTAAGCATTCACCAAATACCAAAATTTCACAAAGACAACCAAACTACTTCAATGGATGAAATGAAACCAAGAATTATGACTAGACATCTCTTGTAGGCTTCTAGAATTTCTCTTTATTTTGTTAAGCTTTGAATATTTTCAGACTCGTTGATCTCAACTTATGCAGATGATCCAGCTAAATAAAGCTAAAAGAGAAGTATTCTAAAATTGAAACAGAGTAAAACAAGACTATTTAATTCATTCTTACACTCAATGTAAATATTGTTGGTTGTCCAGGTGGCTAAACCAACAATATTTCTCCATTTGTCAAACTTATGCACAAAATTTAAAACATTGATATTTTTAGAATAGGACAACAAAGACCACCCCTAATTTAATCTAACCAATAATGTTATATATCCAAAGTAATTTCAGTGTTATATGGGCTAGAGATTGCAAGCAAAGCAATTACAGGATTTGGGAGTGAATTAACAGAAACCATTGGCACTATTGCAATTGATGGCATAACAACAAGGACAAAAATAGTCACTTCCTTATCCCTCAATTTTTTTTTCTAACAATAACTCTCAAAGGCCTTAAATTCACATTCAAGCAAAAGTGAAGTTCAAAGAAGCATGGTGCTTTGTCAACATATAGCCATAATTGCAACATAAGCCATATAACCCAACAATTAATTGAGCAATGTGACTTATTGTCTTGTACCACTAGGGAAGACCTGGGAGTTGCTAACCAATCAAATACACTATTGAATGTCTAAATAGATCAATCTACTACTTACATCTCACATTTGGAAGAGAACTAATGGCCCTAATTTAGAATCGATGCTCGTAAGTTTTGGGTCTCCATGAAGTCCCTTTTAGGTAATGGAAAAGGTTTTGGATTTTACAAGATATAAACTATACTATTTCATTCAACTTTTATATATCATCCTTCAAGGTTGAATACTTGCAACAATGAAAGAATGTGTTGAAAAGGTACTTGGTCAAGACTTGAAAATAAGAAGAAACCTTGTCTAGTTTTTAGGTATGTATATCTAGAAAATATTTGATGCAACCTCATTAGTAGTTAAACTCAGAAAGTCTAAAGGTTTTCATAAAACTGATCAATAATATGCAAATTTTAGAACCACAACCCTTTTAATAGGTTTCCATTAAGGAAGCAATATATTGAAAAGTACTCTATAATGGGCAACAAAAAACCAACCTTCAAAAAGGCCTGAGGATTCCTTGGTCTTGCTCTCATCAATTTCTCTGTTACTTCTCTTTTGGCTATCGATTTTGATAAACTTCTTTTGTAAAACAAGCTGCAAAAGAATGTAAAGTGACAAAAAAATAGAGGATTTTCCCACACTCCCTTGTGTGTTCATAATGAAAAAAATCATAGTTGCTTTTGAAGGGAATAAAAGTCCCCACGCAGCGGAAGCGCATCAATTGGACCTTACGCCGTATATTAATTAACATTAAAATACCGTTACGAAAACTCAAACAAACTTTAAACCAACTTTAAAGTTGCTGGAAATTCAGTTTAAACATGCTTAAAAATAAATCTAAATTTATTTTCATGCTTTTCTAAAGAAAAGGGGAAGAACCGTCACATACCTTCATTGTAGACTTGACCGTTCTTCGCCAACAACGCTCCAACGAACGAAAACGCAGCAGCCTCTTCGCCTCTTGATCGCTGGAATTTTCTTCTTGATTGACACAATAACCACAAAGGTTACACCAGTATGTCTCTAAGTCTAGGAAGCAAAAGACTTGTGGGAGTCTTTCTCTAAGAGGGAGGCTAGAGAGAATTCTAGGTCTTGTCTTTCAAGAGTGTCAAGTGTCATGACCAATTAGGTCTAGTGTTCTATTTATAGAAGAGAGGCCATGAATAAAATATTTAATTAAATCAATCTTTTCCAAAATTGATTCAATCTTATTCCTTAATTAATCAATCATGATCAATCAATTCCATAATTGATTAATCTTTTCCACAAATGACTAATTACTTCCATAAGTGATTAGATCATTTCCATAAATGATTAATCACTTCCTTAAGTGATTAATTATTTCCATAATTGATTAATTCCCGGTTAATGAATTCTTTAATTAATTAACCACTAATTAAATATCACATATTTAATTTCCGGCCTAGAATTAATTAATTTTTCATTTATTTTGAACTCTTTCAAGCTTCCATAAATTTATATTTGAACTTTTCAAATATTAATTTCTCTCACAATAATATATCAATATATATTATATTTGTTTCCCTTAATAAATTGAACATTTTCAATTTACTTTTATTACTTAGTTGCTTCAAATTACTTTACGAGCTACCAGTGGGACCTAATGGACCTGCAGATCAGAAGCTCCAACGATGTGAGATTAATTGGTCAAACTCATTAACCACATTAATCAATATTCGTTAACTGTGTGTTGATAGCGAGCATAGGTAGCTATCTCTAATTATTTAATTTAGCTAGTCTTTTATGATTTTTGGGCCATTTTATTGTGCTTTAATGTTTATTTTGTAGGAAAAGGTTGATTGGAGCTAAAATGCAATAGTGGAGTTAATCGGGTGCTCGGGACGCGAAAAGATGCAAAGGAAAGAAAAGAATCAAAAGGGGAAAAAGTCAAAATTCGGTCAAAAGGTGACTAGCGTCTCGACGCTAGCCCTTAGGCGTCTCGATGCTACGATGAAATTTCAGAATAAATAGTTCTTTTCGGCTAGGTTTTTGGGGGAACCAATTTTGGGACTTCTTGGGGCCGAAAACAGAGCTAAAACAGAGGATTTGAAGGCTGAAGCTAAGGGAGAAAATCGGAAATCAACCCATTGTTCGTGGGGATCGTGACGGGGACGTCAGACTCGACCTACATTGAGTTTTCTTTTCCCTTTCCTTTTCTTTAGCTAGATTTATGGCTTTTAGATGTTTAGTTGAGTTTGTAATTCTATTCATGAGTAGCTAAACTCATAGCTTAGGGATTGATGTAGTTGATTAAGTTTATGGATTGAATTTATGGTTTAAGTTGTGCAATGTTTATTATGTTTGTAATCTTGATTTAATGCTTTCAATTAATTTTCCATTAGTTGAATGATTTAAGTTTCGAATCTAGCTCGGGAGAGGGGATTTGATTTAGACTTACTCAAAATTGCATGACTAAAGTTTATTTTCTAATTTCGTGACGGGTTTTAGATTAACTTTAGAATTGGTCAAAAGATCTCATTGCCTTGCATGTTTATAAACTTAGATAGGGATATCAAGTAGATTAATTTGCATGGAATCAATTATACTCGGGAGAGGTAGTTGTGATTAAAGGGTCTTTGGCTCATAATTTCATTGTGCATAATAACTTACTCCTTAAAATCAATCCTAAACTAAATCGGCGAAATCAATTCCCTAAGTAGTTTTCCCAATTGAATTTCCATACTTTCTACGTGTTTTGGTTTAGTTTTCTTATTATTCAATCATCACTTTTTGATCCCTAAATAAAATTGGGCAAGAAAATTCACAATACTTGATTTGCTTAAAATTCCAATCCAGAGGACGACATTCGAATTACATTCACTATATGATTACTTGACCCGTGCGCTTGCGGTAGGAAAAGTCCACATCATGTGTACATTCCACTATAGACTCACAGTTGCACTCTTCTCACTGCAGACATATTTTCTATGTCCACGGATCTAGACCAATATCGACTAGTTAGTCCTTTACGAGTATCCGTAACACCAGCTGGGTCAAATTACCGTTTTACCCTGGGTTACCTCTATTTCCTTAAGTACCAATTCTCCTCTAATGAACAACCTGTGTGTGGTCCAACCATCAAACAGAAAACTCTCTTGTGCCATTGAGAGGGTAGGGCCCTTTGTTCAAAACTCGGAGTAACCACTTAAGGGAACACTCATCTGCTTCCCTAAAGTCGGGAAGGAGTGAATTCCATCTTGTACGATTATGTTCCCAGCTCCCCATTCGGTCTTGTCCCCAAAGTGGTAGGCTTATTGAGTTGGCGTATTGGCCACTCTCACCCATACAAATCAAAGGACAATCTCTCTTGAGCAGGAGTCCATACTCAACTCAGGATTAAGACTAAGTTGTCTAGGTCGTCCTAGTGAAATAGAAAACCAACTAGTTAACGATGTTATAACCAGTGGTTACTATTTCGCGGTCCGGTCTTATGCAAACTCATTGCATAGGATACCCCCACTCGCATGTCTCCTACACGAACGCGTTGGATCGCAGCGTTTGTATCCAATACAAAGTGGGTCGTATCCATAGTGTCACCAGGATAAGACACCCAGTCTTATCCCTATACTATAGACCCTTTAGGTTGTTTCTTGAACAATGATCCCATATGTCGCTACATATTGTTCAAGACTCATATTACAACCTTGGATGTCTAGTTTATTGGATTAGGGTTATTATTAGGCAAAAACAAATATAAAATAACTAATAACAATTAATGGAAAAATATATCAATATTATTTCATTAATATCTGGTCAATGGTTACATTCACTATCTACGAGTTTTAGGGCATAAAACCCAACAGCTTTTGCTTACTCATTGATGTATAGGAAGCATTATTAGACCTTGTTCTATAATACATTGAGCAAACTAATTGGTGAGCCATCATCTAGATACAAAGAAAGAAAGAAGAAATGGATGATCAAAACAAATTTCCACAGAGATTTCACATCAAGAATGTAACAAAACCACCATCCAGCATAAAAAAAACTTCATTACTTCAACAAGTCAACAGAGAAAAAAGGCACACACAATGGGAGAAGCCATTAAAACACCAAGCGAAAAGCTAATAAGAGACAATCAAAAGGGAAATCCCATTAGCAAAACAATAATCGAACTAAAATCTCCTAATCCCACCATTGTTTAAGCAAATTATAGCATTGAGTCCAATGAGAAGCCATGAGAGCACCAAGCCAAAAGCCAATCAGAAACAATCACAAGAGAAATCCAAATAGCTAACAATTAATTAAACGCAAATCTTTTAATCCCACCATTTGTTTAAGCAAATTACAACATTAAGTCTAATTGATAAGTTATTTACCTTATTCCCTTCCTCAATGTACTTGACTGCAAGAACTTCGTTGGTCTTCTCTAAAACTTGTTTGTCTTTATCATTTATCTCAGCCGCTGTTTGCTTTGCTCTTTCTCTCACTTTATTGTGTATTATTATTGATTTCGAGAAAAAGATTTAATAGATAAATAATCATAAGAAACAAAATAATGGTCACATGCAGCTTAATTACTTTGCATAAGAACTAAATTAATTCCTTAGCTTCAACATTTAATCAAGCTACACAAGGGGAGAAATTCGTTAAAACAAAATAGAATCTCAAATCAAAAGCTTACTAAGAGCCCATTAAATTGGAGAAATTAACACCCAAAACTTGACCAAAAAACAGAACAAATGTTTGTTGTCCATGCTTCCAATTTCACTCCAAATTGACAAATAAATCACCAAAAGCTATGGGTACCTTGAAATTGAAAGCTAACATAAATGGGTATTTGAATAACACTAAAATCAACCCCAATCCTCGATGTAATGTCGACACAATCTTGCGTTGGGCATAAATCACCCATACACCACACCTTGGTTTCATTAAAGCACCAAAAGCTATGGGTACCTTGAAATTGAAAGCAAATACCCTTGTCTGGGCAATGTCAGAGTTGATCAAGAATCCAATGGTCTTGAAGAAGCTACAAGGTGAGATCATAAGTTGTATAAAAGAAGATCAAGTGAAGGAGAGCGACCTTGAAAAGCTTCAATATCTAAAAATGGTGGTGAAAGAGGTTCTAAGGTTGCATGCACCATGATAGCGAGCATAGCTAGCTAGTTTTCCCTAATCAATTTAGCTAGTCTTTGATGATTTATTGGCCATTTTATTGCACTTAATGTCTATTTCATAGGAAATCGTTGATTGGAGCTAAAACGTGATATTGGAGTCAATCAGGAGTTCGGGACGTGAAAAGATACAAAAGAACCGAAGAGAATCAACGAAGAAAATGTCAATTTGGGGCAAAATGTAGACCAGCGTCTCGACCCTGGTCCTTGAGCGTCTCGACGCTGGCTTTCCATATCTGCATAGGCGCTAAAACGTCGTAGCATCTCGACGCTGCGACCTTAGCATCTCGACGTTGCGAGTTTTTCTTTCCAGACACGCGGATTTTGAAGGCAGCGTGACAGCGTCTCGACGCTATGACGAAAAAACAGTATATATGCTTCTTTTCGGCTAGGTTTTTGAGGACTTCGATTTGGGGACGATTTGGAGCCGATAACAGAGCAGAAACAAGGCATTTTGGAGCTGAAGCAAAGAGGGAAAGTTGGAAATCAACCCATTGTTCGTGGGGATCGTGACGGGGACGTTCGGTCTCGGCCTACAACGAGTTTAATTCTTTTTCCCCTCACTTTAGTTAATCTTTATGGCTGCTTTAGACTATGATTTTATTGTAATGTTGTGTATGAGTAGCTAGGCTTTAATTCTTAGGGATTTATGTAGCCATTGGGCAAGTTATGGATTAATTTGATGATTTATGTTAATGATTCTTTGATGCATAATTGTATCCTTAGTGCTTTCAATTTACCGGCCATGAATTGAATGTTGTGTTTGCTTAAATCTAACTCGGGAGAGAGGATTTAGCTTAGAAATCGTTATGCATAACTAGGATTTAGCTAGAGATCGGGAGATAATAGTTAATTCTAGAAATCGTTAAAAAAAGGGTATCCTTAATGCCTTTCATGTTTATTGAATTTAGATAGGGATATCGGGTTCAATTGCATGTGGGAGAATCATGTATGCTCGGGAGAGGTATGTGTGATATTAGGTTTCCAAGATTTATGAATCACTGCATGGTAATAATCCATTAATTATTCCATAATCCCAATTGGTGAAGTCAATTTCCCTAAGACCATTTTCCCATTAGATTGTCACTTTTTGCACTACTTTTGTGTCTGAGTCCATTGCAGTCTCACTAAATTAGTTTCCCTAATTAAAATTGGCCAAGAGTATTTTTGGTAATTAATCTTGACTAGACACCAATCCAG